>JAZKJV010004599.1:0-1280199 GCA_037367405.1 Ottelia alismoides
TCCTGAATGCGTAGTGTCAGTAACTGGGTTCTGAAGGAGCTGGCGAAGACGAGCGCATTCTGCAGCAGTAAAAGATCCTGAAGCCTCTGTGAGAGACTGATCTTGTGAAGTTTCCATAGTATCATAATTCGTGTCATAAGATGGTGCCTCATATGCGTTATTAGCTTTGGGCATGCCAAAGGTAGCCCAACATTTGTCAGATGGATGGTTCCAGCGGCCACAATGAGTACATGCTGGATAACGAGCATTAGAAAAATCACGACCACGGCCGCGTCCCGAGTCACGTCCACGTCCCTGTTCTCGTCCTCGACCGCGACCAAACATACGCCCTCGTCTTCCTTGGAAAGGTGGGTGTCCTCCAGCAAAGTGAGAAGCAGTGTCTGTAGGCGGTGATTGGTTGGGTGTCTCCAGCTCCTGTAATCTGCCAAAAATAGTTTCAAGAGACGGTAGGGCAGCCGCCGTCAAGAATTGCTCTTTAACATATTTTTATCGAGGGTGTAAGCCTGAGAGAAAACGGTACACCTGCCATTCTGCTCTTTCACCTATTTGCTTGTCACAGCATGCAGGTTGAAAAATAAGCAATTCTTCAAATAATCCTGTTAGGAGCCGGTAGTATTCTATCAAGGAGGTTTCACCTTGACTTGCAGACCAAATCCTTGTGTGAATGTCAGAAAGCCTGGATTTGGTTGTTTTCTGGGAGTATGTATTATCAAGACTCTCCCACATTTCTTTTGCAGTTGTTTTGTAGAGCAAATTTGATGCAATATTAGGATCAACACTATTTGTCATCCAAGTGATGACCTGACAATTATCGACGTACCAGGTGTCGTAGTTGGCGTCTGTCTCGGCAGGCGGAATGGTAGTTAGAATATAAATCTTGCGTTGGCCACCAATGAATATTTTAAAGGATCGAGACCAAAGTACGTAGTTCTCCGAGCCCTTTAATTTGATAGAGGTGCCCTGTACCATCATAGATGAAGTAGGGTACAGGGGCTTGGAGTCCGAAGACGCAGGAGCAGATGTCATGGTGACCGCAGTAATCAAAAAGGACAATGACCTAGTATGCAGAGGAAATAGAGATCATACGCAACTAGCAAACCATTCCGATGTATCCGTGCAAGACTATCAATCTACGGTTGGGGGTCTGGAGCGCATAGATACAAAGCCTTTGCGAGGAGGATGCCGAAGAGGTCGCTGGGGCCGTGGGGCCGTGTAGCAGGAGTAGCCTGGGGCTGTTGGGCAGGGGCTGTTGCAGAGGCTGGATGCCGATGGCCGAGGGCCTGCAGCAGGGGCTGGATGCCGATGGCCGTGGGGCCGAGGGGCAGGGGCTGGATGCCGAGGGGCAGGGGCAGACGTGGAGCCCAGGCAGGAGCCTGCAGCAGGCCGTTGGGCAGGGGGCCGTGGGGTGAGGCAGGGGCCTGGAGGGCAGGTTGGGCGAGGGGCCTTGGGGCCGTGGGCGAGGGGCCGTTGGGCGGAGAGGCGCCTGGAGTAGCGCCTGGAGTAGCGCCTAGGGCCGTGGGCGAGGGGCCGTGGGCGAGGAGCGCCTGGAGTAGCGCCTGGGGCCTGGAGGCGAGGTGTGCCTGGCTGAGGGGCGGGAGGGAGAGGGGCGGGAGGGCGATGACGCCTGGAGGGACGAGGGGCGAGGGGGGGGGGGTTGCGCGAGGGGCGGGAGGGGCGATGTTGCGCGGAGGTGCGCCTGAGGGTTGCGCGGAGGTGCGCCTGGAGGTGCGCCTGGGGGTTGCGCGGAGGTGGGACGCGTCAGGCGGGCGGCGAGCGTGGAGGCGGGAGGCGCGATGGCCTAGGGCGGCGGATGCCCTAGGTTACGATCGGGATCATTGGCGAGACTGGTAGGGAAGGGTTAGGGATCGAACATGCTCTGATACCATGTTAAGGAATGTAAGACCATGTTTATTCTGTGAGGTCTAGGGGTCCTTATATAGGACTAAACCCTAGGGTGCTCTGGGGAGAACTTACATAAATACCCCTATGGGGTTACATCGGGAAACAATTGATAAGGAAACAGTGATACATAAGGAAATAGAGGTAAATAAAGGAACAATAATATATGATATTCTCTAACAAAGATCAATAGCCGCACATTTGATTTCTCTTGACTATCCCCTGCAATCATCTCTCTCCTTTCTTGATTTAAAATTCACCATGGAATTCTTGCCTAATAACTCTTGTAGACCCAACCCCTCATTCCTTTCAGCTCTTTCAAAAATAGCCGAACGATTATCCGAGAATCCATCAGATCTATACTATGAAAATGAATTCGTATCGGTTAGACCCAAAACACCTCCCCCCTCAACCACCAATAAATCCATCTCCTTCTGCTAATCCGACCTGTTTCATGAATGACAACCCTTTGTATTCATAGAAGACAACCCAACAAATGATTGAGGGCTCTACTTCTTCATTTAATCCTCTTTACGTTGATCATACAATTCATCCCTCATATTCGGTTAATGTCAATCCATCATTCATGGGAGATGATAACCACATGATCGAATTGAGCACTTCTTCACCTCTTCCATCAATCTTGAACACCAAAGAAAAATCATTATCTTGGATTGAACATAACAACCCCCTCTTTACTCATACAGAGGATTGGGCCGACCACATAGGATCACAACTCCCCTTGGACCAACTCCACTTACCTAGACCATATGAGCAACCACCTTCCATGATTACTGAAGAGACACTTTGAGAAAATGATGATCGTATATCGAGAGACCCCTCTCCTAGTACATATAGAAAAATGGAAGAGAACATTCAATTACAAGAACATACCACAACTGCTCCCATACTTGGCCAAGAAGAGATTTCGGAGAATATTTTGAGGATGAATAAGAAATTTGATTTAATGGAGGATAAATTTCAAGAACTTGCCGATCGATTAATCTCTGGTAGCTCGGTTATAAAAATGAATGAGGAAATGATTGGATCTAAGATTGAAAATTTTGAGGATATTCAGGGACCTAGGGATTATTCTGAGAATTTCACTTCTACATCTTACTCCCTTAGAAATGACTATGCAACGGACTATCACCCTGAACCCCAAAGCCCCTTTCCATTTGAAGAACACCCACACCCCCACACCACCCAGAAAATACCAAAAAATGGAAATATTTGAAAACCACAAAAAATTGAAAATTTAGAAAATTTCATAAAAATTGAGACTGAAGACGATCTGAGCAATTTGGATCCAACTACACGGGAAGCATTAGGAAAGAAATTGATTTTTGAACTTCCCCTTCTACAGGCCATTGAACACTTCCCCGATCTTAAAGGATTTGTAATAGACAAATTAACAATGAAAAAGTCGGGCAGGATTAGAACAAAGACCAAAAGACATATCTTGTCGATGGCCTCCTTCTTGGTGTTGAGAAGAAAAACCAAGAGCCACATAGTGAAGCGGTTGCCTAGATTTGACTGTGAAATCAAAGACACAATCTTCACCCATGCTCGGATTGATGACGATTCACCAATTAATATCCTTCCGACCTCTGTATTCCATGAACTCAAACTCGAACCGATTCGGAAGATACGAGAGATTATTCAATTAGCGGACCGATCAATAAAGCGGCCGAGAGGAACCATTTCTGTCATCATGAAATTCCAAGGTGCTCCGCTCAAAGTATAATTCACGATCATTGATATTGAGCATCAAGGAGAATTCACCCAGTCTCCAATCATTCTCGGAAAGCCGTTCTTGGCATTGGCTAAGGCGAGTATTGATTGTGAGAGTCGGGAAATCAATTTCACAGCATTGGAAGCACTTAGATCTGACCATGTCTTTGAGGAACCACGATCTTCTGAGGCAACCCACGAAGTCCCCGACAACCGTAACCATGAAGCGGTAGAAGAGCCCTACCCCGCAGCCACACCTGAGATAGCGGCTGTTGATGAGACTATTGGTTTAGAAAATCTCCCCCCTGCTCCTTTCCCAGCCGCTCTCACCAGGGAGAATCATGTATATGAATCATATGATCCGGAGACTTATGCATGGGCACACTCTGGGTCGACCTACTCTGACTACGTGGATTACATCAACTCGACACAAGAATGCGCCAACATCAAATCAATTGAGAAAGAACATGCAGAGACTCCCCAGTATTTCAATTCCCACGGATCTCAAAATAGACAAATCTTTTTACTACGATCCTGAGACATATGCATGGTCACACCCTGGAGCAACATTTTCTGAATATCTGGACCAAATCATCCCAAATCGAGAGTTCTCAAACATTCGGGAAACTAAGAACAAGCACACAGACCAAGCACCAACCAAGGAGAATTTCAATGGCTATTCATCTGGATACTCAAGTGAACCGACACCTTCACGACGAAATAAAAAGAGAGTCACCTTTGACCTTTCGGAAGAGGAATCAGTTGATGATCCCTCATCAGGTCCGGAAAAGATGGTCTACATGAGTGAAGTCTGTTCGGCAGCCCTAAAGCCATATCTTCGTAAGGATCCAAAACTCAATCCTCGCTGGACAACCCCCGTTCCTAACTACTACTCATCCAAAGCTGATGCTCCTGCCCTTTTCAAGTACACTGGAATTCTTTCGTATGAGCTGACTGAGACCGGTGCTTCTGAGCTATCATCTGAGGATAAATCGATTGACCCCAAGAAGGAACGAATTCTGAGGAAACAATTAAAGAAACAAAGAGGCATGCAGACTTGGAGTACGTCCACTTTCAAATACTACTCCTTTGAGGATAACTCTGACTCAAACACTTCATCTATTATCCATCATGATTTTTCTGAGGATAACTCTGACCATAGTTGGGAATCATATGCCTCATCTCCATCTCATCATTATGATCTCCCATCGCAGGCTCACAAGAAGATCAGCCGAAGACCGCCTTAATCATTCGGCTACCTACCCTCCCTCCCGACCACATCGGTCTCCTTGTACAGCTTCTTCCTCTACTTAGGCGAAGGCCTAAGTATAGGGGGGGACCGATGCCATTTGTATATACCATTTCTCTCATCACACTCCTTCTCCCGACCGCTCCATTTCCACCCTTCTTCCATACTTAGGCTGTCCAGAGCCTAAGTATAGGGGGAACCGACATCCACCTGTATATACTCTCCTCATTCATATATCATAACCACCTCTTTTCCACTCTACTTCCTAACCCGTTGAATATAAATTTTTAACTCTCTTACACTTAGCATGAGCTATGTCTTCATTACGCTTTTTGTGCTCTGAGGACATAACACTCACTAAGTATAGGGGGTCTGTATATATACTGTGTATATATTTTACCCATATCTCGTACTTTTGCGTAAGTCTATATGTATTTACGGGGTGGGTAATCTCTTTGAAAAAAACAAAAGAAAAGAAAAAAGGGAGAGTTTTCTACTAACACTAACTTGCCCAAAATTTTTGAAAAAAAATGGCTTCTCATCCATTTTTGCATAAAAAATCCCTTGCATAAAATGTCAAAAAAAATGTCTGCATTGCACACACCTGCACTTCATCCAACATCACATGCATTTGCATCTGTGAAAAGTCATTGGGTTCTGAACCGAGTTGTGAGCAGAAACCGAGAGTGGTCTGAACTTGACCTTAATCCACCTAATTTTCAGAGGAACTTCACCGAGAAATAGGATTTTAAGAACTTCAGGTCTTTGACTTAATTCTTTGAGTTCCACATGACAATGTGCAGCATTTGACTCTTAGTGTCTAACCTGGTCTCTTCATTCTAGGTACAACTCTGGAATAGCGGATTAATTTGTACTCTCGCACTATGCACTTAGCTCAATCCAGATGGGATGTTGGAAGACTGTGTGAGTTTCTTTTCTGGTAGCGTGGAAATCTAAAGACCGGAGCACGGGTTGAAATAAAGCTTCGGAAAAGGGATGGACGGCTGGGCACAATTTTTTCTAAGACCCCAAAAAATGTACGGAGTAAAAAGATTCTATATCCGTAGGGGCACAACAAGATCCAAGCAGAACCACCAAAAATTCCAAATACAAAGAAGCAATCTACCAAATAAAAATCCGACCAAAAAGGTCCAAGCTTCAAGAAACCTGCAGATCTTGGTGGAGACTTGGCTACACTGGCCACCTTCACAAGGAAAGGTGGCTACACTGGCCACACCCTCCAGTTCTTTTCTCTTTCTTCTAGCTTCTCCCCATTTCGATTGTGAACACAGTACGACAGACCTTAGAAGGAAATACCTGACTCCCCGAGGTCGAGTTACTGGAGAGGAGAGGAGCATGGTAGTCTGGCAATCTGGATGGGAAGAGCTAAAACCCTTCACACACACGAGTCAGTTATTCAATGTTCATAGGGTATACTTTGGGAAGAGGATTGATCTAAGATGACTTCTGAGCCAAAACTGTAACAATGATGTGTAGAACTTGAGGGCTGTTGATTTTAAAATTCTAAGTCTCACAGATGTTCCGACACACAAATAATCCAAAGGTTGAGTTTAGTTTCATTTTCACCTTCAGCTCATGGTCTTGGTATGGAACCCAATCTCATTTCACTTCATGGCATTCTTTTTTGATGCTCAGGGACGAGCATGGTTTAAGTATAGGGGGATGATGAATCTCAGATTCATCACTCTAAATCTCATTTATTAAGCTCAATTCCCTAAAAATCAACAGCATGTCTGCATCTATTTCGCATAATTAGCATTCATGCATGTTTTCATAAAAATGGCATTTTATCCAAAATTTCTGCATAAAATAAGAACCAAAAAATCAAAGCCAAATTTGACCTGTAAATAGCCTAACTTCCCTTATTTTTAACTCCTCCATGCTAACTTCGATCCACAAACCCACCTCCACTGTGTACATATCACTAATAAGAATAAATGAAAAATACAAAAAAATCACTAACCCTGTTAAGTGGACCAAAAACCCAAACCCTAGTCTCAGGATCTTCGGAATAAAAGCCACATATCTTCCCCATCCAGTGTCTGATTTGATCCTACTCACTTTTGAACTAATGCACATTCAATTACCTTCAAAATAAGACCAAGTTCAAGTGAATCGGAGCTCGTATGTGAAAGTTGGGTTTTGGGCCACTTTTGTACATTGTATATTTTCGCGATTTTTGACCTTATATTTTATGTATATATTTTCTTAATTAATAAAAATCCAAAAAAAATAGATTTAGGTGTCCTTTATTTATCTTTGATTTTTCCATATTTTTCTAGATTTTTATCGTGTTTAAAAATGACAAAAAATTAGAAAACCCCAAAATCAAGGTATTATATGTACATGGGATACCCCAAAAATTCACTTTTTACATTTGACCGACGGTTTTTATGTCTTCATGAAAGTTGTAGATCTCGTCGAGACGAGCATTTTTTGTGAAGGAACATTTTCGATCCGAGGTCGTTTACTATTTCTTTTTTATTTTACAAATCTTTTATTTTCGGATTTTTCTGGAGCTGGCACGTGGCAGCCCCAGAGGCCGCCACGTGTCAGTCGTTTTTGGCCCTTTTATATTTCCGTTTTTTATTTAAAAAAAGATAAAAAAAATAAAAACCACGCACGTGCAGCGCACGTGCCACCCCCGCATGCGCACTGCACGTACGCGCCCGCCCCCCTCTCTCATGTGGCCCGTACCAGGCCGTTCGATCTCAGCCGATCGAACGGCCTGGGACCCGTCGTCCTCCTCCCAACTTCCCCCCGAAACCTCCGTCGTCCGCTCCCCAATCTCGCGCGTCGCCGCACTCCTCGCCAACGACCTCCTCCACAACTCTCGCAACCGCCCCTCCTTTGACCTCGCACCGACCAATCCAACCATCTCCGCGTCTTTCGTCGGTCGCCTCTTCCCCGTAAACCTCGCCGATCCTCTCCTATTTAAAGGGATTCGACTCGCCGACGACCGATATCCGCCGAATGCACGCAGGTGGCCCTCGCGGTGGTGACAGCACCATGAAGCGCCTCCTCCGGCGCGATCCGACCTCTCCGGTCGTCGCCGCGCCTCCGCGCGCGCTCCAGCTCCGCCCGGGCGTCGAGCCAACGTCTTCTTCTCCGACTATTGACAAACGACCACTACTCTGACCAACGCCACCGCCTCGACTCCAGCTTCGTCTCCGATAACCTCTACCTCAACGCTGCTCCACCGCCATCTTCTTCACCGACGAGCTTCTCCAACGCCACCTTGGTCGCCAGCAGAAGCCCACCGGTCAGCCACCGCCTACGACCTTCATCACCGCCATCGTCAACTACAACAACACCATCTTCGCGCGCCTCCAGAAGCTCATCCATCGCCAGGAGCTGCCATGCTCCATCAGCCAATCGCCGGCCCTTCTCCGCCGTGAAGACCTTCTCCACCACGACTCCTCCGCCGGGGCGCCCCAAGCACCCCTTCGTCATCGGCATCAGGTGAACGACCCCTACACCAGCTCCTCCGCACCAGCCGCCGGCACAGAGGCCGAGACCCCCACGCACATGCTCCTCACGTGCGTCGGGGGGACGTTTTGCATCAGTGCCCCTGGAGTCCACCCCAATTGCGCCGAAGCCCAAAGGTCACGTGCACAGCACGTGACCATTTGGTAATTTTACAGAAGGATCCCCGAAGGTCTCCAGATTCTCGCATCGGCCCCACCGACCAGTGATCACGTGCACTGCACGTGATTGGCTGGAAAAATTGCAGAAACACCCCCTATATTTAGGTAATTACGCATATACCCCCTTTGCATTTTTATATCTATTCTATTTATTGTACTTGCATTTGTATCCCTATGTTCCCCCTCTGTCTTGAACCTCTTATCTACATCATTTTATTTATTAAAAATTGGCATTGTGTTTCTCAATTAATTCTCTACTTTTTGATATGCTGTGGATGTTTCTATGATTAACGGTTAATTAATAATTAAATATTCTGTGGAAATTTGCAAACTTTGTCCATTTTATACTCTTAAAATTGCCATTAATTAATCGTTGCTCTAAAAATTCTCCAAAAATCACATTTTGTAGAGATTATCTTGCTTAACATTGTGCCCAAAAATCTTTGCATTTACATGCATAAATTGCTCTGTAAAAATCATTGTGCATATTTCACTATTTAATTTTTAATAGGTATTAAACCCCACATTTTTCAGGTTTAGAATTTTTCTGAGATCCATCATCTAGTGATAGACCTTAGATAATTTTATCTCTTGAAAATAAGTAGGTTTATTATTTATTATAATTAAATATTGAAAACCATTTTGTTTGCATTTAAAAATTCATAAAAAATTCATATTGCATCCAAAAATTCCAAAAAAATTACAGTGCATTCATTCCATCATCATTTACATTGTGGCCAAGTTTTGTATGTTTCGGACATCGTTTGATTGAAATTTACATTTTAGTCCCTAAAATAGGCCAAAACCGCATCCCGCATCCCTATTTGCATTGAAAATATTAAAAAAAGACCGCCTTGAAAACCGAACTAAAAATTGGATAAGTACAACTCTAGGTTGTTCCTTAGCCTCCTTGTGATCGACCTTGGGACTTGCCCAAGTAAAATAAACATAAAAACCACTTGATTAAAATTGATTAAAAATTTGTGGTTATTTCTTGATTGTTTCCGATTGCAGCCTACAACGAACGACATTTATTATTTTCACTCATGAACATTAAAAACAACTTCTTAAAGCGGCATTTTCGGGCTCGTCAGTAATATGGGGGACCGTCAACCTTATAATGCTGCATTTCCTCTGCCTCCATAGCACACTTGGAACACTGCATCTTTCCAGCATCCGAAGCAGCAGCAGCCCTACAATCGCCAGAACCAACCTCAGCAATACCATCAGCAATATCAAGCTCCCAAACAATCAGCTCAATCATCCAACCCTCCTGAAGAACATGTCGATATCCAGAGGCAAATGCTTGAAGAAATTCGCAACATCCGAAATGTGCTGTATGATCTACGGGTCGATGTCAATCGTTTATCCCGTTGGAAGGATGAACAGATAGCCCCAGCCACAACCATTCCTGCCCAAGTTCAAGCTAACATGAGATCTTTTCATTTGACAATATCAATGCCATGTCACTCAGCAGCGGAAGGACCGTGGTCGTACATGACCGGACAAGGGAATCGGACCATGAAGACTCGGAAGATCAATCGGAGGATGCTTCTGAGGAGGAAGAAGGATGCCTGAAGATCCCAGCACAAGAGAAAGGGAAAGCATCTATGGAGTCAGCAGAGGACCTTGAACCTCTAGTTTCTGCAAAAATACCTTTGTCACCTTTTCAGCAACCTGATTTTGATTATTATCAAAAATCTTATGATTGTAATAAGAACTCCCATTTTAATAAAGATGCTCTTATTTATGATTCTGGCTCTCCATCTCTTATCTCAAATGCTCCTATTCATTTCCCCCATGCTCTTAAGAAAGGAAAATAAAAGAAAAACATTCAGGATGACCGAGTAATGGAAAGATTCTGCCAGCAAAATATCACAGTCAAGGTACCCTTTGATCAGTATGTGGCCAGTAATCTAGCCTTTCAGAAGTACTTGAAGGTGAAACACACTCCCACCAGGACTCGTATAAAGAAAACAAGTCAATTTGTGGAGACTCATATCTTGACAGTTGCCACTACCAAATATGTCAAAAATCAGCATTTGCAAGAAAGAAAAGGGATATGGGTGCCCATTATGTGGAGAGTCGCATTGGCGGCATTGCGTTCGCACGCACACTTCTTGACAATGATTCTTCCATAAATCTTCTACTCTTAGCCTTATAGTATAGATTGGAGTTAGGCCCTCTCAAAAAATCATTATCTTTACTCCAATTTGCTGATAAATCCACTAAAAGACCACATTCACATGTCCCTTCGGTACCTACGCATTCAAGCACATGCCATTCGGGCTTTGTAATGCCCCAGGCACATTTCAGCGATGCATGATTGCCGTATTTGCCAAAATGGTTGGTGACTTCCTGGAAGTCTTCATGGATGACTTCTCGTTTCATGGTGATTCATTTGGTACATGTTTAGCACACTTGGATCGAGTCCTCCAGAGATGCAGGGAGGTTAATTTGGTACTCTCCTGGGAGAAAAGTAACTTTATGGTGACTGAGGCTATCGTGTTGGGCCACGTCATCTCCAAAAAGGGAATGGAGGTCGACCCTGCCATGATGGATGTGATCAAGAAACTTGAGCCACCAACCAATGTCAAGTCAGTGAGGTCTTTCTTAGGGCATGTTGGATTTTATCGAAGGTTCATCCCTGATTTTTCAAAGATCGCCCTCCCACTGACTGAGCTCTTAGGCAAAGACATCGAGTTTATTGTAAATCATAGGTGTCTAGAGGCCTTTGAGCTCCTGAAAAAGAAAATATGTGAATCGTCGATATTACAAGCTCCTGACTGGTCTCTTCCCTTCGAGATCATGACTGATGCATCGGATTTTGCTGTCGAAGCGGTACTTAGACAAAGAAGAGATGGAATTCCTTACGCGATTCACTACGCGAGCAAAGTGTTAGATCCTGCACAAAGAAATTATACAATGTCTGAAAAGGAAATGCTCGCGGTTGTTTGGGCCCTTGAAAATTCAGATTATACATATTGGGCTCCAAGGTGACAATTTTCACAGATCACTCGGCAATTATATATCTCATGGATAAGAAGGATGCCAAGGCACGACTCTTGAGATGGATCTTGTTAATCCAGAAATTTAATTTGGAGATCAAGGATAAACCTGGAATAAAGAATGTTGTTGCTGATCACCTCTCCCGAATTGAGCAAAACGATTATCCTGACACTGGACCACTTAAGGAGACTTTTCCAAACGAATCAGTTTGCGTTATTGATTTAATTCCATGGTATTCAGACATAGTGAACTATCTTGTCTCCAAGAAGGTTCCCTTTGGTTGGACCAAGAGATTGATTGATCGATTAAAGTCAGATTCGAGAAAATACCATTGGGACGATCCTTTCCTTTTCTATGAAGAACTGGATTGTGTCTGGCGAAGATGTATTCCTCATGAGGAATATCAGAGTGTCCTCACACATTGTCATTCTCTCGAGGCAGTAGGACACCATTCGGAAAAGAGAACCATGCACAAGGTACTCCAATGTGGATTTTACTGGCAGACCTTATTTAGAGATGCTAATGAATTTGTACGGTCATGCCCGATTTGCCAAAGGATGGGAGGGGTTGTTGGTCATAGAGATGAAATGCCCATGCAACCAATGATTTTCTGTGATGTTTTCGATGCATGGGGGATTGATTTTATGGGTCCCTTTCCTAATAGCAATGGATTTGAGTACATCTTGTTAGCAGTTGATTATTTATCAAGATGGGTGGAGGCTATTCCAACCCGAACTGCAGATAGCAAAGTCGTATGTAAGTTTATCAAGGATAATATTATTGCAAGGATCGGGATACCAAAAGTTTTGATTTCTGATGGAGGTAGCCACTTTGTGAACATGGAGATGAGATCTTTGGCTAATGAGTACACATTTGAGCATAGAATAGCCAATCCATATCATCCACAATCTAATGGCATGGCAGAGCTTTCTAATAGAGAGGTAAAAGGTATTCTTCAGAAGTTTGTTCGTCCAGATAGAAGAATTGGTCGAAACTGTTGGACCAAGTTCTATGGGCCTATAGGACAGCCTATAAGACTCCACTCGGTACTTCACCTTTTAGGATGTCTATGGCAAGCCATGCCATCTACCAGCAGAATTGATTCATGAATCAGAATGGGCGATCAAAAAGTTTAATTAAAGTTGTCACCTTGGGAAATTATATCGAGACCTAAATCTGAATGAGCTAATTGAAATCCGAAATCGGGCATATGACAACAGTGTGATTTATAAAGACAAGGTCAATAGACGGCATGATAGACACATCCGAGACAAGGCCTTTGTCCCTGGGCAGAAAGTGTGGTTGTTTAATGCTCGGTTAAAGATTTTCATGGGAAACTGAAATCAAAATGGACGGGTCCTTACATTGTCATCGATGTGCATACATGGAAGTGTAGATATTGCCGAACTCAAAGATGATGCACAACCTTTCTCACTAAATGGACAGTTGCTGAAGCCATATATTGAATCACCCAAAGAGCACACAGTTCAAGTTGAGGCCATCTATTTCACGCAGAGCAAGGACATTGAAGATTCTTCAGATCAGTCCCACCCTCCCTCCTGACCACATCGATCTCCTTGTACAGCTTCTTCCTCTACTTAGACCAAGGCCTAAGTATAGGGGGAGACCGATGCCATCTGTATATACCATTTCTCTCATCACACTTTTCCTTCCCGATCACTCCATTTCCACCCTTCTCCTACACTTAGGCTGACCAAAGCCTAAGTATAGGGGGAACCGACACAACCTGTATATACTCTCCTCATTTACATATCCTGACCGACTCTTTTGCGCTCTTCTTCTATACTTAGACTATTCACAGTCTAAGTATCGGGGGGCGGAACATTGTATATAAATTTTTCGCTCTCTTCCGCTTAGCCCGAGCTATGTCTTCTTTTCACTTCTTGTGCTCTGAGGATACAACACTCTCTAAGTATAGGGGGGTCTGTATATATACTTTGTATATATTTACCCATATCTCGTACTTTCGTGTAAGTCTATATTTATTTACGGGGTGGGTAATTAATTCTTTAAAAAACCCCTGCATAAAAAAATGTGTCTGCATTTCACACACATGTACTTCATCCAGCATCACATTCATCTACATCTGTAAAAAGTCATCGCGTTCTGAACCAAGTTGTGAGCAGAAACTGAGAGTGGTCTGAACTTGATCTTAATCAACCTAATTTTCAGAGGAACTTCACCGAGAAATAGGATTTTAGAAGCTTCAGGTCTTTGACTTAATTCTTTAAGTCCACATGACAATGTGCATCGTTTGACTCTTAGTGTCTAACCTGGTCTCTTCATTCTGGGTACAACTCTGGAATAGAGAATTAATTTGTACTCTCGCACTATGCACTTAGCTCAACTCAAACGGGATGTTAGAAGACTGTGTGAGTTTCTTTTCTGGTAGCGTGGAAATCTAAAGACTAGAGTATGGGTTGAAATAAAGCTTCGGAAAAGGGATGGACGGCTGGGCACAATTTTTTCTAAGATCCCAAAAAATGTACGGAACAAAAAGGCTCTATATCCGTAGGGGAACAACAAGATCCAAGAAGAACCACCAAAAATTCCAAATACAAAGAAGCATTCTACAAAATAAAATCTGATCAAAAAGGTCCAAGCTTCAAGAAACCTGCAGATCTTGGTGGAGACTCGGCTACACTGGCCATCTTCACAAGGAGAGGTTACTACACTGGCCACCCTCCAGTTCTTTTCCCCTTCTTCTAATTTCTCCCCCAATTCGATTGTGAACACAGCGCGACAGACCTTAGAAGGAAATACCTGACTCCACGAGGATGAGTTACTGGAGAGGAGAGGAGCATGGTAGTCCGGCATTCTGGATGGGAAGATCTAAAACCCTTCACACACATGAGTCCGTTGTTCAATGTTCAAAGGGTATACTTTGGGAAGAGGATTGATCTAAGATGACTTCTGAGCCGAAACTGTGACAATGATGTGTAGAACTTGAGGGCTGTTGATTTTAAAATTCTAAGTCTCACAGAAGTTTTGCCACACTATTAATCCAAAGGTCGAGTCTAGTTTCATTTTCACCTTCAGCTCATGGTCTTGGTATGGAACCCAATCTCATTTCACCTCATGGCATTTCTTTTTGATGCTCAGGGACGAGCATGATTTAAGTATAGGGGGATGATGAATCTCGAATTCATCACTCTAAATCTCATTTATTAAGCTCAAATATCTCAAAATCAACATCATATCTACATCTATTCTGCATAATTAGCATTCATGCATGTTTTCATAAGAATTCATTTTATCCATTATGTTTGTACAAAATAAAAAGCCAAAAATCCAAGCCAAAAATGACTTCCAGGATTTTTAACTCCTTCATGCTAACTCTGAATGATCCAAAACCACCTCCACTGTGTACATCTCACTCACAAGAATAAATGAAAAATACAAAACAATAATTAACCCAAAGAAGTGGACCAAAAACCCAAACCCTAGTTTCAGGATTTCCGGACTAAAAGCCCCATGTCTTCCTCATCCAGTGTCTGTTTTGATCCTACTCATTTTGAACTAATGTACATTCAATTAACGCCTCTGCAACGTCACCAGCAACGCTTCCAGCTTTGACAACTATGGCATCCAGCTCCACACGCTACTTCACTGGCTTCATCGCCGATCGCCTGGAGTTCCATCTTCGACAACCCCAGCCCCCAACCTCGACAACTCCTGGCCAAAGCCAGGGGCCTACAGCACAGACGTTCACCCTCTGCCTTGGTCGGCCCGCCTCCGTCCTCTCCGCCTTGGTCAGTCGGGCCTCCACCACCTTTCTCGTCTACTCCCCCGAGCGGCCAGACGCTCAGGCCCGAGGCCTTCCCCGCGTGTGAGGCACGTGACGGGAGGGAACACGTGAGGAGCATCATTCCCTGGGGTCACGTGCCCTGCACGTGCCCTGTGGGAAAATTGTAAGTCACCCCCCGGAGATCACCATATTTACAGTAAAATCCAAGAGATCCAGGGGGTCATGCGCTATGCACGTGACCGCCTGGGTTAATTACAAACCCCGAAGTTCTGCATAGTGTGCACCAGTCCTTCGTGTCCCTTGGATAATTTGCAGAAAGTGATCTGTATCTATCGGTAATTACAAAACAGTCCCCCACTGCATGTTTATCTATATTTATTTTTATTGCAGAAACACCCATGTCTTTCCTCTTCATTTTAGACCTCTACATTGCATTATTTAATTATCCAAAAAATAGTGTGATGTTCATCAATTAATTATCTACTGTTTGACACATTGTGGACAATTTTGTGGTCATCGATTAATGAATGATTAATTATTTCGTGGAAAATTGCAAACTATGCCCATTTTATGCTCTTAAATTTGCTATTGATTAACTGTTGCTTTAAAAATTCCCGAAAAATCGTAGATTGTAGAATTAATTGTGTTTGACATCGTTCCCAAAAAGAATTACATTTGCATGCTTGCTTTACCCAGTAAAAATTTTGCATATTTCAGTATTTGATTTTTTAATAGGTATTAAACCCAACATTTTCGAGGTTTAGGATTCTTCTGAAATCCATCACCTAGTGATAGATTCTTAGATAATTTTATCCCTTAAAAACAAGTAGGTTTAATATTTAATATAATTAAATATTGAAATTCATTCTGTTTGGATTTAAAAATTCATAAAAAATCATATTGCATTCAAAAATTCTAAAAAAATTACAGTGCATTCATTTTATCATAATTATCATCTCGGCTAAGTTTCATATTTTTCAGACATCATTTGAATGTAATTTGCATTTCAGTCCTTAAAATAGGCCGAAATTGCATCTTGCATCCCTTATTTGCATTAAAAATTCCAAAAAAGAGACCCCCTCGAAAATCGTGCATGAACTTTGATAGACATAATTCTAGGTTGTTCATTTGCCTCCTTGTGTTCGACCTTGGGACTTGCCCATGTAAAATAAACATAAAACCACTTGATTAAAAATTGATTAAATTTTGTGTGGTTATTTTCTCGACCGATTCCGATTGCCGCCTACAACGAACGACTCATTATTCTTTAGGCACGAACAATATAAAAACAACTTCTTAACGATGTGATTTCAGACTCGTCAGTCATGACCTGATAATCATGTTGTCCCTTGCAAGAAGCCATTGGATCTACAAACATCTAATTGAATTCATCGGTACAGATTGCTTTTGAGTCCTTGGAGGGTTAAGATGGTTCCTTGAATTTTAGTATTATTACAGGACCTTTGAAGATTTAACTTGAATAGAATAACTTCTATCATGCCTAGTAGGTTTAATAAGCTTGTCGATTTTAGTAGTTTTAAAACTACTGGCTTATGTTGGTTAATACCCTATCCCAAATTTAGTCCTAATTTGATAATTTGCACCAAAGAAAGTGTTAGGATTTCCTTATACTTCGAGAATTTGGTTAAGTTCTTTATTAAGGCATCCATGTTTTTATTTAGGTTAACTATAGTTATTTCTAAGTTATCTATGCTATTTCTAAGAGTTTTTATTTCAACTTCATGTTGTTATTCAGATAATGAAAGACAAAGTATGAGTTCAAGAATATTTCCTTTTAGCAAGCTAACTTCTTTTTCATGACTAACTATAGTGGTGCGTGTAATAGTTTTTAGTAACTTATTTTCCCTTTTCAATTTAACAACTAATTCATGTAAATCAGAAATTGCATCTTGTAATTATTTTATGGATAATTCTTTGAAATGCATCTCTTCGTTGTTTAGGACCATCGTTCTGAGCATGGATTCTTCCTTGTTGGAGTTGTCAATATTGCTCCTTGAAGAGTTGAAGGGGTCGGACTCGGATGAGTCCCAAATAACTTAAAGAGCTTTCCTCTTTGGATACTTGAGATAGTGTATGCGAACTTTTCTTCTCTGTTCCTTCTTAGATCCTTTTTCTTTGCTAAACTCATGGATTGTTTACTCGTAATTGTTGTTCTCCTTGTATGTAGGGGTGGCAGAAGGGGTCTTCTTGAATTGACCCTTCTTTTAATAGTTGAAGCATTCAAGTTCACTTCCCTTCTCGTGGTCATCTTTCTTGAAGAATTTCCTGAACTTTCTTGTGAACATGACAATTTCATCTTCATATCTTTCGTCTAAGGTTGACCCGGTGGCATGAATGACCCTTCTTTTTACAATTGAAGCATTCAAGTTCACTTCCATTCTTGTGGTCATCTTTCTTGAAGAATTTTCTGCTCTCTCTCGTGAACATGATATTGTCATCTTCATATCTTTTGGTTAAGGCTGACTTGATAGTTTGAAGTGCATTCACCTTTTTCTTTTCGCATTTGTTTCTACTTCAACTATTTGTATCTTATCTACTTCATAAACGAGATGTTTTCCCATGAGTTCATCAACTAGCGGAGTGTTGACATCATTTGCTTCTTTTATCATAATTGATGTTGTGAGGGATCGAGGAATATTTTTCACTCGATCCTTCTTTGTGATATCTACTTTGAGATTTCCGAGATTGTTAATGATTATTGTGAAACTTTTGTGTAAATGTCACTATAGATTCTCTACTTTTTATTGTGAACAACTCATATCTTTATTGGTGGAGTCTAACCTATGACTTTTTATCTTTGAAGTTCCTTCATAAGTCACACTAAGCTTTTTCCATATTTCGTATGTTGTCTTGCATGACAAAACATGATTAAACCCTTCTTTTGTAATGGCACAAAATATGACTTTCATTGCCTTGGAGTTGCACGTATCTCTCTTCTTTTTAGTGTTTATCAACATTGTTTCTACTATATGTCTTACATACACTATCTCTATGACATTCCACACAATTATATCGATTAATACCAAAAATATTTGCATTCATACATTCCAACAATTGTAATTAGTTCCATCAAAGTGAGGAGGTTTGACAATGCCTTCTGAAGTTTGAGCTTGTAGATGTTTCCATTGTACTTCAGATATTTTAATTCATACTATTGAACCTTGCTTTGATACTAATTGTGAGCACTTGGATTGTGGCACCACTAGAATGGGGATGGATACTAGATTGAAGCAGTTTGAAATCTTTTCGTGGAATTAGTAACAAGCACATAATACTCAATGAATCAAATCAATCAATACAATGCATATTATTTTTATATGGAAACCCACCTGAGTAAAAATCACATACAAGTCACCTAATTTAGAATTTCCCATTTAGCTGAGACAACCAACTACTTCACTATAAAGTTGGAGATATTTACACAGATATCTCACCCATTTACAAAGTGTACAGCTTTGTACAGATATCTCACCCATTTACAAAGTCACCAACTTTAGAATTTCCCATTTAGCTGAGACAACCAACTACTTCACTATAAAGTCGGAGATATTTACATAGATATCCAAACAATATGGTTGTTGAAAGCAAAATAGATAAACAAACTAGTGAAACATATGATCAGTTAGACAAGTTATATGATTGATCATCTCAATATGATCGATCATGGAAAAAGGTTGATCAATCATTGTAGATCATAAGAAATTCAATATTCAAAATATAATCGATCATGAACAAAGAATGGTCAATCATAGGTGATGGATTGGTGGAAACAAATGGCCGATCAGGTTGATTAATCAGTGAGCAAAATTGATCGATCATTGTTGAATTCTTTGATATTCTAGATTTGGAAAGTTTCTAAGTGTGCAGCTGAGGTTACAACCTCATCAAAAATACTATGTAAATGATTCAATAACTTTTGAAATAAATCAAAGAAAGTTCTAAGCCTTTTCAACTTCATTACTAAAGTTTACTTCATATAGCAATTGATGCTGGATCAATCTGTAGTCATGTAATCATAATAAATAAGTGAACAATCATGATATTTGTGTATGTCATCTTCAAATAAATTGGAGAAATAAAGAACTATCTTTCTCTTACCTTTTAATGGTGACAGAACTTTACAGAAGTTTACTGAGTTGTAATTAGGTAAGTGATGACATGGGTTTTTGAGGATCTAAACTAGTATCCTCGCGGAGTACGAAGATAAAATGTCGATGAGGAGCTCGCTCACAAGACCACATGGTCGGCTAATAATTAACACGCATAATATATGAATCAATATTTATTATAAACCTACGATGAAATGTATAATGGATAAGCACAATAGCGTTTTAACATAGGAAACAACTGAGGATAAACAATAAAAAATTGGCAAAGAAAACAATAAATGATTTGGGCTTTATAGATTATTTTGAATTATGAGTTTTTAATTTTATATTTTATATTTTTGATTTTATATTTTATATTTTTTTTAATTTATAATTTTTTACTTTATTTTTAGGCTTTATGATTTTTATTTCCTTTTCTAATATATAATATAGGAATATATATAACTATATATAAATATACGATAATATAATTATAAATAAAACAAATAAATACTTTAAAAATTATAAAATTAACATTTTTGGGGTTTATATAATTTCTACTATTTTTTATTTTTGGGGGATTTTTTTCTAATTTTATGTATTTTTAAAGTAAAAATATCCCAAAACATGGATTAAATAAGTAGCTGAATTGTTTCAAAATTTCAAAATAATAAATAAAGCCAAAATTTTCTAAAACTAATTTAATAAATAAGATATATTAAAATGAAAAGTAAAAAAAAATAAAAATGAGTATTTTTAGAATTTTGGGAAATTTTTATATTTTTAAGGATTTTGGAGCTTTCAAATTTTTAGTTTTTTCTTTTTTATTTTTAAGGATTTTTGGTCTTGAGAATAAATGCTAAAATAAACAAAATATATTATTTTTGGTATTTTTCAAACAGGTTTTATATTTTTTTGGTAAATTTTAATTCAAGGATAAAAACATGCTCTTTTGATTTTTAAAAATAGAGAAAATACCTAAAATGCAAAAATAATTAGTGGTGTTAAAGTACATGATAGTAGGTATCTAAACCTATTTTAGCATACTTTTTGGAGCATATATGGTATTTTTAATAAATTGAACACAAGCATAAAAATAAATGAACTAGAAAGGGTATTTTTGTAAATAAAAGTAATTGCGAAGTTATTTCAGCAAAATACCCAAAATATTACAACTAATATTTAAAGTTTCATGATTAAAATGAAATACAAAACCTATATGGAGTTTGATGCAAAATTGCAACCCCACTTGGGACCACACATGAGGTGACATGGCACATACCCATATGTAATATAAAATGAAGACAATGATTTACATGCAACTTTTACAATTATATTAAATGTACAAAATAAAATATAAAACTAGATAGCAAATGTGACAAAATCAGGGGTATGAAATATAAATTACCAGTAAAAGCACCTGATTAAATGGTGGAATGACGCTCACTTATCCACGTGGCAGCGGATGGATGGAGGATGATGCTTCGCGCTCAAACGGTCGAGATTAGAACTTGACGAGAGATCTGACAGTAGTGGAGGCGCTCGATCGAACAACAGCTGCTATAACTGGAGTCGACACTTGATCCGATGGCCTTGAAGCCACCTGGAGGAACTAGATAGAAAACCGTGCTGACTCCACCCCAATCCGATCTCATGGACTCCTCCGGCCACCAAATGTGCTGCTGAGAGCTTCTACATGATCCTTGGAAGGTTTTGTAGCGGCCGAGGGCTTCAAAATGGCCTGATTGCCACCACAGAGGTCCAGCAAGGCTCAAGACCTGGAGGTTATTTCTAACCTTGATGGCCCCTGGAAAGATGGTCTTTCTCTTCTTGTCCTACAAGATCTTGTTAGCGGGAAAAATTCGAAGCTGTGGGGAGCTTCAGGTGGTGAGAATGATGCAAGGATGTGTCAGGTGGTGGTCTCCAGCAAATAGCGGAGATGGGAGATCAGATATCTGGGTCCGAGCATGATCCAGTTGAGTGAGGGTGCATGGGGTGATCAGAAGATGAAGGGGAAAGAGATGACAATGAAAGTGGAGTCGGGGGGTAGCTGGGTTGGTCGGAAACAAGCAACGGATCCGCAGCTCTGACGAGGATTGGATTTTAATTTTATGGAAATAAACCAAAATTTACCTAACCAAAATTAAATAAAGTAAACCTTGGTCCTACTCTAGTGATAGGATAAGGAATAGAAAGGGCAAGTAAAGAAGGAGAAATCTCACCGAGAGCATACATGGAGCGATCTTCAAGCGGAGGAGCTCCAACGAACTGGATCACCTTGATTTGACACCCAGCAAGACCCATGAGATGTTGATCAGCCTCCTATTGTCCCCAGGAAGGGGAATCAAAGCTCAAACCTAGGGTTTATTGGCAGAAGAAGGATCAAGAATCGGAGGAAGGTGGGAGGCAAGGTTATGTACAAGGTGTCTTCCTCCTGGAATTGCTCAATTCAGAGGCTCTTGGATTGATAAGAAGGGTCAACGTGTAAGTTTGATCTTTGAGGAGTAAAAGCCAAGAAGACATCAAGCTAAATGGATGCAAGAATCAACCATGAAAAATCCAAGGAAGATAGGTCAAAGGCTTTGACAACCATAGAACCAAGGAGAAATTGCAATTGTCCCGGGTCAATTTAGGTTGAGCCCTGATTGGTCCACGCTAGCTGATAATGACAAAAAAAATTAAACCCTATATTAATTCAATTAAAAATAATAGATGATTTTATTAATTCTTGGTTAAAATAAAAAATATTTATTATTATATGTAGTATTTTAATATAATTTTCATTGATTTTATGGGTTTATTTATTACAAATTACTTTTAAGGATATACTTAAAGGTATATTAACCTATGTATTATGTATTTTATTGTTTATATTTTATATACATATATTATATATTTATAACTTATTGAAATACACTTGAATATATTTTTATTTTATTTTATGATGTATTTTGTACACTTAAATAAATAAGGATATTAATTATATAGCTTTAAGTATTGTATATTCATATATGTATTTTTGTATACTATTTTATTTTATCATTTATTTATGGTTTTATTATATTATAAATGTGTACATATACTATAAATAATCTTTACAAAATTATAAAAATATAAAATTGTAAAGAATAAATAAAATGATTATTTTATTCAAGTATATAGTATAATAGGGGTCCAAAACCTAACTTTTACATCTTAACTCCAAACTAAATAAAATTAACTTCATTAAATAGCTTCTTAAAAGTTATATACAATTAAAAGTTATTATGGTACATTTTGAGTTCTTATGGGGAAGATATGTGTCTGGGAAGTTTAAGTTTGAGATTTTTATTCTGAGTATAAAATGTACAATTTAGATCATTTTGCGTAAGGTAAATATTGTATTTTTCTATATATTTTTATCTACAACTTTCATGTACAAAGTTTCTTTATTTGATATATAAATAATAAAAAATAAAACTTTCACAAAATAGATTATTTATCGAAATAAAATGGGATTTTTATTGTGTTTTTGACCATTATCTCCCCTACTTTATTCCTTGTCGACCTAATCATCAAGATGCCTAGGTTTCGAGATTTAGGGTTATAAAATACTTTAGCATTTTATTTCTTTTCTTTTATTTATTTTTTTTATTTTGTCTTTTGAGTAATATATTTTATACAATAATTATACAATAAATAATGAATATTAATTTGTACAAAACAATGATATTTACATGCATTTAGCTAGGCTTTAAAGACCAAAATGAAAGAATAAAGGTCATGAAATGGAGATTCATCAGTAAGCACGGGATGTTTCAAATCAAGTTTGAGTAAATCAAAATAAATCAAGTCCATACATCGTAAAGTTTGATTTTAGTTTCTCCTCCATAATATAATAAAGTTTCGATTGGGGAGGTAATCCCCTAATTGGTGTGGGCATCGTCTCACCTGCGGTAAAGATTGATAGACACTTGAGAAATATTTGTTGAGGGGCGAGCCATTATTGAAATTTTAATATTATCATATTATTCCTCGTACATTTTGGATCGTTAATTTGGCTCAATCTCTCGAGGAAGCATAGCATCTTCATCCTCTTTATATTGCTCCCAAGGATTAGATTAAAGCATGCATATACTGATCATCTAAATCATTATAGGTAATTATATTAAATTTTCAAAATTTTAATGTTTTATAAATTGATATTATCACATGCAATTAATTTATAGGCCAATTTGTTTAAAAATAAGGTTAAAAAAAGCAACCAGGTCCGACACATGGACATGGAAGGAGGATTGGTGATCAAATGAGATTGAATTGGATAGTTATTTTTAACTTGATTTTTTTACAGAGAGCAGGGAACACGGAGACACTCCCAATTGTATACATACTTTTGAATTCTTAAAAAATACCAGATCGATGGTTCTTGTGTATGGTGTCACGAGAGCTATGCAAAGGTACATGTAAGTTTTCGTCGTTATCGATTGTTTTATATCTTTAATCAAAAGATTTAATTAATTTTTTAAGATAAGAGGAGATGGCTCAACTATCATTGTTCACGCAATAGACATATGGTAGTGATGAGTTGACCCATCCGATGACCTCGTAGGAAGTATCTGATGCGTTTTGTGGTTGGGGATCGGCTAACATCACTAATAGGATGGGGGAAGACGAGACTATGATTGTTTTGGGAAAATGAACGTTGACAATACTAGTTAGCAGAGGCTCATAAAATAATAGTAGATTACAAAGACCCTGCCGATAAAAATTGTAGTTAATGAACAAAACTCAAGAAATGTTAACCCAATTGTTGACCAATCAGATGAGATGTAAATCAGCTTATGGGTCCTTTTTTCCCTTCATTCCTCCGGACGATCCTCCTCCTCCTGACGCCGCAAGTGTTTTGGTAATCTAATTTTTCACAATTTAATGCATTTTTTGTAATATATTCAATTTGAGATTAATTAGTTAATATTTAAAAAATAAAAAAAATAAAACATGTTATTTCAGATTTGTTTTTTTATTTTCTAGGCTTCTTAATGACGGTTAGAGAACTACTTATTATTTTTTTAGAAAATTCTAAACATATTAAAGACGGTTCATGAACTGTTGGGAACAGTTGACCGGTCATGGATAGTGATCGTTATGCTAGTCGTGAGTGAACACCGACGATGATTCATTGAATAGTAGCAGCAAGTGGGATGATCACCAATGATTCATTGATTTGCCACTGCAGCATGACACAGAGAGGATCATCTGCTGTAATGGCTTTTATAGCAGAGGTATTGTAATTGTAAAAAAAGGATTTACGATTTTGATTTTCAAAATCCAACCTTATGGATTACATCTTCGACTAATATTTCACATATCCTCTAAATTTTGCTCAAATTCAGGATCATTGCTATTTTATCTTGATGATCAAAAGTTCAGTTGTTTTTAATTGAGATTTAAGTTGCTTAAATGTTGACCGGATCTTTGATCATCGAGAAAAAATAGCAAACGACTTCAAATTAAAGCTAAATTTAAAGGATATATGGAACTTTGGTCGAAGATGTAATCCATAAGATTGAATTTTGAGATGAACCACTGTGGGTGGCACTTCCGATATAGTTAGCAAAATATTAGGCAGTGGGGGCCTAATGTAAACGATGACGGTTTCACTGACCATTATTTGGTATCTCCTAATAGTTATGAACAATCATACAATGCTATACTGAACTTACTTTAATTATCTTGTGGTAGAGCTGTGTACATATCCCTAGAAGAGCATGGATCAAATACCAATACCCTCCCCCATATTTAACTCTTCAAAAATTTGTCACAGAATTTGTTGAGTTCCTTGAACACCGAAAGAAACACAGAGAAAGTGTTAACATGAAATGCTCACCAAAAAATGACTCGTCAACTTGACATTTTAAAAAACAACTCTAAAAAAAGCAACCCTTGTTAGGATTAGAGTCAAATTAAGATTATGAATTCTAATGGGATTGGACTGCTAATCCTAATAATAGTTGAGTTGTATTTTATTAATAATCCTATTGGGAATAGGACTATGAGATTGTATTAGGGCTATATAAAGAGGAGGTGGAGGCATTGCTTCTACACCACAACAAGAGGGAATATCACAAGAGAAAGGAGAGAGTGAGAGGTGAGAGAGCGAGGTAATGGAGAGAGTTGTACTCGTTCTTCTACTATAAGGAAAACATGATTTAGAGAGCACAAAAGAGTGAGGATGGGATGAGCATATATATGCTTGCCACCTTTGGACGAGCACCTTGAGAGCACACATCCTCACCCAGTTAAATTTCAATGTGTGATTTTAAATAATGCGTGAAAATTTTGGGGAAAGCACTTGGAGAGTACATCGGTGAGCACATGTGCTCGCCCACATTTGTTAATAGAATGCTAACGGGCTCCCTGTCCTTCATTTTAAATGAAACCAAACCCCCAAAACCCTCCTTCGACGATCTTTGAGCGGCATCCCTCACCTCCATCAACCATCATTTATCTCCACTATACACTACTACTTCTTCTTCTTCTTCCATAAGGTATTGCAAGCACTCATCTCTTGTTTACTTTGATTTTAGTTGCATAGTATAGATATATTCAATGTTTTAGGGTTTGCAAATTTTTTAGACTAGACCATCATATCTTAATTTTAAAATTTGTTAACTTGTTGATTGTGCATTATACGATTATGTTGATGTATATTAGATGTCAGAATTGATTTTATTATCTTATTCTATATGCAAATCAACATGTATAGAAGGTGTATGATGAAATGCCTAAACCATTACCATTAGAAACAACAATATTATTCAAATTTGTTTACTTGTAGATTGGACATTATACAATTAGAGTACCATATATTATATTTTAGAATGAATTTTGTGAGACTATTCTATATGAAAATCAACATGTATGCAAGATGTATGACATGCTAATGAAAAATCGAGAAATTTCATTATTATATGTGATGTGATAACCTACACATAGTCTAAATACCCATATTTTTCTACAATTTTTAAGGTTATATAGTAATGGTTTATTGTATATGTGATTATGGTATTTAAGTATGTGTGTGTTGATGTGTGTTTGTGTGTTAGTATATGTGTACATGTGTGTGTTAGTATGTATATGTGCACTTATGTTATGTGCATGTAAAGTGTGTTAATACAATGTTGTTTCTTTATAGTGTTTTTTGTGTCTATGTTATGTATGTGTTGGTATGAGAGGGAAGGGGGTGGAGAAATTATTTGTGTGAGTTGTTCATATATGTTTGTGCATGCATGTGCATGTATCGTAGGGAGCGTGTTAGTATAATGTGTATCAGAGAGAGTGTGCGTGTATTTTAGAGTATGCGTTAGTATGCATTAGAGAGTTTATTAGTTTAGTATGCATGGATCACGAGCTTGTGAGAGTGAGGACACACTTCTTAATATGTTACATTTATTTTATTGTGTAATATTTATTTGTGAAGTGTCGATAAAATAGCCTTTAATTTTGATGTTATTGATGAAATACCTAAAATTTCTACATGTGGAATGCTGACATGAATATACGTGTTAATGTAGCTTTTTATTTTACATTTTTTACTTTGTAGATGAACGTGATTGTGAGGGTAACCATATATTATCTTATTTGTTCCTATTTTGGATATAATAGGAGGAAGCTCTCAGTATTATTGGCAACACTTTATTTTCTAATAAAAACGTCTCTATCTTTAGTTTATTAAGATTTCTATTGGGATTAGTTTTTTATAATTGAATGCAGGCTTACATACATTAATGTTGACTCATTTTTCAGATGTCAACTCCTCTATCATTAGGTATATTGTCCAATTAAATAATGTCCTCCTACTTTTATCCATGTATATCCAAGTTTCAAACTTTGAATTAAAGTTTATAGTTAAGTGATTAGGAACATGCTAGGATCCATATAAAATATGATGGGATATAGTATGAAGAATTATTTACGATAAGATGATCATCTATACATTTTAAGTAGTCATGTACATGCCTTTCAAAATTTTGAACTCTATGAATATGCATTATTTCTTCTTATTTTGTATTCTAAAATATATGAATATGTAAAAGGAATCAACATCCAAAGAATACATTACAAAGAAAATAAGATGAGGATGAGGTGGAAGAAGAGAAGGACACACCATATCACCAATAATGATATTATTTCTCTATAAGAGAAAAGTAAGAAATGAAGTTGTAAGTGATGCATTTTTATTTATACTTTTATTATCTCTTTACTATGTTTTTAATAAAAAAAGTCTTAAAAGTACTAGGTATAAAAATATATATTTATTCATATCTCTATTTCATCTACTATAATGATTACATCAACAGATATTTTATAATGACTTTATAATAGGTGATACAACGGGGCTTCGAAACCCCAAAAGCCTTATATTTTTTCATGTTCGCCACAGTTGGCGAGCACGTGCGCTAGCCAAGTCCTAAGTTAGGTGCTAGCCAATACATGACCTAGAGAGCACTTGGTTAGGACTTGGTTAACACATGTGCTCAACCACTTTTAATGGCAAGCACATGCCCTCATCAATATAAGCTAGCAACTAGGGTTGTAACAAGCACAAGTTCGGCGAGCACATGATTTGGAGAGCACTTTGAGAGCACCCACGGAGGATGTTTCTGCTCGCAAAAAAATGCATTTTTTGAAGTGTTCTTATAGTGATATTTCTTCTCCAATGGTCGCAAGAGTTGACTGCCCATCGTTATATGCGGTTGTTCTCTTCCACAATGATGGTTAATTGCCCATATGAGTCTGAAGATTCATTCGGTATATGACCGTCAGCCCTTACATTAGACCCAATCGTGTTATGAATGCAGTTGGAAATATTCGATACGTTGAAAGGTAGTCCAATGTCATTGCCTCTTCATTGATTAGGTTGACAGATTAGTACTTTGAACAAGAGAGAGCCCGAGACAAGTTCTATCAATTGGTTTTATCGTTGTTTCTTTTGGATTAAAAAGTTTTTTATTGAAAATAATCGGGACATCATAATTTCTAGAAGAGCAGTGACGTGACATATAGGGCCATTCTCTGTCTGCTGCATTCGAAAGCAGTCTTTGAAGGCAGTGAGAGATTATTATCTATACATATACTAAAGCTGGGTTTTTACCTCAGCTTTAGCCACGTGGATTGCCAGGCCTTCTCCGTTTCCCTTCTCTTCGCCCGTACGTTACCGAAGTGGGTATTCACTATTCACCCCTTACCCCCTGCATGTCTTTTTTAAGAAAAAAATCCATCAGGAGCATCGTTCCAAGCAGCAGCAGCACGAGGGCTTCACCTCGGCCACCTCTAGCAACTCTTTCGGTAGCTGTGGACTACGCTACCTCGGCCTACGACTGCCTTACCTCCCTCCCCAGTGTCACCTCACCATCTCCGGCCTTGGTTGCGTCCATGCCCTAACATGCCTTGCAGGTGAAGGACTCCCCAGTGGACTTGAGAGTGCAGGGGTGGGTGATGCCGAACTTGCTGTGGCCGAGCTCCTTGCTGATGTTGTGGAGGAAGCGGACATCGATCGTGGGCGACCAAGGACGGAGCTGATGGGGGAGGGCTTGGAGGCAACGGGAGGCGAGATGTGGGTATAATTTTCCCCCTTAGGGGAAGGGTTCTCTGCAGCGGAGAGGTTGTCGGGGGCATTCGGACCCTTCTCCAAGCTCTCCCTCAAGGCCACCCACATCTCCCTCATCCCCTGCCTCATGCGTGAGACCCTCTTTGCCACCACTTCCTCCATCCCCGGCGGTTGCTACCCCGACCTCCCCACCAACATCCTCCATTATAAAGTCTTCATCTTGGAGGCAGATTGCCTCCTCTCTAAAATCTCCCCAACCCAGATGGAAAGAACTCCGATCTCCCTCACGTCCAACATCTCAAAGGCCACAACTTTTCTCCACGAGGTGACCAAGGTAAGGGACAATTATGTGAATTCTTGCATATTCACAAGAGTCTTTCTCTTTTTTTGCAAAAACGCATAGAAGTGGAACAGGTTTTTATTTGTGATGGTAGCTGGATTGCAATGAGAAGCATTCCTTTGGAAAAGGTGGTATTGACGACGAAATTTCTTCCAGAGACCCTCAAACAGCACGTAGGAGTTGGAAAATCTCCAAGTAATGTGGGAATGACAGCTACAATCAATGGTGAGGAAGCCATTCCTATTGTGAATGCACGAACTCGTGGCTGCCGACTGTGGGCTGAAAGGAAAAATCATTTTTATTACTGCTAAATTTGATAATCGTATCTATTGATCTTTATATCTACATCTGATCTCAGAGTTCAACTTTTCTATCCTATGTTGGTGCATTGCTCATTTAGGCAATCATGGTCAGCCTCTTTACTTATCAGACATAAGATGCAATATTTGTGTCTCCTCTTTATATGCTCTCTGTAGCATTGTCTATGTGATCCACACACAATATACTAAAGGTTATTGGTTAGTTCCTTTGGATATTATTATTACATATGCATACTTCTTATCTCGGTCCATCCAACCTGGGTAAGAACTCTTCGTCGTGAATTTGTGAAACTAGGAGTATGATAAAAGTGAAGATGATGCCTGCAGTAATAAGGTCGGTAACAAGCATTTTTGTGCTGGCTTGGATGGAACCAAACTGGGGTTAGATGAATCTTTCAACCTAGTATCCATACCATCGGCAAAATGAGTCTACAAATACATGCTATCTTCGTGGGTGTAAAGCAACTTTTATTGTTCAACTCATAAGCTTTTCAATGCCCATTACTTTTTATAGCATAGTTTTGTAGACAAAGCTTTCGACATTGGTAAGAACATGATGATGCCTCTTTCTTAAAAAAAGAATAAGATGCCTCCATGCATGATTGTACTAACACAATTTGTTTCCTGTATAATCAAACTATTGAATGTCAGGTGAGAAGAAGAAAAATTGCAATATATGGGTTAGAAATCAGCAAACAATAATGATGATTAGATGGTATCATATTGAGTTACTTTTGTAATCTAGCACACATGATGAACGTGATAAGAAATGATGATTAACATGACTTTCCTTGATCAAGCTTCAAGACCTCTTTTGTGGAATTCATATACGTTATGTTACTAATCAATATGTTCTTTCTTTCTCGCATTATAAACTCTGGAAATCTTATATCATTTAATAATACATTTTGTTTCTATACTTTAAATAAAGTAAGTGCATTCAATGATTTTGAAGGAGCGGGTGATGTCGTATACTTGAGAATATGTTGCAGGGTTTGAGATGAGGAATATTGACAAATCCCATATCGTTTGTATAAGGGAGTCCAGACTCATCTTCAATGCCATGGAGGTGTAGGTATGAATAATGCTCGGTACTCCTTCAGCTTATAAACATTTCATTGTGTTTTCCACTTGGCCTAACCATTGTGTATTTTTCCATCTCTGCTTCTCATATTATCCATTACCACTATTTATACAAATGACACGCACCTATGATTGTACAATGTTAAACATAACGTGTTAATAATCTCTATTGGAACATTGAACTACAAGTGCAACTAAAGCTAAGTGGTTAAAGTCGATGACAAAGGATGATTTAGTGATATTGTACTTGCTCAAATTGACATTTTTTTTGTTTTATTCTCTTTCATTACAAACGAGACATCATAGTCTGATTAAGTTCATTCATTTGTAAAACTGCACAGTGTACATTATTTAGTGTCATGAATGGTTATCAGCACCCATACTCCATAATAACATATTCTTTGTGTCATTTCCATTTCTTTCAATTTTCGTATGTAGTTCGCATTGCTTGCAAAGCATCGACAAATGCATGAATCTGTGTCGTTTGTGTTACAAATTTTAGAGGCGCATTTTTTAAGTTAATGATATCTCATTTTTATTCAATTATTAGAAGTTGTTAGTTTCTTTGACTTGCTATGTTTCTTGATTTAACATGATGTTATATATCTTTCGTTATTTATATAATTTAAATCTATTTTGAAAATGTACTTGAATATAGAGTCATCACGTCAAATGCTTTGGGCTTCTAGCACATCAAATTTATTTTACATCATTTTGTTTCTGTTAAGTAATGCATAATTAATTAGTGATATCATTTAGGTCCCATATATATTCTTCATATGAATAATTAATTCATGATATCGTTTAAGTCCCATATATATTCTTCATATATTTTTGGGTAAACTATAAAAAAGGTCCCATCTATGCATTGAATCCCACTGAAGGTCCTCATTCTCAAAATTATAAAATCTTTTTTTTCAAAATTAAAAGTTTATAAAAAATAAATATAAAAATTAAGTACAAAAAATTAAAGATATAAAATACGTAATTATACATATAACTTAGCAATATAAAAAGAATAAAAGACTTAAAATCAAATAAAAATTCATTAAAATATTCTTTTATAAGAAATAAAAACCATTTGAATTCTAACGAATAAGTACGAACGTGGGATCTAATGAAATCATTATCTGAATATATATAACACATTTTCTTAATATTATATACATTAAGATATATTATAACTCTAAACATATAATAAGAATGTGAAAATAAAAAAATTACTATTATATATATAATAAAAATATATATTATGCACAAGTTATATATAAAATAAATTATAAAAAATGCAATGAAGTTTGTTATAAAAAATTATTAGATATCATAAATTTAATAAATAACAACTATGGTGGGATCAATATTGGATTAAAAAATAGGTACGCTTTTTACAACTAAATTTCCCTCTCCTTCATTTATGTATTTGAACTTTTATTCTTTCCTTTGCTCTTATTTTGATTCTATATCTACTATTTGTTGAAGGTATCATTATCTTTTCATTTATGAAAATGAATCATACTATTTGAAAAATAGACCTTCTTTACTTCCCATATAATGCTTCTAATATGTTCTTATATTCTTACATTTAATTTCATACATTACTTTAAAATGTACTCTCGCCGTGAAGCGTGGGTATGCACCCTAGTAAGGATATATAAGCGAATCCGAGAACCAATTAAATGGTTGGAAGTTTCGGGGGTCCCTTACCATACCTTTTTATTAACAAACAACAATATTTTCTTGTTAATTATGTATGTTAATTATGCGTGTCCGTGGAAACAGGTAGATCATCGAGGACCTTTAGCCTCTCATGGCTTTGTTCCTTACTGCCTCCCTCTTCTTCCTTTTTTCTGTATGCAACAATGCTAGCTTTAGGTGTAACTACGTTTAGGGCTGTCAGGAAAGCTCAAGCTCGATGAGCTCAACTCGAGCTCGACTCGTTAAGGACTCGCGAGCCGGACTCGAAACCTTAACGAGCCGAGCCCGAACCCGAATTGGATTTTATGGCTCGTTAGCTTATCGAGTTGAGTTCGAGTTGGGCATTGTTCAACTCGGAAACTCGACTCGATAACTTGTTTTCTCTCTTAATAAAAAATTAAAAATATATATACCGAAAATCTCCACAATTTACAGATGTTGATCTTTGATTATAATGAACTGGGCGGGGCGATCCTGGCACCACCTATCCTCTTTACCTTCAGGCTAACAAATTAATAGAAAGCATCCCCTGGTCTATTGGGAACTTGGCCTCATTGAAGACATTGGATCTCTCCTGTAATGGGTGCAAATTTAATGAATCTGGAGGAGGTGGTCTTGTCGGACAATCATATTAATTGCTTCATATCAGGGGTGGACTCAGCCCAGGATTATAGATTAGGTGGGGCACAATAATAACTAGTAATAATAGTTATAAAGATAATAATAAGATTGCAATACAAAAAACAATCAACATAAACTTACATGTTACATAGATAAATATAAAATGTTTTGCACAAATTTTGAAAATACATACATACTTAAAGTTGGCCGCTTCTGATCTTCATATTTTGAAAACAATTCATAATATTCATCAGCAATATAATCAAAGATATCTCTTTCAATATATGCAAGTAAAACATCATTCATCCACTCATCTCCCATTCGATTGCGCAGTCGAGTCTTGACAATAGTCATTGCCGAAATGCTCTTTCAACACTAGCCGTTGCAACTGGTAGTGTCAATGCCAACTTAATCAGTAAATACACTTGTGGATAAATGCGATCTTTTTGAGTTTTCATCATCTCTTGTACAAGCTCTTCACAAAATTTAACATTGAGAACTCTATAGGTTGCTTTACATCTTTAATATATGTCAGCAATTCATTTCGAAGAGTCAATAGATCTGTTGAAGAGAAATCCATCGGATATAGCTGAGCAAGACGGATAAGCTTATCAATATTAAATGTTGCACATGAATCTTTTGGACTTAAACATACCACACAAAGAAGTTCTATGTTAGATTCAGTGAAACGATCATTCAACTGTTGAGCTTGCATATCAATGACTATATATAAAACTTGAATACAATAGTGATACAAAATTGTAATTTTATCAACATTATGTCTTGATCGTCCTACAACCACATATAAATCATCTTCACTTGGAACATCAATATTATTTTTTTCAAAATAAAGAAACTTTTTCCATTAATGAAGTCCATCCACTATCTCTCATCTCCTGCAAGCATTTTAGGTTGTAAGCACTAATGAGATTGCGTTGATGATGTCTTGATCTTTCCTTTGAAGTGTCTGTGAAATTGCATATGTAACACCCAAAATATCAACCATTAAATGTAAGCAGAAAATATACTCAAAATCTTGCCACTTACGTAAGTATTCAAGTGCCTCTCTATGTTTACACAAATTCTTATTTTCTCTTAGGAACTCCAACACTGTAATCATTGATGGATATAAGTCAATCAAATTTACTAAACACTTTTAATGTGAACCCCAACGTGTATCACCTGGACGTAAAAATTCTTTTCTTGATCTATTCTTGTTCCTCTTTCAAGTTCACTCAAATCAATTGCTTTGGCAATTTTGATAGTTTCTCCTTCTCTGAGTAATTATGTCTTCTTACATGTAGCGGTGAATAAACTAGAGAGTTTTGATACATTGGTAAAAACATATCAAGGAGATTGTGATTTCTAGCAACTGCAATCATTGAGAACTGAAGTTGATGCGCAAAACAATGAATATAATAAGCAGAACAATTCTCCTTTAAAATAAGACTTTTAATCCATGGAATTCACCTCGTATGTTACTTGCTCCATCATAACCTTGGCCATGAAGTCTTGATATACTTAAACTATATCGTGCGAACACTTCATCAACTGCACCTTTGAGTGCCACAGCACTAGCTTCATGAACATGTACAACTTCGAGAAATCTCTCAATTAATTGACCATTAAAATTTACAAATCTTAAAACAATGGTCATTTGCTCTTTGTTTGATACATCTCAAGATTCGTCAAGCAACAAAGTAAAAAAAGAATTTTCAAGTTCTTTAAGAATGACATTCCTTATTTCTATAGAAGAAGCCCTTGTCACATCTTTTTCTATATTAGGAGAAATGAGCTTATTATTTTCTGGAGCATTTTCAAGTACAACATTATTCACCTCAAGGTTAATTTTGAAAAAAGCCTTAAGTAATGTCAAGAAACTACCTTTATTAAAGGACTCATCAGATTCATCATGTCCTCGAAAAGCCAATCCTTGAGAAAATAAGACTCATATAACATTGGCAGTTGCAAAAAGACGTGTTTGATACTCTCTTCTAGTGCGGTCATCAAGCGTATTCAATGTTGTATGAATATGTTGAGCCTGCTTCATTAGATTCTCGCATTTTTCTTGATCTAAATTATGGGAACTATTAGGACATCCAACATATTTATCGAGCTCACTTTTATCTTTTCAATTATTCCGTCATTTAAAATAAATGTATCACTACTACTTTGACCCATACAAATTTTCTTGAATAAATAACAATATCGATGAAAAATTGCATCTTTTACCACATTATATTCCAACCAATTGGGATATCTTTGAAACCATGCATAATTGAATCGTCTTTCTTTCTTTCCAATTTTTTAAATAGATTTGCATGGTTAATTGGTTGAGATAGATGCATTTGCATGTATGCTCTTCGAACATCATCTTGAATATTGGGATGATAAGTTGAGATTGGCATACACAATCCAGGGTTAGAAGGCAACTCAAAGACGTTTAATTCAACACGACACCGCTTTGCACTTTATTCTCCCACCTTATTTTTATTTAGTGATCCCACAATTACTTCATTTGAGGAAAGTTGATCAACTATAGGTATTTGAGATGAGACAGATGAAGACTTTCTTATGAGAAATTGTCCATTCCTACATGTAAAATAAAATATATATGTTTATACCATTATAAATACACCTACATGTATATAAAAGATTTCATAAAATATATATTAAAGTTTATTGTAGACGAGATAAGATGGTCGATACTTATTGCATAACTCATGTAAAATGAAATTCGTTTTAGATAAGCATACCTACGGTGGAGTTGGAGACTTGGAATGGTACTTGAATCGTGTCATGATGTGCTTTCCTGTCGCTATCTTGCTTCTACCAACAAGAGAAATGCATCGAAATATATATTATAATTATACAATTATCATGTAAGCAAATATATTAATTGAAAAATAAAACATCAATTTGATATGTCTATTGTCGTCCCAGGATGATGGGGGTTTGGCTAAGATCTTTAGTTATATCTATGTTAAGGATATCAAGTCCACTGGAAAGTCAAAATCACTAACTTTGGCCTCAATTAATCCCCAATAGTTTTGATTGATCGGTTTGCTAATTGTAGTAACACCGATGATCATTCAAGATTTGTCATTTAAATCGGTAACAGAACGATCGATATATACGAATGTCAATAAGGACTCGACTAACTATGTATACCTGTTAGATATAAATGTTAAGTACTCACAAAAGGTTGAATAGATGGCTTTTTTATATTAAAAATTTCTGTTATCGTATAATTTTTTATAATATATATCTAATTTTTAATATAATTTTTTAAAACTAAATAATTCTCTCTGTTTGAGATTTCAATTTTCTTCATTAATATTAAATGATAGTTCTCATATCTGTGACATGTCAACTGGTTTCCGTAAAACTCTAATTTTGGGTGTTAGTTTCAATCAATAAAAGATAATGGTATTTTTACAAGTATTTTCAAACAGATTCAGAGAGGGGTGAGGGAGAAGCAGACAAACATATGCATAGTATGAGAAAAATTGAATTTTTTACCTGATGGCTGACGTATGTGCCGTGGTCGGTCTAGAATGCCTCGGTATGTCCGAGGCTGGAGAGAGAGAGCGACGATCGAGGCCGAGCCATCGAAGGCCGACGAGGTCGTGAGGAAGCCGAACCGAAGGTACTCCTTTAGTCGTTTTGTCTCCTGTCGGGCACTCAAGTGGGTACAACAAAAGCCACGATTTACAAATAACAAAAAAACATGGGAGACTTTTGCCAGTCAATAATAAATGTTGGGATTCCACCGAGGCAGATGGATCGTGGGAGAGTTTCCAAGGGGGCACACGTAACGATTTCTTGGTGCAGTTTACTATTTTTAGATGGACATACAAACAAGTTGAGAAGTTTAAGGGAAGGGGGGCATGTGCCCTCCATAAGATCAACGAAGATGGATCCAAAAGCAAAGTGGGCTCATTTACCTCAACTTGTCTTACTCGGGCATTTCTGGAATGCTACCGACGAGGTTATGGGATCTTTCCATGATCGATACCATGGATATCTCTGGCAATAACTTCAGAGGCACCATTCCATCTAAGGCACTGAATATGCCACCACTCGAGTGTCTCATCTTAGCTAATAATCACATCGAGGGTCCATTGCCACAGTTTAAGAATGCCAATTATCTCTTGAACTCGGAAAAGCAATAAATTGGACGGAAGGAGTATTCAGCTCTTCCTGTAATCTTCGGGTTGTTCCCATAAATGACAATAATTTCTCTGGAGATTTTCACCTTCTTAATCACGTGGATTCTCTAGATTTGTTATGCAATAGTCTCTACGGCGAGATTCCAGAGGGTATGCTATGCATGAAATTCATAGTCACATTGAACTTATCGTGCAACAATCTATCGGGGAAAATGCAATCTGGTTCTCAATGTTCCACCTTCATTAATGAATCTTCTTACATCGGAAATACGAAGCTTTATAGAAATTATCCGATGGTGGTGGAAATCCGAATGGAGTGCCGCATGGAAAATGGGATAACATGCATGATGATCAAATGCTTAGAGTTTTTAGTTTTCTCAATGTGGCTTTAGGATTCGTCTTAGGATTTTGGTCATTTTATGACATCTTCTGGTTCAAAAGAACATGGAGATACGCTTACTTCAAGGTCATAGATAACACAATCGACATGATTTATGAGGCAACCAAGAGAAGTTATTTTCGCTGCAAAGGTAACAATATTTGTGAGATATACATGCTCTCTCTCTCTCAACACACGTGTGTGCGCACAACACTACAATAAATTGAGCCTATAGTGACATCTATTCTAAACCCGTCACTCAATCTCTTTTTAAATATGTAGTGACAAATATTGTTCATTGTTAAATGCTTTTTTTACTAGAAATAAGCGACGGATGTCATACCCGTTGCTATATCATTACCAACGCTTTGTATAGAATCACTTATTTGTTACTATTTTTCAATATTTTATCTAACATTATTAAATTTTGAACTAAAAAATCAGTAATTATTAGCTCAGTTATTTTGAAAGATAGCAATAGATAAGCGTTGTTGTATAGAGTTTTGCTAATGATATAACAACAAATATAACTTTCATCGCTAACTTTTAGTATGAAAAATCATTTAGCAACCATACACTATTAGTCATGTATTTATTTATAATGGTTAATTTAATGATGGATATAAAATAAACATCACTGTCGATCCTATTTGTTGTAGTGGCGTGTGTGACCTCCGTAAATAAAATTTTCTTGTGTTGCAAAAAATGGAAATTGCACTTAAACAACTACGCATTTCATAAATTGGGCTTTCATCCAACATCGGATTCTCCTCTTTGCGGTGCTTATGTATTAGGGATTCTCCATGGTAGCGTCAAGTTCAGATCGCATATTCACAGCTTCATATTCTACTTTCATTATATATGAGTTGTTCTCTACATCCATGATTGGAAAACTTCGTGAATAAACAATGTATGGGTCTTTCTCCAACGTGATTACTTTTGATTTTAGTGTGATTGCTTCAATTCTTCGGGTAAGTGCATTAATGTTGTGATCTGAAAATTTTGACACCGTAGTCTTAATTTTCGAATATGTTATCATTATGTTAATGTTATGTTTGGAGAACAAGCATGGAATAAGGGGTCAATTCTTTGCCTGGTAAGCTTCCTAAGAGTACGGTTTCCCATCCACATCTCATTATTTGATCTTTTATTTTACCCTTATTCCTATCTTTATTCCACCATACCTACCCTTATTAGACATTATTCTCCTTATTCCTATCTTTCTAACCCAACAAAGAATAGATCATTATTCCCCTTATTTTCCATTATATTTTCTGCTTATTCTCGAACCAAAAACCCTCTAATTGTACCTACTAATGCTTTTTTATATAGTGTATAATCTTACTCGATTTTATTATCAATATTGACAATGTCGTAATTCTAAAACATAAACCATTCCTAGTAATGTAACGTATTTGTTGCAGATTTGAGAAATCAGATATAACTTTGCAGTTGTTATATGCATAACGTAGGATGATAAGTCAACGTTTCCCAACATATTTCTTACTGTACAAATCAATTTTGCTGCTGTAATTGAAAATTGGTTAATTATGACAACTGACCTTTTGGGACCTCACTGATTTGAAGTGCAACAGAGGAAAAAACCAAGGAAAATGATAGAAAGACTCGGAGAAAAAGAGCATTTTTCCGGAGAGGAAACATCATGCTAAGGTCAGCTTCTTCCTCGCAAGAAACCAGCTACGTCCTCGTTGTTCTTCGTTGCAACAGAGCCGCTAGGCAGGTACTCTATGCACGCTTCTCTGTGTTTTTCCCTCCTTCAATGAGACCTTCTTTGTTTGTTTTTCTTCCTCTTCATCTTTTCCTTTTCGAGCAATATGGGGATTAAGCATCAGAAAGGCTCGAGGGGTTGACAGGTCCTCAGCGGTCTCATAATGACCATACCCCCCTGTAAGAAGGGGGAAGTGTTGAATATTTCTCCTGGGTGGCTGTGACGTTGATTTCGTCATGGCCGTTATGGCTGGAGCAATTATAACGTCCAGCAAATCTCCATGAATCTCGTATCTTAATTTTGAGCATATATCACTGTGTCCGTTTCTTCTTTAACGTGCATGTGCATGGGTTACGTTTCATGTTTTTCTTGTAACGTGCCAAGTTTGGCACAATAGGATTCGTTTAAATTGAATAGAAACAGAGCATGCCGTGTGTGCATTTTTGTTTAACTCCTACAATTGGTACCAGAGCCACAACCTTTTCCGAGGCTTAGGCGAGGATGGCGATGATCCCAGGCGGAGGCGGTGGTAATAATGGTGCTAGTGGTGGTAGCGGAGGCGGTGGTAATAATGGTGCTAGTGGTGGTAGCGGAGGCGGGAGTATTCACTCATACCAGTACCCGCAGTTGACGGCGACGAACTACACCAGCTGGTCCATCCGTGTCCAGGCCATCATGGAGGATCAAGGCATTTGGGCGGCAGTCCAGCCAGAGAACGACGACGCCATCGACATCAAGCTCGACAAAAGGGCTAAGGCGCATCTCCTCCAAGCTCTTCCCGAGGATATCCTCATGCAGGTCGCTATGAAGACATCATCGAAGGAGATTTGGGAGGCCTTAAAAACAAGATTTGTTGGAGCCGATCGTGTCAAGAATGCTCGGCTCAGGGCATTGAAGAGCGACTTCGATGCCATGCGAATCGGTGATGGAGAATCCCTCGACGATTACGCAGGAAGGCTGACCGCGATGTCGGTGAGGTACACCAACATCGGCGACACACTAGATGACACGGCCATGGTAAAAAAACTATTCAATACTATGCCGGATCGATACTTGCCCGTCATCGCTGGCATCGAACAGTTTTGCGACATCGACACGATGTTGTTCGAGGAGGAACTCTCTCGATTGAAGGCATTTGACGAGCGCATGCGTCCGCGTGGGACTAATACTGGTGTAACCTTTAACGATAAGCTACTTCTCACTCAAGCGGAGTGGGAAGCGAAGCAGAAGAGAAGTAGTAACGACAATTTTTCCACAGGCCAAAAGGTCAAGGCTCCAACAGGTGGTGGGAGTCGTGGCGGCGGTAATGGCGGACGTGACAAGAGCCACATTCGTTGCTTCAATTGCCACGAGATGGGGCACTACGCATCGCAATGTAAGGCACCCAAGAAGAAAGCAGATGCCCATCTCGCACAAACCGATGACTCAGAATCGGCGTTACTCCTCGCTGCTTCTGAGGAGATACCACAAAGTGGAATTTTGTTACCACAGCAAACTCAAGACATTCAACTGATAAAGGAAGATCGCATACTACCGGAGCTGCACCGGGCCAATCGTAGTGCCATCTGGTTCCTCGATAATGGAGCAAGCAACCACATGACCGGTGACAAGAATAATTTCCAAGAAATGGATGAGAGTGTCACCGGGAGAGTAAGATTTGGCGATGGGAGATCTGTGGAAATCAAAGGAATGGGTTCCATCCTTTTTGCTTGCAAAAATGGTGAGCAATGGCTTCTTGAGGATGTGTACTACATTCCCAACCTACAAAGCAACATGGTTAGCTTGGGCCAATTAACAAAGAATGGCCACAAGGTGATCATGGACGAAGATGTACTCGAGGTGTTTGCTAAAAGCCACATGCAGTTGATCATGAAGGTAAGGCGTTCAGAAAATCACCTCTACAAGATCGAGCTCAAACTAGCTCATTCCATCTGCCTCTTGGCGAGTTTGGAAGATCCAGCATGGCTATGGCATGCACGGCTGGTCATGTCAATTTCTAGACATTGAAGATGTTGGCCGACAAGGAGATGGTCAGGGGAGTGACATCAATCATTCACCCACACCAAGTCTGCCGTGGTTGTTTGGTGGCAAAGCAGACTAGGCATCCGTTCCCAAAGGTTGCTAATCTTCGTGCGGAGAAGCCACTCGAATTGGTCCATGGAGATCTATGTGGCACAATCACACCAATGACAATAGGAGGTAATCAATACTTCATGCTTCTTATTGATGATTACTCTCGTTGGATGTGGATATATGAGCTCCTATCAAAGGACTAATCACTCTCGGTATTCACCAAGTTCAAGGCAATGGTGGAAAACACATGTGATAGCAGGATCAAGATACTACGCACAGATTGGGGGGGAGAGTTTCTCTCAGCCAAATTCACTCGACTCTGTGGAGATGCCGGTATTGTTAGACACTTCTCTACCCCATACACCACAACAAAATGGAGTGGTGGAAAGGAGAAATCGCACGGTGATGGACATGGCTCGATCCCTATTAAAAAGCATGTCAATGCTGGGGAGTTTTTGGGGGGAGGCGGTGAGGCACGCAGTCTATCTCCTAAATCGGCTACCGACAAAGGCGATGGGAAACCACACTCCATTTGAAGCTTGGAATGGAAGGAAGCCGTACCTAGGCCACATTTGAGTGTTCGGTTGCACGACACATGCGAAGATCACCACTCCACACCTGAAGAAGCTTGATGATCGTAGCAAAGCGATGGTGTATCTTGGTGTTGAGGATGGGAGCAAGGCTCACCGGTTGTTTGATCCACGACAAAACAAAGTCACTGTAAGTCGTGATGTACAATTCGAGGAGAATGTGCCTTGGTGTTGGAATGCAGGTGCAGAGGCTGAAAAGTCATCAGAATTCATCATCAACAAAATGGTTTCCACAATGGTTGATAATGCTACCACGATAGGAAATGGAGATGCCGAGGTAGGGATCCCTACTTCCATGACAAAGGAGGAGGAGGCAACGGCGGGCGACATGGCATCGCATATCACGATACCAACCACATCTACAGCTTCACCGAATTCTACACCGGCTTGAGAGTCACAAGGGCTCAATGCCATCGGGTCGGCAGGTGGCGATGAGTCCCACGATGGTCCGATCTGATACAGGCTCATCGAGGACATCATGAAAGAAGCTCGTCGTGTTGATTTGGCAGATGAAGAATCCGAGGAGGATCTATTGTTGATAGAGTTGGAGGAGCCATCATGCTATTGCGAAGCGGTTGGACAACCAGACTGGGAAGATGCAATGAGTAAGGAGATTGATTCGATTGAGAAGTATGGGACTCGGTCTCTTGAAAAACTTCTTGTTGGACAGAAAGCAATTGGCCTCAAATGGGTATTCAAACTCAAGAGGAACTCTGATGGGAAGGGGATCAAACACAAGGCAAGATTGGTCGCTAAAGGCTATGTGCAACGCCAAGGTGTCGACTTCGGGGAAGTGTTTGCACCAGTTGCTCGAATAGACACAATACGCGTCATCCTTGTTGTCGTGGCAAACCGTGGATGGCAGGTGCATCACTTAGATGTCAAGTCGGCATTCCTCAATGGAGAACTACAGGAGGAAGTTTACGTTAAACAACCGGAAGGGTTTGTAGTACAGGACAAGGAGCACCTTGTGTACAAGTTACGTAAGGCGTTGTATGGCCTCCGGCAAGCGCCACGGGCGTGGAATGCTCATCTTGATCGGAGCTTTAAGGAACTTGGTTTTTCAAGATGTAAACATGAACAAGCCGTGTACACCCGAGGGAAAGACCATACTGGCATTGTTAAGCGGGTGTACGTAGATGACCTAATTGTGACATGACGAGATCCATGCACTATTGCCCAATTCAAGAAGCAAATGGTGGCCGAGTTTGAGATGAGTGACCTCGGTTCGCTACACCACTACCTCGGCATTGAAGTAACACAGTTTGAAGATGGGATCTCAATAAAGCAAGCAACATATGCAAAGAAAGTGTTGGAACAGTTCGGCATGCATGAATGTAACCCCACCATGTATCCCATGGAGCCGAGGTCACAGCTACACAAAGATGCTGAGGGATACCCGGTGGATGCCACGAAGTACCACCGGCTCATCGGATGTCTCAGGTATCTCCTCCATACTAGGCCGAATATGGCTTTCGCAGTTGGGGTGGCAAGTCGGTTAATGGAACGACCCACCATAATGCATCACAACGTTGTCAAAAAAATCTTGAGATATCTAAAGGGGACAATACATTATGGGTTGGTATATCATAGAAAAGCAGGAAGCGAGGTGATCACCGGCTACACAGATAGCGATCTGGCCGGAGATCTAGACGATCGTAAGAGCACCGGAGGGATGGCGTTTTATATCAATGAGAGCATTGTTACTTGGAATTCTCAAAAGCAGAAGACTGTGGCACTATTCGTCTTGTGAGTCCGAGCTCATGGAGGCTACAACAGCGGCATGTCAAGCGCATTGGCTCCAAGCTCTGCTGGATGAGTTGATTGGAGAGGAGCCGGAACCTGTGAAGGTATTTGTTGAAAACAAATCGGCAATAGAGCTAATGAAGAACCCGGTATTCCATGGACGCAGCAAGCATACTGACACCCGGTTCCATTTTATTTGTGAATGCATCGAGAGAGGACAGATTGTTGTTGAATTCATTCGAACGGAAGAACAACGAGCTGACCCCTTGACAAAAGCTTTGCCTGCTACAAAGTTGGGTACAATGCGACATCTACTTGGCGTTCGTAACCTTGGACCACTCCAGGATAAGGGGGGAGAATGTTGAATATTTCTCCTGGGTGGTTGCGACGTTGATTTCGTCATGGCCGTTATGGCTGGAGCAATCATAATGTCCAGCAAATCTCCATGAATCTTGCATCTTAATTTTGAGCATATATCACTGTGTCCGTTTCTTCTTTAACGTGCATGTGCATGGGTTACGTTTCATGTTTTTCTTGTAACGTCGCCATGTTTGGCACAATAGGATTCCTTTAAATTGAATAGAATCAGAGCATGCCGTGTGTGCATTTTTGTTTAACTCCTACAGGAAGAAATTCCAGTGGGCAAGTCTCGTACTCCCAAATTTTCAAGAAAGGCTTCGAAGATAAGAAATTGGCAATCCAAATCCAAGCAAAGGCCGTTCCATCATTTTTTAAGCCAAATCCCAGTCAAACCGGAAAACTCCACCTCCTCAAAAGGGACGAGCGCATTGTCAAATCCACGACCTGGGGAGGCTTGGATGTATATATAATAACGTGTATATTAGAAATACAATATATGATATATAAAATAAATATATAGAAATTCAGGAAATATATAAAAGTACATTCCTTTTTTAAAAGTACATTCGAATTTCATTAGAAACAGAGACTCCTACGGTCTCCATCTAGGCGCCATTTTTTTAACGGTCGCGGGATTTTTTAAATCGACCCTGTCTGGATGGAGGCCGTAGGAGTCTCTCTTTCTGACAAAATTCGAATGGCATATAGGAGGGATATAGGGATGAATATACATGACGATATTTTTCAAAAAAATAAAAAAAATTGCCCCAAAATGGGGCGGGGCAGCCATATTGGCTTCCCCCAGGGGGCAGCCCCATCAACCCCTTTTTTAAAAAGAGGTTTTAAAATATATTGAGGTGTTTATAAATAATAATACTAGTAATAAGTAGTATTATGTGTATATACTATATATGGTTTTAAATTTATAAATATAGCTATAAATATTTAAAATTTACAAAATAATATGTTTTGTATATTTTAATTTTTCTCTATTTTTATGATTTTTATTATAATTTTTTGCTAATTTTAAATATTTTTAATAGATTAAGTATAATAGAACATTAGCTATAATAAATAGCCCAGATTATTTTAGGTTTTAAAAATAGATGAATTTTTCAAAAAATATCCCAAAAAAATTTTAATATATACTATAATATATAAAAGTAAGAAATATAAAGAATTTTTTTTGGATTTTTCTATAATCTTTATTCATTTTTATAAGGGTTATACAGTATTTCAATTTTTAAAATTTTTCTTTTCTATTTTTTATGGTTTATGGTTTGGAGTTTTGTTATATAGTAATAAATATGCTTTAAATTTTTTGAAATTTTAGATAAGGTGTGATAGGAAATAAATAACTCTTATATGATTTTTATTAAATGGAAAATGCAAGAAAATACTAAAATAAAAATATAACATGAACAAGAATAATATTAAATAGTTACTTTAATTTTTTTAAGATTTTACAAACCTAGAAGATGTTTAAACAAAATATAAATCCAACAAAATAAATAAGGCATGGTATATAGGTATATTTGCAATAAAAATAAAGTCAGAGGGTTTGCATTCACAATATCCTATACACTTATTTACAAATTTTCAAGATCGAATACAAATAGGGGGCGTTACGTGAGGTGACCTGGCATGATCCTAGACACAATATTTAAAATATTCCAGGCGGTCTGCGAAACTTTCACACAAAATATAAAGCATACTTTAATATTTACATGACTTGATTGAAAGTACAAAAATGGAGGGAGGCCTAACGTAATTTACCCCTTTAAGTCTCCTAATCAAGCGCTCCTTCGCGCAACTCGTTGCTCAACTGACGATGGATAGATGCTTCGTTCCGCTTGATGATTTAACGGTGGAGAAAAGATGTGGAGTTGTGCCTTGATCGGACAACTCTGAAGGTGAGAGGAAGAAATCGGAAGAAGGTCAGTTGGGCTGATGTTCGATCATTAAATTCGATCACATCTGACGTCCTCTTCCTTTGTTGCTTGGCTCTTTAGCCTCCTGCACGTGAGTTGCGCCTGCAGGATGGTTAGATGAAGTTTGGGCCATGTCCAAAGGGACCTAGAGGTCCAAGCTCATGGAGGTCCTGTTTGAGCTTCGAGATGGTGCTCCATGTACTTTGAAGCTCCGGTACCTACACATAATGTTATGGGACAACGAGGGGGGTCCTTCTCGGCCCTAAATGAAGCTGAATGGCATGACGAATGAAAGGAATGATTGAGCTCTGGTGAAGGGTGGTGGAGAGAGCTTGGACGATCTTCAATTTGTGCAGGATCGAAGGGGAAACATGTGGAATTGATGGAGAAGCGAGCATGCAATGTTATGGGATGAAAATAGTGGTTCAAAATACTAGAGTCACGATGGATTTGGGCAGGAGCCTAGTGCTCTAGCAATTTTAAATTTTAAAATTAAAAAAACTAAGGGCTAATTAACGAACCTAAAGCTACATCGAAGCAATTGGGAAGAAATGCAATGAAAAGAACCTGAATTACCAGCTCATACCTATGGGAAACAAGGAGCGGGAAACCTTCACCGGAGCTGCAAAACTTGGAGATGGTGGACCACCTCCAGTCATTCCTTCTCCACACTAACAAGTCGGGGAGGCTCAGTTGTCTCGCAAGACTCACACTCGATTCTCCTTTTAGGCTACGAAGCAAGAAGATGGATCCTACTTGGAAAGGGGATATGGAGGGTTTATTTATAAACATGGTGGAGGAGCCTTATTGACCTAAGGTTTAGGAACGATTAGATCAATATACAATGGATCTAAGGATTGTGCATGTACTAGGATTGATCAGAGAGTGGTTTGCATGAAAGATCAAGTCGAGTGGAGTTATGGATCACTTGAAAAATGGGGGAGAAGATGGCAAGTCACCATCTCTGATGGGGTAGGTGTCCTAGGAAGGAAAATTGACCAACGATCAACAAAGTGAGCCAAGAAGTGGGAATGGACTAGTGTAGTATCATTCCGTTGCGAAGCTCATCCAATGTAGCCGATTCATCACCAAGAAGCAAGCTTCTATAGATGGTCAAAAAAGTTTGGGGATTTTTTGGTGTAGGATTATTTTTTTATATGTTTTCTTTTCTTTGCACTGCTCTGCATCTGATGAATCCATGATTTACACCTTTTATTCTTTATTTTAGCCAAATTCCTTAAACAAAACATATGTAAATATATATATATCAAATCTAATAAATTATCACTATGCATTCTTTTATTAATAATGTATACATAACATTCTTTTTAACCAAAATAAAAGAATAAAGAAGAAAATAAAAAGAATAAAAATAAGGGTGCAATTATGCAGTAAGTATAGACTGACCTGAATCTCGAGAGAAGATCAAATATTGACATGATCAACAAGGAATAAATTAGGGAGAGATAGGGTCCTTAAGGTATAAATATTCGGAATCTCCAAAATACCTTGTATATATTGCTCATTATGGGCAGTTTTTATCACTATGTAGATTGTGTGTATATATATTATATTGATTTATTTATCAATAAAAAGATCTAAAAATAATTTATTTTCTTAATAAAACTTGTAAATAACAATATTATAAAAATAAAAATAATTGCAAAAAATAGATTTTGTACAATTGGACGATACCCATACTTGTATATGTGTATTTATTCCTTTATTTATTTTGTAAATAAATAGTATATATTGTATTTTTAAACACTTGTATATATTTAATAATTATATGAAATTAAAATAAATTTCATAAAACACAAAATAAAACAAAAATAAAATCAATTCTTTAGTTTATAATGTCACCAATGTGGTATCTATATAGTACATAATAGTAATTTATTAACACTTGTAATTGATTTATAAAAAATTCAATAAAATTATTTTTATAATTTTTAAAAAATTGTAAATAAGTAAAATGTAAAATATAATGCATTTTTTAATAAAATAATAAAATAAAAATACATGTCTATAATATATAGGTATGTTATACCTTTACATAATAGTATATACTGCATATACCATAATATATTTAATACTCAAAATTATTAAATATCATAGAAAAATAGCTTGTAAAATAATTATTTATAACTTTTTATTTTAAAATAATTTATTTTTTTAATTTTATTTGATTTTGTAAATCCCTTTTTTATGATGGGTCAACCTGGGTCCATTGATTCAGATCAACCTCCCCCTTCCAAGTTCGACCAGACATTCCTTTGCCGGACCCGTTTTCTCCCTTTTCTCCATCCCAGGTCCAACCACATTTTCCCTCAAATCTTGTGCCTAAATGTTCCCTTAGGATCGATGATCCTCATGGATCCCTAGGTTTTGCTGGATCCACCTTAGTTCACGTGAAGCTTCTCGATCCTTCTAGATGCCTGGGGAGCCCTATATGTCCTATCCTCGAGCTCTGTACCCTAGCTCGCTCCGTGTGCCTCCCTTTCTCCACTAGAAACCTTAGGATTGACATGATCTTGAAGGCCTCCTTGGGAGCTCGATTTGGTGGTGATATAGCGTAGCTCAGCTCGTGGTCGGAGCATTCCGCCACGACTAGCCTCCCAGGTCTTCTGCAACCTAGTCAAGGCCACAACCCACCTCCCACTCCGCCTTCCCTCGCATTCCGTTAACATAGCTTTGGGTACCCTTGATCACCTCCATTTCACCGTTCCATTTGATTTTTATCCATTAGCCATCGTACATCATTTGTGCTCCAACCATCGGGTGCAAAGCTCCATTCCTACTTCCACCCTTTCAAATCGATCCGCCAAATCGTCGACCACCTTCCCTCATGACATAACCCCCTTAGGCTCGATCTTTCAATCAAGATTAAGACCAGACTTCCCTCCTCCATATTCATTGGAAGTCGATTTCCATAATCCCCTGCTTCTTTGGCTTTCACCTCAAAATAACTGTGGTTGAGGCTTCACCTTTAAGCATAGAGTACCCTTGTAGGTCCAGACGCATTGAGCTGAATCGAGTATCCGAACAATAGGTGAAGCAACTCCAGGCAGTCACACATCTAGATTCCCATCGAGCCATCCTTCGTTGCATCCGAGCATCTCCTACGATGCAGCTACACTCCAATAAGGTGCCGGGTCTCTCAGCATTCCCATCAGAGCTTTGGACCACTCTCTACAATTGATGGAAGCTCAACTTGCACCTCCTTCTTCAAGTTTGTCAAGACACCTCCAATAAGAAGTCACTAGACCAAATTTGATATGAGCCACACATCCTCGCCCAAAAGCTGATTGTCAAATATTTTCTAGACCACCATCTGACTGCACGTTTGCCACATTCTTTGAGCCGTCATATTAGTAGAGTAACGGTCCATTAGGATTGTACGTCAAAGCCTCCACTTGCTCACGCCACATGCCTGCAAGGGCATACTTACCTTTTAACCCTGCTTTTATGTTATTTCATTTTAGTACAATAATTTTAATAATTACTTATTTTCAATCAGGACCTCACATTTTTATTATTTGCATTTTAGTCCAGTTGAGTTGAAGTCACATGGGACTTCACATGTTTTTTTTGGGATACTTGCAAACATTACTATGTGCTTTTATTGATTAATGTGGAAATGGGAAAAGAGAACTTATTTATTCATCGTAGCCCTAGATCTCTCTTATATAGTAGGAAAGCCATAGGGACAAATTACATAAATGGCCGAAAGAAAAAGACAATTACAGGATAACACCTCAAGAGATATAAATATCTCAACACTCTCCCTAAAGCTAGAGTATAGATATCTATCATGCTTAGCTTGGAACAACAATGATGAAATGTCCCCTCGCAAGGGCTTTGTTGAACATGTCAGCAATTTGATTTCCTGAAGCAACATGAGAAGTGTATATATATATCCCTTTTGAATCAAACCGCGGGTATAATGGCAGTCAACCTCAATGTGCTTTGTTCTTTCATGTAAGGCGGGATTGTTTGCTATAAATAAACATGTGTGATTGTCGCATTGTAGATGCATAGGAAGTGACACCTCCATAGTTAGGCTAGTAAGAACTGACTTGACCCACATCATTTTTGTGCTCCCTTGGACCATTGCCCTATACTCTGATTTTGCATTCGATTTGGCCACAACCGTCTGTTTCTTACTTTTCCAAGAAACCAAAGAGCTGCCTACAAATACAATGAAATCTGAGGTCGACTTCCTATCCTTGGGACATCCAACATAGTCTGCATCTGCACACCCTGATACTGTCAGGGTTGTGATTCTCCTGAAAGGAAGTCTTGCACCTGGAGAAGACATCAGATACCTCAAGATCATGTGGACTGCATCCATGTGTGACTGCTGATTGCTCCATAAATTGGCTAACTCTGCTTACAACAAATGACATATCAGGCCTGATGATTATAACATACAATAACGTCCCTACCAGCTCTCCGTATTGTCTCTTATTTACCTCTGTAGAGTCATCATCATATATCCGTGCATTAGGATCCATTGGAGTAGTCACGGGTCTACATCCTGTCATACCCATCTCGGATATGAGATCAATGACGTATTTCCTTTGCGTCACCATAATTCCTTGCTGGTTTATTGCAAATTCTAGACTAAGAAAATAAGCATACCAAGATCCTTAGTCACTAACTGTTGTCCAAGAAAGGCATTGGTTGCCTGAATACCTTCATTATCGCTACCTGTAACAACAATATCATCAACATAAACCAAAATAGCAACCATACCCTTCTGGGTCCTCCTAAAGAAAAGAGAGTGATCTACAGTAGATCTGACAAAGCCCTGTAGTTCAATCAGCTCTGAGGCTTCGTTTGGTTGCAGGGTTGGGCGGGGTTGGGTTGGGGTACCCCTCCTTCCAACCCTCCCAATAGGGGTACCCCAACCTAACTCAACCAAACCCAACCCAGCCCAATCGTGCAACCAAATGAACTCTGAAAACTTCTGAAACCAAGCCCTCAGACTCTACTTAAGGTCATATAAGGACTTATGAAGTCTACACACCATACTAGACTCCCCCTCAGCAGCAATCTCGAGTGGTTGCATATACACCTCTTCGTGCAAATTGCCATATAAAAAGGCATTCTTGACATCTAATTGGAAAAGGGGCCAGTCCTATACCATAACAACAATAAGAAGGATACATAGTGTAGAATGATTCATAATTGGAGAGAAAGTGTCTTGATAATACACCCCATAAATCTGAGTGAACCCATGAGCAACCAACCAGGCCTTGTATCTGTCCACAGAACCATATGCATAGTGTTTAATAGTAAACACCCATTTATTACCAATAATCGAAGCACCTGGAGGAGTAAGGACGACACTCCAGGTACCTCGAGACCATAAAGCCGCCATCTCATCTTCAATAGCAAGACGCCAAGGTCCACTTTACAATGCTTCCTGATAAGAGCGAGGTATCTGTATCACTGATAAGGCCACCACAAATTTTTGAAAGTCCCTAGATAATCGTACCAGAGAGATGTAAGAGGAAAGAGGGTGCATCGTACATGCATGCCTCTTCCTGCGTAGAGCAATAGGCAAATCCATATCCGATGTATCTTCAGACAAAGTATCATCTAGAAAATCCTGTAAACGCGAATCACCAGTGCCATTAATAGAACTCAGATGTTTAGGACATATCTTGGGTGTGCTGTATATTGGTGGATGCACATGAGCACGAGGCCGGTGCTGATAAACCTGAGGAAAAAGGGGGTTCGGCAGAAGGTGGAGGTTGTGGTGTTGGTGGTGGTTGTGGTGGACTAACAGAGATAGGAGGTGGTGGCATATACACCTCTTATCCATTTTCTAAAGATCTAAGCTTGTCACCTGTAGGAGAGAAATCCATGATAGATTCAAAGAAGGTGATATCAACACTCACATAGTACCATCTCCGGGTATGGTCAAAGAAACGATACCCCTTTTGGTTCTTTGAATATCCAACAAACACACACTTGACTGCTCTAGGAGAGAGCTTGTCAAGACGTGGAGACATCTAATGGACAAAAGCAACGCAACTAAACACTCGAGGTGTAAGAGAAAATGATTTTTCTTTGGAAACAAAATTGAGAAAGGAATCTTTTCTCCCAGAATCAATGAAGGCATACCATTCACCAAATAACATGCAGTGAGAACAACATCTACCCAGTACGAGTGAGGAGCACAACTTTGAATTAAAAGAGTTCTAGTAATGATGTTTTCTCTCCGCCACCCTATTTTGTTGGGATGTATAAGCACACGATGTCTGATGCACAATACTATATGATCTAAGGAAATGAGATAGTTGGGTATTATAAAATTCAAGTGCATTATCAGAATGTATATACTTGACATTTGCAGACAAGACATTCCTTATTTCATTAATAAAAGACTAAATAATAGAACTAGCATCAGACTTGTTCTTAAGCACGAAGACCCATGACAACCTAGAATACTCATCAGCTGCAACAAGGTAGAAACGATGCCCCTGAAGATTATGAACGTGACTGGGACCCCAAATGTCCAAGTGAATCAACTCACAAAGACCATGATTACTTTGACCCTAACGACTCTAGAATGTTGACCTATGATGCTTCCCAAGCTGGCAAGCCTCGCACTAGAAAGTAGAATGAGGGGAGATCTGAGGAAGAACTTAACACAACTTTTGCAGAGGAAGATGACCAAAATGGAGGTGCCATGTATGTGGAGAGACATACCCAGTGTGAAGAGAAGAGATAACTACATATGGAGATTGCACCGGTTTGTATAGGCCTCCTTGCTCACAACTAGTACCAATCACCCTTCCCGTTAGAATATCCTGAAACACAAGAGCAGGAGGGTCAAAAATGACACGACAATGCAAATCCTTGGTGATTTGACTAATAGATAATGAATTCATACACAATTCAGGTGCATAAAGAACATTCTGAAGTCGCATTTCAGTGGTTAACTACACCTCCCCCTGACCAGTGATGGGAGAGTGTGACCCATCAACAATGACTATGGACTTGCTAGATTGAGTCCGTCTATAGGTACTAAATTGACCTCTGTCACCACAAAGATGATGAGATGCTCCTGAATCCATTATCCATTCGGACAAATCTTCCCTATAACAGCAAGTGTAAGCATATGTTATACCTTATGTGGATGTAGTGGATGAGGCTGCTACCTCTGACAATCCTGGCTGGGAACTAGTTGACCTTTGGGAAGGCATAACCTCCCTAAGTCGTGCAACTAGCTCGTCAAATCTTTGATCAGATGTGACAGGAGAGCTGCTGCTTGATGAAACGCTAAATCGACCCTTTAATAGTGCTGAATTAACACTTGAAGTTGTCATCGCAGTCGAGCCAATTTGGGTCATCAAAGACCATCTTATATAAATATATCAATCAAAATGAGATGGTCGTATTTTTTTTTATTTTACTTGGCAAGAAACCAAGGTCAAACTCAGGGACACGAGCTTTTCTCATATTAATCAGATTTTTAATCTATCTAATTAAATGTTGAGTTAAAGTCATATAGGTCAAAGCATGCAAGGAGACTCAACAATGCATTAAAATAAAACATGCATTTTTTAACTTTTTATCATCATCATGCAAATGAATGCCATGAAAATGCATCAAGAATATGCCCGAGACCATAAATAAATGAGCCATTGAAATACACGTCCAATCAGGGTTAAAATAAGAAGCAATCTTTATTCATGTAAAAATAGGCATAAGGAACAAGACACTTAGTCAATAAAATACTTCTTCAAATTTCATAATGTCTAATGTGAAATAAAAGCATGCCATAAGGAAGACAATAAAGAGAGCTTCAAAATGACACTGAAATCATCTCAATCGGAATTACGAGGCTCAAGATATGCATGAAAGAAACCAGGGGCATAAGTGCAATAAAACATGAAATGACAAATACAAATAGTTCCTCGGGAGGGACTAAAATGCAATAAAAATAAGGAGTGGGGCCTTCCCTGTAAATATCCAACACGCGTGGGGGCATAATTGCAATTAGTAAAAATCGCAGGGGTGCAAGAGCAAAATGCCCCAAGCGCGCGCGGGTCTGCATGTGACTCTGGACCTATTTGCAATTTTGACAAATCCACGGGGCATATCTGTAATTTACCTAGAACTGCACGTGGCTAGCACGTGCAATCCCAGGCTCGGTGGACATCTAGGCTCGGCGGAGGTTCGGGATGCTTCGGCTAGGCTCGGGGTACACGAGCCTCTAGGCGTGGGGTTGATGAGGCTCGATGTATGCTTGGAACGGAGGCTCGGTGCTCAAGCTCGGAGCAGTACTGGTGTTGACGCGTGGCTGGTTGGAAGCCATTGGATCGTGAGGATCCAATGGCTACTAGAGCGTGAGCGTGACTGATCATACACCGTCAGATCATCGAAGATCCAACGACATCTGGAAGAAGCGCTGATTGACTACGTGGCTGAATGTGAACCGTGGATCTCGAGGATCCAACGGTACCTGGAAGAGGTTGATTGTTGGCGATGTGGCTGCATTGTGACCGTTGGATGAACTCCGGTGAGGAGCATCCAACGGTGCCTGCTCTTCCATCTTCCTCTGCAGCTGGCGACGGGTTCAGAGCTCCGGCGAAGGAGCTCCTCCTCCGCCGCTGGTGTTCCAGCGCTATAGGCCTCCCTGGAGCTCCTTGGACGATCGTCAAGGAAGTAGGGAGCTCGGGGAAGACGTCGAGCATCTTTGCTCAGCCCGTCGGAGCCCTGATGACGCTGGCGAGTTTGACGAAGTTGGCTCTGGTGAAGCTCCGATCGTTGATGCTTTTGAAGACCTGCAGCATTAGATCGATAGCCGAAGCATGGGGTTTCGTGAAGGGGAATGCGGTGGAGAGCTCGGCATGCGAAGAAGGCGGTAGCTCTGAGATCCTTCGCCGTCCACGACGGAGGAGATGGGTCGAGTGTGATCTGGGGTATGGAGGAAGAGAAGCGTGGTCGGAGAAGTGCGCGTGAACGGGGTTTGCGAGGCGGATCTTGGGAGATGATCATCGGAGGTCGGAGATGGGGGAAGCTACCTACAAAATGAAGCGAAGTTAAAGGAAAAATACAAAAGGGAATCTAAGCTTACCTGGCTGGAGATGAAGGTAGTGGCCTGGGCTCGAGGTCATCTGAGGACCTCAGGGTCTTCGCACGTGCTAGACGACCTTGCCAACGAGCTCGGGCGGGGCTTTGAGCCTCCGCAACACCGTCGTGATAGGCGGTGGGTCTCACCGAGGGAGCAAGTCGTCTTCGCTCGATCCTTCCGCCTCCCCCTGTCACAGGGAGGCGGAGGAGGGCTGGGCCCCTCCCCATGTAAAGGTGGACAATGGACTGTGGAGGAGGAGGCGATGTATTTGAAGGGCAAGGGTCGTGGTTCCGGTGATGGGAGTGGTGGTTTTAGTGGAGGATGTGGCGTGACTGGAGACAAGTCGTGGATCGTGGCTGAGCCCGCGAGGATGAAGGATGAAAGGGGTGCGCCATGGGGCAGTTGGGTAATGGAGGAGGTGGCTGGAGACGGCGAGAAAATGGAAAGGGCGAGGGTGGTGCGCGAACTGGAGATCGTGGAGAGAGAGGGGGGGCCGGAGGTGGAAGACAAAGCCTCGGCCGTTGGATCTTGCGATCCAACAGCGGAGAGAAGGGAGCTAAGATGCGGTGTGGATTTAATCCGAGGCGAAGTGATCGAAGGGCTATGGAGCTGCCACGTGGCAAGCTCCGGTGAGAGCGCTAACGGACGGATCTGATATCTTCCAGTGCTCGATCCAAAGGTGATAATTAACGCGGAGATGAATGGTGGAGATCAAGGCATCATAGGCGTGATCAAATGGCGCATAATGCGCCACGTGGCGGGTTCTGGAAAGGGCGCTGACGCGTGGTGCGGATGAAGACCTGGGAAGATCAAACGGTAGCGGCTAATGGGCGGATGTGGACGTACTTAGGCCGTTGGATCAAGAAGGGATCCAACGGCCGGAGATGGGGGCGGAAGAGACAAGAGGAGCGGGCCACGTGGCTCATCCAGAACGGGCCACGTGGCCCAATCAAATTATTACAATCTTCAAGTTGAAATATGAAGGTCAAGATGGTCGAATTTGGGAAAACACAAAACATGAAAGTTGTATATCTCGATGAGATCTACAAGTTTCATGTTGACCAAAACTGGAGAAGAGATCATCTGAAGACACCAAATATTTTTAAGGGTATTTTTAAGGCTAAAAATACCACGGATTTTAGTTTTGCCATTTTCTGTGGTTTTTAATTTATTCAAGACTCTGATAATTACAGGACATTATTTGGGTTTTATTGACACAACTTTAAGCAAGGGGGTTAACAATTGGAAATTAAGATGATGAAATTGGGTTTCATCACCCCCCCTATACTTAAACTATGCTCGTCCTCGAGCATCAAAGAAAAATGAATTAGCTAGATTAACCCCCTTGTGCATGTGAGTACAGAATCCGGTCTGGTCAAGTCTACTCAACTTTAGAGGTCCAAAATCCTAGAGTTCAACCCAGCCTTAACCAAGAGGCGCCCAATTCCTCTAATTTCCCAGACTCTCTCTGATGTACGTATAATCTAAAGGATATGAAATTTAGTGTTGACTGCGATTCTGAGAGTAGAGTCAAATCGTCACCCAAAGTCTTGGTCTGAGAAATTCTCCTAAGGACCCAATCCTCAACACTAGGGAATAAATCAAATCTTGCGTTCGATCCACCGTCTCTTTAGTTGTCAGACTTAGAAAATGTCGATGGAAGGCCAGTAATGGAGGGCATGGGATTGTGTCATTTCTTCTCTCCCTCTCATTGGAACAAGGATTCTCTCTAGTATCTTTTTACGCAACACATTTTTTGGTGTTGATCAGTGCGTCCGTCAAGAGAAGTTGGAGCCGTCTGCACTTGTTTTCCTGGGAATACACCGGGGTGTGCTCTTTTAAGTACCTATCGTACCTTCGACACCCAGACTTGTAGCATTTACGATGCAGAACCCTTTTTTGGTGCAAGTCCGACTCCTTGTCCTAATAGCGGTGGTCCAAGTGGACACTTTGAAAAGTTTGGGAGCGCTCGCCTTTGGTGGAAGCTCTTTGATATGTAACTTTGTGGAATGAGAGCTTTTCTTTGAAATTTCATTGACTTGTATAATTTTGGCTAGCTCCACTGCTTTTACCAAGAGTTGGCGCACACTGATCAACAATTTTTTATTTATTTCACACCCTGGCACTTAGATCAATATCAAGAGATTAGTATAAGAACCAAGTTCTCATACTGGCTAATATTGCTGATACTTAGGTTTCATGAAGCCTCCAAAGATTTTATCCCATCCTCGAGCATCATTAGATCAAATCCAAACTTGACTTCCTCATCCCAATTCCTCAAGTGAAAAATCAACTCATCTCATCAAAAACCGCAGTCGTGCATGTGATGTGCTGATCATATTCTTTATGTCTGAGACTAAGCATGGAATATAGCATGCAAATCTAGAAAACTAGGGGAATGTAGATGATTAAGTCTATCACCCTGATGGCTAAGGCTGGTTAACCTAAAATCTCGAAGACCTCATAAAACTAGGTCTCCTTGATCATTTCAGATCTTGGTTGGAAGTGTAAGTGTAGAGGATTAAACCAACTCCTTCATTAAAAAACAAAACTTTTTTTTTGAACTTCAAGAGATATCAGGACTGCCTAAACTCAATTAAGCATCTGCGATTCAGCCAGTATGGATGTAAGTACCGGCCGAAGCCCGTTTCTTGAGGGCGCGGCCTTACGCGATGTCCTCTAAACCATCCAATCTGATAAGGGCGAACCCTCATTGAACGCGACTACTTAATTGGGCTTAGTAATCACTAATGGCTCCTAAAGGATTTTTGGGTTTTTCTCATTTTTATGGGTTTTAATAGAAAGTTCAAACACAGGTTAGACTCAACTTTCCTTGAAAAGAGATAGAAAAAATTTTCAAAACCATGTCACACAAATAAACAGTTTTCAAAACATTTTGAAAAGATTTTTTCAAAACAAGGAAAAATCATTTTCAAAAATATTTTTTTCAAAAAGCGTAACATAATATCGAAAAGCCGTGAAAAATCAATTGAGTCCTCTTAGTCCAAAGAATTTTACTTTAGCCAAAAAGTTTTAAATTTTTCAGATTATAGCTAAAGTAAGTATACGATATATACGGTATACACCCCTATACTTAAACTTTGCTATGTTCTCATAGCATTAGATGTTACAAGTCCATAGGTAAATTTAAATATAAAGGAATATACGGGAGCTAAGAGGGGCTCCCCCTATACTTAGGTTATAAATAACCTAAGTATAAAGGCAAGGAAAGGAGAATAGAGAAAATCACGGGGGCTCGGGTCCCCCCTATACTTAGGCTAAGATTAGCCTAAGTATAAAGGCGGAATTTGATGTTGGGAGGGACCCAAGGTGAACGAAGAAGATGGGTGGATATACAAATGAGCGAATGAATATGCGAAGATGAATGGAGTAACTAAGGCTCTGGGGAGTGTATCGAAGCAAACATAGCTAAATCAAGCAAGCAAGACCCTCAATTTCACCAACTCACACATGAAACCAACCGAGGTTGGTTTATTATCTTGTCGGTTTTATTGGTGATAAAACATTAGATGTTTACGCAGAGAAAGAATGTTAAGTGAAAAATCAATGCGTAAACGAGGGTGTTGCTCTCCCAAAACCAAATTTTACTCCATTTTTGATTGACTTGCAATTAACAGTCCCAATTATTCTTAAGGTTGTCACTGATTAAGGTGAGCACATAAACCAAGCATTCATCGTCTACCGTTCATTCCCATTTTCCATTAACCTAGGTGATCAAGCTAGGAGGGAAAACTGAGAAAAACCATGTATTCGATAAAAATCGCGATCTACGTTAAGCGATAAAACATGCAGTGACTTGGCGAAAACACGTGAAAACTGGGGCTGTTTTAAAAACCAAAATCAATGTGTATGCAAGTCGATAAAAACCGCACCTATTATGCTTCTATTAGCGAGGAGAAATATCTTTAAAAATTGGCTGAGTGAAGCGAGGCTAGGTGCGTCTTTGATTAATGTGTGTCCTACCTATGAGCAAGCACGTAAAAGATAAAGAATGAAATACGCTCAAAGAGCCACGTGCCTGGTCCTAAGTCGACACTCAAGTGGGGACGATCCCCACACAACCACAATCGTTCGATTACAAATGCGAGTCTTCGATCGAAGACCGATGTAAAAGATGAATTATTACAAGTTCATGCATGGGAATAAAAATGCAAGACATTTTTTTTCTTTCTTCTCGACGTACTCCAAGCATGCTTCTGCGGCTCCTCACAGCGGGTAGCATCCTGCTCCTCGCCTCCTTGAACCGTCAAGGGCCCTGCCACAAAAACAATGGTTAGAGATCAATAGAGAAGAAAATTTTATGATGCAACATAAATGAACAAGTTGACCTATAAAAAATGAAACACTCAATTAAATAAACAAAATTCCAAATAATCTAAGAAATGAGTCGTGTCCCCGGCAACGGTGCCATTTGATGAAACGCTAAATCGGCCCTTTAATAGTGCTGAATTAGCACTTGAAGTTGTCATCGCCGTCAGGCCAATTTGGGTCATCAAAGACCATCTTATTTAAATATATCAATCAAAATGAGATGGTCGTAGTTTTTTTATTATACTTGGCAAGAAACCAAGGTCAAACTCAGGGACACGAGCTTTTCTCGTATAAATCAGATTTTTAATCTATCTAATTAAATGTTGAGTTAAAGTCATATAGGTCAAAGCATGCAAGGAGACAAAACAATGCATTAAAATAAAACATGATTTTTTTTAACTTTTTATCTTCATCATGAAAATGAATGCTATGAAAATGAATCAAGAAATGCCCGAGACCATAAATAAATGAGCCATTGAAATACACGTCCAATCAGGGTTAAAATAAGAAGCAATCTTTATTCATGTAAAAATAGGAATAAGGAACAAGACACTTAGTCAATAAAATACTTCTTCAAATTTCATATCTAATGTGAAATAAAAGCATGCCATAAGGAAGACAATAAAGAGAGCTTCAAAATGCCACTGAAATCATCTCAATCGGAATTACGAGGCTTAAGATATGCATGAAAGAAACCAGGGGCATAAGTGCAATAAAACATGAAACGATAAATACAAATAGGTCCCCGAGAGGGACTAAAATGCAATAAAAATAAGGAGTGGGGCCTTCCCTGTAAATATCCAATACATGCGGGGGCATAATTGCAATTATTCAAAATCGCAGGGGTGCGAGAGCAAAATGCCCCAGGCGCGTGCGGTCTGCATATGACTCTGGACCTATTTGCAATTTTGACAAATCCGTGGGGCAATCTGCAATTTACCCAGAACTGCACGTGACTAACACTTGCAATCCCAGGCTCGGTGGACATCTGGGCTTGACGGAGGTTTGGGATGCTTCGGCTAGGCTCGGGGTACACGAGCCTCTAGGCTTGGGGTCGATGAGGCTCGGCGTAGGCTTGGAACGGAGGCTCGGTGCTCAGGCTAGGAGCAACACTGGTGTTGACACGTAGCTGGTTGGAAGCCATTGGATCGTGAGGATCCAATAGCTACTGGAGCGTGAGCGTGGCTGATCATACACCGTCGGATCGTCAAAGATCCAACGACATCTGGAAGAAGCGCTGATTGATGACGTGGCTGAACGGGAACCGTGGATCTCGAGGATGAAACGATACCTGGAAGAGGCTGATTGTTGGTGACGTGGCTGCATTGTGACCGTTGGATGAACTCCGGTGAGGAGTATCCAACGATGCCTACTCCTCCATCTTCCTCTACAGCTAGCAGTGGGTTCAGAGCTCCGGCGAAGGAGCTCCTCCTCCGCCGCTGGTGTTCCAGCTCTGTAGGCCTCCCCAGAGCTCCTTGGACGATCGTCGAGGAAGTAGGGAGCTCGGGGAAGACGTCGGGCATCTTTGCTCATCCCATCGGAGCCCTGATGACGTGGGCAAGTTTGACGAAGTTGGCTCCGGTGAAGCTCCGATCGTTGATGCTTTTGAAGACCTGCAACGTTAGATCGATAGCCGAAGCATGGGGTTTCGTGAAGGGGAATGCGGTGGAGATCTCGGCGGGCGAAGAAGGCAGTAGCTCTGAGATCCTCCGCCGTCCACAGCGGAGGAGATGGGTCGAGTGTGATCTGGGGTGTGGAGGAAGAGAAGCGTGGTCGGAGAAGTGTGCGTGAACGGGGTTTGCGAGGCGGATCTTGGGAGATCAATATCGGAGGTCAGAGATTGGGGAATCTGCCTACAAAATTAAGCGAAGTTAGAGGAAAAATACAAAAGGGAATCGAAGCTTACCTGGCTGGAGATGGAGGTAGTGGCCTAGGCTCGAGGTCATCTGAGGACCTCGGGGTCTTCGCACATGCTGGACGGCCTTGCCAGCGAGCTCGGGCGGGTCTTTGAGCCTCCGCAGCACCGTCGTGTTAGGCGGTGGGTCTCACTGGTGGAGCAAGTCGTCTTCGCTCGATCCTTCCGCCTCCCCCTGTCACAGGGAGGCGGAGGAGGGCTGGGCCCTTCCCCATGTAAAGGTGGACAAGGGATAGTAGAGGAGGAGGCGAAGTATTTGAAGGGCGAGGGTCGTGATTCCGGTGATGGGAGTGGTGGTTTTAGTGGAGGATGTGGCGTGACTGGAGATGAGTCGTGGATCGTGGCTGAGCCCGCGAGGATGAAGGATGAAAGGGGAGCGTCGTGGGGCAGTTGGGTAATGGAGGAGGTGGCTGGAGACGGCGAGAAAATGGAAAGGGCGAGGGTGGTGCATGAACTGGAGATCGTGGAGAGAGAGGGGGGCGGAGGTGGAAGACAAAGCCTCGGCCGTTGGATCTTGCGATCCAACGGCGGAGAGAAGGGCGCTAAGATCCGAGGTGAAGTGATCGAAGGGTTATGGAGCTGCCACGTGGCAAGCTCCGGTGAGAGCGCTAACAGACGGATCTGATATCTTCCAGTGCTCGATCCAAAGGTGATAATTAACGCGGAGATGAATGGTGGAGATCAAGGCATCACAGGCGTGATCAAATGGCGCATAATGCACCACGTGGCAGGTTCTGGATAGGGCGTTGACGTGCGGTGCGGATGAAAACCTGGGAAGATCAGACGACAATGGGTAATGGGCGGATGTGGAGGTACTCTGGCTGTTGGATCAAGAAGGGATCCAACGACCGGAGATGGGGGTGGAAGAGACAAGAGGAGCGGGCCACGTGGCTCACCCAGAACGGGCCACGTGGCCCAATCAAATTATTCTGATCTTCAAGTTGAAATATGAAGGTCAAGATGGCCGAATTTGAGAAAACTAAAAACATGAAAGTTGTAGATCTCGATGAGGTCTACAAGTTTCATGTTGACCAAAACTGGAGAAGGGATCATCTGAAGACACCAAATATTTTTAAGGCTAAAAACACCATGGATTTTAGTTTTGCCATTTTTTGTGGTTTTTAATTTATTCAAGACCCTAATAATTACAGGACATTATATGGGTTTTATTGACACAACTTTAAGCAAGGGGGTTAATAATTGGAAATTAAGATGATGAAATTGGGTTTCATCACTGCTCGGCTGGATATGTTTTTCCATACGTGCTGAGATAGGAAACCCATGCTTAGAATAACACGTTTTCTATGAATGACCTGGCTTGTGAAAATAAGTGCAAGGCTGACGAGGAGGTCTACTGCTCCCTCCTCTTCCACAGCCTCCTCTGCTGCGGAACTGCGTAGAGCTCCCCCTACCACGAGATGTTGCCATGGCTGAAGAAGTTTGTGACCCAGACATACCACCAGAAGATATGGAGAGTCTGCTCAGTCGACGATATGCCTCCTCCATCAGAGGAATAGTAGCATCGGTGAGGATCTACGTTCTTGTTGCATCATACTCTGGATCCAGTGCTACTAAAAAGACTCCAATCATCACAAAATCCCTATATGCCTTGAGTTCCTCAGGTGTAGAAATCAAGGGAATGTAACCATGTAACTTCTCAAACATACCCATTAGAGAAGTGTAGAGGGTATGGAGTGGATGACCATTCTTCTTTGAAGTGAAAATATCATGCTGAAGTTGCAGAATCTTTGACTCATTCTTTGCTGAAGAATATGTAGCAGCGAGAATGTCCCACATAGCCTTTGTTGTGGGCTGACTCAAGATGTCATTGGCTATCCCATGGATACTATCCCATACATCCATATTCGTGTATACACATCATCTACCTCCCAGGAGGCGTTAAACCCAGTCTTCTCATTCGGTTCCACCTATGTGAGAATATGCGTCTTGCCATTGCATTGCATTACGCTCATGAACTGCATAGCCCACCGTTCATAATTAGCTCCATCCACCTTTACAATGGGTGTTGGACCCTTAAATGCACCCAGAGATGGAATATCTCCTTTGTTGTTTGACATGATGACAACAAACCTTCAAGACTGGGGTTGCAAACTTGAAGGAGATCGTCTACATAGACATATGGGAAGATGGTTGTGGGTGTAGATTCATACCATAACCACTTTAATTCACTGAAGGCTCCTTCGGAAGGCTAGGGTATTTCTAAACTATCGCGTCACACCCTAGAATATTAGGCCACATCGGTGCAGGCGTGCACGTGGGCACACAGACGTACGTGCAGAAAACGCGCAAGCGCGTAGTGCACATGAACTCACAAGAGGGCACACACAAACGTGCGCAGATGTGCGCATAGGCACAGAAGCGGTGCAATAGCGCACAGGCAATGCGCAGGCGATGTGTGCACAGGCCACACATGTGCGTGCAAGAGCACGCAGATGCGCAGGCAACGTGTGACGCATGCAGATGTGCAAGCACAGTTGATCGCGTAGGCTCGAGCGAAGGCATGCGACGAAGAAGTAGGGTTTTCGTTGGGGGATAGGGTTTTGGGTACAAGTTTCGGTCTAGGACCGTCACTCTGATACCATGTAGAAATGGGAAAAGAATCGTAGCCCTAGAGCTCTCTTATATAGAGAAAAGCCCTGGGGACAAATTACATAGATAGCCAAAAGAAAAAGATAATTACAAGATAACACCTCAAGAGATATGAATATCTCAACAGTTAATGAAATAGAAGAAGTTTTATGTATTTGCAGTTATACCCCTGTGATCACTGAATCACGTGTACTGCACATTTTCTCTGGATTACTTGCACTTTGGCCCTTGCACTTTTATTCTTATTACTATTAGGCCCTAGAACTTGAAATATTTGCATTTAGGTCCTCTGTACACTGTTTAATTTTTTCCCTTTTACTAATTGCAATAAATATCAAAACAGCTCCTAAAATTGCATAAAAATTAGATTTAGCTCCTACTAGTGTGTTTATTTGTGGTGATTTTTGTTTGTTATTTTTCATTTATTTACTATTATTAAAAATTTAAAAACAACCTAAATTTTCCTATTTGCCATAGAAATTCATAAAATTTGAAAACTGTCTTAAAAATTCTAAAAAAATAGAATACCTTTGTTTTGATTTGTTTGATTTTCTATCCAATTTTAAATTTATTTGCTTTTATAACAATCTAAAATTTGTGACATCCTAAAAGCAACATAAAATATATAAAATCATAAAAATCCACAAATTGTATTCTTTGCATCTGTTTGTAGAAATTTTATATAGATTATAATAAAATTTGCTCCCAAGAGTTTTAAGCAAATTTGATATTTTTAATTTGAGATACACTCCTGACTATGCACTGTTTAGTTATTGTCTCATTTTTTGATTTTTTATAAAATCCCAAAAACATCTAAAAATTATCCAAAAATTATAAAAACATTAAAAACTGTTACAAACATAAAAATATTTTTAGTTGATTTTTCTAGTTATTTTTTACCCAATTTGAAAAATACAAAAAGAGCGTGTATTTGTTTTTTATTCCTTATATTTATTTTCCATATTTTCAAAAATTAAAAAATTGTAAAATTAAAAACCACGATAAAGAAAATAGAAATCCTTTTATTCTCTTGAATTACCTACCTAGTTTATCACAATGTTCCTTATGTCCAACCCTGGTGGCTATACCACATTAATAAAAGTAGCTTAGATAATTATTTTACATGCTTGATTTATTTATGGGTGTAATTTTTTCGATAACGATTCGGTTAGCTTGGATGATAATGAACTCAGAATGGCGCCGTTGCCAGGGAGCATGGCTAGGTTGTTTACCTTTGCTAGTCCCATATACTTTACATATTCTTTACCTTTGCTAGTACCCTAGCAAACACTTATTTGAAAAAGAAGTGAAAAAGAAATAAAGAAAAGAAAAGGAAAATACCTTAGAACAATAATGATTATTAAACTTTTCTTCATAAAATTGTAGTAGGGATCTTGGTCAGACCTGTGGATTATTAGTTTGGAGGAACCTTATTGGGAAGTGTAATTACGACCTAACAGACTTTAAGTTCCACAAGACTCCTATTTAGGTCGCCTTAATAGTCAGGTCGGAATAAGTATACATACGTAAACTCTCATGACTATGAATCTTTACTTGTACTGTGTAAGTGATATATGGCTCCCCATCTAAGAAATGGCAAAGAAACAACCTCCCTCAACAAGATTACTCTAGTCCCCTGATCTAGCAACTCTTTCCTCGAGGAGTAGGGTATTCCCTTATAAGTTCAAGTGCAACAATCTCAACAAGAGGGGGAAAGAAGAGAATGGACCATGGCTAGTGTAGCCACGTATCCTTTGTAGCTTGGCCAGTGTAGTCAAGTCCCAACTACAAGCTTCCATGAGATGAGACAATTAATCATATAAGCTTTGCTTATTTAACTATATACTCTATGGCATGCATTTTATTTTTGAAGATTGCCCGACTAACAATGGTTAAGTGATTAGTTAACGTGTCATTGTCAACAAATCATCCGAATCGAAATCGATAAATTTATTCAACGACAAATAAATCAAACAAGAAAAACAATGGTCTAAGTTACTTTTAATTACTTGGTATAGCGACCATGGTCGAACACAAGGAGCACTGTGATAAGTTAGTATTCAATTCAAGCAAATCAAAGGATTTTTATTTTCTTTTTTGTGGTTTTTAGTTTTACAAATTTTTTATTTTAAAAATAAGGTAAATAAAAACAACGAATAAAAATGGAAACACAAACTCTTTTGTGTTCAAATAGAGTAAAATTACTCAGATATCATAAACAAAAATATTGTGTGTTTTATTGGTTTTATAAGGTAACTTTTAAAGATTTTTAAGCTTTTATATGACTTTAAAAATGATTAAAATCTTGAAACAATGAAAATAGTGAATAACTTGGAGTATTTTGCAAATATATAAAACCAAATCAGCTCAAAACTTTTGTAAGTTAATTTTATTAAAAAGTCTATTAAAGTCTCTACAAACTTGAACCGAGATCACACTTTTAGATTTGTCTATGAACTTATATTATTTTTCAAAGATTTGTAGGGTATTGAAAATTTTTAGGTTTTATAAAAGCAAATGAAATGAAAATTGGTAAACAATAAAACAAATCAAAACACTGCAACTCTATTTTTTTAGGATTTTAAAAACATTTTCCGAAAATTTTATGAATTTTCTAAGGCAAACAAGAGCTTTTTTGACTGCTTTTGGATTTTTTAATAGTAGTAAATAAAAGAAATTCAACATAAAAAATTACCACCCAAAGTAGATACTCGTAGGATCTAATACTGAGTTTTGGGGAATTTCTGGGCTAAATTTACTATTTATTGCAAGCAATAAAAGAGCACAAAAATAAAGCAATGAAGAAAGCACCTAGTTGCCATTATTTTAAGTCCCGGTAGGAAATAATAACATATAATAAAAGTATAGGGGCCCTAGGTGCAAATAATCGAGAACAATTATGCGCAACACATGAAGACATTCACAGAAACATAAATGAAAATATTGAAAATATTATCTATTTCATTAACTAATCAAAAGTGCAAGCATATGATTGCAAAATACCCACAAAAGCAAGTAAAGACAGTAAGTTCAAAATAAACTGGACTAAAGTAGAAATAATGAAAGTGCACGGTCCTAACTACAAATGTTTTCAACTAATTATTACAATTATTAAAGTAAAATGAAATCAAGCAAACTATAGGGGAGAAAGTGCAATATACCCATAGTAGGCACATGGCACATGCGTGGAGGCTCATCTGACGTATGGTCCTGATGATCGTTGCTTGGCAGATTTGATGACTTAGAGAATGTCAGGGTCGTACATGTCAGATCTGCCCAAAATCTGATCTGACGTCACAGAAAAAGGTGTGGATTGGATTGTCAAAATCAAGACTAGAGGAGATGCCCATGACCTGACAACGCTAAGGTATGCTAGATGAACAATGAAGACGGTCTCGCTGGGGTTGCTTTAATCAAGAAGATCTGGCATTAGTGTGCTCCAATCAACTAGATAAGGGGTCCACCATGCTACTGGTGTGCTTCTGCGTTGGACTGGAGGCTCCGATGAGGCAAATTCTGTTGGATGAGGATTTGGGAGGTGGCTCAGTTGGAGCAGCTCCACATTTAAAGTTGAGGCTTGATTTGAGCCTCCTTGCATGAACCTGCGCCTGCAAAGGAATGCAGGACTCGGAGACGTAGATCTGATTGGGTTTTTACGCACATATAAACATAGAAGCAATAGGGGATGGGTATTTTATTTCTAGAGAAGATGATGGAGGGAGATCAGACCTAATCTAACTCTGACGAGAAATATTTATGGGGTCAAGTCACGTGAGGAGGTGGACAACGACATGGCAGATCGATCTGAACGGTTGGGTGTGGAAGGTGGGGTTCCGTCCCAATGGTTGGAGCAATGGAGATGTATGACAGTGCAAATGAACGAGTCGAGGATGAACATCGAAATGGAGTGGAAAGTGCGACACCTGAGGGTGTTGAAATGATCATGAAGAGAAATAGAGGTGGAGGCAAGGTCGTGGCCTTGATTTTGCTGCGAAAGGCAAAAGAGGCTGGTCGCGACGACAACCTCTAGCCACAAGGTGAGATACCCTCACTCGGCACCAAATAGAACTCCGAGAAGGCTAAGTAGGACGTTGTTACTATCCTAAAGGCACTAGTGGAGGAAGGAGGCACGAGGAACGAGCTGCCTCGTGGAGGAGGTAGATGAAGATGCTTTATAGGCATCCTAGGGTTTGGAAAGGATCGAGAAAAAGTAAGCAACCCTAGGATTATCCAAACATGTTTAAGGATCCATGAGATCACATATCTGCAAGGAAAAGAAGGATTCACATTCCAAATCGAATGGTGGTCGGAGTTGGGCATGGAAATGCGGAGAAATCGGGTCCGGCGAAGGTCGCCCGAATCCGGACCTGGGAAGGGAGAGGTTGACCTAGGCCAACAGACCCTGGTTGACCAATCAGAAATCAAGAATATACAAAACAAAAGAAAATTAAATTAAAAAATAAATAAATTTAAAATAAAAAATTATAAAAATAAAAATGGTTAGTTATTTTATGAACAATTTCTCTATGATTGTTAATAAATATTAATGATAAATATTTTATAATAAATACAATATATATTGTTATGTATAGGTATAATATACATGTACATATATTTTTATTTTATTATTTTATTTTTACAAAAATACATTGTATTTTAGAATTTATTCATACGCAAAATAATTTAAAGTGTATAAAAATAATTTTATTTGATTTTTATAGATTAATTACAAGTGTTAATCAATTAATATTGTGTACAATATATACAATATTGGTAGTATTATACAAAGAATAATTGATTTTATTTTTTGTTTTATCTTGTGTTTTATGAATTTTGTTTTAATTTTATATAATTATTAGAAATTTATACAAGTGTTTTATATACAATTTATATACAGAAGTAATAAATAAATAAAGAAATAAGTATAAATGAAGTGCCAATCTAATTTTTGTAATTATTATTATTTTATTCACAAATTTATTAATCATATTGAATTATTTTGAGATTATTTAATTTAGAAATAACAATAGGTGAAGGATATACATGATGAGTAGTGATGAATATATATAATGAATAAGGACCCTATCTCTCCCTACATTTACTCCTTATCAATCAGGCCAATATTTGATCTTCTCTCGGGGTTCGGGCCAGTCTGCATTTATGGCACATATACATCCTTATTTTATTCTTTCTTTTTCTTTTCTTATTTATTCTTTTATTTTTGTCATAAAGAATGTTAATTACACATTATTAAAAATGAATGAATAATGCTGATTTATTGTATTTGATATATATATTTTCAGGTATTTTGCATAGGGAATTTAGCTAAAATAAAAGAATAAAGGATGTGAATCATGGATTCATCGTTCCCCTATACTTTACCTTTGTTAGGCCCCTAACAACCACTTATTTGAAAAAAGAAATGAAAAAGAAATAAAGAAAAGAAAAGGCAAAGAACTTATAACTATATTGATTATTAAACTTATCTTCATAAAATTAGAGTGTGGAGCTTGGTCAGACCTTTGGATTATTAGTTTGGCAGAAACTTGTTAGGAAATGGACTTAAAACCTAATAGACTCTAAGTTACACTAGACTCGTATTCAGATCACCTTAATAGTCAGGTCATAACAAGTATACATATGCAAACTCTTATGACTATGAATCTTTGCTTATAATATGTAAGTGATGTATAGATCCCACCTCAGAAATGACAAAGAAACAACCTCCCTCAACAAGGTAACTCTAGTCCCTCGATCTAGCAAATCTTTCCTCAAAGAGCGAGGTATTCCCTTCTAAGTTCAAGTGCAACCAGGTCAAGAAGAGGGGGGAAGAAGAGAATGGACCATGGCTACTGTAGCCACGTATCCCTTGGAGCTTAACCAGTGTAGTCAAGTCTCCAGCTGCAAGCTTCCCTGAGATGATACAATGTATCACATAAGCTTTGCTTATTCAACTATATACACTTCAGTAGAAATTTATTTTCAATCGGGCATGTCCCCTTTTTTGGAGTTTTTGCATTTATTGTAACATACACACACACACACACAACATATCTACAAGATGCAGCATGTACATAAGGAGTTCTTCCTCTTGAGCCAGTAGACTATCACTCTTTTGAAGCATTATTGAACCCCACGATATCCTGTCATTAGACCTCAATGCTACTAGAACAGGTTGAGATGCACTTCCTGCCCTGGAGAAAGACAGATGCTCCAACTAGTTGTTACACACCTGTATGCTACCCGAAGCTAAAGGATTCTACCCCTCACCACCTCGTCCATGAAGAGCTACGTATAGAGTGCTTGCCCAAGTTACGGCCACTATCTTGAAGAATCATGTGCGTGTTGTTAAGTGTGCTGCTTAAACCAATCATGATGACATGTGAACATAGTCTTGAAGACCAAGAATTAAGTCTCTAGGACCTGAAAAGTCTCCTCTGAAATTAAGAGGACTAAGGTCTTAACCAAGCTCCATTATTCAATTTAATTCCCGACTAGTTTAAATGTCAATACTATCCTGAAAATGCATATGCACAAGCAATGAATATTTATCGAACATTTGAAAAGAGAAGAAAATAAAATACCAAATATTTTTGAAAAGTTTTTCAAAGAATTTTTTTACTTTTTATGAATTTTTATCTTTTTAAATTTTATGGTATTTTTAACAAAACCAAGAAAGTTTTTACAAATATTTACAAAAATATGTACATATTTAAAAGTGTTTTATTTACAAGTTTTATATACAATTTTTACAAGTGGATTTGATCTAAAAGAATTTTATAAAGATTTTTTTTTATAAAAAAAAGTTTATATAAAGTTTACAAATAAATATTGGTTTTATTTACAAAGAATTTACAAATACTTGATATACCCATAATTTATACCCCATGTGACAAAATATGTTACAAACATTAACACAATTTTCCAAAACATTTTCAAAACTAGTTTTTCAAACAATTTTACAAATCTTTTTCAAACATTTTACAAAAAGTGTTTTGCAAACATTTTGCTTTCACACATTTTACAAACACTTATACCATACACACAATTGTCATACACAAAATAATCTACAACATTTTACAAACAAAACATTTTTACAAATATTTTACAAAAATTTGTATAAAAATAATTTTTGCAATAGTTTATACCAAAGGTTTTGCAAAGTTTTTACAAAAAAGTTTAGACACATTTTGCAAACATTTTTCAAAATATTTTTATTCCATCTTTAATAATAGACATCTCATTAACCCCTAAAGTACAAGTTATGGCTAAAGTATATAATATATATACAGACATACACACGCACGACACCCCCTATACTTAGCTCGAACCATGTACTCATAGTGATCCAAAAGAGAGATAAAGGAAGACATACCTCATGCTAAGTATAGAAAGTGAAGAGAATCCTATATTACAACGACTCAAAGATTGAAGGAATGAATTGAGTAGATGTCGGTGATCTCCCCATATACTTAGGATCAACTAATCCTAAGTATAAAAGATTGTACAAAAGGGGAAAACCAAGGTAGAGAATGTACATTAAATCAACGACTCGACTTGCCCCCCCATACTTAGGGTCAAATGTCCTAAGTACACAAAAGAATATCAACAATTGAAGGACAAGTGAGTGAGCAATTAAAGGAAGGAAAAATAGATATTACTGCCCCGATACTTAGGGTCAAATGTCCCTAAATATAGGCAACAAAACAAAGGTATTAGGACGAACAGATATATGAACAACACAAGTTCAACACCACCTATAATTAGGATAAAGTGCATCCTAAAATCATAGGATAAGGCATGAAGTGTGATCCAAAATGGATGGATCGATGAATGAATGAATATAAATAACATGGATATACAAAGAGGCAGAAAGAAGTGTAACTTAGGTATAAGATGCATAAAATGAAAGTCAAAACCACATCTCATATAAAATAAATCGGGGAAACATCAACGGCCAACGGATCATAATCAAGAAATGGCTTCAAGTTTTGATCATTGGCTCGAAAGGTGGACTCAGAAGATAACTCAGATATATCATTAATGTCATTGTTGTTCACCTTTCTGACCAAATATGGACCCTTCAACTTGCTCTATAATTTCCCTGGAGATAGTCTCAGTCTAGCATCAAAATTAGACATACTCTCCAATCAGGTTCAAACTGCTTATGGTTGATGTGTGAATCATGCCATACATTCTCTCTCTCCTTGTACTATAGGTTGCTCAAAAGGGGTTGTATCTCTAAGCTCCTCCAGGGCTGCCAACTCTGCTCTCCTGTGATCTCCTACAATCTCATGATCTAATAATATCTCTATGACTTCCCATATTGACTTGTGCTTAATATTAATAGGTAGGTGCCATGGATTGCCACAAACGAGTCAAAAGGGAGGTGCACCCAAAGATGTCTTGAAGGATGTTTTATAGGCCCACAAGACCCAGTCCAAAAGCTGTGACCAATCCTTTTGATCTAGGTGGACAACCTTTTGCAATATCAACGTGTTCTCCTGGTTCGAAACCTCGGCAAGACCATTCGTCTGTAGATAATATGGAGTGTCAACTCTATGGTCTATGATGAACTCATTAGCAAAGGCCCTTACCTTATTGTTGATAAAACGAGTCCCCCTATCAGAAACTGAAACTCTACGAATGTCGAACTGTGATATGATATTCTTCCTCAAAAATCTGCAAACAGTTCGTGCATCAGCAGCTTGAGCAGGGATGGCCTCAACCCAATGACTCACATAGTCTACATCTACCAAAATTTACTCGAATCCCTGACTCTTAGGGAATGGGCCCATAGAATCGATGAAACATAAAACAAAAACCTCACATGAGTGAATGGGCTGCATCAACATCATGCCTATATGACCACAACTACCCTTTCTCTGACGGTCGGTACACCTCTTCACGAATACAGCTAAATCCTTGAAGAGTGTTGGCCATCAAAGGCCGGACTGGAGAAATTTTTGTGTTGCCTGTCTCCCTGAGTGATGTCCTCCTACCTCAAGCTTGTGTCAATAGGTGAGGACGCTATGGTACTCCTCATGAGAAGTACACCGATGCTAGACACTATCCCCTCCTTTGTGGTAAAGGGTGGGATCCTCCCAATGGTACTACTTGGTTTCCACTAGGAAAGTATCAAGTCGTTGCTTGATCCAAACGACTTGATCCAATCTTCTATAACTTTCTTGGCAACAAGATAGCTCACAATGTCAACATACCAGAGAGGTGATAGTAAGAATTGCCTCATCTGGAAACGTCTCAGTGATAGGTGTGGTAGTCGCAGAATCCTCAAGAGTTCTCCATTTAGGAGAGGTGATCCACCACAACATTCTTGACTCCAATCTCATCCTTAATCTCAATATCTAACTCATGGAGTAGAAGGATCAATCTAGTCAAGTGTGCCTTGGCATCCTTTTTAGCCATTAAGTACCGGATGATAGTGTGACTAGTGTAAATAATCACTCTAGATCTAAGAATATAAGATCAAAACTTATCCAAAGCAAAGACTATGTCTAGCATCTCCTTCTATGTAAAGTATAATTCTGATGTCAAACGAAAATCCATCCCTCCTCTATCCTAGCACAATCCCTATGGCAAAATTAGAAGCGTCGTCATGATATTGAACGGGAGAGACCAATCGAGTAGCTGAAGGACAAGAGCCTGCACAACATAATCCTTGAGAGTCTTAAATGATGAAAGACACTTATCATCTACAATGAAATTAGTATCTTCATGAGAAGATCAGTAAGCAGTCGGGCAATACGACTGAAGTCCTGAATGAACTGTCAGTAGAAATCGACATGCCCTATAAAAGACCGCAATTGCTTCAAATTGGATGGTGGATTGAGTTTCCTGATGATATCCACTTTTGATAGATCAACCTCCATGCCCTTGTTGGAGATGATATGACTAAGGACCATCCCTTGAGTCATCATTAAATGACTCTTATCCCAATATAAAACAAGGTTGACCTCAACATACTGATGAAGCACATGTTCTATGCAAGTAATACAAGCATCAAACCCATCATCGTAGATCGAAAAATCATCCATGAAGGCCTCTAAACAGTCACCCACTATGTCTGAAAAGATGGAAAGCATACACATTTGGAACCATGGCATTACATAATCCAAAGGGCATCTGTCTAAAAGCAAACATATCAAACAGACAGGGGGTCGTCTTATCCTGATCTTTGGACGCAATGGCCACCTGGTTATACCCCGAGTACATATCAAGAAAATAGTAGTGACTCTTCCCAGCCAATCTCTCGATAATCTAATCAATGAATGGTAGCAAGAAGTGATCCTTCTTGCTGGCATGATTCAATCGTTCGTAGTCCACAAAGACACTCTATGAAGTGGGTACACATGTAGTTATCTCCTCTCCAGACTCGCTCACAATTGCAGTGATACCTATCTTTTTTGGTACCATATGTAATGGACTAACCCACTTGGAATCAGAGATGGGGTAGATAAAATCGGCGCTCCATGACGAGTCCGAAATCGCGGCTTTAAGAAGTTGTTTTTATCTTTGTTCGTGCTTAAAGAATAATGTCTTTCGTTGTAGACGGCGATCGGAAACGGTCAAGAAATAACCACAAATATTACTCAATTTTAATCAAGTGGTTTTATGTATATTTTACTTGGGCAAGTCCCAAGGTCGATCACAAGGAGGCAAAGGAACAACCTAGAATTATGTCTATCCAATTTCGTGGTCGGTTTTTGAGGCGGTCTTTTTTTTTGAAATTTTTAATGCAAATAAGGATGCAAGATGCGATTTTGGCTTATTTTAGGGACTGAAATGTAAACTTCGATCAAATAATGTCCAAAAAATACGAAACTTGGCCACAATGCAAAATATGATGAAATAAATGCAATGTAATTTTTTGGAGTTTTTGGATGCAATATGAATTTTTTTTATGAATTTTTAAATGCAAACAAAATGATTTTCAATATTTAATTATAGTAAATATTAAAGCTACTTGTTTTCAAGATATAAAATTATCTCAGATCTATCACGAGGTGATTGATCTCAGAAAAATCCTAGACCTCAAAAATGTGGGGTTTAATATGTATTAAAAATTAAATAGTGAAATATGCAAGATGATTTTTACAGGACAAAGTATACATGAAAATGCAAATCTTTTTGGGCACAATGTTAAGCACAATTAACTCTACACTAGGTGATTTTTCAGGGATTTTTAGAACAACAGTCAATCAACTATAAATTTCAGAGCACAAATTGGGCAAAGTATGTGAATTTCCACAAAATAATTATTTATTAATTAATCGATGATCATAAAAATATCCGTAATATGTCAAGATGTAGGAAATTAAGCGATAAACATCATGCAATTTTTGGATTAATAAAATAATGTCTAGAAGAAGTTCAAAACATAGGTAGAACATAGGGTTGAAAATGCAGTAAATATAAATAAAATAAATAAAAAATATGCAGACGGGGACCTAGTGGTAATTACCTATACAAGTAGGGGTATTCTTGCAATTTTTCAGACGCGAATAGTGAAATCTCCAGGGGGCTTCTTGCAAATTACCCGGGGGATGATGATGGGTGACGTCCCCCACGCACGTGCGAAGCACGTGCTGGGGTCTCAGGCCTAGAGCCCGGCCTGGCGTGGCTGGTGGTGCTCGCGGAGAGGGGGCCGCTCTGGTGCAGGGTGGCCCGGTGAGCTTCTGGCGCCTCTGGCTAGTGGTGGAGGCCGACAGAGCTGGAGAGGCGGTTGCCGACGATGACGCGATGGAGGTTGAAGTCGGCGGAACGTCGAAGTGGTGGCCGAGCCTCCTGGTGTTTGACGATGAAGTGTGATGCTCGAGAGGAGGAGCAACACCTGGAGGCGTGACCGGCTGGGAGCTCCTGCTGGTCGAAGTCGATGGCATTGGCGTTGTCGTGGGTGGCCAACGAAGTGGAGATGAAGCTTGCGGTGGTGTCGAAGTCGGTCGTGAGGCGGAGCGGGTTATCGGAGAAGACGTAGTTGAAGGTTGCGTCGGTTGCTGACGGCGGAGGTGATGGATGTTGTGGCGTGAAGTGGGGAGAGCGAGTCGAAGATGGAGTTGCGGATTTGTAGCGGTGAAGGTTGTCGGATATGGAGAACGACGTTGAGTCGGTGATCAAGATGACATTGATGTCGATGAAGCGGTGGTTCGATGATCGGAGTCGGAGATGAGAGGCGAAGCACCGAGCGGAGAGAAGCTCGGAGGCGGAGAGAGAGAGAGAGGGAGGGAGAGAGAAAGAGAGATAACCTGGAAGGGGAGAAGGGCTCGACGGCCAGTCGCCGGAGCAAGAGCAGCGGCGGAGGAGCCTTGCTGCGACAAGGGTGGTAGCCCTCAGATCATGCCGGTGAGGGGTTCACTCACGGGATGTCTCCACCGGAGAAGAGGGACTCGACGAGGATCAGCGGATGATCGGATCTTGGGTGCGGTGAGGCTTTTAAATAGGAGAGCGGAGGGTAGTACGGCCGGCGGGGTTTTTGCGAGAGAGGCGGGTGACTCGCGGGGGTTAGTTGGCCGGTGCGGAGTCTTCGGAGTGGTTGGAGAGCGAAGAAAGCGGGGGAGACGATTGCGGAGAGAGGCAGAGAAGTCGGAGGGGGAGGCTCCTGAGGTTGAGGATGACGCACAACGGTTGTTCGATCGGCCGCTGATCGAACGACCGTGGATGGGCGACGTGGCGGGGGCGTGAGAGGAGATGAGGCACGTGTGGACCACGTGCCTGGGAGGCACGTGCGTCCCTTTATTATTATTATTTTTTATTTTTTTATTTATTATTATTTTTTATAAAATTGAAAATATAAGAAGGCTAAAAAACGCTAACACGTGGCGGCCTCTGGGGCCGCCACGTGTCAGCACCAGAAAAATCCGCGAATAAAACCTTTGTAAAAATTGATAAAAAATAGCAAATGACCTCGGATCAAAAAAGTTCACAAAAAGTGCTCGTCTCGATGAGATCTACAACTTTCATGAAGACATCAAAGCCAAAATCGATCAAATGCACAAAGTGAATTTTTGGGGTATTCTATGTACACAGAACACCTTGATTTTTTTGGGTTTTATAATTCTTTTGTTATTTTTAAATCAGATAAAAAATCCGGAAAAAATATGGAGAGCTCAAAGATAAATAAAGACACCTAAATCTATTTTTTTGGATTTTTAGTAATTAAGAAAATATGTACATAAAATATTAGGTCAAAAACTGCTAAAATATACAATGTACAAAAGAGGCCCAAAACCCAACTTTCACACATGAGCTCCAAATCACTTGAACTTGGTCTTGTTTTGAAGGTAATTGAATGTACATTAGTTCAAAAGTGAATATGATCAAATCAGACACTGGATGGGGAAGATATGTGGCTTTTAGTCCGAAAATCATGAAATTAGGGTTTGGGTTTTTGGTCCACTTATTTGGGTTAGTGATTTTTTTTTGTATTTTTCATTATTCTTGTTAGTGACATGTACACATTGGAGGTGGTTTTGTGTCATTCGGAGTTAGCATGAAGGAGTTAAAAATCCGGGAAGTTAGGCTATTTACAGGTCAAAATTGGCTTGGATTTTTGCCTTCTTATTTTGTGCAAAAATTATGAATAAAATTCCTTTCTTATGAAAACATGCATGAATGCTAATTATGCAGAATTAATACAGAAATGCTGATGATTTTGAGGGACTTGAGCTTAATAAATGAGTTTTAGAGTGATGAATCCGAGATTCATCATCCCCCTATACTTAAACTATGCTCGTCCATGAGCATCAAAAAGAAATGCCATGAGGTGAAATGAGATTGGGTTACATACCAAGACCATGAACGGAAGGTGAAAATGAGACTAGACTCAACCTTTGGATTAATAGTGTGGCGGAACTTATGTGAGACTTAGAATTTTGAAATCAACAGCCCTCAAGTTCTACACATCAATGTCACAGTTTCGGCTCACAAGTCATCTTAGATCAATCCTCTTCCCAAAGTATACCCTACGAATATTGAATAACCGACTCATGTGTGTGAAGGGTTTCAACTCTTCCCATCCAGAATACCGGACTACCATGCTCCTCTCCTCTGTAGTAACTCGTCCTCGGGAAGTCATGTATTTTCTTCTAAGGTCTGTCGTGATGTGTTCACAATCGAAATGGGGGAAGAAGTTAGAAGAATGGGAAAAGAATTGGAGGGTGGCCAGTGTAGTCACCTCTCCTTGTGAAGATGGCCAGTGTAGCCGAGTCTTCACCAAGATCTACAGGTTTCTTGAAGCTTGGACCTTTTTGGTCAGATTTTATTTGGTAGAATGCTTCTTTTGTATTTGGAATTTTTGGTGGTTATGCTTGGATCTTGTTGTGCCCCTACGGATATAGAATCTTTTTATTCCGTACATTTTTTGGGGTCTTATAAAAATTTGTGCCCGGTCGTCCATCCCTTTTCCGAAGCTTTATTTCAACCCGTACTCCAGTCTTTAGATTTCCACGCTACCAGAAAAGAAACTCACACAGTTTTCCAACATCCTGTCTTGGTTGAGCTAAGTGCATAGTGCGAGAGTACAAATTAATTCCCTATTCCAGAGTTGTACCCAGAATGAAGAGACCAGGTTAGACACTAAGAGTCAAACACTATATATTGTCATGTGGAACTTAAAGAATTAAGTGAAAAGACCTAAAGCTCTTAAAATCCTATTTCTCAGGGAAGTTCCTATGAAAATTAGGTGGATTAAGGTCAAGTCCAGACCACTCTCAGTTTCTGCTCACTACTCGGTTCAGAACCCAATGACTTTTCACAGATGCAGATGAATGCGATGAAAGATGAAGTGTAGGTGTGTGAAATGCAGACACATTTTTTCCTTTTTTTTCTTTTTATGCAGGGATTTTTTTCTTTTTTTTATATGCAAGAATGAATAAGAAGCCATTTTCAAAAAATTTTTGGGCAAAGTCAGTGTCAGTAGAAAAATCTTTTTCTTTTCTTTTCTCTTGATTTTTTTTGAAAGATTACCCACCCCGTAAATACATATAGACTTACGCGAAAGTACGAGATATGGGTAAAATATATACAAAGTATATACAGAGCTCCCTATACTTAGCGAGTGCTGTGTCCTCAGAGCACAAGAAGCGTAATGAAGACATAGCTCGGGCTAAGCGTAAGAGAGTTAGAAATTTATATACAATGGTTCGCCCCCCTATACTTAGACTGTGAACAGTCTAAGTATAGTAGAAGAGCGCAAAAAGAGGCGGTCGGGATATATGAGGAGAGTATATACATGTGAGTGTCGGTTCCCCCTATACTTAGGCTCTGGTCAGCCTAAGTATAAGAGAAGGGTGAAAATGGAGTGATCGGGAGAAGGAGTGTGATGAGATAAATGGTATATACAAATGGCATCGGTCCCCCCTATATACTTAGGCCTTGGCCTAAGTAGAGGGAGATGTTGTACAAGGGGATCGATGTGGTCGGGAGGGAGGGTGGGTTTGATCTGATGGATTTTCAATGTCCTCGTTCTGCGTGAAATAGATGGCCTCAACTTGAACTGTCTGCTCTTTGGGTGATTCAATATATGACTTCAGCAACTATCCATTTACTGCGAAAGGTTGTGCATCCTCTTTGAGTTTGGCAATATCTACACTTCCATTAGTATGCACATCGATGACAATGTATGGCCCCGTCCATTTTGATTTTAATTTCCCATGAAAAATCTTTAATTGGGCATTAAACAACCACACTTTCTGTCCAGGGACAAAGGTCTTGTCTCGAATGTGTCTATCATGCCATCTCTTGACCTTGTCCTTATAAATCACACTGTTGTCATATGACCGATTTCGGATTTCAATTAACTCATTCAGATTTAGATCTCGACATAATTTCCCAAGGTGACAACTCCAATTCAACTTTTTGATCGTCCATTCAGATTTGTGGATCAATTCTGCAGGTAGATGGCATGTCTTGCCATAGATCATCCTAAAAGGTGAAGTACCGAGTGGGGTCTTATAAGCTGTCCTATAGGCCCATAGAACTTGGTCCAATAGCATCGACCAAATCTTCCTATCTGGACGGACCAACTTCTGAAGAATACCCTTCACCTCTCTATTAGAAACCTCTGCCATGCCATTAGATTGTGGATGATATGGGTTGGCTATTCTATGCTCAAGTTTGTACTCCTTAGCCAAAGATCTCATCTCCCTGTTCACAAAGTGGCTACCTCCATCAGAAATCAAAACTTTTGGTATCCCGAATCTTGCAATTATATTATCCTTGATGAATTTGCAGACGGTTTTGCTATCCGCGGTTCGGGTTGGAATAGCCTCTACCCATCTTGATAAATAGTCAACCGCTAACAAGATGTACTCAAATCCATTGCTATTGGGAAAGGGGCCCATAAAATCGATCCCCCATGCATTGAAAACATCACAGAAAATCATTGGTTGCATGGGCATTTCATCTTTATGACCAACAGTCGCTTCCATTCTTTGACAAACTGGGCATGACCGCACAAATTCATTAGCATCCTGAAATAAGGTCCGCCAGTAAAATCCACATTGGAGTACCTTGTGCGCGGTTCTCTTTCCCGAATGGTGTCCTCCAGCATCGAGAGAATGACAATGTGTGAGGACACTCTGATATTCCTCCTGAGGAATACATCTTTGCCAGACGTCCGGTCCTTCATAAAAAAGGAAAGGATCGTCCCAATGGTATTTTCTTGAATCTGACTTTAATCGATCAATCATTCTCTTGGTCCAACCAAAGGGAACCTTCTTGGAGAGAAGATAGTTCACTATGTCGGAATACCATGGGGCTGAATCAATGACGCAAACTGATTCGTATGGAAAAGTCTCCTTAATTGGTCCGGTATCAGGATTATCATTTTGCTCGATTCGGGAAAGGTGATCAGCAACAACATTCTTTATTCCAGGTTTATCCTTGATCTCCAAATTAAATTCCTGGATTAACAAGATCCATCTCAAAAGTCGTGCCTTGGCATCCTTCTTATCCATGAGATATCTGATTGCCGTGTGATCTGTGAAAATCATCATCTTGGAGCCCAATATGTATGATCTGAAATTTTCAAGGGCCCAAACAACCGCGAGCATCTCCTTTTTAGTCACTGTGTAATTTCTCTGTGCAGGATCCAACACTTTGCTCGTGTAGTGAATCACATAAGGAATTCCATCTCTTCTTTGTCCAAGTACCGCTCCGATAGCAAAATCCGATGCACCAGTCATGATCTCGAACGGAAGAGACCAGTCGGGAGCTTGTAATATCAGTGATTCACATATTTTCTTCTTCAGAAGCTCGAAGGCCTCTAGACACCTGTGATTTACAATAAACTCGGTGTCTTTGCCCAAGAGCTCAGTCAGTGGGAGGGCGATCTTTGAAAAATCAGGGATGAATCTTCGATAAAATCCAACATGCCCTAAGAAAGACCTCACTGACTTGACGTTGGTGGCTCAAGTTTCTTGATCACATCCACCTTGGCAGGGTCGACCTCCATTCCCTTTTTGGAGATGATATGCCCCAACACGATACCCTCAGTCACCATAACTTGACTTTTCTCCCAGAAGAGTACCAAATTAACCTACCTGCATTTCTGGAGGACTCGGTCCAAGTGCGCTAAACATGTATCAAATGAATCACCATGAACCGAGAAGTCATCCATGAAGACTTCCAGGAAATCACCAACCATTTCGGCAAATACGACAATCATACACCGCTGAAATGTTCCCGGGGCATTACAAAGACCGAATGGCATGCGCTTGAATGCGTAAGTTCCGAAGGGACATGTGAAAGTGGTCTTTTCCTGATCCTCAGGAGCGATAGCTACTTGATTGTAGCCTGAGTACCCGTCAAGAAAACAGAAGAATGCTTTCCTTGCAAGTCTCTCCAAGATTTGATCAATAAATGGCAGTGGAAAGTAATCTTTCTTGGTCGCAGCATTCAGGCGCCTATAATCGACATAGACACGCCATGATGTGGGCACTCGGGTCGCGATCTATACCCCCTCCTAGTTGGTGACCATCTGGATTCCCAACTTCTTCGGGACGACATGAAGTGGGGTCACCCACTTGGAGTCAGAAATGGGGTATATGAATCCTGGTTTGCACCATTTTTCTATCTCTTGCTTAACTACTTCCCGAAGATTGGGGTTTAATCTTCTCTGAAATTCACGGGAAGGCCTTGCATTATCCTCAACATAAATTTGGTGCGAGCAGAGAGCGGGGTTTATTCCTATGAGATTCGACACAGTCCAACCGATAGCTTTTCGATTTCGCTCAAGGACTTCGAGTAATCTAGATTCCTGATCCATGGTTAAGGATGAGCTAATGATCACAGGGAATTTTTCTTTAGGTCTATTGAGAAATGCATACTTCAGCGTGGGAGGTAGTGGTTTCAGCTCTGGTAATTCTGAATCATCAATCAAGTCTGGCTGAATTATCTTTGTATCTGGCTCAGTGTCGGTTGGCGGTGAATCACTGTGCGAGATGCTGGCTACCAATTCCGAAGAAAGATGAGTTGGATCACTAAAGTAGAATGGTAATTCGGCCAAAGCCGCGTCCGACTCGTCATCGATATTTCTTGATTGTCCTAGAGATGATGGGATTGACAAATCCGAGAGGATTTCTGTGTCATCAAGAGTGTAATAATCTAGGTGTCTTGATATGTTTGGAAATATATCACAAACTGTATGGTGCATCACTTCTTCTTCCCAAGATGTGCTTTCCGTCTGTATGTCTGGCAGTTGGTCCCACGGCCCAGTGGTTCTGAGGAGATTGCATTCTGATGTTTCGGTATCTTCAGTGGTAGATTCGGAGTTTGGCCTCTACCACTTTGTCTGTTTCATCTCCAATTCTATTTCTCTGCCTGGAGAACAGAATTTCATCATGCCATACCCGTAATCGAATACAGCCTTAGCGGTTCTTAAGAATGGTCTTCCGAGAATGACTTGCGATTCTTTCCAATGGTTCGGAGTCTTCATATCAAGGATAGTGAAGTCCACTTTGTATTCTGTACCCTCGATAATGATGATGACATTCTTTACTTCTCCCTTAGGTCTTTTGGTGGATTTATCAACAAATTGGAGTAAAGATGATGATTTCTTGAGAGGGCCTAACTCCAATCTATAATATATGGCTAAGGGTAGACGATTTATGGAAGAACCATTGTCGAGAAGTGTGCGTGTGAACGCAATGCCACCAATGTGACTCTCCTCATAATGGGCACCCAGATCCCTTTTCTTTCTTGGCAGATGCTGGTTTTTGATACATTTGGTGGTGGCAACTGTCAAGATGTGAGTCTCCACAAATTGAATTGTTCTCTTTGTACGAGTCCTGGTGGGAGTGCATTTTACCTTTAAATATTTCTGAAAGGCTGGATTACTGGCCGCATACTGATCGAAGGGCACTTTGACTGTAATATTTTGCTGACAGAACCTTTCCATTACTGGGTCATCCTCAATGTTTTTCTTTTGTTTTCCCTTCTTGAGAGCATGGGGAAAGAGAATGGAAGTATTTGAAACAGGAGATAGAGGGCCATAATCATAATAATAGCATCTATATTAGACTTGGAGTTTTTATTACAATCACAAGATTTTTGATAATAATCAAAATCAGGTTGCTGAAAAGATAACAAAGGTATATTTGCAACAACTAGAGGTTCAAGGTCCTCTGTAGAATCCATAGATGCTTTCCCTTTCTCTTGTGCTGGGATCTTCACGCGTCCTTCTTCATCCTCCTCGGAAGCATCCTCTGGCTGATCTTCCGAGTCTTCATCATCCGGTTCCCTAGCCCAGTCAGGTACGGCCACGGTCCTTCCGCTCCTGAGTGACATGGCATGGATATTGTCAAACGAAAGGATCTCATGTTCAGATGTGGAAAAATCTGAATAGTATACCTGGCCATTGTGTTGAGATGATTGAGATTTATTCAAGCTATTGGGGTTAGCTTGAACTTGGGCGGGAATGGTTGTGGCTGGAACAGTCTGCTCATCCTTCCATCGGGATAGACGATTAACATCCACCCGTAGATCATACAGCTTATTTCGGAAGCTGCGAATTTCTTCAAGCATTTGTCTCTAGAGATCAACAGGTTCTTCTAGAGGATTGGATGATTGAGCTGATGGTCTGGGAGCTTGGTGTTGCTGACGGTATTGCCGAGGTTGATTCTGGCGATTATAGGGTTGCTGCTGCTTTGGATACTGGGAAGATGCCATGTTCTGAGGATTCTGTGGAGGCTGAGGAAATGCGGCATTATAGAAAGTGGGTGGACGTTGATAAGGCTTGCGGTAGCCCATACTAACCTGTCGGGTAATGTCCTATGTGTACCAAATGCCATTTATTTCGAATGTCAGGGGCGGGGCTTCTTTGATTGTCTCGGCCGATGGGGGTGGCTGCTGGGAAGCTTGGGCATAAGATTGGTCCTGTGCCCATGGTTGTTGTTGTTCTGATCCTGACTGCTCCTGGACATGGTGCACATGGTAGATCAGAACTGTTTGTGCAGTAGGTACCCCCATGTTGGACATCTTAGTAGTGAGCTCCTCCATCTGCTTTAGGAACTGAGAGATTCGGTTGTCGATGTCGCTCATTCTCTTATCTACTATTGTCAATTTATCAGCTATGAAGTGCATGTTTGGAATCAAGTCCGCTATTTCTGCAACCGTCTGCTTCCCGCCTTTGGCTTGAAGGGTGTTCAGGGAATTAGTGTATGCTCTACTGGCAAGTTGAGAACGGCTTGTTTCTGCCATCTGCTCCAGTATTTTCCATACGGTCTCAGCTCCACGCGATATGTAATTCCCTCCGCAGGCAGCGCTAACTAACCCTTGAGTCTTGTGGTTGAGGCCAGAGTAGAGTGACTGCACTAGGATGTTGTTGTCCATATCATGGCAGGGACATTTTTGTAGTAGGTCCTTAAACCTATCCCATGCCTCACAGAGTGGTTCATTGGGCATCTGAGAGAAGCTGGTGATGTGGGTCCTCATTTGATTGATCCGACTCAAGGGGTAGAATTTCTTCAGAAATAGGTTTTTTAACCTCTCATAAGTAGTCACAGTCACCCCCAAGTTTTTCACCTATTAGTCTGCTTTCCCTTTCAAGGCGAAAGGTAGTGCAGTGAGGCGAATGTAGTCTTGGCTGACTTGTGGGTGTCTCAAATTAGAACATATCAGCTCTAGGTCCCGCAAGAATTCATATGGCTCCTCAGTCGTATTACTATGGAATTGAGGTAATTGACTTACAAAATGTGCCTTCAGTTCATAGTGGATCTCCGGTTGTGGTGGCTGCAAATAATTCCACACTCTGTACTGTCCAAGGTTGTATGCGGCTTCCATTGGCACTTCTTCCCCAGCATTCAATTGCTCAAGCTGTGCTCTCAGTAACTGTTGTTGCTGCTCAGATGTAGCCAATCTTGCTAGGATCATTTGAATAGCATCGTCAATGGTTTCATCTTCAGGATCTTTCTTGGAAGCCATCTTGGGTGGCATCTCTTCTTCTTCACCTTCAGAATATAAGGGGTTCGAGTTAATAGAGTGGAAAGAATTGATGTAACAGTTTTCCTCGAGCTGTTTGGGTAAGCAAGAGATAGTGTGGGTCTGTCCTTCCTCTAGGAAGAAGAACGAATCGTAAGAATAGGGTTCTTGGGAAGGGTTTCCCGGAGGCCATGAAGGTCTAGAGTAAGAGTCTCTCTGGGCTTTTGAGATTGTTGGGAGTGAGAGAAGGGTTCGCGGAGTCCGAACAAGAATTACCACAATCTTCCATTCTCGCGGTCAACAAGAGGTTTGCGGTTTATGATGTAGGAACAACTGTGCGGTATTAGTTGATTACTTACTTTCTACGCACAAACCAAACACAATACAAAGATTTCTTTCACCAACTCACTCAGTGAAGGCCGTAAGAGTTCGACCAATTATCTTGTCAATTTTAATTGGTGAGAATTCAAGTCTTGCAAGCCATTTAAACGAGCTATTAGGTGCCAATATTTCCTTAAAGACTGTCTCGAGTTCGTACGACTAGTTGCATCCACTTTCAGCCATTATAGGTGTAAGTACGGACCGTAAACGGCTACCCGTGTTACTTAAGGACGGGGCCTTGCGCAGTGTCCTTTAAACCACCCACTTTGCTAAGGAAGTCCGGACCGTAAAATGGCTACCCGTATTCCTCACTGAGAAGTAGCTAATCGTTTTTAAAATCGGTAGTCTATATGAAAATCTTGGCTTGGCTCTATCCTAGTGTGCGTCTCTCTCCTCGCTGCAAGATAAAATCAAACAATGTCGGGGTTGCTCTCCCGTAGAAATTCTTGATTTTATGGGTTCTTAAGATCAGCTATATTTAGCAGTCCCAATTTTAATGAGGTGATCACTGAAAAAATAGATGAGCACAAATATACGTCTATCGTCCAATCCCAGTTTCCTTTAAAATTATGTGATAAAACAAGAGGAAGGAATTCGGGAAAAGTCGATGCACGCGAAAACAATGATGTATGCTCAGTTAGAAGACTTACAGTGCCTCCTCGTAATCTCCATGTGGGATGCAATACTGAATAGAAATTATTCTAAATGAATGCAAGCCGATGAAAACCGCACCTAAGCAAAAAGTTCTATTAGCAGGCAAGAATTGATTTAAATTTTTGGCTAAGTTGAACGATTTATGTGCGTCTTAGCTAAAGTGCAGTGTGGCCTTAGATCCTACAAGCACAATCAAAAAATAAAAATGCTCTAAGAGCCGTATGTGCAGGTCTATCCTAATCGCCACTCAAGTCGGGCCCCACCCTCACCGGAGAGTGAAACAGGCCACGACACACCACATATAGAGTTCAAGGTCTTTTTTTACACAAGCGAGAGTCCAAACGGACACCGCTATAAATGAGCAGAAATTGAAATTTGCAGAAATTTAAAACCTATACTCTACGCTCTCTCACGACTTGACTCGATCTTAAATTAGTTGCGGCTTTTCGGAAGTCGGTGAAGATGCTTCGGTTTCTTGAAAAACCGCTCCACGTACGTTGGGAACCTCGCAAGAAAAATAAGAGAGATATGTGTAAGAGAGTGACTTAGAAAATAATCAAAAATAAAATAAGCGAAATAAATGCTGAAAAATAAATGCAGGAAATAAAATGGAATTTACAATGACAAATTCAGGGGTCGGACTACCCGAATGTGGAAAACCGAACGAAAAATGTCAAAACACAAAACTAACTTGTTTGCCTCCCTGGCAACGGCGCCATCTGACGAGTCCGAAATCACGGCTTTAAGAAGTTATTTTTATCTTTGTTCGTGCTTAAAGAATAATGTCGTTCGTTGTAGGCGGCGATCGGAAACGGTCAAGAAATAACCACAAATTTTATTCAATTTTAATCAAGTGGTTTTATGTTTATTTTACTTGGGCAAGTCCCAAGGTCGATCACAAGGAGGCAAAGGAACGACCTAGAATTATCTCTATCCAATTTCGTGGTCGGTTTTCGAGGCGGTCTTTCTTTTTTTGAAAATTTTAATGCAAATAAGGGATGCGAGATGCAATTTTGGCCTATTTTAGGGACTGAAATGTAAACTTCGATCAAATAATGTCAAAAAAATACGAAACTTGGCCACAATGCAAAATATGATGAAATAAATGCAATGTAATTTTTTTAGAGTTTTTGGATGCAATATGAGTTTTTTATGAATTTTTAAATGCAAACAAAATGATTTTTAATATTTAATTAAAATAAATATTAAACCTACTTGTTTTCAATATATAAAATTATCTAAGATCTATCACTAGGTGATTGATCTCAGAAAATCCTAGACCTCGAAAATGTGGGGTTTAATATGTATTAAAAATTAAATAGTGAAATATGCAAGATGACTTTTATAGGACAAAGTATGCATGCAAATGCAAATCTTTTTGGGCACAATGTTAAGCACAATTAACTCTACAATAGTTGATTTTTCGGGGATTTTTAGGACAACGGTCAATCAACTATAAATTTCAGAGCACAAATTGGGCAAAGTATGTGAATTTCCACAAAATAATTATTTATTAATTAATCGATGATCATAAAAATATCCGAAATATGTCAAGATGTAGGAAATTAAGTGATAAACATCATGAAATTTTTGGATTAATAAAATAATGTCTAGAAGAAGTTCAAAACAAAGGGAGAACACATGGGTGTAAATGCAGTAAATATAAATAAAATAAATAAAAATATGCAGATGGGGACCTAGTGGTAATCACCTATACCCGTAGGGGTATTCTTGCAATTTTTCAGAGGGTTACGTGCCAAGCACATGACCTCTAGCTGGTGGGCCTGAAGCGTAGTGAAATCTCTAGGGGGCTTCTTACAAATTACCCCGTGATCACGTGCGGAGAACGTGACCTGGGGGATGACGATGGGTGACGTGCCCCACGCACATGCGAAGCACGTGCTGGGGTCTTGGGCCTGGAGCCCGGCCTGGCGTGGCTGGTGGGGCTCGCGGAGAGGGGGCCGCTCTGGTGGAGGATGGCCCAACGAGCTTCTGGCGCCTCTGGATGGTGGTGGAGGTCGGCAGAGCTGGAGAGGCGGTTGACGGCGATGACGCGATGGAGATTGAAGTCGGCGGAGCGTCGAAGTGGTGGAGGAGCCTCCTGGTGTTTGTTGATGAAGCGTGATGCTCGAGAGGAGGAGCAGCACCTAGAGGCGTGACCGGCTGGGAGATCCTGCTGATCGAAGTCGATGGCGTTGGCATTGTCATGGGTGGCCGGTGAAGTGGAGATGAAGCTTGCGGCGGTGTTGAAGTCGGTCGTGAGGCGGATAGGGTTGTCGAAGAAGACGTAGTTGATGGCGGCGTCGATTGCTGACGGCGGACGTGATGGATGTCGTGACGTGAAGTGGGGAGAGCGATGTCGAAGATGGAGTTGCGGATTTGTAGTGCTGAAGGTTGTCGGAGATGGAGAACGACGTTGAGTCGGTGATGAAGATGGCGTGGATGTCGATGAAGCGGTGGCTTGATGATCGGAGTCGGAGATGAGAGGCGAAGCTCCAAGCGGAGAGAAGCTCGAAGGTGGAGAGAGAGAAACAAAGAGAGAAAGAGAGATAACCTGGAAGGGGAGAAGGGCTCGACGGCCTGTCGCCGGAGCAAGAGCAGCGGCGGAGGAGCCTTGCTGCGACGAGGGTGGTAGCCCTCGGATCACACCGGTGAGGGGTTCGCTCATGGGCTGTCACCATCGGAGAAGAGGGACTCGACGAGGATTGGCAGATGATCGGATCTCGGGTGCGGTGAGGCTTTTAAATAGGAGATCGGGGAGTAGTACGGCCGGCGGGGTCGTTGCGAGAGAGGCGGGTGACTCGCGGGGGTTAGTTGGCCGGTGCGGAGTCTTCGGGGTGGTTGGCGAGCGAAGAAAGCAGGGGCGACGGTTGCGGAGAGAGGCGGAGAAGTCGGAGGGGGAGGCGTTAGAGGTTGAGCATGACACACAGCGGTCGTTCGATCATCCGCTGATCGAACGACCGTGGATGGTCCACGTGGCGGGGGCGTGAGAGGAGATGGGGCACGTGCGACGCACGGGCGTCCCTTTATTATTATTATTATTATTATTTTATTATTTTTTTATAAAAACGAAAATAGAAAAGGCTAAAAAACGCTGACACGTGGCGGCCTCTGGGGTTGCCACGTGTTAGCACCAGAAAAATCCGCGAATAAAACCTTTGTTAAAATCAATAAAAAATAGCAAATGACCTCGGATCAAAAAAATTTCTTCACAAAAAGTGCTCGTCTCGATGAGATCTACAAGTTTCATGAAGACATCAAAGCCAAAGTCGATCAAATGCACAAAGTGAATTTTTAGGGTATTCTATGTAAATAGAACACCTTGATTTTTTTGGGTTTTATAATTTTTTTGTTATTTTTAAATCAGATAAAAAATCCAGAAAAAATATGGAGAGCTCAAAGATAAATAAAGAAACCTAAATCTATTTTTTTTGGATTTTTAGTAATTAAGAAAATATGTACATAAAATATCAGGTCAAAAACCGCTAAAATATACAATGTACAAAAGAGGCCCAAAACCCAACTTTCACATATGAGCTCCGATTCACTTGAACTTGGTCTTGTTTTGAAGATAATTGAATGTACATTAGTTCAAAAGTAAGTAGGATGAAATCGGACACTGGATGGGGAAGATATGTGGCTTTTAGTCTGAAAATCCTGAAATTAGGGTTTGGGTTTTTGGTCCACTTATTTGGGTTAGTGATTTTCTTTGTATTTTTCATTTATTCTTGTTAGTGATATGTACACAATGGAGGTTGTTTTGTGTCATTCGAGGTTAGCATGAAGGAGTTAAAAATCCGGGAAGTTAGGCTATTTACAGGTCAAAATTGGCTTGCATTTTTGGCTTCTTATTTTGTGCAGAAATTATGAATAAAATGCCTTTCTTATGAAAATATGCATGAATGCTAATTATGCAAAATTAATACAGAAATGCTGATGATTTTGAGGGACTTGAGCTTAATAAATGGGATTTAGAGTGATGAATCCGAGATTCATCACTCCACCATTTAGATATTTCCTTCCTGACCACATCTCAAAAATTCGGGTTCAACCTAAGCTAGAACTCACGTGAATGCTTAGCGTCATCCTAGAGATAGATGTGGTGGGAGCATAGGGACGGAATTATCCCATAGAGATCTGCTATAGACCAAGTGATTGATGCAGTTCCTCTCAAGAACCTCCATCAAATGAGATTCTTAATCATAGTCAAATCCACTGAGATAATGATTGGAAACATCTCTGGCTCACCCGTAAGGAATCTAAACTTCGTGCTATGTGGTAAGGTCTTCAATTCTAGGTATTTGGGAGCTGGTAAATCTGGTCTCTGAGATGTCTGCATCAAGGCTACTAGATTTGAATGGGAGATCTGTCGCTGCTTGTATGAACTCGATGAAGATGGCCCTACTGGTTTCTCTATTAACTGCACTAGCTCTTTTTCCGTCATGTCTGTATGCTCCATAAACATCAAATACAACAAATACTCATTATAAATCTCACCAATCAATATCTAGGTCTGAGGGATTTGAATCTAAATGACATGAAATGAAATCAACCTCGCCACCAGAATTTGCATTGTCAACCTCTATGGTATCTTGATCTAGAAGTGTGCTCTCCGAATTCTCATTAGCTGTCATTTATGAATTTGTGGTACCAAGGTGTGATAAGAGTTAATAAAATTGGATCTGCCCAAACTACTTCATCATCTGTAATCAAAAATAAAATTCATGGTGGATGTTTGGCATTGAATCCATCATATGCTCTGATCCCTGCTCTGAGATGGTTAAATCTCTGGCTCTCATCTCCGCAATCATCTCTATTTATATACTATCGCCCTCGATGTGAAAGTATACCTTCCCAATATCATGATCAGACACGAACTTTGATATCGCTAGGAAAGGTCGACCTAATATGATGGGGATTTTGGTCATGCATTCAAAGATCTCCATGTCTAACAACGAAGTCCACACGGAATTTCAGACCATGAATGGTGACGACAACGTCCTTCAGTATCCCCTTCGACCTCTTGACAGATCTGATTGCAAATTGATGTATTGTGCTACTCTATCGAAGAGAACCAAACTTGAAGCGGTCAAGTAAGGCTATTAGAAGAAGGTTAATCAAAGACCAACTGTCTAATAGAGTACGATCGAACCATTGCTTGTAAATGTGGCATCTAACATATGGAGCCCCTGCATTTGATCTCTTGGCTGACAATCAGTTCTGAATAGGGAAGCATATGGCACGAGTGATCACATGAATCTCTACACTATAGTTGTGCCTCTTCTTCCTACAGACCGTGGTCTTCTCTCTAAGGTTCTTCTGGAAGAGAGGGATGTGTTCTAATGCCTCCTAAAGAGTTATCTAAAAGTGAAATCTGTCTACCATCTACTCGTTGAACTCTAGTTGTTGTCTCTTTTTTGAATTTTCTATTTTTTGCTCCTTCCCTAAGAGGAGTGCTTGAGGGAAGGGTATAGAGGGACTCTCCTCAAGAACTAGAGGGTTTGAAGTTGGAAAAGATCTTTGAACATGTAAATGGATAGAATCCATACAATCATCATCAATCACATCAGATGGAATGGGAGAATATATAGAAACTTCTCCGTTATTCATATTTTTGTTTTTCAAAATTTTTCCATTTTTTTTATTTTTCTAAGAAAATCATCCTTAGGTACAAGAGTAGTAGTCAAAATAACTAGAGTGTCTATACATAGACTCTTGGTGGCATCAGCACCACCAAAAACATCTAAAGTAGCAGCATCAGTACCGTGCTTGGGCCCATAATATGGTATCCTAGCGGCATTAGTACCACCATCTACAACATATGGGGAAGGGACGGTATCAGCATTGTTAATGGATCATCCTCAAAGTGGGTTGCATCAACACCACCATCAACATCAACATCGGTGGCACCAACACCACTCTCTAGCTCATCTGGTGCTTTGGAGTCTGCATCTGGATGTTGCATAGATTAGTCATCACTGGTTGGCTTCCTAATTCTCATAAGTGTCGTAAAATAATCATCAAATAAATAATCATCAAGTTCCTTACTAGGAGTGTCAGACTCTGTGGATTGTACCTGCTCATATTTACTCTTCAGATTATTTGGATTGGGCTCGATCTATGCAGGTATGGTGGCCTTGTCCTTGATGATCTCTCTCATCTCTTGCCTAAACTCATCTATCTATCTCCCGAAAGTGGTCTGCTTCTCTATAAGCATACGGGCGAGGTCCTCTAAAGATGGTTTCTTATACGAGGTTGCATGAGAACCGGATGGGTTGCCTCTCTGAAAGTGCTAAGGCTTGCCATGCTACTGTTGCTGGTAAGAGTAAGGGGTTGGATGTTGAAACTGAGAATGAGGCTGCTATTGCCTCCACAGTTGACTTTGGTAGTGGGGTCGAGGAAGGATGTGCTGGGAGTACTAGGGCTTCTACTAGGATTGAGCACCTCCAGTGGACCATCTGAAACTTAGGTGATTATGGAAGACACCGGGTCTTTGATGGTACTGAGAATACCAAATCCCATTGACTTCCATCAATGGCTCCGGCTGCTCATGTGAAGGCGGGGGAAGGGACACTAGTTTCTTATCACTATAGTAGACCACCATTTGTTTGTCTGTAGAAGGTGGTGGTGACAACTCTTACCAGGGGGCTAGATGAATGTGTTCCTTCTGAATGTGGTGGTTTTATCTGTACGAGGTGGATGGTTGTGAAGATATGCTCCCCTGATCATCATGTGACCTAGACTATGGCGTAGAAGCCGTCCGTACATCCTAGAGACATATGATCCATTCTTTAAGCTCACTTAAAGTCTGAGCCAGATTGTCTTCTTCTCTATAATATCCATGCGGTCCAACTTCTGGCTAATGATACCCATGTCTGTAGCTAATGACCCTGATAGTACTGTTGCTATAGAAGATGAAGATGGATCAACCTCTATACATGCAACTTTGTGGCAAGACAATGCATGGGAGTGGAGGCTTGCCATGAATGTATACACAGGCATGGGTTATCACCGTGTAGTTCTCATCCATCTCCTCATAGATGGACCAGACTTGGTCCTCATCTTTGAAAAAATAGGACCCTCCACAAGAGGCGTTGACTAGCCCCTAGAGCTCAGGTGTCATCCCATAAAAGAAACTCTGACTAAGTTGGGCTTGTTGATATCATGTTGTGGACACCTGTCAATGAGCTCTCTAAAGCAATCCCAAGACTCATGGAAGTGCTCATTTGGGATCATGGTGAAAATAGTAATCATGGCTCGTGCTGCATTCGTCCAACCGAGTGGATAGTACTTGCTGAGGTACTCGATCCTCAACTGCTCCCAGATAGTGATAACCTTCCCCAAGTGCTTCAGCCAGTATGCTGCTCTATCCATCAAGGAAAATGGGAAGGCTATCAACTTAATATTATCCTCACCCACCATCAGGTCTTGGATTGTGTTGTAAATCATCTCAAACTCATGGATATGCAGATGGGACTCCTTGCTGGCGTGCCCATGGAACTTGGGAAACAACTGAATTGTCTGGGGACGAAGCTTAAAATATTCTAGAATGGTAAGAAGATGAATCCACCTATGAGTGAGTGTCACACTAGGGATGTGCAGTGCCCTCATGGTACACACGGATCTTACATCTGCTCTGACATCTGCCCGATCCTCATGTCTAGGAATATCTCCACCACGTGGTCTACCATCTCTCGCATCTGCTCATCCATCTCTCATACGAGTCAACTCTCACCTCACATCTATCATGAGCAACCCCTAGTCTTAGATCTGTCTCTTCATTGCCTCTAGGGATGATAGGAGGGTGTTGTTGATTATCACCTAATCAAACACATCGTGAATATATGGTTGCTCATCCTCTCTCTTCTCTTTGGCCATCTCGTTAGACTCTGAAAAGGAAAAAGGGCGGACCTCAGGTGTAACCAAGTCAACAAATATATGCTCTAACTACTCTGTCTTATATACCTCAGGTGATAGGTGGGGAAGGTCAAAGAGGAAGGAGGTGGAATACTCGGGTTCCGAGAGCGGGTTTGAGCTCCTAGGAACCTCGTTAGATGAATGGACAAGTGTGTTGTGGAACAATATCACCAAAGGTAGCCTAAGAGATCATCTGCCCATCATCATGATGTTGAGAGTAGTGAAGAGTAGATCTGTACTTAAAACAATGGTGAGAAATCAAAACCCCAATTCACCAACTCAACGTAATGAGGACCATGAAGACTCGATCATTATTATTTTTTGTTTTAAATTTTAATCAGAATACAATTACTTAGTCAGACTCACGGGTGAGGTCACCTAGGGTAGAGACTGAGCAAGTTGGCGGTGCATACCCAACTTGGGCAAGACTACTTTTTCTAAGGGTCGAAGGCAAGTACTTGTCAATGAGTAATGTACAGGAGCATAGGGCACAAGTCCATATATTTGGGCTCTAATCCTTAGTAGCTACATCCTCACCCACTCTGTCTAGAGGTAAGTACCTGCAAACAAGGAGGATGTTACTCTCTCCAAAATAATGAATATGATCTTTACGTTTATTTTAGGGTCAAATTTGTTTAACAGTCCCGATTTTATTAGGTTATCACTTTTTTTGGGCATTTTTCAATAATAACACGTCTAATGAATTTTCGAATTTCCTTTTATTCCTAATTCCAATAAAACAGGGGGAGGAAGATGGAAAAGTTGATGCATGATGGAATCAATGATGTATGCACGAGATATAAGGTGTACCTTGCTTCAGCAGTCTACATGCAATATAATCTGTGCATACATGTAAAGATACAAAATAAACTATTTATATGATGCACAAAGAAAACAACCCTAAATAATAACTTCTATTATGAGGAGAAAAAGGTGCTAACTATCCAGAAACAAGATCAAGGTCCGATCTTAGAGGTCGCTCGGTGCCCGCCACAACGGGTCTTGCCAGCGCTGTATGCGACCTCTCTCGATGCGTGGTCTCAAATACAAGTAGTTAAAAATTTATTTATTTGACTATGTCCAATTGATTCTATAGGAACAAATATTCTTTTAGGTGTTTGGACCTAATCACTGCATGGCTCAACCAAATAAAAGCCTAGGTCTAGGGCTCACTTACACAAAATAAAATAAAATAAAGTCAAAAACTCAAGTCCATGAGAAACAAAAATAAAGGAGAAGAAAACAACAATGAAAACCCCGTAAGGTCCCCAGAGAGAACCGACACTTGGCGAAACAGACCCCTAATTAGAGTGTCCAAAGTCTTTGATAATTATTACAAGTTTATACGCAACTGAAATAAAAAGCCTGAAAAAGAAAAATCTAATCTAAAGCAATCTCCTACTTTACCTAAGATGCTCTCTCCTGCCGGTTGGCGTAGAACGCCCGGCCTCCGCCTCGCTTGGGTGCATCGACTCTCCTAAGATCACCCCCTTGCTCTATGGGCCAGAGAATGTGTTAGAACGGATTCTATGAAAAGTACAAACAAATAAAAGAAAATAAAGATGAAAAGAAAGAAAGAAACAAGAAAACAAGAAACAAACAAAAATCCTAACTACTTAGTCGTGCTCCCCAGCAATGACACCATTCTAAAAACTGTCCGGCTAACTAGGGCTAAGTGATTAATTAATGTGGTGTTGTCACCAAAATCAACCGAGTCGAAATCGAGAATATCGTTCAATCACAAACAAATCAAGTAAGTAAAACAGTGATCTAAGCTACTCTTATTTACCTTGTACAACGACCAGGGTCAAACATAAGGAGAACTATGATAAGCTAGGTAATAAATTCAAGTGAATCAAAGGATTTTATTTTCTTGCTTAGTGGTTTTTTAATTTTGCAATTTTTAATTTTTGAAAATAAGGTAAATAAAAACAATGAATAAAAATGGAAACACACACTCTTTTTGTATTTTCAAATAGAGTAAAGTACTAAAAAATCTCAAACAAAATTATTTTTATATTTTATAGGTTTTATAATGTTTTTGGTAATTTTCAAAGATTTTTAAGTTTTTATAGGATTTATAAAATGATTAAAATATGGAAATAATGAAAGCAATGAACGACCAAAAGTATTTTGCAAATATAAAACACCAAATCAACTCAAAACTTCTGGAAGTTATTTTATTAAAAAGTATATTAAAATATCTACAAACAGGAACTGAATTTTTTGGATTTTTCTATTATTTTTTATAATATTTTTTTGGGTTGGCAAATATTTAGGTTTTTATAAAAGCAAATGCAATAAAAAATTTTGGTAGACAATAAAACAAATCAAAACAAGGCCACTCTAATTGTTTTAGAATTTTTAAATCATTTTTCGAATTTTTATGAATTTTCTAAGGCAAACAAGAGCTTTTCTATTGTTTTGGAGTTTTAAGAAAAGTAAATAAAAGAAATTCAACACACAAAAAATGCCACCTGAAGTCGACACTGGTAGGAGCTAATATTGAGTTTAAGGGAATTTTTGGGCTAAATTTCTATTTATTGCAAGCAATAAAATAACGCGAAAATAAAACAATGAAGAAAGGACTTAGTTGCAATTATTTTAAATCCTGAAACCAAATAATAACACGTAATAAAAGTATGGGGCCCTAGGTGCAAATAACCTAGAGCAATCATGCGCTATATATGACAGAACCTTCACATGGACATAAGTGCAAATATTGAAAATATTATCTATTTAGTTAACCAATAAAAAGCATAGGAATATGATTTCAAAATACACCCAAAAGCACGTAAAGACATGAGTTCAAATCAACTGGACTAAAGTGCAAATAATGAAAGTATGAGGCCTCAGTTGAATGTTTTCAACTAACTATTACAATTATTAAACTAAAATTAAATTGGTCAAACTATCGAGATTAAGGAAACTATCAAGGAGAAAGTGCAATATACCCATAGCAGGAACGTGGCACACACGTGGAGGCTCATCCGGCGTACGATTGTTGGGGTGCTTTTCTTAGTTTTAATTAGATGAATTATGACCAAATCTTTTCAACCCAATAAAGCATCAGCAAAAATTTTATTTTATTCTCAAACAAATAATTAAAAAAATGTAGCGAGAGAAACTTTTGCTATTTAATTTAACTGTGTAGCTACATGATCGAACTCAGGGAGGCTACAATTCCCGAGGGTTATTCTAATAATTGAAAAAATCAATAAAAGAATAAGGAATCTCAAATGCAAACTATCTTAGCTTCTGTGAGATTTTTATCTTTTTAAATTTTTTATGGGATTTTTATATTTTTTTTGCTGATTTTTAAAATTTGTGGTTTTTAATTTTGCAAATGTTAAATTTTCAAGTAATTTTTTTTCAAAACAAATTTAAATGAAACTTTTTGGATTTTTCAAAAAAGATAAAAATATTAAAAAAGCCTAAATAAAATATTTTTGTGTTTTGATGATTTTTTGCTAGTTTTGTAAATTCTCAAATGTTTTTAGATTTTTTAGGATTTTCAAAATGAAGAAAAATAGGAATAAATAAAATAATGAGCATACATGACTATTTTGAAATTTAAAAACATAATACGAAATTAAAAGTTTCTACAATTATGTTTCCTAAAAATTAGAAGAAATTATCTACAATCAGAAAGTGAAATAATCATTTTAGGATATTTCTACAATTTTTTGTGATTTTTTTTATATTTTGATTTTGCATTTTTTTTGGAATTTAAAAATAATAATTGCGTAGAACTTGCATAGAGAATAAATGCACAAAAATAAAACTATTCTGGTTTTTTAGAATGTTTTCGTAATATTTGAATTTTTTATGAGTTTTCAAATGTCAAATAAGGAAAAAGCAAAGTTTTTCTAAATAATTGCAAATAACAATAAAATTAAATGCAAAAATTATAAAAGGATGGGAAACACAATATGAAGTGAATATGATTTTTTGAGAATTTATTTGGGAATAAAATTTGTTATTTCAATAAGAAGAACATGCAAAGTAATTGTCTGGATAACATGGACTTAATAACACTTATTTAATGCTTTTGCGTAAAAAATGTAACAAAAATAAAATAAATGTAAAAGTTGCAATTTACCTAGAAAAGGGTGCACGCTGCACGTACTTGAGATGCACGTACTTGAGATTCTAGTAGGGTTCTTTGCATAATTTCTAGAACTTCAGGGGTATATTTGTAAATTTTCCTGAAAATTATGGTTCGAGGAGCTCTTGCCTTTGATCTTAGTCCAAAGGGGAAAGGGGGAACACTACCCCTGTTGGTTCTTCGTCCAGTCATGGGGGCAAGGTCGCACCGCCCTCTGTTTCTTCCTTCCCAAACAGGAGGCAACGACAACATCAAGGGTTGGCGTGCAAGTGGACTAAGCTGCGTTGAAGGGTGCTCACGGTCGACCTCTTTGCACGGGGGTGTATAGGTCGTTTGCTTTTGGAATAGAAGTGGAGGACTGGAAAGTGAGCGCACGGTCAGCGGTGCGACACCGCGCAGGTGGAGCAGGAGGCAGATGGATGGCGGTGACATGTCTCTGGTCACGTACGGATAGAGGAGCTCATGTAGAGGACTTGCGTAGAGGTATATGCAGTAGGGCTGTGCGGTGGTGCTTTGTGTTCGAGCATCGACATCATTTGATGCGCAAGTGGTAGTGGACGAGATGGCACACGGATAGGATGGTCCAGGCGAAGAAGGGTGGGCGACTACAATGGGGCGACACATGCCTCCAACAATTGTGCGGTGGAGTGCATCGTCGATGATGGAGCTGGCAGAGGCGCTCGAGAAGTAGTGGGCGTAGGGAGGTGGTGAAGATGGTAAGGCGACTGAGGTTGGATGGTGGTCGGTGGTTGTGCTGTCTTCCCAATTTTATTTGTAAACATAATTTTTTTACTTTTTTTTGAACGAACATCAACTATATATTTTTTGTTCCCGCAATAAAATATGGATAGAAAAATAACTCGAGCACGACGACTCAGTCTACATAAATCAAACAGAGAATAGTGGATGAGGAGGTTCCCTCGGACGTAAAATATTAGAGCCTTGTCTACGACCACCATTGTGGTCGGAGGTGAGAGATCGCGTAAGGTAGAATAAAAACATGGTTAGATCAAGAATATGAGATGAAAACCATAATCAGGGATGGATCAGACTGGATGTGATAAAACAATTATTAGGATGAAAAACTATCATCTAAATTTAACAATGAAATTAAAATAGCAACTTACAGCTAAAATTAACCTAAATGAGAGACAAAAAATAAAGATTTGGACCTAACCAAATGGGAGCAGATACCACTGTAATGGCCTGGAGGAAGATGACTTCCCTATCACCAGACGACTTGGAGGCTAGGCACCCTTCTACCACAAGATGGCTCTTTGAGAATTGGCTCCTCTCACCAAAAGATTGATCTAGTTGGAATGAGGGAAGAGCCAAATGAATAGAGGAAAAAAATTGAATTTGAATTTTCAAAATTTGAATGGAGAGGAAATAAAGGGAGGAGATTAATGGTGGATAAAATTATTTACATAATTAATTAATTAAAATATTTTCATCACTTTATTTAATTATATAATAAATGTTAATTATTTAAAATTTTTTGTAATGGTTATTTAAGGAAATCAACTATATACATATACTATATACATATGGTACATTATATACATAGTGAAATAAGGAAATTAGTTTATTTTATGTTTTTTAAAAAAATTATTTTTATTTTTAATAATTATGAAAAATATTTACAATTATTTACAAATGTAATATGGGTAAAAATAAATATGGATAAATATATACAATAAATAAATGGTTAAAATTGTAAAAACCACCCCAGAAAATCATCTTTCAAACCGTAACTCCAAAAATTATGAAACCACTTCCATTTTAAAGAGAATTTAATTTGGAATACGACGGATGTGAGTTTAATTAAATTTGAGTTCATATGGAGCTAGAGTTGTTCTTTCAATTATCTCTTTACTATTTTTTCCGAGTGTGGTTACTTTTATTCTATACATGGTTTTATTTTGCAATTATTATTATTTTTCAGAAAACAAATTTATTTAGGAATTTTATTTTGAAAACTATTTAATTTGAGTCAATTTAAGGACAAATAAAATAGTGTAAGTTTTATACCAATACACAGAATAAATAAGAAAATATTTAAAAAATATTTTTTTGGATTTTCTGATTAAGGATCCTATATCCCCCTACTGTATTCCTGGTCGATCAGGTCAAGTCTTGATTTTCGCTTAGATTTCGAGTCAGCATGTATTTATTACATATGTACAGTCTTTTTATTTTTTTCTTTCTTTGTTTATTTATTTTAGGTTAAAATAGTAATCTATGTATAATATTTACACACAAATAGATGCAGGTTAGTAAGAATATTGATTTATTAATATACATAGGTGTTTTATAAGGGATTTTAAGCTAAATTAATAAATAAAGATAATGAATTGCAACTTCATCATCCCCCTGTGCTTTACCTTTGGTTGTCCCTTAACAAACACTAATTTGAAAGAATAAGTGAATATAAGAAAAAGAAAGGAAAAATAAAAAAATTAGGACAATGTTGAGTATAAAACATATCTTCATAAAATTGTAGTATGGAGCTCTGTCTCACCTTTGGATTATTAGTGTGGCAGAACCTTAATTGGAAATGGATTTAAAACCTAACAACCTTCATGTTTGATAAGACTCCTATTCAGATCGCCTCAATAGTCAGGTCGGAACAAGTCTACATACACAAACTCTTATGACTATAAATCGGTACTTGTACGATTTAAGTGAATTATAGCTCCCCATCACAAAAGTAGCAAAGAAACAACCTCTCTCAATAAGGTAACTCAAGTCCCCCGATCTAGCAACTCTTTCCTCGAGGAGCGGGGATATTCCCTTCTAAGTTCAAGTACAATTTGCTCAAGAAGAGGAGATGGAGAAAAGAATGGGCGGTAACAAGTGTAGCTACCTATCCTTGGATGCATAACCAGTGGAGACAAGTCATCCGCTGCAAGCTTATAAAATTTTACTTTGAAACTTTTTTTGCTTTTCACATGTATATACAATCTGGTAGACATTTTACTTTTCAATCTGGCCTACCCACTTTTGGAGATTCTGTATTTTTTGTTTTCTCTTTTTTTTCCCTTTTTTTCAAATATATACAAGCCGCAACATGTACATAAGGAGTTTTTCCTCTTGAGCTAGTAGATTGTTCCCTTTTGAAGCATTATTGTAACCCCACAACATCCTATCTTTAGACCTCAATGCTACTGGATCAGGTTGAGATGCACTACCCGCTCTAGAGGAAAACATATATTCCCACTAGTTGTAACATACCCGTGTGCTACCCCAAGCCAAAAGATTATGCCTCCTCAGCACCTCCTCCACGAAGAGCTACGTGTAGAGTGCCTGTCCAAGATAAGCCATGGTCTAGAAGAATCATGTGTGTGTTGTTAAAGATTCTACTTAGACTACTCAACACGACATGTGAATGTAGTCTTATGGACTCAAAGAATTAAGTCAATAATACCTGAAAAGTCTTAACTCCAGTTCTTATAAGATTCCTATGAAATTAAGTGGATTAATGTCCAACTAAGTTCCATTCTTCAATTTTATTCTAGACTTAGTTTAGATGTCAATATTATCCTGAAATATGCACATGCAAAAGCAAGAAATATATAAAGCAATTTATTTTTTTAGAGAGAGTTTTTTAAGAGAGAAAAAGGGCTAGTAGCAAGTATATACAATTTTTTTAATATAAGATGATTTTTTGTTTTTTTTTGTTTTTTGTTGTTTTATTGTTTTTGTTGTTTTTTTGTTTTGTTATTTTTGTTACTTTTTTTGTTTTTTAATTTGTAAGGTGACTAAAGTCTATATACACTCGTGTATTTTACATATATATATACCAAAAATAACCATAAATTAAAAAAATGTGGGTTATGTCTAAAGTGTATATACAATATATACGAAACCCCTTATACTTAGCTCGAACTATGTACTCATAGTGATCAGAGAGCAGCAAAGGATGACATAACTTGCGCTAAGTATAGAAAAGTCAAAAGACACCTATGTTACAACTACTCAAAGAATGAATAAAAGTTGGTGATCCCCCATATACTTAGGATTAATTAATGCTAAGTATAAATTGTACAAAAGGGGAAAATGGAAGGAAAGAATTGATAGGCTCAATTGTTCGTCGTGCCCCCCTATACTTAGGGTTGAATAGCACTAAGTATAGAATATCAACAAGTTAGGGGACACACGAGAGATCGGGAGAATAAAAAATACAAAAGAGACGATATGAACAACATCACTCCCCCTATACTTAGGGTATCCCTAAGTTAAATCAACAACATGAGTGATGAATAAGATGAATATGAACAACACAAATAATTTACCCCCTTACATAGGATAGAGTACATCCTAAGTATATCACACACACACACACACACACACACACATATACATAAAAGAGGCTAGTGATAAACAAAAGAAGGACAGAGCAAATCAAGACTATACATACACACACACACACAAAGTAGATATTGTTGAGGTGCCTCTCAACAAGCGCTAGAGTTTACACCCCTGGCTGGGCGCAAAGGCTAGGACAATGAAGTATCAATGTTCATGATGGGATCTATAATGCGAATACCATACAAGCGTTGTCATCTCGTAGTGAGAACAACGTGGCCATCAATGCGAACGAGGACACCCAGATAAGAAATCAGGCAGGTGTCTACTACCGGGTAAATAGATGTGCAGATAAAATTGGGTACCAGTAGCACAAAAGAAATCTTCGGCTCATGGTCAGAGTGGAGTGAATGGTTGGAGCCGAAAAATGGAACGTGGAGAAGGAATGATCTATCATGGAATCCTCGACATCAACCACCGTCTCAAAAAAATGGAAGGTGAAGATTATGAGACTTAATAAGAACACAAATATTTGATGTATGTAATGAAGAGAGATCAGGTATAGCATCGAATAACTCAAGGGTTGGCTCATCCTTGCGAGGGTCGTCAAGGAGAGAAGAACTATCAAACACAAAAAGATTAGAAGTATCAGAAGAATCATAAAACTCAGTATAATCAGAAGACTCAGTCTCATGATCCGACAGATCGGATGCACAATCAAGGAGTAAAATCGAGTACACAGAACACACCATCCACAGATAACCCTCGGGGAGGTGGGAAGAATCAGGCCAATTCGAGGGAGATAATGAATGAACATATTCAAATATAGGTTCTCTCTCGAAGTAAAGGAAAAATTATCCAATGGACCAGGAATATCAGACTCAAAGAAATCTTGGTCTAGATCGAAGAGATCATTGACCTGCTAGAGTGAAGGAATCTGAGCTTGGAAAATATTGGATAGTATTTGACACTCAGAGTGAGGGTGGTGTGATGAATCTCGTATTCATCATGCCGAAATTGGTCAATTAGACTCGATTCCCCATAATTCATTTGCATTTAATAATTAATAGAGCATCGTTAGCATATATACATTTGTAAATAATATTTGCATTTCATCATGCATAATTGCAATAAAAATCCCAAGTGTAAATTGTCCTAAATTACTGCTAACTTTCCAAATTTTTAATTGATTCATCCTAACTCCAATTGACCCCAAACCACCTCCATCGTGTAAATATTACTAACAATATTAAATAAAAATACAAAAATTACTAAATCAAATAAGTGTCAAAAAATCTCAAAGTCTAATTTCACATCTGACGAACTAAAACACACATATCTCCCTCATACAATATCCGATTTCTGTCTACTCACTTTTATGTACTCCATTTTCAAATACCTTCAAATCCAGACCAAATTCGTAAAATTCGGAGCTCATATGTGAAAAAGTTGGGTTTTGGGCCTCTTTTGTGCATTTTAACTTTTTGTTATTTTTGACCTAAGTTTTTATGTACATAATCAAACCTTTTAATTTTATTCCTCTTTCATAGGTGTTCTTTGATAAAAGATTTATTAAATGGCATAAAAATCCAAATCTATATAAAGATTGAAGTCAAAGAAATTGACCGTGTATGATTGTCTGTTTTGAGTTTGTAAAAAATTCTCATGTTTCGTACCTCTATTTTATTTCCTTATTTTCACATTTATTAAAATTCCAAAAAAAATAGATTAGTGTGTAATTATATTCTTATATTTTATCATATTTTTTTTAGAATTAATATTTTCTTTAAACACCACCAAAAAAATTAAAAACTCCAAAAAATTCAGTTTTCTATACACTTGGAGTTCACCAAAAATACCACTTCCCACAGTTGACCTCGCTTGCTCCTGGATCCTTCATGAAGTTGTAGATCTCTTTGACATGAACAATTTACTCAAGGAAAATTTTCTATCCGAGGTCTCCTTCTATTTATTTTATATTTTTCTTCTTCTTTATTCTTTGAATTTTTTTGGGTGACACGTGGCAGCCCATGGGCTGCCACGTGTCACCCCCACCTCATCCCCTACTCCTCTCTCCTTTCTAGATCATGTGCCCAACACGTGGCCCCATCCTTATCCCCTTCCAGCCATTCTTCCTATGCATGCAATGCCCCCTCCCCTTTCGCTTCCATCACCGTCGTCGTTACGCACCTCCACCCCACCCACGTAAAGCCCTTCCGCGCTCTCAGTCCCACCAGCCATTACCTCAACCTCTATAAAGCCTTCCCCCGTGGGCCTTCTCCGGCATCCACTATACACCAACGCGAGAGAGCCCTCCATCTTCGAGGTGGTGACAACACCCGAGACTCAACGAATGCTCCTCCACGTTAGGTGCGGTCCTGTCCCTTCCACCGACTGTTGCAGTGCCTCCTCACATCTACTCGCTCCGACATCAGTTGTTTTGCTGTTTCTCCTTCCCAGGTGAACCCCACCTCCGATTCGACATCATCATGCATATCCTCCCTCGCCACCTTCCTCGTTATCTCCCAAGTTCCCATCCTCTCATGCCTTGCAAAAGGCTGGAGCATAGCTTCGTTCCCCCATCGATGCTAGGAGCTCCATCCAATTTCTCTTGGTTTCTTCTAACCCATTTGCAGGTGCCTCTCCACCGCAATCATCCGCTCCTTCACCACTTTGCCATATCACCCGCTTGATAGCACCTCGCGATGCTTCTCTACTGCATTCCACCATCATATCCACCCTCCGCTTCCGTCTGACATCACCTCGCAATGGAGGCTCTACCTCCGTGTTTCACCTTCATCGCCACATTTGCTTCCGCCTCGAGCACTTGCAGCTCTAGGGTGCAGCTCCTCACCCAAGCACCAATCACCATCAACTGCACTGCACTCTTCCCCCGCCTCGGTCCGCCATGGCCTTATTCCAGCGCCACCCTCGTGTAGGTTACTCCATTTCACGACGTGGAGCCACGTATGCTACCTCCAGCTTTTGCCATCGAGCTTCCCTCTAGTCGTGTGTCGATCGACAGAGCTCTGTGCCGCCTCGTACACAACCTCCACCATCAGACCGCCTTGAACTCGCGATTGCCAACACCTCCAGCCTACCTCGAGCATCACGTCACGCCACCCAGCACCCCTCACGTGAGGAGGACGTGGCGACAAGTGTAAATTATGCCACCAACGTTGGATCTGGGGTTAGCCCCGATCCCACGGCTGCCCATCCTCCACGTGGGCTTTCCCGAACCTAGCCTAAGCCCAGCGGTTTGGAAACCCCAAGTTCCATACTAGTGCCACATGCAGGCTTGGCGTCCGAGCCTCGCCCGAGCCTGCGTCAACACCCGAACATCCAGCGCACGTGCTTCACACGTGCGTGGGAGGAAATATTGCAAGCGACCCCTCCATAGTTTTGTTAATTTGATATATACCCCTGGATAGGAAAACTACAGGGGCACACCTCCATCTTTACGAAATTACAGATAATCCCCTCAGGGACCCATTTGAGGGAGAAATATTTATTTTTATTACATTTTAATCCCTTCTAGTTCATTTCATCATAACTTTCTCATATGAACTCTGATTTTAGCGTATAATATGTCATTTTAAATCTATTTTCATGCTCTATCACTTTGCTTAATTCAGATCTGAGAGTATTTCTGGATGATTTTTATTTGAGAGCATTTTGAGTTGTGCAGTCAAAAATTGACATAATTTTGCATCATTTTATGGATAAAATTAATGATATCTTTTGTAGGAATTCGATTGAGGAATCTAATTTGACTAATTCTCTGTGATTATTGTTGAATCAATTTTTGCAGGGGCTAAATCGAGGAGATTGATTAGATTTAATGATCATTAATTGTGGATTTAAAACTTACAAGGGATCGGTTTGAGAAGAATTGAACTTAGTTCTCGATATTTTATGAGATTAAACTAGATTTACTTGAGGATTAATTTAAAGAGAATTTTGAGATCACCTTCTTTTTTTAGGATTATTGAAGAATTATTCTTTGATCTATTAATCTTGTTTTCTGCAGTCTTTGAATAATTTGAATATCTCTCTTGAAACTGTATGTTTTGATATGTGATGATAGATAGTGATTAACATTACTTGGAGTAAAAATCTTAATCATAGGTCTTGTGCTGAATCATCCGCTCTATTTAAAGTTCTTCGCGTTGCATCATCAGTTTCTTCTCTCTTTATTTTCTGACATAGAAATTAATCGAGCAATTAATTAATTACTTAAATTAATTTAAAGCCACACGACTAAAAATCATTGTTCCCTATGTTCGACTTGGTAGACTTACCAAGTATAAATATTCCACAACATTCACACGATTGTGGTTTTTATTGAAACGTTTTTCGCTTCCTATACTACCATTATCAACTATTAAAGAGGCGGATTTTGCGTTCATCATGAAGGGAGGGAAAACATAAGTGATGATGATTTTTTAGTGATTATTAATGATCTAGAGAAAATGAATGTAACTAACACAACATCAAACACATACAAACAATGTGCAAACCCTAATTCATTAACTCAACGCAATGTGAAGACCATGAAGGTTTAGCCAATTATCTTGTCAATTTTATAGTTAGGTGGTCAAATACAAAGTCGTACAAATACATAGGAAGGTCTGGGATTGGGGCACTTATACTTAGTGTGTACATGGCAAATAAAATGTGAATAAAATGAGGAGATTGCTCTGCCAAGACAATGATGTGAATCAGTTACGTTTAATTTTAAGGGTCCAAGTGATATTAGCATCCCAATTTTTAATTTTTCAATTTTTACTTTTTTTATATTTTTTGAAAAAAGCATATAATAAAATTTTCAATTTCCTTTATTCCCATATCCAAAAAATATATGGAGGAAAACAAAAAAGCCGGTGTACGAGAAAATCTGAGATGCAAATGTTAGAGATAGAGGTGTGCACCTGACTCCAACACTCTACATGCATTATCGTCCGCATATAAAAATAAAAGTAACTATATGATGCAAGTGAACCGCCCTAAGATGATATCTTCTATTACAGGAAAAAACTAGTGTTAACTAATCAAAAGAGAGACCTGAGTCCGGTCTTGGAAGTCGCTCGGTGCCCGCCACAACAGGTCCTGCTAGTGTTGTATGCGACTTCCGACGACGCGTGGTTTCTAATCCAATTAAGTTAACTTTTTATTTGACTAAGTCCGAACATGATCTATAGGAATAGATATTCTATTAGGGTGTTTGGACCTTAGTTCTTCCGAGCTCAACCAAATAATTAAAGCAATCAATAGGTAGCCTACGAAATCCGAGTGAAATAAAAGAAAAATAAGGTGATGAAAAACAAAAAAGGTGAGGTCCCCTAAGTGCTCCAGCACTTGGCGAAATAGACACTGCAACGGATGAATGTCCTTTTTACAATAGTTTTTAATGACTGAAATAAACAAAGGAAAGTCTATGCATTTTTTTAAACTTGGTCTCCTTCAAATCTTCTTCTCCCCCTCTTATGCTCTCCAACAGCTTGGTGAAGAATCAAGCAGCCTTTACTTCGCTTGGATGCGTCGGCCCTCCTAAGTAAGTCGTCCTCGCTTGTCGGGCCCTCGCAAGAAAGTGGAAATGAAAATTGTGTGAGAAGTGCACTTATAAAAATATGAGAACAAATGAATGAAATAAATATAGTGAATATGGACAATGAATTAAATGTGGTAAAATTTGAACAAAATTTACAACCAAGAATAGTATGTTAAAAGAGAAACCTAACTACCATATCCATGCCTCCCCAGCAACGGTGCCATTTTGTTGGGGTGCATTTCGTGGGTTTTAATTAGATGAATTATAAGCAAGTTGTTGCAACCCAATCAAGTGTCAATAATAAATTTTATTTTATTCTCAAACTAATAATTATAAAAATGTAATGAGAGAAAATTTTCTTATATAATTTATCTGTATAGCTAATAGGATCGAACTCAGGGAGGCTAAAATTTCCGATGGTTATTCTAATAATTGAAAATATCGATAAAAGAATAGGAATCTCAAATTCAAACTATCTTGGTTTTTTAAGAGGTTATTGTTTTTCTCAAATTTTTATGGGTTTTTTATATTTCTATAATTTCTGATATTTTTATTTTTAGTGGTTTTTAGTTTTGCAAATTTTTAATTTTCTAATAATATTTTTTTCGAATAGAATTTATACAAGGAAGAAATGCATCTTCTTAAATTTTTCAAAATGATTAAAATTGCCTAAATAAGATATTTTTTGTTTTGATGTTTTTTTACTATATTTGTGATTTTTCAGGGATTTTTGGATTTTTTAGGATTTTCAAAATGAATAAAAATAGGGAATAAAACAAATAATGAGCGGGCATGACTATTTGCAATTTTAAAACATAAAATGAAATCAAAAGTTACTACAATTATTTTTCCTAAAACTAGAAGAAATTATTTACAATCAAGAAGTAAAATCACTATTATTGGATTTTTCTACAATTTATATGATTTTCAAGATTTTGAGTATTTTGCATTTTTGGACTTTAAAAATAATTATTGCATAAAATTTACATATAAAAAAAATGCACAAAAATAAATCTATTCTAGTTTATTTGAATTTTTTTCATAATATTTGAATTTTTATGATTTTTCTAATGTCAAATAGAGAAAAAATGCAAATTTTTTTTAATAATAGCAAATAGAAATAAAATGCAATGCAAAATTTATACAATGAAGAGAAACACAACATGAACTGAATATGATTTTTCGAGAATTTATTCATGAATGAAATTATTTATTTCAATAAGAAGAACATGTAAAATAATTTTTTGGATAACATGGACTTAATAACATTTTATTTATGTTTTTGCATAAAAAATATAAAAAATAAAATGAAGGGAAAAAGTCACAATTTACCCAAAAAAGGGCCTACGCTACACGTGCTTGAGGTTCTAGTGGGCTTCATTGTGCAATTTCAAAAACGTTAGGGGTATATTTGTAAATTTGGACAAAAATTAAGGTTGGAGGAGCTCATGCCTTCTATCTTACTACAAAGGGGAAAGGGGGCACGTCGCCCATGTTGGTTCTTCGTCTAGTCAAGGGGGCAGGGTTGTGTTGCCCTTTGTTTTTTCCTTCGCAACCAAGAGGGGATAATGACCTCAATGGTTGGTGCGCGAGTGGACTGAGCTGCGATGAAGGGTGCTCGCAGTCGGCTCCTTGACGCATGGGCACAAAGGTCACCTGCTCCAAGAATGGTAGTGGAGGAGTGGAAGGTGAGCATAAGGTCTGCAATGCTACTAGCAGCGGAGGAAGGCGGTGCGGTGCTGCGCACTTGGAGCAGGAGGCGGATGGATAGCGATGGCATGGCTCTGGTCACGCTTGGATGGAGGAGCTCGTGTAGAGTCGTTCCATAGAGGTCCAGGCTGTCGGGCTATGTGGTGGTGCTTCATGTTCGACCAACGATGGCATTTGATGCGTAGGTAGTGGTGGATGAGATGGCGTCTAGGGAGGATGGTCTAGGCGAAGAAGGGTGGGCAGCTACAGCGAGGTGACACACACCTCTGACAGTAGTGCAGTGGAGTTCAGCATCGACGATGGAGGTGGTAGAGCCGTTCGGGCGGCAGTGGGGCTCGGGTGGCGGTAAAGATGGCATGACAACAGAGGCTGGATGGTGGTCAGTGGTTGCAGCTGTACCGCCCATTTTTTTAGTAAATATATTTTTTTCTTTTTTTTGAATGAACGATAACTATATTTTTTATTCATGCAATAAAATATAAATAGAAAAACGACTCGAGCATGATGACCCGGTCTACAAAAACTAAACATGAGTTAGTGGAAGAGGAGGTTCCATCGGAGGTGAAAGATTAGAACCGTGTCTCTGACCACTGTACGTGGTCAGATGTGAGAGATCGTGTGAGGTAGAATAAGAACGTGGGTAGATAAAGAATATGAGATGGAAAAATCGAAATCAGGGATGAATCGAACGGATGTGATAGTTTAATTATTAGGATGAAAAACTATTATCTAAATTTAACAAACAAATTAAAACTACAAATTACATCGAAAATTAAGCTAAATGAGATATGAAAAATAAAGATTTGATTTCACAAATGGGAGCAAATAATGTTGTAATGGCCTCGACGAAGATCGACTCGCTGTCACCAGATGACTCAGAGGCTAGGCACACTTCTACCACAAGATGGCTCTTGGAGAATAGGCTCCTCTCACCAAAAGATTGATTAAGTTCGAATGAAGGAGGAACCAAATAAATAGAGGAAAAAATTGAATTTGAATTTTCTTAATTTGAATGGAGAGGAAAAGAAGGGAGGAGATTAATGGTGGATAAAATTGTTTACAAAATTAATTAATTAAATTATTTTCCCATTTTATTAAACTTAATAATAAATGTTAATTATTTATTTTTTTGTGGTGGCTATTTAAGGAAATCAACTATATGCATATGGTACATTATATGCATAGTCAAATAAGGAAACTTGTTTATTTTATGTTTATTTTTTATTTTCAAGAAAGAGTAAAAATATTTACATTTATTTACAAATACAATATATATGGATAAATATATACAATAAATGGTTGGAAATGCAAAAATCACCCTAGAAAATCGTCTTTCAAACCATAACTCCAAAAATTATGAAACCACTGCCATTTTAAAGATAATTTAATTTAGAATATGATGGAAGTGTGACTCAATTCAAGTTCATATTGAGCTGGAATTGGTCTTTCAATTATATATTAACAACTTTTTCCGAGTGTGGTCACTTTTATTCTATACATGATTTTATTTTGCAATTATTTTTATTATTTACAAAATAATTTTATTCATAACTTTTATTTTGAAAATATTTAATTTCAGGTCAATTTATGGACAAATAAAATATTGTAAGTTTTATACAAATATACATAAAATAAGTAAGGAGATATTTACAAAGTATTTTTTTGGATGTTCCGAATAAAGGCCCTATCTCCCTCTACTTATTCCTGGTCGATTAGGTCAAGTCGTGACCTTTTCTTAGGGTTCAGGTAAACTTATATCTATTACATATATACAACCTTTTTATTTTCTTTATTTTCCTTTATTTATTTATTTTAGGTTAAAATAATAATATATGTACAATATTTATACACAGATGCAAGTTAGTGAGAATATGGATTTATTAATATACACATGTGTTTTATAAGTGATTTAGGATAAAATAAATAAATAAAAATGATGAAACACAGATTCATCAACGGTCCTGATGACTATTCCTTGGCAGATCTAATGGCTCAGAGAATGCCGGGGATGTACGTGTCAGATCTGCCCAAAATCTAATATGATGTCACAGAAAAAGGCATGGAGTGGACAGTCCAGATCAAGACTGGAAGAGATGCACACGATACGACAACGCTAAGGTGTGTTGGATGAACAATGAAGAGGGTCTCACCGAGGTTGCTTCAATCAGGAAGATCTGATGTTGGTGAGCTCCGATTGATTGACTAAGGGATCCACAATGCTGTCGGTGTGCTTCCACATCATACTAGAGACTCCGATGAGGCGAAGGTTGCTGGATGTGGATCTGGGAGGTGGCTCAGCTAAAGCAGCTCTGCCTCTGAAGCTGAGGCTCGATCCGAGCTTCATTGCACGCATCGACACCTACAAAGGAACACAATACTTGGAGACATATATACGATTAGTTTTTGTGCACAGATATGTAGAGAAGCGATAAGGGATGGCTATTTGGCCTCTGATGAAGATGATGTATGGAGATCAAACCTAATCTAGCTAGGATGGGCAAGATGTAGGGGGTTAGGTTGTTGGACATGCTAGCCCACGATGATCCATTATGCAATAAATGTTATTGTAGATATCACTCCCTGATCTGAAATGAAGATTAACTAATTTGCATAATAGGTCACTTGATACAATTAGAGTTACTGTACTTGGCCTTCTTAATGGTCATACAACTTTTGATTCAATTGTTGAATCATAGAGGCTGGTGCTTAGATGAATATCTATAGAGTTATATTGAGGACTCATCAAGCATCGTCAAATGATTGTTAAGAGAGGATCTCCAGCCTGAGAAGGATATGGCGATCCTTTATTGAAAGGTTGATATTTATTAACCTCTTGATGCAGGTCCTATGTATAAGAATAGAGATTCGGAGATGTTAGATAAGTTAGGTCAAAGAGTTAATTTAACGAGATCAAGATAACCAAAGACCTATGTTGTATGTTGTCACGATATAAGCACACATCCTCTAACTGAAGATATATGTGTTACTATATGGCTGAGTATGTACATTTGGTAGACCAATAGGATGATGAACTAATCAAGGTCTATACACTAGCGCACTGGTGTGCATACAAGGGCATAAGAGTAATATGATCTTTCAAAGGGATCATACGGGTTCATTTACTAAACCGGAAGACATGAGCTTACTCATGATATATTAGGAAGAATCAAATTCTTTGCGTGGTCATCTCTCTTTGGAAGCTTGATTGAATTTGTAGGTTTGATATATGCTTTTGGGAAGTATATGATCAACACCTGGGTTTGATATACGCTTCTAAAAGTACAAGATCGATACCAACTCCCAATAGTCAAATGAGAAACTTTATGATAAAATCCTGAAGTAGACAACCTAAAATTGATCTAATACTTCGGGTTTATTCTAGGTCTTCCAGTATGCAGGATGTATAGGTACTGGAAATATCAGAGGGTGATGTGATCATAAACTTGTATAACTATGGTACTTCCATTCATAAGGAGTGATGAAATAGGGTTTGGATTTTAGTGACTCCTCTCAGTAGAGAAGTGATCTGATCTGGTCTAAATGTTGGACATTGATCTGAATGTGATTCAGATGCAATGAGAAGATTAGATTTGGGATCTTGATTTAATCAAGCATCTATGAGAAGTCCACAAGATCTGAAATTGAGATGTGATCTCAATATTCAAGTCACTATATGTGGAACAATATAATCGCTTTGTCCTTATCACCAAGTATACGTGGAGAAAGTACATTCTCCTTGAAAGAGTTCAAGGATAATTTCATTGTTGATAAATGTATCCGAGCATTGAGAACATTGATAATTAAGTGTTATTTAATTATCATGGATAATATGAATTTGATTCATATTATAAGGAGAATTATCTAAGATAATTAAATGTGATTTAATTATTAAAGATGTGAATAATGTGAATGTAATTCATATTATTTGGACACATGAGAATTGAGATCCAAGATTATTAAATGTGATTTAATTATCATATATATGAATAATGTGGATAACACTATCCATGTTAATCATATATATTATAAATGTGATTTATAATATAATTGAGAGAGCCTATTGTGATTTATATTTGTTGATTAATTATTAATGTGAATTGGATTCACATTGGATAATTAATTGAAAATATACTTTATATTTTTATTTTGGTTGTGAATGTGATTCACAAATTTCTAATGGTATGATTGCAATGTTCACTAGGTAATTGTGAATTATCATTGTGAGATAATGTTGGAAATGAGATATCGTAATCTCATTGGAAGAAGATTGCCATCCACCAACAAAGTTGGTGGATTATTATCTCCTTCGAATTATCTCAAATGATAATTTCTTTAATTTGAAATTAATTTATAATGATTATTCAATATATATTTAATTTAATTTAATTAATTATTGTTCTGTTTCTACAACAAGATCATGACCTTTGAAAGAAACAAAAATCAATCTCATCCACTGATTTTGTGTTGTCCATGGATTGAGATCCATAGACTCCCAAAATACTATATAAGAAGAGGCACCCTTGATCTTCAAAATGACAACAAGAGATACAACATTTGTTCTCTCTTTCTCTCTCATTCTCTAAATGCCAACTCTCTCTCTCTCATTGTGACTATCCACCATGGAGCCGTAGAGAGAGTCACCATCATCGTGGCATCGTTGTTATGCTGCTGGATCATTTGTCATGGATCTCTATCTTCTTCGATGAGCCTCGCTCGTGAAGAAGATGTCGGATCTCGTGTGATGAGATCATGACATTCGTCTCTTGGATGATTAACATGGATTGCGAGGAGCACTCATCTCATCAACGCGCTCGCAAGCGTCTCTTCCGTTGGATCAGACTTGAGGTAGGAAGTCTCTTCATTTATAGACTCGATTGCAACCACCCTTCAAGGCATAAACCTAATACATTTTGTTGGTTTAGATGAAATGATCTGATAAGTATTCTTGGATCATGTGATTTCATCGTTTGAAAATTTTTAAATTTCGCTGTCAAGACTAGTGTGACTAGTCGCTCCCGATCGCATACGATGTGATCCTCACGCTTCTGTGACATATGTAAGGTTTCTTCCATATCCTTCAAGTGGTATTAGAGCCATAGGTCATAGTTTTATAATATTATCCTTAAACGGAAGATGACTTGGGCATTTTTGGTTGTGTGAACTTTCATTGCATTTTGTTCTTGAAGCCATATTTTCTGTGATTTTTTGCCCTGTTTAAATTGCTTAAACACAAAATTATCACTTGGATTATGTTCCTCATTAAATAAGAAAATCTTGAGATTTGAGTTTGCATGATTTGGAATCCGATTGCTCAAGTTATGATTATTTTAATGACTATGTATCCCCTATTTCGAGGATAGTGAATCTTAACGTAGTCAAAGAGTTAATTATGATTTTGAAACACCTAGAAATGCAAAAAATACAGTGGGTTCTGTTGTAAATCAAATTAGAAAACTATAGAAACTTTTTTTGAATGGTTTTCATTTAAATTGATTGAGATATGTTAATTTTAGTAAGTGAGGGTCACTATTGAAAATTACTTTCCTAATTAAGAACCTTGTGATTGCCATTCAACTAATTCATGGAAATTAATGGTCAATCTTCTGAAATAATTAGTTGTTAAATCTTTGTGAGTTATTTAATAATGATAATTATTTTTGAATGACCATAACCAACAAAGATGAAATAATGATCTTGATCGATTTGATTATAATGAACTTTCCAACAAACATGGTTGCTTGAATATGATTAAGGATTTTTTAGGAAATCTCTTTATAATATTAATAAAAATAGTTTTGATAAATATTATATGGTATAATTTCAGTTCAAAGATCTATTATCATCTCAAGTACAAAGTGATCAATTGGCATTATCCTGACCTGAGGCGGATATGGTGTTTAGTCGGGGAGCGTTGGGGTAGCAGGTTGCTCTATGAGCAGTCTGTCCTACTCCCATCAGTACAGGCCATGATAACGAGTAAGGAAGGGATAATGTTTGAAGGTATCATGATGTATTTTTCTAATTATTAAAATGTGAAGAATATGTATTTTTATATTATAATATCCTTCAAGTAATAATTAAAATTATTTGTTAGTTGATTGATTGGATTATTATCTGATTTAATATGATTAAATTAAATTAAATCCAATTAAAATACACTATTATGAATAGAGTTGTTATTTTCCTTGAAAAAGTAATTTTGTGAATATGATTCATAATAATTAATTAGAATTTGAACATGATATGGAGGATCACATAAGTGACATCTATGGTCTCCCATCAAGGCGAAGGGTTCCGTCGTCAGTGATTGTTTGTAGGAGACACATGTACGAAGTGACAACTCCTACATACAAGTGCATCTGGATCTGGCTCTTTGCTTCTGTAAAGAGTGAGGTCGTATGCGTAGTGTCCCCAATGTCTGGTTCTCATATTATTGGGGATATATTGGATTGTGTATAGTGAGTTGTAATCTTATTGATGGTTTGTTCAATTAACGATGGGTCAACATCACCTTATGGGTGGTAGGCCTGGGTTTTAAAGACCGAATCGGGAATGCAAGTTGGACTTGCAAGGCGGAATGTGTTCCTACTTTTTATTCGACTTACAGGTTCTCATATTATTGAAATGTAACAAAGATAGGAAAGGAAATCCCAGATCTTGCTTGAGAAATAATGGTAAGTATATCTCTTACATTGAAAGTGATTAAGGGAATGAACTTTCAATGTTGACAAGACAAGACTACTTTCATATAAAAAATTCCTAAATCAAATTAATATATATATATCTATTTATGCAAATTTCTTATTTTAGATTATCCTCATTAAACCTACTCAATACTATACTCAATAATAACAAGTAAAATATCATGAATTGGATTCATGATCAAGATATTGTACTTGTAGTTGGACACATAATGACAATATGCATGTTTTCCTCGTAATAGTGAGGAATGAAAATTAAATAGACAATAGGACTATAACCCTAGGGTTTGTGTGTCTCTATAGTCTTGATCTCTCTTCGAATGTACTTTGGAAGTGACATGTCGATGATGATTGTAATAGTCAAATAATCCTTATAAAATAATCGAAGAAGATGTTCTGGCAAACATATGTGCTCTTGACATTTAACCATAAATGACATGGTTCACTACATCACGCAAAATGGTGCCTCTATAAGAGATGATGTATTCAAAATGTTTGAGTACCCACCTGAATGATATAGATACGGTGAGTATCATCATTATACTATCTATATTATAGTCTTTCACGAAGCTTCATAATATTCATATTGTATGAGTTTAATGAAGCATGTATAAATGTTGAAGTACTCTCATATTGAAATGTTTTGAATTCAACATAAGAGATCCTTTTATCTTAAACAATGGTTGTTTATAGATGAAGGGAGCACAGTGGAAGCATGGGTTGGACCCAAGTTAGAAGGAAAAATTAAAGAGTTGATTGTACTTCTATGGCTTCCATACATATGACATCCAAAGAGTTTGAGGAATGCCAATACTGCAATAAGGCAATGTATTGATAGTATGACTATCTAGACTATCTAGTATCCTTAGAGAAGGACTCGTATAGTGCATAGGAATAATCTACATATAATCATTGAAATTGACTTTCTTATTGAATAAGATCAAAGTTTATTAATTATGTCTCGTTTTTCTAGTAAAACTTGCAATTGGTTGCATATGTTTTAGAAGTTGGAAAAAAATTTTATTTTAAGGTTTAGCAGTCATCCACATGGATATTGATGCAATTGTTGCAACAATCTCTAATTGATTGATAGACTTCATATTTTTTGTGGGAGAGCCCTTAGTCTTAGAGAATATCTCTATGACCTAGATATTAGAATACACATGAATTACGACAATCTCGTTGTTTATTTCTAAATGTTAAAAATAAACATGAATTATGGAATAGACCTATCGTAAAGAGTTATGATGGATGTATTTCATATAATAATCTGATAACTAGAGGACTCTTCTAAATTAGAAAACCAATGAATGGTTCATTAACATTTCTAATACTGGAAACTAAACATTAAAAGATCAATAGGAGGATGAAGATCATTTGATATTAATTTGACATCAAGATTTGGACATAAGTTTGGTGATGAGATCAATAGACTAGTAAGAGTTAAAACTTTAGTGTCTGAGACCGAAATATCATCCTTTCTCACTCCTCTTGATACACCTAAACTCAATAGAGTTGTAGAGAGATGCAACTGAATCATGTGTGATATGATTTGATCAATGATGAATATTAGCATAATTACCTCTTAGTTTCCAAGTATATATGTAGTATAGACTACAATATATATCCTTAAAAGGTTCTTTGTAAATCTAAACCCAATCATCCTCACAAGCTATGGTTTGAAACCTATCCTTATGTTGGACACTAAAGGATCCAGGGTTACTTGGTCCATAACTTTGTCACGGATGTAAGTAAGCTGGAATATAGCACCATAGAGTGCTACTTCATTAGGAAAATAGAGGATGGTATTGGATACCGACTTTATGACCTTGATATTCTTAAAGTATTTCATCTCTAAGGATATGATTCTTAGCAGATGACTCTCTTGAGAATCAAGATGAAAAGTAAAGGAACTCATTGAATCTTGAAAAGATAATGAGGCTCGTGAAATTAGAAACTAAAAGGACAATTAAAGAAGAAACGCGCATACCTCTTTAAATTAGTTTAAGGATGGATTCCATGGGTCAGTTAAATCTGACAATGATCTAAGTTCATGTAATGAAGTTTCTGAGGATCATGACATGGAAAGATGGATTTTAGCAATAAAGTCTAAAAAAGACTTCATATACAAGTGTTGTATATGGACCCTCTAGGATCCACCTATAAGGGCAAGACCCATTAGGTCTAAATGTATCTTCAAGAGAAAGAGGGAACCTAATTAAAAGGTAGAGAACTTCAAATCATGGCTTGTATCCTCAAGATACACACCAAAGAGAAGGCATCACTCGTGATTAGACTATACAAGTGTTGTATATGGACCCTCTAGGATCCACCTATAAGGGCAAGACCCATTAGGTCTAAATGTATCTTCAAGAGAAAGAGGGAACCTAATTAAAAGGTAGAGAACTTCAAATCATGGCTTGTATCCTCAAGATACACACCAAAGAGAAGACATCACTCGTGATTAGACTTGCTCTTCAGTGACCAATCTTAAATCATCAAAACGTTGCTAACTATAGCTATGGCATCTATAAGATGGAAGTCAGGATTGTTTTCCTCTATGAATTCCTCACTGAGGATATTCACACGAAGTAGCCCCAGAGCTTCATGGTTTAGAAAGGCAAGGTATGCAAGAAACTTCATCTACGGACTCAAATAAGCTTCTTATTGTTGGAACATCATATTTGATGAAGTTATAAATGTTATGAATCCAGATAGAATATTGATGAACCATGTAAAGCTTAGTGGGAGTCATATTGTGTTCATCATGCTAAATGTAGATAATATCATGATCATTTGGAATGATATAAGGATGATAATAAGTGTTTTATTGACTGGCTATTCCATACCTTGAGATATGATCTCAGGGATATCTCTTAAATCTTAGTTTTGAGGTGCTTAGAAGCAAATAAAAGAGGGTATTTGGACCATCACATTAGTGGTACACTTTAAATATTTCCATTTTATGGAAAATTCCAAGAAAGGCTTCTTTTCCTTAAGATATGGTATTGACCTTTCTAAGGGATAACACCTAAAAGAGTTAAGCATGTGAATACCAAATCTACATGCCCTCATGCATTGGTTATGGGTAGGTTTGTGTATGCTAGATGTGCACGAAAGCCAGATGTCTGCCATGCAGTGGGAGTACTAAATTGTTACTAATCTTACTATGGAAATAAAACCTTAATTACAGTAATAACACTATCTTCAAAGATGACAAGACTTTGAGATAGTGATCTAAAAGGTCTTAATTGCAGATACCTTAGGAGATAAAGATCTCCAGGAAGAAGGGTATTCTGATAAGGATAATGGAAAATACATACTGATTGTAATAATTATTGAGAAGTAGTGTAAAGGACACTATAACTAACAAGATTGAGTATTGGTTGCATAAGATGCAACATTTGCATTGGATGCGAGCACTGTTACTAGGAGATATGCAAGTGTCGTAAAACGACTTAGCGTATTATCTCGAGAACAGAGTGATTGATCGGCTTACCTAGCTATTTTTCTAAATAGCTTATAACTGTCACATGAGTGTGGGTTTAAAGATTAGCTCATTAATGGCTCTTTGTGCTAGTGGGAGATTGTTGGACATGCGATCCCACACCGAGCCATTACGTAATAAATGTTATTACAAATATCATTCCATTATCTGAAATGAAGATTAACTCATTGGCATAATAGGTCCCTTAATATAATTAGGGTTAATGTACCATGGCAATCTTAATGATCATACAGTTGTTAATTCAATTGTTGAATCATAGAGGTCAGTGCTTGGATGAATATCTAAAGAGTTAGATTGAGGACTCATCAAGCACTGTCTAATGATTATTAAGAGATGATCTCTAACCTGAGAAGGAGATGACAATCCTTTCTCTAAAGGCTGATATCTATCCGACCTCTTGATGTAGGTCCTCTGCATAGGAATATAGATTGAAGGTGTTAGATAAGTTAGGTCAAGTAATTGACTTAACGAGATCGAGATAACCAAAGAACTATGTCGTATGCTGTCATGATATAGGTACACATCCTTTGACCGAAGATAGATGTGTTACTATATCTCTGAGTATGTACATTTGGCAAACCAATATGCTGATGACCAAATCAAGGCCTATACACCGGCACACCGATGTGCATACAAAGATATATGAGTAATACGATCTCTAAAAGTGATCATACAGGTTTATTTACTGAACTTAAAGACATGCACCCACTCATGAGATATTGGAAGGATTAAATTCCGTGCACAGTCATCTCTCTTTGGAAGCTTGACTAAATTTTTAGGTTTGATATATGCTTTTGGAAAGTATATGATCAACACCTGGGTATGATATATGCTTTTGGAAAGTATATGATCGATACCAACTTCCAATAGTCAAATAAGAAACTTTATGATAAAACCCTGAAGTATACAGTGTAAAATTGTTCTAATACTTCATGTTTATTCTGGGTCTTCCAATATGCATGATGTACATGTATTATGAATACATGAGGGTGATGTAATCATAAACAATTGTATAACCATGATGCTTCCATTCTTAGGGAGTAATGAAATGGGGTCTGGATTTTAGTGACTCCTCTCAGTAGAGAAGTATGCTGTCCTGGTCCAAATGTTTGACGTTGGTTTAGATGTGATTCAGATGCAATGAGAAGATTGTATTTGGGGTCTTGCTTTAATCAAGCATTAATGAGAGGTCTCCAAGATCTGGATTTGAGATGTGATCTCAATATCCAAGTCACTATACGTGGACAATACAATCACCCTGTCCTTATTTCAAAGTATCCATGGAAAAAGTGCATTATCCTTGAAAGAGTTCAAGGATAATATCACTTTTGATAAATGTATACGAGCATTGAGAAAATTGATAATTAAATGTCATTTAGTTATCATGAATAATATGAATTTGATTCATATTATAAAGAGAGTTATCTAAGATAATTAAACGTGATTTATTTATCAAAGATGTGAATAAAGTGAATGTGATTCATATTACTTGGGCACATGAGAATAGAGATCCAAGATGATTAAATGTGATTTAATTATCATGGATATGAATAATGTGGATAACACTATCCATATTAATCAAATATATTATAAATTTGATTTATAATATATTTGAGAGAGCATATTGTGATTTATATTTGTCGATTAGTTATTGATATGAATTGGATTCACATTGGATAATTAATTGAAAATGTAATTTATATTTTTTTCTTTGGTTGTGAATGTGATTCACAAATTTCCTTGGCATGATTGCAATGTTCATGAAATAATTGTAAATTATCTTTATGAGATAACATTGGAAATGCGATAATGTAATCTCATTGGAAGAAGATTGTCATCCACCAACAAAGTTGGTGGATGATTATTTCCTTCCAATTATCTCCAAATATAATTGATTTAATTTAAAATTAATTTATATTGATTATACAATATATATTAAATGAAGTTAATTGTTGTTGTGTTTTTACAACAAGATCATGACCATTGAAAGAAACATAAATCAATCTCATCCATTAATTTTGGGTTGTCCATGGATTGAGATCCATGGACTCCCAAAATACTATATAAGAAAAGGTAACTCTTGCTCTTCAAAATCACAACAAGAGATACAACATTTGTTCTCTCTCTCTCTCATTCTCTACATGATCTATCTTTCTCTCTCATTATGGTCGTCCACCAGGGAGCCCTAGAAAGATTCTCCATCATCGTAGCATCATCGTTATGATGCCAGATTGTTTGCTCGTGGATCTCTGTCTCCTTTGGTGTTCCTCGTTCTTGAAGAAGATGTTGGATCTCGTATGACGAGATCAGGAGATTCATCGCTTGGATCATCAACATGGATTGCGAGGAGCACACGTCTCATCATCGTGCTTGCTAGCGTCTCCTCCGTTGGATCAGACTTGAAACAAGAGGTCTCTTCGTTTAGAGACTCAATCACAACCATGATTCAAGATATAAACCTAATACTTATTTGTGATTTAGATGAAACGATCCGATAAGTATTCTTGGATCCCGTGGATTCATATTTTAAAAATTTTTAAATTCTGTCGCCTCGAGCGACTAGTGCCACTAGTCGCTACCGATTACATATGATGTGATCCTCACGCTTCCATTATGTGCTTAAGGAGCTTTACGTATCCTTCACCGGTCACATGAGGAGGTATATGATGATGGGGGTGGATCGATCTGAATGGTTAGGTGTGGAAGGTACGGCTCCATCTTGATGGTCGAAACAGTGGAGTTGTAAGACGGTGCAAACGAACGAATCGAGGATGAACGGCCGAATGGAGTGGAAAGGGTAATACTTAAGGGACTGAAGTGATTGGTGAAGAGAAAGAAGGTGGAGGCAAGATCGTGGCCCCTCTATTTTGCTGCGAAAGGTGAAAGAGGCTTGTCATGGCGGTTGTCTCTGGCCACGAGGCGAGATACGCTCACTTGGAACCAAATCGAATGAGAAGGCCAAGCAGGACCCTATCACTATCCTGAAGGCATTGGTGGAGGAAGGAGGCTTGAGGAACAATATGCCTCATGGAGGAGGTGGATGAAGATGCTTTACAAGCATCCTAAGATTCTAGAAGGAGCAAACACACACAACCAAAGGATGATATGAACATGTCTAGGGATCCACGAGGATCACGGATCATCAAGTGAGAGAAGGGTTTGCATTCCAAGGTAAATGTTGGTAGGAGATGGGCATGGAAATACATAGAAATTGGGTCCAGCGAAGGTTGCTCAGAACTTAACTTGGGAAGGGAGAGGATGACCTTGATCAACAGATCCGGGTTTACCAATCAGAAATCGGGAATATACAAAATAAAAGAAAAATAAATTAAAAATAGTAAATGACTTTAAAATAAAAAATTATAAAAATATAAATAGTTAGTTATTTTATAAACATTTTTTTTATGATTTCTAATAATTTTAATAATAAATATATTATGATAAATTCAATATATATATATATATATTGTTATGTACATGTATAATGTACATGTACATGTATTTTTATTTTATTATTTTATTTTACAAAAACACATTGTCTTTTATAATTTATTTGTTTACAAAAATAATTTAAAGTATATAAAAACATTTTTATTTGATTTTTATATATTTAATTTACAAGTGTTAATAACTTAATACTATGTATATTATATACAATATTGGTGGTATTATACAAAGAAGAATTGGTTTTTTATTTTATTTTGTGTTTTATGAATTTTAATTAATTTTATTTAATTATTAGGAATATATACAAGTTTTTTATATACAATTTATATACAAAAGAAATAGATAAATAAATATATACAAGTATAAATGAAGTGCCAATCTATTTTTTGCAATTATTTTTATTTTATTTACAAATTTTATTAAGTAAATTGAATTATTTAGAGATTATTCTATTTAGAAATAAAAATAGATTATGGATATATACATGATGAGTAGTGGTGAATATATACAACAAATAAGGACCCTGTATATCCCTACTTTATTCCTTGTTGATGAAGCCAATATTTGACCTTCTCTCGGGGTTCGAGTCAGTCTGCATAAATGGCATTAATACATCCTTATTTTATTTTTTTATTTTTTCAAAAATAATGTTAATTACACAATATTAACAAATGCACACAATGCTAATTTATTATATTTGATATATATTTACAGATATTTTGCATAGGGAATTTGACTAAAATAAAAGAGTAAAGGATGTAAATCATGGATTCATCAATTTTCAATCAAGCATGTCCCCTTTTTAGATATTTTGATTTTTTTATTACATATATAAAACATATCTACAATGTGCAACATGTACATAAGGGGTTTTTCTTCTTGAGCCAGTAGATTATCCCTCTTTGAAACATTATTGCAATCCACAACATCTTGTCGTTATACCTCAATGCTACTAGACCACATTGAGATACAACACCCTCCCTAGAGGAAGACGGATGGCTCTACTAGTTGTTACACACCCATGTGCTACACCAAGCCAAAGGATTCTGCCCGCTCACCACATCATCTAAGAAGAGCTACGTGTAGAGAGCTTGTCCTAGTTAAGCCAATGTCTAGGAGAATCATATGTGCATTGTTAAGTGTTCTTCTTAGACCAATCAATATGACATGTGAACATAGTCTTGTGGACTCAAAGAATTAATTCACCAGGACCTGAAAAGTCTCAACTCTAATTCCTATAAAGTTCCTCTGAAATTAAGCGGATGAAGGTCTTAACCAAGCACCATTCATCAATTTTATTCCAGACTAGTTTAAATGTCAATATTATTCTGAAAAATGCATATGAAAAAATATTTACAAAACATTTGAAAAGAGAAGAAAATAAAAGACAAAATTTTTTTGAAAAAAATTTCAAAGAATTTTTGCATATTTCTATGGATTTTATCTTTTTTTCAGTTTTTTGGTATTTTTAATAAAAAAAGATAAGAAATAAAATACTTACAAATATTAAGAAAAAATATGTACATATTTACAAGGGTTTAATTACAAGTTTTATACAAAATTTTTTACAAGTGGATGTTATCTACAAATTTTATTAAAGGATTTTATATACAAAAAATTTATATACAAGTTTACAAATAAGTAAAGGTTTTATTTACAAAGATTTTACAACACTTATACACAAATAATTTATATATCCAAAATTTATAATCCATGTGGAAAAGTATTTTAAAAATATTTTTCAAACATTTGTACCATATATAATTTTGATACAAAAAATAATTTACAAACATTTTACAAACAAACAATTTTTACAAACCTTTTTACAAAACAATGTACAAAAATAATTTTGCACGTATTTTTGTAAAAAGTTATGAAAAATATTTTACAAAAAAAAAATTACAAACATTTTTTGCAAACATTTTTCAAAATGTTTTTTCTAGTTATATAAATAGTAATAGCCATGTTATTAACCCCAAAGTATGAGTTATGGCTAAATTATATGTACAATATATACGATACCATTCTTGTTTTGCCCCGATAGATATATAATCTTTTGGTATGCCCATATTTTAGGGTCTTAGAAAAAGTTGTGCCAACAGACCATTCCTAATCCGGAGCATTGTTTTAATCCAGTTCTAGTCGTTACATGTCTTTGATACCAGAAGAAGTGATTTGAAGTACATGTTTCAACAGTCCCCGAGAATGGTTCTGAGACTCCCATGATGAAGAGACATAGTATCATCCTAACTTAGACTCCAAGATTTTCCAACAATCCATCTGGGTTGACCTAAGTGTTAAGTGTGAGATTTCTACTCAAGCCATTGTCTCATAGTCGTACAAATGAAATGAACGGCTCTATTTCGACACAATGAATCGACTCATGAAAATAGTCCCATGGAACCTAAAGAATTAAGTCAATGTGACCTGTTGCATCTTAGTTCCAGTCCTTTCTGGGTTCCTCCGAAATTAAGTGGATTAAGTTCTGGACCAAGCTTCAATCTTCAAACTTTATTTTAGACTTGTTCAATTGTATTGATTATTCTAAAAATTCAAATGCTATGTTGATGAATCTCCATTTCATCATCTTTAATCTTTCAGTTTTGTCCTTTAAACCCTAGTTAAGTGAATGTACATAGAATTATTGTGAATAAGATAACATCAATTATTTACAATGTAAATATTATATAAGATACTCTATTTAAATTCAAAATAAAAGAATAAAGAAAGGGAAAGGAAAAGAAATGGAATACCATATTATTGAATGACCTTAAATCCCTAGATCTAGGCATTATGACGACTGGGTCTACAAGGAGTAAACTTGGGGAGATAAGGGCCAAAAAACAATAAAAACCCTAATTTTTATTCTTCAATAAATTTAATTTGGGACCAATTTTATTCTTTATTATTTATAACTCAAATAAATAAACTTTACACATGAAAGTTGTAGATAACAATACATAGAAAGATACAAAAATAATTTCATATAAAAATAATGCATAATGTACCATAGATACTCAGAAAAAAAGCCAAAATCCAAATTCACAAACCTGAATCTCCTTCATATTATATCAAAATTGACCAAATTCACCTTTGATTGTATATAAAATTTAATTATCTATTTAATGATGGTTGTTTCATTCAATTTGGAGCTAAGAAGCAAAAGCTAGGATTTGGGCCCCTATTGTGTAATTTACCAGAATAAAATAATCATTTTATTTATTTTCATACTTTCATATTTTATGATTTTGTAAATATGATTTATAATATATGTACATAATTATATTAAAGAAAAATCATTTAAAATACAATAAAATAAATAAGTATACTAATATATATATATATATATATATATATGAAGGGTTAAATGGGGTTGCTCCCCCTCCCCCACCTTTTTTAGTTTCTTTTTATAATGCTTCAGTGGAATTTCATCCCTTTATTATGTAATTCAAGTTTCGTGTGAAACAGAGACTCCTAGGACTCCATCTAGACAGTCATTTTTTATCGACAACAAAATTGTTGATATCAACCACGTCCGAATGGAGACCATAGGAATCTCTGTTTCACATGAAATTTGAACGACATAATATAGTGATATAGTTATGAAAGTACATGGAAGCAATTTTCAAAAAAAAATAAAAAATGAGAAAATGGGGCGGGGGAGGCCAAGTTAACTCACCCTGGGGGCAACCCCATTTAACCCATATATGAATTATACATACATATACCTATATAATAAATATAAATATTTATTTTACTGAACTTATTATTTCAAAAAAATACAACAAAAATATATTCATGTGTATCTAATTAAGCTATAAACATATAAGATATGTATATAAAATAATAAAATCTAAAATGTAAAATAAAAATAAAATACACAATATATAGGTAAATATACCTATATTTATACTTGTAAAACTAATATACAAAAATAAACTCAAAAAAAATAAATAAAATCATATTAAAATACTACATAAAATAATAAAAATGTTTTAATAAAAAATTAAATAAATCATTTTTTTATTTTATTTTTATTTATTATTGAATTTATTTGGAGTTTTGTCTCTTAGCTGCTACGTGGACCAATGAGGGCTAGCCTTGGTTGACCTGTTGGTCAACTGGTCCCTCTGATGCCCTAGGTGAGCTAGCCTCGTTGACCACTCATTTCTCTCGATTTTTCCACTCTGGTTCTTTCACCAAATCAGCTTGAGTTCTTATTGACTTTTATCCCTCGATCAATTTTATTCCACGCGCCCTCAATACCTTGATCAATGGATCATCATCCCAACCAAAACCCCAGTCAAAGTCTGCCTTGTACAAATATACCTGTACCTCTTCTATTCAAACTTGATCCTCTTTGTCCCTCAAAATCCCAAATTTTCATCGTGTTCTAGGTTTCAGGTGACAACAATGATCTTTTCTGATCATTTGGCAGGGAGGAAGAGGCGCTAGAGTAGTGATCTGAGCATCGTCGACCATCCATGGCGGAGCTCCAATCGGTTCCTTCTTCACGGAGGTAGAGCCCTGGTCGTAGCTTTCATTATGTTCCTATATGTAATCATAGTGTAGATTAGGTCTTTGAGTTACGTAAAATCACAATGTTCGTTAAATTCCCTAGTTGTAGTTCACCGAAGCTCAGCTCTAGCCATTATTTCCTTGTATCCCACTTGTTCTTGGTCCTGCTTTTCGCCCCCATTTCTTTTCTTGGTGATTTTACTTAACCTTGACACATTCCACTCCACCTAATCCTATCTGTATCAGAAGATTAGGGTCTCCCCTCTGTCGCTCGCTGGAGAACCTCTGCCCACATCCATTCCATGCCATCTCCATCTAATAAGTCCCCCAAAACCCTCTTGCTTGTGTGCTTTGGCTTCTTCTGCTGGTTATGTAGGTCAAAGACCCCTGTGGGGTCGATTTTGGTACAATTGAAGTTACCTAGAGAACTGAAGTTTCTCTGTTTCTCTAATGTTCGAGGACTCCCCGCTGTTTCCCGGACCTATATGAAGTACTCAACCACTACGAGGAGCCATCAGGAGCATTATGAGCCTCGTTGCATACCTCGAGATCGTTAGAGCCAATATGTAGTTCATATTGAAGTTCGCCTTTGTAGGCGTTCTTCCTTTTTCTTCCTCCAAGACTTTCCACCGTCGGATCATCGAGGCGCTCCATATCAAGCATGTGTCGTCGGATGAGCACACCCTCAGCCATCATATTCGTTGCTGGGATTTAATCGCAGCCATCCACACACGAAGCGTTATCCGTCGTCCGCAAGGTGACATGTGTATTAGTGAAGAAGATCCAGTCGTCCACTTGTGCCTAGTGGGGGTATTTTGCAAACTATACCCCTTGCTTTTTGTCTTTTATTTTCAGTCTAGGAACTTCTATTTCAAGTTATAAAACTTTTGTACTATTTATAGTAGGACCCCTGAGCTTCCATTTATTACACATAGGTCCCTCGCCACGTCACCTCACGTGCATGTATGTGTGACCTGTTGGGCTTTCTGTAAAGGACCTCCTATGGTTTTTGGTTATAATTTGATCCATAAAATATATATTCTAGTTCAAAATTTTTTAGTTGATTTTCATGCATGACTTGTCACTTTTTAAGTATTACATTTATACCCCTACCAATATTATATGAATAGAATATTCAGGTAAAATTTGTGTGGAGGCCCCTAAACTTTGGATTATGTTCTGAAAACTTTATTTAAATTGTGTTCCAATCCCTGCCAATACTTGTATTTTTATTTTATTTATTTCTTGTTATAAAAACATCATTTTGCATTAAAATTTTGTAGGAACCTTATTTTAAGTGTCTGATATAATTTAAAGCACATATATTTTTATCAAAGTCATTTAAAATATTTTACTATATTTTAAAATTAAAAACATTGTATTTATTACTTGTTTGCATTAAAAATACATAAAAATTAGAAAATATTTCATTAAACTATAAAAAATAGGAGTTATTTATTACTATATTATGAACCTATGGGCTACATATCGCTAAAAAATACAAAAGAAAAATCGAAAAAATTGCAAACCCTCTCTAACCGAAAAATATATAAGAAAGTATTGGAAATCCATAAATTACATTTTCTATTTTTGTATCTTATTTACTATATATATTATATATTAAAAATAGTTTTGGATAATTTTAAGCTATTTAGATATTTTTATTTTCTGAGACAATTTGACCCATTAATATTGCCCTTTATTTTACCCTTTTTATGCATTTAAAATACAATAAAATAACAAAAATTAAAAGAAAAATTACAAAAATTGGTTAAAATAAAAAAAAGATAAAAAGATTTATTCTGTGCATTTTGATTATTTATAGCTATATTTGTATATGTACTATCATACATTATATATAAATAGCTATATTTACTTATATTAATATTTTATTATTCTTGAAAATACCAAAATATTTTTAATACCATTAAAAATAAAAAGATTGTACCTAATATATATAATGCAGTACGCATATTATTTATGTACCATATATATTACATTAATTAAAAGGAAATTAAAAATAAGAAAATTTAAAAAATATAAGAAGTGTTATTAAAAAAATATAAATTAAAAATGCCCAAAAATTAAATATTAAAAACCCACAAAAAAGTAAAAAAAACCTTATAAAACACAAACATTTATTGTCTTTTTTAGTCAATGTGTGTGATCTATTCCCGTTGCTCCTTTGTGGTTCGACTCCTACACTTGCAAACTATCCTTATCATTATGTAGGTTATAATAAATTTTAGCGCATTGTTATTCATTTATTGAGCATAAGTGCAAGTTATTTGGTGATGCATGCGGATTGAGGATATTTGAGAGCTGTGAGAGTGGTCAGTACATCGATTTCTAGACGTGACTTGTTGGGCACCACAGACCCTCCATGTTCGGATACTAGGGTCCCTCCTCAATCCCCATGTCAACAAATAGTGTCATTGCTGGGGAGCGATGCTTAGAATGGATTTTTATGTGCATTTTTCTTTCCTTGTTTTTTATGTTATTTTCCTTTTATTTGAGATAATTGTTTATCTGTGCTAATCATTTCTCTTCTATTTTTCTTGCGAGGGGCCTCGAGGTGAAGGTGACCGCTTAGGTGGTTGAAGCACTTGAGCTACGAGGAGAGTACTTCTTCTTCTGAGCTACTTTGAGAGAGAGAGAGAGATTAGAATAGCCATTTATTCATTTTATGTGAGAGAGAGACTCCATTTTTATTTTCGTTATTATTTGTAATAATACAGATGGACACTGAACCTTCAAGCCTATTGTACTAAGTGCTTGTTCACTTAGGGGCTCACCATGTTTTCCCGTATTTTCATCGCCTTTATTTTCTTTATTTTTCTTTGTTTGTACTTATCGCCTTGTTTTCATTTATTTTATGTGAATGAGCCTCTGGATTTTAGGATTGATTGGTTGAGTAAGATTAGGTCCACATCCCTAATATATTGCATGTACATATAGTTCATGATTGGATCTAGTCAAATTGAAATATTTTCTTCATGATAATAACAATTCTTGCTGGGAGATTTTGCTTCTTGAATTGTATATAAATAAGGTTTACGAATTTTTGCCTTGCATTCTGCATGGAGAGAGTTAAGAAGTGTTGTAAGTACTTCTGACTGAGCATTCATAATTTAGGCTCAAGGGTGAGATTTCCATCTTTGAGTTACCTTGCATCACCCTATGATTTTGAGCATCTAGGTTTTAAGAAAATCCAAGAAAATCGTTAGATGCTTTGCATTGAAAAATAATCAAACAATTTGAAAACCAAAAATTAAAATAAGGGGACTGCTAAATAAATTTTGACCTAATTAAAAATCATAACGGATATCATTGTTTAGGGTTCACAAATCCCTCATTGTATTTAGGTACACTCCATATCCAGTGAGGCACAACACTTAAGGAATAGAGCCAAAAATCGGATATGTGGCTACCATAATTATCACCTGGGAACAATGAAGTATTGGCACTTCTACCGTATGTTGGCAAGTTCAGTCTTGTCGACAATGGTGATCTCACCTTGTGTATAGCATCCGACATGATCTGAGGTATTGAGCATAGGCCATGCACACAGGGTATGTCTATCTCATCGTATTATGCCTGAGTACCTCACTTGTAAGGGAAGTAGTGGTTTCTCATATTGGCTTCCTCTGTATATTTCTTTGGCTAAGTAGCACCCCAAGACTAATATTGAGGACCTTAAAAAATACAGATCGCAGGATACAAAGGAGGTGGAACAAGTACATAGATACTTACCTCGTAGTATATGATATCCTCTAGGGCTAGCCGCTTAAAAACATGTAACAACTTTTTCCTGAATCACAACTCTAAAATTTAAAAGATAAAATGTCCAAACTCTTACAGCTTCACAGAGTTGAGTTGGTGAATCCATTTTGTTTGGTGTTTGTTTTATTTATATTAGGTTCAAAGATCAAAGACATGCGTTCTTGCGCCATTTTGTCACTCTTTCTTTTCATACTTCCTCTTAACTCTGGCTCATTGTGAGCCTTCTACTGTTTTACACTCCCTTTATTCCTTATTCATCACTGTATCTTTCATTCATAATCGATCTTCCTTTTTCTTTCAAGATGATGAATGTTGACTCGAGGATGGTTTGGTTGGGAATCTGCCGACACCCACATTGAGTCCTTGATTTTGACATATCCAATAATTTGAGGCAATTCCTAAGTACATGGTTCAGACTCCATGAACCACCCTTAGGACTCGCTGCTTCTTCTTCCTCCCACAGACAGAGAAAACTCTCTTTTCGAGTTTGGATCCTTTTGGATGGAGATTGAATTTACTCCATATATCTCTCCATCCCTAATAAAATTTAGAATTGACCATAACTCCGATTTATTCTCTCCATCGAGTGCATGCATGCAGACTAATTGTGGTATCTTTCCCATTGCAGATATTGACTCTGATATAGAGCCCATAACTTCACATCTTGACATAAAGATGGTTCCTATAAGCATAGGAAAGGAACCATGGCTCTCCAACACAGAGCAGAACACGGAGTAGGGCATGAACAGAACAAGGTTAATTGTTAGCTCTTGGACTCCATCCAGGCCATCCAACAACAGTTGACCGACCAAGCACTTTTCCATGTCACCTTTCAGGAAATGATGAATAACATGAGGAGAAGCTCAGAAGAGAGCAGTGGACATCTATGAGGAGGATATTGTAATCTCCATGGTAATGACAATGAAAACAATTCTATAGACGGACCTTGTGGGGGTGAGGGAGAAGCAAGGAGAGGTCGGCCCAAGCCTACCTTGAAGCAGACATACAACCCTGGGGCCATCCGCATTATTGAGTGGATCGAAATCCCACTAATCAATGGACATTACGAATTGAAGCCTCAACTCCTTTCTCTCATCCCTAGCTTCCACAATAACTCAAATGAGAAGTTTTATATCCATCTACAGTAGTCCACATGCATCTATAGCACCACATACTACCCCAACATTCCATTGGGTGTAGTCAAGATGATTGCCTTATCATTTACCCTATAGGGCAAAGCTCTCTACTGGATCAATCACTTGGGGAAGGTGGTGATGACTTGGGAGGACTTGAAGTCTGCATTTCTTGGTTGTCTCAATCTCATGCTGTCGAAAATTGCCAGCATCTCCCAATGATCACAAGAGTCCACTCATGAGACCTGGGATCATTTCAATGATTTTAATTGAGAAGTGCCCTACCACGACATATCGAAGAACATCTTGGTCCAACAATTCTTTGGGAGCCTAACTAAAAATAGTAATGTCTTATTGATGTATCCTGTGAATGTTCTCACTTTAACAAGGATGAGGATGCAACTTGGCAAATCTTTGAGGAGATGGTCGAAGGATAGGTCACGCTCTTTTCATCTCGTTCCTTCTGTATTTATACTCCACCACATATCCTCCACAATAATGTCAACATGATGGATACCCATGAGGTAGACAAGTGCGATAACTCTGTCTTGAGCATCATTGGGAGTCATTTGTACAAAGTAAACATCATTAAGAAGAGGTTGTAGGACCTAGAGAAGCTTATCAGGATCGAGAAAAGAATGAAGGGCCCGAACAAGCTCGACATCATCATCAAGTAGTTGGAGCTTATGGTGAACATCATTAGTGCCTACAATGCAGTGACAGCCACACAGATTTTCCAACTAAGAATAAGGATCATACACAACCACAACCACCTCAGTCGAGTCCCAGCCAACCTCCACTCCAACACATATACTACATGCAGCCTTCGAGCCGCATTTGCCATAGTCGCAAACACATATGGTTGTTTATCAACCACCTGAGTTCCAACATCAGTATCTAGAGCCTTGTTATCCACCTCCTCAACTTATTCAGGAGGTGAATGGTGTATGGATCAATGAACAATAACCAACCCATCCTCAGGGAGAACCACAAGGTCATAACCATTACAATCAGACATTCCACCAACAACAAGGAGGGCAGAACTACCAACCCAACCTGGTACAATAGCCTCCACAATAAGGTTATACCAGGAGTCAAAACAACTACGAGCGGTAGTATGTATATCGCCAACAGTGGTACCAGTTGCCAGTTTCTCAGTATCATCATTATTCCTCATTGCAGTACCCACAGTACCCTTCTCTCCCTCTGCCTCCTTAATATTCTCAAGGATATCGACAACATGCTCGGCATTATCAGTAGAGTCACAGGACACATCAGGCTGAATCCTCTGAGGTTTCCCCGATCAACCCTGCCTTAGACTGTCTGCCCAGATAATAAAGAACATAGCTGAGATGAGCTAGAAGATCGATGACCTGACGGCCACAAAACTATCATCCCGACATAGGTCGAAGAAAATCCAAATAACTTCCATCTTAAGGAACATGTAGTTTATAGTGTTAGAATGAATCAGGTAGAAATGATTTTTTTTATCTAATGATGTAACTCTCAAGAGAGGAAGGACACTCAAGTTGTCTGCAACTGTGAAAGGAAAATAAAAAGTGTTTGATGGTGAATCTTTAACCGATCCAGCCAATGGGGCTAGAGTTTTTTTGATGCATCACTACCTACACCAAAAAATCAAAAAAATGATCAAAATATAAAAATACAAAAAGACAACAATGGTCAAGGCAAAGCCATGGCCATGATGAAGATGCCTGTCGTAGCAGCAGATCCAACACATGCTGAAGGAGCCAATACTGCACCATTTTCTAGTCCACATGTTGTAGATGATTTGATCATTTCTTTCATCTACCTATAAATCAAGATATGGACAAAATTTTAAAGGAACAATTTCTTCTGATGTAAATATTCCTTTTACTCATGCTATTAAATAAAAAATATTAAAAATTCAAAAAAATGCTTTGTCTATTCCTGAGATTATGAGCATATTGCAAAATCTTGTTCTTGAAATGCCATTTTTGAAATCCATGGAGTATATGCTAGTAGTAAAAAGAGAACTTAAAGAGGCACACACCACCAAAAGTTTGAACAGAAGAAAGAGATAGAGAAAACCAGAGACACATGTTCTAATCATGGTTGTAGTTAATGCCATCAACAATATCCCGAGCTAACAAAAAGATAAGGGCGAACCACTCAATTGATGCCAAATTTTTAACCAAGAGTTTGAGCGCACATTGTTCGATAGTGGAACGTCGATAAATTTATTGCCTTCTTCCCTTCTTAAGGAATTTGGAGTAGGATCTACCAAACCCATGAAGATGATTCTATAGTTCGCGGATAGATCCGTCAAGTAGTCCTGGGGCTTGTTATAGGACGTCATTGTCATAGTCCATGGGATGCAGTTCCATGTGAATTTCATTGTCCTTTATATGTATACCTCAACACCTCTGATCCACATTCCAATCATCCTTGATCAACCATTCGTTCGAATGGTCGAGGAAGTGGCAGATTATAATATTAGAGAGATTACATTCCACTCCATCAGTGATAAAGTTTTAATCGAGATGGTCCTTGGGCCAAAGCCATTTGAAATGGCATTTTTTACGAGAATGCTTGAATCACTAGAGTAAGAAGACTTGATTTTCTAGATAAAATTATATATACAGATTTATTCCTAGATCAAACTGAAACCCAGGTAATTCTCATCCGTGAGGAAAGCTGGAGAGCACAGTCGAATTTCCCAATGTCTTTGATAATGAGATATTTGTTGATGGGTACACTAAGAGTATTTAATAGCCATCCTCATCTTAGCAGGATGAATTCATTATAGATATTTGTAATATTTTGATTTTTTAGTCTGAATGCCAAGTAGTGGACAACTAATAGATGAAAGTACGGATACATGTCTCAGTTGCTGAAGTCATCATGAAGATGACTCCTTCTCCCCCAGAGCTCAAGCCTGTTACCTCCAACATGAAGTATGCCTTCCTTGCAGGTGAACTAGACATGCATCCAATCATTACTAATTTTCATCTGATTGAAGAATAAGAATCTCGTCTGCTTGAGTTTCTTTGAAAGAAATCGCAAGATCGTTGGTTGGAATATTATGGATTTCCATGAGATAAATCCTCCACTTTGTTCGCATCACATCTACTTAGAAGAAGATAGCAATCTCTTCTGGGAATTTCAGAGAAGATTGAATAAAAATCTCTGAAAGGTGGTCATGAAAGAAATCATGAAATGGTATGATGCACGCTTTATCTATCCCATCTTCAATAGTAAATTGGTGAGTCCCTTACATGTAGTGTCCAAGAAATCAAGGATCTCCATAGTCACCAATGATAAAGGAGAGGAGATACTGATCTGAGTGTTGACCTCATGGGATGTTTGTATGGACTACAAACGCTTGAATCTTGCAACAAAAAAGGATCACTTCCCATTGCCCTTCGTCAATCAGATAGTGGAAATATGGGCCATAAAGGAATATTTTTTATTATTGGATGGCTACTCTAGATACAATCAAGTCACCATTTCACAAGAAAATTAGGAGAAGACTACCTTCACATGTCCATTCGAAACATACGCCTTCTGCAGAATGCCCTTTGGACTGTGCAACACACCTGCAACATTCTAGAGATGCATGTTGGCGGTATTTGCTTACATGGGGGTGGGGTTTCTTGAAGTATTTATGGATGACTTCTCGGTATATGGTGATATCTTCGATCAATGTCTAGGATATTTAAATTGAGTTCTGAAGAGATGTTGCAAGGTGAACCTTGTACTTTCATGGGGAAGAGTCACTTCATGGTGACTGAGGGAATTGTACTAGGTCACGTCATCTCCAAGTGTGGCATGAAGGTTGACCCAGCCAAGGTGGATGTTATTTCAAAACTTGAGCCAACCACAAATCTAAAGCAATTCTGGTATTTTTTTTAAGCATGTTGGATTTTATTGTAGATTTATCAAAGACTTCAGCAATATTGCCCGACTATTGATTGTATTTATTGGAAAGGAGGATGATTTTGTGGTCGATGACCAGATCCTCCAATCCTTAAATCTATTGAAGGAATTGATCATGCATGCTCATGTCCTCCAGCTGCTTGATTGGTCTCTATCTTCTGAAATCATGACGGGCACATCAAATTTTGTAATGGGTGTTGTGTTAGTACAAAGATGAGACGAGATACCCTTTGCAATTCATTATGCTAGTAGGACATTAAATGAAGCCCATAAGAATTAAATAATGATAGAGAAAAAGTCTCTAGTTGTAGTGTTTGCCCTCGAAAATTTCATATGACTCTTACTCGGATCCAAGGTGATTGTTTATACAGACCACACTGCCATCAAGTATCTATAAAGCAAGAAAGACACCAAGCCTCGTCTGATTTGTTGGATTCTTCTAATCCAAGAATTTGACTTGAAAATTCATGATAAACCTACATAAAAATCTGGTGGTAGATCATCTTTCCAGAATCATTGAAGCAGAGCCTTCAGATTGGAACTACATTCCCATCACATAAACCTTTCCAGAAGAGGCAATATTTTCTATATCTTCTCTCCCCTAGTATGCGGACATCGTCAACTATATTTTCTCCAAGAAGATTCTTCCAGACTGACCGAAGATCAAAGTTGACAAATACTTGGAAGACATTCACTTCTACCAGTGGGAGGATCCAAATCTATTTAGAGAAGGCACAGATTGCATCTGGAGGATGTGCATTCCTCAGGAGGAAATCAAGGGTCTCCTAGACCACTGTCATAAGCTTGAAGCAAGTGGACACCATTCTGGAAAGAGGACTGCAATGAAAGTACTCCAATGTGACCTTTGGTGGATAACTTTATTCAAGGATGCAATGGATTAGGTAAAGAAATGCACTGGCTGTTAGATGATGGCCATGAATATTAGTATGAGAGATATAACGACTCTGAATTACATTCAGATTTTTGATGTCTTTGACATATGGGACATTTTATGGGCCCATTCCCTAATAGTCAGGGTTTATACATCCTATTGACCATCGATTATGTTAGTAGATGGGTAGAGGCAATCCCCACTCAAACTGTAGACAGTCGCACAGTCTGTCCTTTCTTGAAGGACAACATCTATTGTGGTTAAGGATGAATATTCTCACATCCAATGGGTGAGACACTTCATTAACAAAGAGGTTAAGCAGTTGACAAAAGAATATGACATTGAGCATCTTGTTGTAGCACCGTACCACCCACAATCAAATGTCTCAGATGAATGTTCCAACAGGTACAATAAGACTATATTGTAGAAGTTTATACATCTAGACAGAAAGAATTGGTCGCAACTACTTGATTTAGTTGTTTGGGCCTACAAAACAATATACACGTCTCCTCTTGGAATGTCTCCTTACCGCCTTGCTTATGGCAAGCAATGCCACTTGTTTGTGCAGTTTATTTATAAATCACTTTGGGAATTAAACGTGTGCAACTTGGATTCCGGAAAAGCGAGCAATAACAAAAAAGTGTATCTGAACCGTTCGTTAGAATCCAGAGACAGCGTATATGATAACAACTTGATGTACAAAGAGGAAGTCAAGAAATGGCATGATAAACACATCTGTAGGAAGACTTTTGAACCTAGACAGAAGGTGGTTGTTCGATGCAAAGTTAAAAATCTTTCCAGGCAAACTAAAGAGCAAATGGACTGGGCAATTTATTGTGAAAACAATGCATGTCAATGGGAGTTGATTGATATCTTAATTATCACCTCACGTACATCCATTCGTAGTCAACAGACAGTTGCTAAAGTTCTATCTTGAGCATGACACATTCTTATCCATTGTTGATTTGATTAAAGTTATCTCTCAAGATGAGCTCCCAGAGTTCAAAGGATTAGACACAAAAGCAGAAAATCACAAAAACAATTTTCATTTTCTTCTTTTCTTTCTTCTTTTCTTATTTTCCTTTTCATTTTTTTAATTCTTTCAACAAAGGTGTTCATCTCTTTCATTATTCATATACTTAGGACGTACTTTTTCCTAAGAATAGGGGGTGAGCACTCTGAATTATTGATTCTATGGTTCCTTGCATGTCTCCTTAACTCTTGATAGTTTGTTTATACTTAAGGATATTTTACCCTAAGACTAGGGGGACAGGTTGAGCTGATGATTCGTATATTACCACCCATGACCCTCCTTGCCTTGTCTACAATCTGGTATACTTAGGATTATTTCATCCTAAGTATGGTAGGATGGTCAAATTCTCATTCTTTATTCTTTAATCATTGTAGTATGGACTTTTCTATACTTATTACGAGTTATGTCTTCCTTTTTATCTCTAATTTATGAGGACATATCTTAAGATAAGTATAAGGGGGTCGTATATATGATGTATATACTTTGACCAAAACTCGTACCTTTGTATTTCCAATAAAACATATAAATACTTTGTAAATACAAATAATCAATCGATTTAAAAATGTTTTGTAAAATGATTTGAAAAATCGTTGAAAATCTTTTGAAAACTACTTGGAAAGTTTTAGCAAAATATTTTCAAATCTTTGTACAAATCTTTTGTTTGTAAAAAAATCTTTTATTTGTGTAAAATTTTAAAAATCTTTTGAAAATGATTTGAAAACCAGTTCCAGAAATACTTCGAAAAACCTATATATACAATTTGGAATTTACAAAATGATTTTCAACTTTTATAAATGTTTGTAAACATGTTTATCAAATTATTTGCAGTAATAAGTTTCCAAAATGTTTGCAAACTTATTTTCAAATGTTTTGAAAACTTTGTGTTATAATAGCTCAAATAAAATTCTTTACAAATTTGTATAAAACTTTTATAAATTCTATAAATAAAACTAACTCTCAACTTGTAAATTCTCTAAGTAAAAATACACCCTCACCCTTGTAATTATAGATGCATTCGCATGTACATAGTTGTACATATTTCTTTTACCAACCTTTATTCAAAAATTCATAAAAAATTGCAAAATTCTAATTCTAAAAAACATTTGCAAAATCATTTCAAAAACTTGCATAAAAATTTGCAAATTTTTTCCAAAAATCAATAAAAAGTTCAAAAATAAAAAATTGCTTCATAAAAAGGTTCTCTCTTGCATTGTACATAAAATTTGCATTTTTCAAAATGATCAAGATAATTGAACAAGCTTGAGTTAAATCTGAAGATTAGAGCTTGATATAGACATAATGCACTTAGTTTTAGAGGAACCACTAAGGACTGGATATGGGATACTTCATGTCACCTTGACTTAATCCTTTAGGTTCCATGAGACTATGCTCATGAGTCTATTCATTGTGTCTACCTTAAACCCTTCATATCATCTGTAAGACTCTTGAGATAGTGGCTTGACTAGATACCTTGCACTTAACACTTAGATCAACTCAGATGGATTGTTGACAGATCTTGGAGTCTACATAGGGACGATGCTAGGATGCTTCATCAAGGGTGACTCAAGAACCATTATTGGGTATGCTGAAATTGGTACTCTAACCCACTTCTATCGATAGCCATGATATCCAAAGACTAGAGATTGGATTGAGACAATGCTTCGGATGAGGAATGGTCTGTGGGCGCAACTTTTTCCAAGATCCCCAAAAAATGGGTGATCAAAAGTTGATATATCCACCCTTGCAAAAGCAAGAATGCAGAGAAATACAAAGTCAAAGAAAAATCTAAAGAAGAAGCCTACACCAAAAATTCCACTGAAATTATAAGCTTAAGAAAAAGCATGCTTCTTGGTGAAGACTTGGTTACACTAACCGTGCTTTATAAGGGAATGAAGACTACATTGGCTCATTCCCAGTTCTTTTCCCATTCTCCTTTCAATTGTAAAGAACAACGGTACCTGACCTTAGAAGGGAATATTTGTCTCCATGAGGATGAGCTATCAGGAGAGCAAACTCCTTTATAGTTCAGCGGTTTGTCTGGGAAGAGTTGAAAATTTCACATACATGGATCAATCATTTCAATGTAGCAGGAGTATACGACTGAGATAATGACTCTGACCTGACCATGAATAGAAATGGACAATAGGATTATGGAACCTAAGGGCTGATGCGTCACATTTCCTAACTTTAGTGTGATTTCGAACAAACCGATAATCTAAAGATCCTAACCAAGCTAAAATATTTTGATTTTAATAAGATAAGTTTAAGAGTAAAATTTATTCCAAGTTCTTTCTTTTTCTTTTCTTTATTTTTGTTTTTGCACTTATAAGCATAAGGGCTTGCGAGGGATTAGCAAAGGCAAGTATGGAGGGTGATGAATCTCCATTTCATCACCTTTATTTTTTCATTTTGGCCTCTAAACTCTAGATAAATGCATGTATATAGCATTATTTGGCATAAGATAAAATTTAGTATTTATAATTAAATATTGTATAAAATACTCTATTTAAAGCCAGAATATAAATATAAATAAAAGAAAATAAAATGAAATGAAATATCATATGTTTTGAATGACCTTAAACCCCAAGACCTAGGCATCACGATGACTGGATTGACAACGAATAAAGTATGGGGAGATAAGGGGCAAAAATACAATAAAAACCCCAATTTTTATTCTTCAAAAAAATCAATTTGGAACTTATTTTATTCTTTATTATTTAAACCTCAAATCAATAAACAATGTACATGAAAGTTGTAGATAAAAATACATAGAAAAATACAAAAATTATTACATATAAAAATAAAGCACAATGTACCCTAGACACTCAGAATAAAAATCCAAAATCCAAACTTCACTGGCATGTATATCCTCCAAACGGTATCAAAATTGACAAACTAATCTTTAATTGTATATAAAATTTAATTATCTATTTAATGAAGGTGATTTCATTCAGTTTGGAATTAAGATGCAAAAGTTTGGTTTTAGGTCCATATTGTACAATTTACCTAAAAATAATAATCATTTTATTTATTCTTTATATGTTGGAAAAAATGGGGTACCCCCATAGGGCTGCAAATAGGCTACCCTATGCTATTTTTCCTTAACTTTTTCTAAAAAGTATCATCATGTATATTCATCTATATATCCCTCTAATATGTCATTCAGATTTCGTCAGAAATGGAGACTTATATGCCCTCCATCTAAAACAGGTAATTGTAAGGATCTAAACATTGTTGTAATCAACATGTTCTAGATGGGGAAAATAGGAATCTCCGTTTCCTAATGACATTTGAATGGCATATGTGAGGGATATATAGATGAATATATACAATGATATTTTTCAAAAAAATGCAAAAAATGGCACGGGGGCAGTGCCATCTAACCCTTATATTTTTGGGATTTTTACCCGGCAGACCCTGTAATCTTTTGCAATTACCGCTACGACCTTCGAAACATCGTAATTCCTTCCTGGACCCTGTAAAGTTGCTAACTCTTACCCTATAAACCCTGTGGTTAACCCATATCCATTTCTCCGTTAAAATTAACCAGATTCCGTTACATTCTTTTATATTATACCCATTTTATTTATATTTCTGTAAATTACAACCACAAGTTTCCCACGAAAGCTCCATCTACAGTACACAACGTCCAAAGTACCAAAATACCCTTCACCGGAACTCACTTCCCACTCCCCATCTCCACTGCCCCTCCCTTCTTCTTCGTCTTCTCCGTCTCCTTGTCCCCGTCCTTGACCTTCGAGAACATCCCTTCCATCTCCTCCAGCGTCTTTCCTCTCGTCTCCGGCAGCATTGTGTAGAAGAACACGAACGCCACGGCCGCAACGCCGCCGTAAAGGAGAAAGGACCCACCGATGGTAATCCCCTTGTAAAGCGAGATGAACGTCATGGAAATGACCCCACTGGTCACCCTGTTCACCACGACCCCCGCCGCTGCCCCCTGCGCCCTCAGCCTCAGTGGGAAGATCTCCGACTTGTACACCCACGTTATGGGACCCAGTCCGATCGAAAACGTCGCTACGTAAGCTAATATGCTCGCGATGCATACGTCAATTGCCGGCACGAGCTTCTCGTTCGGATGCCGGTCGACCGCCGTCAACGCGGAGCCGAGACCGACTAGCGACACGATCATCCCGCCCACGCTGGTGAGAAGCAAAGGCCTCCTGCCGAGCCGATCGAGTAAGAAGGTGGCCACCAGAATGAATGTTGTTTTCGTGAACCCAACAGCTACAGTTGCGAGCAGGAGCTTGTTCTTGCTCTTCAACCCCGCCTTCTCGAACCCGCGGGGACTGTAGAGCACCACTGCGTCGATGCCGGAAGCCTGCTGGAAGAAGTGCATCCCGAGTGCGGACACGAGAATCCGCCGGATGGCAGGGGACGGCTTCAAGAACAGCTCCCTCCAGACCCCTTCCCCGTGGGTTTGCTTCCTAACCTCGACGATTTCGTCGTTGCAGTGTTCAGGAACGCCAGCAGTGAACTTGATGTCCGACAATCGCTCCTCGGCTTCTTTTGGGGTACCTGAGATGCGATGGAGCACACGGCGGGCGTCACCGAGGCGGCCTTGGAGTACGAGCCACCGGGGAGATTCGGGCATTGGAAGAACACCGATGGCGAGGAAGACGGAGGGGATGGCACCCACGCCGAGCATGAGGCGCCAACCGAGGTGGACGGGGAAGTGGGAGAAGGCATCGCCTCCCCTCGATCGAAAGCCCAGCCCCCTGCTCGAAAGCCGTCCCCCGGCAGATTCGAGCTCTCCACTCTTTGCCCCTACAGCTGGGCCTGCATTGGTTCCATCGTCAGTGGATTGGTGAAGTGAAGATGAACAAGAAGGTAGAAGAAGGAAGGAGGAAGACAGGAATAATTCCAACCGTTAGATTTTATATGGTTTGATTAACTCAGTTTTAACCCACTCAAGTTAAGTCAAGATGTGTTAATTTAACGGCAGGGTTCGTGAGGTAAGACGGAGCAAGTTTACAGGGTCCAGGGAGGAATTACGATGTTTCGAAGGTCATAGCGGTAATTGCAAAAGATTACAGGGTCTACCAGGTAAAAATCCCTATATTTTTTATACTTTCATAATTTAATAATTTTGTAAATATTATTTCTAATATATGTACATAATTAAATTAAATAAGAATCATTAAAAATACAATAAAATAAATAAATAAACTAATATATATATACATACATATACATATACATATATAATAAATATACAACTTATTTAAGTGAACTACTATTTCATAAAAATACAATAAAAATATATTTATGTGTACATAGCTAAGATATAAATATATAAATTATGTATACGAAATAATAAAATCTAAAATAGAAAATAAAAAAATACATAGTATATAAGTAAATATACATATATTGGTACTTGTAAAAAGTAATATACAACAAATAAACTCAAAAAAGTAATAAATATCATATTAAAATACTACATAAAATAATAAATATTTTTATGCTTTCATCAAAAAATAAATAAACCATTTACTATTTTATTTTGATTTATTATTGAATTTATTTTGGTTTTGTCTCTTAGCGGACATGTGTGCCAATGAGGGGCCATCCGCGGTTGACCCACCGGTCAACTAGCCCCTTTGACACCCCATGTCTGCTAGACTTGCTGACGAGCCACTTCTCTCAATTTTTCCACTCCAATTCTTTCATCAAATCAGTCGAGTTCTTCTTGAATTTTATCCCTCGATTAATGTTCTTTCACATACCATCAATACCTCGATCAATGGATCATCACCTCGGGCAGAAATCCTGATCAAAGCCCGTCTTGTACAAATATAGCTCAAACCCCGATCAATACTCTTTCATTCGAATTTGATCCCATTTGGCCCTTGAAATCCACAAATTTCCCAGTGTTCTAGGTTATTGGTGACAATAGTGATCTTCATTAATCATTTGGTGTGGAGAAAGATGCTCTAGAGTGGCGATCCGAGCATTGTCGACCATCTGTGGTGGAGCTCGGACCAGTTCCTTCTTCCCAAAGGTGGAACCCTCATCTAAGCTTTCATTCCATTCCTAGATGTAGCCTTAGTGTAGATTAGATCTCAGAGTTACGTAAAATCACATTTTATTTTGTTAGATTCCTTGGTTGTAGTTCATTGGAGCTCAGCTCCAGCCACTCTTTCCCCATATCCCACTTGTTCTCTGTCCCGCTTTTTACCTCCATTTCCTTCCCCGACGATTCTATTTCGCCTGACGCATTCCACTCCCCTTGATCCTCTCTGGATCAAGAGATCAGGCTCTCCCCTCTGCCTCTTGCTAGAGACCCTCCTTCTGCATCCATGCCGTCTCCATCTAATAATATCCACAGAACCCTCTTGTTTGTGTGCTTTAGCTTCTTCTATAGTATCTGGAGGTAAAAGACCTCTGTGGGATCGATTTTTGTTTAGCCAAATGCACATAGAGTTGAGGCTTCTCCAACTTCCACAGACTCCTCTGGTGGTTCTCGGACCTAACTGAAGTACTATACCACTGCAGGGAGCCGACAGGAGCATTTTAAGACTCTATGCATATCTAGAGACCGCCAGAGCCACTCTGGAGGTCAGATAGAAGTTCTCCTTTGCATGCATTCTTCCATGTTCTTCCTCCAAAGCTTTCCACCATCGGATCATCGAGGCACTCCAGATGAAGTATGTATCATCAGATGAACACACCCTCAGCCATCAGATCAGTCATTGGGACTTAATCCCAGCCATCCACATGCAAAGTGTCATCAGCCGTCCACGAGGTGACACATGTATTAGTGACGAACATCCAGCCGTCCACTCGCACCTAGTGAGGGAATTTTGCAAAATTTACCCATCGCTTTTTATCTTTTACTTTCAGTCTAAGAACTTTTGTATCAACTTATAAAACTTTTGTAATATTTGCAGTATGACCCCTGAGCTTCCATTTATTGCACATAGATCCCTTACTGCATCACCTCACGTGCTTGTGCGTGTGAGGGGTGGGCTTTTTACAATGAACCCTGCATGGTTATTAGGTATTGTTTGTTCCATAAAATATGTATTTGAATTAAAAAGATTGGTTAAATTGCATGTATGCCCTGTCACTTTTTGAGAAATACATTTATACCCTTGCTAGTATTATATGAGTTAAATATTCAGGAGAAAATCATGCAAATTCCCTAAAACATTGGATTTTCGTTCTAAAATGCATTTTAAATATATTTAAATTGTGTTTCAGTCCTTGCCAATACTTGTATTTTTATTTATTTCTTGCATAAAAAATATTATTTTGCATTTCAAATTTATAGAAAATTTATTTTAAGTGCCTGATATACTTTAAAAGCACATATATAATTCTAAAAGCAATTTAAAATATTTTCCTATATATAAAAATTCAAAAATATTGCATTTAGTCCTTATTTGAATTAAAACACATAAAATTAGAAAAATGTTTTTAATTTTATTAAAAACAGGAGTTATTTATTATTGTATTTTGAACCTACATACCAAAAATTTTAAAAAAAACAAAAGAAAATCCAAAAATGCAAACTCTCTATAACACTAAAAAATGTTTAAAAAATCCAAAAATTCCATTTTCTATTTATGTATTTTATTACTATATATGTTATATATTACAAATAGTTTAGGAAAGTTTTGAGCTATTTCTCTTTTTTTACTTTCCAAAACAATTAGACCCATTAATATTGCTCAATGTTTTCCCTTTTATCCCATCTAAAATACAAAAAATATCAAACATTAAATGAAAATTTACAAAAACATATTATATTTAAAAAAGATATAAAAATTTTATTTTGAGCATATTGTCTATTTATAGTTATATTTGTATATGTACTAACCTATATTATATATAGATAGTTATATTTACTTATATTAGTCATAATATTATTATTCTTGAAAATATCAAAAATATTCTTAATACCCTTAAAAAATAAAAATGACTACACCTAGGGTATTTTCCAAAATTGTCTATATTATATATATATATATTAGTACTATATATATCTAGTAAAGTACTTATATTATTTGTATACCTTATATATATTACATTAATTAAAAGAAATATAAAAATCAGAAAATATAAAAATATATAAAATTATAAAATTGAGAACAAAAAATAAAAATTCAAAAAAGTAAATATTAAAAATACATAAAAATAAAAAAAATATGCATAAAACACAAAAACATTTATTGTCTTTTTAGTCAATTAGTATGATCTATTCATGTTGCTCCTTTGTGGTCCAACCCCTACGCTTGCATACTGTGCATATCATTATGTAGGTATAATAAAATTATTGCATTGTTATTCGTTGATTAAGCATTAGTGTGGGTTAATTAATGATGCATGTGGATTGAGGATATCTGAGAGCCGTGAGAGTGGTCGACACAATGATTTACGGACCCAACTTGTCAGGCACCACAGACCCATCATGACCAGATGCTAGGACCCCTCCTTGATCCCCATATTCATCATATGCTCAATGCAAGAAAAACATTTGTGAAGCAATTTTTTATTTTTGAAATTTTTATGGATTTTGAAAAGTTTTGCAAATCTTTATGTAATCTTTAATAATATTTTGCAAAATTTTATAGGTTTTGAAAATTTGAAAATTTTTAGGGGTTTTTAATAGAGGATAGTGAAAGAACTATTTATAGATATTTACACAAGAGTGCATGCTTATTTACAAGAATTGACTCTAGAGTTTACACTAGGAATTTGTACATGTTAAGATAGTTGTTGTTTACAAGTTTGTATTTAATGGTTATGTATATACATAATTATGCTAGGGTTATTATTCCTTATAATTATGGAAGAATAATTTTAAATAATTTTAACAAATGTTTTGGAAACTTTATTTTGTTAATATTTTTACAAATAATTTTGCAAACACTTACAACATTTGAAAGTCATTTTGCAAAGATTTTTCAAATAGTATGTATAGGTTTTTGCAGACAATTTTTGCAATCATTTGTGAAATCATTTGTGAAAGACTTTTATAAATATTGACAATAGTTTTTTATAAAGGTTTGAAATGATGTTCAAAATATTTTCCAAAGACATTTTACCATTTTCAAATCATTTTGCAAAATATTTTTAAACTGATTTATTAATTATATTTATAAAGAATGAATGAAATTTTGTATATATATTTAGAGTGTATTATTTATAATTGATTAATTATATACCTTTATTCATATAGTATTTTAGCTATATTATTCAAAATTACAAAAGAACGAGTTATGGCTAAAGTATATACAATGTATATGCGACCCCCATACTTATCTTGAGTGATGTCCTCATAGTGATCAGAGAGAAAAAGGAAGACATGGCTCATGCTGAGTATAGGAAAGTTTGTACTATAACGACCAGAGAACGAGAAGTCGGTTATCCTCCCTATACTTAGGATCAACTAATCGTAAGTATAACAGACTGTATACAAAATGAGGATGGTCGAGGATCATAATGTACGAAGTTAATGGGATCGACTTTTACCTCCTATACTTAGGGTATAATATCCCCAAGTATTGACAAAATATAAAAAATTGGAGAGACAAGTGAGAGAATGAATAACAAATAACTTGAATGCACTCACCCCTCATACATAGGATGAAGCATATGTTGAGAATAGCACTGATGAATGGGACGAGAGCCATATGAAAGAATATTGGAAAATTGAAATGTAAAAAAGGAAAGAAGAAAATTTAATCAAAGACGTGTTGGGTGGTGTTGTCCATATCCATTGATAAGATTGAGGCTATCGACTTAAACTGAATCAACAACAGCCAGAAGTGTGTCATGCTCTAGTTGTCCGTTAATGATGAAAGGATGTACGTCAAGTGACAATTTTGATATCAACACACTTCTATTTTCATGCATAGTTCTGACACTATAGGGACATGTCCATTTACTCTTTACTTCACTTGAAAAAATCTTCAACTTCGTGTCGAACAACGGCAAGTCATGTCTAGGTTCAAAGGTATTTCATCGGATGTGCTTGTTGTGCTAGTGTTTGACCTTCTCCTTGAACATCAAGTTGTTGTCATACGCATTGTCCCTAAATTCTATGAGCTTGTTCAGATCCAATTTTCTTTGCTGACCACCTTTTCATGAGTCGAAGTTACAGATTTTTACTTCCTAGAGTGATTTATGAATTAGTTCTACAAGTAGATGGCATGGCTTTCCATAGACAAGAAGATAGAATGGCATGCCCAAGGGAGACTTGTATACAGATCTGTATGCCCAGAGTACTAAATCTAGGAATTGTGATAGGTTCTTTCTGTCCGACCTCATAAGCTTTTGCAGGATCGTCTTTATTTCTATATTTGATAATTCTATCAATATATTAGATTGAATATGATAAGGATATGTGACTCTATGATTGATGATGTACTCCTGCATCAACTTCCTCACCTCTTTATTGATGAAGAGGCTACCCCCATCTAAAATCAAGATCTTTGTTATCCTAAAGCGCAAACTATTGTTGTATTTTACACACTATTTTGCTACTACAACTTTAGCAGGGATAGCTTCCACCCAACAACTCACACAATCTATGGCAAATAGTATATATTCAGAGCCCTGACTATTAGGAAATGGTCTCATAAAATAAATGCCCCATGCATTGAACACATCAGATATTTGGGTGAATTTGAGGGGCATATAATCTTTTGAACTAAGGGTTTTTCCAATTTTTTGACAATCAGTGCAGGATTTGATGTACTCGGTGACATCCTCGAATAGTGTTGGCCACCAGAGGCTACACTGCAGTATCTTTGTTGTCGTTCGACTTTTAGAATGGAATCCACAAAATTCAAGCTTATGATAGTGCTCGAGGACACTTGTGTACTCCTCTTGAGGAGGCATCGATGCCAAATGCAATCTTCTCCTTCCCTGAACAAGTATAGGTCTTCCCAATAGTAGAACTAAATATCAGGACATTAATTTATCCTTCTTAATCCTCATCCAATCTTGTGGGACTACCTCAAGATGAGGTTTTTCGCAATATCAACATACCAAGGGGGAGACACAATGATGAGAATGAATTCATCAAGGAATGTTTATGTGATCTTTGCACTACTCAGCTAAGTATCTTGGATTTTTATTCTAGAAGTCGATCTGTTACCACGTTCTAAACTCCATGTTTATCTCTGATTTCCAAATCAAACTCCTGGAGTAGAAATATCCATCTGAGAAGATGTGATTTTCCATCCTTCTTTTGATGTAGGTATCCGATAGCAAAGTGGTTAGTGACAATTATGACTTTTGATCCTAGAAGGTAGGATCTGAACTTCTCTAACACAAAGACCATTTCCGGCAATTCTTTCTATGTAATTGTGTAATTTCTATGTGCTTCATCTAATGTCTTGATGGCATAGTGAATGGAGCAGGGCAACTTATCTTTTCTTTATCCTAAAATAGCTCCAACTGTGAAGTCTAGTGTGTGTGTCATAATCTCAATTAGTAGGGACCAATTGAGCTGTTGTACGACTGGAGCATGAATGATGACATCTTTCAATTGTTTAAGATATTGGAGAACATGTTGATCAACAATGAACTCAGTCTCCTTGCATAAAAGCTTAGTAAGAGGTCAGGCAAGCTTGATTAAGTTCTTGATGAATCTTCTATAAGAGCCTACGTGCCCAAGAAATAACCTTGCATTCTTAACATTCTAAGGTGTATCTAGGTTTGCGATCACATCCACCTGCGTCGGGTCGACTTCCATGCCCCGTATAGATACATCATGACCCATCACAATCCCTTCAGTAATATGAAGTGGCTCTTTTCCCATGATAGTACGAGATTTACTTCACGATATCTCTAAAGCACTAGATCTAGGTGGTCAAGACAGGAATCGAAACTGTCACCATAGACCGAGGAATCATCCATAAAAACCTTGAGAAAACTGCCAACCATATCAATAAAACAACAAGCATGCATCTTTGGAATGTGGAGATGCATTATATAAACTAAAGGGCATTCTTCTAAAAGCATAGGTGTCGAATGAACAAGTGAATGTTGTTTTCTCTTGGTCCTTAGGAGTGATTGCCACTTTATTATATCTGGAGTACCCATGAAGAAAGTAGAAGAACTCCTGCCTATATTTCCAAATCAATAAATGGCAGAGGGAAATAGTCCTTCTTTGTTGCTAAATTTAGGCAATGGTAGTCAACACACACTCTATGATGTAGGTACCTGAGTAGAGATCCCCTCTTCTTTGTCATTGGTAACCACAATGATGCCTGATTTTTTCAGAACAACGTAAAAGGGACTCACCCATTTGGAATGGGAGACGAGATAATTGAAACATGCCTCATACAATTTCCTAATTCTTTCATGACAATGTCCTGCAGATTGGGTCTCAGTCTTCTTTGAAATTCTCGAGATGGCTTGGCATTGTCTTACAGATAAATGTGGTGTGAACACAAAGTTGGATTGATCCCGCGGAGGTCTGAAAACATTCCAACCAAGAGTCTTGCATTTTTTCTCTAGAACCTCGAGCAATCAAGATTCCTAATCTGGGGTCAACTTGCTACTGAGGATGAATTAATACATGTTCTCTTCACATGTGAGGAAAGAATACTTGAGTCTTGTTAGAAGTTGTTTTAGCTCTGGTAATGATTGAGTTGGCTTCTCAGACACTTCTACGACTGTGCTGGTACGTGGATGATCTGTTGAACTTTTAGAGGTACTGCTCACCTCAGTCACTTGTGTCTCAAACAATAATGTGTTGAACATATATGCATTGACTTTTTACTGTTCAATTTGGATTGAATATTCTTCTTATTAGAGGCTAATTAATGAGTCGGGTTATGTATCCTAGTTGACAATGGAGCTTGATACGATTGTGACTTCTAGGTTATCCTCTAAAGAGAGGATTCCTTGGGTCAGTATTTCATTCAAGGTTAATGATGGATCTCTAATATCTACTATGATGTCACAGTCTTCTGTAGGTATTCTACTCTGCTCTCACCATATGTTACTTTCGCCTTGTTGATCATGTCCATGGTGACATTGTTACTACAAGAGCGGAATGTGACCTTTCCAAACCCATAGTCAACTATTGCATCAATTGTTGAAAGGAACAACTGATAAAGGATAATATGTGTCTGGAGTAATGATGTAGGTGAATCCATGTCCAAGATAACAAAGTCTACTGGGAAACACATATCCTAAATAGTTACAATAACATCCTTCAATAACCTTTAGGTCGCTTAATGGATCGATCAGCAAACCGAAGGATCATAAGTGTGGGTTTATGATGAATCCATGATTCATTAACTTTTCTGTCGCATTTTATCTTAAAACCCTTAATAAATGCATGTAAATATTCATTAACTCCTGTCTTTTATTCAAACTTCATTCATGAATAAATATTCACAATTAAGCATCAAAATCATGTAAATAAATAAAGAACAAAGAAAAAGAAAAGATGGCAGATTGGAGATATGTATATATATACAATATGACTTATAAATATAAATATCACTGCAAGGTATATTTATAGCCTAACCCCCGAGACCAAGTCAGCATGGATTGGTCGACAAACCAATAAGTAGGGGGGAGATAAGGAAAGAAAACCCTAAAAACAAATTAAGACACACTTCATGTATTTTCCACTATTTATCAAATAAATAAAAAACTTCAATGATTTTTAATTAATTCATATGTATATATTTTTCACCAAACTCTTTTCCTAATTATTTCTAAAAATGTATATAAAAATATAAAAATAAGTTAAAAATATTACCCTGTAATATACCAAGAAATCCTACCTATACATTGTCAAAATCTCAACTTCCGAACATCATAACTTCTTCATACAAACTCCAATTTCACTCTACTAACCTTTAAAGTTCATAAAATAATATTATCTAATAAATTGAGTGGTTTCATCGAATTCAGAGTCTGTTTGCAAAAAGTCGGTTTTGGGACCAAATGACAACGGGGTTTCTGGGCTATTTATTTTATGTAGAACACATTGTTTATAGGTTTATTAATTTTATAATTTCTAATTATTTTTATGATATTGTATTTTCATCCTAATTTATTTCAGAATTTTTGGAGTTTATTTATTATTTTAATAAAAATAAAACCCTAAATTATAGAAGAAAATGAAATGGATAACTTATACCTATATTTATTAATATATGTAAATTAATTTATTAAAATCCATAAAAATTTACACAACTCTTATTTATTATTCTAATAATTAAGAAAATACAAAATTAATATTTATTTATTTATTAAATTAAAAATCCAAAACCTATTTAACTATACATATTTATTCACATAATATTTTTATTTCGAATAATTTATAAAAAGTAATTATTCCATAAATTATATAATTTAATTATTTACATTTCTTGTTTTTATACCTATTTAAAATAAAATTATTTACTAATTATTATCGAATTTACAAGAAAATAAAACATCTGGCCAACCAGGTGCTGACACGTGTCAGCACCCGATTCATCTTCTCCAAGAAGCCGGTACTGCGATTTTTCTACCCGGCATTCTTCACCTATTTTTCTAGCGTGCCTTATAAAACATTCTGGACATACAAACCGTTGATTCAATTCCCCTAACAACCTAGACATTCGACCACCATTGGATCTAACGTGGAGCTCACGTAATTGATCTATATAAACCTTCAAAGTTGGCAAATCACAACTAACTTTCCTAACCACCTGAGCTACCCAGTTCCAGTGGCCGAAACCCTATCTTCCTCTCTCGATTCCGCCTCACTTCGGTGGTGACAACACCCGAAGGCTAGCTCGCGTGGAGGAAGGGAGATCGGAGGAGGTTCCAAGGCGCTCGTCAGCCCTTGCATTGCCGCCTTGCGCGCGTCCAGCTCCGGCGAAGATCGGTCGTCGCAGCATCTTCCAGAGGTAATAAACCTCTATTTTCACATATCTCTACCTCCATCTTTATCACATTTCTTCTCAAATCTCGTGCCACGATTAGCGTGGCTAATCACGTAATTAGTTCACCTAATCATCTATCTTAAATGCTATGTCTTAGTATCACTCCAAATCGTTTCAAATCAACCCCAAATCGCATCTCCTTTTTCTTACATTTTGCTCGCAAATTTCATTAAATATTGAAACCACTACTTTGATCTTGCGAACACTTAATCCATCGGCCGATTTCTCGTAAACGAGCACGAATACATCTTATTTGCAGGTTCATATTTGATTTGGAGCAGCTTCAAGTTATCTAGAGCTTTAAATCCTCAAAGAAATCGCGATTCAAAAGAGGTGTAACAAACTCCATTAACCTCCAAGAATAGAGAACGTACAACTTCATCGAGCTTTCACCGCCGCTCTGCGCCATCTCCGCCTGACGTCCACTACGGGTGAGCTCGAGGGTTAGAGGAGCTAGCCCTCTGGCCCCGCCGGAGGCCCTAGAACGTCACCAGCTATCCATGATAAATCGGAGAAGGAGCCACCTTCGTCAGCCTCGCGAAGAACCGGAAGCACTTCATGAACAGCCTGCGCTACCGGCTGTTGAGGCGTGGTATCACCAGACAGTCTACATCGCATCGCACATTATAATCTAAACCGTCCATCTGAATCGGTGGAAAAATTACAGAATAAATCCAGAAGACTTCCAAATATTCATTCCAGATCTGATGTTTTCCAGAATTACATTTAGGTCCCCACGCAGGGACTTAAATGTAAACATTCTTTTTTTCTTTACAGAACATTCCCAACCGTGGACCTTTTTGCAGTATTTTGATTTCTTTTTCTTGCAATTATACCCCTGGCCTGTAGGGGAGTCTTGGATGTATTTTTGATACTCTTTTCTGTAGATTTTCTTGGGGTAGTTACACAACTACCTCCGTGAGGTTTTCAATAATTTTCGTGTATTTTCGTCATGTTTTTATCGTGCTTTACTTTGTCTCCAATTTTCTCCGTTTTGATTTGTTATCGTGTGTTGTTCGAGCCCGTTGCTCGACCGTTCTACCTCCTATATAATATCATCTATATTTCTTCTATACTTCACTTATTATATAGTAAATAATTGTGTGAAAAATACCACTTTTAAAAATACATAAAAATTGGAAAAGAAAAAATCAAATAAAAAATAGAATAAAAAAATCCCATAAAAATTGTAGCTTTTTCCTTGATCACTTTAAGAAGAGATAAAAAATAATCACAAAAATATTTTCTCTTAAAAAATCAAAGTACTATATTCTTCCTCCTTTAGATCGACCCAGGCACACTCACCTGGTTAAGTAATTAGTGTAAGTTTTCTCTAAAACCGAATTTTGTTTGATTGACTAGGATCTCTTTGCGGTTTTCTACACCGGTAACACTTTCATTTAAAACCGTAATTGGATCGTAGCCGCATCAAAATGGCACCGTTGGCGGTGAAGCGTTAGTGTATTTTGATTTTTTTTTCTTTTGTGATTTTATTTTCTCTCTTCTTATTGTTTCTCATAATTTTCTTCGATTTTTCTTACATCTTTTCTCGAATCGTCTCTTGAACTTCTTTAGCTGCTAACTAGTTTTTGCAGGACCTGCAGGATCAACCAGTTTCTTAGGAAGCTGAGTCAGTTGAAAGAGCAGAGGTTGATTCCTTCTTTACGAGTCGGCTGCAGAGGGTAGAAATTAATTAGTGTAATTTGTAAAAGAGAGAGAAAGAGAGAAAAAGTTGTATTGAACTTTAGTAGAAGGGGTCCACTAAGGACATCCCGACCTGTATTTTCCCCCATTTTTTTCGAGGTATGATTCGCTGAGTACCATGTATTCGGGGGATCAGGGCACCCACCGCGGTTTTCTCGCATCGACGGCTTTTCCGCGACTTTTTCGATAGGTGCTTGTTTAGGAGTTTTTCTATTCTATCTGATTGTGCTTACATAGTTAGTCTTAGGATTTGCACCCTAGGTGCATGATTTTAGGATTTTTATAAAAATAAAAAGTAGACGTTTGTTTGAAAAAACTAAAAAAAAAAAATAAAACCCCAAAAATAAAATAGAGACTGCTAATATATCGGATCTAAAATCAACATAAGATTCATTTGACTTGGGAGAGTAATCCCCGCACAATTTTTTTCAGAGTGCGCGAATGAGAGACGACCCTTAATATAAACCCGATTTCTTTCAAAATACTACTTAGTTCATACGCCTAATCACTACTTTTCAGTGGGTACGCTTGGGTAGCTGGAAACGGTCCGAGTTTACTTAGCAGAGTGGGGGATTTAGAGGACACTGTGTAAGGCTCCGTCCTCAAGCAACACGGGTAGCCGGAAACGGTCCGTACTTGCCACCATACTGGCTGAGAGCAAGTGGTTTTCTGTAAGGACTCGAGACAGTATCGCGAGGAAAATCCGGACACCTATCAACTCGCATCAGCTCACGATAACCAATTACACTTGTTTGCTAATTACAACCCTAAAACCGACAAGATAAAAGACCGAACTCTTACGATCATCATCGGGTTGAGTTAGTGAAAACGAGGTTTGCTTTGTGATTGCTTGCGGGGCGTGAGTTACTGCGACTTTACGCACTTTTCCCTCTCTCTTGAATCACGAATCGTATTCTCCCTTTCTCTTGACATCGAAGATGACGTGTCGACAGCTTTTCTGCTTGGACTCCATGAGCTTCCGATCGTCCACCGTCATTCGTACATCTTCACAAGCTTGGGAGGACTCTCTTTCCAAGCTAGTCCCATCTGATATCGAGGAGAGTCAGACCCAGACTCCCTCGCCTCCTGGGCAGAATATTGAGGCAGTCCCTTGCCTCAATACATCATCATCTCCATACGTATTTTTGCTGAGTTCTTATGAGAGCTTTTCTTTTCTAGAAGACTTGAAGCAGGGGGCTCGTGGCAAAGGACCAGTAGCAGAAGAGAGGCCACCAATTGAGGAGTATCATGACGGAAGATCGGATCCAGCCGCAGATGTCATGACAGGTATTCTCGAGACTCTCCAACAGATGAACGTCCAAATCTGAGATCAGTTTAGAACTCAGAACGAGTTGCGGGCTGAGATAGCCGTGCTGCAAGTAGGGGCCGGGAACCAGTTACCGCCTGCAGTGGTTCCCGCTACTTTACGGGAAGAGTATGACCCGAGCGCGAGAACGCTCCATCATTGGATTCAGCTACCGCCGAATCAAGGGCCATACGAATTGAGACCGCCCTTTATCTCACTACTTCCCAAGTTCTACAGGAATGCTACAAAGGAGCCATTTACCTTTCTGCAGCAGTTCGAGATGATTTGCGGTACGACTAATTATCCAGGAGTTACGCAGGAGGTTGTACGCCTCGAAGCCTTTCCTTCGCCTTAGCCGATAAGGTGCTTTACTGGCTGAGTCACCTGGGAAGGGAAATTTCTACATGGGACGATCTGAAGTCCACATTCCTCTGTAAATATTTTCCTCTGGGGAGGACGAACATGATGAGGAGTCAGATCTCCAACTTCACGCAACATCTGCATGAATCTTTCCATGTGGCATGGGATAGATTCAAAGATCTTACAGAGAGATGCCCACATCATGAGATACCGATGAAGGTGCTAGTTCAGAATTATTTCGGAGGACTCCAGCCGGACATCCAGGGGCTAGTGAGTGCCACATGTGGCGGCAATTATTTGAACAAGGATGCCGAGTCAGTCTGGGCCATCTTCGAAGGGATGGATGAGAACTTGAGAGTCTTCGACTCTACTCGAGCATTTCAGAAAGCCCCGCGGCCACCACATCACCGAGACCATCACAAGGTGGCTAATATCTCAGAATTTGAATCCAACACCAACATGGGCTTTATTAGCGAGAAGTTAACGTTGGTGGATGTGATTCAAAAGTAAGTTCAAGACTTACAACCACTGCGAGAGCTGGAGAAACTCTCATCTCTACCTCAGCAACTGAGTGATCTTTCGAAGAAGGTTTCTGATCTTCAACTCCAGTACCAACAGATCCAATCTTCTTCGACCGCACAACCTACACGGAGGATCTTACCTGCTCCACCCACCCGTCAGATTCACTTTGTACAGAGCGAGCCAGAGACTCCGCAGATTGATTGGCATGAGGATCAGTCTCATGCCAATACCGGTCAGATCACCAGTGCTGCAGATATAGAGCTTGAGCTGCAATCCTCTCTCGAGATTAACGGTATTTGGTATACTCTGATTCAGCAACCGAGTATACCGCATCATCAGCAGTAGTCGTACAGTCATCCGCAGCATGGACATCCACATTTCCAGCACCGGCAGAATTACACGCAGCAGCAGTCTCACCAACATGCTTATCAGAGACCACATTCATATCAATACCCTGCTAACCATTCACAGACATATCCTTATCAGCAGCAGCAGTCTTCCTTTACACCACAGAGATCCTCTCAGCCTTCCACCTCATAGCATTACATGCCAAGGCAGGAGAGAATAGAGAGCCAGGGCCACCACACCGAACCTGAGATGTCTTCACAGGCCCAGGTACTAAATCGGATCATGGATATGCTGAGTACGCTCCAGATTGCGCATAAGTCCGAGATGGAGTAGGTTAACCATCGTCTGGACGAGTTAACTACACCGAAGACCACTCTTCCATCCCAGCCTCAGATGAACCTGAACAACAAGAGGAGGCATCCAGATCAAGTAGACACTACATGTACGATCTCTTTTCCTGAATTTTTATGTAACTTCATTCATCTCAGGAGCAGTAGATCACTACGAGCACCTGTTGGAGTAGAGGAGAGGGCACTAGACGAGCAGGAGCAAATCCATGAGCCGCAAGATTCTGATGCTGAGGAGGAGAACCTACACATTAATGAGGACCACTTTGCATATCCAAGAGACGGGAACGATGCCGATACAGTTGACATGGATAGCGGCGATTCAGACGATGATACCATGTCAGACCATGCAGATACTCCCGCCAAAAATATATCTTCCCCTGTCTTAGAGAGTTTTGTACATAATTCTGAAACTCTCGACGTACAAGCTGATTCCAATAGCAATAAAAATTCTTATTTTATGATTCCTGACATTGTTCCTTTTCCCAATGCTCTATTTCTAAAAGGAAAGAAAAATAACAAAAAGAATGTTGTGACTCTAGAGAACGAGCGTTTACTTAAAGATCACATCTTTTTGAAGATCCCACTCCACGATGCCTTGGATCGTTTTCCTACACTCAAGAATCAGTTGAGGAACAAATGCACTACACGTAGGAAAAGGAAATCAAGAGTTGAGAAGCATATATTGACCAAGGCAACTTCGTGTGCGATTCGGAACAAGGTACCCAAGAAGAAGAAAGATTCTGGAGCTCATTATGTCACTTGTCAGATTGAAGACGCTACATTCCATCATACTTTCTTAGACAATGGTTCCTCGATCAATTCGATACCATTTTCTTTGCTTGATAAGCTCAAGCTAGGTCCTCTCTAGAAATCACGAGCGATACTTCAGTTTGCAGATCGATCTGTGAAGAGACCTAGATAGTGACCGTACAGGGCTTGCAGTTTCCTGTGGACTTTACTATCCTAGACATGACGTGCCCTATACAGTTACACTTTGCTCCAATCATTCTTGGGAGGCCCTTTTTGCAGACAGCAAGAGCACTCTTTGATTATGATGCTGGGAGAGTATCATTCCGCACAGACAATGGAGATATACACATTGAGATGGAGACAGGATGTAGCAGTCCTAGATCAGTAATGTCATTTACTTCAGAGGACACCAGTCTTGCAGAAGACTGTCAGCACATAGATGAGACACAGTTTCCTGATTTTGAGAGCGTTTATTTTGATACCCATGATATCCTACACGAGGATAGGGTAGATCACCTGGTACCTAGTTCTTCATATGATTGTTCACATACAGAGACAGATTCATATCAGATTCAGATGAGCAGTCACTTGCAGTAGACATCTCAGTGCCGCAGATTGAGAGTAAACATATTACAGTACGAGAGTCAATTGATTATATATCACAAATTATACAGTCTATTCAACGTAGAGAGTAGGATGGTGTAATGCTTACACATATAGACACCTTCTGTAGTCCAACTCCAGAATTGCATACTTCAGAAATGAGATCTATGCCACGTATAGAGTTCACTTACAGAGGAGGCTCTACTTTTTCAGCCACGGATCAGTACGCACATAAAAAACAGATGATTCAGTCTGACCCTGGTTGAAGTGATCTATTTTGTACAGGATTCATGATCATTCTTTCACTTCATCTCATCCTGTACAAATTCTTTTGAGCCATTCGATTTCTGGAGATCCGCAATACTTATATATTTTTCGTAGACCACAATCGTCCCCATTTTTTTACTCGTCTTTTATGCTTAGGATACCAGATCCTAAGTATAGGGGGGACCGATTGTTCATTGACTGGCATTTTATATTTTGTTATGATTCTTTTGTATATCGTTTCTTCTCCACAAATCACTGGTCCCTGATTTTTGGATACATTCTTTTATATACTTAGGATGCCTTATTCTAAGTATAGGTGGGACCGAGTGATTTTGATGATCTCGTATTCTTTATTCCTTTTGAGCTTTCGTTATATATTCTTTTCACTCAGTCATCATGTTTTTGCTCTCACGTTATACTTACGATTACCTGATCGTAAGTATAGGGTGAGGGTTGACTGACTTGTTTTCGTAAAGTCTTTTTCACCCACTTTTACTAAGCACGAGTTATGTCCTCCTTTTTCTCTTTTGACGCTATGAGGACATAGCTCAAGCTAAGTATAGGGGGGTGTGTATATATTATATATACTTTTGTCCATAACTCATACTTTTATGTATTTTCTTTATATATAAAATCAATAAAAAGTGGGTGAGGGTTAATTTAAAATCTATTTATATATATATATATATTTATTATTTATAAAATCCTTGTAAATATATAAAATATATCTAAAAATTGTATCTAAATTCTGTAATTAAAATTTGTATAAAATTTGTATTTAAAATTTGTAAACTACTTATTTTAAATCCTATTTATTAAGACATGTGTAAAAATCAGTTAATCCTTGTAAAATTCTCTGTAGATAAAATCTGTAAAATTCATTAGATATTTAACCAAAATAAAATATATCTTGTAAAATTCATGTACAAAAACTTGTTATAAAAATAAGAAAACCCATAAAAAATACAAAGTCCTAAAAGACATAAAAATTACAAGATCCTTAAAATCCATAAAAATGAGTAAAATTCAGAAAATATACTTCACAAAAACATGGTTGCATTTGCGTTTGCATTTTTCAGAATAAGTTTGATTTCTGGAACTAAGGATTGAGTCTAGTCTAAAGGATGGAGCTTGATCACAACTTTTAACTTCCATTGTAAGGAGCCTAGTTAGGATCTGGAATTTAGACTCTTCAGGTCTTTCGACTTAAAATCTTTGGATTCCATATGACCATATTCAGAAAATCAAGTCATATGTGCTTAAGTAGACCATTTGGTGTCATCCGTACAACTCTACACCAGTGAACCAATCTTGAACACATGCACTATGCACTTAGCTCGACTTGCATGGAGTTGCGAAGGGCAGTACATCTTGGTAGTGTGTTTCTATCCTTGTCTTTGCGGCATTGAAGTCAAAAGATGGGAGAGATTGGGGTTGTGATAGTCACTTCGGATGAGGGAAGGATCTGCTGACACAATTTTTCTAAGACCTCAAAAAAGGGAAGGAAAAAAGATGCTATACCCGTCAAGGCACAAAGAGATGAATGCAGTGCAAGAAAATTACAAAGTCAAATCAAAGAAGAAGCCACCAAATACAAATACGACCACAATGGTCCATGCTTCCACCAAAAATGCCTGCACATCTTAGTGGAGACTTAGCTACGCCGGTTGAGCTTCACAAGGAGATGCGTCTACACTGGTCACACTCCACTTCTTTTCTCATTCTTCTATCTTCTCTCTATATTCGATTGTGGACATAGCACGAACTGACCTCAGAAGGGAATACCTCCCCCCCCGAGAAAATAATAGCTGGATGAGGAAGCAATAGAAGTGCATAGTCGGGATTGACGGTTTCTTAGTTTCTCTAAGCATGAAGAGCGAAATCAATTCACAAACTGTACAAATTGACTTCAAGGATGATAGAGTTTGCGATATGAATAAGTGAGTCTGAACTAGCCGATGAAGTGATCTTGAATGAGGATTTTTGGAACTTGAGGACTGTTGAGGATAAAATCCTAATCCTAAATAAGGCTCTGACAAAATGCTTGTTTCTGGCCCGATCGAGCTCTGTCCATTGTATGTTCTCATGAATTGGTTAAGGAAAACAAATTCATTCTAACTTTTTTTCTTTTTCACTTACTTTTTCAAATAAGTGTTTGCTAAGGGACTAGCAAAGTTTAAGTATAGGGGGTTGATGAATCCATGATTCATTAACTTTTCTGTCGCATTTTGTCTTAAAATCCTTAACAAATGCATGTAAATATTCATTAATTCCCATCTTTTATTCAAACTTCATTCATGAATAAATATTCACTTTTAAGCATCAAAATCATGTAAATAAATAAAGAACAAAGAAAAAGAAAAGAAGGCAGATTGGAGATATGTATATATATACAATATGACTTATAAATATAAATATAATTGCAAGGTATATTTATAGCCTAACCTCCAAGACCAAGTCAGCATGGATTGGTCGACAAACCAACAAGTAGGGGGGAGATAAGGAAAGAAAACCCTAAAAACAAATTAAGACACACTTCATGTATTTCCACTATTTATCAAATAAATATAAAACTTCAATGATTTTATTAATTCATATGTATATATTTTTCACCAAACTCTTTTCCTAATTATTTCTAAAAATGTATATAAAAATATAAAAATAAGCTAAAAATATTACCATGTACGTATACCAAGAAATCCTACTTATAAATTGTCAAAATCTCAACTCCCGAACATCATAACTTCTTCATACAAACTCCAATTTCACTCCACTAACCTTTAAAGTTCATTAAATAATATTCTCTAATTAATAGAGGTGGTTTCATCGAATTCAGAGTCTGTTTGCAAAAAGTCGGTTTTGGGACCAAATGACAACGGGGTTTCTGGGTTATTTATTTTATGTAGAACACATTATTCATAGTTTTATTAATTTTATAATTTCTAATTATTTTCATGATATTTTATTTTCACCCTAATTTATTTTAGAATTTTTGGAGTTTATTTATTATTTTAATAAAAACAAAACCCTAAATTATAGAAGAAAAAGAACTTGATAACTTATACCTATATTTATTAATATATGTAAATTAATTTATTAAAATCCATAAAAATTCACACAACCCTTAGTTATTATTCTAATAATCAAGAAAATATAAAATTAATATTTATTTACTTATTTATTAAATTAAAAATCCAAAACCTATTTAACTATACATATTTATTCACATAATATTTATATTTCGAATAATTTATAAAAAGTAATTATTCCATAAATTAGATAATTTAATTATTTACATTTCTTGTTTTTATACCTATTTAAAACAACATTATTTACTAAGTATTATCATATTTACAAGAAAATAAAATATCTGGCCAACCAGGTGTTGACACGTGTCAGCACCTGGTTCATCTTCTCCAAGAAGCCGGTACTGCAGTTGTTCTACCCGGCCTTCTTCACCTATTTTTCTAGCACGCCTTATAAACCATTCTGGCAATCTAAACCTTTGATTCAATTCCCCTAACAACCTAGACATTCGACCACCATTGGATCTAACGTGATGCACACGAAATAGATTTATATAAACCTTCAAAGTTGGCAAATCACAACTAACTTTCCTAACCACCTGAGCTACCCAGTTCCAGTGGCCGAACCCCTATCTTCCTCTCTTGGTTCCGCCTCACTCCGGTGGTGACAGCACCCGAAGGCTAGCTCGCGTGGAGGAAGGGAGATTGGAGGAGGTTCCAAGGCGCTCGTCAGCCCTTGCATCGCCGCCTTGCGCGCGTCTAGCTCCGGCGAAGATCGGTTGTTGTAGTATCTTCCAGATGTAATACACCTCTATTTTCACATATCTCTACCTACGTCTTTATCACATTTCTTCTCGAATCTCGTGCCACGATTAGCGTGGCTAATCACGTAATTAGTTCGCCTAATCATCTATCTTAAACGCTATGTCTTAGTATCACTCCAAATCATTTCAAATCAACCCCAAATCGCATCTCCTTTTTCTTACATTTTGCACGCAAATTTCATTAAGTCTGGAAACCACTATTTTGATCTTGCAAACACTTAATCCATCGGCCGATTTCTCGTAAATCGAGCACGAATACATCTTATTTGCAGGTTCATATTTGATTTGGAGCATCTTCGAGTTATCTGGAGCTTTAAATCCTCAAAGAAATCGTAATTCAAAAGAGGTGTAACAAACTCCATTAACCTCCAGCAGCAGAGAACGTCCAACTTCATCGAGCTTTCACCGCCGCTCTACGCCATCTCCGCTTGACGTCCACCGCGGGCGAGCGCGAGGGTTAGAGGAGCTATCCCTCTGGCCCCGCCGGAGGCCCTAGAACGTCACCAGATGTCCGTGATAAATCGGAGAAGGAGCCACCTTCGTCAGCCTCGCGAAGAACCGGAAGCACTTCAAGAACAGCCCGCGCTACAGGCTATTAACGTGTGGCATCATCAGACGGTCTACATCGCATCGCACGTTATAATCTCAGCCGTCCATCTAAACCGGTGGAAAAATTGCAGAATAAATCCAGAAGACTTCCAGATATTCATTCCAACTCCGAAGTTTTCCAGAATTACATTTAGGTCCCCGCACAGGGACCTAAATGTAAACTTTCTTGTTTTCCTTACAGAACAGTCCCTACCGGGGACCTTTTTGCAGTATTTTGATTTCTTTTTCTTGCAGTTATACCCCTGGCCTGTAGGGGAGTCTTGGACGTATTTTTGATACTCTTTTCCGTAGATTTTCTTGGGTAGTTACACAACTACCTCCGTGAAATTTTCAGTAATTTTCGTGTATTTTCGTCGTGTTTTTATCATGATTTGCTTTGTCGCCAATTGTCTCCATTTTGATTTGTTTTCGTGTGTTGTTTGAGCCCGTTGCTCTACCGTTCTACCTCCTATATAATATCATCTATATTTCTTCTATATTTCACCTATTATATAGTAAATTAATTATGTGAAAAATACCACTTTGAAAAATAAATAAAAATTAGGAAAGAATAAAATCAAATAAAAATTAAAAAATCCCATAAAAATTGTAGCTTTTTCCTTGATCACTTTAAGAAGAGATAAAATAATCACAAAATTATTTTCTCTTAAAAAATCAAAGTACTCTATTCTGCCTCCTTGAGTTCGACCCAGGCACACTCACCTGGTTAAATAATTAGTGTAGGTTTTCTCTAAAACTGAATTTTGTTTGATCAACTAGGATCTCTTTGCGGTTTTCTACACTGACAGCACTTTCATTTAAAACTGCAATCGGATCGTAGCCGCATCAGTTTAAACCAGCCCAAATTCCTTAAGCAGTGATGAGGGCATGAGGTTGATTGAAAAGTTTTTATCAAGAAGAGTTCTCTCAAATATCTGATAAGAAATCTCGCATCCGATCAAATGGGCTCTTTTTCCTGCTTCTTTTGTGGGAGATCACTGATAGCATTTACGATGGCCATGGTCAAGATGTGTTTTTCATCTCGATTGTGTCTATTCTTACATATGTGAGGCTTTATTGTGCATGCATTTTCAACCTTTTCTTTGCAGCTATCATGTATTCCATGGCCTTCATTAATGGCATTTTCAAAACCAAAATCTGAATATCCCCATAGTTGATGGATCAGACAATGCACTTTTCAACTTTTTAGTTTTTTTATTGTATCAGGAATAGTAATATTTACAGAACTAAAACCCAAAGAATTGTCTTTATTTACATCTGAATTAGCTTGTACAAATGACTTGTTAGAAGAGGGTGAGCAGCCATTCAAAACTAGAGGGAGAATTAAAAGATGCAACATCGATGGTGTCCTCAGCACTAGAGTGGATGCATGTGATGGCCTCTCCTTGGTTGTCTCAACTCGGTCTTGGTTGTTATTCTATTTTTGTTTTTTTTTCATTTTTTTGGTTTTTTGTTCTTTTTGCAGATGGTGGTGGTGGATAGCTTATGCGGCTCCTCCTTCATCTTATTCCTTACTCAATCTTGTAGCTAGTTCAGCTGATGCGGAATATGACGAGTCATCAGACAATGCTTTATTCTTCCCTTTGACTATGGTAGATGAAGGTAAAGTCCTACCGCTCTTGAGAGTAACAACATTAACCAAAAAATTAGGCTATCTGACTCTATGAAGATGGTTGAGACATCAGACACTACATGCTCATTCTTCCTGAAGTTGTTATTGTTTGCTTCGAGCTGTGACGGAATGGAAGTTTTCATGGTGGTATGGTCATCAAGATTTTGGACCATCTTTGCTATGCTTTTCATTAGTTGAGACATACAATCAAGATCAATATTAACATGAGCCTCATAGGAGTCAACATGCTGACTACGTTAAGACTAGTGATGTTTCGGTGGAGGTTGCGAATAGTAGGATTGAGATTGATGCTGAGGAGGGTATTACTGGTGTTGATGAGCTGGAGGGGGGTATCAGTTCTACTAAATGGCTTTGTAGTTGGAGTATTGCTGATGCTGGCGGTACTGTGGCTACTGTTAGGACTAACCATGTCTTAATGTGTTCTGGTAGGGCAAAGATTGATGTTGTTGAGGGTACTGTTGAGGGTGCTAGACAAACTTCCCACCCTAATGTGGATGGTATGGTTGGATGGTAGAAGATTGGTAATGTTGATGTCCACCAAGACAGACCAACTGTGCATTATTTTTACAAACTTTTGTTCACCTCCTGAATTAGGGGTGGAGGTGGGAAGTAAGGATTAACACATGACTGATGGGATTCCTGCTAGTACACAACTAGTTGTTGCTGCGGCTGAGGTTGTGCTAGCTCCGAGGCATGCACTTAATACACATGATGAACTAAGTTGGTTTCCTAGCAGTAATTGCTCCTTCATCTCGGTCGTAGTCACAGCTGGTGGAGTCGTCGACTGGCAAGTGTGAATTGTGCTCACAAGCATCTCTAACTGCTTGGTATAATGATCCAACTTGTCCAGGTTTTGTGTCCTCTATTTGATCAGTAATAAGTTTTCCAAGTCTTGTGATCATTTCTCAGTATTATCCACCTCGGATAGGTGTCTCTGGCTGATGTTGAGAAAGGAGCTCTCATCCATGTGGACTGACTAGTAGAGGATCTGAGGTGGCTTATGGTAAGCACAGGACGAAGACAATGCAGGCTCTCATTCGACCATTAGTGAATACTAGATTCATCTACATTATTTATCTATATTATCCCTCTAGCTTAAGAAAACCAATAAAATTCATTAGCAACTGACATTAATTATTAATTATAATGTTGTAATTAATTAACCCTAAGTATTGTGTATTAGTAGACCTATTATTATGCCTATATTTTATGTGTTTATTATTTGACAAAAAAACATAAAAACTAGTATGATATATACATTATAAATTTAACATAATTTATAAATAAAAAATTAAGAAAAAATTAAAATAACTAATTTAATACATTAAATTACTTTCAAAATATTTACTTTGTATAGTTGACTTATTTTCTCTTTGAGTTCTCTATGAAATTTGTAGATCTCATCAAGATCTACAACTTTCATGTTGAACACCTTTTTTATTCACCTCTAACTATTTATTTTTATTTTGAATTCCGATTGGGCCACGTGGCAACCTTTGCTTCAGCCATGTGACATGATCCCACTCATCCACTCGTCGCTTTTCTTGGTTGTCTGATCTCCATGATCAAATGACCATTATCCGTCCACCCGTGCTTTCTATTCGATCGACGGATTGGCCTTGATCAACTAATTATAGATGTTTGTTAGCGCTTGCTTCCAGACTGTTTGGAGTGTTTTGATCAAGCGCATCTCAGCCATAGAACCACACCTAATTCGGGCGCTCCAATCTCGATCATATGGTTGTGGGACTGTCTCCAACCTCCAGCCCATCTCTACGAAGAGATGCAACCCAAATCCAACTATCGACATTGCCTAATTACCTTGACATCCTCTGATAAGTGACCTCTTCGATTCAACCACTATCTCCCCTGTCTAATCTCCCTTATCCATGTTAACCACCTAATCATTCTAGATCTATCTCCATTGCAGGTTCACGGTTGTTGAAAACACATCATAACATACCTGGTAACTAACCTTCTCCACCTTCAAATACCTCATCACCACCTACGTCAGCAGGTCTCCTCCATTACTAAGGTTCTCGCCGAACCCTCTCCTCCTCGCCATGACAGAGAGATGTAGGATTGATGGAGGCCAAGATGATGACGAGCATGGTCTCAACCTGTGGCATATGTGCCTTGTCACAGTGTCTGATGACAACTGTTCTAGCACTCCATCACGCTTGGATGGATTAAGTGAAGACCAGAGGAATTTTAAGTTCCTCAACTCAAGCCCCATGACCGCTTGTGACCTACTCTTCATGGTACAATTAATTTAGGTTTCTTTTCTTTATGGATTCTTAAATTTTTACTTGCAAATACATACACTCTCACCCACATTAGAACAGTGCTAAATCTTCATCGAAGGATGTAGACCTTTGCGAGGATTTGAAACACCTCTCCCTTTCTCTACAACCTAACACGTTCACCCACTTTCTTCTCCGATCCCAAAGAAGAACCCATAGGTTCTCATCTCCTACACCACATATTGTCCCTTCATTCTGCTCACAATTCACACACACACACACACACACTATTATGCTTTGACTATTGATGTCCAATGCATGCACGATTCGAGAACATTAATGGTCATCATTTGGGGAGGTTTTTGATCTGGAGCACCACCTTTGATGAGCTCGGGTCGACAACCACTACCAGAGATTTGCATGTATTCACCGACCATTTACCATCTTCGCGAGGTGATTGTTCACCTTCCACATCTTCAGGTGACATACAGGAGTTTGGAGGAGGAGTAGGACTTTCATTAGAGCCCCACCTTACAACAATTGATCGAGGCAGAGGATGGATGAGCACAGAGCTACCACTCAATCATCTTGATCGAATGGTCCAAGTATGTCCACATCTCCAAATCCATGCATGTAGCCTCATACGACTCCGGACCAGAATCGAAGCAATGGGCTCTTAGTACATGGCCCATGGCACATGCCAGATCCTGAATTCGTGCATACAAAATGCTTACGGCTCTGGGAAAATTGCGAAGCTACCCTACCTATTTCTTTAAATTGAAAAATACCCCTACTAAAGGGTTTTCAATAAAATCAGCTGTGTTTTTCCATATTGAAATTTAGGTCCTTGTAGGGATCTATTTGTGATGTTTCATGTTCTGTTCATTTACACTTATAACCTTGGATTGTATGTTGAATAACTGGACCATATGATGTCATTTTGATGATATTTTAATTCTATTGCGAAGCTCTTTTCATTATCTTTATGAGACATAATTTATTCTCTATTTTAAACTTAAGCTAATGATCAAAATCATAGTAATCGTCATCTAGATTCAGATTAATGCATGGATTGGATCATTATCTTTATCTGAATAGTGCTCGAGTATTATTTATAATTCAGTGGTAGAAATCTATTATCTATATGCATGTTTAATATGATCATTTTTTCTTTATTTAATATACATAAAAACCAAATAAAAAGGCATGCACATTTATATTTTTTGTACCGCATTACAATGTGTTTCTTTGCCCTAATATTTGATTAGTTATTTAACATTGATACTAACGATTAATTAATTGTATTAATAGCTCGTGCCCCGATTTAATCTCGGACTTTTCCAGGTATAAATTAAGTCGAGTCCTCCTCGTGGAGATCTTTGACTTGGTTCTGTTGAGTGCTTCTTGGCCCATGCTACAACAAGCACATTTTATCTTAACAGTTTAGTGATTCATTAGATAGCACTGTTGTTAGTTACATGTCTTCATTAATATCATTAATTTTGATTTAATATTTGTATTAAGTTGATTATTTGTTATTTAGGTCAAAACTGTTTATATTGTTCAATGCATTATTTTTTATTTATTGATTGTGATGTGCATTTACTTGATATTTCTTGAATCTATTTGCTTGGAGACTTACGGAGCCTAGTGCTCAATCTTGAAATTCCAACTTTGAGCATACACAGGTGACCCCTTTGAGAGATTGAAGATTACCAAGTTGTATTTTGTCAGTTTTATATTATCTTATATTGTATATACTCTATTATATTTGGACTTGGACATTATTATTATGTGTGATGAGATTGTTTCACCCCTGTTAGGGTAGGATGCAACTTGAGTGCTCGACTTAGATTTTGGCACATGGCTTTTAGAGCTATCTTTAGATTTTTATTCTTTTTACTTGACCCGTAAGTTAGGACACACAAACTGCATCTCAAGAATTCTCACATCTCTTCATATTCATGAGACACACTTAAGCTACGTTTGACTTAGCCAAACTTAATCAAATTCCATATTGCTAATAGAATTTTTCCTTAGGATGCGGCTTTTTATCGACTTGCATTCATTTAGATAATAATTTTAACTCAGTCTCACATATGTATAAAGATTATGGGATTACTGTAAGGATCTCTAAACATGAGCATGCATCATAATTTATATGCATTAGCTTTTTATCGAATCCTTCTTTTATTTATAACTTAGGAATTTTAAAGGAAACGTGACTGATTGGTAGGCGATGGATTGTGTGGTCACACATTTAACAGTGATAACCTGAGCTTTAAAACTGGGATTGTTAATGCAAGTTGACCTAATTAAAATGGAGTTAAAATTAATCTTGTATTAGGAGAGAAAACCCCTCATTCTTTGCATGTTTATTTTGTATATTGAGAGGTGAGGACATATCATCAGGATAGTGCCCAAATCCTACTTAAGCATGCTCGTAATGAATTTAAACCTTGTATTATCATTAGTAAAATGGACAAGATAAACTAACCAATATTTATTGGTCTTCATGTGTGAGTTGGTGATCTATCGGATTTGATTGTACTTGAATGTGATTTTTGCAACCTCTCACAGAAACCTTAGAGCTTCATTTCTTTCATCTCCCAAGATTTAGTGATCTTCATAGATTCAACTAACCCTAATCATGTCTTGGTTCCCTCGCCTTTAGATCTACATTCATATACTAAGGCTACTCTTCAACCTAAGTGTAGGGGAAAATATGTTGTCTCTGATTGTTCAACTCGGGCCCCTTATTTTCATTTCACATATCTTTACTTTGCGTATTTTCTAGCCTAAATATAGGGGACCTGAGTCCTTGTATGTTTTACCAAATTATTCTTTTTCACTGTTTCATATAGTTGCTCTTCTTAGGTTCAGTTCTGTAAATTTCTTTATAATTAATATGATCTATGACTTCAGATCACTTTGTGCAATGAGGACATAGCACCAACTAAGTATATGGATTACATTGTATATATTTTTATATATACTTTAGACGTAGCTCATATTTTAATTTTTTTCAAACTTTTTGAGCTATGAGTATTGTATAATTTTTGGTACCTATTTTTGCAAAAATAATTTAAAAATGTTTCGAAAACTCTTATATACCTATTTGATATGATTTTCAAAAAATATTTTACATGATTTAAAAAATATGGGTTTACTTGTTTGGAAAAATCATTTGTAAAATATTTAGAAAACTTATATCTATGTGACATTGTCTTGAAAAATATTTTAATTAGTTTGAAAAAAGGTTTTTTACTTGTTTTGAGAAATATTTGTAAAGTGTTTTGAAATGTTTATAAGTATGTGACATGGCTTGTAAAAAAGTTTAAATTCTTTTCAACTTTAATTGCGTAAAGGAAGAATAATTATTATTTTGTATATAAGTTTAACACTCTTACTTTATTTAAAAATGAAAAAAATGAAAATTTACTAACTATTCAGTAGTGTTTCCTTCACTTACACCTTGCACTCAAGGCTTGTTGAGACATTTAACACTTGGTTTATGAGGTCTAGAGACTGAGTTAACATGTTTTACTCATTAGGGTATTAGATATAATAATTTATAGTTTCCTCGTTAGAAGGATTTGTGTGCTATATTGCATGCTTAGTATATTCCTTAAACAATATGACCAACACTCACTTGCACGATTGCATTCATGATTAAAATGATTTGAGGTTTCACTCGAGGAACTAGAATTTGATATTAGAGTATGGACCTGATTCTATGATACCCAAGGATGAGATAAATTTAATAAAGGCTTCATGAAACCCGAGTGTCAGCAATTATAACCAGTATGGGACATGGTTCCCATTCTAATATCTTGATACAAACCTAAGTGTCGTGGTGTGATGACATTAAATTAAATTGTCAATTAATGCACGCTTGATCTTTTCTAAAAGTAGTGGAGCTAGCCAAAAAGAAAAGAAAAAGATGAAGATAAAAGCTCATGCATTACAAAGTCAAATATAAAGAGCTTTCACCAAAGGCAAGGGTTCCCAACCTTTTAAGTGTCCATTTGCACCAAAATCTTAGGCTCTTATGAGTCGGCTAGTACCTCAAAAAGAGATCTGCATCGTATAGTGATACAAGTATGGGTTTAGAAGGTATCTTAGATACTCAAAAGAGACACAACTTGATGTATTCCTAGGAAAACAAATACATACGACTCAACTAATTTTGACAAACACACTGATTAACAACCAAAATATATTGTGTTAAGTTAATAAGTCACTTGAGAGATACCTTATTCCAATGAGAGGGAGAGAAGAAAGGAGACCATCCTATTACCTCCATTATCTGGCATAACATCTACACATTGAAGTTTGACAGACTAAAGAGACGGTGAATTAAAGCAAGACTAGATTTATTTCCTAGTGTTGAGGGTTGGGTACTTAGGAAAATCTCTTGTATAGGAACTTTAGGTGACATTTTGGCTCTACTCCTATGAATGCAGTCAACATATTAAGCCATATCTCTTATATATGAATACTTTGAGAGTCTAGTGACTAGAGGAGTTGGATTCCTTTTGATTAGGACATGGTTCAACTACACTCAGCATCTCTAAAATCAAGTGTTCTATATCGATTAAGCCTTGTCTTTACACATGCACAAGTCAGGGAATTACTATCTCACTAATTTTCTAATTCATTCTTTATTTATTAGTTAGAGGATGAGCTTAGCTTAAGTATAAGGTATGGTGAATCCCAGATTCATCGACATTATCTATTTATATTATCCATTTAGCTTAAGAAAACCAATAAAATGCATTAATAGTTAACATTAATTATTAATTATAATATTTTGAATGATTAACCCTAAGTATTATGTATTAGTAGACATATTATTGTGCATATATTTTTTGTGTTTATTATTCATTAAAAATCCCATAAAATTACTATAATATTGTACATAAAAATTTTAAGGTAATTTATATAACAAAAATAAAAAAAATAAGAAAATGAAGTAAAATGATTAAATTAGTACTTTAAATTACTTGCAAAAATATTTACTTCGTATAGCTGACTTATTTTCTCTTTGAGTTACACATGAAAGTTGTAGATCTCATCGAGATCTACAACTTTCATGTTGAATGCTTTTTCTAGTTTCACATTTAAATATTTATTTTTATTTTACATGTACTTATACATTTCCTTGGATTCTGAATTGGTCACGTGGAACCCTACGCTTCAGCCACATGGCCTGATCCCACTCAACCACTGTTGAGCGCGAAATTCGTGAGACTGAAATTATGAATGATAGAAAAGTTGATCGTTGTTTATCCCAAAAATCCCGCGTCAACAAAAGATTATTATTTTTTTTATTATTGCTACTTATTAACCTGTATAGAGGACAGGGTCGAACTCGGGGAGGCTACAATTCCCGAGGGTTATTCAATTAATCGAAAATCAATCAAGAGAAAACAAGAATCTCAAAGGACAACTATCCTTGGTTTTTGTGATTTTTTAATCATTTTATTTTTTATTTTTTTCTAATATTTTTTTATTTTCTGATTTTCAAATTTTTAGTGATTTTGATTTTGCAATTTTTTTATTTTCAAAAATAACAAACAATAGGAACAAGATCAAGAATATGCTCACCAACTCTTTTTTTGCAATTTTCAATTAGTCAAAAATGCTCAGAAAAATCCAAAGAAAGTATTTTTGGGTTTTAAAAGTTTTGAAATATTTTTGAGAATTTTTGTAGATTTTTCGGATGTTTTTATATTTTTCTAAAAATCAAACAGTGAGAAAATGTGAAAATGTGCACAGCCTGGAGTAATTTGCAACATAAAATTATTTTAATTGCCCAAAACTCCAAGAAATTATTTTTAAGACAAACTAGAAACAATTATCTACAAACAGGAACTGAAATCACAATTTTTGAATTTTTGTAGATTTTTTTATGATTTTTATTAGATTTTTGATGTTTTTAAATTTTTTTTGGGTTTTATAAAGAATAAAGGCGTGAAAATTGGTCAGAAATTAAAAGACAATGAAATACAATTACTCTAATTTTTTGTAATTTTTGGAGCAATATTTGATTTTTTATGAATTTTGGAATTTCAAACAGGGAAAATGACATGTCTTTGATTTTTTAATAATAATAAATGAAGGCAAAATGCAATGAAATTTTTATGCTAAGAAGATAATCACATCAGGAGTATAGAACAATTTTTTCAAAATTTTTTTGGATCACAAATAACATTTATTTCATGGAAAAGCACAATCAAATTCAAGTTCTAGAATCCAGGGACTAAAATATAAATAATTCAATGTTTTAGCACCAGAAATTAACAAAAGTAAGAGATAGAATAAGACTCGCAATTTACCCAATATGCACTGCTTTGGAGACTGGCAAGGACGCTTCTATAGATTTGAGAACTTCCGGGGAGCTCTTTGCAATTTGTTCTTTTTTTAATGAAAACCCTAGAAGGGTTCTCCTTCGTTTCTTTGCCTTCAATCTCAAGGGACCTCACAAGGGACCAACAAGGGGGTGTACCCGCCGCCACCTCTCTTCTTCTTCCCAAGGGCGGTGGATCGGGCGGCGGCCGCACGCGCGTGGTGCGTCGACGGGCGTGGCGCGACGAGAAGGTGCGGCGAGGGAGGCGTGGACACACCCGCCGCGTTGTTTCGCAGCAGGTACCCACGTGGATCGCTGGGAGGATGAGGAGCGCGGCCCGCGTACGTGGCTGGAGCGGTACCATGGCGGAGTAGCGGTTACGCGCGACCGCTTACGCGGCGGTGGTGCCTTGATGGAGGTGGGCGCGGAAGAGGCCGCGGGGCGAGAGGAGCTGGAGGCGGGCTTCGGTAGAGGGAGGCGTGGGCGGCCAACGACGGTGGAGGGAGGCGCTGGCCGCGAGCGCGGGCTAAGGGCGGCGCGTTGCCGCCTGGACGGAGGAGGGCATCGGCGAGGGGATGGCGGCTGGGGTGACGGCAGTCGTCCGCCTACTACTGCTGAGTTTTAATTTTTTTGTTTTTTTTATTTTTTTTATTTTTATTGTAAACAGTGAATAAAGGAAAAAAACTTTTTGTAAATTTTTTTTAGAACCGAAAAAAAGAAGAAAAGGATAAAAGAATATAATTTTTGTTTTATTTTATTATATTTTCCTGCAAAACAAACGTTAGAGAACAAAGAAGAAACAAATGCTTTTTTTATTTATTTACACTCGAAAAATGAATGGAGATTCGACGAATGTGGAGGATTCGAATCCGATCTCCGGCCACCGTACACGGCCGGGGTTGAGAGATCGTGGACGATAGAAATAGAACGCGCAGAGATCAATAAAGTGAGATGAAAAATCGAGTCGGTGGTGGAATAAATCGTGGTGGATTTTCTTAAGATCTAGAAGAACAAAACGACGATAAAAAAATGCGACAAAATAAAAAGATATTAAACTATGATAAAATGCGAAGAAAAATTTGGATCTCACCTTAGGAGTGGAAAATTGACTGTGATCGCCTCGACAAGTCCGACTCGCTGTCACCGGACGACTTGGAGGCTAGGCAACTTCCTCGACGAAATTTCTCTCGGAGATCGGGCTCCTCTCTCTAAAGATTGATTAAGTTGGAATGAGGGAGATGGAGCCATATAAATAGAAAAGAGATGACACTTGAATTTTTGAATTTTTGGATAAGAAGATAAGAGAGATGAAAATTGAAATGTATTTTTGAATTTTTTGGTGGATGAGAAAAAGTGAGAGATGAGATAAAATAGAAGAGAGATAAAATTATTAAATAATTTTTTTGATTTTTTGTCACTTTATTTATTGGAATTTAAAAATATTATTTTTTTTAATTTTTTTATGATGGTTGGTTAAAAATATCAACTATATACATATACTATACATATATATGGTATTATATACAAGGGTAAATGAGAAAATTAGCCTTTTTTGTTTTAAGAATGTTATTATTATTTTTTTATTTTTGTTTTAAATAATTAGTAAAAATATTTACAAATATGTACAAATACAATATGCACAAAATACAAGGGAAAATTACACAAACCACCCCAGAAAATCGACTTTTCAACCGTAACTCCAAAAAATATGAAATCACAACCATTTTGAAGATAATTTAATTTAGAATTCAATGGAAGTGATATTGGTTCAATTTGATATTATACGGAGCCGGAATTGATCTTTCAATTAGTGCTTAGTGGCTTTTTCCAAGTGTGGCTACTTTTATTCTGTACATGATTTAATTGTGCAATCATTTTTATTAATTAGGACGCATTTTTTTTACAACTTTGGTTTTGAATGTTATTTGATTTGGGGTCAATTAAGGTACAAATAAATTAGTGTCAGTCTTATATAGATATAGACAAAATAAGTGAGAAACACATTTTTTTGGATTTTCTGGTTGAGGATGCTATCTCCCCCTACTTTATTCCTGGTCGATCAGGTCAAGTCTTGACCTTCTCTCGGGGTTCGGGTCATCCTGTATACAGTCTTCCTTTTTTTCTTTTTTTCTTTTTTTTTAAATTTTCTTTTCTTTATTTTCCTTTCTTTATTTATTTATTTATTTTATTTTAAATTTATAAGAAATGTACAATATTTACACACAAATGCAAGTTAGTAAGAATATGGAGTTAGCGTTATATGCAGGTGTTTTATAAGGGATTTTAAGCTAAAATAAATGAATAAAGATGACGAATCGCAGATTCATCATCCCCCTATGCTTTACCTTTGCTAGTCCCTTAGCAAACACTTATTTGAAAGAATAAGTGAAGAAGAAAAAGAAAGGGAAAATAAAGAAAGTAGGACAATATTGAGTGTTTAACTTATCTTCATAAAATTGTAGTTTGGAGCTCTGTCGGACCTTTGGATTATTTGTGTGTCGGAACTTCTGTGAGACTTAGAATTTTAAAACCAATAGCCTTCAAGTTCTACACATCATTGTCACAGTTTTGGCCCAAAAGTCATCTTATATCGATCCTCTTCCCAAAGCATACCCTATGAACATTGAACAATCGACTCATGTGTGTGAAAGTTTTAGCTCTTCCCATCCAGAATGCCGGACTACCATGCAAATCTCCTCTCCAATAACTCGTCCTCGGGGAGTCAGGTATTTCCTTCTAAGGTCTGTCGTGTTGTGTTCACAATCGAATTGGGGGAGAAGTTAGAAGAATGAGAAAAGAATTGGAGAGTGACCAGTGTAGTCACCTCTCCTTGTGAAGCTGGCCAGTGTAGCCGAGTCTCCACCAAGATCTGCAGGTTTTCATGAAGCTTAGACCCTTTTGGGTCAGATATTTATTTGGTAGTAGCTTCTTTATATTTGGATTTTTGGTGGCTCTGCTTGGATCTTGTTGTTCCCCTACGGATATAGAATCTTTTTTTTCCGTACATGTTTTGGGGTCTTAGAAAAAATTGTGCCCAGTCGTCTATCCCTTTTCCGAAGCTTTATTTCAACCCCTACTCCGGTCTTTAGATTTCTACGCTACCAGAAAAGAAACTCGCACAGTCTTCCAACATCATGTCTGAGTTGAGCTAAGTGCATAGTGCGGGAGTACAAATTAATTCGCTATTCCAGAGTTGTACCCAGAATGAAGAGACCAGGTTAGACACTAAGAGTCAAATGCTGCACATTGTCATGTGGAACTTAAAGAATTAAGTCAAAGACCTGAAGCTTCTAAAATCATATTTCTCGATGAAGTTCCTCTGAGAATTAGGTGGATTAAGGTCCAACTAAGCTCCATTCTTCAATTTTATTCCAGACATAGTTTAAATGTCAACGCTATCCTGAAAAATGCACATGCAAATGCAGAATATGAACAATGCAGAGAGTTTTTTTTAAAAGAATGATGCACATGTAAAAAGAACCATTTTTTAACAATTTTCTAATTTTGAACTTTTTATGGATTTTTGGAGAAAAATGCAGATGCGAAAGAAAGTTTTTTTATGCAAATTTTTATGATTTTTGGTTTTGTAGTATTTTTTAAGTAGAAAGGGTTAGTAATATATACAAGTATATACAAGAGATTTTTTTTGTTGTTTTTTGTTCTTGTTTGTTTTTGTTTTTGTTTTGTTTTGTTTTTTTTTTGTTTTGTGTTTTCTCTCTCTCTCTCTCTCTTCCCATTTTTTTGTTTTGTGTTTTTTTTTTGTTTTTGTGTTTTTTTGTGTTTTTTTTGTTTTGTTTTGTTTATTTTTTTTGTTTTGTTTTCTTCTTTTTTTGTTTTGTTTTTTGTTTATTTTTTTTGTTGTTTGTTTGTTTTGTTTTTTTGTGTTTTTTACACACGTGAATTTTACAAAATATACACATAACCCCCCAAATAAATGTATTTAAAAGTATGAGTTATGTCTAAAGTATATATACAATATATACGACACCCCCTATACTTAGCTCGAACTATGTCCTCATAGTGATTAGAGAGCGACAAAGGAAGACATAACTCGTGCTAAGCAAAGAAAGGTGAAAAGACTCCTATGCTACAACGACTCAAAGAAAAGATAAAATGAAGAGAAGTAGGTGATCCCCCCCTATACTTAGGATCAAGTAATCCTAAGTATAGTGGAATGTACAAAGGGGAAAACCGATGAAAAGAATGTACAGACTCACAAAGACACGATATGAACAACATCACCCCCCATACTTAGGGTAGAGTATCCCTAAGTATAAGCAACAACAACAAGGGTGATAAACAGGATGAATATGAGAAACACAAATCCTTCACCCCCCCATACTTAGGATAAAGCACATCCTATGTATAGCATATATACACACACACACGGAAAAGGGGTGAATGATAAAATGGGAGAAGACAGAGTGAAACAAAAGGATATACAAAAGGAGTGGATTTACAAAGGTTAAGAAGGTCGAAAATGAACCTTCTTGCGGGACCGCTGAGGTATGGATTTGACAAGATGTAGGTCGATATTGGGATCATCATTAGACATAAATTGAGTATGATCGACCAAAATTATATCCTCAGCGGTTTCAGATTGTGCAGGCCTAAACCGGTTATTGGAAGTAGTGTGGTCATATCCTGCCTGGGAAGTCTTGCAAACCTCAAAGTAAAATGGCTCGTAATCATTATTAGAAAAAGTAGGATCAATTTTATCTTGGTGAGCCTCTACTGGATCATCATCTCTATCAAAAGGCCCAAATTCCTTTATAAAAGCAATCAATCAAATTGGCCTGATCGGTCTCATCTGAATCAAGGTGAATAGGAACGGACTCATTAGTGAAAGTAGTCGAATCATGTCCTTCCTGTCTAGTCTCAAGGTCTGCCTTCCGCTCTAGGGTGTCTATCATGTAAATTCCGCGGATGTCATCAATGCATCACCACGTACCAGAAGAGGGAACTCCAAGGTCTATGCTTTCCGAGTCCTCCTCCTTGAAGAGGAATTCTCGGGTCTCAGTATCATCCATCATATAGCAAAAATCTCTGGTAGTATCATCAAGATCAAATTCCTTGGGGTTGGCTAACACGGGCGGGCTCTCATGGGATGCGGGTCTCTGGACGGTAGTAGGTGTTGTGATTAACACATCGCTCCCTACATCAGAACGGAAACGAATCTCTCCTGAACCATAATCAATAACGTCTCCCGCAGAGGCGAGGAAAGGTCGTCCCAGGATGATTGGAGGGTGCTCCACAGGGGTGGAGGTCTCCAAGGGCATTACAACAAAATCGGAAGTAAAATTCATGCCTTGAATAAGAATGACGACATTTTCTAGAATACCCTTCGGCCTCTTGATAGATCCATCAGCAAATTGAACTATCATCCTGGTTTTCTTGAGAGGCCCAAGATGAAGAGACTGTACCATAGAAAAGGATATTATATTGATTGATGAACCGCCGTCAAGGAGAGCGTTATCACAAGAATAGTCAGATATGGAGCAACTCACAAGAGGTGTGGTCGTGTTCCCTTTCTTAAAATATGAATGATGAGAGATGGCGTAGGCAGTGGACATGGTCAAGATGTGACGCTCAGATCTTCTCCTTCGCTTTCTTTTCTTGTGTTGAGGAGTAGATAAATCTGTCATGACCTGTTGAAGTGGGGCTTTAATGATCTCATGAAGGGTGGCCACCACTTCGGGTTTAGTCAACATTTTTTTTGAATTTTTGGACCTCATCCATACAAGGGAGGAGGTCGGAATCATCATTTACACAAGGATTGCCAAGAGCAGTCTGTACAGTGGCATCCTCGGGGTCAAGGTTGGGACGTGGCTGTGTGGGTAAATGATCGGTCATTTGGGTCCTCTCCTCACAAAATGAATCAACAACGTGTCTCCCGAATTCTTTTTGGATTTTTAAAATTTCTTCATTTTTTTGTATTTCGGGTGATTTCAAGCTCTCATGATTATCCTCAAATGAATTAATATCCTCAAATAGTGGAGCAGCGTTCTGGCTCTCATTAATGTTAAATAGATTGGAAATCCTCGAATTCATATGCTCCAACATTTATTCAATGTCTTAAGTGTGGAAATCATGAAAGATGACTCCAAACTCCCAAGATCGGGTGGGTTGAATAAGGGTGGGTGAAAATCAAAGTCCTCCGTCCTGGAATAATGGGTTAGGCGGATATACACAAACATCTGGAGGAAGATCCTCCTGGAAAAGGGAAGGTGGATCGTCTGGAGAGTACGAGGTATCCGCGAAGATCGGATTAAAATAACTCCAGTCGGCCATCTTCGAAACAAAAGATGGGAGAGCACGAGGGTCAAGCCAAAAGATATGGAGAAAAAGGCGCAAATGCACAGAAGGATCTGGTATGCACACAAGCAATCAAACACAATACAAAACCCCAATTCACCAACTCAACGCAATGTGAAGATCGTGAAGGTTCGGTCTCTTAATCTTGTCTGTTTTAGAGTTAGGTGATAATCACAAAGTTGAACAAACACTTAGGTTGAATTATGGGATTTGGGCACTAACCTTAGTGTGTACGCGAGCAAGTTAAAACGAATACAATGAGGGGGTTATTCTCCCCAAAACAATGATTTTTCCTTGTATTTTTTTAGGGTCGAGTTTTCTTTAACAATCCCAAATTTTAGGCAGTTGTAACTTGGTTAAAATATTTTCAAAGATTCGCCTACCGAGTGTCCAATTTCCTTTTTAACTTATGTGAGTGAAAACAAGGAAGGAGATCGGAAATGCCAATGCGCGATTAAAAACGATTATGCATGCAGGGTTTAGAGATGCGTACCTTGTCGCCAGCACTCTACATGCAAGTGATCCACGCAGAATTTAAATACATAAAAATAAACTATCCTATATGATGCAAGTGAACCGTCCTAGATGATAACTTCTATTAACGGGCAAGAACAAGTTAATTTGACTAAGTCCAAATTACGCTCTACTCTATAGGTACAGAAATTCTTGTTTAGGGTGTTTGGACCTAATTAATTACCTATCTCAAGCAAAATAATTAAAGCAATCAATAGGTGGCTCTCGAAATCCGCAAAAAACAAAGAAAAATAAAGGCGATGAAAACAAAACCGGTGAGGTCCCCCAAGTGCACCGGCACTTGGTAAAACAGACCCCGCAACAAATGAATGTCAGTTTACAAAAGTTCAAATGCTAGAAAAGAAAAACTCTCTCTCTCTTTTTTCCTTTTTTTCGCCTCTTTCAATTCTTCTTCCTCTTCTCACGCTATCCTGCAGCTTGGTGAAGAATCAAGCTGCCTCCACGTCGCTTGGGTACTTCAGCTCTCCTAGGATCGCCTCCTTCGCTCCGCGGGCCCTCGCAAGAAAAAGAAAAGAGAATGTGTAAGAAACACAATTATCAAATATGATAAAATGAAATGAATACAGTGGATATAAATAATGAAGTGATGTGACAAATTATAAACAGATATTTACAACCAAGAATAGCAGGTCAAAAGAGAAACCTAACTACCGTCGTCGTGCCTCCCCGGCAACGGCGCCATTTTGTTGAGCGCGAAATTCTTGAGACTGAAATTATTAATGATAGAAAAGTTGATCGTTGCTTATCCCCAAAATCCCGCGTCAACAAAAGATTATTATTTTTTTATTTTTGCTACTTATTAACCTGTATAGCGGACAGGGTCGAACTCAGGGAGGCTACAATTCCCGAGGGTTATTCAATTAATCGAAAATCAATCAAGAGAAAACAAGAATCTCAAAGGACAACTATCCTTGGTTTTTGTGATTTTTTAAATCTTTTTATTTTTTTATTTTTTTCTAATATTTTTTTATTTTCTGATTTTCAAATTTTTAGTGATTTTGATTTTGCAAATTTTTTATTTTCAAAAATAGCAAACAATAGGAACAAGATCAAGAATATGCTCACCAACTCTTTTTTTTGCAATTTTTCAATTAGTCAAAAATGCTCAGAAAATTCCAAAGAAAGTATTTTTGGGTTTTACAAGTTTTGAAATATTTTTGAGAATTTTTGTAGATTTTTCGGATGTTTTTGTATTTTTCTAAAAATCAAACAGTGAGAAAATGTGAAAATGTGCACAACCTGGAGTAATTTGCAACTTAAAAATATTTTAAGTGCCCAAAACTCCTAGAAATTATTTTTAAGACAAACTAGAAACAATTATCTACAAACATGAACTAAAATCACAATTTTTGAATTTTTGTCGATTTTTTATGATTTTTATAAGATTTTTGATGTTTTTAAATTTTTTTGGGTTTTATAAAGAATAAAGGCGTAAAAATTGTCAGAAATTAAAAGACAATGAAATACAATTACTCTAATTTTTTGTAATTTTTGGAGCAATATTTGATTTTTTATGAATTTTGGAATTTCAAACAGGGAAAAATGACATGTTTTTTATTTTTTAATAATAATAAATGAAGGCAAAATGCAATGAAATTTTTATGCTAAGAAGATAATCACATCAGGAGTATAGCACAATTTTCTCAAAATTTTTTTTAGATCACAAATAACATTTATTTCATGGAAAAGCACAATCAAATTCAAGTTCTGGAATCCATGGACTAAAATGTAAATAATTCAATGTTTTAGCACCAGAAATTAACATAAGTAAGAGATAGAATAAGACTCGCAATTTACCCAATATGCACTGCTTTGGAGACTGGCAAGGACGTTTCTATAGATTTGAGAACTTCCAGGGAGCTCTTTGCAATTTGTTTTTTTTATGAAAACCCTAGAAGGGTTCTCCTTCGTTTCTTTGCCTTCAATCTCAAGGGACCTCACAGGGGACCAATAAGGGGGCGTACTCGCCGCCACCTCTCTTCTTCTTCCCAAGGGCGGTGGATTGGGCGGTGGCCGCACGCGCGTGGTGCGTCGACGAGCGTGGCGCGGTAAGAAGGTGCGGCAAGGGAGGCGTGGACACACCCGCCGTGTGGTTTCGCAGCAGGTACCCACGCGGATCGCCGGGAGGATGAGGAGCGCGCCCCGCGCACGTGGCTGGAGCGGTGCCGCGGCAGAGCAGCGGTCACGCGCGACAGCTCGCGCGGCGGTGGCGCCTTGATGGAGATGGGCGCGGAGGAGGCCGCGGGGCGAGAGGAGCTGGAGGCGGGCTTCAGCGGAGGGAGGCGTGGGTGGCCAACAGCGGTGGAGGGAGGCGCTGGCCGCGAGCGCGGGCTGAGGGCAGCGCGCTGCCGCCTGGACGGAGGAGGGCAGCGGCGAGGGGAAGGCGGCTGGGGTGACGGCGGTCGTCCGCCTGCTGCTGCTAAGTTTTATTTTTTTTTTGTTTTTTTTATTTTTTTATTTTTATTGTAAACACTGAGTAAAGGAAAAAAAATTTTTTAAATTTTTTTTGTTGATCCGAAAAAAAGAAGAAAAGGATAAAAGAATATAACTTTTTGTTTTATTTTATTATATTTTCCTGCAAAACAAACGTTAGAGAACAAAGAAGAAACAAATGCTTTTTTTTATTTATTTACACTCGGAAAATGAATGGAGATTCGACGAATGTGGAGGATTCAAATTCGATCTCCGGCCACCGTACGCGGCCGGAGTTGAGAGATCGTGGACGATAGAAATAGAACGCGTAGAGATCGAGAAAGTGAGATGAAAAATCGAGTCGGTGGTGGAATAAATCGTGGTGGATTTTCTTAAGATCTAGAAGAACGAAATGACGATAAAAAAATGCGACAAAATAAAAAGCGATTAAACTAATATAAAATGCGAAGAAGAATTTGGATCTCACTTAGGAGTGGAAAATGGACCGTGATCGCCTCGACAAGGCCGACTCGCTGTCACCGGACGACTTGGAGGCTGGGCAACTTCCTCGATGAAATTTCTCTCAGAGAACGGGCTCCTCTCTCTAAAGATTGATTAAGTTGGAATGAGGGAGATGGAGCCATATAAATAGAAAAGAGATGACACTTGAATTTTTGAATTTTTGGATAAGAAGATAAGAGAGATGAAAATTGAAATGATTTTCAAATTTTTTGATGGATGAGATAAAGTGAGAGATGAGATAAAATAGAAGAGAGATAAAATTATTAACTTTTTTTTTGAATTTTCGTCACTTTATTTATTGGAATTTAAAAATGTTATTTTTTTTAATTTTTTATGATGGTCGGTTAAAAATAGCAACTATATACATATACTATACACATATATGGTATTATATACAAGGGTAAATGAGGAAATTAGCCTTTTTTTGTTTTAAGAATGTTATTATTATTTTTTTATTTTTTTAAATAATTAGTAAAAATATTTACAAATATATACAAATACAATATGCACAAAATACAAGGGAAAATTGCACAAACCACCCCCAGAAAATCGACTTTTCAACCGTAACTCCAAAAATTATGAAATCGCAATCATTTTGAAGATAATTTAATTTAGAATTCAATGGAAGTGATATTGGTTCAATTTGATATCATATGGAGCTGGAATTGATCTTTCAATTAGTGCTTAGTGGCTTTTTCCAAGTGTGGCTACTTTTATTCTGTACATGATTTAATTGTGCAATCATTTTTATTAATTAGGACGTATTTTTTTTACAACTTTAGTTTTGAATGTTATTTGATTTGGGGTCAATTAAGGTACAAATAAATTAGTGTCAGTCTTATACAGATATACACAAAATAAATGAGAAACACATTTTTTTGGATTTTCTGGTTGAGGACCCTATCTCCCCCTACTTTATTCCTAGTCGATCAGTTCAAGTCTTGACCTTCTCTTGGGGTTCGGGTCATCCTGTATACAGTCTTCCTTTTTTTCTTTTTTTCCTTTTTTTTTACTTTTCTTTTCTTTATTTTTCCTTTCTTTCTTTATTTATTTATTTTAGGTTAAAATTAGTAAGAAATGTACAATATTTAAACACAAATGCAAGTTAGTAAGAATATGGAGTTAGCGTTATATGCAGGTGTTTTATAAGGGATTTTAAGCTAAAATAAATGAACAAAGATGACGAATCGCAGATTCATCAACCACCCACCACTTATCTTGGTCGTCTGATCACTTAGACCAGATGGCCATTAGCCATCCACTCGTGCCTTGTTTTCGACCGATAGATTGGCCTTGATCAACTGATCATAGTCGTTTGTTAGTGCTCGCTTCCAGATTTCTTGATGCACATTGATTAGGCACATCTCACCCCAGAAACATGCCCGATTCTGGATTCTTCAATCTCGATCAGACAGTCGTGGGACCATCTCCAACCTCTATCTCATCTCTACGAAGAGATGCAACTCAATGCCAACCATCGACTTCGCCTAATTACCTTGACGCCCTCCGATAACCGCCCTCTTCGATTAAACCACCATGTCCTCCTTCTAATTTCCCTTATCCACACTAACCACCTAACTCATTCTAGCCCTAATTCCATTGTTGGTTCATGGTGGTTGAAACTAACACGTAGCTCACTTGGCAACTAACCTTCCCCGCCTGCAAATACCATATCACGGCCAACATTTATGGTTTCCCACCATTACGAAGGTTCTCGCCCAATTCTCTCCTCCTCTGTAACATGGAGATGTAGGACCGACGGAGGCCAAGACGACGACGGTCCTAGTGTCAACCCATGGCGTATACATCTTGTTATGGCTGGATGGATAAAGCAAAGATTAGAGGAATTTCAAGCTCCTCAACGCAAGCCTCATGACCTCTTATGACCTAGTCTTCAAGGTACAAATATTTATGTTTCTTTTCTCCATGGCTTCTTCAACTTTTACTCGCGAACACATACATTGTCACTGACATTAGACTAGTGTTAGACCATCGCCAGAGGTCATGGACCATCGCATGAGGATTCATGACACCTCTCCCTTTCTCTGAAACCTGACCCCGTTCATACCCTTCCATCTTTGTTCATCGAATAAGAACCCATAGGGTCCCATCTTCACCACCACCTATTGGCCTTCCATTCCGCTCATTATTCACACACACACATTCTTATACTTCAGTTATTGCTTTCTAACACCTGTGAGATTCGAGACCTTCAATGGTTGGCATTTGGGGAGGTCTCCGATCTAGAGTGTCACCTCTGATGAGCTCCGGTTGATAGCCACTTCCAGAGCATTACATGTCTTCACAGACCATTTACCATCTTCGCAAGGTGATTGTGCACCTTCCCCAAACTTCAGGTGACATCCAAGAGATAGGGGGAGGAGTGGGGCTCTCTTTGGAGCCCCACCATGCAGTCATCGATCAATGCAGAGGATGGGTAAGCAAGCAAGCGGATACTATCCGATCATCCTGATTAGATGATTCATATGCATCCACGTCTCCAGATCCATGCATGCATCCTCGAACGACTCCAACCAGAATCGAAGCACGATCGCTTCGCACGTGACTCGAGTAACATGCCATGGCTTGAACCGCAACCAGTCACCCTATCCGAGAGTTACATGTGCAAAATACATACGGCTCTGTGCAAATTGTGTATCCACCTCACCTAATTCTTTAAATTGCAAAAATACTCATGCCAAAGGATTTCCCATAAAATCAGCAATGGGTTTTCCATATTTGCATTTTAGTCCTTGTAGGGATCTATTTCTGATGTGGCATGTTCTTCTTATTTGCACTTATACCATTAGCTTGCATGTTGTATAACCAGAGCATATGATGTAATTTTGATGTGATTTCAATTCCATTGTGATTCTCTTTTCATTATCTTTATGACGACATGCTTGATTATATATTTAAGCTTAAACTAATGATCTGAATCGTAATGATTATCATTTAGCTTCGTATTACTGCACGAATTGGATCACTATCTATATATGAATAGTGCTCAAGTCTTATTTATAATTCAATGGTAAAAAATCATTATATGTGTGCATGTTTATTTTGTCCATTTTGTTCATTATTTAACATACATAAAAAATAACTAAAAAAGGCATGCACGTACATATTATTTACTACTGTATTATAGTATGTTTCTTTAACCTAGATAAATGATTAATTATTTAACATTGATATTAATAATTAAATAATTATATTAATAGCTTGTGTCCATGTATTTGACCCTTAACTTTCCCAAGTAAAAATTAGGTCGAGTACTCCTCGTGGAGATCTTTGACTTGGTTTTGTTTAGTGCTTCTAGGCCCATGCTTCAACAAACATGTTTTATCTTAGCCAATTAGCGATTCATCGATCATTTCCTCAAAATCTACCATACCATGTCTTCATCCCTATTAAAGTGTGATCCCCCACAAGCGATATCAGCAAGCATCTGATTCCCCCAAAGAAATGTTTGAAGAAACTAGTCCGAGGGATATCATGGTGGGGACATTTCTCTTGCTGGTCCCCAAATCTCTCCCATGCTTCATGTATTGTCTCGTGTGGGCCTTGGGAGAAGTTGTTGATTCAAACTACCATCTGATTGAGCTAACCAAGAGGGTAGAACTTGTGAAGAAATTTAGACTTTAGTTCCTCCTAGGTTGTTATGACCTTTCCCAGATGGTTGACCTAGTAAAGGGACTTGTCTTGAAGACTGAAGGGAAAATTCGTCATCTTGATTACACCTAACAGATTTTTAGGGTAGTGTGTAGTACCATAGATATGAGAAAAGTGTTGAAGATGGATGTTGGGTTCTTCATTAATGTCCCGTGGAACGTGGGAAGAAGAGCAGGTTTTAAGTCTTAAGCTCAAAATGTGCATGGATCGGTGGAATATGAATCCATTCGATCATCTGGCACGCACCAACGTTGTAGGTCTCCGTTAGAGTAATCTTTGGAGCCTCTCCTCTTCCCTCACCTTCTAATCCTCCAATGGATCCATCTCCTTGTTCATCTTCATTTCCTCTTCCTCCTTTGTTCTCTCTTTATCTCCCCAGGTCCCTAATTCGGATGTTGTGGTTCATCCCCTTTCCCTTGAGGAGCCATATCTGAGTCTGAATCTGAAGAAATGAAATACGGATAGAGATCCAAGTTCTATTCTTGATCTGCACAATAAGATGTAACCCAATCAGAGTGACTGTGAAATTCAACACTAGATGAAATGATGAATATGGAATTAGATTCAATCCCAGATGTTTGTGGATGGAGCATTTATATGAACTGTAATCGAGCTCCATCCACAAGGGTCGGGCATCAGTACAAGAGTGACCATGGTTTATTGGCGAATGATAAGGGCTATAACAGGAATATGAGGAGTCTGGAGATCGGTACACAATATTTGAACTAGGTTCTCGGGAATTACCTTGGATTATTGGAGATGATGGCATTATGGAATCGAAGTGGGTGTCGGTGAGATCCCGAGTAATCCATCCATGAGACGTCATATGGGGAAGAAAAAGGAAGATCAAGGAGGAATATAAGATACAATGACGAACGAGGAATAAAAGGAGTGTAAAACACTAAAAGTCTCAAAATGAGCAGGGGTTAAAAAAGATGAAATAGATGAAAGGAAAAATGGCACAAGTATGTGGGACTGACCTTTAAAACTAATCGAGATCCAAACAAGCACAATACAAGAGTGGGTTCACCAACTCAAAACAAGTGGTCGTAAAGGATCGACTATTTTTTATCTTTTTAAATTTATTGTTATTTCATGAAATCTTGAACTTGTCCTTAGATGTTAGCCATATAGGACAGTGAGTACTGTCAGAATAGTACCATGCATTTCCACCTCCTTTGTATAATGTGATCTACACTTTTTGATGTCCTCAATATCAGTCCTAGAGGGCTACTTAGCCAAAGAACAAGGGAGGAAATTGATAGTGGTGAATCCAATACTTTAGAGCAAGCTCGCGGGTGAACAAGGACCTACTCGGACGCGGAATGATGAGATAAACACACCCAATAGAGCATGACCTATGCTCAGTGCTTCAAATCAGATCGGGTGTTCTACAAAATGCGAGAACACCGTCATTGACAAAGATCCAACTCACCCACATATGATATACGCAACGGTACTTCGTCGGTCCTAGGTGATAATCAAGACAATCACAAATTGAGATTTTGGCTCGATTTCTTAAGGGATGTGCCTCACTCAATCTGAATGTACCTGAAAACAATGAGAGCTTTATGGATTCAATACAATGATGTCCATTACAGATTTTAATCAAGGTCAAAGTTGATTAAGTAGTCACTTGTTTTAATTTTTTAGACTTTCCTTTTTCGTAATTTTCAAAAAAAATAATAAGACTAATGATTTTTTGTATTTTCTTTAAATCCTAAGTGATGAAAAATTGAGGGAGATACAGAAAAGCAATGCAAATTGATACTAGGGTGGAAATCTCACCCTTGTATTGGTATGATGAATGCTTAGTAAGAAGGCTCACTAATCTTCCCAGCACTCTCCATATGGGATGCAAGGTAGAAATTTTAAAATCTACACTACATGAAATGCAAGTCGGTGAAATCGCCCTAAGTAGGAGTAGCTATTCGCGTGAAAAATCGATTAAGTTTGTTCTAAATCCAAACATAGAACCATAGGTGCATGCAAATATTAGGTGTTTGGACCTAGATTACTCGATCAAGCAACTCCTAAAATCTAAGGGTTTATTCACCGAAAACAAAGAAAATAAAGGTAAAAAACTCAAAATGCAAGAAACAAAGAGGAAATAGGGAGAAGAAAAGTGTAGAAAGTGATGAAATCACGAGAAATTGCCATGGCCCCCCAAGTAAACAATCACATAGTAAAATAGACCCGAATGTCCAAATGTCAAAGGTATATGTATTATTACATGCCCAAAACAAAATGTCTCTCACTCTCAAAATAAAAAGAAGAAACTACACTAAGACAAGTCATTATGTTCTCTATCTTTGTCTCTCTTCCCTTCTCTCTTCAATCAGCCTACAAAGAAAAGGTTGATCTCCATGTAGTGTGGGTGCACCAACCTCCTAAGAAGTCGCCTTCGCCACGTTATCCCTGGCAAATATTTCAACAAAGACTAGTGGTCAAAAGTAGATAAATTATTATTTGAATAAAAGAGATAAAATGCAGAATATAAAAATGGCTAATATATGCAGAAATCTTATCCCATGTTGCTCTCAAAAGAGGCACCATTTGAAAGAGAGATCAAAGATGGTCGTTTGACGCCAGGTCTTGGAGGGTATGTAGTGTCTAACAAGTTGGATCCGACAATCCTGTATTAGTTTCTCTGACGGTACTCAACACATTATTAATCAATCAAATCAACCATGAACACAAAATAATGATAATGCAATGCAAAACGTATGAGTCAAAATTTATTTTTATTTTAGCTCTACAAATATGTGCATAGTGTATAAGTGTACAGTGTCGAACCAAAGAGAACAGTGGGGATAGGCTATTAATTATTGTCTATTAATAAAATAAGCAACAACTATTTTTGTACTTTTTAACTTTTTAAAGTTAATGGGGTTTTTATTATATTTTTATAATTTTTTATTTTATATTTTTTAATTTTGATTTTTTTAATTTTTATTTTGTATTTTTTAGTTTCTTTTACTTTTTAAAGTTATAATAAGTACGTACATATATAATAATATGTATATTAGAGATACTTTAAATGATATATAATAATAAATATATAGAAATTCCGAAAATATATACTAGTATGTCTTTGTGTTTTTAAAGGTTTTAAAATATATTAAGGTATTTACAAATAATAATGCTAGTAATAAGTAGTGTTGCGTATGTATGTATGTATGTATGTATGTACGTAAATAATATATAAGGTTTTATATTTATAAATATAGCAATATATCTTAAAAATTACAAAATAAAATGGTTTTGTTGATATATTTTTACACAGTTCTTATGATTTTTCTTATAATGTTTTTGCTAATTTTTAGATATTTTAAATTGATTAAGCATAGCAAAATAGTAGATATAATAAATAGATTGGATTGTTATGGAATTTAGAAATAGATAAATAATTTAAAAATTACCAAAACTATTTTAATGTATTTATAATATATATAACTAAGAAATAGAAACAAATATTTTTTGATTTTCTATAATTTTTACTGATTTTTATAATGTTCGTAGATCTTTAAAATTTTAAGGTTTTTCTTTTCTTACGATTTTTTGTCTGGAGTAATGTTATATAGTCATAAATATACTCTTTTTTTAATTTTTATATAAAGTTTTATTATTTTTTGTATTTCTAAAGCTAGTCTGGGAATAAATAGCATTTAAATAATTTTTAATAAATGGAAAAATGTAGCGAAATGCTAAAATTTAAATATGACATGAACAAGAATAATACAAGCATTTACTATATTTTTTCAATATTTTACACAAGAGTTATTTAAACAAAATATAAATATAACAAAATAAATAAAGGCTTGACAGGGGTATATTTATAATAAAAATAAAGTCATAGGGATACTATACAAAATACTCTAAAATTTTACACTTATTTACAAGTTTCCAAGACCGAATATAAATATGGGAAGTTGGGAGGGATTCTATGCAATTTTCCCACCTCAAGTAGGATGCCACATGAGGTACCTGGCACAGACCTAAATGTAATATTCAAAATATTCCAGGGGATCCGTGGATTTTTACACAAAATATAAAGCATGCTTTAATATTTACATGAATTAATTGGAAATACAAAAATAAAGGTAGGACATATGTAATTTACCCATTTTTGTCGCACGATCAAGTGATCCTTCGCGCAACTCGCGGCTCAACCAACGGCGGATAGATGCTTCCCTTTGCTTGATGACCTGACGACAGAGAAAAGACGTGGTGTCACGCCTTGATCAGACGACTCTTACGGTAGGAGGATGAAATCAGAAGAAGGTTGGCTGGGCTAACCTTCGATAACTGATTTCAGCCATGTCAAACATCCTCTTCCTTCACTGTTGGGATCTTTAGACACCCTAGAATGAGCCACTCCTATAGGATTATCATATGATGTCCGGACCCCATCGAAATGGGCCTGGAGATCCAAGCTCCTACGACTCCTGATTTGAGCTTCGAGATGGTGCTCTAAGTACTTTGAAGTTTTGGTACCTACACAGAATGTTACATGACAACGAGGGGGTCCTTTTCAACCATAAATGAAGCTAGATGTCATGATAGATAATGGGAATGATTGAGATTAGCTAAGGGTGGTGGAGAGAGATCGGGCTCTTTGATCCATGCAAGATCAATGGGAAAATGGGTCAAATTAATGGAGAAGCGAGTGGGCAAGGTGATGGGATGAAAATATTGGTTCAAAATAGTGGAGTCACAGTGGACATGGAATGGATCCTAGTGCTCCAACGATTTTAAATCTAAAAATTAAACAAAACTATGGACTAATTAATGAAGCTAAAGCTACATCTAAGTGATTAGGGAGAAATGCAATGAAAAGAACCCAAATAACCATCTCATACATGCAGGAAATTAGGAGCAGGAAACCTTCGTTGGAGCTGCGAAACACGATAGTGGTGGACCACCTCTAGTCGTTCCATCTCCATGTTGACAAGTCGGGGAGGCTCAACTGTCACTCAAGGCTCACACACGATGCTCCTTTGGGTTTACGAAACACGAAGAGGGATCCAACTCGGAAATGGGGCATGGAAGGTTTATTTATAAACATGGTATAGGAGCCTTATTGAATTAGGTTTTAGGAAACATTAGGGCTATATATAACGGATCTAAGGATTAGGCGTGTATTAGGATTGACTAGAGAGTGGTTTGCGTGAAAGATGAAGTTGAATGGAGTAATGGATCACCCGAAAAATGGGGAAGAAGAGGGTAGGTCACCATCTATGATGGGGTAGGTGGACTAGGAAGGAGAGTTGACCTGTGGTCAACAAAGTGAGCCATGATTGGTCTACGTGGACCAATTAGGAAAATCAGGGAGAAAAATCCCTTATTAATTTGATATAAATTTAAAATTGATTCTATTAATTTTAGATTCAAACATGAAAAATGTTTGGTATTTTCTGTAGCATTTTATAATGTTTTTTATATTTTTTTCAATTAATATATTAGATACTAATATTTACATGTATACATATATGAATATTTACATGTATTTTAGGTATTTTATTTTATTTTGTATTTGATTATTATATTTTCCTTATTTTATATAATTACAACTTATTTAATTACATATTTACATATTTTATTGTATTTTTTATTTAGGGATGTGTATATTACATGTATAGTTTACCTATATATTAGGATACATTATTTATTTTAATAGATTTTTAGCGTTTTTTTTCTATTTCCATCATTGAAATGTGGTGTGTATCAAATTATAAATATATAAAAATATAAAAATATAAAAATTTAAAGGATGAATATATTGAAGAATATATAAATGTGTATATAATACAATAGAGACCTAAAATCCAACTTTTGCATCTCAACTCCAAATTGAATGAATGTACCTTTATCAAATAGATAATTAAATTTTATGAACAAGAAAGGTCAGATTGTTCAATTTTAAGTTTATATGGATTAGATACCTGTTTGTGAAGTTCTCTTTCAGGCTTTTAATTCTGAGTGTCCAAAGCACATTGTGCATTATTTTTTAGTGAACTTAAATTTATATTTTCTGTATTTTTATGTACAGCTTTCATAGATTTCTTTATTAGAGTTCTAAATAATAACGATCAAAATGGGTCCAAAAATGGATTTATTTATGAATAAAAATTAGGGCTTTAATAGTGTTTTCTTTACAATTAGTTTGCCCTATCTCCACCTACTTTATTCCTTGTCGACCAAGTTATCATGATGACTGGGTATCTGGTCTTGAGTCACTCAGTGAATATGACACTTCATTCTTTTTCTTTTATTTTCTTTTCCTTAATTCTTTGATTTTGGAATTCAATATAGTATTTTATACAATATTTATGGTCATATATTGAGTGTTAATGTGCACAAAATAATGCTATATACATGCATTTAGCTTGGGATATAAGGACAAAATGAAATAATAAAGGTAATGAAATGGAGATTCATCACATGGTGTGGCAACTTCCATACTGCATCTTTTTCTCCTCGATTCTCTAAAAGATCTCAACAATCACCCTAAAAAATCGCCCCCTAAATCCCTCGTAGATAGAATGTCATTTCAAATATAAGAAATGGATGGGAAGGCTGTTGGTGTGGAGTCCAAGGTCCTTTGAAAGGGACCCATTCTGACATCACAAGGATCGATCTCATCCTTCCCTTCGAATGCCTCAAATCTCTCATCAAGTGTTTCACCTCCCACCAAAGGTGGCAACTATTGCCTCTGATAGGGCCATTCTAGGCACCGATGCTCCTCTCCCCCAGTTTGCTTTACATGCTCTCTCTCGAGCTGTGTAGCCAAATCTTGCCCTCTTCTTCATCAGATGCCTCCCACAAAAAATCTCAAAGCATTTTTGCCTCAACCCCTCGAACATGGAAAATTTCTCGGCTTGTAACTCCTCGTCCAACAAATCAAACCAGACGACCCCCATGATGGGTATCTAGGCTCCATCGGCAAGTCTGGCTCACAAACTAGAAATGTCATATACTAGTGGGATGCTCATCATTCCATCTCAATGTACAGGCATATGTTTGTATTCTCTAATGGTGAAAAACCTTCCCCTAAAGTGTTTGATAATCATGTTTGAGAAGGATATTCCTTCACTTAGTTGGGTGAAAGACTGGGTAAGCATGGAGGTTGACCCAAAAGAATTCAGGTTGTGTTGGAAGACCGCCAAAAGGCAAGTCATTGTGCATTTTAACATTGAATCCTGACTCTCCAAGCTTGGCTCAAAAATATGCACATATGTCTAAACGTATAAAAGGAATCTAAAACTATAGTACAAAAACAAATGAAAAACTACGAAGGTCAACCCAAATAAAAAGGTTACATGATAATTTTTAATGCATTCACTCCAAAATTGTACAGATCCTATTACGAGATACTATCATGATCACCTTAAATGATTTTACTTTGTATTTCAATTAATGTGAGACCAACATGGGTTGATGTATGAATATTCACCCAAGACTTGGAAAATGCATCCCAATTTCATCATCTTTATTGTTTCATTTTGGACTTAAATCTCTAGTTAAATGCATGTATGTAGCATTAATTTTTACAAAATAACACTCAATAATTTATCTGTATACACTATATATACATGAATTTAATCCCAAAATAAAAGAATGAAGAAAAAAGAAAAAGAATGAAGTGTCAAATACATTGAGTGGCCCTAGACCCTGATACCTAGTAATCATGATGACTTGGTTGACAAGGAATAAAGGAGTATATAGGGGTAGAGCAATTGTACAGAAAAACATCAAAAAATCTTACTTTTTTCATCAATAAATTTATTTTGGGACCTATTTTATTCTTTATTATTTATACATCAAATAAATAAACTTTGAACATGGACAATGTACATAAAAATACAAAGAAAAATACAAAATTTATTTCATTCAAAAATAATGCACAGTATGTCCAAGACACATAAATAAAAAGCTATAAAGAAAATTTTAAAGACAAGTATCTTCTCTGTACAGATCCAAAATTGACCAAACTCACCTTTTTATTTATAAAATCAAATTATTGATTTAATGAAGGTAGTTTCATTTTATTTGGAGTTAAGATGCAAAATATGTCTTTTGGTCCCTCGTTATGCAATATACATGTATATAATATGCATTATATTTATTCTTTATATGTTTCACTTTCTTATATTTTTCATATATTTGTAAATATATTCAACACACATGTAAATAATAAAAATAAAATAAATCATGAAAATACATTTAAAAATAATGAATTAAAATATACAGGTATACTATACATATATAAGACATATCCACATTTATTTACGAAAACAAATAAAATCAGATGCTGACTTCTGCACGGAACTTGCAAATGCTAGGGTGTCGAAGTGGTTTTGGCTTCTCATCCATCCAATATTTTTATAATCTTATAGTTTTTAGCTTAAAGGCTCACCTGGAATAAATATAACTAAAATAACTCCTTACCTCCTTCAGCTTTCGATGTCATTAAAGGCCTAGCATAGGACATGGTGTGCACGATGTTTCATTTCTTATCCCTAGTGTATTAACGCTTAAAGTGTGTTGTGCAGAAGGTAATATGTAGACAAATAAGCATACAATAAAAATATGTAAATATGTACTTAAATAAGTTATAAGTGTATAAAATATGTAATGGAATAAAATATAAAATACAAAATAAATTAAAATACCCTAACACACAAGTATATATACCAATGTGTGTGTGAATATATGCAAATACTAACACAAAATAAATAAACTTATAAAAATAGAAAAACACCCTAAAATACTACATAAAATTACAAATGTTTTTATGTTTTAACCTACAATTAAATAAATCATTTACTATTTTAAATCTAATTAATAAAGGCTTTCCCCAGGGATTTTTTTCTGGTTGGTCCATGTGGACAAACCAAAGTGCAAGGAGTGCTGACGCGCAGCTCAGTTATCCTTGCGCCCTGCACCCTTCATGTCAGACACATGACCTACCCTTCTTCCTCCCATACTCCACCTCCATGTCGTCTTCTCCATCAAGATACTCACCATCATATTGCTCTATCATCTATCACCCTCACCATACCTCTTGCCCTCACAACCTTCTTCCTCCCATACGCAACAATCCCTTGAAACAAACGCCACCATCGCATGTATATAGCTTCCCCATTCACCATTATTTGTATTTTGGTCCCCCTTTCACAATTGTAACCCCTAAAGGACCCTTCTAGGTCGAGTCCTTGCTGGCAGCATCGATTCCCCATCCTTCATGGTGAGTATAAGGTGGTGGAGGCGACAATCTGAGGTTCGTCAGAACATCTCTGGTTGAACTTCATCTGCTTCTTGGGATAGCCAAGTATAGTTGATAACTATAGGTTTTATTCCTACTTTTCATTCTCGCATCTTAGTATAACTTTTAATTTCAGCAATTAGTCATGGACCTAGTGTAATTTAGAGAATTTAGTTGGCTAGAGCTTTCAGCTCCAGCTCCGATTCACTGTGAACCCCCTGTAGTCTGACTCACTATCACTCCCCAATCGCTCATAACTCCCTTCTCTACAAGATCCACCCTTTTTCTCCCCTTATCATGCACGGATGAAGCGAATCCGAGATACGTTCTTCACATCCGCCTCCAGCTCTCCACCCTCTTTCAATACCACCTCGATCTGCCACCAATGAACACTATAACCCTTTGCCTTTGCACCGTCATGATTTTTATATCATTTGCATGTTCTAAAACCCCATTTCAGGGGTGTTGACATCAAGAACAGACCTCCAGGTTGATAAAACTCCAGACCCCCTTTGATGGGACCCGTATCTTTCTAAGAGTACCAGTGTCGCGGAAAACTCCCAGGAGGCTAGAGCGCCATATGTGTCGCGAAAAACTTGGATGAAGGATGACGATATAACTAATCGAAGGTCGGGGAAGAAGACATTCTTCCCTGTTCTTTCAGTGAACCTCCCAGTTGTCCTATCAGAGTCATGGCACGGATATAATCTGGGTCGATCAACATGAGGCTAAACAAAGCCCCCCCCCCTCGGACATCTATCGTGCCACATGAAAGCAGCTCTATCATTTGATAGCACACATTTAGTGGGTAAATTAATTAATAACGCTTACATCATTTTTTATTTACAAATCAATCATGTAAATATTAAGTTTAGTATACATATTTTTGTAAAATTTGCATGGACCCCTTATTGGATATTGTGTTTAGGTCAATGCAAACTCACCTCACGTGGCGACCCACGTGAGATGGGCAAAATGCAAGGAAACGCTTGCATGCTCCTTCATTTATATTTAGTCTTAGAAATTTATAGAAAAAAGTGTAAAATTTTAGGAAATTGTACATGGGACCCCTTAGACATTATTGTTTATTTAAAATATACCCATGTCAGACATTTATTTATTTTTTGCATTTCTTTATGTTTATATAGCTCCCATACTTGTAAAATCTTGGAACAAATCACAATAAATGCTTAATATTATGATTCATTCATGCCATATTCTATTTTCAGTATTTTGTTGTAGTTTTTCATTTATTAAAAATCATATATGAGCTACTTATTCCATTTTTAATTATAATAATAAAAAAATATGGAACCTATCTGAAAATTCCAAAAACAGTATATATTATATACTACTATATAAAATAATCCTAGACAACACTTCATAGAAAATATAAAAGAAACTTGCTAAAAATTGAAAACCCCTAAAAACTTAGAAAAATCAGAAAATTTTCTTTAAAAAGTCTAAAAATATTTGTTTATTTTCTATATTTTACTTATATTGTGTAGTATATATTAAAATTAGTTTTGGGTATTTTTGATCTTATTATCAATTTTTAAAACCCAAAACAATGTGACTTATTTATTATAGATATTATTTTGTATATTTAAATCAATTAAAAATGCCTAAAAGTTAGAAAAAATAACATAAAAATCATAAAAATAGAGAAAATTAGAAAAAAAACACAAAAAAACATTTTATTTTGAAAATGTTGAGTATATATAAGTATATTAAAAATATATAAAACCTTGTATAGCTTATATATACATAATATATTCTATATATACTTATTATTTGTATTATTATTTATAAATACCTATAAATATATTTAAAACTTTAAAATTTTAAAAAGGACTATTCTTATTTGTATTTTATGTATTTATATATATTATATTTTTATATCTATTACTATTATTATTAGTGTATAGATATATGTTTACATATTATATCTTTAAAAACAAAAGGAAACTAAAAAAGGAGAAAATTTTTAAAAAACCAAAAAACCAAAACATAATAATAATACATTAAAAATATATAAAAAATTTAAATATAATTAAAACCCCACAATAAATAAAAAATCAGAAAAGTTCAAAAAACGTTTATTGTTTATTTTAATTAATAGACAATAATTACCCCTATCCTCATTGCTCTCTATGGTTCAACACTCTCCACTTATTCACTATACACATATAGCTTGTAGAGTTAAAATAAATATAAATTTTGACTCACGAATTTGCATTGCATTGTGATACATTGTGGGTTGATTATTGATTTGAGTGATTTTCCATGTTCCAAGTAGCGTGGGAGTGGTCGATACAGTGATTGTTGGATCAGACTTGTCTGATACTGTAGGCCCTCCAAGACCGAGAGTTAGGAACCTCTGATCCCTCTATCAAATGGCAGTGTTCCCGGGGACCAACATAGGATAGGATCGTACATATAGCTTACGTCATTTTCTGCCTTTTATTTATTTTATTTAAATAGTTATTTATACATGTCTGACCAATTTCTTTTTTTAATTCTTTGCAAGGAACTACATGGTGAAGGTGACTTCTTAGGAGGTTGGTGCACCCGAGCTACATGGAGGTCAGCCTTTTCTTTGTAGGCTGATTGGAGAGAGCAAGGAAGAGAGATAGAGAGAGTGAAGAGAAGCTTTAGCATAGCTTTTATTTTATTTTTGAGAGAGCGAGACCATTTATTTTTACATAATTAATTTGTAATAAATCAGGGATACTGGACACTTGGACATTAAAACTCTCGTGGAGCCTATTTTATCAGGTGTTTGTACACCTGGGGGCTTGCATGGGTTTTTCACATTTTCATCGCTTTCTACTTATTGTTCTCCCGATTTTCCACTTGTTTTTATTTGTATTTCACATTTTGAGTTTTCGGTCTTATTTTTCTTTATTTTATGGGATTGAGCCCTCAATTTTAAGGACTTACTTGATCGAGTAATTTAGGTCCAAACACCTAATATATGCATACACTTGTAGTCTCTACGTTGGACTTAAATCAAACTTAGTTGGTTCTTCACATTAATAGCAATTCATGTTTAGGGTGATTTTATTGTCTTTGCATTTGCATGTAATGTAATCAAAATTTCTATCTTACATGTCACATGGAGAGAGAGCGAGGAAGCAATTTAAATCTTCTATCTGAACACGCATCATTTATATACAAAGGTGAGATTTCCATCTTAGTATCACTTGCACGAATTTTCTAAGATCTCTCCCAGTTTGGTATTACATAGGATTTAAAGAAAAAGTATAAAATCGTTAGGTGAATATTCCTGAAAAAAACTCAAAAAAGTGAAAATTAAAAATTAAAATAAGGGGATTGTTTAAACTTTAATCAAAATTAAAATTCGTAATGGACATCATTGTTTGGGGTTCATAAAGCCCACATTATTTTCATATACATTCCATACTGAGTGAGGCACAACTCTAGGGAAATAGAGCCAAAACTCCAACCTAAATATTGCCTTGTTATTTATTAGATTCATGAAGTATTGGCACTTCTATCGTACCTGGGCAAGTAGGGCCTTGTTGATAACAGTGTTCTCACCTTATGTAGAACATCCGACTTGGTTTGAAGTATTGAGCTTAGGCCACTCCCTCGTGGGTGTGTATGTATCATCATTCCATGTTTGAGTACAAAGCCAGGGGGAAGTATCGGTTTCTCCTATCGGCTTCCTCTTTTATTCTTTGACTAAGTAATGGATCTATAATCAATAGCAAGGATTCTCTCAAAAAGGGAAGGCTACATGTTACAAAGGAAGTGGGAAGTATGAGATATTTTTCTGGCAGTACTCACTCTCGTATAAGGCTAGCCCACTAAGGACTTTCTACAAGATTACTTGACTGAAAAGATAAAAATAGTCGAACTCTTATTGCTTCACATTTTATGAGTTGGTGAACCCATTTTGCATTGTGTTTGTTTAAATTTAGATTTTAGGTCAAGGATCCAGTCATGCCTACTTGTGCCCTTTTAATTATCATCTGCTTTCATTTCTTCTTACCATGCTAGTTTTGAACCTTTTACTGTATTCCTCTTCATTTCTTATATTGTTCATCATTGTATCCCATTACTCATCTACCCCGCTTATATCCAAGATGTCATCTCATGGACGGTTTAGTCAAGACCGGACGACACCCACATCAATTCTATGAATGTGATATCTTCAATAAATAATGGTGATTCTCAAGAACCTGGATCAGACCTTACAAAATGATCTCTAGACTCCTCTACTTATTCCTTTATTCAATAAATCAGAATAACTCTTGCCCTGCCATTCACCCATATCTAGAATTGACCATAATTCCATATCATCATTTTCATCTAGTGCCAATGACTGCCAATCTGATCGAAAAATATTTTATGGTGTAGATTAAAGATCGAGACTGGACCCTGTTCTGATACATATCTCTAAGTTTGAATCAGTGATGGCTCGTCAAGAAAAAAGGAAGGGACCGAACTGGCAATATCAGGGCCCACGGCTAGATCATAAAATCGTAAATGCACAGTGTTCACATCTATACAGTCTTTGCAGCAGTAGCAGATAGATCATGCACTTGCTCAAGTCGCCTTCCAGGACATGCTGAATCACCTAAGGAGAGAGTGAGAGAGAGAGAGAGTGAGAATAGTGGAGAGCTCGTAGATGAGGTGAGGAGAGAGGCTCCGAAGACTACTTTCAAGAAACACACAACCCTGTCTCTAGACATATGACAAAGTGGATACACATCCATGCAGTACACTGACATTTTAAGTTTGGGCCTCAATTATTGGATCTAATTCCCACTTTCCACGGGAATACCAACGAGATCCCTACATCTATCTCCAAATATTATCTCGCATCTACTACAACCCTTACTAACATAACATTCCATTCCAAGATGATTGCATTCCCCTTTAGCCTTCATGACAAGGTTCTATAATTGATTAATCATCTGTGGAAGGTCGTGATGACCTGGGAGGAACTGAAGTCAACGTCCTCCAAAAATTCTACCCTCTTGGTCTTCTAAACCAGATGTGAGCACATATTAGCAACTTCTCCCAAGGACCACACGAGTTCATTCATGAATTTTGGGAGAGGTTCAGAGATTTACAGGAGAAGTGCCCCCACTCATATCAAAGACAACCCCAGAACCACCACAATCTCATCAACATGACGCCATCCCATGAGTAGGATAGGGATGAGAGCTCCAACCTCAAAATCATCGGGAGCCGCCTATCCAAAGTAGATATCAATGAGAAGAGATCAGAATACCCTGCGAAGTTGTCCATGATCGAACAAAGGACCTAGCATATAGACAAGCTTGATCAGATTTCCATGCAGCTGGAGTTGTTTGTCTGCACCATCAACGTTGTGTAGTCTGCTAGTCGAGCATCCACAACTCCTATTGAGCGGAAAGAGCCATCATCGCCGCATCAGCCTCAGCCAAGTTCAGGTCAGCCTCAAGTTCAGCACGTATATTATGTGTAGGCACCTGACCAGTCATCGCAGTAGTCGTCTTAGTAGATTGTCGTCTACTAGCCAGAGCCCCAACCCTCATCATATCCATCTTCTCACCACCACCCCAAATCCATAAGTGGACGAAATTTGGAACAACGATGCACAATTGGTACATTCAAGCGGACAATAATAGGGTCAATCATATGCCATCAGTTTGTATAACTAACCATTTGGTGGAAGGTTTGTCCAGATCAATCAGCATCTACAGCACCAGTCTCCACCATATCAGAATACCTTGAGACAAGATCAGAACTATCATCAGCTCATGTACCACTAGTACTATACACATCACCAGTACATGATTGCTTCTCAGAACCAGTATCCTCCTCCTCCTCAATTTCATTAGTAGCAACTTCCTCCTCAATATAATCACCAATTTTCCCAATCTCCACAGCATCACTCTCACCATGGTCAGCATGCTGAATAATCTGAGGCAACTTCTGTGAACCCTACTCTTGACAGATTGGCTCAACTTTTCAAAGTCTTAGCAGAGATGAGTCAGAAGCTCAACGACCTCACCACCACAAAAACTCCCATTCAAGTGCAGGTTGAGGCCAACCCAATCATTTCATGCGTAAAGAACATGTAGTTTTTGATATCTTAATCACTCCTGAAGAGTCAGGTATTTTAGATTTTGTGTTGTCTCGTGCAGTGACTCTCAAGAGAGGAAAGACATTGCATTTGTCTCTTGTAGAAAATGGGGAGAATAAATCACCTACTAGTGAATCATCTTCTGCATCAACTGGTCTAGCAGCAGAGCCGAGTGAGGAAGAAGATGATGGAGGAGCAAACAAAAAATTTAGTAAAATAAAAAAATCCAAAAAAAGAAGAAGTGATAAAACAAAGAAAAACTAGCCACGGATGAGCCAACACTAGCATCACTTCCAACACAACCCGATATACATTTTTATCTATTTTGCATGACATCTTACCATCTAGCCAGTCATATGTCCAAAAGTTTGTAATTATGAACAATGCATTTTCCCCTGTGAATATTCCTTTTTCCTGAAGCAATTAATACCAAAAAAATTAGAAATTTGAAAATCGTATTGTCCAACCCTGTCATTGTTGAAATTATTGAAAATCTTACATTAAAAATACCATTGATGAAGGCCATGGAATACATGTCAATTATGAAGAAAGATTTGAACATGCATAAACCTCTAAGCGTTAGAGCCGCAAAAACAGACACAATCGAGGAGAAAACACATTTTAATCATGTCCACTATAAATGCTATCAGTGATATCCCACGGAAAAATAAAGACAAGGGAGCACATCTCATGAAACGCCAGATACTTGATCAGGTTTTTGAGTGAATTATGCTTGATAGAGGATCTTCTGTAAACCTCGTGCCCTCCTCATTTCTTATAGAACTCAATCTTGGACCGCTTAAGCCTACTCGTATGAGCATTTAGTTTATAGATGTGTCTATCAAATGGTCCATGGGTTTTATTAGAAGATGTTATCATAAATATGCAGAACATGTGCTTCCCTATGAATTTTGTGGTCCTAGACATGAACTCTCTTGTACAATTACTCCATACATCCATCATTCTTGATCAAAAATTCCTTCAAACTGCTGAAACGGTCGTCGCCTATGGGTCTGGAAAGATCACATTCCACTTCTACATTGACAAGGTCACTACAGACATGATCATTGAGCTGAAAGCCACATTTTATGAAGGCAAAACACAACTAGCAGATGAAGACTATAACACAAACACTATTGATATCAGAGATCAACAAATTTATTTGAATGATATTGTCACACAAGAATTTCTCTCTTCAAAGGAGGACTTGGATAACATGGTTGATCCTTTCTCTCCTATCCACTGGAAGAAAGATACATATTCAGAATTGTTGAGTATCTTGTTTAAAGAAGATTCATGCCACACTGAACATGAGGAATTCATTGTATATATGTTCGGCACATTTATATCAGATCCAGTGGTGACATAGGTGGACAAAAACTCATGAATCCAGCAAACCATCCATCTACCACCATAATTTTTGAAGTGTCTGTGGGGCTGACTCCACAACTACCTAAACTCAAATATCTCCCGCATGTCTGAAGTACGCATTCCTGTGGGTGAAGATAACATATATCCGGTCATCGTCAACAACATGTTGACATCATATTAGGAATATTGACTTCTCGAGGTTTTAGAGAAAAACAATAAGGCACTTGGTTGGAATGTATCGAATCTCTGCAGGATAAATCCTTCCTTGTGTTCACTCCACCTCTGTCTCAAAGATGATTGTAAACCATTTCGATAATTCCATAGAAGATTAAACCCTAATCTTTGGGTCACAGTTATGAAGAAAATCATGAACTACTATGAAGCAGGTTGTATTTATCCCATCTCCGACTCAAAATGAGTGAGCCTCATGCATGTCCTTTCAAAGAAATTGGGGCTCATTGTGGTTAAGAATGATCAAGGAGATGACATCTCTACCCAAGTATTAACATCTTGGCGTGTGTATGTTGACTATCATCGCATGAATTAAACTACAAAGAAGGATCACTTCCTGCTTCTATTCATTGATCAAGTTCTTGAGAGATTAGTTGGGAAAGAATTCTTATGTTTTTTAGGTTTCTACTCTGGATACAACCAGGTGGTGATCACCCCTGAAGATCAAGAGAAAACAACATTCACCTGCCCATTCGACACCTATGACTTTCGCAGAATGCCCTCTGGATGGTGCAATGAACCTTCCATATTCCAAAGGTGCATGCTTGCAGTCTTCGTTGTTATGATCGGGAGTTTTCTCAAAGTTTTCATGTATTATTTCTTAGTTTACAGTGACATCTTTGATTCATATATCATGCATCAAGACAAAGTACTATAGAAATGTCATGAAGTGAATTGAGTTTTATCATGAAAAAAGATTCACTTCATGGTCATAGAAGGAATTATGTTGGGCCACATCATTTTTAAGAAAGGCATGAAAGTTGGCCTAGCGAAGGTGGATGTCATTGCTAAACTAGATCCACCATAAATGTGAAGAATGTGAGGTTATTTTTTGAGGCATGTTGGATTCTACAAAAGATTCATCAAGTACTTCAGTAAACTTGCTTGACCTCTCACCGAGCTTTTTTCAAGGAGGCCAAGTTCATTGTAGATCAGAAGGTTCTCCAATCATTTTATCAGTTGAAAGATCTCGTCACTTAGGCTCTAGTCCTACAGCCACCTAGTCAGTCTCTTCCCTTTACGATCATGAGGATTCATCAGATTTTGCAGTTGGGGTTGTCTTAGGATAAAGAAGAGATAAGATACCCTATGAAATTCACTATGCCAGCAAGAAATTCGATGAAGCATGGCAAAATTATTTAGTTACAGAGATAGAATTATTGGCAGTTATTTTTCTTTAGAGAAGTTCTGTTCCTACCTTCTTGCATCGAAAGCTATTATTTTCACTGACCACTCTGTTATCAATTACCTACAGCAGAAGGATGCCAAATCATGTCTACTCAGATGGATCCTTCTCTTCCCAGAATTCACTTTGAAAATCAAAGACACAGACTGGAGTTAAGAATATGGTAGCATATCATCTATCCATCATAGAATGCTAAGATACTCAGTTGAGCAGTGCATTGATCACAGATACCTTCCCTAATGAATCATTCTTTCGCATTGGATCTCTCCCTTGGTATGATGATATTGCCAACTATCTCGTATCTAGGGTAGTGCCACAAGATTGGACAAAAACAAAGAAGGACAAATTGATGTCCGATATTCATTTTTACCAATGGGAAGATCTATACTAATTTAGGGAAGGAGAAGATTTCATTTGGTGTCAGTGTATTCCTTAGGAGGAGTACACAAGTGTCCTCGAGCACTGTCATAAGCTCGAATCTGGTGGACACCATTCTGAAATTGAACAACAGCAAAAATTCTATAGTATGGCATCTAGTATCCAACACTATTTACGGATGCCAATGAATATGTCAAAGCATGCATTGATTCTCAAAAAATCAGAAAATTCTTAGTGTCAAGACTCTATGCCCCTTAAATTTATTCAGATCTCAGATGTGTTTGATGCATGGGCATTGATTTCATGGGTCAATTTCCTAACAGTCAAGCTGGGAATACATCCTGCTTGCCATGGACTATGTGAGTTAATGGGTGGAAGCTATACATGCTCGAGCCGTAGATAGTTGCATAGTGTATCATTATCTGAAATAAAATACCATATCACGGTTTGGGATATGGATATACTGATATCAGATTGGGGGTAGCCACTTCATCAACAAAGAGGTTAAGAAATTAACGAAGGAGTACAACGTTAATCACTGAGTTGCATCTCCTTATCATCCTTAGTCAAATGTCTTGGCTTAATTATCAAACCAATAAATCAAGACGATCCTACGGAGACTTGTGAGGCTGGACATAAAAAACAAGTCATAACTCTTAGATTTAGTTCTTTGGGCTCACATAACCTCCTACAAGTCTCCCTTAGGCATGTCTCCCTAATTTCTTATCTACAAAAAGCCTTACCATCTGCCCTTGGAGCTAATTCACAAGTCCCTCTGGGTAGTAAATATTTGTAACCTTAACTCACATAAAGGTCGTCAACAAAGAAAATTGGATCTAAACAAGCTCCTAGAATTTAGATATTACGTGTATGACAACAACTTGTCGTACAAAGAGAAGGTCAAATGCTGGCATGACAAGTACATCAGAAGAAAGACCTTCGAATAGAGAGAGAAATTGTGGTTGTTTACACGAAGTTGAAGATTTTTCCAGGAATATTGAAAGTAAATGGACATGGCCCTATATAATCAGAATAGTGTATGACAATGGAAGTGTTTTGATATCAAAATCATTGCCTAATGTACAACCTTTCATCGTTAACGGTCAGTTGCTGAAGTCGTATTTAGAGCATGATACATTCCTAATCATTATCAATTTTATTCAAGTAATTTTTGAGGAAGAATTCATTGCTGCAATAGCCTCAGTGGAGCTAGAAATGCCTCCCAAAATATTTTTAATTGATTTTTTTCTTCTTTTCATTTCAATTTTTCAATTCTTTCATTCTTCTATGTTGCACTCACCTCATTCATATATTTAGGATATGCTTCATCCGAAGTATAGGGGAGTGAGTGTATTCAGGTTATTCATTATTCATTCTCTCGCTTGTCTCTCAATATTTGACATTCTATCTATACTTAGGAATATTTTACCCTAAGTATAGGGGAGACAAGTCGAGCCCATTAACTTCATACATTCTTATCCTCGATCATCCCTTTTTTATACAATTTATTATACTTAGGATTAGTTGATTCTAAGTACAAGGGTGATGATCGACTTCTCATTCTTTAGTGATTGTAGTATAGACTTTTCTATACTTCACAGGAGTTATGTCTTCTTTTTTCTCTTTGATCGCTATGAGGATAGAGCTCAAGCTAAGTATAGGGGGTCGTATATACGTTGTATATTTCAGCCATAATTTGTACTTTCATATCTTTGGAATAATATGGCTAATATAATATACAGGTAAGGTATACAACTAACTAACTGTAAAGAATCTATTCTATACATATAATTTAAAAAATCTTTGTAAATATGCCTAATAAACCAATTGAAAGGTATTTCTCAAAATGATTTGAAAAATGGTTGTAAAACATCTTGAAAAATCTTTTGAAACCCTTTTCATTCATTTGTAAAATATTTTGAAAATGTTTACAAAACACTTTTCATTCATTTGAATAAAATTTTGGAAAACTGATTTGCACATGATTTGGAAAATGGTTTTAAAAATATTTTAAAAAATCTATACATATTGTTTGAAAAATATTTGCAAAATGATTTTCAAATTTTGTAAAAGTTTGTCAAATTATTACCAAATAAAGTTTTTGAAATGTTTGTCAAAATATTTTCAAAGTATTTAGAAAACCTTTTACATAATAGTAGCAGATAAATTTCTTTGTTAAGATATGAATATCCCTTAGATATATATATATATATATAATATCTCTATAAATAACAACTAACTTTTGTAAATACCGAGTGTGTAAATTCTTAAACCAATACGCACACACTCCTGCGTAAATATCTGCACATACTTTTCTTTCACTGACCTTTTTTTAAATCCCTAAAAAATAGAAATTTTCATAACCTATAAAAATTTACAAATCATTCCAAAATTTTCATAAAAAATAGCAAAAATTTCTAAAAATCCGTAAAAATTCAAAATCAAAAAATTCCTTCACAAAAAAAATTTCTTACATAGAATTTGTATTTTTCAGAATGATTATGACAATTGAACAAGTTTAAACAAAGTTTGGAGATTGGACCTTGGTTTAGACCTTAATCTAATTATGTTCAGAGGAACCCATTAAGAATTGAAATTGAGATGCTTCATGTCACCTTGACTTAATTCTGTAGGTTTCATGAGACTATGTTCATGAATCGATTCAATGTGTCTAACTAAAACCCTTGATGCCATCCGTACGACTCTTGAGATAGTGTCTCGACTAGAAACATTGCACTTAACACTTAGCTCAACTCAGATGGATTGTTGAAAGATCTTCGAGACTAAGTCAGGACAATACTATGTCGCTTCCTCAAGGGTGGCTTAGGTAACATTCTTGGGGACTGTTTAAACTAGTACTTTAACTGACTTCTTCTAGAAGCAAGGACATCTAATGACTAGAGATTGGATTGAAGCAATTCTTCGGATGAGGAATGGTCTGCTACTACATTTTTCCAAGACCCCAAAACATGGGTAGATTAAAAGATTCTATCAGTTGAGGTACAACATGAATGCATATAATGCAAACAAAGAAAATATCCAAACATATGCTTATACCAAAAATTCCAAAAAGATTGAGCTTCCAAAAAAAGCATGCTTCTTGGTGAAGACTCGGTTACGCTGGATGAGCTTCACAATGGAATGAGACTATATTGGTCCATCTCCACTTCCTTTCCATTCAGCTAGCTTCTCCCTTTTCGATTGTAAATTAGCACACACCTAACCTTGAAGGAAGTATCCATCTCCCTGAGGACGAGTTGCTAGAGGAGAAAACTCCTTTATAGTTCGGCAATTTGTCTGGGAAGAGCTGCAAATTCACACACAAGGTTCTGTCATTTCAAGGTTGCGAGAGTATGTGATTGAAATAATGCTATTGAACAGACTGTGAATTGAACTGAATGATAGGATTATCGAGCCTAAGGGATGTTGTGTCATACTTCCTAACCTTAATATGGTTCCAAACAAACCAAGAACCCAAAGATCTTAACTAAGCTCCAAGCTTTGATTTTGCGAAGACAAGTTTAAATGTCAAAAATTATTCCAAGTTATTTCTTTATCTTTTCTTTATTTTTCTTTTTCTTCACTTATTAGCACATGTTGGCTAGGGACTAGGAAAGGCAAGTATAGGGGGTGATGAATCTCTATTTCATCACCTTTATTCTTTCATTTTGGCCTTAAATCCCTAGCTCAATACATGTATATAGCATTAATTTGAACAAAATAACACTCAATAATTGATCTGTGTACATTGTATAAATACATGAATCTAATCTCAAAAAAAATAATAAAGGAAGAAAAGAAATTAAATGAAATGTCAAAGACACTGAGTACCCTAGACCCTGAGACTGAGTCATAGTGATAACTTGGTTTACAAGGAATAAAGTACGTGGAGAATTGACAGAGAAACTATACAGAAAACACCAGAAAATACTAATTTTTATTCATCAGTAATTACATTTTGGGACATTATTTATTCTTTATTATTTAGACCTCAAATAAATAAACTTTAAACATGGACATTGTACATAAAACTATAAGAAAAATACAAAATTTATCTCATTCAAAAATAATGTATAATATGCTTTGGATACAAAGAATAAAAAGGCACAAAGAAAACTTTATAGACTGACTTAAAAAAAAGAAAACTTTACAAACATGTATCTTCTCCATACATACCCGAATTGACCAAACTCACCTTTATTGTTCATAAAATTAAATTATCTATTTAATGAAGGTGATTTTATTTAATTTGGACTTAAGATGCAAATGTTAGCTTTTGGGCCCTCATTATGCAATATACATGTATATGATAATATATTTATTAATTATATTTTTTACTTTCCTATATTTGTATATATATGTAAATATTATTCAAAACACATGTAAATAATAAAAAAACCATGAAAATACATCAAATTAAATAATGTATTGAAATATATCGGTAAATTATACATATAAGACTTATCTACATTTATTTAAGAAAACAAATAAAGTCAGAAAAATATAGTAAAATATGTAAATATGTATTAAATAAGTTATAAATGTATAAATTACGTAAGTAATAGAAAAAAATGTAAAATATAAACAAAAATAAAATACCCTAAAACATAGGTATGTGTGTGTGCAAATATGAACAGAAAAGAAAATAAATAAAAATTTCCTAAAATACTACATAAAATTACAAATATTTTTTATGTTTTACACTAAAATTAGATAAACTTGTTACTATTTTAAATCTAATTAATAAAAGTTTTTCTCTTGGGATTTTTCTGGTTGGCCTCCGTGGACCAACTTGAGTGCAAGGATTGTTGACAGGCAAGTCAATTGTCCTTGTGCCTCGCCCCTTCATATCAGACTTGTGACCTACCCCTTTTCTATCAATTTATAGTCCATCTCCATATCTCCTTCTCCATCGAGACACCCACCATCCTGCAACCCTATCATCTGTCACCCTCGCCACACCTCTAGCCTCGCAAACGTTCTTCCTCCCGTACACAACAATCCCTCGAACCTCACACCACCATCGCATGTATATAGCTTCTCCATTCACCCCTTTTGGATTTTTATCCCCCTTTAACAATTGTAACCCCTGAAGGACCTTCTGGGTAGAGTCCTTGATGACAGCATCGATTCCCCAACCTTCACGACGAGGATAAGGCAATTGAGGTGGCGATCCAAGGTTCACAAGAGCATCTTCGCCTGAACTTCATCTTCTCATTGGGATAGCCAGGTAGAGCTAATAGTTGTAGGATTTATTCTTGCTTTTCATTCTTACTTATTAGTATAACTTTTAGTTTCAACAATTAGTTATTAATCTATTGTAATTTAGAGAATTCAGTTGGACGGAGCTTGCAGATCTAGCTCCGATTCAACAAGAACTCCCCTGTAATCTAACTCACTCTTGCTCCACTATCGCTCCTCACTCACTTCTCCATAAAATATACCCTTTTCCCCCTTGATCTTGCCTCTCGCATTCCCACCTCGATCTACCACCATCAAATGTCAGAATCCTTTGCCTTTGCACCGTCATGCTTTCTATATAATTTGCAGGTTCTGAAGACCCCATTAGAAGGGCATAGACATCAAGAACAAACCTTCAAGTTGATAGAGCTCCAGACCCCCTCCGATGGGGCTCGAATCATTCCAAGGGTACCAATTCTCGAGGAGAGCTACAAGGAGGACAGAGCGGCCTATGGCAAGGCATTTGGTGGATGGAGGACTACGATACATATGATTAAAGGTCGAGGAAGAAGACATTCTTCCTCATTCTTTTAGCAAACCTCCCAATCGTTCGATTTTCGTCAAGGCCCAGGTCTAATTCAGTACATTCAATGTGAGGCAAAACGAAGCCCCCCTCGACTATTGATCACGCCATGTAGAAGAAACTTTGTCGCGTGATAGCATGCTTTAGTGGATAAATTAATTAGTAACCCTCACACCTTTTTGTAAATACAAATCAGTTAAATGTTAAGTTTATTATAAATATTTTTGTAAAAAAATTACGGACTCCTAGGAACTTATTGGATATTACATTTAGGCCAATGCCAGCTCACCTGACGTGGCAGTCCACGCGAGGTGGGAAAATTGCAAGGAAACATTTAAAGGTTCATTTATTTGTATTTAGTCCTAGAAATTTGTAAATAAGTGTAATTTTTTAGGGTATTTTACATGGGACCCCTCGAACTTTATCTTTTATTGCAAATAAACCCCTATCATGCCTTTATTTATTTTGCTGCATTTCTATTTCGTTTAAATAGCTCATGTACTTGTAAATCTTGGAAAAATAATAGTAAATGCTTAATATTATGCTTGTTCACCCCATGTTTCTATTTTAGCATTTTACTACATTTTTTGATTTATTAAAAATCATAGGAGCTATTTATTTCTTATTTAGCTATAAAATACAAAAAATATAAAACCTATCTGAAAAATTCCATATATATTGTTATATAATATAACTCCTGAACAAAAATCACAAAAATATATAAAAGAAAAACACTAAAAATTTAAAATACCTAAAAAATTATAAAAATCAGAAAAGTTTTATTAAAAATCTAAAAAAAATTATTTATGTTATGCATTTTTACTTATATTATGCTGTATATATCAAAACAAGTTCTAGGTACTTTCGAATTTATTATCCATTTTTAAAACCCAAAACAATGCGGCTTATTTATTAAAGCTTCTATTTGTATATTTAAATCAATAAAAAAATACCTAAAAATTAGCCAAAATTACATGAAATCATAAAAATAGAGAAAATTAGAAAAAACACAAAACAATTTGTTTTGAAATTTTTGAGCATATATAAGTATACTAAAAAAATCTAAAACACTATGTAGTTTATATATACATAATATTACTTATATTATGTACTTAATATTAGTATTATTATTTATAAATACCTATAAATATATTTAAAATATTAAAAATAAGAAGGATTTCTCTTATTTGTATTTTCTTTATATATATTATTCTATCTATTACTATTATTATTACCATATAGATATATATTTACATATTATATCTTCGGGATATTTACACCCATAACCCTGAGTAATTCTATAATTACCCCAGATACCCATGATAATCACGAATTACATTCAAGACCCTGAATAACCACTCCGTTTTATACCCATAACCTTCTGTTAGTTTACTTCGTTAACTCAACCACATGGCTGAGTTAATCTAACCCAATCCATGATCTAACGGTTGAGATTAATAAAAAAAGAAAAACATATGTTCGGTCCTGTCCTGGAGCTTGCTGTCGATGAGATCTTCAACGGAGTGAGGTAGGCGGAGGCGCTAGCGGGGGACGCACGACCTGGACCTGCAGGCGGGTTCGCAAAAGGGGAGGGGGGGTGCGACCGACCTAGGGAGAGGGGGGAGCAGGGCCTGGACCTGCAGGCGGATTCGCAGCCATCGGCTCGCGCGGGGGAGGGGGGCGGATTCGCAGGCGGGCGGTGGTGAGGCGGCTTTCCAGGCGATGGTGCCGCAGGTGCGGGGGACGGCGGTCTTCCAAGCGGGTGTTGCGGGCAACCTTCCAAGGGGGGAGGGGAGAGCAGGCGATAGAGAAGAAGCGGACCCTTCCGGAGGGGGTTGCGAGGATTCATAATGACGGGGTTGGAATTGGATTTCTCCTACCCTAATGTTGTTGTTGTTTGGCGTCTTGAGGATGACGGGGGCGCGAGGGGAGGGTCGAAGAGGGTGCGGGGGAGGGGGCAGGAGAGGTGCGGGTGCGCGAGAGGATAGGGGAGGGCTTGCAGGTACGGGGACGCCGGGGAGGGGCAGGACAGGTGCGGTGGGGCAGAAGGATGGGAGAGGGCTTGCAGGTGTGGGTACGCCGGGGAGGGGAGGGACAGGTGCGGTGGCGCAGGAGGATGGGAGAGGGCTTGCAGGTGCGGGGACGCCGGGGAGGGGCGGGACAGGTGTGGGGGCGCGGGAGGATGGGGGAGGGATTGCAGGTGGGGGGACGCCGGGGAGGGGCGTGACAGGTGCGGGGGTGCAGGAGGATGGGGGAGGGCTTGCAAGTGCGGGGATGCGGGGGAGGGGCGGGACAGGTGCGGGGACACGGGGGGCCTTCCGGGGAAGGGGGAGTAGGTGATGGCGGGGCGGGGGTGTTGCGGGCGGCCTTCCGGGTGGGTGGGTAAGCCTCGCGGGGGGGGGGGTGCGGGGGACCTTCCAGGCGGGGTAGGGAGGGAGCGGGTGATGGAGAAGAAGCCGACGGGTGGTGCGGGGGAGGGGGCGAGCGGGTGATGGTGAAGAAGCCGGCGCACGTGATGGAGAAGAACGGGGGGTTGTCCTGGAGCTCCATCCCGGGAGGCGCGGCAGGGAGGCGGCCGGCGGGAGACCTCGACCTGGGTGGGGGAGATGCTTGGAGGACGAAGGGAGTAAGGAGGAGGACGAAGGGAGGAAGGAGGAGGGCGAGCGGTGGGAGGGAAGGGTTGGAGCTGCGTTAGAGTTACTGGAGCTTGCGGGCGGATGGCCGGAGGGAAGGGCTGAACTGCGGAGGTTCTGGGTATTTTGTTTGACGAATGGCATCATGTTGTAAATATGATGGGTTTGGAAGGACAAAATCGACTACTTCCGTTAGAGTTAACGGAGAAATAAGACGGAAATTAACATAGGGTTATACCATGTAAAGGTTAACCATTACTCGGGGGTTATGACGTAATTCGCTATTACGCAGGGTTTCTGGGGTAATTATCATATTACTCAGGGTTATGGGTGTAAATATCCCTATATCTTTTTAAAAAGAAACTTATAAAATTGCAAAATTAAAAATAAAATAAAAATTTTAAATTTTAAAAACATAAATATAAAATATTAAATTCAATTAAAAATCCACAAAAAGCAGAAAAAAGCAAAAATATTTGTTGTTTATTTTAATTAATTGATAATAATCACCCCTATCCCCATTGCCCTCTATGATTCAACACTCCAACCTTTTTCACTATGCACATGTAATTTGTAGAGTTAAAATAAAAATAAATTTGGACTCATACATTTGCATTGCATTATCATACAATGTGAGCTTATTGTTGATTTTGAGTGATTGTTCATGTTTTGAGTACCGTGAGAGCGGTCGATACATCAATTGTCGGATCCGACTTGCCGGACACCGCGGGCCCTCCAAGATCGAGCTTTAGAAACCTTTGCTCAATCCATCTATCAGTATGCTACCGTAGGACCATAATGTATGAATCCTATCCCAGAATACTATCATCTTCTCATCTTAGCGGAAACCCAAATGTCATAGTTATGTTATCCCTTCGTGTATAGAACTTTGTGACAATATCTTACGGAAATAACATTTTTTGTATGAACTTTCCTATAGGAAGTATAGTTAATTTGTGTGGTGTTATCATTAAGCACATCATTAGGTTAAGATCCATTCTTGCTAGACACCAACGATAGTGTTAGGATACCCTATCAACGCTTTGATAACCTAGTACCACCTAGTTGTTGCTCAACTGATCACATCAATTAGTAACATCTTATTTTCTCCTTTTTGTTTTGTATTATACTGAAAAGCTGTAACATTCGATAAATACCAGGCAATTGTAGCTGCAGATCTCAGGTCTTCCAATACATCATTTCATAACAATATGGTATCAATATCCCAAGCACCTCGATGCTCCTCTTTTATTTTGCCATGTCCACCATAACAAAAGCCGGCCTCTTCCCATCAGTCTCCTCTCTCAACACCTCAAAATACAATCTCTGGCATACGCAACTTGTACCATTGTTGTATGCTTACCATTGATGTATGCTTACAATATGTTCTTGATTGTTGATGGTTCTACTCTAGCTCCACTAACCACTATAAACAGCACACAAGATTAGGTCACTATTCTAAATCAAGACTATCTATCACGACATCGTCACGATCAGTTGGTACTTGGATGGATTTTCACCTCCCTTGCCAAAGAAATCGGAGCTCAGCTCGCTCATTTAATCAGTGCCAGTGAGGGTTTGGGCTTCTATTGAAACCTTGTTTTCACAAACAAATGCACATACCTTCTATTACTAAAAGAACTGGTAAACATTAAGAAATGTGATCAAACCATTCTATCCTACACTAATAAAGCAAAACAATTGGCTACTGATCTGGCCTTTGCTTCTAGCAAACCCATTGATGATGATGATCTTATTTTACCTATCATCAACGGCCTCCCATCTTAATATGATCATGGTGTGACTATATCATAACCAGATGTCTTTATGAATCAATTTATTTTACAGAGGTAATTGGCTACCTTCTCACACATGAACAAAGAACCCTGAAACAACAACAATCCAACAATATTACGCTTAATCATGTTACTTGAGGTAGTTCTTCTATTTGCAGCAAAGCGCATTCGTAAACTTGTGGAAGTCAACCTACCACTCATGGACGAACTTTTTCTCATAACTTTTACGATGCTTCTGATAACTTATCTTGCCAATATGTGAAAAAAACAATCATATTACCCCAAAATTGTTATTTTCATTATGTCCAAGAAGGTCAGGCCAGAAATGCTCATAATGTATACTGCAGATGTTGAGAGTAATGTTGAATTGTTGTATCCATATTCAAGGGTCTCTCATCGTATCACACATTCAATAGCTAAATTTAGGCCTTTCTTCTACATATGGCTCAAGCTCATTTTTTCTATCTCCTATTTCCTATTGTCAAACTTCATTTGGATGACATTTTAGTTGTTCCTTCTTCCATTAAAAATCTTAAATATATAAACAAATTTGCCAAAGATAATAGATATTATTTCAAGGTCGATGCTGACACTATTCTTGTAAAGGATATGAAAACCAAGAAGGTCCTTCTTTAAGGCTATGTTAAAAATTGTATATACCATATGTGGTTGCCTACAAACCATTCTTCTTCGGTAGCAGATATTGCCTTTACTACAAAAAAAGCTCCAATAAACATCGGCACCAACGTTTTGGACACTTAAATTTCAACTCTTGAAGGAATTAACTGTTTGAATGATCCCGACAATGACATTAAGTGGTCAACAATCGTACCTTAGATGTTTTGCGGTCGACGGGTGTGGGAAGACCGGATCCGACGGAAGAACGGCGTGCGAGCGCAGGGAAGGTGGGGACGGATGGCTCAAGGGGCTCGCACCCTATAAATAGACCTCCCGACGGAGGAGAAGTCGTCTAAGAAAAGCCTCGAGATCGGGATCCCCCCTCCCATCCCTCTCTTTCCCTCTCTCGTTCTCTCTGAAGCAAGGCGGCGTACCTTGGTTCGCAATTGGTATCATCTTCAAGTTCTTGTCTAATGCTCAATTTGTCTTCATTATCCTATAGGACAATCAGAGGATATGATTCCTCTACTTCATTATCCTTTTCTTGATAAATTTAAAGAAAAGTAGCATCACGACTTTCGATTAGTCATTTAGTTCCATGGAAGAACCTATATCCTTTAGAATTCTCACTTATCCAATAAACTTGCACTTTAATGTCCTGAAGTCTAGCTTGTCCCTAAGCTGACTCGGTATCATAAAATGTGCAACACATCCCCATTTTCGGAAATGGCCCAACTCGGGCTTTCTGTCATTCCATATTTCATATGGCATTGATTCCATGGACTTGGTGGGAATCTTGTTCTGTATATAGTTCGCAGTCAACACTGCCTCTCCCCAGAATTTCTTGGAGAGTCCTGAGTGTAAAAGCATTCACCTCATTGCATTCATCAATGTTCAATTTTTCTTTCTGCTACATCATTTTGTGGTGGTGTATAGTGCATTATAATCTGCCTACAAATTCATTTCTGAATACAGTAATCCTCAAACTTCTTTGAAGTATATTCCCCACCTCTATATGTCCTAAGGGTCGTGATTGATTTCCCCAATCTTGTCTCCACTTCCATCTTATATCTCTTAAATGTTTCAAGTTCTTCTGACTTTCTTCCTAAGAGATAAACATAGGAGAACTTTGAGTAATCATCAATGAATGTTATAAAGTAATCCTTATTTATATGTATGCTGACGCTCAATGGTCCACATATGTCCGAATGAATCAAACCTACCAAATTCCAGTTGAGAAGGGTCTTCTCGTCATTTTACCGGTTAGAAAATGTTCACAGGGCAATGTCCTTGTACTCGTGATCTTGTGCAACATATTTGTCTTAATCATTTGATTCATCTTAGAATTTTCTGGATGACACAGTCTCATGTGCCACAAGTCACCATCAGACAAACAACACAAGGAATACTCAGAAGAGACATTCAATGATTCACTAGAGTTTATTACAAGAAGACAGAATAGGTCATGCTCGGGCACAAACTTTCCTATCGCATAGGCCTTCTTATTCTTGCCTATAGTTACACGTTTATTATAAAATAGGACTTCGAAATCCTTCTTGAGCTTCACTGGAACAAAGATCAGGTTCCGACGTATCCATGGGGCATATAATACATCATTCAGTACCATAGTGCTATCCTCCAAGTCAAGTATGTACGTCCTAACACCTTCCACGTCTAGGTAAGTGTTGTTCCCCATGAAGATCCTTTATTCTCCTTTGCTCAGCTTCTTGAAGTCCACCAGGCCTTCCTTCATCTCCGCGATGTCTCTGGTTGCTCCGGAGTCGATCCACCATTCATCATTGTCCATGATGACGGAGTTGCATTCCACGATAACCGTGAATTCCATTCCTTCTTGCCTTTATTTTTAGGCATTTTAGAATTTCCCGCCTTCTTCTTGTTGGGGCAATTGACCTTGAAATGACCATATTTGTCGCAACCGTAGCAAGAGCCGCGTGGGTAGTTCCCACTCTATCTCTTGAAATTCACCTTGGAGGGACCTAGCCTTTTCTTCGCATGCACGGCATTTGATTCTTCTTCCTCGACCTCAAAGGTCTCAGCTTTCGATCTTTGCTTAGAGAGATCTTGCTCAATTGCCAACTGTGTAGGTAAGTCTGTGATGAATCAACGATTCATCAACGCAATATCTTGATCTTAGCAAAATCTCCGAGTAAAATCCCAAAAATGTCCATAAAATCAATAAATTAACAAAATGACTCTTGTAAATAAAACACACTAATTATTGTATATTAGATTGTATAAAATAAATAAATAAATAATAAAAAGCCGCAAAATCAAAGGAGTTTCTCACATGTAAATAGCCTAAAACTTCATGTATTTTTAATAATTTCATTTAAACTCCTTTTTGGCTAATTCTTTCTCCAACTTGTTCACAACCATGTATATAAAAATACAAAAATAAAACAAATTTTATCTCAAATAAATGCTCCTAGATCCCAAAGGGAAAAAGCCGTAAAAACCAACTTACAAGCTAAATTCTCGCTCAATAGGAACTCCAAATTCATCAAACTCACTTTTAAAGTTCAGGATAGACAATTATCTATCCAACGAAAGTGGTTTCATTAAAATCGGAGCACATTTGCAAAAGTTGGGTTTTGGGACCTAGATGTACATTGTATATTATGTATATATTCATTATTTCTTTATTTTTTATTTTAATTTTTTCTAATTACTAAAAATACAAAAAAATCATGATTGTGTTGTATTTTGATTGTAGTATTTTATTGTATTTTTCTGTTGTAAATATCTTTTATTAAAAATACAAAAAATACATATTAGAAAAGCAAACAAAAAATGTACATGTTGTATGTATTCCCTTGCAAATTCTCCACAATTTTTTCCTTCTTTATATATTATGTTGTATTTAAAGTAGCCTACTTTATTTCATTTTATTTTTTTATTTATTTTACATTCTCTACAATAATCACCATTCAACTCATTCTACCACCAACCTCCATTCAACCTCACCATATTTTAAACATCACATTCAACTCCACTAATAAAATAACATCCCACCATTTTAATAACCTCTCATTTCATCCTCTTTATATACATCCCATCCACCTCAATTTGCACTGGATACATCTTTATTTGAGGAGAGTCTAGTTCCTAGAGTTGAATCGGTGACAGCGATGCAACCGCGGTCGAGCGACGACGGCCCTATCTCCGGTGAGATCCGTTGGCTTTTCGGCCAAAATCGCAACCACATTCGTACATTGATCGAGCTCATAGCTCGCCGACGATTCGAGCGAAGACCATGCTCTTGTGAGCACATCATCGGCGACTGTCCATCCTAGGTAATTTTATTTTCATCTTGTCATCATTTGTTTCTTTGCAATTTTTTTAGCACATCACATTACCACCTACATATCATCCTTTCCATCATCACCACCATCACACCACCATTTTTTTCCCGTCATGTGCATCCCTTGATTAACAAAAAATATATAAAAAATTAAAACAAAAAAAGTTTTTTGTTGTTTAGTACAGAAGCATTTTCATATAAAAAATCAAAAAATAAAATAAAATAACAACACATGCAACAGAGGTGGACGGGCCCCCCAGCAGCCGTCGGCCACCCCCGCTGCCCAAAGCCGTTGTGACTGCGGCAGCCCATCTCCGCCCAGCAACCACTCCACCGCCGCCTGCCCCCCGCGGGTGGTCGCTCTCCACCTCCGCTCCAACACCAACAGCCGTCAGCCGCCCGCCATCAGCTGCCCACCTCACCCTCTGCCGCCTGGGCCGCCCCTCCCCCCTTCTTCAGCCCAGCCGTGGCCCTGCACCCCCTCCCGTGTCCTCCACGGGTGGCCGTGTCGCCTCCGTCGCGGCTCACAGTGGCGCCTCCCCTCCTTGCCGTAGACGTGCAACGAGCCGTCGCCACCGACCAACCATTTTGGGTTCTCCCATGCGCACCCGCCGATGGAAGAAGAAGGTATATTTTCTTTTTTTATTTTTTTTATTTATTTTGTAAAAATTGCACTCGTATATTTTTATGTTTGTGTAATTACTCAAACGTCCCTGTAAATACTTTATAGTAAATATTGTTTTCTGTTTTTGCATAGACAACCACATGTTTGTACAATAATTTGGACATCAAATTTGAATCTTTTATTTTAATGAAAAATGTCATTGTGTTGAGCAACTAATTGTATACCATCTGACTATTTCTTTGTATTTTTGTGGTCTTTGGGTAATTAATTAAAATTGTCTAACTGAAATCCTGCATATTTTACCCATTCAGTGCTCTTACACTGATATCTGACACACGGTTGTCTAAAAATTCCACAAAAAATTAAACATGATGCCCTGAAATGTGATTGAGAACTATCCAAATTTCATCCAAAGTGAAGTTGTATTGTGCCTGAAATAATTTGTAGAGTGTTTTTAGTATTTTATTTTTAATTAAACCCACGTACATTATTTTTGCGAAATTTCAAGTCTCCTGCATTTCTTATGAAAATACCTATATGAGATAATTTGCTATTTACTTAATTGGCTATTGTGGATTTATTAGGAATTAGCTACTTACTGTCACTCTGTTTTCACTAAAAAATCCATAAAAATTCATATATTGTCGAAAAATTCCAGAAAAAATACCGTAGTCTCATTTCATCATGTTTTTATTCCAGTAATTTTTTCATAATTTTTGCTTACTGTTTGTGTGAAAAATTGTGAAAGTACCCATAAAAAGTATGCATTTTTACTTGTTGCATTTTAATTCCTAAAATTACAAAAAATGTGTCTTGCATTCAACACTGGATTAGTATTCTAGGAAAAATATAACTTGGTTAAATTGGGCTTATTTTCTATTCAAATTAATTTGGCTAAGTTGTATGCTTTCTTAGTGTATTAATTCAGCCGCATCTTGTATTTGTCATTCATTTTACATTAAAAAAATCTAAAAAAACCGCATTGAAAATCTACATCAAAGTTTTGAATTGAACTCAAAGTTGTTCCTTTGCCTCCCTATGTTCGACCCTGGACTTGTCCAGGATATAAATTAAGCAGAGACACTCTTCACGGAGATTTTTCTCTCGGTTCTGATCGAATCGCTAAGTACACATACTACAACGTGCTCGAATTAATTATCATATTTAGCGATTCGTCAGATGGTGCCGTTGCCAGGGAAGTTCAGCGATGGCCAGAGGTCAATGGAACCTCAAACCTAGGCCCCGCTCCGCCTTATTTTCCAGGTAAGCTTTTCCATCCTATGTTGTTATTTCTCGTTAATTTCTTCTATTTTATCGACCTTCATCTGACTTAGTCACTGCTCGCTGATCACCTCTCAAGCTCCGCCTCGCCTCCACCTTTCACGCGCCGACCTCTGTTCACCCTTTCCTTCCTCCACACCCCAGAACACCTCCGACCCATCTCCTCTGCCCTTTCCGGCGGAGGAGCTCTGAGCTCTTACCTTCTCCACTCGCAGTAGCTCCCATCCCACGTCACTATGCACATGCGCGCCACACGAGCGTTTGCTTTGGTCTACAGCACTAACATTTCAGGTATACGCCAATGGTCGGAGAGTTCACCGGAGTAGATTCTCTCGACCTCGTTGTCGGAGTCCAAGCCTCCTCCGGGTGATCTGGATACCGTAGATGGTTCACTCTCCGGTGAGGGTGTGGCTTGACTTGAGTGGCGAATTTAAGGATTAGGCACACGGTAGTTTAGAATCAAATTTGTTTGTACCCATCGTAATTTAGACCACACATATCTTAGAAGATTCACTTATCTTATAAGATTCATAATGAGACGCACATAAACACGTACTACTTAGCTCAAAAATAAATCGATTCTTCCCCGCTAATAGTATACTGTTTAGGTGCGATTTTTCTCGATTTGCATGCATTTAGTGTAAAATTTACAAAATCTGTTCTGTATAATGCATGGAGAGTGATGGTATTCACTGTAAGTATACCTTCTTCTGAGCATGCATCATAGTTTCTCGTTTGCATTCTGATTTCCGATTCCCCTCTTGTTTTACAACTTAAGGTCAAAAGAAATTGGGATGGAACGGTAGACGTGTTTGTGTGTTCATATAAATTTCAAGTGATAACCTAACTCTAAAATTGGGATTGAATTAAGCATGTCGATTAAAAAATTGGAATAAAAAGAATTCATGTTCTCGGGTGCATAAAGTCCTCATTGTTTGTTTTACTTGCAAGTGAGAGAGAGAGAGAGACAACCCTAGGATAGAGCCAAGCTGGGATTTCTTACTTACTACTGGTTCTTTCTTTTTAGGCGATTAGCTACTTTTTAGTGAGGAATACGAGGAGCCGTATTTATACATCCTTAGCAGAGTGGGAGGTTTAGAGGGCGCTTTAGTCCTCAAGGAACGGGCTCCGTCCTATACTTACTCCTATACTGGGTGAAAGTAGGCCAAACTAGTTGTAAGAACCAAGCCAGTCTGTAGGAAAATACGGGCACCTAACAACTCATTAATCTTTCTATGATTGTATTTCTCACCAACTAAAATTGACAAGATAAATCAGCCGAACTCTTACGTCCATCACATGTTGAGTAGATGAAACTGAGGGTTTGAATTGTGTTTGTATTGTGTGAGTTTACTCCGCACATTTACGTGCACCGTAGAACTAGCGCCTCATTGAATATCGTGATCTAATCGGTTCTTTTGAGATCGAAGATGACTAATTGGGGGGATATTTATTCGGACTTCGCGAATCTCTCGTTGAACCCTCCAAGAAGTATGTCTTCATTGGTCCATGCGTAACATGGACCAACCTAGACTCATGACCCTCTTGAGCACAGGATCACCCACTCTCAGGATGGTTACTCTCAAACCATTTTATTTCTCTCTTCCCACCTCACGGAGGAAGACCTTCGCCTCGGTGAGAATATCTTGATTCATAAATCCTCTTATAATCAAGAACACATTGTTGATCCAAGCCATAAAGAAGATTCAAGGAAAATGCCTCCAAAGAAGAGAGACGAGGAAGAAGAGAACCGTGAAGACCCAATGAGAATGATACTTGCCACATTAGTTGCATCTAAGCAGCAACACGCATTACTGAGAGCTCAGTTAGGAAAGTTAAATGTTGGGGTCGAACCACCAATGGATGCGGTGTATAACCCCGGGCAATATCAAATTCGGAATTACTTGAGTCTAGCCGACCCACTGTTGATTTTGAATTGAAGCTGCATTTTCTGAACCTTCTGCCACATTTTGATGGGAATGCTTCTGAGGAGTCATATGCATTCCTAAGGGACTTTGAGCTCATCTGGCTAACCTCAAACATAATAATGTTAGCCAGGATTATATTAGGCTCAAATCCCTTCATTTGCCTTGGGTGGAAAAGCTGATTACTGGGTGAAGAATCTTGAAATCACCGTCACCACTTATGCCCAGTTCAAAGACCTGTTACTCAAGAAGTTCTACCCGTTGAGTAGAACTAACATGATAAGGACGTGAATTACGAGTTTTTCCCAATTACCCCATGAAGCCTTTTGTGATGCTTGGGAAAGATTCAAGGACATCCTGCAGAAGTGTCCCTGTTGTTGGACATGTGAGCCCACGGCGAGCCATTATGCAATAAATGTTATTGCAAATTTCATTCCCTGATCTGAAATGAAGAATAAATAATTTGCATAATAGGTCCCTCTGTACAATTAGGGTTATGTACCATGGCTGTCTTAATGATCATACAGCTGTTGATTCAATTATTGAATCATAGAGGCTGGTGCTTGGATGAATATCTAAAGGGTTGGATTGAGGACTTATCAAGCACCGTCAAATGATTGTTAAGATGTGATCTCCAGCCTGAGTAGGAGATGGCAATCCTTTCTCACATAGGCTGATATCTGACCGACCTCTTGATGCAGGTCCTCTGCATAGGAATAGAGATTCGGATGTGTCAGATTAGTTAGGTCAATGGGTTGACTTAACGAGATCGAGATAACCTAAGTCCTATGTTGAATGCTGTCACAGCATAGGCACGCATCCTCTGACCGGAGATAGATGTATTGCTATATGTCTGAGTATGTACATTTGGCAGACCAATAGGTTGATGACCTAACCAAGGTCTATACACCGGTACGCTGGTGTGCATATAAGGGCATATGAGTAATACGATCTCTCAAAGGGATCATACAGGTTCATTACTGAACCGGAAGACATGAGCTCACTCATGAGATATTGGGAAGAATCAAATTCCGTGCACGGTCGTCTCGCTTTGGAAGCTTGACTGAATTTGTAGGTTTGATATATACTTTTGGAAAGTATATGATCAAGACCTAGGTATGATATATGCTTTTGGAAAGTATATGATCGATACCAAATCCCAATGATCAAATGAGAAACTTAGCGATCAAACCCTGAAGAAGACAGTGTAAAATAGATCTTAATCTTCGGGTTGACCATGGGTCTTCCAGTATGCAGGATGTACAGGTATTGGGAATACCTGAGGGTGATGTGATCTTAAACGATTGTATATCCATGACGCTTCCATTCCGAGGGAGTGATGAAACAGGTCTGGATTTTAGTGACTCCTTCCAGTAGAGAAGCAATCTGATCTTAGTCCAAGTGTTGGACATTGGTCTGAATGAAGATTCAGATGTAATGAAAAGATTAGATTTGCGGTCTTGATTTAATCAAGCATCTATGGGAGGTTCGTAAGATCTGGATTTGAGATAATATCTCAATATCCAAGTCACTATACGTGGAACAATACAATCGCCCTGTCCTTATCTCCAAGTATCTGCGGAGAAAGCACATTATTCATGAAAGGGTTCAAGAATAATTCTTTTGATGAAATATCCAAGTAAGGACTTGATGATTAAATGAGATTTAATTATCAAGCTTAAATATGAATATGATTCATATTGTGAAAATGATTATCTAAGATAATTAAATGGGATTTAATTATCAAGGATTAGAGAATGTGGATAATACTATCCATGATATATGTGTATTATAAATGTGATTTATAATATGTATATATAAGAGAGAGAATTTATGTAAATAGCATTTGTTAATTAATAGTGTGAATTGGATTCACATTTGTTAATTAATTGGAAATGCAATTTACAAATTAGTTTGGGTTGTGAATATGATTCACATAATGTTCAATGGCATGATTGAAATATTCACAAATTAATTTGGAATTAATTTGGTGGATATTTTTGCAATAATTGAGAGATAAAATAATATAATAAAAGGAGAAATAAAGCCACCAAATTTAGAGGTGACGTCACCCATGAAAGAGTCATGGGTGACGCCCCTTAATTTTAGGAGGCTATATTGACTCCATTTTATTATGATGATTAATCTCTCAACTAATTTATTTATGTTAAATTAAAAATATGTTGATAATGCTGCAACATATATTTAATTTATTCATAAATAAATGTTGTTGGTTTTAACCAACAACAATCATAGCCATTGATTTAGCATGGACCAAGCATAGCCCTTGGATCCATGTGTCCCATGGATTGAGATCCATTGGATCCTAAACTAATATAAATAGAGGGCTAGGGTAGCCTTCCATGGTACATGATTAAGAGTTGTGCAAGGTTACAACTCTCTCTCTCTCTTTCTCATTCTCGCCCTCTCTCTTTCTCTTCTTCATCAAGTGGACGTCCACTTTGTGTTGAGAAAGGAGAGACTCTCGGCTTCTTCTTCGACGCTTGGATCTTCATCGAGGATTGCGGGAAGGAACGTGACTCATCATCACGCTCGCAAGTGTGTTCTTCGTGGATCGGACTTAAGATAGGAGGATCTCTACTTTGGGATCTCGCGATCACAACCACGCTTCAAGAGGTATTCCTTGTACTTTGTGGTTTGATGAAACGATCCGAGAAGTGTTCTCGTGATCATGTGGTTTCATCTTTAAAGTTACAATTTTAATTTCCGCTGCATCTAGCATCTAGTACGACTAGTTGCTCTGATTGCATACGATGCGATCAACACGCTTCCGTGATGCGCTTAAGGATACTCAATATCCTTCAAGTGGTATCAGATCCAGGTTGAATAAGGTTTTGGATATGATCCATACACCTTAGACGATTTGGTTCTTGAGAGGGTTGCGAAATTTTTACTGCATTTCAATTTTCGCACCTCTGTCTAATTGAATTTTTCGGCACTGTTTAAAACGCTTAAACACGAAATTTTCAATTGGATTTTGTTCCCCATTAAACAAGGAAACCATAGGACTTGAGTTTACTAAATTTAGACTTTATTTTCTCAAGATATGGCTTTTTGAATATGACTATATTCACTGTTGCGGGAACTGCGGATTTGAACGTAATTAATGAGATGATTACGGTTTTAATCCGCCTTGAAATGCGTGAATTATCACTTGGGTTCTTTAATAAATCAAATAGGCAATCTTTGGAAACTGAGTTTGCATTTTTTGGATTTAAATTGATCAAGATAAGTTAATTTTAGTGATTGGGGGTCACTGCTGGAAATTAACATTTTTGATCTTGAACCTTGTGATATGTCATTCAATTATCATGATGAAAATTAATTGTTAATTTTCTGGAATAATTAGTGATAAATATTTGTGAAATATTTAAAGAAATAATTATTTCATTGAATGACACTTGCCTAAACCACAATGATGAGATATTAGATCTTGATCATTGGTTCATCAACAAACATTGCTTTCATGAAAACTATAGTTTATCCTACAATAGTTGTAGGACAACTTTTACATGAAAAACCCTTTTGCTTGAATAGGATTGGGGATTTGTCTAGCAAATCTCCTTATAATCAAAAATGTTTTGATTTATATTATATGGTATAATTTCGGTTGAAAGACCGATGAACATCTCAAAGTACATGATGGTCTATCTGGTATTATCCTTTCCCGAGGCGGATGTGGTGCCTAGTCGGAGAGCATTGGGGTCGCGGGTTGCAACGTATGTGGTCCGTCCCACTCTCGTCGGTACTGGCCATGACAGCGGGTAGGGACTGTATAATACCGGAGACAGACAATGTGTATTTTTCTAATTATTAAAATTCAAATAATACGTATTTTGAGATAATACCTACTATTCAAGTAAAAGACATGTTTGTTGATTGATGATTGGATTGATGATTGATTTAATGTGATTAAATTAATTATATCCAATAAACACTCTATTATGAATAGATGCGTATTTCCCTTGGAAGAATTAATTATGTGAATATGATTCACGATAATTAATTACAAAATTTGAATACGAGGTGGAGGATCACATAAGTGACATCCATGGTCTCCCGTCAAGGCGAAGGGTTCCGTCGCCAGGGATTGTATGTAGGAGACGCCTGTCCGAAGTGACAGATCCTATATGCAAGCGCATCTGGATCGGGCTCTTTGCTTCTCGAAAGAGTAAGGCCGTATGCGTAGTGACCAAAATATTGAGTCCTCATATTATTGGGGCGATATTGGATTGCGCATAGCGAGTTCTAATCCTGTTGACGGTTGGTTCAATTAGCAACGGGTCAACATCATCTTAGGGGTGGTGGGCCCGGGTGTTAAAGACCGAATTGGGAATGCAAGTTGGACTTGCAAGGCGGAATGAGTTCCCGCTTCTTTTTATTGGAGTCGTAAGTTCTCATATTATTGGGATGCGACAAAGATAGGAAAGGAGATCCCAGATCTTGCTAGAGATATAATGGTAAGAATATCTCTTACATTGAAAGTGATTAAGGGAATGAACTTTCAGTGTTGACAAGGCAAGACAACTTTGATATAAAAATTCCTAAATCAAAGTAAAACATGTATATATAATATATATACCCTTATGCAAATTTCTTATTTCAGATAATCCTTCATTAAACCCACTCAATGTTATACTCAATAATAACCAGTAAAATATCTTGGATTGGACTCGTGATCCAGATATTGTACTTGCAATTGGACACATAATGTATGTGGTTGCAGTGTGCAAGTTTCCTCAACATAATGAGGAATGACAATTATGTAAGACAATAAGACATCGCCTTAGAGTTTGTATGTCTCTGTAGTCTTGATCCTTCATTGAGTGTACTTTGGAAGTGACATGTCGATGGTGATCGTAATTGTCGAATAATCCTTATAAAATAAAAGAAGATATTTTGGCATACATATGTGCTCTAGACATTTATTCATGAATGACATGGTTCTCTGCATTATGCAGAATGGTGGCTCGAAAGAGATGATGTATTCAAAATGTTTGAATACCTACCTGAACCTAAGTCTCTAAGAGTTAAGATGTATGAAGATATGATGAGTGTCATCATTCCATTATCTATACTCTAGTCATTCATGAAGCTTTATGATATTCATATTGTATGAATTTAATGAAGCATGTATAAATGTTGAAATGCTCTTACATTGAATCCTTTGAATTCAACATAAGAGATTCTTTGTCTTAAACAATGGTTGTTTATTGATGAAGAGAGCACAGTGGAAGCATGGGTCGGACCCGAGTAAGAAGGAAAGTCAAAGAGTTGACCTACTTCTGTGACTTCCATATCACATCCAAAGAGTTGGATGAATGCCAATGCTGCAATAAGTTGATGTGTTGATAGTATGACTATCAAGTCTGTTTAAAATCCTTAGTGAAGGACTCAGATAGAGCATCAGAATAATCTACATATAATCATTGACTTTGACTTTCTTATTTCATAAGATAAAGTCTGACAATTGTATCCCAATCTTCTAATGACATTTGCAATTGGTTGCATATATATATATATATTAGAAGATTAGAAATTTGATCTTAAGGTTTAGTAGTCATCTACATGGATATTACTGTAATTGTTGCAGCAATCTCTATTGGATAGATTGACTTCATATTCTCAGTGGGAGATCCCTTAGTCTTAGAGAATGTCTCTATGACCTAGATATTAGAATACCCTCATTGTTTGTTTCTAAATGTTGGAAATAAACATGAATTCTGAGATAGAACTATCATAAAGAGTTATGATGGGAATATTTCAGATAGTAATCTAACATCTAGTGGACTCCACAAAATTAGAAAATTAATGAATGGTTCATTGAGATTTCTAATACTGAAAATCAAACCTTATAAGGTCAATAGGAGGATGAAGATCATTTGACAATGATCTGGCATCAAGCCTTGGACATTTTTCTGTTGATTTGATCAATAGACTAGTAAGATATGAAACTTTAGAATGTCTAAAATTTCAAATCTTACATACTTGTGAATATTGTATTCAAAGTAAAATGTCCAATACACCCTTCTCTGAAAATGGTGTTAGATGTCGAGGTATTCAAGATCTCATACATATTGATGTATGTAGATCATCTATATCATAGTAAACATTATGGATATGTAATATCTATTGATGATTACGTATGATATGAGATTTCTTCTCTTCACCTGAGAAACCTTTGAAATGTTCAAAGATTTCACAATTTTGGTTTAGAACCAAAGTTTGAAGAAAGATGAAATGAATTTGATCTAACCTAGGTAGCTTGTACCTATTAGATAAAATTCAAAGAATACCTTATGGAGATATGAATATCATTTCTATCTCACTCCTCCTAATACACCTAAACTCAATGGAGTTGTAGGGAGATACAATTGGATCATGTGTGACATGATTTGATCAATGATGAATTTTAGCATAATTATCCTCTTAGTTTCCTGGTATATATGTGTGGTAGAGACTACAATATATATCCTTAATAAGGTTCCATGGATGTAAGCTGGAATCTAGCACTTGAGAGTGCTACTTCATTAGGAAAATAAAGTATGGTATTGGATACCTACTTTATGACCTTGAGATTCTTAAAAGATCTCATCTCTGAGAATGTGATTCTTGGAGGATTGAGAATCTTGAGAATCAAGATGAAAATGAAGTAAAGGAACTCATTTAATCTTAAGAAGATAATGAGGCTCCTGAAATCAGAAACTAAAAGGACAATTAAAGGTGAAACATTAATACCTCTTCAAATGAGTTCGAGGATGTATTCCATGTGTCAGCCAAGTCTGACAATGATCGGACTTCATGTGATGAAGCTCCTAAGGATCATGACATGGAAAGATGGATATTAGCAATAAAGTCTAAAGTAGACTTCATATACAAGTGTTGTATATGGACCCTCGAGGATCCACCTATAAGGGTTAGACCCATTAAGGTATAAATGGATCTTCAAGAGAAAGGGAACCTGATGAGAAAGTAGAGACCTTCAAAGCTCGGTTCGTAGCCATAACCTACACATCGGAAGAGAAGACATTGCTTGCAATGAGACTTGCTCTTCGGTAACCATGCTTAAATCATCAGAATATTGCTAACCTTAGCTACACAACTTGACTATTGCATCTTCAAGATGTAATTCAAGACTGCATTCCTCTAAGAATACCTCTCTGAGGATATTCACATGAAGTAGCCCCAGGGCTTCATGATTTGGGAAAGTAAGCTGTGAAAGCTAACGAAATCCATATATGGACTCAAATAAGCTTCTTGTAGTTGGAACATCAGATTTGATGAAATCATAAGTGTTATGATTTTAGATATAATCTTGATGTACCATGTGAAGCTTAGTGGGAGTGCCATTGTATTCATCGTGCTAAATGTAGATAATATCCTAATCATTTGGAATGATATAAGGATGATAATAAGTGTTTTATAGACTGGCTATTCCATACCTTAAGATATGATCTCAAGGATACCTCTTAGATCTTAGTTCTGAAGTTGTTCAGAAGCAAAGAAAAGAAGGTATTGGGATTGTCACATTTGTAGTACACCTTGGACATATTCCATTCTTGGAAATTCCAAGAAAGGCTTCCTTCCCTTGAGATTTGGTACTGACCTATCTAAAGGGATAGCACCTCAAAGAGTTGAGGAAGTGAATGCTAGAACTGCTTGCACCTCTGCATCAGTTACGAGAAGCTAAATGTATACTAAATGTGTATAAAAGCCAGATATCTGCCATGCAGTGGGAGTAGTAAACTGTTACTAATCCTATTATGAAGAGAAAACACTTGATTGCAGTAATAACGATATCTTCAAAGATGACAAGGCTTTAGAGATAGTGATCTCTAAGTCTTATCTTCAAGAAGTTAAGACTTTATAGATAGAGATCTAAAAGGTCTTAACTGTGGATACCTTGAGAGATAGTGATCTCCCAGATTAAGGGTATTCTGATAAGGATTATGGATATACTGGTTATAACAATTACTGAGCAATAGTGTCAAGGACACTATAATTTCTTTGTCAAGATTGAGTATTGGTTGCATTAGATGCAACATTCGCATTGGATGCGAGCACTATTACCTAGGGATATGCAAGTGCCGTAAAAGGACTTGGCATAGTCTTTTGGGAACAAAGTGACTGATCAACTTACCTAGCTATTTCTAAATAGACTATGATTGTCACATGAGTGTGGGTTTAAATGATTAGCCCATTAATGGCTCTTTGGGCTAGTGGGAGATTGTTGGACATGTGAGCCCACGGCGAGCCATTATGCAATAAATGTTATTGCAAATTTCATTCCCTGATCTGAAATGAAGAATAAATAATTTGCATAATAGGTCCCTCTGTACAATTAGGGTTATGTACCATGGCTGTCTTAATGATCATACAGTTGTTGATTCAATTATTGAATCATAGAGGCTGGTGCTTGGATGAATATCTAAAGGGTTGGATTGAGGACTTATCAAGCACCGTCAAATGATTGTTAAGATGTGATCTCCAGCCTGAGTAGGAGATGGCAATCCTTTCTCACATAGGTTGATATCTGACCGACCTCTTGATGCAGGTCCTCTGCATAGGAATAGAGATTCGGAGGTGTCAGATTAGTTAGGTCAATGGGTTGACTTAACGAGATCGAGATAACCTAAGTCCTATGTTGAATGCTGTCACAGCATAGGCACGCATCCTCTGACCGGAGATAGATGTATTGCTATATGTCTGAGTATGTACATTTGGCAGACCAATAGGTTGATGACCTAACCAAGGTCTATACACCGGCGCGCTGGTGTGCATATAAGGGCATATGAGTAATACGATCTCTCAAAGGGATCATACAGGTTCATTACTGAATCGGAAGACATGAACTCACTCATGAGATATTGGGAAGAATCAAATTCCGTGCACGGTCGTCTCGCTTTGGAAGCTTGACTGAATTTGTAGGTTTGATATATACTTTTGGAAAGTATATGATCAAGACCTAGGTATGATATATGCTTTTGAAAGTATATGATCGATACCAAATCCCAATGATCAAATGAGAAACTTAGTGATCAAACCCTGAAGAAGACATTGTAAAATAGATCTTAATCTTCGGGTTGACCATGGGTCTTCCAGTATGCAGGATGTACAGGTATTGGGAATACCTGAGGGTGATGTGATCTTAAACGATTGTATATCCATGACGCTTCCATTCCGAGGGAGTGATGAAACAGGTCTGGATTTTAGTGACTCCTTCCAGTAGAGAAGCAATCTGATCTTAGTCCAAGTGTTGGACATTGGTCTGAATGAAGATTCAGATGTAATGAGAAGATTAGATTTGCGGTCTTGATTTAATCAAGCATCTATGGGAGGTTCGTAAGATCTGGATTTGAGATAATATCTCAATATCCAAGTCACTATACGTGGAACAATACAATTGCCCGGTCCTTATCTCCAAGTATCTACAGAGAAAGCACATTATTCATGAAAGGGTTCAAGAATAATTCTTTTGATGAAATATCCAAGCAAGGACTTGATGATTAAATGAGATTTAATTATCAAGCTTAAATATGAATATGATTCATATTGTGAAAATGATTATCTAAGATAATTAAATGGGATTTAATTATCAAGGATTAGAGAATGTGGATAATACTATCCATGATATATGTGTATTATAAATGTGATTTATAATATGTATATATAAGAGAGAGAATTTATGTAAATAGCATTTGTTAATTAATAGTGTGAATTGGATTCACATTTGTTAATTAATTGGAAATGCAATTTACAAATTAGTTTGGGTTATGAATATGATTCACATAATGTTCAATGGCATGATTGAAATATTCACAAATTAATTTGGAATTAATTTGGTGGATATTTTTGCAATAATTGAGAGATAAAATAATATAATAAAAGGAGAAATAAAGCCACCAAATTTAGAGGTGACGTCACCCATGAAAGAGTCATGGGTGACGCCCCTTAATTTTAGGAGGCTATATTGACTCCATTTTATTATGATGATTAATCTCTCAACTAATTTATTTATGTTAAATTAAAAATATGTTGATAATGCTGCAACATATATTTAATTTAATCATAAATAAATGTTGTTGGTTTTAACCAACAACAATCATAGCCATTGATTTAGCATGGACCAAGCATAGCCCTTGGATCCATGTGTCCCATGGATTGAGATCCATTGGATCCTAAACTAATATAAATAGAGGGCTAGGGTAGCCTTCCATGGTACATGATTAAGAGTTGTGCAAGGTTACAACTCTCTCTCTCTTTCTCATTCTCGCCCTCTCTCTTTCTCTTCTTCATCAAGTGGACGTCCACTTTGTGTTGAGAAAGGAGAGAGACTCGGCTTCTTCTTCGACGCTTGGATCTTCATCGAGGATTGCGGGAAGGAACGTGACTCATCATCACACCCGCAAGTGTGTTCTTCGTGGATCGGACTTAAGATAGGAGGATCTCTACTTTGGGATCTCGCGATCACAACCACGCTTCAAGAGGTATTCCTTGTACTTTGTGGTTTGATGAAACGATCCGAGAAGTGTTCTCGTAATCATGTGGTTTCATCTTTAAAGTTAAAATTTTAATTTCTGCTGCATCTAGCATCTAGTACGACTAGTTGCTCCGATTGCATACGATGCGATCAACACGCTTCCGTGATGCGCTTAAGGATACTCAATATCCTCCACCTGTCATGGACTAGATGACAATATCTTGGTCCAATCGTTCTTCACTAGTCTTAACCCTGAGATGCAGGGTTTAGTGAGCCTGCCTGTGGAGGCAGCTATACATCACGAGGAGCGGATACTGTCTGGAGGGTATTCGAGCAGATGGCTGAAACTAGCCGCTCACAGATGGTCAGCAGGGCCTATACACCATCCCCCAGTTCACTCTCATCTGGAGGGGGAAAACAACTGTAGTCGATCTCTCTCAGGATGTGATCCCTAGCATGGGACTCCTTGCTGACAAGCTTACTGTAGTTGAGAGGATTGACAGGAGAATTGATGAATTGGACCGGAGCGTCTCCAAGATCCCAAAACAAATGGAGGAATTGACTGATAGGGTATCTAAGATAAAGATACCTGCCGTGATTGTACTCTCTGCTCCCGTTTATCGAGTTCACCATAGTCAGGAGCAGTTGGTGTTAGGGCAACCCCATCCATGTGAGCATGACCAATCCTACACCCACTCTTTCCAGCAGCCACCTCCATTAGCAGAGACAGTCCAGGAGGAGCCTCCACCGGTTTATGAGGTGAATGGAGTATGGTATACTCAGGACCCTGCCAGGCAAGGAAGTTTGGGAGACCGACAGACCTACCAGCGTCCCCCGACCTTTCATAACACCGCATTCACCTCCGCACCATCTACTTCACAGCAGAGCCCTGTATTCCAGCCACCCCAGCAGCCGCGGCAGCAGTACCAGCAGTATGGCCAACAAGGCCATTACCAGACGGTACAGCAGGGCCCGCAACCCCAGCAGCAGCAGCAGCAGAGGCAGTACTCTGGCCAACAGGGCCAGTCTTCCCGTTCTTCTTCTCAGTTTTATCCCCTTCCTTCATAGTCTAGTCCCGTGGATATACAACAGGAGATACTCGACGAGCTCCGTTCCTACAGGAACGATATTCATGAGTTACGGGTGGATGTCAACCGCTTGTCCAGATGGCGAGACGAGCAGACTGCATCCTCTACCTCTATCCCAGCCCAAGTTCAGGCTAACCCCAATAGCCTGAACCATTGTAGTTCTTAGCAGTACTTTGGTCAGGTATACTATTCAGCATCTCCTAGATCTGAACATGAGATTCTTTCGTGTGACTAGGCTAACCATATGTCACTCAGGAGCGGAAGGACCGTGATCGTACCTGACCGGGCGAGGGATACGAGGAGGGGCATCTCTAGAGCTCTACCTAAGGAGTCTTCAGAGGACGAGGAAGAGAGACGTTATATTTCGTATCCCCATCAGCAACATTTGAGGATACCTACTCAGGGAGCCGAGAGGAGGAGGAGAGCATGTATGCAGCATCGGCAGCATGGATACACTACTGATTCTACGTAGGACCTTGCATCTCCGGTTATGGTGGATACCACTCCAGCTTCTATTCCACAACCTTTAGTAGATAGTCTAGATTTTGATTCCATGTTGCATCAAAAAGAATCTTGTATGAAGAACTATGTTTCCGTTAATGCAAAGAATGATCTTTTAGTTCATGATTTAGACTCTTCATCCTCTGTTTCCCTAGATTCAATCCCTTTCCCCCTTGCTCTTACAGCAGGAAAGCACAACAAAAAGATTCAGAAAGATGACCCCGATATGGCACGGTTTTGTAAAGAGAACATCACTGTAAAGGTGCCATTTGATGAATATGTGGCTAATTATCCTGCATTCCAAAAATACCTTAAGGTGAGATGAACACCTACAAGGGTTAGCAGGAAGAAAGATAATCGAAATATAAAGACACATGTCTTATCAGTAGCCACAACCTATTATCTCAAGAATCAGACTTTGCCAAGGAAAAAGAGAGACATGGGTGCTCACTATGTGGAGAGTCGTATTGACGACATTGCGTTTGTTCACACTCTTGGATAACGGTTCTTTGATTAACTTACTTCCCTTAGCACTATATCAGAAATTGGAGTTGGGACCACATCGCAAATCTAGAGCTTTACTCCAATTCACTGATCGTTCAGTGAAGAAACCTAAGGGAGAAGTAAAGAACGTCATTATCTCTATTGAGGGGTAGAACTATCAGGTTGACTTCACATTCCTGGACATGGAGACCCCCAATCATTGGAGAGAATCTCAGATTATTTCTCGGGCGGCCCTTCCTTAGGACCGCAGGCGCAACTTTTGATTATGGTACGGGAATGATGAAGTTCCGTTCTCTAGGCGGAAAGGTGAACCTTGAGATGAAGCAAACCAAGTGTCAACGACCCAATTTAGAGAGTAGCACAGAGTACTCATCATCAGAGGCAGATTGCAGAATGATTAGCAACGTTGGGATTTGGGGACAGATTCCTTCGGGACAGAGCGAGACCCTTTCATCTGGAGAGGACATAGTGCATGATGCAGTTTGCCAGGTGTTGTATGATCTTGTTAGAGATGAATCTACCTATTCCTATAATGACGTAGAGATCCATCTAAATCTGTCAGTTCCATCATCTTCGGAACAATCATGGGACATAGATGATGAGTCGGACATGGCTTTTGCTGATTGTTTGGATATTTTTGACGATCCGACTCCCGAGACTTCTGATTTGGCGGGGACTCCTACACATTGAGCCCACCTTCATACAGCATGGAACCAGATTCAGATTCAGTTCAGCCAGATTTGATTGATGATATTGAAGGATATGGAATTATCCTCAAGCGCATCATGGAAGCGTGATCGTCGTATCGGATACGACACAGAACGGCTAGTCGTACTAGTTGTTCTGTGTAGCGGAATTTAAAAAATTTTCATGCGATGAAGCCACATGATCGAAGAACGATTCTCGGATCGTTTCATCTATAACCACAACAAGTATAGAAGAATACCTCTTGAAGCGTGGTTGATCAAGTCTCTAAGGATAGAGACCTCCTGTCTCAAGTCTGATCGTTGGTGAGACCGCTTGCGAGCGTAGGGATGAACCGCGTAGTCCTCGCAATCCAAGAATATGATCCAAGAACGGTTGCTCCTGATCTCGTCGTACAAAATCAATCATCTCCTTCGTGAGCGTAGCACTCCAAGAAGACGGAGAACCGAAGAACGTCGAGGCGGCGGCGCGGTGGCGAGAGCATCGACGAGTCTCTCCACTAGGGTTTGGTGGACGGCCACCAAGAAGAGGGAGAGAGGGTTGGCGTATGAGAAGAAAATGAGAGAGAGAGAGAGCTTCAATATTGCATAGCCCCAGAGCATGGTATGCCTCTCTATTTATATGGTTTTGGGATCCATGGATCTCAATCCATGGGACATATAAAATCAATGGATGAGATTGATTTATGTCCAATCCAATGGTCAAGATTGTTGTTGGTAAAACCAACAAATTTGGATTAAAATATATTTGACAAAATCAAATATAAATCAATCCTAAATTACACCAATAAATAACGAGAGAATATACATGGAGATTACATCTCCATGTACATTCCATGTGGATGGCCACCCATTCCAATTAGGAATTGGGTGCCGCCCACCCTTTCCATATGGAGGGCAGTCTCATCATATTCCATGAGATTGCATATCTCCACGGAAATCTCTTTATTTATTTCCAACAACTTTTGTTGGGTTTTATTCTTCAAAAATAATTTACAATTATATTTGATAATATTGCAATCTTGCCATTGAAAAATTGTGAATCATATTCACAACCCAAAACAACATATAATTTACATTGTCAATTAATTACACAATGTGTATCCAATACACATAACAATTAATCAACAAGTATAAAATATAATTAGCTCTCTCTAATACATTATAAATCACATTTATAATATATTATGAATAATTGGATATTTCTATCCACATTATTATTATCCCTAATAATTAAATCATATCTAATTATATTGGATAATTTCTTCACACATCAAAATGATTAAATCACACTTAATCATTAGTTCTTCATTGCTTAGATCTTATGGAATTATTCTCGAACCCTTCAAGAATAATGCGATCTCTCCTCAGATACTTGGAGATAAGGACAGGGCGGTTGTATTGTTCCATGTATAGTGACTTGGATGTTGAGATCATATCTCAAATCCAGATCCCATGGACCTCCCACTGATGCTTGATCAAATCAAGACCGTAGACCTAATCTTCTCATTACACAATGTGTATCCAATACACATAATAATTAATCAACAAGTATAAAATATAATTAGCTCTCTCTAATACATTATAAATCACATTTATAATATATTATGAATAATTGGATATTTCTATCCACATTATTATTATCCCTAATAATTAAATCATATCTAATTATATTGGATAATTTCTTCACACATCAAAATGATTAAATCACACTTAATCATTAGTTCTTCATTGCTTAGATCTTATGGAATTATTCTTCAAAATGATTAAATCACATCAAAACACTTTTCATTCATTTGAATAAAATTTTGGAAAACTGATTTGCACATGATTTGGAAAATGGTTTTAAAAATATTTTAAAAAATCTATACATATTGTTTGAAAAATATTTGCAAAATGATTTTCAAATTTTGTAAAAGTTTGTCAAATTATTACCAAATAAAGTTTTCGAAATGTTTGTCAAAATATTTTCAAAGTATTTAGAAAACCTTTTACATAATAGTAGCAGATAAATTTCTTTGTTAAGATATGAATATCCCTTAGATATATATATATATAATATCTCTATAAATAACAACTAACTTTTGTAAATACTGAGTGTGTAAATTCTTAAACCAATACGCACACACTCCTGCGTAAATATCTGCACATACTTTTCTTTCACTGACCTTTTTTTAAATCCCTAAAAAATAGAAATTTTCATAACCTATAAAAATTTACAAATCATTCCAAAATTTTCATAAAAAATAGCAAAACTTTCTAAAAATCCGTAAAAATTCAAAATCAAAAAATTCCTTCACAAAAAAATTTTCTTACATAGAATTTGTATTTTTCAGAATGATTATGACAATTGAACAAGTTTAAACAAAGTTTGGAGATTGGACCTTGGTTTAGACCTTAATCTAATTAAGTTCAGAGGAACCCATTAAGAATTGAAATTGAGATGCTTCATGTCACCTTGACTTAATTCTGTAGGTTTCATGAGACTATGTTCATGAATCGATTCAATGTGTCTAACTAAAACCCTTGATGCCATCCGTACGACTCTTGAGATAGTGTCTCGACTAGAAACATTGCACTTAACACTTAGCTCAACTCAGATGGATTGTTGAAAGATCTTCGAGACTAAGTCAGGACAATACTATGTCGCTTCCTCAAGGGTGGCTTAGGTAACATTCTTGGGGACTGTTTAAACTAGTACTTTAACTGACTTCTTCTAGAAGCAAGGACATCTAATGACTAGAGATTGGATTGAAGCAATTCTTCGGATGAGGAATGGTCTGCTACTACATTTTTCCAAGACCCCAAAACATGGGTAGATTAAAAGATTCTATCAGTTGAGGTACAACATGAATGCATATAATGCAAACAAAGAAAATATCCAAACATATGCTTATACCAAAAATTCCAAAAAGATTGAGCTTCCAAAAAAAGCATGCTTCTTGGTGAAGACTCGGTTACGCTGGATGAGCTTCACAATGGAATGAGACTATATTGGTCCATCTCCACTTCCTTTCCATTCAGCTAGCTTCTCCCTTTTCGATTGTAAATTAGCACACACCTGACCTTGAAGGAAGTATCCATCTCCCTGAGGACGAGTTGCTAGAGGAGAAAACTCCTTTATAGTTCGGCAATTTGTCTGGGAAGAGCTGCAAATTCACACACAAGGTTCTGTCATTTCAAGGTTGCGAGAGTATGTGATTGAAATAATGCTATTGAACAGACTGTGAATTGAACTGAATGATAGGATTATCGAGCCTAAGGGATGTTGTGTCATACTTCCTAACCTTAATATGGTTCCAAACAAACCAAGAACCCAAAGATCTTAACTAAGCTCCAAGCTTTGATTTTGCGAAGACAAGTTTAAATGTCAAAAATTATTCCAAGTTATTTCTTTATCTTTTCTTTATTTTTCTTTTTCTTCACTTATTAGCACATGTTGGCTAGGGACTAGGAAAGGCAAGTATAGGGGGTGATGAATCTCTATTTCAACACCTTTATTCTTTCATTTTGGCCTTAAATCCCTAGCTCAATACATGTATATAGCATTAATTTGAACAAAATAACACTCAATAATTGATCTGTGTACATTGTATAAATACATGAATCTAATCTCAAAAAAAATAATAAAGGAAGAAAAGAAATTGAATGAAATGTCAAAGACACTGAGTACCCTAGACCCTGAGACTGAGTCATCGTGATAACTTGGTTTACAAGGAATAAAGTACGTGGAGAATTGATAGAGAAACTATACAGAAAACACCAGAAAATACTAATTTTTATTCATCAGTAATTACATTTTGGGACATTATTTATTCTTTATTATTTAGACCTCAAATAAATAAACTTTAAACATGGACATTGTACATAAAACTATAAGAAAAATACAAAATTTATCTCATTCAAAAATAATGTATAATATGCTTTGGATACAAAGAATAAAAAGGCACAAAGAAAACTTTATAGACTGACTTAAAAAAAAAGAAAACTTTACAAACATGTATCTTCTCCATACATACACGAATTGACCAAACTCACCTTTATTGTTCATAAAATTAAATTATCTATTTAATGAAGGTGATTTTATTTAATTTGGACTTAAGATGCAAATGTTAGCTTTTGGGCCCTCATTATGCAATATACATGTATATGATAATATATTTATTAATTATATTTTTTACTTTCCTATATTTGTATATATATGTAAATATTATTCAAAAACATGTAAATAATAAAAAAACCATGAAAATACATCAAATTAAATAATGTATTGAAATATATAGGTAAATTATACATATAAGACTTATCTACATTTATTTAAGAAAACAAATAAAGTCAGAAAAATATAGTAAAATATGTAAATATGTATTAAATAAGTTATAAATGTATAAATTACGTAAGTAATAGAAAAAAATGTAAAATATAAACAAAAATAAAATACCCTAAAACATAGGTATGTGTTTGTGCAAATATGAACAGAAAAGAAAATAAATAAAAATTTCCTAAAATACTACATAAAATTACAAATATTTTTTATGTTTTACACTAAAATTAGATAAACTTGTTACTATTTTAAATCTAATTAATAAAAGTTTTTCTCTTGGGATTTTTCTGGTTGGCCTCCGTGGACCAACTTGAGTGCAAGGATTGTTGACAGGCAAGTCAATTGTCCTTGTGCCTCGCCCCTTCATGTCAGACTTGTGACCTACCCCTTTTCTATCAATTTATAGTCCATCTCCATATCTCCTTCTCCATCGAGACACCCACCATCCTGCAACCCTATCATCTGTCACCCTCGCCACACCTCTAGCCTCGCAAACGTTCTTCCTCCCGTACACAACAATCCCTCGAACCTCACACCACCATCGCATGTATATAGCTTCTCCATTCACCCCTTTTGGATTTTTATCCCCCTTTAACAATTGTAACCCCTGAAGGACCTTCTGGGTAGAGTCCTTGATGACAGCATCGATTCCCCAACCTTCACGACGAGGATAAGGCAATTGAGGTGGCGATCCAAGGTTCACAAGAGCATCTTCGCCTGAACTTCATCTTCTCCTTGGGATAGCCAGGTAGAGCTAATAGTTGTAGGATTTATTCTTGCTTTTCATTCTTACTTATTAGTATAACTTTTAGTTTCAACAATTAGTTATTAATCTATTGTAATTTAGAGAATTCAGTTGGACGGAGCTTGCAGATCTAGCTCCGATTCAACAAGAACTCCCCTGTAATCTAACTCACTCTTGCTCCACTATCGCTCCTCACTCACTTCTCCACAAAATATACCCTTTTCCCCCTTGATCTTGCCTCTCGCATTCCCACCTCGATCTACCACCATCAAATGTCAGAATCCTTTGCCTTTGCACCGTCATGCTTTCTATATAATTTGCAGGTTCTGAAGCCCCCATTAGAAGGGCATAGACATCAAGAACAAACCTTCAAGTTGATAGAGCTCCAGACCCCCTCCGATGGGGCTCGAATCATTCCAAGGGTACCAATTCTCGAGGAGAGCTACAAGGAGGACAGAGCGGCCTATGGCAAGGCATTTGGTGGATGGAGGACTACGATACATATGATTAAAGGTCGAGGAAGAAGACATTCTTCCTCATTCTTTTAGCAAACCTCCCAATCGTTCGATTTTCGTCAAGGCCCAGGTCTAATTCAGTACATTCAATGTGAGGCAAAACGAAGCCCCCCTCGACTATTGATCACGCCATGTAGAAGAAACTTTGTCGCGTGATAGCATGCTTTAGTGGATAAATTAATTAGTAACCCTCACACCTTTTTGTAAATACAAATCAGTCAAATGTTAAGTTTATTATAAATATTTTTGTAAAAAAATTACGGACTCCAAGGAACTTATTGGATATTACATTTAGGCCAATGACAGCTCACCTGACGTGGCAGTCCACGTGAGGTGGGAAAATTGCAAGGAAACATTTAAGGGTTCATTTATTTGTATTTAGTCCTAGAAATTTGTAAATAAGTGTAATTTTTTAGGGTATTTTACATGGGACCCCTCGAACTTTATCTTTTATTGCAAATAAACCCCTATCATGCCTTTATTTATTTTACTGCATTTCTATTTCGTTTAAATAGCTCATGTACTTGTAAATCTTGGAAAAATAATAGTAAATGCTTAATATTATGCTTGTTCACCCCCCATGTTTCTATTTTAGCATTTTACTACATTTTTTGATTTATTAAAAATCATAGGAGCTATTTAATTCTTATTTAGCTATAAAATACAAAAAATATAAAACCTATCTGAAAAATTCCATATATATTGTTATATAATATAACTCCTGAACAAAAATCACAAAAATATATAAAAGAAAAACACTAAAAATTTAAAATACCTAAAAAACTTATAAAAATCAGAAAAGTTTTATTAAAAATCTAAAAAAAATTATTTATGTTATGCATTTTTACTTATATTATGCTATATATATCAAAACAAGTTTTAGGTACTTTCGAATTTATTATCCATTTTTAAAACCCAAAACAATGCGGCTTATTTATTAAAGCTTCTATTTGTATATTTAAATCAATAAAAAAATACCTAAAAATTAGCCAAAATTACATGAAATCATAAAAATAGAGAAAATTAGAAAAAAACACAAAACAATTTGTTTTGAAATTTTTGAGCATATATAAGTATACTAAAAAAATCTAAAACACTATGTAGTTTATATATACATAATATTACTTATATTATGTACTTAATATTAGTATTATTATTTATAAATACCTATAAATATATTTAAAATATTAAAAATAAGAAGGATTTCTCTTATTTGTATTTTCTTTATATATATTATTCTATCTATTACTATTATTATTACCATATAGATATATATTTACATATTATATCTTCGGGATATTTACACCCATAACCCTGAGTAATTCTATAATTACCCCAGATACCCATGATAATCACGAATTACATACAAGACCCTGAATAACCACTCCATTTTATACCCATAACCTTCTGTTAGTTTACTTCGTTAACTCAACCACATGGCTGAGTTAATCTAACCCAATCCATGATCTAACGGTTGAGATTAATAAAAAAAAAGAAAAACATATGTTCGGTCCTGTCCTGGAGCTTGCTGTCGATGAGATCTTCAACGGAGTGAGGTAGGCGGAGGCGCTAGCGGGGGACGCACGACCTGGACCTGCAGGCGGGTTCGCAAAAGGGGAGGGGGGGTGCGACCGACCTAGGGAGAGGGGGGAGCAGGGCCTGGACCTGCAGGCGGATTCGCAGCCATCGGCTCGCGCGGGGGAGGGGGGCGGATTCGCAGGCGGGCGGTGGTGAGGCGGCTTTCCAGGCGATGGTGCAGCAGGTGCGGGGGACGGCGGTCTTCCAAGCGGGTGTTGCGGGCAACCTTCCAAGGGGGGAGGGGAGAGCAGGCGATGGAGAAGAAGCGGACCCTTCCGGAGGGGGTTGCGGGGATTCATAATGACGGGGTTGGAATTGGATTTCTCCTACCCTAATGTTGTTGTTGTTTGGCGTCTTGAGGATGACGGGGGCGCGAGGGGAGGGTCGAAGAGGGTGCGGGGGAGGGGGCAGGAGAGGTGCGGGTGCACGAGAGGATAGGGGAGGGCTTGCAGGTACGGGGACGCCGGGGAGGGGCAGGACAGGTGCGGTGGGGCAGAAGGATGGGAGAGGGCTTGCAGGTGTGGGTACGCCGGGGAGGGGAGGGACAGGTGCGGTGGCGCAGGAGGATGGGAGAGGGCTTGCAGGTGCGGGGACGCCGGGGAGGGGCGGGACAGGTGTGGGGGCGCGGGAGGATGGGGGAGGGCTTGCAGGTGGGGGGACGCCGGGGAGGGGCGTGACAGGTGCGGGGGTGCAGGAGGATGGGGGAGGGCTTGCAAGTGCGGGGATGCGGGGGAGGGGCGGGACAGGTGCGGGGACACGGGGGGCCTTCCGGGGAAGGGGGAGTAGGTGATGGCGGGGAGGGGGTGTTGCGGGCGGCCTTCCGGGTGGGTGGGTAAGCCTCGCGGGGGGGGTGCGGGGGACCTTCCAGGCGGGGTAGGGAGGGAGCGGGTGATGGAGAAGAAGCCGACGGGTGGTGCGGGGGAGGGGGCGAGCGGGTGATGGTGAAGAAGCCGGTGCACGTGATGGAGAAGAACGGGGGGTTGTCCTGGAGCTCCATCCCGGGAGGCGCGGCGGGGAGGCGGCCGGCGGGAGACCTCGACCTGGGTGGGGGAGATGCTTGGAGGACGAAGGGAGTAAGGAGGAGGACGAAGGGAGGAAGGAGGAGGGCGAGCGGTGGGAGGGAAGGGTTGGAGCTGCGTTAGAGTTACTGGAGCTTGCGGGCGGATGGCCGGAGGGAAGGGCTGAAGCTGCGGAGGTTCTGGGTATTTTGTTTGACGAATGGCATCATGTTGTAAATATGATGGGTTTGGAAGGACAAAATCGACTACTTCCGTTAGAGTTAACGGAGAAATAAGACGGAAATTAACATAGGGTTATACCATGTAAAGGTTAACCATTACTCGGGGGTTATGACGTAATTCGCTATTACGCAGGGTTTCTGGGGTAATTACCATATTACTCAGGGTTATGGGTGTAAATATCCCTATATCTTTTTAAAAAGAAACTTATAAAATTGCAAAATTAAAAATAAAATAAAAATTTTAAATTTTAAAAACATAAATATAAAATATTAAATTCAATTAAAAATCCACAAAAAGCAGAAAAAAAGCAAAAATATTTGTTGTTTATTTTAATTAATTGATAATAATCACCCCTATCCCCATTGCCCTCTATGATTCAACACTCCAACCTTTTTCACTATGCACATGTAATTTGTAGAGTTAAAATAAAAATAAATTTGGACTCATACATTTGCATTGCATTATCATACAATGTGAGCTTATTGTTGATTTTGAGTGATTGTCCATGTTTTGAGTACCGTGAGAGCGGTCGATACATCAATTGTCGGATCCGACTTGCCGGACACCGCGGGCCCTCCAAGATCGAGCTTTAGAAACCTTTGCTCAATCCATCTATCAGTATGCTACCGTAGGACCATAATGTATGAATCCTATCCCAGAATACTATCATCTTCTCATCTTAGCGGAAACCCAAATGTCATAGTTATGTTATCCCTTCGTGTATAGAACTTTGTGACAATATCTTACGGAAATAACATTTTTTGTATGAACTTTCCTATGGGAAGTATAGTTAATTTGTGTGGTGTTATCATTAAGCACATCATTAGGTTAAGATCCATTCTTGCTAGACACCAACGATAGTGTTAGGATACCCTATCAACGCTTTGATAACCTAGTACCACCTAGTTGTTGCTCAACTGATCACATCAATTAGTAACATCTTATTTTCTCCTTTTTGTTTTGTATTATACTGAAAAGCTGTAACATTCGATAAATACCAGGCAATTGTAGCTGCAGATCTCAGGTCTTCCAATACATCATTTCATAACAATATGGTATCAATATCCCAAGCACCTCGATGCTCCTCTTTTATTTTGCCATGTCCACCATAACAAAAGCCGGCCTCTTCCCATCAGTCTCCTCTCTCAACACCTCAAAATACAATCTCTGGCATACGCAACTTGTACCATTGTTGTATGCTTACCATTGTTGTATGCTTACAATATGTTCTTGATTGTTGATGGTTCTACTCTAGCTCCACTAACCACTATAAACAGCACAAAAGATTAGGTCACTATTCTAAATCAAGACTATCTATCACGACATCGTCACGATCAGTTGGTTCTTGGATGGATTTTCACCTCCCTTGCCAAAGAAATCGGAGCTCAGCTCGCTCATTTAATCAGTGCCAGTGAGGGTTTGGGCTTCTATTGAAACCTTGTTTTCACAAACAAATGCACATACCTTCTATTACTAAAAGAACTGGTAAACATTAAGAAATGTGATCAAACCATTCTATCCTACACTAATAAAGCAAAACAATTGGCTACTGATCTGGCCTTTGCTTCTAGCAAACCCATTGATGATGATGATCTTATTTTACCTATCATCAACGGCCTCCCGTCTTAATATGATCATGGTGTGACTATATCATAACCAGATGTCTTTATGAATCAATTTATTTTACAGAGGTAATTGGCTACCTTCTCACACATGAACAAAGAACCCTGAAACAACAACAATCCAACAATATTACGCTTAATCATGTTACTTGAGGTAGTTCTTCTATTTGCAGCAAAGCGCATTCGTAAACTTGTGGAAGTCAACCTACCACTCATGGACGAACTTTTTCTCATAACTTTTACGATGCTTCTGATAACTTATCTTGCCAATATGTGAAAAAAACAATCATATTACCCCAAAATTGTTATTTTCATTATGTCCAAGAAGGTCAGGCCAGAAATGCTCATAATGTATACTGCAGATGTTGAGAGTAATGTTGAATTGTTGTATCCATATTCAAGGGTCTCTCATCGTATCACACATTCAATAGCTAAATTTAGGCCTTTCTTCTACATATGGCTCAAGCTCATTTTTTCTATCTCCTATTTCCTATTGTCAAACTTCATTTGGATGACATTTTATTTGTTCCTTCTTCCATTAAAAATCTTAAATATATAAACAAATTTGCCAAAGATAATAGATATTATTTCAAGGTCGATGCTGACACTATTCTTGTAAAGGATATGAAAACCAAGAAGGTCCTTCTTTAAGGCTATGTTAAAAATGGTATATACCATATGTGGTTGCCTACAAACCATTCTTCTTCGGTAGCAGATATTGCCTTTACTACAAAAAAAGCTCCAATAAACATCGGCACCAACGTTTTGGACACTTAAATTTCAACTCTTGAAGGAATTAACTGTTTGAATGATCCCGACAATGACATTAAGTGGTCAACAATCGTACCTTAGATGTTTTGCGGTCGACGGGTGTGGGAAGACCGGATCCGACGGAAGAACGGCGTGCGAGCGCAGGGAAGGTGGGGGCGGATGGCTCAAGGGGCTCGCACCCTATAAATAGACCTCCTGACGGAGGAGAAGTCGTCTAAGAAAAGCCTCGAGATCGGGATCCCCCCTCCCATCCCTCTCTTTCCCTCTCTCGTTCTCTCTGAAGCAAGGCGGCGTACCTTGGTTCGCAATTGGTATCATCTTCAAGTTCTTGTCTAATGCTCAATTTGTCTTCATTATCCTATAGGACAATCAGAGGATATGATTCCTCTACTTCATTATCCTTTTCTTGATAAATTTAAAGGAAAGTAGCATCACGACTTTCGATTAGTCATTTAGTTCCATGGAAGAACCTATATCCTTTAGAATTCTCACTTATCCAATAAACTTGCACTTTAATGTCCTGAAGTCTAGCTTGTCCCTAAGCTGACTCGGTATCATAACATGTGCAACACATCCCCATTTTCGGAAATGGCCCAACTCGGGCTTTCTGTCATTCCATATTTCATATGGCATTGATTCCATGGACTTGGTGGGAATCTTGTTCTGTATATAGTTCGCAGTCAACACTGCCTCTCCCCAGAATTTTTTGGAGAGTCCTGAGTGTAAAAGCATTCACCTCATTGCATTCATCAATGTTCAATTTTTCTTTCTGCTACATCATTTTGTGGTGGTGTATAGTGTATTATAATCTGCCTACAAATTCATGTCTGAATACAGTAATCCTCAAACTTCTTTGAAGTATATTCCCCACCTCTATATGTCCTAAGGGTCGTGATTGATTTCCCCAATCTTGTCTCCACTTCCATCTTATATCTCTTAAACGTTTCAAGTTCTTCTGACTTTCTTCCTAAGAGATAAACATAGGAGAACTTTGAGTAATCATCAATGAATGTTATAAAGTAATCCTTATTTATATGTATGCTGACGCTCAATGGTCCACATATGTCCGAATGAATCAAACCTACCATATTCCAGTTGAGAAGGGTCTTCTCGTCATTTTACCGGTTAGAAAATGTTCACAGGGCAATGTCCTTGTACTCGTGATCTTGTGCAACATATTTGTCTTAATCATTTGATTCATCTTAGAATTTTCTGGATGACACAGTCTCATGTGCCACAAGTCACCATCAGACAAACAACACAAGGAATACTCAGAAGAGACATTCAATGATTCACTAGAGTTTATTACAAGAAGACAGAATAGGTCATGCTCGGGCACAAACTTTCCTATCGCATAGGCCTTCTTATTCTTGCCTATAGTTACACGTTTATTATAAAATAGGACTTCGAAATCCTTCTTGAGCTTCACTGGAATAAAGATCAGGTTCCGACGTATCCATGGGGCATATAATACATCATTCAGTACCATAATGCTATCCTCCAAGTCAAGTATGTACGTCCTAACACCTTCCACGTCTAGGTAAGTGTTGTTCCCCATGAAGATCCTTTATTCTCCTTTGCTCAGCTTCTTGAAGTCCACCAGGCCTTCGTTCATCTCCGCGATGTCTCTGGTTGCTCCGGAGTCGATCCACCATTCATCATTGTCCATGATGACGGAGTTGCATTCCACGATAACCGTGAATTCCATTCCTTCTTGCCTTTATTTTTAGGCATTTTAGAATTTCCCGCCTTCTTCTTGTTGGGGCAATTGACCTTGAAATGACCATATTTGTCGCAACCGTAACAAGAGCCGCGTGGGTAGTTCCCACTCTATCTCTTGAAATTCACCTTGGAGGGACCTAGCCTTTTCTTCGCATGCATGGCATTTGATTCTTCTTCCTCGACCTCAAAGGTCTCAGCTTTCGATCTTTGCTTAGAGAGATCTTGCTCAATTGCCAACAGTGTAGGTAAGTCTATGATGAATCAACGATTCATCAACGCAATATCTTGATCTTAGCAAAATCTCCGAGTAAAATCCCAAAAATGTCCATAAAATCAATAAATTAACAAAATGACTCTTGTAAATAAAACACACTAATTATTGTATATTAGATTGTATAAAATAAATAAATAAATAATAAAAAGCCGCAAAATCAAAGGAGTTTCTCACATGTAAATAGCCCAAAACTTCATGTATTTTTAATAATTTCATTTAAACTCCATTTTGGCTAATTCTTTCTCCAACTTGTTCACAACCATGTATATAAAAATACAAAAATAAAACAAATTTTATCTCAAATAAATGCTCCTATATCCCAAAGGGAAAAAGCCGTAAAAACCAACTTACAAGCTAAATTCTCGCTCAATAGGAACTCCAAATTCATCAAATTCACTTTTAAAGTTCAGGATAGACAATTATCTATCCAACGAAAGTGGTTTCATTAAAATAGGAGCTCATTTGCAAAAGTTGGGTTTTGGGACCTAGATGTACATTGTATATTATGTATATATTCATTATTTCTTTATTTTTTATTTTAATTTTTTCTAATTACTAAAAATACAAAAAAATCATGATTGTGTTGTATTTTGATTGTAGTATTTTATTGTATTTTTCTGTTGTAAATATCTTTTATTAAAAATACAAAAAATACATATTAGAAAAGCAAACAAAAAATGTACATGTTGTATGTATTCCCTTGCAAATTCTCCACAATTTTTTCCTTCTTTATATATTATGTTGTATTTAAAGTAGCCTACTTTATTTCATTTTATTTTTTTATTTATTTTACATTCTCTACAATAATCACCATTCAACTCATTCTACCACCAACCTCCATTCAACCTCACCATATTTTAAACATCACATTCAACTCCACTAATAAAATAACATCCCACCATTTTAATAACCTCTCATTTCATCCTCTTTATATACATCCCATCCACCTTAATTTGCACTGGATACATCTTTATTTGAGGAGAGTCTAGTTCCTAGAGTTGAATCGGTGACAGCGATGCAACCGCGGTCGAGCGACGACGGCCCTATCTACGGTGAGATCCGTTGGCTTTTCGGCCAACATCGCAACCACATTCGTACATTGATCGAGCTCATAGCTCGCCGACGATTCGAGCGAAGACCATGCTCTTGTGAGCACATCATCGGCGACTGTCCATCCTAGGTAATTTTATTTTCATCTTGTCATCATTTGTTTCTTTGCAATTTTTTTAGCACATCACATTACCACCTACATATCATCCTTTCCATCACCACCACCATCACACCACCATTTTTTTCCCGTCATGTGCATCCCTTGATTAACAAAAAATATATAAAAAATTAAAACAAAAAAAGTTTTTTTGTTGTTTAGTACAGAAGCATTTTCATATAAAAAATCAAAAAATAAAATAAAAAAACAACACATGCAACAGAGGTGGAAGGCCCCCCAGCAGCCGTCGGCCACCCCCGCTGCCCAAAGCCGTTGTGACTGCGGCAGCCCATCTCCGCCCAGCAACCACTCCACCGCCGCCTGCCCCCCGCGGGTGGTCGCTCTCCACCTCCGCTCCAACACCAACGGCCGTCAGCCGCCCGCCATCAGCTGCCCACCTCACCCTCTGCCGCCTGGGCCGCCCCTCCCCCCTTCTTCAGCCCAGCCGTGGCCCCGCACCCCCTCCCGTGTCCTCCACGGGTGGCCGTGTCGCCTCCGTCGCGGCTCACAGTGGCGCCGCCCCTCCTTGCCGTAGACGTGCAACGAGCCGTCGCCACCGACCAACCATTTTGGGTTCTCCCATGCGCACCCGCCGATGGAAGAAGAAGGTATATTTTCTTTTTTTATTTTTTTATTTATTTTGTAAAAATTGCACTCGTATATTTTTATGTTTGTGTAATTACTCAAACGTCCCTGTAAATACTTTATAGTAAATATTGTTTTCTGTTTTTGCATAGACAACCACATGTTTGTACAATAATTTGGACATCAAATTTGAATCTTTTATTTTAATGAAAAATGTCATTGTGTTGAGCAACTAATTGTATACCATCTGACTATTTCTTTGTATTTTTGTGGTCTTTGGGTAATTAATTAAAATTGTCTAACTGAAATCCTGCATATTTTACCCATTCAGTGCTCTTACACTGATATCTGACACACGGTTGTCTAAAAATTCCACAAAAAATTAAACATGATGCCCTGAAATGTGATTGAGAACTATCCAAATTTCATCCAAAGTGAAGTTGTATTGTGCCTGAAATAATTTGTAGAGTGTTTTTAGTATTTTATTTTTAATTAAACCCACGTACATTATTTTTGCGAAATTTCAAGTCTCCTGCATTTCTTATGAAAATACCTATATGAGATAATTTGCTATTTACTTAATTGGCTATTGTGGATTTATTAGGAATTAGCTACTTACTGTCACTCTGTTTTCACTAAAAAATCCATAAAAATTCATATATTGTCGAAAAATTCCAGAAAAAATACCGTAGTCTCATTTCATCATGTTTTTATTCCAGTAATTTTTTCATAATTTTTGCTTACTGTTTGTGTGAAAAATTGTGAAAGTACCCATAAAAAGTATGCATTTTTACTTGTTGCATTTTAATTCCTAAAATTACAAAAAATGTGTCTTGCATTCAACACTGGATTAGTATTCTAGGAAAAATATAACTTGGTTAAATTGGGCTTATTTTCTATTCAAATTAATTTGGCTAAGTTGTATGCTTTCTTAGTGTATTAATTCAGCCGTATCTTGTATTTGTCATTCATTTTGCATTAAAAAAATCTAAAAAAAAACGCATTGAAAAATCTACATCAAAGTTTTGAATTGAACTCAAAGTTGTTCCTTTGCCTCCCTATGTTCGACCCCGGACTTGTCCAGGATATAAATTAAGCAGAGACACTCTTCACGGAGATTTTTCTCTCGGTTCTGATCGAATCGCTAAGTACACATACTACAACGTGCTCGAATTAATTATCATATTTAGCGATTCGTCAGATGGTGTCGTTGCCAGGGAAGTTCAGCGATGGCCAGAGGTCAATGGAACCTCAAATCTAGGCCCCGCTCCGCCTTATTTTCCAAGTAAGCTTTTCCATCCTATGTTGTTATTTCTCGTTAATTTCTTCTATTTTATCGACCTTCATCCGACTTAGTCACTGCTCGCTGATCACCTCTCAAGCTCCGCCTCGCCTCCACCTTTCACGCGCCGACCTCTGTTCACCCTTTCCTTCCTCCACACCCCAGAACACCTCCGACCCATCTCCTCTGCCCTTTCCGACGGAGGAGCTCTGAGCTCTTACCTTCTCCACTCGCAGTAGCTCCCATCCCACGTCACTATGCACATGCGCGCCACACGAGCGTTTGCTTTGGTCTACAGCACTAACATTTCAGGTATACGCCAATGGTCGGAGAGTTCACCGGAGTAGATTCTCTCGACCTCGTTGTCGGAGTCCAAGCCTCCTCCGGGTGATCTGGATACCGTAGATGGTTCACTCTCCGGTGAGGGTGTGGCTTGACTTGAGTGGCGAATTTAAGGATTAGGCACACGGTAGTTTAGAATCAAATTTGTTTGTACCCATCGTAATTTAGACCACACATATCTTAGAAGATTCACTTATCTTATAAGATTCATAATGAGACGCACATAAACACGTACTACTTAGCTCAAAAATAAACCGATTCTTCCCCGCTAATAGTATACTGTTTAGGTGCGATTTTTCTCGATTTGCATGCATTTAGTGTAAAATTTACAAAATCTGTTCTGTATAATGCATGGAGAGTGATGGTATTCACTGTAAGTATACCTTCTTCTGAGCATGCATCATAGTTTCTCGTTTGCATTCTGATTTCCGATTCCCCTCTTGTTTTACAACTTAAGGTCAAAAGAAATTGGGATGGAACGGTAGACGTGTTTGTGTGTTCATATAAATTTCAAGTGATAACCTAACTCTAAAATTGGGATTGAATTAAGCATGTCGATTAAAAAATTGGAATAAAAAGAATTCATGTTCTCGGGTGCATAAAGCCCTCATTGTTTGTTTTACTTGCAAGTGAGAGAGAGAGAGAGACAACCCTAGGATAGAGCCAAGCTGGGATTTCTTACTTACTACTGGTTCTTTCTTTTTAGGCGATTAGCTACTTTTTAGTGAGGAATACGAGGAGCCGTATTTATACATCCTTAGCAGAGTGGGAGGTTTAGAGGGCGCTTTAGTCCTCAAGGAACGGGCTCCGTCCTATACTTACTCCTATACTGGCTGAAAGTAGGCCAAACTAGTTGTAAGAACCAAGCCAGTCTGTAGGAAAATACGGGCACCTAACAGCTCATTAATCTTTCTAAGATTGTATTTCTCACCAACTAAAATTGACAAGATAAATCAGCCGAACTCTTACGTCCATCACATGTTGAGTAGATGAAACTGAGGGTTTGAATTGTGTTTGTATTGTGTGAGTTTACTCCGCACATTTACGTGCACCGTAGAACTAGCGCCTCATTGAATATCGTGATCTAATCGGTTCTTTTGAGATCGAAGATGACTGATTGGGGGGATATTTATTCGGACTTCGCGAATCTCTCGTTGAACCCTCCAAGAAGTATGTCTTCATAGGTCCATGCGTAACTTGGACCAACCTAGACTCATGACCCTCTTGAGCACAGGATCACCCACTCTCAGGATGGTTACTCTCAAACCATTTTATTTCTCTCTTCCCACCTCACGGAGGAAGACCTTCGCCTCGGTGAGAATATCTTGATTCATAAATCCTCTTATAATCAAGAACACATTGTTGATCCAGGCCATAAAGAAGATTCAAGGAAAATGCCTCCAAAGAAGAGAGACGAGGAAGAAGAGAACCGTGAAGACCCAATGAGAATGATACTTGCCACATTAGTTGCATCTAAGCAGCAACACGCATTACTGAGAGCTCAGTTAGGAAAGTTAAATGTTGGGGTCGAACCACCAATGGATGCGGTGTATAACCCCGGGCAATATCAAATTCGGAATTACTTGAGTCTAGCCGACCCACTGTTGATTTTGAATTGAAGCCGCATTTTCTGAACCTTCTGCCACATTTTGATGGGAATGCTTCTGAGGAGTCATATGCATTCCTAAGGGACTTTGAGCTCATCTGGCTAACCTCAAACATAATAATGTTAGCCAGGATTATATTAGGCTCAAATCCCTTCATTTGCCTTGGGTGGAAAAGCTGATTACTGGGTGAAGAATCTTGAAATCACCGTCACCACTTATGCCCAGTTCAAAGACCTGTTACTCAAGAAGTTCTACCCGTTGAGTAGAACTAACATGATAAGGACGTGAATTACGAGTTTTTCCCAATTACCCCATGAAGCCTTTTGTGATGCTTGGGAAAGATTCAAGGACATCCTGCAGAAGTGTCCCTGTTGTTGGACATGTGAGCCCACGGCGAGCCATTATGCAATAAATGTTATTGCAAATTTCATTCCCTGATCTGAAATGAAGAATAAATAATTTGCATAATAGGTCCCTCTGTACAATTAGGGTTATGTACCATGGCTGTCTTAATGATCATACAGTTGTTGATTCAATTATTGAATCATAGAGGCTGGTGCTTGGATGAATATCTAAAGGGTTGGATTGAGGACTTATCAAGCACCGTCAAATGATTGTTAAGATGTGATCTCCAGCCTGAGTAGGAGATGGAAATCCTTTCTCACATAGGCTGATATTTGAGCGACCTCTTGATGCAGGTCCTCTGCATAGGAATAGAGATTCGGAGGTGTCAGATTAGTTAGGTCAATGGGTTGACTTAACGAGATCGAGATAACCTAAGTCCTATGTTGAATGCTGTCACAGCATAGGCACGCATCCTCTGACCGGAGATAGATGTATTGCTATATGTCTGAGTATGTACATTTGGCAGACCAATAGGTTGATGACCTAACCAAGGTCTATACACCGGCACGCTGGTGTGCATATAAGGGCATATGAGTAATACGATCTCTCAAAGGGATCATACAGGTTCATTACTGAACCGGAAGACATGAGCTCACTCATGAGATATTGGGAAGAATCAAATTCCGTGCACGGTCGTCTCACTTTGGAAGCTTGACTGAATTTGTAGGTTTGATATATACTTTTGGAAAGTATATGATCAAGACCTAGGTATGATATATGCTTTTGGAAAGTATATGATCGATACCAAATCCCAATGATCAAATGAGAAACTTAGTGATCAAACCCTGAAGAAGACAGTGTAAAATAGATCTTAATCTTCGGGTTGACCATGGGTCTTCCAGTATGCAGGATGTACAGGTATTGGGAATACCTGAGGGTGATGTGATCTTAAACGATTGTATATCCATGACGCTTCCATTCCGAGGGAGTGATGAAACAGGTCTGGATTTAAGTGACTCCTTCCAGTAGAGAAGCAATCTGATCTTAGTCCAAGTGTTGGACATTGGTCTGAATGAAGATTCAGATGTAATGAGAAGATTAGATTTGCGGTCTTGATTTAATCAAGCATCTATGGGAGGTTCGTAAGATCTGGATTTGAGATAATATCTCAATATCCAAGTCACTATACGTGGAACAATACAATCGCCCTGTCCTTATCTCCAAGTATCTGCGGAGAAAGCACATTATTCATGAAAGGGTTCAAGAATAATTCTTTTGACGAAATATCCAAGCAAGGACTTGATGATTAAATGAGATTTAATTATCAAGCTTAAATATGAATATGATTCATATTGTGAAAATGATTATCTAAGATAATTAAATGGGATTTAATTATCAAGGATTAGAGAATGTGGATAATACTATCCATGATATATGTGTATTATAAATGTGATTTATAATATGTATATATAAGAGAGAGAATTTATGTAAATAGCATTTGTTAATTAATAGTGTGAATTGGATTCACATTTGTTAATTAATTGGAAATGCAATTTACAAATTAGTTTGGGTTATGAATATGATTCACATAATGTTCAATGGCATGATTGAAATATTCACAAATTAATTTGGAATTAATTTGGTGGATATTTTTGCAATAATTGAGAGATAAAATAATATAATAAAAGGAGAAATAAAGCCACCAAATTTAGAGGTGGCGTCACCCATGAAAGAGTCATGGGTGACGCCCCTTAATTTTAGGAGGCTATATTGACTCCATTTTATTATGATGATTAATCTCTCAACTAATTTATTTATGTTAAATTAAAAATATGTTGATAATGCTGCAACATATATTTAATTTAATCATAAATAAATGTTGTTGGTTTTAACCAACAACAATCATAGCCATTGATTTAGCATGGACCAAGCATAGCCCTTGGATCCATGTGTCCCATGGATTGAGATCCATTCGATCCTAAACTAATATAAATAGAGGGCTAGGGTAGCCTTCCATGGTACATGATTAAGAGTTGTGCAAGGTTACAACTCTCTCTCTCTCTTTCTCATTCTCGCCCTCGCTCTTTCTCTTCTTCATCAAGTGGACGTCCACTTTGTGTTGAGAAAGGAGAGACTCTCGGCTTCTTCTTCGACGCTTGGATCTTCATCGAGGATTGCGGGAAGGAACGTGACTCATCATCACGCCCGCAAGTGTGTTCTTCGTGGATCGGACTTAAGATAGGAGGATCTCTACTTTGGGATCTCGCGATCACAACCACGCTTCAAGAGGTATTCCTTGTACTTTGTGGTTTGATGAAACGATCCGAGAAGTGTTCTCGTGATCATGTGGTTTCATCTTTAAAGTTACAATTTTAATTTCCGCTGCATCTAGCATCTAGTACGACTAGTTGCTCCGATTGCATACGATGCGATCAACACGCTTCCGTGATGCGCTTAAGGATACTCAATATCCTTCAAGTGGTATCAGAGCCAGGTTGAATAAGGTTTTGGATATGATCCATACACCTTAGACGATTTGGTTCTTGAGAGGGTTGCGAAATTTTTACTGCATTTCAATTTTCGCACCTCTGTCTAATTGAATTTTTAGGCACTGTTTAAAATGTTTAAACACGAAATTTTCAATTGGATTTTGTTCCCCATTAAACAAGGAAACCATAGGACTTGAGTTTACTAAATTTGGACTTTATTTGCTCAAGATATGGCTTTTTGAATATGACTATATTCACTGTTGCGGGAACTGCGGATTTGAACGTAATTAATGAGATGATTACGGTTTTAATCCGCCTTGAAATGCGTGAATTATCACTTGGGTTCTTTAATAAATCAAATAGGCAATCTTTGGAAACTGAGTTTGCATTTTTTGGATTTAAATTGATCAAGATAAGTTAATTTTAGTGATTGGGGGTCACTGCTGGAAATTAACATTTTTGATCTTGAACCTTGTGATATGTCATTCAATTATCATGATGAAAATTAATTGTTAATTTTCTGGAATAATTAGTGATAAATATTTGTGAAATATTTAAAGAAATAATTATTTCATTGAATGACTCTTGCCTAAACCACAATGATGAGATATTAGATCTTGATCATTGGTTCATCAACAAACATTGCTTTCATGAAAACTATAGTTTATCCTACAATAGTTGTAGGACAACTTTTACATGAAAAACCCTTTTGCTTGAATAGGATTGGGGATTTGTCTAGCAAATCTCCTTATAATCAAAAATGTTTTGATTTATATTATATGGTATAATTTCGGTTGAAAGATCGATGAACATCTCAAAGTACATGATGGTCTATCTGGTATTATCCTTTCCCGAGGCGGATGTGGTGCCTAGTCGGAGAGCATTGGGGTCGCGGGTTGCAACGTATGTGGTCTGTCCCACTCTCGTCGGTACTGGCCATGACAGCGGGTAGGGACTGTATAATACCGGAGACAGACAATGTGTATTTTTCTAATTATTAAAATTCAAATAATACGTATTTTGAGATAATACCTACTATTCAAGTAAAAGACATGTTTGTTGATTGATGATTGGATTGATGATTAATTTAATGTGATTAAATTAATTATATCCAATAAACACTCTATTATGAATAGATGTGTATTTCCCTTGGAAGAATTAATTATGTGAATATGATTCACGATAATTAATTACAAAATTTGAATACGAGGTGGAGGATCACATAAGTGACATCCATGGTCTCCCGTCAAGGCGAAGGGTTCCGTCGCCAGGGATTGTATGTAGGAGACGCCTGTCCGAAGTGACAGATCCTATATGCAAGCGCATCTGGATCGGGCTCTTTGCTTCTCGAAAGAGTAAGGCCGTATGCGTAGTGACCAAAATATCGAGTCCTCATATTATTGGGGCGATATTGGATTGCGCATAACGAGTTCTAATCCTGTTGACGGTTGGTTCAATTAGCAACGGGTCAACATCATCTTAGGGGTGGTGGGCCCGGGTGTTAAAGACCGAATTGGGAATGCAAGTTGGACTTGCAAGGCGGAATGAGTTCCCGCTTCTTTTTATTGGAGTCGTAAGTTCTCATATTATTGGGATGCGACAAAGATAGGAAAGGAGATCCCAGATCTTGCTAGAGATATAATGGTAAGAATATCTCTTACATTGAAAGTGATTAAGGGAATGAACTTTCAGTGTTGACAAGGCAAGACAACTTTGATATAAAAATTCCTAAATCAAAGTAAAACATGTATATATAATATATATACCCTTATGCAAATTTCTTATTTCAGATAATCCTTCATTAAACCCACTCAATGTTATACTCAATAATAACCAGTAAAATATCTTGGATTGGACTCGTGATCCAGATATTGTACTTGCAATTGGACACATAATGTATGTGGTTGCAGTGTGCAAGTTTCCTCAACATAATGAAGAATGACAATTATGTAAGACAATAAGACATCGCCTTAGGGTTTGTATGTCTCTGTAGTCTTGATCCTTCATCGAGTGTACTTTGGAAGTGACATGTCGATGGTGATCGTAATTGTCGAATAATCCTTATAAAATAAAAGAAGATATTTTGGCATACATATGTGCTCTAGACATTTATTCATGAATGACATGGTTCTCTGCATTATGCAGAATGGTGGCTCGAAAGAGATGATGTATTCAAAATGTTTGAATACCTACCTGAACCTAAGTCTCTAAGAGTTAAGATGTATGAAGATTTGATGAGTGTCATCATTCCATTATCTATACTCTAGTCATTCATGAAGCTTTATGATATTCATATTGTATGAATTTAATGAAGCATGTATAAATGTTGAAATGCTCTTACATTGAATCCTTTGAATTCAACATAAGAGATTCTTTGTCTTAAACAATGGTTGTTTATTGATGAAGAGAGCACAGTGGAAGCATGGGTCGGACCCGAGTAAGAAGGAAAGTCAAAGAGTTGACCTACTTCTGTGACTTCCATATCACATCCAAAGAGTTGGATGAATGCCAATGCTGCAATAAGTTGATGTGTTGATAGTATGACTATCAAGTCTGTTTAAAATCCTTAGTGAAGGACTCAGATAGAGCATCAGAATAATCTACATATAATCATTGACTCTGACTTTCTTATTTCATAAGATAAAGTCTGACAATTGTATCCCAATCTTCTAATGACATTTGCAATTGGTTGCATATATATATATATATTAGAAGATTAGAAATTTGATCTTAAGGTTTAGTAGTCATCTACATGGATATTACTGTAATTGTTGCAGCAATCTCTATTGGATAGATTGACTTCATATTCTCAGTGGGAGAGCCCTTAGTCTTAGAGAATGTCTCTATGACCTAGATATTAGAATACCCTCATTGTTTGTTTCTAAATGTTGGAAATAAACATGAATTCTGAGATAGAACTATCATAAAGAGTTATGATGGGAATATTTCAGATAGTAATCTAACATCTAGTGGACTCCACAAAATTAGAAAATTAATGAATGGTTCATTGAGATTTCTAATACTGAAAATCAAACCTTATAAGGTCAATAGGAGGATGAAGATCATTTGACAATGATCTGGCATCAAGCCTTGGACATTTTTCTGTTGATTTGATCAATAGACTAGTAAGATATGAAACTTTAGAATGTCTAAAATTTCAAATCTTACATACTTGTGAATATTGTATTCAAAGTAAAATGTCCAATATACCCTTCTCTGAGAATGGTGTTAGATGTCGAGGTATTCAAGATCTCATACATATTGATGTATGTAGATCATCTATATCATAGTAAACATTATGGATATGTAATATCTATTGATGATTACGTATGATATGAGATTTCTTCTCTTCACCTGAGAAACCTTTGAAATGTTCAAAGATTTCACAATTTTGGTTTAGAACCAAAGTTTGAAGAAAGATGAAATGAATTTGATCTAACCTAGGTAGCTTGTACCTATTAGATAAAATTCAAAGAATACCTTATGGAGATATGAATATCATTTCTATCTCACTCCTCCTAATACACCTAAACTCAATGGAGTTGTAGGGAGATACAATTGGATCATGTGTGACATGATTTGATCAATGATGAATTTTAGCATAATTATCCTCTTAGTTTCCTGGTATATATGTGTGGTAGAGACTACAATATATATCCTTAATAAGGTTCCATGGATGTAAGCTGGAATCTAGCACTTGAGAGTGCTACTTCATTAGGAAAATAAAGTATGGTATTGGATACCTACTTTATGACCTTGAGATTCTTAAAAGATCTCATCTCTGAGAATGTGATTCTTGGAGGATTGAGAATCTTGAGAATCAAGATGAAAATGAAGTAAAGGAACTCATTTAATCTTAAGAAGATAATGAGGCTCCTGAAATCAGAAACTAAAAGGACAATTAAAGATGAAACATTAATACCTCTTCAAATGAGTTTGAGGATGTATTCCATGTGTCAGCCAAGTCTGACAATGATCGGACTTCATGTGATGAAGCTCCTAAGGATCATGACATGGAAAGATGGATATTAGCAATAAAGTCTAAAGTAGACTTCATATACAAGTGTTGTATATGGACCCTCGAGGATCCACCTATAAGGGTTAGACCCATTAAGGTATAAATGGATCTTCAAGAGAAAGGGAACCTGATGAGAAAGTAGAGACCTTCAAAGCTCGGTTCGTAGCCATAACCTACACATCGGAAGAGAAGACATTGCTTGCAATGAGACTTGCTCTTCGGTAACCATGCTTAAATCATCAGAATATTGCTAACCTTAGCTACACAACTTGACTATTGCATCTTCAAGATGTAATTCAAGACTGCATTCCTCTAAGAATACCTCTCTGAGGATATTCACATGAAGTAGCCCCAGGGCTTCATGATTTGGGAAAGTAAGCTGTGAAAGCTAACGAAATCCATATATGGACTCAAATAAGCTTCTTGTAGTTGGAACATCAGATTTGATGAAATCATAAGTGTTATGATTTTAGATATAATCTTGATGTACCATGTGAAGCTTAGTGGGAGTGCCATTGTATTCATCGTGCTAAATGTAGATAATATCCTAATCATTTGGAATGATATAAGGATGATAATAAGTGTTTTATAGACTGGCTATTCCATACCTTAAGATATGATCTCAAGGATACCTCTTAGATCTTAGTTCTGAAGTTGTTCAGAAGCAAAGAAAAGAAGGTATTGGGACTGTCACATTTGTAGTACACCTTGGACATATTCCATTCTTGGAAATTCCAAGAAAGGCTTCCTTCCCTTGAGATTTGGTACTGACCTATCTAAAGGGATAGCACCTCAAAGAGTTGAGGAAGTGAATGCTAGAACTGCTTGCACCTCTGCATCAGTTACGAGAAGCTAAATGTATACTAAATGTGTATAAAAGCCAGATATCTGCCATGCAGTGGGAGTAGTAAACTGTTACTAATCCTATTATGAAGAGAAAACACTTGATTGCAGTAATAACGATATCTTCAAAGATGACAAGGCTTTAGAGATAGTGATCTCTAAGTCTTATCTTCAAGAAGTTAAGACTTTATAGATAGAGATCTAAAAGGTCTTAACTGTGGATACCTTGAGAGATAGTGATCTCCCGGAATAAGGGTATTCTGATAAGGATTATGGATATACTGGTTATAACAATTACTGAGCAATAGTGTCAAGGACACTATAATTTCTTTGTCAAGATTGAGTATTGGTTGCATTAGATGCAACATTCGCATTGGATGCGAGCACTGTTACCTAGGGATATGCAAGTGCCGTAAAAGGACTTGGCATAGTCTTTTGGGAACAAAGTAACTGATCAACTTACCTAGCTATTTCTAAATAGACTATGATTGTCACATGAGTATGGGTTTAAATGATTAGCCCATTAATGGCTCTTTGGGCTAGTGGGAGATTGTTGGACATGTGAGCCCACGGCGAGCCATTATGCAATAAATGTTATTGCAAATTTCATTCCCTGATCTGAAATGAAGAATAAATAATTTGCATAATAGGTCCCTCTGTACAATTAGGGTTATGTACCATGGTTGTTTTAATGATCATACAGCTGTTGATTCAATTATTGAATCATAGAGGCTGGTGCTTGGATGAATATCTAAAGGGTTGGATTGAGGACTTATCAAGCACCGTCAAATGATTGTTAAGATGTGATCTCCAGCCTGAGTAGGAGATGGCAATCCTTTCTCACATAGGCTGATATCTGACCGACCTCTTGATGCAGGTCCTCTGCATAGGAATAGAGATTCGGAGGTGTCAGATTAGTTAGGTCAATGGGTTGACTTAACGAGATCGAGATAACCTAAGTCCTATGTTGAATGCTGTCACAGCATAGGCACGCATCCTCTGACCGGAGATAGATGTATTGCTATATGTCTGAGTATGTACATTTGGCAGACCAATAGGTTGATGACCTAACCAAGGTCTATACACCGGCGCGCTGGTGTGCATATAAGGGCATATGAGTAATACGATCTCTCAAAGGGATCATACAGGTTCATTACTGAACCGGAAGACATGAGCTCACTCATGAGATATTGGGAAGAATCAAATTCTGTGCACGGTCGTCTCGCTTTGGAAGCTTGACTGAATTTGTAGGTTTGATATATACTTTTGGAAAGTATATGATCAAGACCTAGGTATGATATATGCTTTTGGAAAGTATATGATCGATACCAAATCCCAATGATCAAATGAGAAACTTAGTGATCAAACCCTGAAGAAGACAGTGTAAAATAGATCTTAATCTTCGGGTTGACCATGGGTCTTCCAGTATGCAGGATGTACAGGTATTGGGAATACCTGAGGGTGATGTGATCTTAAACGATTGTATATCCATGATGCTTCCATTCCGAGGGAGTGATGAAACAGGTCTGGATTTTAGTGACTCCTTCCAGTAGAGAAGCAATCTGATCTTAGTCCAAGTGTTGGACATTGGTCTGAATGAAGATTCAGATGTAATGAGAAGATTAGATTTGCGGTCTTGATTTAATCAAGCATCTATGGGAGGTTCGTAAGATCTGGATTTGAGATAATATCTCAATATCCAAGTCACTATACGTGGAACAATACAATCGCCCTGTCCTTATCTCCAAGTATCTGCGGAGAAAGTACATTATTCATGAAAGGGTTCAAGAATAATTCTTTTGATGAAATATCCAAGCAAGGACTTGATGATTAAATGAGATTTAATTATCAAGCTTAAATATGAATATGATTCATATTGTGAAAATGATTATCTAAGATAATTAAATGGGATTTAATCATCAAGGATTAGAGAATGTGGATAATACTATCCATGATATATGTGTATTATAAATGTGATTTATAATATGTATATATAAGAGAGAGAATTTATGTAAATAGCATTTGTTAATTAATAGTGTGAATTGGATTCACATTTGTTAATTAATTGGAAATGCAATTTACAAATTAGTTTGGGTTGTGAATATGATTCACATAATGTTCAATGGCATGATTGAAATATTCACAAATTAATTTGGAATTAATTTGGTGGATATTTTTGCAATAATTGAGAGATAAAATAATATAATAAAAGGAGAAATAAAGCCACCAAATTTAGAGGTGACGTCACCCATGAAAGAGTCATGGGTGACGCCCCTTAATTTTAGGAGGCTATATTGACTCCATTTTATTATGATGATTAATCTCTCAACTAATTTATTTATGTTAAATTAAAAATATGTTGATAATGCTGCAACATATATTTAATTTATTCATAAATAAATGTTGTTGGTTTTAACCAACAACAATCATAGCCATTGATTTAGCATGGACCAAGCATAGCCCTTGGATCCATGTGTCCCATGGATTGAGATCCATTGGATCCTAAACTAATATAAATAGAGGGCTAGGGTAGCCTTCCATGGTACATGATTAAGAGTTGTGCAAGGTTACAACTCTCTCTCTCTCTTTCTCATTCTCGCCCTCTCTCTTTCTCTTCTTCATCAAGTGGACGTCCACTTTGTGTTGAGAAAGGAGAGACTCTCGGCTTCTTCTTCGACGCTTGGATCTTCATCGAGGATTGCGGGAAGGAACGTGACTCATCATCACGCCCGCAAGTGTGTTCTTCGTGGATCGGACTTAAGATAGGAGGATCTCTACTTTGGGATCTCGCGATCACAACCACGCTTCAAGAGGTATTCCTTGTACTTTGTGGTTTGATGAAACGATCCGAGAAGTGTTCTCGTGATCATGTGGTTTCATCTTTAAAGTTAAAATTTTAATTTCCGCTGCATCTAGCATCTAGTACGACTAGTTGCTCTGATTGCATACGATGCGATCAACACGCTTTTGTGATGCGCTTAAGGATACTCAATATCCTTCACCTGTCATGGACTAGATGACAATATCTTGGTCCAATCGTTCTTCACTAGTCTTAACCCTGAGATGCAGGGTTTAGTGAGCCTGCCTGTAGAGGCAGCTATACATCACGAGGAGCGGATACTGTCTGGAGGGTATTCGAGCAGATGGCTGAAACTAGCCGCTCACAGATGGTCAGCAGGGCCTATACACCATCCCCCAGTTCACTCTCATCTGGAGGGGGAAAACAACTGTAGTCGATCTCTCTCAGGATGTGATCCCTAGCATGGGACTCCTTGCTGACAAGCTTACTGTAGTTGAGAGGATTGACAGGAGAATTGATGAATTGGACCGGAGCGTCTCCAAGATCCCAAAACAAATGGAGGAATTGACTGATAGGGTATCTAAGATAAAGATACCTGCCGTGATTGTACTCTCTGCTCCCGTTTATCGAGTTCACCATAGTCAGGAGCAGTTGGTGTTAGGGCAACCCCATCCATGTGAGCATGACCAATCCTACACCCACTCTTTCCAGCAGCCACCTCCATTAGCAGAGACAGTCCAGGAGGAGCCTCCACCGGTTTATGAGGTGAATGGAGTATGGTATACTCAGGACCCTGCCAGGAAAGGAAGTTTGGGAGACCGACAGACCTACCAGCGTCCCCCGACCTTTCATAACACCGCATTCACCTCCGCACCATCTCCTTCACAGCAGAGCCCTGTATTCCAGCCACCCCAGCAGCCGCGGCAGCAGTACCAGCAGTATGGCCAACAAGGCCATTACCAGACGGTACAGCAGGGCCCGCAACCCCAGCAGCAGCAGCAGCAGAGGCAGTACTCTGGCCAACAGGTCCAGTCTTCCCGTTCTTCTTCTCAGTTTTATCCCCTTCCTTCATAGTCTAGTCCCGTGGATATACAACAGGAGATACTCGACGAGCTCCGTTCCTACAGGAACGATATTCATGAGTTACGGGTGGATGTCAACCGCTTGTCCAGATGGCGAGACGAGCAGACTGCATCCTCTACCTCTATCCCAGCCCAAGTTCAGGCTAACCCCAATAGCCTGAACCATTGTAGTTCTTAGCAGTACTTTGGTCAGGTATACTATTCAGCATCTCCTAGATCTGAACATGAGATTCTTTCGTGTGACTAGGCTAACCACATGTCACTCAGGAGCGGAAGGACCGTGATCGTACCTGACTGGGCGAGGGATACGAGGAGGGGCATCTCTAGAGCTCTACCTAAGGAGTCTTCAGAGGACGAGGAAGAGAGACGTTATATTTCGTATCCCCATCAGCAACATTTGAGGATACCTACTCAGGGAGCCGAGAGGAGGAGGAGAGCATGTATGCAGCATTGGCAGCATGGATACACTACTGATTCTACGTAGGACCTTGCATCTCCGGTTGTGGTGGATACCACTCCAGCTTCTATTCCACAACCTTTAGTAGATAGTCTAGATTTTGATTCCATGTTGCATCAAAAAGAATCTTGTATGAAGAACTATGTTTCCGTTAATGCAAAGAATGATCTTTCAGTTCATGATTTAGACTCTTCATCCTCTGTTTCCCTAGATTCAATCCCTTTCCCCCTTGCTCTTACAGCAGGAAAGCACAACAAAAAGATTCAGAAAGATGACCCTGATATGGCACGGTTTTGTAAAGAGAACATCACTGTAAAGGTGCCATTTGATGAATATGTGGCTAATTATCCTGCAATCCAAAAATACCTTAAGGTGAGATGAACACCTACAAGGGTTAGCAGGAAGAAAGATAACCGAAATATAAAGACACATGTCTTATCAGTAGCCACAACCTATTATCTCAAGAATCAGACTTTGCCAAGGAAAAAGAGAGACATGGGTGCTCACTATGTGGAGAGTCGTATTGACGACATTGCGTTTGTTCACACTCTTGGATAACGGTTCTTTGATTAACTTACTTCCCTTAGCACTATATCAGAAATTGGAGTTGGGACCACATCGCAAATCTAGAGCTTTACTCCAATTCACTGATCGTTCAGTGAAGAGACCTAAGGGAGAAGTAAAGAACGTCATTATCTCTATTGAGGGGTAGAACTATCAGGTTGACTTCACATTCCTGGACATGGAGACCCCCAATCATTGGAGAGAATCTCAGATTATTTCTCGGGCGGCCCTTCCTTAGGACCGCAGGCGCAACTTTTGATTATGGTACGGGAATGATGAAGTTCCGTTCTCCAGGCGGAAAGGTGAACCTTGAGATGAAGCAAACCAAGTGTCAACGACCCAATTTAGAGAGTAGCACAGAGTACTCATCATCAGAGGCAGATTGCAGAATGATTAGCAACGTTGGGATTTGGGGACAGATTCCTTCGGGACAGAGCGAGACCCTTTCATCTGGAGAGGACATAGTGCATGATGCAGTTTGCCAGGTGTTGTATGATCTTGTTAGAGATGAATCTACCTATTCCTATAATGACGTAGAGATCCATCTAAATCTGTCAGTTCCATCATCTTCGGAACAATCATGGGACATAGATGATGAGTCGGACATGGCTTTTGCTGATTGTTTGGATATTTTTGACGATCCGACTCCCGAGACTTCTGATTTGGCGGGGACTCCTACACATTGAGCCCACCTTCATACAGCATGGAACCAGATTCAGATTCAGTTCAGCCAGATTTGATTGATGATATTGAAGGATATGGAATTATCCTCAAGCGCATCATGGAAGCGTGATCGTCGTATCGGATACGACACAGAACGGCTAGTCGTACTAGTTGTTCTGTGTAGCGGAATTTAAAAAATTTTCATGCGATGAAGCCACATGATCGAAGAACGATTCTCGGATCGTTTCATCTATAACCACAACAAGTATAGAAGAATACCTCTTGAAGCGTGGTTGATCAAGTCTCTAAGGATAGAGACCTCCTGTCTCAAGTCCGATCGTTGGTGAGACCGCTTGCGAGAGTAGGGATGAACCGCGTAGTCCTCGCAATCCAAGAATATGATCCAAGAACGGTTGCTCCTGATCTCGTCGTACAAAATCAATCATCTCCTTCGTGAGCGTAGCACTCCAAGAAGACGGAGAACCGAAGAACGTCGAGGCGGCGGCGCGGTGGCGAGAGCATCGACGAGTCTCTCCACTAGGGTTTGGTGGACGGCCACCAAGAAGAGGGAGAGAGGGTTGGCGTATGAGAAGAAAATGAGAGAGAGAGAGAGCTTCAATATTGCATAGCCCCAGAGCATGGTATGCCTCTCTATTTATATGGTTTTGGGATCCATGGATCTCAATCCATGGGACATATAAAATCAATGGATGAGATTGATTTATGTCCAATCCAATGGTCAAGATTGTTGTTGGTAAAACCAACAAATTTGGATTAAAATATATTTGACAAAATCAAATATAAATCAATCCTAAATTACACCAATAAATAACGAGAGAATATACATGGAGATTACATCTCCATGTACATTCCATGTGGATGGCCACCCATTCCAATTAGGAATTGGGTGCCGCCCACCCTTTCCATATGGAGGGCAGTCTCATCATATTCCATGAGATTGCATATCTCCACGGAAATCTCTTTATTTATTTCCAACAACTTTTGTTGGGTTTTATTCTTCAAAAATAATTTACAATTATATTTGATAATATTGCAATCTTGCCATTGAAAAATTGTGAATCATATTCACAACCCAAAACAACATATAATTTACATTGTCAATTAATTACACAATGTGTATCCAATACACATAATAATTAATCAACAAGTATAAAATATAATTAGCTCTCTCTAATACATTATAAATCACATTTATAATATATTATGAATAATTGGATATTTCTATCCACATTATTATTATCCCTAATAATTAAATCATATCTAATTATATTGGATAATTTCTTCACACATCAAAATGATTAAATCACACTTAATCATTAGTTCTTCATTGCTTAGATCTTATGGAATTATTCTCGAACCCTTCAAGAATAATGCGATCTCTCCTCAGATACTTGGAGATAAGGACAGGGCGGTTGTATTGTTCCATGTATAGTGACTTGGATGTTGAGATCATATCTCAAATCCAGATCCCATGGACCTCCCACTGATGCTTGATCAAATCAAGACCGTAGACCTAATCTTCTCATTACACAATGTGTATCCAATACACATAATAATTAATCAACAAGTATAAAATATAATTAGCTCTCTCTAATACATTATAAATCACATTTATAATATATTATGAATAATTGGATATTTCTATCCACATTATTATTATCCCTAATAATTAAATCATATCTAATTATATTGGATAATTTCTTCACACATCAAAATGATTAAATCACACTTAATCATTAGTTCTTCATTGCTTAGATCTTATGGAATTATTCTCGAACCCTTCAAGAATAATGCGATCTCTCCTCAGATACTTGGAGATAAGGATAGGGCGGTTGTATTGTTCCATGTATAGTGACTTGGATGTTGAGATCATATCTCAAATCTAGATCCCATGGACCTCCCACTGATGCTTGATCAAATCAAGACCGTAGACCTAATCTTCTCATTGCATCTGAATCTCATTGAGATCAATGTCCAGTTCATGGACTAAGATTAGGTTACTTCTCTAATGAGAGGAGTCACTAAAATCCAAACTTGTTTCATCACTCCCTCAGAATGGAAGCGTCATGGTTATACAATCGTTTATGATCACATCACCCTCAGGTATTCCTAATACCTGTACATCCTGCATACTGGAAGACCTATGATCATTCTGAAGATAAAGATCACTTTTACACTGTCATCTTCATGGTTTGATCATTAAGTTTCTCAATCTTGGTTATTGGGATTTGGTATAGATCATATGCTTTCCCAAAGCATATATCTTACCTTCAAATTCATGTCATGCTTCCAAAGAATGATGACCATGCATGGAATTTGATCAGTCCCAACACCTCATGAGTGAGCTCATGTCTCCCGGTTCACAAGTGAACCTGTATGATCCCTTTGAGAGATCGTATTACTCATATGTCCTTACATGCACACCAGCTCGTCGTTGTATAGACCTTGGTTAGGTCATCAACCTATTGGTCTGCCAAATGTACACACTTAGACATATAGCAACACATCTGTCTCCGGTCAGAGGATGCATGCCTATACTGTGACAGTATTCAACATAGGTCTTTGGTTATCTCGATCTCGTTAAGTCAACCCATTGACTCAACTAACCTGACACCTCCGAATCACTATTCCCATGCAGAGGACCTGCATCAAGAGGTCAGTCAGATATCAGCTATCTGAGAGAGGATTTCCATCTCCTACTCAGGCTGGAGATCATCACTTAACAATCATTTGACGATGCTTGATGAGTCCTCTATCTAACTCCTTAGATATTCATCCAAGCATCAGCCTCTATGATTTATTTAATGAATCAACAGTTGTATGATTATCAAGTTGGCCATGGTACATAACCCTTATGGTACAGAGGGACCCTATAGTGCATTTATTCATTCAATCTCAGAAATGGAGTGAAAAATATTCAATAAGTTTCATTGATAATTTATTCATTACAATAACATTTATTGTAGAAATGGTTCACCTGGGGCTCACATTACTAACAATCTCCCACTAGCCCTCAGAACCATTCAGGTAAAATCCTTAAACCCATACTCATTACATGCTGGTCAAAAACCTTCTGTGTCAGAGGTTTGGTAAGAGGATCAGCAACGTTGTCGGCAGAGGCCACCTTGGTGATGATGATGTCACCACGCTTTTGTATCTCCCAAATGATGTGGTATTTCCTTTCCACATGCTTGCTCTGAAGCCATCTGGGTTCCTTTGCCTGGGCAATGGCTCCCATGTTATCGCAAAGTAACGGGATGGGAGTATCAGAGGAAACTACACCAAGCTCCAGGACGAACTTGCGCAACCACACCGCCTCCTTTGCAACATCCGATGTGGTAATGTATTCGGCTTCTGTTGTTGAATCTGCAGTAGTGTCCTGCTTCTTGCTTCTCCATCTCACAACACCACCATTCAACAAGAACACAAACCCTGATGTCGACTTTCGATCATCTACATCCGATTGGAAGTCAGAATCTGTATATCCCAATACTTGGAGATCACCATCTCCATATATCAAGATGTAATCTTGCGTCCGTCTTAGATATTTGAATATGTTCTTTACTGCATTCCAGTGTTTCTCTCCAAAGCAGGATTGGTAACGACTTACCACTCCCACTGCATGGCAGATATCTGGCCTAGTACACATCATGGCATACACTAAGCTTCCTACGGCTGACGCATAAGGACATCCAGCCATGGCCTTCTTTTCCTCAACAGTTTGAGGATCCATTCCTTTAGACGGGTGGATACCATGTCTTAAGGGTAGGAATAGGAATCCTTTCTTGGAACTATACATACGGAATCGTTCAAGAATCTTCTTAATGTATCCATGTTGTGACAATCCCAAAATCCTCTTTTCTCGGTTTCTGAACAACTTCAGGCCTAAGATGTAAGAGGCTTCTCCAAGATCTTTCATCTCAAAGGTATGGGATAGCCAAATCTTTACACTGGTCATCATCCTTGTATCATTACCAATGATAAGGATGTCATCTACGTAAAGCACGATGAACACAATGGCGCTCCCACTAAGCTTCTTGTATACACAAGGTTCATCAGGATTTTGCACAAAATCATAACTCTTTATGGTTTCGTCAAATCTAATGTTCTAGCTACGAGAAGCTTGCTTGAGCCCATAGATGGATTTCTTCAGCTTGCATACTTTGCCATCGTCAGTCGTGAAGCCCTGGGGCTGCTCCATGTAGATATCCTCCTCGAGGTATCCATTGAGGAAAGCCGTATTGACGTCCATCTGCTAGATGTCGTAGTCAAGATATGCATCTATAGCTAGCAGTGTCCTGATGGATTTAAGCATAGCCACAGGAGAGAATGTCTCATCGTAATCGATGCCTTCTCTCTGTGTGTTGCCCTTGGCTACTAGCCGTGCCTTGAAAGTCTCTACTATCCCATCATGTCCCCTCTTTCTCTTAAAGATCCATTTGCACCCAATGGGTTTTACCCCTTTAGGTGGATCCTCTAGGGTCCATACACCATTCTCATGCATGGAGTCAATCTCTGACTTCATTGCTAGCATCCATCTATCCATGTCTTGATCCGCGAGTGCTTCATCAAATGAAGTAGGATCAATGTCAGTCTCACTTGACACATGGAATCCATACCTTTCAGGTGGTGCAGCCATCCTCGAACTCCTTCGAAGAGGTATGGTGTTTCATCTTTATTTATCTCTTCAGTTTCTGGTCTAGGAAGCTCAGAATCCTCAGGGGATTCAATGAGTTCCTCTACTTCATTATTGTCTTGACCTTTAAGGAAATCATTCTCCATAAACTTCACATCTCTAGAAACAAAAACCTTTTGGGTCTCAGGGTCATAAAGCTGGCATCCAATACCATCTTTAACATACCCAATGAAGTAACACTCACGAGAGCGAGATTCTAGCTTACTTGTGTCCACGTTCTTCGCATGAACCAAGCAACCCCAAACCCTCAAGTGATTAACACTAGGTTTGGTTCCATACCAGAGCTCATGAGGAGTCTTAGGCACGGATTTGCTAGGAATCTTATTCAGGATATATATTGTAGTCTCTACTGCATATCCCCAGAAACTAAGAGGTAAATGTGCTTTGCTCATCATTGAACGGACCATGTCCATGATGGTCTTGTTGCGTCTTTCAGCAACACCATTAAGTCGGGGAGTTCCAGGAGGAGTGAGATTGGAAACAATTCCATTCTCCTTAAGGTATTCCTTGAATTCATCCGAGAGGTACTCGCCACCTCGATCAGATCGAATCCGCTTAATCTTCCTATCGGTTTGGTTCTCAACCAAAGCCTTGAATTCTTTGAACTTTTCAAAGGTTTCAGACTTATGACGTAATAGGAAGACAAACCCATATCGCGAATGGTCATCAATAAATGTCAAATAATATCGATATCAATTTCAAGTCACGGTACTAAAGGGACCACATACATTGGTATGTATTAGGTCAATAATACCTTCGCATCTCGTAACCTTGTTACGGAAAGGCGTCCTAGTCATTTTACCCTGAATGCAATGTTTGCAAGTGGGCAAAGGTTGAACCTGTAGAAAATATAAAGGTCCATCCTTTATCAATCTATTGATCCTATCAACAGATAAATGATCAAGCCTTTGATGCCAAATCTCATTTGAGATGTTTTTATCCTCCCTGGATCTTTTAGGGTTTTTATTAGTGGTTGTAACATTCATGATACATTTATAAATGCACAACTCATAGAGTCCACCAGAAGTCAAAACACCATCCGCAATATATTTATCATAACGATTTATGACTAAATTATTACAGAAAAGGAATGAATATCCGCTTCTAACAAGCTTAGATACAAATATCAAGTTCCTTCTGATTTCTGGTACATAAAGACACTCTTTAATTATAAGGACTCTACCACTAGATAATGATAGTCGACAAGTCCCGACGGCTACTGCTGCAACACTTGCATCAGATCCCATCTAGATGACTATCTCCCCTTCTTCAACACTTCTAGTTTCCTGAAACAAATGCAACAAATTGCATACATGAACAGAAGCACCAGAGTCTACAACCCAACTTCCTTATCGTCGGACGAGAAAACTAGTTTCAATGATGAAAGGAGATTTATACCTGTTGGGGCTTTACCTTTGTCTGACGACTTCAGGTATTCCGAGTAGTTACGCCTCCAGTGCCCCGGCTTTTTGCAGTGGTGACAGACGTCGGTTTTCTTTGATGCCATTAGAGTGGATGCATTAGAAGAAGAGCTAACACCTTGTCCCTTCTTCTTTCTCTTCTGGGTCGGGCCCTTCCGAGAACCTTGCTTCCGACCGCGCTTCCCTCTGACATGTGCAACCATTGCACTGCCAGCGGGACCATCCTTCTTCATTACATCTTTCGCATATTTTATTGCGGAAAGAAGACCAACGCTTGTCAATTCCAGCTTGTTCATGTGGAATGACACTACAAAGTTGTTGAAAGACTTGGGCAACGACAGCAGAATGAAGTCAGCTTGCATGTCTGCATCCATGGTTGCCCCAAGAGTCTCCAGTTCCGACAAGTACCCAAACATTTTGAGTACATGTTCACGGACCGAAGTCCCTTCCTGCATCTTGCAGCAAATGAGATCTTTCATAACATTGTACTGCTGGTTGCGGTTAATGTCACCTAACGTATCTTTCAGAGTCTGCATTATCTCCTGACAAGTGCTCATCTCCACATGTTGCTTCTGCAGAACATTTGAGAGAGAACCCAGGATATAGCATCTAGCCAAGACATGATCTTCATTATACTTGTCATTGTATGCTTTTTCTTCCTTGGATTTAGGGTTCTCATGCTTGTCCTCGGAGAGCACATAGCTTATGCCCTCTGCGTAGAGAACAAGCTCCAAATTACGGATCCAATCCGAGTAATTTGGGCCGGTCAATTGGTTGACCTCAAGAAGCCTACTAAGTGGGTTCAAGGACTTCATTTTCTGAAATTAAGAATGCATTATATTAGAATATATAACATATATTCAAATTTATGATATTTGATTAAGGTATTTTAAATCAAATTATTCTTGCATTTTCGACTTTGAAAGTTCATTCCCTTAATCACTTTCAAAGTAGGAGATATACTTATCGCTGTATCTCTAGCAAGAATTGGGATCTTCTCTTTATCTTTGTCACATCCCAATAATATGAGAATCTACGACTCCAATATAGAGAAGTGGGAACACATTCCGCCTTGCAAGTCCAACTTGCATTTCTCAATTCGGTCTTTAACACACGAGCCTACCACCCCTAAGGCGATGTTGACCCGTTGTTAATTGAACCAACCGTCAACAGGAATAGTACTCGCTATGCGCAATCCAATATCGCCCCAATAATATAAGGATCTGATATTGGGGTCACTACGCATACGGCCTTACTCTTTCGAGAAGCAAAGAGCTCGATCCAGATGCGCTTGCATACATGAGCTATCACTTCGGACAGGCGTCTCCCACATGCAATCCCTGGCGACTGAACCCTTCGCCTTGACGGGAGACCATGGATGTCACTTATGTGATCCTCCATCTCATGTTCAAATTTTAATTAATTATCATGAATCACATTCATATAATTAATTCTTCCAAGGAAAATAAAAACTCTATTCATAATAGAGTGTCTCAATTGGACATAATCAATTTAATCATATAAAATTATATCAATCCAATTCAATCAACAAACTTGATTATTTTTACTTGAATATAAATATGGTAATATCTCAAAGTACGTGTTAATTCGAATTTTAATAATTAGAAAATACACCTTGATTTTCTCCGGCATTATACAGTCCCTACCCGCTATCATGGCCAGTACCGACGAGAGTGGGACGGACCACATACGTTGCAACCCGCAACCTTAATGCTCTCCGACTAGTCACCGTATCCACCTCGGGAAAGCATAATGCCAGATATATCAATTTGTACTTGAGATGATCAACGGTTTTTCAACCGAAATTATACCATATAGTAATATTCAAAACATTTTTTATTATAAGGAAATTTGCTACACAAATTCTCAATCCTATTCAAGCATCAAGTTTGATGATTGTGTTTCCAATTAAGATTTAGATCAAATCTAATCAATTAATTGGCTGAGGCCAAGTCAATTAGGTAAATAATCATCTTCCAATATTTCACAAACATTTTTCAAGATTATTTCATGAAATTAACAATTAATTTCACTAATTGACAATCACTTGGTTCTAGATTTCGACTCCAATTTTAGTAGTGACCCCTACTCACTAAAATCAACATATCTCAATCATTTTAAATCTAAATTAGACAAACTCAATTTTCAAAGATTTCTAAATTTATTTAGGACAGAAACCAAGTGATGTTTCACGTATTTTGAGATGGATCAAAATAGTAATTAACTCTTTAATCATGTTAAGATCTACAGTTCCCGCAACAGTGCATACATGCTTATTGAAACAACCATATCTCGAGCATACAAAATCCGATTTAAGCAAACTCAGATCCTATGGTTTCCTTATTAAATGGGGAACAAAATTCAAGAAAATAATTAGTGCTTAAATATTTTAAACATGGCCGAAATTATTTACTAAACAGATCTGCGAAATCAAATGCGACAAAAACTTTCGCGACCTTAACGAACCCAAGTCGTCCGCGATTTGCGAATCATATTCGAAACCGTCGACCTATGGCTCTGATACCACTTGAAGGAAATGAAATTATGCGCATCAGGGAAGTGTGATTGTCGTATCGTATACGACGTAGAACGACTAGTCAGACTAGTTGTTCTGTGCAGCGGAATTTAAAAAATTTTCATGCGATGAAACCACATGATCCAAGAACGATTCTCGGATCGTTTCATCTATAACCACAACAAGTATATAAGAATACCTCTTGAAGCGTGGTTGATCAAGCCTCTAAAGAAAGAGACCTCCTATCTCAAGTCCGATCGTCGATGAGACCACTTGCGAGCGCGGGGATGAACCGCATAGTCCTTGCAATCCAAGAAGATGATCCAAGCACGGTTGCTCCTGATCTCATCATACGAAATCGAACATCTCCTTCGTGAGTGTAGCACTCCAAGAAGACGGAGAACTGAAGAACATCGAGGCGGCAGCGTGGTGGTGAGAGCGTCGACGAGTCTCTCCTCTAGGGTTTGGTGGACGGCCACCAAGAAGAGGGAGAGAGGGTTGGCGTGTGAGAATAAAATGAGAGAGAGAGAGAGCTTCAATATTGCATAGCCCTAGAGAGCATGGTATGCCTCTCTATTTATAGGGTTTTGGGATCCATGGATCTCAATCCATGGGACATATAAAATCAATGGATGAGATTGATTTATGTCCAATCCAATGGTCAAGATTGTTGTTGGTAAAACCAACAAATTTGGATTAAAATATATTTGACAAAATCAAATATAAATCAATCCTAAATTACACTAATAAATAAGAAGAGAATATACATGGAGATTACATCTCCATGTACATTCCATGTGGACGGCCACCCATTCCAATTAGTAATTGGGTGCCGCCCACGCTTTCCATATGGAGGGCAATCTCATGATATTTCATGAGATTGTATATCTCCATGGAAATCTCTTTATTTATTTCCAACAACTTTTGTTGGGTTTTATTCTTCAAAGTAATTCACAATTATATTTCAGAATCTTGCAATCTTGCCATTGAAAAATTGTGAATCATATTCACAACCCAAAACAACATATAATTTACATTGTCAATTAATTACACAATGTGTATCCAATACACATAATAATTAATCAACAAGTATAACTTATAATTAGCTCTCTCTAATACATTATAAATCACATTTATAATATATTATGAATAATTGGATATTTCTATCTACATTATTATTATCCCTAATAATTAAATCATATTTAATTATATTGGATAATTTCTTCACACATCAAAATGATTAAATCACATTTAATCATTAGTTCTTCATTGCTTAGATCTTATGGAATTATTCTCGAACCCTTCAAGAATAATGCGATCTCTCCTCAGATACTTGGAGATAAGGACAGGGCGATTGTATTGTTCCACGTATAGTGACTTGGATGTTGAGATCATATCTCAAATCCAGATCCCATGGACCTCCCACTGATGCTTGATCAAATCAAGACCGTAGACCTAATCTTCTCATTGCATCTGAATCTCATTCAGATCAATGTCCAGTTCATGGACTAAGATTAGGTTACTTCTCTAATGAGAGGAGTCACTAAAATCCAAACCTGTTTCATCACACCCTCGGAATGGAAGCATCATGGTTATACAATCGTTTATGATCACATCACCCTCAGGTATTCCCAATATCAGTACATCCTGCATACTGAAAGACCTATGATCATTCTGAAGATAAATATCACTTTTACACTGTCATCTTCAGGGTATGATCATTAAGTTTCTCAATCTTGGTTATTGGGATTTGGTATAGATCATATGCTTTCCCAAATCATATATCTTACCTTCAAATTCATGTCATGCTTCCAAAGCACGACGACCATGCATGGAATTTGATCAGTCCCAACACCTCATGAGTGAGCTCATGTCTCCCGGTTCACAAGTGAACATGTATGATCCCTTTGAGAGATCGTATTACTCATATGTCCTTACATGCACACCAGCTCGCCGGTGTATAGACCTTGGTTAGGTCATCAACCTATTGGTTTGCCAAATGTACACACTTAGACATATAGCAACACATCTGTTTCCGATCAGAGCATGCATGCCTATGCTGTGACAGTATTCAACATAGGTCTTTGGTTATCTCGATCTCGTTAAGTCAACCCATTGACTCAACTAACCTGACACCTCCGAATCACTATTCCCATGCAGAGGACCTGCATTAAGAGGTTAGTCAGATATCATCCATCTGAGAGAGGATTGCCATCTCCTACTAAGGCTGGAGATCATTACTTAACAATCATTAGACGATGCTTGATGAGTCCTCTATCTAACTCCTTAGATATTCATCGAAGCATCAGCCTCTATGATTCATTTAATGAATCAACAGTTGTATGATTATCAACTTGGCCATGGTACATAACCCTTATTGTACAGAGGGACCCTATAGTGCACTCATTCATTCAATCTCAGAAATGGGATGAAAAATAATCAATAACTTTCATTGATAACTTATTCATTACAATAACATTTATTGTAGAAATGGTTCGCTCGGGGATCACATTGCTAACAGATACCACATTACCAGAACTGAAATCATTGCCTCCTACACTCAAGTATGCCTTTCTTGCGGGACCCAAAGAGAGATATCCTATCATCATTAGTTCGGACTTTACTTTAGAACAAGAGTCTAGGTTGTTAGAAGTTTTAGAGAGGAACCACAAAGCAATAGGCTAGACAGTGTCGGATCTCGTGGGCATCAACCCCGCTCTCTGCTCGCACCACATCTTTACTGAGGATAATGTGATTCCCGTGAGTTCCAAAGGAGACTTAACCCCAATCTACGAGAAGTAGTGAAGAAATAAATTGAGAAATGGTTCAAGGCAGGGTTTATATACCCTATTCTTGACTCCAAGTGGGTGGCCCCGCTTTATGTTGTCTCGAAGAAGTCGGGAATTCATATGGTCACCAACGAGGAGGGGGTAGAGATCACGACACGAGTACCTATGTCGTGGCGTGTTTGTGTTGACTACAGGCGCCTGAATGCTGCGACCAAGAAAGATCACTTTCCCTTGCCTTTTATTGATCAGATCTTGGAGAGACTTGCAGGGAAAGAGTTCTTCTATTTTCTTGATGGGTACTCATCCTACAACCAGGTGCCCATAGCCCCTGAGGACCAGAAAAAGACCACATTCACATGTCCATTCGGTACTTATTCTTTCATGCGCATGCCATTCGGGCTCAAATGCCCCGGGCACATTTCAGCGGTGCATGATAGCCATATTTGTCGAGATAGTGGGAGATTTCCTGGAAGTGTTCATGGATGACTTCTCGGTCCATGGTGATTCTTTTGATACATGTTTTGCGTGCTTGGATCGAGTCCTCAAGAGGTGTAGAGAGGTGAATCTGGTACTCTCCTGGGAGAAGAGTCACTTTATGGTGATGGAGGGTATCGTGTTGGGGCACGTCATCTCCAAAAGGGGAATGGAGGTTGACCCTGCCAAGGTGGAGGTGATCAAGAAACTCGATCCACCTACCAACGTGAAATCAGTGCGGTCATTCTTAGGGCATGTTGGATTCTATAGGAGATTCATTTAGGATTTCTCAAATATCGCCCGCCCACTGACTGAGCTCTTAGGGAAAGACACATAGTTCGTTGTAGATTACAGGTGTCTGGAGGCCTTTGAGCTCTTGAAGAGGAAGATTTGTGCCTCGCCTATCCTACAAGCTCCTGACTGGTCTCTTCCCTTTGAGATCATGATTGACTCTTCAGATTTCGCTATAGGAGCTGTGTTAGGACAACGGCAAGAAGGGATTCCGTTTACGATCCATTACGCAAGCAAAGCATTAGATCCTACATAGAAAAAATTATACAGTGACTGAAAAAGAAATGCCCGCGGTAGTATGGGCCCTCGAGAAGTTCAGATCATATATTTTGGGCTCTAAAGTGACAATTTACACAGATCACACAACCATTCGATACTTAATGGAAAAGAAGGACACGAAGGCGCGTCTTCTTAGGTGGATTTTTCTCCTTCGGGAATTTGATTTGGAGATAAAAGATAAACCTGGAGTGAAGAATGTTGTGGCTGATCACCTTTCTCGGATTGAACTTAAGGATTCTCCTGATTATGAGCGGATTAGAGAGACCTTCCCAGATGAGTAAATTTGTGTTATTGACTCACTCTCGTAGTATGCCAACATGGTGAAATATCTTGTCTCTAAGCAGGTTTCCCATGGTTGGACTAGGAGAAGCATTGATCGACTGAAGTCGGATTCGAGGAGATACCACTAGGACGATCCTGTCCTTTTCTTCGAAGGACCGGATTGTGTTTGGAGAAGGTGTATTCCTCAGGAGGATTACCAAAGTATACTCACATATTGCCATTCACTTGAGGCTGGAGGACACCATTCGGGAAAGAGAACCGCTCACAAAGTACTTCAATGTAGATTGTATTGGCTGACCTTATTTAGAGATGCTATTGACTTTGTAAGGTCGTGTCCTATCTGTCAAAGGATGGGAGGGACAGTTGGACAGAGAGATGAGATGCCCATGCAACCGATGATTATTTGTGATGTTTTTGATGCATGGGGCACAGATTTTATGGTTCCCTTTCCCAACAGCCAAGGACATGAGTACATATTGTTGGCGGTTGATTATTTATCCAGGTAAATGGAGGCCATCCCAACCCGAACCGCAGACAACAAGACTGTCTGTAAGTTTGTGAGAGACCATATTATTGCTAGGTTCAGGGTGCCAAAAGTTTTGATATCTGATGGGGATAACCATTTTGTGAACCGAGATATGAGATCTTTAGCTAAGGACTATGGATTTGAGCATAGAGTTACTAGTCCTTACCACCCACAGTCCAACGGCATGGCAGAGGTTTCGAATAGAGAGGTGAGGAGTATTTTGCAGAAATTGGTTTGTCTCGATAGGAAGAACTGGTCTCAGCTCTTGGACCAAGTTCTGTGGGCCTATAGGACAGCCTACAAGACACCATTGGATACTTCACCATTTAGAATGATCTCTGGCAAGCCATGCCATTTGCCCGCAGAGTTAACTCATAAATACGAATGGGCAATTAAGAAGATTAATTGGAGTTGTCACCTAGGGAAGCTTTGTCGAGACTTGAACTTGAACGAGCTTGTGGAAGTCCGAAACATGGCATACAACAACAGTTTGATTTATAAGGACAAAGTAAAGAGATGGCACGATCAGCACATTAGGTGCAAAGACTTTGTCCCTGGACAAAAGGTATGGTTGCTCAATGCCAGGTTGAAGGTGTTCCATGGGAAGCTCAAATAAATGGACGGGTCCCTTTGTGGTTAAGAAAGTGCACAAGAATGGAAGTGTAGAGATAGCTGATCTCACAGATGGTGCACAATCTCATGTGGTGAATGGACAGTTGTTGAAGCATTTTGTTGATTCGAAAGAGCAGTTAGTCCAAGTCGAGGTCATCAACTTCATACAGAGTGAGCACAGAGCAGATACATCTTATTACTCTTCTTGAAGATGCAACATCAAGATTCAACATCTTAGAAGATTCATTCCTCTTGTACATTCTCCATTCTTGTATATTCTCTAGATCACAACGGTTCTCACACTTACTCATGTCCTATACTTAGGCTGACCAAGAGCCTAAGTATAGGGGGGACTGATGCCCGCCATGTGTATATACTCATCCATTTCTCCTCTTGACCTCGTCCACTCCATTTTTCCTCCTCTTCTACACTTAGGCCGACCAGAGCCTAAGTATAGGGGGGTGGATTGACTTCTATACTTTTTATTATTTTAGTCATCCTACGCTTAGCACGAGCTATGTCTTTTTCTCGCTTCTTGTGCTCTGAGAACACAACACATGCTAAGTATAGGGGGACGTGTATATATTACATATATAATTTACCCATAGCTCGTACTTTCACGTATTTTTGTATATATTATACAATAATTATGGGGTGGATAAAAAACTTTTTCAAAAAAATAAAAAACTCTTAAAAAAATATTTCAAAAAAATCCCTTATTTTCTTTAAAAAACTTTTTCAAAAAAAGTCCTTTCTTATTTACTTATCTTTTAAAAAAACACTTTTAAAAAAAGCAAAACTTTTTTCAAAAAAACTTTCTTCTTTTCCTTTGTTTTTCAAAAAAAAACTTTTTGAAAAAAACCTTTTCTAAAAAAATAACAAAAAAACTAACTAATAAGTTGGTTTAATCCCTGACACAATTCACTTTCATACAAGACTAGTTATGTTCAAGAACACTTGGTTTATGAGGACATGAGATTTTAGGTTAACCACCCTTAGCCATCTGGGCCTTAGACTTAATCATACATATTCCCTTAATTTTCTAGATTTGTGTGCTATATTGCATGCTTAGTCTCAGATATTAAGAATATGATCAGCACATCACATACACGATTGCGGGTTCGATGAGATGAGTTGACTCTTCACTTGAGGGATTGGGATGGGGGATTCGAGTCTGGACTTGATCTAATCATGCTCAAGGATGGGATAAAATCATTGAAGGCTTCATGAAACCTGAGTGTCAGCAATTTTAGCCAGTATGGGATAATATACTAATCTCTTGACATTGACCTAAGTGCCAAGGTGTGAAATAAATAAAAAATTGTTGATCAGTGTGCGCCAATTCTTGGTAAAAGCAGTGGATCTAGCCAAAATACTACAAATCAATGAAATGTCAAAGAAAAGCTCTCATTCCACAAAGACAAATAATCAAAGAGCTTCCACCAAAGGTGAGCGCTCCCAACCATTTCAAAGTGTCCACTTGGACCACCGCTATTAGGACCAGGAGTTGAGCTTGCACCAAAAAAGGGCTCTGCATCGTAAATGCTACAAGTCTGGGTGTAGAAGGTATGATAGGTACTCAAAAAAGACACACCTCGGTGTATTCCCAGGAAAACAAGTGCAGAAGGCTCCAACTTCTCTTGATGGACGCACTGATCAACACCAAAAAAAATGCGTTGAGTAATAAGGCACTAGAGAGAATCCTTATTCCAATGAGAGGGAGAGAAGAAATGACACAATCCTATGCCCTCCATCAACTGGCCTTCCATCTACACTTTCAAGTCTGACAACTAAAGAGACGGTGGATTGGATGCAAGAAATGGTTTATTCACTAATGTTGAGGATCGGGTCCTTAGGAGAGTCTCTTGGACTGGAACCTTGGGTGACATTGTGACTCTACTCTTGTAACTACGGTCAACACTTAAAGTCATATCCCTACTATACATGTATACAAAAAGTTTCGGATGATTAGGGAAATTGGATACCTTTTGACTAGAGCTTGGTTCAGATTAGAATTTTAGGATCTCTAAAACCGAGAGTTCTTGAACAGATCAAGTCTTGTATTCACATGCACAGTCAGGGGTTAATCCAACTTATTCATTCTTTATTTGCTCGAGGACTAGCAAAGTTTAAGTATAGGGGGGTGATGAATCCACGATTCATCATCTCAATATCTTGATCTTAGCAAAATCTCCGGGTAAAATCCCAGAAAAATGTCCATAAAATCAATAAATTAACAAAATGGTTCTTGTAAATAAAACACACTAATTATTCTATATTAGATTGTACAAAATAAATTAACAATAAAAAGCCGCAAAATCAAAGGAGTTTCTCACATGTAAATAGCCCAAAACTTAATGTATTTTTAATAATTTCATTTCAACTCCTTTTTGGCTAATTCTTTCTCCAACTTGTTCATAACCATGTATATAACAATATAAAAATACAAAATAAATTTTATCTCAAATAAATGCTTCTAGATCTCAAAGGGAAAAAGCCTTAAAAACCAACTTCCAAGCTAAATTCCCACTCCGTATGAATTCCAAACTCACTTTTAAAGTTCAAGTTAGAAAATTATCTATCCAACGGAAGTGGTTTCATTAAAATCGGAGCTCATTTGCAAAAGTTGGATTTTGGGACCTAGATGTACATTGTATATTATGTATATATTCATTCTTTCTTCATTTTTTATTTTATCTTTTCTAATTAGTAAAAATACAAAAAAGTCATGACTGTGTTGTATTTTGATTGTAGTATTTTATTGTAAATTTCTTGTTGTAAATATCTTTTATTAAAAAGACAAAAACAATACATATTATAAAAGCAAACAAAAAATGTACATGTTGTATGTATTCCCTTGTAAATTCTCCACTATTTTTCCTTCTTTATATATTTTGTTGTATTTAAACTAGCCTACTTTATTTCATTTTATTTATTTATTTATTTTACATTCTCTACAATAATCACCATTCAACTCATTCTACCACCAACCTCCATTCAACCCCACCATTTTTTAAACCTCGCATTCAACTCCATTAATAAAATAACCTCCCACCATTTTAATAACCTATCATTTCATCCTCTTTATATACATCTCATCCTCCTCAATTTGCATCTGATTCATCTTTATGTGAGGAGAGCCTAGTTTCGAGAGTTGAATCGGTGACAACGACGCAACCGCGGTCGAGCGACGACGGCCCTCTCTCCGGTGAGATCCGTTGGCTTTTCGGCCAACATCGCAGCCACATCCGTAAGTTGCTCGAGCTCATCACTCGCCGACGATTCGAACGAATATCGTCCTCTTTTGAGCACATCGTAGGCGACCGTCCATCCTAGGTAATTTTATTTTCATCTTGTCATCATTTGTTTCTTTGCAATTTTTCTAGCACATCACATTAACACCTACATATCATCCTTTCCATCACCACCACCATCACACCACCAATTTTTTCCCATCATGTGCATCCATTTATTAACAAAAAATATAAAAAAATTAAAACAAAAAAAAGTTTTTTTGTTTAGTACAGCAGCATTTTCATATAAAAAATCAAAAAAATAAAAAAAAACAACACACGCAACAGAGGTGGCCGGCCCCCCAGCACCCGCCGGCCACCCCCGCTGCCCAAAGCCGATGTGACCACAACAGCCCACCTCCGCCCAGCAACTACTCCACCGCCGCCTGCCACCCACGGGCGGCCGCTCCCTGCCTCCGCCCCAACACCAACGGTCGTTAGCAGCCCGACGTCAGCCGCCCGCCTCGCCCTCTGCCGCTTGGGCCGCCCCTCCCACCTTCTTCAGCCCAGCCACGCCTCCCACCGCGGCTCGCGCCCCCTCTCGCGTCCGCCACGAGTGGTCGTGTCTTCGCGGTCGCGGCTCACAACGGCGCCGCCCCTCCTCGTCGTAGACGCGCGCGAGCCGCCGCCGCCGACCACCCATTTTGGGTTCTCCCCTACGTACCCATCGAAGGAAGAAGAAGGTATATTTTCTCTTTTTATTTTTTTATTTATTTTTTAAAAATTGCACTCGTATCTTTTTATGTTTGTGCAATTACTCAAACGTCCCTGTAAAGACTTTGTAGTAAATATTGTTTTCTATTTTTGCATAGACAACCATGTGTTTGTACATTAATTTGGATATCAAATTTGAATCTTTTATATTAATGAAAAATGTCATTATGTTGAGCAACTAATTGTCTACCATCTGACTATTTCCTTATATTTTTATATTCTTTGGGTAATTAATTAAAATTGTCTAACTGAAATCCTGCATATTTTACCCATTCAGTGCTCTTACACTGATATCTGACATACGATTGCTCTAAAAATTCCAGAAAAAAATTAGACATGATACCCTGAAATGTGATTGAGATATTGTCGAAATTTCATCCAAAATGGAGTTGTCTTGTGCCTGAAATAATTTGTAGAGTGTTTTTAGTATTTATTTTTAATTAAATCCACGTACATTATTTTTGCGAAATTTTAAGTCTCCTGGATTTCTTATGAAAATACCTATATGAGATGATTCTCTCTTTACCTAATTCGTTATTGTGGATTTATTAGGAATTAACTACTCACTGTCACTCTGTTTTCACTAAAAAATCTAAAAAAATCATATATTGTCAAAAAATTCCAAAAAAGTTAATGTAGTTTCATTTCATCATGTTTTTATTCCAGTAAATTTTTCATAATTTTTTCTTACTGTTTGTGTGAAAAATTACGAAAATACCCATAAAAAGTGTGCATTTTTACTTGTTGCATTTTAATTCCTAAAAATACAAAAAGTGTGGCTTGCATTCATCACTGGATTAGTATTCTAGGAAAAATATAACTTGGCTAAATTGGACTTAATTTCTGTTCAAATTAATTTGGCTAAGTTGTATGCTTTCTTAGTGTATTAATTCAGCCGCATCTTGTATTTATCATTCATTTTGCATTAAAAAATCTAAAAAAATGCATTGAAAATCTACATCTAAAGTTTTGAATTGAACCCAAAGTTGTTCCTTTGCCTCCCTGTGTTCGACCCTGGACATGCCCGGGATATAAATTAAGTCGAGACACTCTTCATGGAGATTCTTCTCTCAGTTCTGATCGAATCGCTAAGTACACATACTACAACGTGCTCGAATTAATTATCGTATTTAGCGATTCGTCAGTCTGTCACAGACTTAATGTTGCCATTCATCCTTAGAGATGTGCTAACCATGTCAAATGATGGTGGGAGACTTCCTAGTATCTGCATCCTCTTCGGAATTGAGCATCAGCAGCTGTTAGATCCTTGACCATCATGATCATCTTGTTCATGTGATCAAAGACACTTTCATATTCCTTCATTCTGCACGAGTTGTACTTGTGTAGAAGAAGTTGGATGCTCACTTCTTACTTAGAGTGATATTTGTCCTTAACCGCGGTCCAGAGCTCGTAAGCTGATTCGCATTTCTCAAAGATCTAAATCAGGTTCAAGCATGAAGCTCCTAACCCTATTATATGTTTTCTCCTACTGTTCGCGGGACCTAATTTCTTCTATAGTTGGATTTTCATATAAGGTTGGGCCAGGTTTGTCTATGATGAATTGTATACTATAGTGCAATAGGCTATTATAGATCTTTCTACTCCACAGCTCATAATTAGTATCGTTAAGGTACTCAATTTTTCCCACCTCAGTGGCAATTGTCTTGCTTGTCATTTTTTGTTGATGTAAAGAAATAAGTGTAAGTTTATATGAGATATAGTGAGAATTCTAAAGGATATAGTTTCTTCCATGAAACTAAAGGTCTGATCGAAAGTCGTGATGCTACTTTTTTTGAAATTCATTAAGCAAAGGAGCATAAAGTAGAGGAATCATACCCTCTGATTGTCCTGTAGGACCATGAAGATGACTTGAGCATTAGACAAGAACTTGAGGATGATATCGATCATCCAAATGTAGAGAATGAACCTCTGGAATATGATAATCCTTTGGAGGAAGTGCGTGGACCCACATAACCCACGAGTATAATCGACAACAAGAGACCCAGAACACGGCCTACATGGATGGAAGATTACTATTTCTATGGATGCGAGGCGCCATGCTATATTGTGGATGAGGATGTCGTGGATTATACATATCCTATATCCTTTGATGAAGCTATGGCTTCGTCTGAGTTGGAATCATGGTCGGCCACCATGAGGGATGAGTTGAACTCAATCGAGCGAATCAATATTTGGGAATTATGAGATTTGCCAAAAGGTAGGCAATCCATAAGATGTAAGTGGGTATTCAAGAATAACATTCCAGCTTCAACACTACTTGTGATGGGAAAGAGACTCAACAAGAGTCACTGTCCCGGAAAGGGGCATAAACCTTTAAATGTACCATATACACCAGTGTTGGGAATTCTAATGTATGCAATGATGTGTACTCGACCTGACTTAGCATATCCAATAAGCTTAGTCGGTATATATCAAAGCAATCCTGGTCCAGCACATTGGGAAGTTATAAAGAGGATTCTACTATATCTGAAAGGGACAGTACATCTGAAATTTATGTATCAAGTAGAATTGCTTGAAGTGGTAGGATACTCCGATGCCGGTTTTGGAGGGGATGTGGATGATAGAAAATCCACATCGGGTTACCTATTCATGTTTGGTGATGCGTCATTTCTTGGGGTAGCAAGAAACAAGGATGTGTATGTCGACATATATAGGAGGCTGAGTACATTGCATGTAGCATGACCACCACTCATATTGTATGGATAAAATATTTTCTAGAGAATCTAAGCCTCGAATTGTCAAACGGGCCAACTGAAATTTATTGTGATAATCAAGTCGTGATAAGCTTGATCAATAGTGAGGCTAATAGTTCTAAAGGAAAACACATTGAAATCCAATATCACTATATACAAGATATAGTAGGGAAGCAAGAAATCACGGTAACTTACATACCTACCTGTGACATGTTGGTTGATTCCTTAACCAAGGGAATAGCAGCAGGAACATACATTAAACATGTAGGGTTAATTGGACTCAGGAATGTATGAGTCAAGGAAGAGGTTTCATAGATAATGATGTTCACATGATAAATCTCCATGTATATACTACACGAATAGTGGGAGCATGTATGTTTTGACCACTTTGGTCAAGTGGGAGAAGTTTGAATGATCTCGGTGATGACCTTAAGTCATCAACAACCGTACCCCGTTTGTTTTACGACTGATGATTGCGGGAAGACCAGATCCGACGGAAGAACGTCGTGTGGGCATGGAGAAGGTGGGGGTGGACAGCTCGAGGGGCTCGTACCCTATAAATAGACCTCCCAACAGAGGAGAAGTCATCTAAGCAAAGCCTCCAGTTCGGGAGCCTCCTCCCATCTCTCTCTCCATCCCTCTCTTTCTCTCTCTCGTTCTCTCTGAAGCAAGGCGGCGTACCTCGGTTGACAACAATTACTACTACAGTAGAATTTGTTGATTTCAGATCTTCAATGTTCTCTCCTTGTGCTTCATGTATAGAAGCCAAGGCTCACAAATTACTGTTAGCCAGTACTGATATTTTATTCTGTCAACCTTATCGGTCGATGGTTATCGATACATTTTAACTTGCATTAATGATTGCTCATGATTCACATGAATTTTTCCAATGAAGTTGAAATATGAAGTTTTTGACATATTTACTTAGTTTTACAAGATGAATAAAAGGCAATGTCAAACTTCTATTAAGGTTATTCAGTCTGATGGTGGAGGGGATTATACTGAGCTACATTCTTGGTTCTAGTCGAAAAGAATTCATCACCAAACCCATGCATCTCATATGCCTCAATAAAATGGCAAGGCTAAACATAAGAATTGCCATCTTCTTGAAACAACAAGGGCCCTACTATTTCATAACACGGTTCATCTTTCTCACTAGTATTCAGCAATTCATGATGTTGTTGTGTTAATCAATTTGACGATGTCAGAGACGGAAAGCATATTTGTATGGGCAGATTCAAGATTCACAGTTAGAAAAGCATATGAAGAACTGATGACAGAGAAGAAAGAACGGGATGGTGAATTCTGCTCGGATGTCAAAATAATTTGGGCCTCAAAGGTATCGAACAGAATTAAAATATTTCTGTGGTGCTTAAGAAAGGGACGTCTCTGCGATAAGGCACGGAGGGGAAGGTTGATGGGCATCGAGGATACCGGATGCGACAGATGTCTTGGGCTGGTGGAGGACTCAGACCATATCTTTTTTCAGGTGCCCGAAATCGGAGGAGGTTCTGGACTCTGGACGTCCAATGGATCCGGAGTGAGGGAGCCACTGAGTTCTGGAGCTCTGTCCGCTCGATTGGGGGAAATTCGACGGATGACTGCTCGAGGGGATATGCTGTACTCTGGGCTATATGGTTGGCATGGAATGATTTGATTTTCAACAATCAGAGGTTTTATCCTGAAACCATTGTATTGCGCTCCACTCTTTTTGGAGTTCGCATTAACATCTTGCAATTGTGATTATTTTAAATGAAATTCTGAAGCGGTAACCCTCTGGGGGGTGGGGGGTGTCACCCATTTGTTACTCAAAAAATCAATTTGACGATGTCAATTACAAATAAGATTACTAACAAAATTCCCGTGTCACTTTTTGTCATCTTTGATGAGTCCTCCTTTCCATTTACCTCTACCAAAAAGAATCATCCAGAGCCATCTTCCATAAGGTACCGTTCAGCAAGGGGGTTAAACTCCCTTTTGGGGAGTTTACCCCCCTTAATGTAACATCCAGATCTGCACAAACCCGAACCCGACCCGATTATGGTCCGTATAACTCAATAAAGTAATTAATCAATGTTAAATAACATGAATCGATCAATTGATCGTGAATCAAAAGTTGTTCGGGCAAAATCGACTAAAAATCGATCGCATCGTAATGCGTGCCCGAAAAAGCCGCGATGCAAATTCGGAAACCGCAAAACAAACCGAGATGACCATAAAATACGATTCGACGAAACAAGACCAACGGAATCGACCGTTCGTCGATCGGAGGTCATTTGATATTTTAAAATCGCAAAAAATTAATAACCAATCAAGACCGTATCTCGGAAATTTCGAGTATTCATCTCCAATCAAAAGTATATGAATACGGTACCCATTTTGATCGTCACTCCGAGACGGTCGAAATGAGCCATTATTCTCCTAAACCAGAGGTGCGTAGTGGTAATTGTGAAGTTTTTGGTATTTCACAAATATATATATAATAAAGTAATAATAATAAACTTTCTGCAAACACGTGTGCAATTTCCCTTAAATGCTTCCACACGTACATACCCTATTTCCCTATAAATATCACTTGAACCTTCTTCTCTTCCACATCTTTGTTCCCCCTTTTTCCCAACGAAGGACCCATTCACAGACCTTCTCCTTCAAGCTGTTGCTGCCGATTGATTCCAAGTTGTAGTTGCTCTGCAAGCTTTTGTTGATACTGCATGCATGTTATTGCTGTGATAAAGCCATCTTCCTCCAATTTGAGGATCTAATGTACATGCTAAACCTTCCTTTGTTGCTTTCCATGTCATATTTATACATTTTGTGTTTTGTCCGTTACTTTTTCCCTTTTCTCAAATTATGGTGGTCTTTCTTCACGTTATCTGTTCTGAATTTTTTCTTTCTTCATCTTCAGAGTGGGTGGGTTAAATTCTATGGTCTGTTGAGCATGTCCAGATCTGTTCTCTGATCCATGGAAAAGTTTCTCGTCATATTCATGACATTAGTTGGTTTAAAAAAATTGGCATTCCTTATCATAGACAGTTTGCTTTAATGCATGCGATGGGGGCATTATGCAGATTTTAGACATGTACAGAAAAATCTGCATTCGATATTTTTTCAATAAATTTAGTCCATGCACTTATTTGTAGACACGATTATTGAATATCTAAGTTTTTCGAGAGAGCATGACCACTTGAGCCAATTTGTTGGATTTTGAAAATCCCCCACGATCTTACATCTGAAATATAGCATCTATATCTCTTGTTTATTCCTCCATGCCAACAAAGCAGGTTACGCATGAAAGTATATATAACTAAAACTGCCAGAAATTGAAAATGTGAAAATTTATGACATGATCAATAACAACAACTAAGCAACTGCTATCTCATCTTAACCTGAGAACATCCAGGATTTGATTCTGGTGAGTTATTGATTTTTCTGCTATGAATAGCTAGTATATTCTCCTTACCATTTTCTGATCAATTGCTAAAATGTTATCATATCTCTCCTACATGTGCCTGTTGCAATCCAAAGGATTTCTGAACTCTTATCCGAATTGGCTAATTAGGACAATACAAATTTTTCATTGAACTGTTGTGAATCATTCTTTTCATGATATTAACACGTCATTCCAGTGGTTTTCCGAAGCAACGTCCTATTCTCAAACCAAATAGCTGTGTTGATTAATGCATATGATATTTATAAGATTAAGATATATGCATAGGAGTAGATGGAATTTTAGTGCAATCCGTGTCTATTTCAAATTTGATGGACATGACTTTCTCCACTATCTAATCTGTTCCATGTTCAAATTATTTCTGAATCTTAACTCGGTGTTTACTGCTTTGATGGTCAAGCATGCGTACTCACATTTGAAAGGGGTTGTGGTTCAAACTACAGGCTCTTAATTGGTCTAAAAAGAAGGGATTACCCACGCAAATGATCTAGTTAAGCATACAGACCTCTATCTTATAGAACTAAAGTTCAGATTCCAGAAAAAAAAATGATGTTTATGATTCTAGAAAATATATACGATTATAGCAAAATTGTTGGTTTATTGTCATACCGCAGTTTCGTACATATTAGGGACATCAAGTTAGGAAAGGAGCCCTCAACTACAATCACTATAATACTGCATCTCGATTACATGAATCACATTGATTATATATTATGTTGAATAGTATCTAAGGTCTAATGAGTAACTCTTCATCCCATGATTTAAATAAGAAAAGTCGGGAATTTGACATTGATCTAGATTTGAATCCAGATCTAATGAAGAACTTCTAATTCATGATTTGAAAAATGAGATCATTAGGGTACTTTCATACAAGTGACTTAGAAAATTTAGATCAATATGCGGGTCGCCAAGTTATGTGATAATCTATGGTCAATGACGGGAAATTTTTGTGATCAATCATTTAGGTATGAATCACAATTATCGATCACTATTCAATAAGATTGTCAACAAGATGCTCAGATCGTAAGTTAATCACAACAAAGATTGAGAAAGGATGAGAAATCAAGTCAGTGATAATGATTCAAGTGATGACTAATAATTATTAGTGCCAGTCATGTTGACCTTTACACTTGACTGTGCGAGGGTGTGGTGACCCTCAGGTGGGCGGGAGATTAGGAAAACCAGGTAGGGCAGCGGTCGCTTAATGCGCGGGTCTAGGATCCCAGTCCCTTCTCGGTTTTTCACGAGCGCTCGCAGTTTTTACGTTTCTCTGGGATCCACAGGTTTTCTTTTAAAGACCAGTTCCGCTGACCCTTCTTCTTTAGGGTACCTAGGCTGGAGGACCCTTGGTTTTAGTTTTTCGAGCTTGTTAGCCTGTACCGGTCTGGCCGGTTTTTCTTTTAGAGCGACTTTTCCGGAGAGTCTCTCTCACCAGTCTCAGTGGCATAGTTTTGGAGTAGACCTATCCCTCTATTGGACCGCCTTCCAATTAGAGGGCGAGACAGAAGAGCCTTTTGTAGGCTACCTCACCGCTTGAGTTTTGTTTACTTTTCGCCATAGAGGATTCAGATGTATACATGGATGATTCGAATGTATCATCGCCAGCAGACTTGGCGATGATACATTCGAATCATCCATGTATACATCTGAATCCTCTATGGCTACATCTGAATCAGTTACAATTGAATTTGGAAAAGTTACATTTGAGATTGGATTGACTCACAAATGAGTTTGGCTAAAGTTGAATTACAATTGAATTGGTTACATGGGAGTTGGTTACATTTAAGTTGGTTGTAGTTGAGGTTAGTTTCCATTAAGCTAGTTACTATTCCACCAGTTATTCCTGACGAAGAGAAAAGACCAGTTTATGAAAATCATCCTTATCAGACTACAAGTTACTATCACAATTGTTTGAAATAGCTAGTGGATGTGTTGGGAACTTAGTTAGGATGCATTTTACTCCACCGCATTCCTACGGAGGCACCCCAACCCTAAGTCTTCCTTACTACCTTAGAGTCATAGTGTGAGGTCTTACCCAGACCAAGACCACAGACTATCCACTAAGCTTGAGAAAATCAACAGGAAAAGAATCAAAACCTCAGATCCATCATATACTCTTACTATGATCAATCCACAAGATTCTTAAACATCATTATAAGCATTTAATGGAGATAACGATCACATATCAAAGACTCATCATTCACATTCTCAAGACCCATCAAACATATATTATAATTAATAGAAAGGCAATGACTTAAATATGGACCATATGATATTTGTATATAAATGATTAATATGGGTAATTAGTGTAGGATGAGTAGAATGGGGTTTTACATACCAAACAACTTGAATACCTGTTTCATTGCAAGTAGCTTTAAATTTTAATTGCCAATGCCAATTTACTTGCTTTCTTTTGGAAGCACTAAATTCCTGATAATTTTAGTTAATTAGATGTACTCAGTGTTTGTTGATGTTCTTTTCTCCCTATACCATGGATTGCAGGCAAAATACCTGCACCGTTGTATTGGGAGAGTTGAACATCAGCTTCTGCAGTTACAATTATCAGGTACGTGTGCTATAGTTTGTTTAAGATATTATATGCTTTTATTTCTCTTCTGATATAATTGGGATGCATGTACATAATACAATTTATGTTGTTACATGTTAACTGCTATGGAAACTTTTGCAATATAATTGTGGCATACTGTAGTTCTGTGGCTTATTAGTTAATTTGTTAATGTCATTTGAAAAATTTCCCCTGATTTTCAGTACTCTAATGTGTTCTTTAGCGAACATAATACTACGGGTGATATGTAAATGGGTATCCCAGATCCGAGAAGGAGTGGGCCCCACAGTTTGGTATCAGAGCAGTGATACCCCGCTACATACATTCGCAATATTATAGTTCTGATCACATTAAGTCCTTGGATTGCTACAGTCCTTTGACTTATCACAAGTCTGAAGGGGAAATATGACATTCAAAATCAATGACCACAGATGTCACCAATTGCAACTAATTTTCCATATGTATCCCAAGAAGAGAAAAAACATAGTTAGAAATATATGTGAACATTTACTATTAATGATATCGGTTCTTACATAGAAGCATGGCGTCCTGAACCGGCCTTTCTATGTTTTAATTGATTCTGAAGCGATAGACGAACTTCGAATTTCTAGCTTAGGTAGGTAGAATTGCATATGCCCTAAATCATCCTTGTCTATTTTATGGGCCAGGTGGCTAGTTATTCATCATTAGACTGATAGTAAGAGGGTTACCAATGTTTATTGGTGGGCATGAGATGATCACAGACTGTCTGCTACTACAACTTGACAAGTGTGACCTGATTATGGGAGTGGATTAGCTGTCAACTCATTATACCTAGTTAATTGCTTTAGGAATTTGGTTGTCTTCATGATTCCAAACTTATCCGAGTTTATCATTAAGGATACATTACATGACTCCAAAATGGAGTACATTTCAGTGTTAAGAGCTCAAAGATTCATAGATCGAGAATGCGACATATTTCTAGTAATTATCCGAAAGACATCTGATGGAGAGCCGATGGCTCAGGACATCACGATAGTGTCAGATTACCCTAGTGTGTTCTCTAATGATTTGTCAGGTTTACCACCTGAGAAAGAAATTGAGTTCGAGATTACATTACTATCATATACACAATTGATCTCGATGGCTCTATGCCGCTTGGCACTAGCCAACTTGAGAAAACTGAAGATGCAATAGCAAGAGTTACGTAACTTAGGTTTCGTAAGACTGAGCACTACACCTTGGGATGCTCCCATTCTTATTGTCAAAAAGAAGGATGGATCGATGAAATATGCATTTACCGAAAAATAAAATGGTGAAGAACCATTATCCTCTACCATGCACCGATGGTTTCTTTAACCAGCTATAAGGATCTTTGATGTTTAAAAGGTCGACCCTCGATCAGGCTACCATCAAGTGAGCATTAAAAAGTCGGATATTCCGAAGATAACATTCAACACTCGACACGAATATTATGAGTTTGTCGTAATGTCGCTTGGACTCACCAATGCCCTACAACTTTTTATGAATATGATAAACATGATTTTCGTCCATACTTGGACGAGTTTGTAATTGTATATATTGACGATGTATTGATATATTCTCGAAATAAATAGGGATAACATCAATGATCTAAATACAGTCATGGACATACTTCAAGAGCACAAGTTGCATGTCAAGCTAAGCAAATGTGAGTTCTAGTTGCCCCAGATCTCATTCCTTCAGCATGCCATTTCTGAATCAGGTATCGTAGCTGACACTGTGAAGATTGCAACAATCATGTCTTGAGAATAGCCCAAGATAATCATAGCTTCCTGGGACTAGCGGGTTATTACAAGACACTTCGTTAGTAGTTTTTATTGAGTCATTCTTTTCCTGACACTAGCAGAGAGTTCATTTTATTTGGAATTATTCATGCAAACAGGCGTAAGGACATTGAAGGAAAGATTGGTGAATGTGCTTATCTTTGCGCTTCCTTCAGGCACCCAGGATTATGGCGTTTATACTTATGGTGCAAGAAAAAGTTTAGGAACGGTTCTGATGCAACCAAGTCATGTGAGTGTTTATGCATCACATCAATGGAGGTCGCATGAGCGGAATTACCCCCGACTGTGACTTAGAATTGACAACAATTGGTTTTGCTTTGAAAGATCTGACGCCACTATCTCTATAAGGTGAATTTCAAGATTTTCATAGATAGCAAAAATTTGAAGAACGCCTTTGTTCAGAAGGAGATAAACATGAGAAGATATCTTACCATCTTGGTAAGGGAAACTTGGTGGCAAATGCACTTACCAGGAGAGCTCATGTGTATACGACAAACTAGTTATACACATGGGATGTACTCACAAGCTTTGATTAATTAGCATCCATATGAGAGTGCATCTATATATACTGTCGTGCCTCAACGATTCAACGGTCTTTAGAATTGCATATTATAAGGTCAGAGATCAGGTCCTTAGATTTGAGACAAATACATGCATGCTCACAAGGACAAAAGTGATAATTTTGTGGAGACTAAGTCTACTTTACAAAAGGATGGCTCATTGTTGTGTCCAACGATGAGTAATTGCGTAGAGATTCTTGATGAGGTACACAATTCACAACTGTCTTTTCATCCTGGCAGTACAAAAATGTATCATAATCTGCGCTAACATTCTGGCAGGTCGGGATGAAGCATGATGCAGCACATCATGTTAGCAGATGTTTGACCTGTCAGATGGTCAAGGTTGAGCATAGAAGAACACCATGATTATTACAATATCTCTCCATTCCCAAGTAAAAGTGGGAGAGTACGTTAATTTTGTTACTAGACTACCGAGGACACTATGGTGACCACCATGCTTTTGGGTCGTTGAAAGATTGACCAAGTCAGCTCATTTTATACCTGGCAGCATAATCTACACTCCATCTAGGTTGGCTAGATGATATGTGCAGAACTTTATCAAACTTTATGGTGTGCCACGTGAGGTAATGTCTGACAAAGGCTCAAGATTTACATCTCACTACTGACACCAGTTCATGTCAGCACCACAGACAAACCGAAGATGAGTTCTGCATACCGTCCCCTGACCGACGAACAGAGCAAGCATAATATTCAGACACTTGACAATTTGTTACATGCATGTACTCTAGTGAGGAAAGGATCCTACAAGGACCACCTGTCGGTTGTAAAATTTCCATACAACAACCACCATTCTAAGTATTAGTATGGCAACATTCAAAGCTCTATTCAGGTAGAGATGCCTCGTACTTCTCAGTTCGCGTAAGATAGGTAAACACGCTCTGTACCCCGTAGATCTCTTAGAGAAAACTACTACGATCGTTGATCTCGTGAGGTAAAGGCTTTTGACGGCTCAGAGCTGCCAGAAAAGCTATACATATCGTCGGAGAAGAGATGTAGAGTTTCAAGTAATCTAAACATCTTCTCTTTATCCATTAAAAATATGACTTATCAATATTCAATTTAACCTCTCATACTGATCAAATATCTGTAAACACATATAGGAGATTGTGTGTTCCTACGAGTATCTTCCACGAAAGAAATACAGAGATTTCATGTCCACGGCAAATTAGCGTCGATATTTTGGATCATTTGAAATTATTACTCGTAAGAATAAAGTGGTATATCGAGTGGCCCTTCCTCTACACCTATCAACCATATGGATATCCAATCTAAGGAAGTACGTACACGACCTCCACACATCATCATCTACGAAAACCTTAACGTGGAGCCAGACTTGACATATGAGGAAAGATGAATTCAGATACTCGATAATGTTGTGAAAAAAAACTTCGTAACAAAGAAATTCCCTTAGTGAAGGTGCTATGGCACCGACATGATGGTAAAGAAGCGACATGGGATACCGAAGCAGACATGCAAGCAAGATACCGCAGCTCTTTCAGGTAATTATCAAAACAAGCCTATTTAATTATATATATTGAAAGAACATGGCTTGTTTTTCCTTTGAGGTTTTTATGGGTTCAAAACTCTTTGAGGTTTTTATGGCCATATGAGATCCAAACAAGACACAAAGTAACCTTGACTCGAGTCTCGAGGACGAGACTCCCTTTGAGGTTTTTATATTTGTAACATCCGGATCTACACAAACCCAAACCCGACGCGATTAGGGTCTGTATAACTCAATAAAGTTATTAATCAATGTTAAATAACATGAATCGATCAATTGATCGTGAATCAAAAGTTGTTCAGGAAAATCGTCTAAAAATCGATCGCATCGTAATGCGTGCCCGAAAAAGCCGCGATGCAAATTCGGAAACCGCAAAACAAATCGGGACCACCGTAAAATATGATTCGACGAAACAAGACCAACAGAATCAACCGTTCGTCGATCGGAGATCATTTGATATTTTAAAATCGCAAAAATTTAATAACCAATCAAGACCGTATCTCGGAAATTTCGAGGATTCATCTCCGATCAAAAGTATATGAATATGGTACCCATTTTGATCGTCACTCCGAGATGGTCGAAATGAGCCACTATTCGCCTAAACCGGAGGTGCGTAGTGGTAATTATGATTTTTTTGGCATTTCACAAATATATATAATAAAGTAATAATAATAAACTTTCTGCAAACACGTGTGCAATTTCCCTTAAATGCTTCCACGCGTACATACCCTATTTCCCTATAAATATCACTTGAACCTTCTTCTCTTCCACATCTCCGTTTCCCCTTTTTCCCAACGAAGGACCCATTCACAGACCTTCTCCTTCAAGCTGTTGCTGCCGATTAATTCCAAGTTGTAGCTACTCTGCAAGCTTTTGTTGCTACTGCATGCATGTTATTGTTGTGATAAAGCCATCTTCCTCCAATTTGAGGATCTAATGTACATGCTAAACCTTTGCTGCTTTCCATGTCATATTTATAAATTTTGTGTTTTGTCCATTACTTTTTCCCTTTTCTCAAATTATGGTGGTCTTTCTTCATGTTATCTGTTCTGAATTTTTTCTTTCTTCATCTTCAGAGTGGGTGGGTTAAATTCTATGATCCGTTGAGCATGTCCAGATCTGTTCTTTGATCCATGGAAAATTTTCTCGTCATATTCATGACATTAGTTGGTTTAAAAAAATCGGCATTCCGTATCATAGACAGTTTGCTTTAATGCATGCGATGGGGGCATTATGCAGATTTTAGACATGTACAGAAAAATCTGCATTCGATATTTTTTTTCAACAAATTTAGTCCATGCACTTATTTGTAGACACGATTATTAAATCTCTAAGTTCTTCGAGAGAGCATGACCACTTGAGCCAATTTGTTGGTTTTTGAAAATCCCCCACGATCTTACATCTGAAATATAGCATCTATATCTCTTGTTTATTCTTCCATGCCAACAAAGAAGGTTACGCATGAAAGTATATATAACTAAAACTGCCAGAAATTGAAAATGTGAAAATTTATGACATGATCAATAACAATAACTAAGCTTACTGCTCCCTCATCTTAACCTGAGAACATCCAGGGTTTGATTCTGGTGAGTTATTGATTTTCCTGCTATGAATAGCTAGTATATTCTTCTTACCATTTTCTGATCAATTGCTAAAATGTTATCATATCTCTCCTACTTGTGCCTGTTGCAATCCAAATGATTTCTGAACTCTTATCCGAATTGGCTAATCAGGACAATACAACTTTCTCATTGAACTGTTGTGAATCATTCTTTTCATGATATTAACACGTCATTCCAGTGATTTTCCGAAGCAACATCCTATTCTCAAACCAAATAGCTATGTTGACTTTCATCTTATTAATGCATATGGTATTTATAAGATTAAGATATATGCATAGGAGCAGATAGAATTTTAGTGCAATCCGTGTCTATTTCAAATTTGATGGACATGACTTTCTCCACTAGCTAATCTGTTCCATGTTCAAATTGTTTCTGAATCTTAACTCGGTGTTTACTGCTTTGATGGTCAAGCATGCGTACTCACATTTGAAAGGGGTTGTGGTTCAAACTACAGACTCTTAATTGGTCTAAAAAGAAGGGATTACCCACGCAAATCTAGTTAAGCATACATACCTCTATCTTATAGAACTAAAGTTCAGATTCCAGAAAAAAAATGATGTTTATGATTCTAGAAAATATATCCGATTATAGCAAAATTGTTGGTTTATTGTCATACTGCAGTTTCATACATATTAGGGACATCAAGTTAGGAAACGAGCCCTCAACTACAATCACTATAATACTGCATCTCGATTACATGAATCACATTGATTATATTATGTTGAATAGTATCTAAGGTCTAATGAGTAACTCTTCATCCCATGATTTAAATAAGAAAAGTTGGGAATTTGGCATTGATCTAGATTTGAATCCAGATATAATGAACAACTTCTAAACTCATGATTTAAAAAATGAGATCATTAGGGTATTTTCATACAAGTGACTTAGAAAATTTAGATCAATGTGCGGGTCGCCAAGTTATGTGATAATCTATGATCAATGACTGGAAATTTTCGTGATCAATCATTTAGGTATGAATCACAATTATCGATCACTATTCAATAAGATTGTCAACAAGATGCTCAGATCGTAATTTAATCACAACAAAGATTGAGAAGGGATGAGAAATCAAGTCAGTGATAATGATTCAAGTGATGACTAATAATTATTAGTGACAGTCATGTTGACCTTGACACTTGACTGTGCGAGGGTGCGGTGACCCTCAGTTAGGCGGGAGATTTGGAAGCCCAGTTAGGGCAGCGGCCGCTTAATGCGCGGGTCTAGGATCCCAGTCCCTTCTCGGTTTTTCGCGAGCGCTCGCAGTTTTTACGCCTCTCTGGGATCCACAGGTTTTCTTTTAAAGATCAGTTCCGTTGACCCTTGTTCTTTATGGTACCTAGGTTGGAGGACCCTTGTTTTTAGTTTTTCGAGCTCGTTAGCCGGTACCGGTCGGGCCGATTTTTCTTTTAGAGCGACTTTTCCGGAGAGTCTCTCTCACCCGTCTCAGTGGCATAGTTTTAGAGTAGACCTATCCCTCTATTGGACCGCCTTCCAATTAGAGGGCGAGACGGAAGAGCGTTTTGTAGGCTACCTCACTGCTTGAGTTTTGTTTACTTTTCGCCAGCAGACTTGGCGATGCTACATCCGAATCATCCATGTATACATCTGAATCCTCTATGGCTACATCTGAATCTGTTACAATTGAATTTGGAAAAGCTACATTTGAGATTGGATTGAGTCACAAATGAGTTTGGCTAAAGTTGAATTACAATTGAATTGGTTACATGGGAGTTGGTTACATTTGAGTTGGTTGTAGTTGAGTTTAGTTTCCATTAAGCTAGTTACTATTCCACCAGTAATTCCTGACGAAGAGAAAAGACCAGTTTATGAAAATCATCCTTATCAGACTACAAGCTACTATCACAATTGTTTGAAATAGCTAGTGGTCGTGTTGGGAACTTAGTTAGGATGCATTTTACTCCACCGCATGCCTATGGAGGCACCCCAACCCTAAGGCTTCCTTACTACATTAGAGTCATAGTGTGAGGTCTTACCCAGATCAAGATCACAAACTATCCACTAAGTTTGAGAAAATCAACAGGAAAAGAATCAAAACCTCAGATCCATCATATACTCTTACTATGATCAACCCACAAGATTCTTAAACATCATTATAAGCATTTAATGGAGATAACGATCACATATCAAAGACTCATCATTCACATTCTCAAGACCCATCAAACTTATATTATAATTAATAGAAAGGCGATGACTTAAATATGGACCATATGATATTTGTATATAAATTATTAATATGGGTAATTAGTGTAGGATGAGTAGAATAGGGTTTTACATACCAAACAACTTGAATACCTGTTTCATTGCAAGTAGCTCTAAATTTTAATTATCAAGGCCAATTTACTTGCTTTCTTTTGGAACCACTAAATTCCTGTTAATTTTAATTAATTAGATGTACTCAACGTTTGTTGATGTTCTTTTCTCCCTATTCCATGGATTGCAGGCAAAATACCTGCACCGTTGTATTGGGAGAGTTGAACATCAGCTTCTGCAGTTACAATTATCAGGTACGCGTGCTATAGTTTGTTTAAGATATTATATGCTTTTATTTTTCTTCTGATATAATTGGGATGCATGTACATAATATAATTTATGTTGTTACATGTTAACTGCTATGGAAACTTGTGCAATATAATTGTGGCATACTGTAGTTCTGTGGCTTATTAGTTAATTTGTTAATGTCATTTGAAAAATTTCCCTTGATTTTCAGTACTCTAATGTGATCTTTAGCGAACATAATACTACGGGTGATATGTAAACCGGTATCCCAGATCCGAGATGGAGCGGGCCCCACACTTAACCCACCCTCTCTCTCTCATGTGGGCCCCGCTTTATTTCTTTTTAAAAATTAAATAAATCAAATCTCCATCATCAATTCCATCAAAAAATAATATACTATACTATCATATTATATAAAAATTATAAACTACTCCACTTCTACTCACTTTTCCGAACTTAAATACAATTACATCACAATAACTATTCATTTTTTCAAACCCCAATATACTCATATCACCACAAACCCACTTCTAACCCACCCACAGTTTAACCCTCTATCCAAACATCAAAACACAAAAAGGGGTTACCATCTACCAGTTTAACCCGCCCTAACCCACGTACCAAACACGCCCTATTAGTTTCCTCCTCATTACCGCCTACCAGACCTTTCACTTTCCCTATTCCACCACCCCCATATATTGCTCCCAATTCCTCCATTTCTACACACCTATCGCCAACAGCACTTCAAATAATCCCTCAAACACAGCACCATTACTTCCATGTTCCACCCCTTCCCCATGACACATCCCCGGAACCACACTCACAAAACAACGAAATTATGTCCACATACATTCTATGCATAGTCCCATGAGTGGCATCTTTAAAAAGAAGATTCTTGCAGCAACGAAGGATCATCTTCCCATTTCCTCTCAACCATCACCGGTAGAAATCAAACCTACAACCTTCACTGAAGCCATTAAAAATCCGAATTGGGCAACAAGAGCTATGGCTGACGAATTCCAAGCCTTATTGCAAAATGATAGTTGGACACTTGTACCACCTCAACCCAGTATGAATGTCATTGGTTCAAAATGGGTTTATCGAATCAAAAGACATTCACTTGGGACTTTAAATCTCTATAAAATAGGACTCGTGGCAAAAGGGTTCCACCAAATTGAAGGTTTGGACTACAATGAAACATACAGTTCAGTTGTCAAACCAACAAAACAATTCATCTCTTACAATTTTTGGCATGGCAAACAACTGGAAAATAATACAATTAGATGTGCATAATGTTTTCCTTCATGGAGACCTAGATGAAAATCTCTATATGTATTAACCGTAAGGGTTCATCCAATAGTATTTATCATCTCATGTTTGCAAATTGCACAAACCTCTCTAAGGTTTAAAGTAGGCCCCACGAGCTTGGTTCAAGAATCCAACTAATTTCCTTCTCACAACTGGTTTTCATACTTCCAAAACAGATTCATCATTATTCACTGGGAAGTCACCAACATCATAGGTCTATTTCTTGGTCTATATTGATGATCTTTTAATGATTGACACAGATAGGCACATTGTAGAACAAATCTATGCCAATCTATCCAAAGTGTTTCCAATCCGAAACATGTGGTTTCCGTCCTATTTTTGTGGGCTTCAACTACACCGTACATCAAGTGAGATTCTATTGACACAAAGTTGTGACATTGCAAACTTATTGGTGAAGTTCAAATTGGATGGCATCAAACTAGCAAGAACTCCCATCTCCAATTGAGAACTTGCAAAAGCAATCACCCATCCCAGACAACCATTGAGTGACACTCCCACCACAGGTTTACTTAGAAGCTTACAGTGCCTCTTATTCACAATACCAGATCTTGCTTTCGCTATAAACAAACTAAGTCAATTCATGGCTGCATTGTTTAGTGCTCATTGTCAACTACTAAAAAAAGTCTGTACGATATAACAAAGGCTCACTAAACATTGGTCTACATATTCATTCGTTCCTCCCTATCTACCTCAATCTTGGCTTTTACCGGTTCTGATGCTCCACTTCAGGTTTTATTATATTTCTGGATAACACCCTGATATTGCTAGAGTTCTAAAAAAACAGCGCACTGTCTCCAGATCCTTCATAGAAGCTGAATATCATTCTATTGCAAACACCTATGCTGAATTAGTATGGTCATATTCTCTATTAACTGAAATGGGCATGAAGTTAAACAACTCAACAGAACTATCATAAAATTGGTGTAAATTACCTAATGAAGTATGTATTCCATTCAAAGACAAAACACATAGACATGGATTATCATTTTGTTCGAGACTATGCTGTTTCAAAAAAATCACCATTAAATACATACCATCAGTGTATCAAGTGGCAGATATACTTTCAAAACCGCTACCGAGCAATCGCTTTGGCTCGCGCCAGAGGCTTCGTACGATTACGTTAAAAAAGAATAGTAGTCGACTGTAGTTCTATTAAAAATGGTGAAGAGATGATATGAATAAAAGTGGAATAAAAATACAAGCAATCTGGTAGTTTTGTACATAGTTTGAAGAGCTGATACAAATATCGTTCTACCATGTTTGGAAAAAGGCATATCGCCAACATGTCGGCGAAATTTTCAGAATTATGTCAAAATTGATTAAAATCAATTAATGTCAAGATTTTAAAGTTTCTACTAGTTCGTAAAAGTATATAATCAAATTCTACTATCACATTCACATTTTTGGAGTTTTAGGGAAGTTGATATGTAAAATCATATTCTTTATAAGGGTCATATGTGGCTGCTCCTACCTTATTTTGGTAATTTTTTTCTATTTTTCTTTGAAAAATAACACCATGTATATTCATTCCTATATCCCTCCTATATACCATTCGAATTTCGTCAGAAACAGAGACTTCTACGGCCTCCATCCAGACAGTCATTTTTTAACTGTAACAGACTTTTTTAAATCGACATCATCTCGATGGAGGCTGTAGAAGTCTCTGTTTCTGACGAAATTTGAATAGCATATAGGAGGGATATAGGGATGAATATACACGGTGTTATTTTTCAAAAAGAATAAAAAAATTTGATGAAAAATGGGACGGGGGCAGGCATGTTGGATATGCTACTAAATTATTACATTATTTAACAAAAAATGAGAAGTTAGAAAAAATAGAGGTTAGAAAATGAAAGTAAAAAAACCTAAAATTGGAAGTCAAAAGTAAGAAAAAGCAAGCAAGAAACATGGACAGTGAAAAACCTTCCTTAGCCGCTTGCTCCTCGGCGGACGAATTTCATGAACACCTGAGGTTCCTTTGCCCATTCTCCTCAACAGTCTGGAGTGGTTCTTGCTCCGCCCTGGCGTTGCCGCTTGCTCCTACGTCCAGCCTGCTGGATGCATTCTCCAGGATCCTTGGCTTGGGCTCTCCGACCTACCAGTCTACTACTGCAAAGGTGGTCGCGGTCGTGGTTTGGCACATTTGGCACGAACGTAATCGTCTTTGGACTATGTCAACCTGCCTATCTACCGATCGAGCAATTGATGAAATCGTCAACACCGTCAGACTGATCAATATTAACTGATGTTCCCTGCGTTTTTGTCCCCTCAGGCTACCTCCAGATTTTCTCTTTGCGCTTAATTCGACCTTGTTCAAACCAAGCTTAGCTTGCTAGCCTCACATTTTTGTATGTTCCTCATTTTTTGGAAATATATACTTCATACTTACCAAAAAAACCTTCCTTAGTTGCAACAGTTCTTGACATCTCTTAGTCTTAAGTATGTTGATTTTAGTGGCATACCCACTCATATTGCCAAATATTGATCGATATTTTAGGGTATCTAAGATGCCCCCTCCCCCCAAATTGCTTTTGTTGCTCAAATAACAGACATGTTGCTAGATATGCATTTGGCATCTGAGGATGGAGCACTTCACTCGTATCAATGTAGAAAAAGCTAGAAACATTACTGCGCTCATTGTTGTAAAAATCGATTGAATAGGCCTAGTCGGCCCGATTAGTCAGCTTGATCGACTATTGACCGACTAAGCCTAGTCAAATCAACTACCCCTCAGACTCGACTAGTTGAGTTGACTAGTCAGCCTGATCGAGCCAACTTTTACATGAAGATTATTTTAATTTTTTTTCTTTTTTTAAAGAAATTATTCTAATATGCTTAATGTCTTGTTTAAATTCAATTATTTCTTTTATTTCATTATGATATTATAGAAAATGTACAAATCTAAGTAAATATATAAGATTATATTTATAAAAATGATTTATATATTTTTTAAAAAAATAAAAAAATCAAAACGAAATAAAGACCAATTAAAATTGATGTAGTCGTTTGACTATCGATTTATCCTTAATCAGTAACTCCGTCCACTGAATACCGACTACCGATTTCTCAACTGTACCACATGCACCAGGATTCGTCGATTTATATTTGTGTTTGTTTGTAGCACAAATGGGACAACTGCTCAACATGAAAAGACAGCATAAAGGTACTTTTCACATCAACTCCTGGGAATATGTTCAGCTTTTTCTGCTGATGTAACTAAGACTCATCACGGAAAAAAGACTTGAAACTCATAAAACCAGACCAATTTATTGCCGGCCAAGTCCATTAAAACTCGTGTCAAGTAGAGGATAAAGTAATCGAGTAATTTCCATATAAGGGCACGACGTTAACAAATATTCCCATACAGGGCATAGGTGAAAACTAATTCCCAGAATAGGTATAAGTCGGCAAATAGTTTGCCGCATCCATCTTTTATTCTTTTTTTATTTCTTTTGCTCTCTCTCCATGCGTTGATCCATGCAAGAATCACGTCGGCACCCTCCTCTCCATAGCGGGGCCCATCGACGGGAAGTTCGGGTCGTACATCGCAGTTGCCGCTGCTCACGCATCAATTCGCACTGGCCTGTGATTCCAGCCAATGTGTCGAGCTCACGTCCGTCTTCCTCACCGAGTCAAGCAGCTTCGGCATCTGCGCCATCGACCACCACGACCACAGCTACTCCGACGCCTTGTCGTCCATATTCGCGTTGTCATCGACGATTGTGTTACCTTCTTCGAGTCCTTCCACGGCCGCTACTCCCCTTACCTCCTTCCCTCCCTCGCTTCCTCTACTCCTTACTCCCGTGGGATCCGACCGTGCCCACGACCATACCCAAGTATGGAGGCATCCCAACGGTCGTCCACCTCCACAGCAGCGCCCACGTGCCGGAGAGTGATGGAAGCGCCTTGGCTTGGTTCACCGCCAACTACCGGGAGACTGGACCGGCGTAGACGCAGACCACCTACACGTACCCCAATGTGCAGCCGCCGGGGAACCTCTGGTGCCACGACCATGCACTCGGCCTCACGCGTGTCAACCTCCTCGCCGGCCTCCTGGGGGCCTACGTCATCCACAAGCCCGACATCGACGATGTCCTCGACCTCCCTGAAGGCCCCGATTGCGACCGGCACCTTATCATATGCGACCGGAGTTCGGGCTGTACGAGTACACGACGCCTGACAGCAAGGTAACACACCTCTACATCAACGGGAAGAGGTTCATGGATCCGGTGACGGAGACGCCGAGGACGGGGAGCACGGAGCTGTGGAACGTGATGAACCTCAACGGGGAGAACCACCCGCTGCATTTGCACCTGGGGATGTTCCAGGCGATCAAGGTGCAGGAGCTCATCGACCTCCCAACATTCCAGAGCTGCATGTACACCAACTACGACGCGGCCCTGTGCAACGTGAAGGCCCATGCCGTTGGGAGAATCCTGCCCGTCCTTGACCACGAGAAAACATGGAAGAACGTCATCAAGATCGAGCCTAGTTGCATTAAATCTTTGTAATATAGATACAAGTTATAGAAGAATCATTCCCACCAACCTCAACGGCAAACCATTTGCCGTGCACGGCAAATGGTTTGCCGATACGTGCCTATAGTGAGCATTATTTTGCACCCGTATCCATTATGGGGATTATTGTTCCCAAGGTACCCCCAATGAGAAAAAGCTCAAAGTAATCGGGTTTATGTATACATGTGCAATGAACATTGAATTAGAAATTGCATGGTACGCATGTATAAAAAAGTACACATGTTAAAATCAAATTCTGCAGCTTTCAAGCCCGTCTAGATCTGGCAACAGGGGCGGCCGAGAGAGGTGGGAGCATTGGCAGTGCGTGCTGTGATTTGCAGTAACAAGCAGGAAGTTCGTGAAGGCCACGGCTTCTGCATAATATTCTTCTGTCGAACAAAACTGTCTCTGAAAGTGTAAAAAAGTCGATGGGTCAGCACGTCAGGACCCAGATGCTGCATATCATCACCCAGACGCACTCGATGTCCCAACTGTCACGGTCCCACTGAAAATATCGACAAGGCGGCGACAGTGTAAATTAGATTTGAGCATTTCGTGAAGATACAGACACCTGGCTCCGTGTCTGTTAAGAATGATAATGAAGTCACAGCATTTGCTCATTCTCTGATTGAGGCAAACGTGCTCTTCCAGTGGCGAGGGCAGCATGCAAACGAGATTAAGATATCATGTAGGATTAGCCTTTAACTTCTTGACAAAATCTAAAGTCCTTGCATAGGATGGATCGGTGCGATTCACAGGCTTGCATGAGTTAATGTGGTCAGTAGCATCAAGAACCTGCATTAACCAAGGCATACAGCAATGAGATAAGTCAAAAGTCAGTAGTTTGGTGACCAAACAACTAAAAGTGACCTTCTCGCAATGTCCCATAATATATTTTATAAAATTGCCACAAATGAAAATAAAAAAATTGCATAAATGGAAAAAGATGAGCACACAAAATTAGATAAATGTTGGGCAGAATTACCGAGAGATCCCATGAAACCTATACTTCAATCAAAAGTCCTATGAAATTGAAACCTTACCCGATCCTCATTTTAGCTTAGGAATAAATTTCTAATCATTTTTCTTGAATTCTTGTTTTTTCTGTTCAACTCTGGCAGTTGAATGGGACTCGATCGTCACGGTCAACGAGGAGAAAGAATCCAAACTTAACCTAAATGTTTATACCAAACATGATCTTGTTGTCGTGATAATATCATAATTAAGCAATAACTTAAATATGCTAAAAAGATTTAATATGGAAATTTTCCATAGTAAATAATACAATTTCTCTAATTAGCAACAAAATGGTGTAATGATGATCCCTATTATCAGAAAATCAACTTGAAAATTTTTATTTTTAAATAAAGCTAAAACAAAAGATCCAACTACTGGACAATGAACAAAACTTTTTATCAAAAAAACCACATAAAATTATTTCTTCAAGATGATTTTGTTAATATTTTAAATATGTGTATAGTCAGTAAAATCCATCATATATGTGCAAATAAAACTTAAAGCCATCTCTAGGTGTGTAAGGAAAGCCCGAACTTAACATGCTCAACTCGAGTTCGGCTTGACAATAAGCGTGCAAGCTCTGCTAAGTGAGACAGCAAGCCAAGCTTGGGCCAGAAGCTGAGCTTGATAAAGTTTTCATGCTGAGTTCGTGCACATCCCAATTAGCTCGATAGCTCGGAATAACAGATCGTATATATAAATGTATATAGACATGCTGAATGTTTGGCAATTTCACAAAATGAAATTTGGCTTCGATGCAAATGTTACATTAATAAGCACTAGAATGAGGGGCAAATTTCCCACATTGTGTGGTTCCCAAGGGTACAGCATTTCACATCCACGTCCCATTATTTCATCGTATTCAACCCTTATTCATATATATATATATATATATATATATTCCACCTTACCTATACTTATTCCATCATATTCTAGTTATTCCTATCTAGTCAGCCGAACAAAGAATAGACCCTTATTCTCCATCCTTATTCCTGCTTATTCCCGAGCCAAACGCTCCCTAATAGAGGTTGTAACCGTTGTCTCACAGGATGACCTTCACTATCCAAATCCAAAAACCTTTTTCCTTTTCTTGGAAAAGTTCAGCACCATGGGAAATCCTAGCAGCAGTTAATACTAGCCAGCAACACTGGTCAAGTGCCAACACATGGTGTTATTGACCCCCCTGCTGTTCATGTTGATAACTTGGTTAGTGTCCCTCTCATCAGGTGGATCTTCATTCTCCCTATTGGTGACCAGTCTTCTTCTTTCAAGGTGAAGAGGAACACAACAATGATAATGATGGGGTTGGAGGAGGATGAAGCCCTGGCGCATGTCAGGATGGTTGACGGAGAGAAGTACCTTTTGCGGGCATCAGTTTTCAGTTATTTAGTTGCTCTGCTAGTAATATCAACAACAACAACAAAGCCTTTTCCCACAATTAAGTAGGGTCGGCTACATGGATTCTTCGCCTCCATTCAGATCTATCTTGGGTCAATCTCGTACTTAAATCAAAAAACTAAGATCCCTTCGTATAGTCTCTTTCCAACACTTCTTGGGCCGTCCTCGCCCTCTCTTAGCCGGCTCAACATCCCAACACTCGCATCTCCTAACCGGTGCATCAGCTGACCTTCTCTTTGCAAATGACCAAACCATCTTAAGCGGTTTTCTCGCATCTTATCCTCGATCGGAGCTACACCAACTTTCTTTCTGATTGCATCATTCCGAATCCGATCTTTACGTGTATGTCCACACATCCATCTTAACATTTTCATTTCTGCTACAGCAATTCTCTGCACATGTCTATGGTTCACAAGCCAACATTCAGAACCATAAAGCATAGCAGGTCTCACGGCTGCTTTGTAAAACTTTCCTTTAATTTTTAAAGGAATTTTCTTATCACAGAGAACAGTGGAAGCTCCTTTCCACTTTAGCTAGCCTGCATTTATTCTATTAGTAACATCTCCATCAATTTCCCCATCATGTTGCAAAATAGATCCCAAATATCTAAAAGAATCTCTCTTCTGAATGTTATCATCACCAATCTTCACCTCGATTCCTTCACCATTGCTTCCATCAAAGGTGCATTCCATATATTCCGTCTTAGCCCTACTTATACGAAAACCTTTAGTCTCCAATGCATGTCTCCAAACCTCAAGCTTCTCATTTACTCCATCTATAGTCTCGTCAATCAATACAATTTCATCAGCAAATAACATACACCAAGGTAACTCATCCTGAATGTGACTTGTCAACTCGTCCATAATCAAAGTAAAAAGAAATGGACTCAAAGCTGAACCTTGATGTAAACCAATGTTGATATCAAAATAGTCAGTCTTCCCCGTCGGGGTCCTTACACAAGATAAAGCCCTATCATACATATCCTTTATGAGATTAATGTATAGGACAGGTACTTGTCTCTTCTCCAAAACTCTCCACAGTATCTCCCGTGGGACGGAATCATAAGCCTTCTCCAAATCAATAAAGATGTGGAGATTCTTCCTTTTAGCTCTATAAATCTCCATTGTTCTCCTCAGCAAATGGATGGCTTCAATAGTTGAGCGACCTGGCATGAATCCGAATTGGTTTTCTTTTACTTGAGAAACTTGCCTCAACCTTCTTTCGATCACACGTTCCCAAATTTTCATAGTTTGACTCATCAGCTTGATACCTCTGTAATTTGAACAATTTTGAATGTCTCCTTTGTTCTTATAAAGAGGCACCACGATATTCCTCCTCCAATCTTCAGGCATTTTCTTGCTTCGCCAAATAACATTGAATATATTCTTGCTCTGCTAGTAATATAAATTAATATAATATTTTTCATGTTTTTGTATAGGGGATGAGAGCATATTCACGCATTATTGTTTGGGAAATTTTAAGTAATAGACGAATGGTTTGCAAGGATTATTTAATCTTATATTGTGCGCTTCCTATGCATATCCATTTCCATTTTGCATGTTATATTGGCTCGTTCGTCAACTTGCGAGCCGTCTTGAACATGACAAGCCCAAGCCCAAGCCCGAGCAGACCCATTTGAGCTCGATCGAGCTAGAGCTTGAGCTTCAATGTCTTTGCTGAGCTTGATCCAATTGGCTCAAGAAACACCTGTAACTCTCCGAATGATGTCATCTAGACAATTCCACGTTTGGACATATAGCTATAGTTTCTGATATCTACATTTGATGGTAACACCGTTGTGTTACAATTCAAATCATATAATTGTACTTGATGACATGTCATCACTGAAAACAAATCATACATTTCCAAATACATAGTTTTATCTGACAAGACAGTTGCAATAAGGGCAAATATTATAATTCAGGAAATATAACATAGCTTAATATGGGAGACCCTACTTAATATAGGGGAAGGCTTTGTTATTGTTATTGTTGGACATATAACATAGCTAAATAATGCCGGAAAAATCTCAGATGTTTATGAACTAGTATATGATAATAAATTAGGAATATCTACGCCCATAAGCTTGAGTAATTTCGTAATTACCCCAGGAACCATCGATAATCACGAATTACACTCAAGACCCCGAAGAACTGCTACGTTTACACCCATAACCTTCCATTAGTTTAGTCCATTAACTCAACCAGATGGCTGAGTTAATCTAACCAATCAGTGATCTAACGACTGAGATTAATTAAAGAAAGGAAGAAAGAAGAAGAGGAGGTGAGTTCGAGCTTGCAGCAGGCCGTGAATGGTAGGCGGGCGGAGGTGCGTGCAGGGGGAGCTCTGACCTGGGGCTTGCAGGGAGGAGAAGCAAGATGAGGGCCTGGTCTGGAGCTTGCGGGCACACGGTGGGGGTGGGGGGGGGACAGCAACTTGCAGGCGCACGCGGGTTGGGCTGCAACTTGCGGGCGAGCTGGGGCTGGAGTGCGGGCGAGCGGGAGGGCTGGTCTGGAGCTTGCGGGCGTGCGGCGGGGGGTGCGGGGGAGGGGGGGGGGTCTGGAGATTGCGGATAGCCTGATGGCCAATCCAATCTTCCCCCTATTTCTGATGGCCATTCCAATCTTCCCCCTATTTATGCTTAATTATAGTTTGTGAGTATCTTTGTTTTATGGTCTTTGGATTTTTCTTGGTGACTAATCCCCCCCCCAATTTCTGCTTGGATAGATTGTCCGTTCTTCGTGTTGTGGTCTTCAAGTTTTTCTGATTTGTTTCCTTATTCTATCTTCCATGTGCTGAAATTCTGAAAATTCATGTGAAATTTGAGAGATTTGGAGATATATGCGCAGTGGAATAACCAAATTTTGTTAAATCTTTATCTTTGTGTTTCAATCTAGTGTAGAGGCGACGATGTTGCGGCTTTCGATCGAGTCGCGCAAGGAGGTGACCGAGCAGTTCTTCGACACGAGAGAAGACCTGTTCTCGCCATACAACTCTTTCCCGATCAGCCCAACGACTTGTATCATGAGTTCGAACTTGATTTCTCCTGGTTCTTACAAGCTATGGATGGGTGATCCCGATAGCGTGGATACAAGGAGGACCGACTTCAGGAGATGGATGGGCTTGACGCCCTCTCCTAGTACCCGGGCCAACTTGTGTCGAGGATAACATTGAAATTAAGATGAATGTTCAATTACAAAGCGATACAGACACAAGCACGTCCAATAGCAGGATCTTATGCATCAGTTCCAGCTCTGAAGGTGGCTCATTGTCCTTGATCTCGAGATATTAGAGTGAGCGCTCCGGTTCGTACGAGGATGAATCGCAACTTGGGATGATGGTAATGGCATTGCTGCTCTGGATGTCAAGTTGGAGAGAAATGACAATTCAAGAAGATTCAACGATCTTGTTTCCAATCAGATGCTCGCAACTGATGGGGGACCGAAGACGATGATGCCTTCAAATTTTCTCCCGCATTTTATGCGTAGGGAGGACAACAGATCGACCAGATCCTCAATGATGTCGTCAGTATACACTGAGGATTCAGAACGAAGAGAAGGAAATGGTTGAAGAAATTGGGAGCCATAGCATGCGTTATGAATCGACAGGATGTTGATGAAGGCAGCTTAAGATCCTATGTTGTCGAATACGACGGGAGGAAAAAGCCCGATAGAGTTAAAGTTCACGTGTTCTAGATGAGGTAAAAGGAATTTGTCGTAGTCTACATGGAGCAAGAGTTGAGAGCCCATGAGGAAGCGATCTGGACGATGAAATTTAGTCCCGATGGACGATATCTGGTGAGCGGTGGAGAAGGCGCGATCATTCGCGTTTGGAGTGTCATGGAATGTGAGCGAACCGGCGATGATCTTCTTGAGGACGGTCGATCTCTCATACAACTCCCCACAATCAGAATCCCATTTTTTGTTGTTACAGAGAAGAATAAAAAGAACAATATCAGAAAACTGGATTCTTCGTGTGTTGTTATACCTCCCAAAGTCCTGCGATTATTAGATGAACCGGTGCAGCTTGCTGAGGGCGAGCAGGAGGGCCAGAAGCTTGCCGGGGGGGAGGGGGACATCATTTTGTTTGATCTACACAATGGCATCATGTTATAAATATGACGGGTTTCGAAGGGCAAAATGGTCAACATATGACTTTTGTCAGAGCTAACGGAGAATTAAGACGGAACTTGACACAAGGTTATGCCATGTAAAGGTTAAGCATTACTCGGGGTTCTGGATGTAATTCGTGATATCGAGGGTTCCTACGGTAATTATGAAACTACTCAAGGTTATGGGTGTAAATATCCCTAATAAATATAGCTACCCATAATGACACATAATTGCAATAAATAATAAATTATGATTGGACAAAAATTATACATCTAACCCTATGGTTGTGCTTGAGAATAATTTCCGTTTGAGTAAGTATACAAATACAGACTATATACCTGTTGACAATAGTTATAGTCCGAGACAAATATTAATATCTTAATACACTCAACAACATACAGTAATGATTAGGGATGAATACTTACATTTAGACAAAGCATGTAATAACTTGGTGACTTATTTATGATCGTAGAGAAAACGAGATTCTTAGAGATGGCCATGATTGGGACAAATAGTGATGCAGTATGGGTCATGACAGACCAAAAAGCTGTAGATAATTTTCTAATACATAGAACAAGGATGTTCAAAATTTTAAAAATTTCTTTTTAAATATATTCATTCATTCAAGATAAAAAGGACGTGAAGGATGGGTTTTTTTTGGAGAAAAAAAGGATGGGTTAATGGAGGACAGGAAAGGGACATTCTGTTAGTATTTGCTTATTTTGGTAAGAACCAACAACGTTAAACTTGATATCGACAAAAATAGATGAAAACTTCAGTTGGGAAGACTGACAACTAAACCCTAAACTTAAAAGGAGATGAACGAAACAGTTTCAATCTCGTGGGACTTTTAACCACAGTCAGTCAAAACAGGAATTCTCTCACTATTTTTCTAAATATTAGAGAATATACAACTATCTCGAGCCATGAAGTCCTATTAAACATCACTTTCTTCTTTCGTTGATAACATACAGAAGCAAAAAAATAATCCTTAGGAACGTGTGCGGTAATCAACTGGTAGTTGCTAAGAAGTAAATATAAATTTGAGGGTGGTCCCATTTCGTCAAACTAGGGATCATGGTTCAGAAGAAGGGTCATAAACCAAAATAGGAGTTCAAAGGTATTGTCAACATCAACTACGTTAATGAATTTCTTTGACTCACAGATTACATCCTAAATAACAAAAGATGGTTTCCGACCGCTAAAGAAAAATCAGCAGCCCACAGGAAGTTAAAAGATAAAAAAGATAGGTTCCGGAAGGAGAGATGATGTAAGGGATGAACGTAGTAACATATGAGTATTTGAGTATGTGTTGTTTGTTGAAATGACTTTTGGCTTGGCATTGATAGCTTCACGATGGGATGCATAATTTGCCAAAAAAACAAGAGAGTAATGCACCAATCATTAACATATATAGGGAATGGTACATGACTTCACATCAACCTCCAGGCAAAACCTGTAGCATGGTTCTAAACCACGTAGGATTTATGGTTTGAGTCAGTGACTCAGTATATTGTGCCAGTGGTTATTGTGGTAGTCAGACACCCCTAAATTTACCGATACCAGTCAAACATGTCGAAAATATACTCAAAAGTGTCAGAAAATAGAAAAAAAATAAGAAAGCATGTTGCTTACAATAAGATCACCAAAGCCAGGATAGGCAGATTCCATTGGCACAATTTCCATGCGGAATGCCCATCCACCATAACCTTCTACAATAGGAGTAACCTGTGTCTACTAAATGACATAAATCAGTAAGGGTAATCACAAAGTGGCAGGCCAACAAAATTAGCGCAAATCAATATAACTGGGCTCTCAGTTGCATGTCCTTTGACAAATGTAATTTAATGTTATGTATGTCAACAGAAGGGAAAGATGTGACGTGCATCCTGATTCTACAGACTCACTTGTGAGTTGTCACTATAGCAACAATCAATACCTTTACCTAGTTACAGGCATTGAAGTGACAACTTTCGTATTCATGGTGTAGAGATAGTTTCTAGTATTAATAATTGTCTCTGTATCTCGTTGCTAATTCTCTCTTTTATTTAGACATCCATGTAATTTACCCCTAAAGCCTCTCCCTATATAAGAGAGCCTAGGGTTACTCTATGAAACATAACAAAGACTCCTTTCTTCTAACATGGTATCAGAGCCGCCCTAGGGCTCTCTACCCATCGCCCCTCCCTTCCCCACCCGCCGCCCCTTCCTCCGTCTTTCCTCGAGCCATCCTAGGGCTCCCTGCAGCCGCCAAAAGCCCCCGCCAGGGGCCTCCAGCGGCTTCTGCCGCCTCCAGCAGCACCTGCTGCTCCTCCCGAGCGGCCTCCTGCCGCCAGCGGCACCTTGCCGCCCCCTGCGAGCGTGCCCTAGCCCTCGCCTGTGGCCCCCAGCCGCTGCCCAGCACCTCCTCGCGGCCCTCCAACGCCGCCACCAATTCCAGCCGCAACAGAGGTGCTTCAACAGCAGCCGTAGGCCCTTCTCAGGCCTAAAACAATCCGTAGTGGGAGATCTCGCGTTTTTTTAGGGCTGTAAGCTTCATTGGAGGCGTGCCCTAGACTCCTCTTCACCCGATTTATGGATTTGAGTGCGTAAAAGTCTACACACGTACTCAAATCCAATGCAGTTGGTGTAGACGGTCATCAACGTGTCTATTTTTCCTTTGTCTTCTTCGAGCGGCACTATGTTAGAATCGAAAGTCGATTTGCTCTCCACCGGCGCATTCAAAGGTCCTGCGCCAATAGTCAAGATGGACGGGTCTAACTATGAGCTATGGGCTATACAGTTCATGAGCCTCATGAAATCCAATGGTAAGAAACACATTCTTACCGAAGATGAGCCCACGGAGAAGACAGGGATCTATGCCTCATGGGAGGCTGATGACGCTTACACGAAAGTCTGGCTATCTGGTACGCTGACGATGGAGATAGCTAATGATGTTCTCCATCAGCCCACTGCTAAGGCAATGTGGGGCATCCTCGCTGCAACATATTCGCAGGTGCGAAACGAAACAAAGATGTTGCAGCTGCAACATGACATCTTTACGATGAAGCAGGCCGGCAGACCTCTTCACTCTCCCTACACATCCCTAAAGGGGATGTTCGAGAAGCTATACAGTACCATTCCTCTGACAGCTACTCCGGAGCAGCAGAAGACGTTTCGGAACGCTACAATGGTGGGCGTTCTACTTGCAGCTCTCGATCCTGAGTATGATGCTGCAAGGTCACAGATCTTAGCAGACGCCGTAATTCCTCCAGTGGAGGATGTCTACAGACGGCTTAGCTGCATTCCAGTCTCCTCCAGCTCCTCTACTCCACCCCCATCTGCGATGGCAGCTTCGCGTGGGAGAGGTGGACCATCTTCTGGCCGTGGTCGTGGACGTGGCCGTGGACCTCCAGGGAGAGGTCGCTTCAGTCAGACGTGTTCGTATTGTCACAGACCTGGACACTCCGAGGATACATGCTATTCAAAGCATGGGTTCCCAGCCTCGGCACGGGTTGCAGAACATTCATAGTCTCCAATATCGTCTACTGCCAATCATAGATTTGAGAACTTGTGGCCCGCCTCCGCGATATTATGCCACATTCGTCTGCTGATTCTTCTGGTGGCTCTTCAGACATCGCTGCGACAGCCTCTGCCAGTTCATCCGCCGCAGCCAGTAGCTCAGGTAGTTCATCTGCACACATACATTCTCATGATATATCTGACTGGGTTATCGATTCCGGAGCTACACATCATCTTTGTCGAGATAGGAGACGATTACAGGCCTACAGGGATATTCCACTCGGTCGCTCAGTACAGATAGCAGATGGCACCCACTCACCCCTTGTTGGACAGGGGGAGGTTTTCTTATCTCCCACTATGCAGCTACAGAATGTGTTACATGCCCCTGAGTTCTGCTGAATTTGCTGTCCATTAGTCAGATTACAAAGGACTTGAATTGTCGTGCTATTTTTGACCCGTCTTCTCTCATTTTTCAGGACATACTCACAGGCAAGGTGATTGGCTGTGGCTCTGAGCAGAATGGTCTATACCGGCTGGTTCGAGAATCCTATGCTGGCGTCTCTTCTCACTCTGTTGGCCAGTCTCTCCTTATATTTGGCACCTTCGTTTTGGTCACCTTCCGATTCAGAAAATGCGCCATCTTCTGCCCCAGATCTCCCCAAGTTCGTCGTTTCGCTGTGAAACATGTCAGTTGGGAAAGCATCATAGGTCAAGCTTCCCAGGTCGTCAGAGTCGGAGCAGTAGCTCCCCTTTTGAGTTGTTACATATAGATATATGGGGTCCTAGTCGTGTTCCCGATCACCAGGGACACAGGTTTTATTTAGTTGTCGTTGATGATTTTTCTCGTGTCTCTTGGGTATTTCTTTTGAAGAATAAATCTGAAGCAGGTGATGTTATCAAAAATTTGGTTAATGAAGTGCAGAATGTCTTCTCTTCCTCAGTTAAATATGTTCACACCGACAATGCCTTGGAATTTTGTACCCGCTCTCTTTCTCTATTTCTTTCATCGAAGGGTATTATTCATCAAACCACCTGCGCATATACATCCCAACAAAATGGCGTGGCGGAAAGAAAGCATCGCCATCTCTTGGACATTACTCGTACCTTGTTGATTCAAAGTTGTGCTCCTATTTCCTTCTGGGGGGATGCTGTCCTTACTGCATGCTATCTAGTCAACAGAATGTCGTCATCTGTCCTTGGAGAAAAGATACCTATCTCTCTTATTTTTCCCGACAAGGAGCTCTTCTCTCTGTCGCCACGTGTCTTTGGTGTTGTGGCATTTGTCCATCGTCTATCCCCTGGCCTTGACAAACTCTCTCCGAAAGCTGTCAAGTGCGTCTTTGTTGGTTACTCCAGGACCCAGAAGGGATACCGGTGTTATGATCCTACAACCAACAGGTACTTTGTAAGTGCGGATGTCACTTTCTTTGAGTCAGTTATGTATTTCTCGCCAGCTGGGGACAGAATGGTACCATCCACCACCACTGATGATATTTATGTTCCACCACCACCTGTTTCGAGTCCACCTGAGTCGCCTCCCGTGTCTGTTCCTATGCCAGTACCACCGCCACCACCACCACCATCTCAATCCGTTCCACAGCAACTCATATCCCCATTTCCTCACCATTATACGCGTCGGCCAGGTCCTGCTCAGACGACAGAACAGCCACTCACTACGCCCCAGGTATGTTCAGAGGATGTTACTACTGACGGGTCAGGTTCGGTACATATGCAGGATGACTCATCACAGGTGGACCCGATTGATGATCTTGATGTTCCGATTGCTATTCGGAAACAGAGACGGCAATGTGCTTCCTATCCATTTGCTTCCCAGGTTTCCTTTCACCGACTCACAGGTGATTTTCAGAAGTTTGCCACAGCATTGTCCTCCGTGGCCATACCACGGACATACCAGGAAGCCTTGAAGAGTGAGTACTGGAGATTAGCTATGGAAGAAGAAATGGGGGCCTTGCAGTCCCTTGGCACATGGTCTTTGGTCCCTGCACCTCAGGATGCATCTGTTGTAAGCTGCAAATGGGTCTTCACAGTCAAATATCATGCAGATGGCACGTTGGATAGATACAAAGCACGCTTGGTCGCCCGTGGCTTTACCCAAACTTATGGCGTTGATTACATGGATACATTCTCTCCAGTGGCGCGACACTCGACTCTCCGTATTCTCCTGTCAGTTGCAGTGGTTCGTGATTGGAGTATTTCTCAGCTAGATGTCAAGAATGCCTTTCTGTACGGGGACCTCCAGGAGGAAGTCTACATGCAGCAGCCACCCGGGTTTACTGCTGAGGGGGAGAAACATATGGTCTGTAGACTTCATAAGGCGATATATGACCTCAAACAGAGTCCACGAGCGTGGTTCCAGAAGCTGTCCAATCTAATTGAGCACCAAGGGTTCAAGAGGTCCAATGCTGATCACTCGTTGTTTGTTCAGAAATCCTCGGCAGGTACGGTTGTCATAATGGTCTATGTGGACGATATTCTTGTCACAGGAGATGATGTTCAGGGCATAGCGAGGGCAAAGGCATTCCTAGGTCGTCAGTTTGTTACAAAGGATCTTGGAACCCTAAGATATTTTCTGGGGTTGGAATTTGCAAGGAATGCACATGGTTTGGTGATGACACAACGAAAGTACATTACAGACTTTCTGGCTGAGACTGGTATGGATGGGTGCAAACCATCAAGCATCCCCATGGATCCCAGCATGAAGTTATATGATGATGATACTGATGAAGTGGATAAGAGGAGATATAGAGAGATGGTGGGAAAACTCCTCTACATTACTATAACTCGTCCAGACATTGCATTTGCAGTTAACCGGGTGAGTCAGTTTATGGAGCAGCCAAGACAGGTTCATATGGATGCTATACACATGATACTGAGGTATCTGAAGTCCTCTCCAGGGTCAGGGCTATTATTCAAAAAGGGCGCAGACTTATCCATCTCAGCATATGCAGACGCAGACTATGCAGGATGCCTTAAGGATAGAAAATCAACCTCAGGGTTTGCAGTTTTTGTTGGAGGCTCTCTGGTGTCTTGGAAAAGCAAGAAACAAACGGTGGTGGCAAGATCCAGTGCGGAATCCGAATACAGGGCAATGGCCCAAGCCAGCACGGAGATGATGTGGGTCCGCTCCGTTTTGGAAGATTTACATGTAGTTGTATCTCTACCTATGAAGCTTCAGTGTGACAATCAGGCAGCTTTGTTCATCGCCAACAATCCAGCTTTTCATGAGAGGACCAAGCATATTGAAGTTGACTGCCATTACACCAGGGACCTGATCCAGAGAGGATTATTATCCACGGCCCATGTTAGCTCAGGAGATCAGACTGCTGATGTATTCACCAAGCCATTGCTCAGAGGACCTTTTCAGAGATGTTCATCCAAGCTGAGCATGATCGACATCTATACTCCACCTTAAGGGGGAGTGTAGAGATAGTTTCTAGTATTAATAATTGTCTCTGTATCTCGTTGCTAATTCTCTCTTTTATTTAGACATCCATGTAATTTACCCCTAAGGCCTCTCCCTATATAAGAGAGCCTAAGGTTACTCTATGAAACATAACAAAGACTCCTTTCTTCTAACACATGGGAAGTAATTACTGAACGTTTAATTTTTTTGCTTCATCTTTTCAAAAAAAATCTTCATTTTGCCTACCCTGCATTGATATCTTTGTATTAATCTCCCTCGCCATTTTATGGACTCAATATATTATTAGATATAGACTCCGCTGCTAACCTCCAAAACTACATGTGACATTGAGCACCAATACCTCATAATCTCATGCACGATAGATTTAGGTAAATATGAATTATGTATCCAACAAGGACTAATAGAAATATCTACTTTAGTTCAAAGGTAAACAAAAAACATCTCAATACAATTAAAAAACAACTAGGGATGGGCATATTACATATTTAAGTGTAAAATACTACACAAAGATAACTTTTTTGGAAGTACACAACTAAGGTGGTTAGTGTTATCTCATCAAGTCAATCAATGAAGCAGGCATAAGCACAATGTATAGTCATACGGAAAATGGAATTTGTCCAAATATAATGTGAAAGAGTCAATGCCTACCTCACTGAAACTGAGAATGTCAAGAAGTCCTCTGTTATAATGAGAACGAAGAAACTCATTCAGTTCCATCAATCTCGGAGATCCGCTTCTCAATTCTCCAATCTACAGGAGCAGATCATGCAAAGATGAGATATTTCAAAGTAGAATATAATGAGTTGAAATTAAACTATAATAATCAGGTTATCCTAATTAACTGTAGGAGCAGGGCGAAGAACAAGTCCCATCCGCCAAGGCATGTCTGCAAGTTTGCTTCAAAAATGGGGGCAGCTGTAAAATACCTACATACAGCATACATCATCATCTAGGAAAAGGAAACAAGGACCATGCATATGCACAAATATATCAATTTCAAGGAAATCCATCCTACTTGTGAATATAAACTCAAGCTAGCTCAAAAATAATTATAAGACAAACTTACTACTCCAACAGTGTTGTCAACAAACTTCTCAAAGTTTTAAGCTTTCGCCTGGTAGAGCATCTGCTTGACAACCAAACCCCCCAAACTGCCAAGAAAAATAAATTGTTTATCAAGGATTATGTGCAGACTTGTGCGTTGTGCCCAGCAGATAACAACAATCTAATAAGAAAAACTCATCATATATAATAAATTTTGCAGGTACCACTTCAGTAGTATCAAAGATTTTTGCATACTGCGCCACTGAGCACACTCATTAACACATAAATGCCCATGCAAGTCATTTTGCAGGGGCTTTTGAACATGCTCAATATCGCTGATTGCGTCAAGAACCCTAAGGGGCCGCTTGGTGGATGAATAAGGGAAATGGATAAGGAGAGATAAGGGGGATAAGACATTGTTTTTGTTCCGTTGGAGGGAGAGGACGAGGAAAAGTGGTGGTTATTTGCTATTCTCTGATCGGTAGGAGGGAGAGGCGAAGGAGACATAATGGATTTATGTTAAAAAGATTGTTAGATAAGTGGTAGTTCTTTGTATTTATTTTGGCGGGAGAGGCCATGATGGAAGAATAATGAAGGAACCTTATTCCTCATTTTGACTCCAGGACCAAAATGTTGGCCATCTATAGAGGGAGAGGAATAAGGAAGGGTATATGTCCATATTCCTCGAACGTACAACCCCTAAGAATACGAGAATTCATGGATACTGGATTGCATAACATCTCCATGGCAGATCTTTTCTTCGAATCAATACCTGCTTCTTTTACAACATATTGTCCATTGTGCGAAAAAGTAGAATATGAATTATTTGCTCCATATAAGTTGAATAGAACTAACATTACATCATAGCCCACATCTTAGATCAGCCACAGAAGTTCAAATACTAACTCACGGAGTCAAAATATTCCAACAAAAATCATCGACAGTTTTGACTCCCTTCTTCTATCATTACTCAACATTACTACTCAGCTCGAGCTCATGTTAAATATCTAATTACTAAACTCAGTTTTCAATCAATGTAATTTGCAGTTTCTTTTTTGCAGAAGCACGATATTTCTTCCTAGATCTTTTATCAAGTACATCATCAATTGACGACAGCTCAACTCTCTCCTCCTACGTCCTTCTATTGTATCAGCCACTGCCTACATTAACTGCAGAAATGATTTTTCTGAAATTCATCTAAAATACATAAAACTCAACTCCACAACTAGCCTCATCCAATAAGAACCCAATCCACAGATAACTACCCATTCGCTATAAAAAGCCAACTCAACACAATCCCCTTTTCCATTTGAAGGGCTGCCACCTCCACAAATAATCCTTCCATAAGGCTTTTGTTAAATCAGCGGCGGGCAAAGATTGATGTGCGCTTCCAAGAGACCGCATCACTATGTTCTCTGGAAATGCAAGCTGTAGTAACATAGTGCTTTGATCTGGTTATCAATTGCATGCCATCTCAGCATCTATAGTTTTGCAAGTTACAAAACTTACTACAAAAGAATCTCAAGTATTAAATGTGTTGCAAATCGCGGAAGCGAAACACGCACAAACGACAAATCAAGTAGGTATGAAAACACACTGGTTTACAAGGTTCGCCATAACTGGGCTACATCCTTGTGCAACGGCGACCAATTTATCTACTACTCATGTACAAAACGGATCCCAAAGTCAGATGGATCCAAATATCCATGTAATAAAAATTTTTGAGATGGGAGCACTACCCCCACAAGGGGGGGGGGGGGGGGGAGGAGGGGCATCTGCTACTCCTCCCTCACCCTCCACACACACACACTCGCTAACATCAAACGATTCTTCATCCTATATCAGATGGTTAGATTTCAAGGTATATCAACAAAATGCATTTGTTTACTTCCCATTCTCCATTGCTACTCTTCTTGCATCAGCTCTGTCATGTTCAATTTTACCTAAATGTGGAAACAGAAAGAAATAATGCAGATGCAGAATCAGAATAAGAACATAAAAAATATAAAACACCAGATATTTATGTGAAATCATACTACTTAAGGAACTGATAATAGTTTGCATGTTGAAATGACAATAATTGCTGGGATGGTGATATGAGATAGATATAGCTATCAAACCATGTTTAATCTAGTCGAAAGCAATTGATGATTCTAATTGTATAATTGGTTTTGAACTATGGAGAGTCAGTTGATGATTTCTTTCCAAGATATAGAATCACTAATTTCATTGACTCATTCTGGAGAGCCGCATCCTGATGAAAGAAAGCATAGCAGTTAGCAAGGCATTTTCTACTAGCTGGTCACTTTGAGTTTTCGATGGGTCCAAGATGGTCTTCTTTTCCTAGCTCATCATCACATCACCTTGTGTCCAAGATGGTCTTATTTTCCTAGCTTATCGTCACATCACCTTGTATTAGTGGATGGGCAAGTCAAAATTTATAGTAGGAGAAGGTTGTGGAGTTCTTTCTTCCCCTCTCATGGTATGGGAAGACTTCGCTCCTCAGCAGCAAAGGTCTGGTTAGCCAATGGTCAGTACGGTTCACTCATCCTAGCCTTCCAGGGGTGAACTACCAGGGAAAGAGGCTTTGGTTCCAAGGCAAATCACCCACAAGAGAATGTCTCTGAGAGCCAGATATTCTATTGTGAATCTCCCAAATGTTACAGAGGGTGTGAGGCTTCTTATATAGATCCACAGACAAATGCGAGTCCCACTTATAGATGATATGAGATTAAACAAGAGAGGAGGGTAATTGGATCATGTAGATATTCAATTACCCATCTGTTATATACTCTAACACTCCCTCTCATGCGAGATGAGAAAGCTACAAGTTGCAACGAAAGAAAATATACAAAACACAACTTCACTCGATACATCTGAGAGAGACGGGAGGATACATGCTCAGAGTAGTCGCTGCTGGAGAATACCTCACACAAGGACGAGTCTACGATGATAAGGATGTGCCTGGAGTAGAGTCGCCTAGAAGAATTCCAATGTGGCAAGTAGTCGCACTAAGAACCATAATAAAAAAACTAAATCTTGAAGACAATCCCAAAAATTGATTTGCTCTGCTGAATAAATAATGTGGCAAAATTAGAATAAGAACAAGAACATAAAAATATAGAACATTGGAGATTTACGTGGAATCCTATCCATAAGCTGCAAGATGAAACCACGGGAGAAAGCCTCCGAAGGCAGGATATCCTATTGTGAATCTCTCAAAGATTACAAGGGGTGCAGGACTTCTTATATAGCCCCACAAACAAATCGAAGTCCTACTTATAGATGATATGGGACTAAACAAGAGAAGAAGGCAATTGGATCCTTGCGAGATCCAATTACCTATCTTACATACTTAAACAAAATATGTACAATCAATAAGAATAACATAACATAATTAACATAGAATCGTATTCTAGGAGCAAGATGAAATCACAGGAATAAGGGTCAGTTGTGTTTTTCTCCATGGATAATTTAATTAACGATAAAAAAGGTAAAGATAGATATGTGATCAAGACAACCGCCTTATTGAAATTCCATTGTCCACAAAATGTTATATCTAATATATGTTGCAATACTTAAACCAGATTTGAAATATATAACCAGACAATATTTGATGTCATGCTTTTCCCCATCTTACAATCCATTTTTAACTTAATGATAAAAAGTGCAAAAGCTGAATCAACGTAAACTAAGTTTGTGCTACGGAGTCCTAATGATTAACAAAATCCAACTTATTCTATGTAATATTGTATCCACTGCAAAACAACGAAAACATTCGCCATCAGTAAATAAATACCTATGGGTAACGAACACAACAGGCCGGTCTCCAATGCCTGCAGTAACTAGCTTCTGTAGGAGCAATGAACTAACTTCCTGCATTGTTAAAAAATCAGTACCAGGCAGGAAAAATTTATCCTCAAGCGTCACTAATTAGAGTACAAGCATGTTTAATTGTTAACAGCAGACATAAAAATTCTGCAATCACTATTTTTCATGTCCTTGCGATCACTGTAGAAAACTACACAGTAGGTTTTTATTTTTCTGCTTTCTGCTTACTGTAAAAGTTTATATAGAACTGATATTGTCCTAAATACCAAAGTTTTTTTAATGAAAACAGATTGTGTGCCCAAGATGGTACATAGCCAAATATAGAATTGAGAACAAGGCAATAAAAACCCGAGGCAGATTGAGGCAGTTTTCTGTCCCTGAGACAAGGTGTAAGCGTCCATTTATAGAGAAAAAACACAAATTATTATCAAAATATAACTATATATTGTCAAAAACTCCTAAACTTCAAATATTCACAAACTATATTATCATAAATCCCAAGTTTGTGCATTTACCACATTGAACATGTGCAGACAATAAAACATATTAGTCATGCTTCCTTAAATTAAAAAAAGTATGAATTTGTGATTGTGTGATGTTCATATAGTGAATCCGTTATATTCTCACAAAAACATACAATCTCTTTAAACTATACCATATTCATTATATGATACAAGCAATGGAATATCATTAATTGACATAAAATGTTCATACTAACTAAAAACAATCACTATACATATACATTGATTATGCTTTGATGAAATAATATATGACAAATCTGTCGGTTATTCCAAGGTCTCAAGATTACCAACCTTTGTTATTTAAGCAATATTACCTTTGATATCATCATTGTTATAAAAGTATAACTTAAATTAATTTTATTTATTTTTCCAAAAAAAAATACATAACAAAATCGAGGCAATGCCTCGATACTACCTCATCGCTCAAGCGCCGCGGTACCACCTTGAGGCTTATGCTGCCAATAAGTTGCCCATATATCAATAATATGGACGAACAGTAAGACTCCTTTTTTAGGTTTACATCTTAATCAGTGCAAGAAAATTGTTAGTTTTTGGCATTCACTCAATAAAACATGCCCATGTTTAAATCATGCTTACCATTGTTCATTATAGTTTCTCTCACTAGTTGTTTCTTAAATAACTTCTACAAGTTGAGAATCTCCATAGCTAGCTTTTCATCATCCTAAGGAGGTACATGTTGGTTTGGACTTTTCTACTGGAGATGAAGGTGAGTACTCTTTTGGAATATTCTCTGTAAAATTTAGGTGACTACTCTTTTGGAATATTCATTTCTACCAATGGAAGGGAACTTGTTGTAGGGACAATGTAGACTTGATTCATGTTTATGATCTAGAAGCAAATAAAATTGCACTTAACTATTTTAAGGACTTTATGCACGCCGTAGAATTTTGAAGTTCATTGCATTTCCTATGTACCCACTGTTAGAGTATTTGGTAGTGCGCCCATTGAGTTGTAGCAGGGTAAATGGATCCTGGAGAAGATCCATTTACCCCATCCATGTGTTTAGTCCCATACCGCCTAGTGGTGGGACTTGGAGGCTCTGGAGAGGATATATAAGGAGCCCCAGACCTCCTGTACTCATAGAGAAAGTCAATAGACAAGCACGCCCCATTAGAGGGCTTCTCCCGTGGTTTCATCCCGCTCCTCACGGAGTAGGGTTCCACGTTAAATCCCGCGTTCTTTCTCGTTCTTTATCTTTTTCCATGTTCGCTTCCGCATGTTTATTTTCTTAACATGGTATCAGAGCGGGTCGATTCTCGGAGATTTTCATTATGTTCTGTATTTTGTCGAGATTCGGTTTGAATTCTCTCTCCATTATTTATGTTCCATTTCTGGAGATCAATCAGCCTTGTATGAAGGTTTGAAAAAATAGGGTTTCTTTCATGAAATCCTAATTCTCCGCAGTCCAGGTTCATGCCTCCAGCCATAAGGTTTTTGAACGCGAGATTTGATGTTCTGTTCATGATTCGTGTGGTTCATCCTGGAGCAAGATGTTCCAAGGAACCTTCTCTTGGTGGAGGCCTTTCCAGACGTGACCTCCTGTTCACGCAGCCCCATCGTGAGCACGAAGTCACCTGCACTTCAAGGCAGCGCCATCTCCATCTTCAGGCCGATTCCTTCCAACGCAGGTGGCGCTCCTTGGCTACAGGCGCAGAGCCCTCGTGCTCCCCCAGCATCCCCCGCAATTGCGGATCGCACAGCCCATCCCTTCGTTCTCCTGCATCGCGCGCGATTCGCGCAACCTCCAGGCGCAACCATGCTGAATCCCCTGGCTGCGAGCCCAGTTTGCCAGCGCTCCTTCCCTGGCGGCAAGCCCTAGCCGCACTCAAGGCGGCACCTCTAATGGCGATCTCCATCTGTCCTCCAAGCAGCACCACATCCTCTTCAAGCTCGCAGGAGTAGCGGCGCTCACTTGCACCGCACAGGCGGTGCCATCCTTGGAAAACCCCATGGGGGGCGGCATTGGAAGGGGTTCCCACGATTGGGAACCCTAATAGAGCCCTTTATTCTTTTTTTTTTAAAAAAAATAGTCTAGTGCAGTTCAGCCCAAGTGGGTTGTAGCCAAGTGGGCCATGTATTGCTTAAAAAACAAGGAGAGAGCGGCCGCTAGTAACAAAAAAAAGGAGGGAGGAGGCATTTGTTCCGGAAAAAAAAGTGCGTACAAAAAAAACGTATGCGGAAAAGAAGAGAATAGCCGTAAAAAAATATATTGTTTCAAAAAAAATGTGACGGCTTAAAAAAAGAGGATGAAAAGCCGAGAAAAAAATGTCAACGGTTAAAAAAAATAATTGTTTCAAAAAAAATGTTTGATGGCTTTTTTAAAAAAAAAAGAAAAGCCGCAAGTTTCAAGTTTTTTCCCATCTATCTTGTCTTCTCCCAACTTTGTCGATGTTCATTTTCCGACAAGTATGGGAGAAAGGGGGAGTATGTGTAGAGTCACAGGTCTGTTCCATGATCCAGATTCAGACATCAGATTCCAGGCCAATCAGTTGTTCAGACTCTACAGTTTTCCAGATGAAGATTATCCATGCGCAAGATTTAGACTCGATGTTCAGATTCCGAGTCCACAAGTGTGATGCGCAGTTGTTCAGACTCAACAGATTGGTCAGAGTCAAAGTTCGAGGCACTCCATGTTGAGGCCCAGTTTCGAGATCTCCAGAGGAGACTCATTTTCAGTTGCAGTGACTCTGACAGGCGCAGTTCAGAGCACATGCTCTCCAACGAGGAGATTCAGCAGACTCACACTCCAGCCCGTTCGTCCTCCTCACCTGCATGGCATGAGAAGCAACGTCCTCGACTACAGCAATGTGCGCGTTGGGTTGATATTGTCCGTAGTGTCTTGTAGCGTTGAGTTGAGATTCTTTCTGTTTATCCAAGCTGAGCAATGCATGCTCCAACATGAGGGGGAGTGTTAGAGTATTTGCAGTGTTCGGAAATGCGGTCCATGCGGCCGCATATGCGGCCGCATATGCATATTCGCTCACTTGACCGAAGCGCATATGCCATATGCGGCAATATGCGGTCAAAACGCATATACAGTCCGCATATGCGGCATATGCGGCCGCATATGCGGCCGCATATCTAATAGGATTCATGTTAATCCATGGCATGTTGATGACACATTAACTCGATTTTTTTCCGTGCAACTCTTATATCATCATTTACATTGATGTATCTTTTCATTATTCTCGTATGTGTTGCATATGGGAATATAATCTAGGATATTTTTTCTCTTATCCATTTTTTCCATTGTTCTCAACACTTATTAATGAATTGTTTACTACTTTTTGAATTTTCTATAAAATGAAATTCATTCTAATTCATCAAATAAAACATGAAATAATTGACTAACATTCTGAAACTTTACATTTTTGTGTTTGTAATAATTTTTATACGCAAACAATCTTCCCCTATATTTTGTGTCAACATATTTTATCCCTTGAAGATACATATATGTGTATAATTTTGGGTGTATGCACCTATAATTATTCTTTACTTTTGTTATCTATAGGATGTATATATACATTAAAGGTTTTCTTATAGAATCATGTATTCCTTATTGTATCCAAATTTGTATATGTATATATGCATTAAATTCAAAATATACACTAAAAAATAATCATATATCTTATTGATTATATTATCTTATTTGAAATTTTTTATTTTGAATTTTGTTAGATCATCAACTTTTATATATAAACACATTTTATTGTTTATTTTATAATATTTTAAATTAATATATTACAAACCGCATGAACCGCATATACTTCCGTATACTCCTCCGCATATCCGCTTACTCGCTTTAGACCGCATGACCGAACGAATACCGCATACCGCATTTCTGAACCTTGAGTATTTGGTAGTGCGCCCATTGAGTTGTAGCAGGGTAAATGGATCCTGGAGAAGATCCATTTACCCCATCCATGTGTTTAGTCCCATACTGCCTAGTGGTGGGACTTGGAGGCTCTGGAGAGGCTATATAAGGAGCCCCAGACCTCCTATACTCATAGAGAAAGTCAATAGACAAACACGACCCATTAGAGGGCTTCTCCCGTGGATTCATCCCGCTCCTCACGGAGTAGGGTTCCACGTTAAATCCCGTGTTCTTTCTCGTTCTTTATCTTTTTCCATGTTCGCTTCCGCATGTTTATTTTCTTAACACCCACTTCAATAGGTATGGTGGTAGAGCGGTTTGGCTACCACCAAAAAAGATCATGTTCAAATCCTCACTTGAGGAGGGTTGCGTTAGGTAACCGACAACCAACATAAAAATAGTCTAATCTTTCAATATGGGTTTGAAGAATCCAAGTAGACGACCCTACTTAAAGAGAGAGAAAGGTTTGCCATTTATTGCATTTCCTATTTATTATCTAAGAAGGAATTCCGAATGTCCGAGAGTTCTTGCACCAATTCAATTATAGGAGTTTTTACCCTCTGATTTTCATATAATGGATGGTCATAGACAGTGTTCGGGAAATCAGCATGTGTGACTGCATACGCACATGTGGTTGTCTTGGCGAACCAAATACATGAAGCACGTCTCCATACACCCTCCGCGCAACAGCGAGCCGCACAAGCGGGTTGTGGGGTCGTATATTTGGGCCGTGCAATCGCTTAGACTTTATCAGGTTAATTGGATCAGAGTCTTCAAGATCTGGATTCGATAGCCTTTAAACCGTTATTCGAGCTATCTCGAGCCCACCTCTCTATGATTGATACACCTCTCTCTTGATCGATACCACTCTCCAGTGAAACCCCAAATATATAAGCTCCGCCTAAAGCTCCTCCACCAACAAGCTCCTCTATCGTCGTGAAGGTCCTCCGCCTCCACTAACCCTAGAAACCCTTTTCTTTTTTGGGTTTTTATCACTTGTGCCCCTCCGAGATATCGCAATATCAATTATGCCCCTATCTTTTTGGTAATATCAGTTGTGCCCCTCACTTCTTTCTCCGTTATCACTTGTGCCCTTCCGTCAGATAGACCATCAAAAAATTAAAACAACCATGATTTATTCAAACCATGGTGTTGTTAAGAAGGGTATTATGGTCAGAATAAAATCAGAGGATCTGGGGAGGAGGGGCAGAGCATGGGATTGGAGAGGTTGGGCCAGAGGAAGTGCTGCGGGGGGAGGTGTGGGCTGGGGCGGGAGCTGAGGGAGGTGTTGCGGGAGGAGGTGTGGGGGGCAGGGGCGGTGGGAGCCAGGGAGGTGCGCCGCTGGGGCGGGGGGTGCGGGCCAGGGGCTAGGGGAGGGGGTGCAGAAGCTCGTGGTGGGGCGTGCGGAACAGGGGCAGGGGGAGGGGGTGCAGAAGCTCGGGGCAGGGCGGGCGGGACAGGGGAGGGGTGCAGAAGCTCGGGGCGGGGCGGGCGGGATAGGGGTCGGGGGAGGGTGGTGCAGAAGCTCAGAGCGGGGGTGGGGGACAGGGGCCGAGGGGGAAGCGGGGGAGGTGCGCGGCTGGGGCGGGGGGGAGGGGGTGGGTGTGCGGGATAATGGCCGGGGGAGGCAGAAGCTCGGGGCAGGGCGTGCGGGAGTGGGGCCGGGGGGAAGGGGGTGTGGAAGCTCGGCACGGGGGTGCAGGAGAGGGGCCAGGGGAGGAGGGGGTGCGGAAGCTCAGGGCGGGGGGTGGGGGGGGAGGGAGGACATGGGTCGGGGGAGGGGGCGGGACAGGGGTCGGGGGAGGGGGACAGGACAGGGGCCGACGCGTTTGGGAAGCTGTAAGGGAGGGAGAAAGCCTGGAGGTGGACCATCTCCTTCCAGGGGCACTGCATTGCAAGAGCCTCGTCGTCATGGGCCTTCACGCGGGAGAGGAAGGCGAGGGCGGAGGAGGGGACAGGCTGGGGCGGAGGAAGAGGACAGGCCGGGGGTGGGGGAGGAGTTCCGGGCTGAGAGGGAGGAGGTTGGAGGAGGAGGAAGAGGATGGGGGAAGATGAGGAAGAAGAAGCAGAGGATGAGGAAGAGGGTGTCAAATAATCATTTAACCCTTTTTTTTTAAATAAATTCCGCTTATGTCCTCAAAGTTAACGGTCGTTTGCATTGTGGATGGACGGTCACTAAACCGAGGGGCACAAGTGATAGATTAGCAAGAATGAGGGGCACAACTGATATTACCAAAAAGATAAGGGCATAACTAAAATTGTGATATCTCAGAGAGGCAAAAGTGATAAAAACCCTTTTTTATGATCAAATCTCATCTTCACTATGGTGCTTTCATTATGACGTTGCCCGTTGCCTGTTTTCAAACAATATTCATCCATTTATTTTTTATGCATAAGCATGTTGGTTTAGATTAGATATGAATGTTTGCTTAGATTAGATTACCTGTTGCACGTTGAGTTAGATTGTATATGAATGTTTTGCTTAGATTAGATTGCAGGTTGCCTGTTGGGTTAAATTGAATATGAATGTCTACTTAAATAAGATTACATGTCGCCTGATGTGATGGAGAACATTGTTAATGCATGCTGTGTTAGATTAGATGTGAATGCCTGGAGGTTACCTTCGTATTTGATTTGATTTCTTAAGTACATCATATATGTAGTTAGAGTTGTATCGATGAAAGAAATAGAATGGAGTTGATTTTCCTACTAATAGGAGTTCGTTTGTACAAGATGTTCTCAATATAAGTTGAGATCGGCTTTTTAATTAACTTCTTGAGAATATCTCAAAGTTAGATTTTGATATGTGCTTTGGATATTAAGAAATATGCGAACATTTCAATCAGATTGATGAGCGCTTTCGCAACGTACAGATGATCTTTATTTGAATAGTACCTATTTATTTAAATAGTACACATCTTTGATGATTTTCTTTGATTGGATGTTAGACAATTATGGCATATATACAACCATCTAATTGTGGTTCTTCTCCGGTGCTAGGAAGTGATCCTCATGTTGAAACTACTCAAAGCGATACGGTGGAGTTCTGTGTTCCTCTAAATTTAATGATATGGGATGGAAGTATGCATTTTAGCAAGGCCCTAAATGTTGGTTTCGGTCACCATTTCGGTATCGACCAAAATAGAATTTCGATGGAATTCCGGTGGAATTTCGACCGGAATTTCGGTCATTTCGGTCATTTTTTGTACTAGGACCCCCATATTTCGGTCATTTCGATCATTTCAGTCGAATTTCGATTTCGACTGGATATCGATATTCGACAGAAATTCGACCGAATTTCGCTGAAATTTGAGGCCAAGATTTTTAGTCAATCCGAGTAATCTCGGCATGGTTACTTGTCGTTTATGTCGAAAAGTTGTGACCGGAGCGATCAATCGCATGAAACAACATTTGGCACATATAAAAGGCAATACAATATCATGTCCAAATGTAACTCCTCTAGTAATGAAAGAAATAAAGGACAACATGGAGGAAATAAAAAAGAAAAAAAATGAGAAGACTATGAGGATAAAAGACCTTCAAGAGCAAGTATCTGTCAAGATTAATCAATCTTTGAGCAATGTAGAGGGATGGAAAAAGACCTTGAACTTAGCAGAAGATGTGTCAGTGGAGAGTCTCCACCAATCTACAATCAACGATACCTTTGCCAAGGAGGAACGTGCAAATGTGAATTCATTCGTGGCAAAGCGCTTCTATGATTTTGACATTCTAGAACCCACTTAATTATCTGATGGTAGTGTGGCGTGCTTACCATCCAAAAGATCAGGGTTCAACTCTTGGGGCGGGCACTTATGTGGGTTTCCCTCTCTTGTTTCAAAAAAATGATTGTGGCTTTCCTTTCAATGTTAATACAAGTGATCACTTTCTTCGAGTGTGTAAAGCAATCGGGCAGTATGGAAGGGGGTACATGCCTCTATCATACTATGAGCTTACAAAAACCTATTGAAGGAACAAGTTTAGGAAACAAAGGAGTTCTTGCAAAGGCCACTGTGATTGTTGGAAGAATATTGGATGTTTCATTACAGCAGATGCTTGGACTGATAGGAGAGGAAGGAGCATCATAAACATTCGTGACAATTGTGAGTGTGGGACTAGTTTCTTGACTTCTATTGGCTCATCTACAGATTCCCATACCAATGACTACATTGCTTCCTTAGTGGATTCATTGACGAAGTTGGACCCAACAATGTAATCCAATATGTGATAGATAATGCATTTATCAATATGGTTGCTGGAAGAATATTAAGGACGAAGTATCAACGGATCTTCTAAAGTATGTGTGCAGCATATTGCATCAATATTATGATAGAAGAGATCGGCAAAGAGACAAGATGAAAACCACCATCACAAAGGCAGGAACATTGTTTGTCTTCATATATAGTCATGCAAAAACTGAGTCTGATGAGACAATTTATGCAAAAAGGTGAGATAGTGAAGCTGGGAATAACAGGATTTGCTACCACATATCCTACCTTGCAATCTGCGATGGAGAAAAAAGACAAATTAGGACTTATGTTTTCTTCTGACTAATGGAGAGTTGCAAGATGCAGAAAAAAGATTATGAGCATTTTCAAAGATGTCGAAGCATCTTTTTTAGGAAGAATATGGGTAACCACCCAAGTTGGGACCCACCTCGCAGAGCAAGTATATATTATATATTAAAAGAAAGGATTACACGACATAAATACACCACAACTCGTATCATCATGCTTGTCACATCAAGCCCAACATCCTAACAAGATCAACCACATTTTCAACATAAAACCTCTACCCCTTACAAATGTCTTCATTGCTAGCGCACCAAATAGAAAAGACCACAGCAAAAGGAGGGGAGTTGCCCCCATGCCCATTGCCGCAAACCAATCTGATATCCCTTCAAAATGTGGACCCGCACTGACTCTCCAACCACAAAGCTCTGGTTCTGGCCCAGACCTCCACCGAGCATCTTTACAAGCATTTTATTGATGTCATTGACTCGAAGTCAAAAGAAACGTTGGATAGCTCCATTCATCTCGTTGCATATTATAGGGACAGAGCTCAAATCAGAGGAAATGCCTTGCTTTGAAGGGATTCTTGGATAGTATGGACACTTTCTATCATGATTTAGAGATCCAAGATATTATCACTAGGAAAGAGTTGCATTTATAAGAAGGGGCAGAAGGATTATTTGGAAAACCTTGGCTGTCAGAAAAAAGTCAGCCATTGATGATGATTTCAATCCATGTATAAATTCTCATTGAGAAGTCCTGGACTTATATATTTCACTCTTAATGATTATTAATTATTTGTTCTTATAGCTCGTTGGCAGAGATTGCATGGCATTGAGACGTCGTATTTAAAAGAGATGACAATGAAGATATTAAAGTGGACATCTTTCTCGGGTTGAAAGGATTTGGAGTACTTTTGAGGAGGTAAGGTTAAATAATTGGTGCAACGTATTTGATATGTTACTGTTAGAGTATTTGGTTGTGCGCCTATTGAGTTGTAGCAGGGTAAATGGATCCTGGAAAAGATCCATTCACCCCATCAAGTTTTAGTCCCAAATCGTCCAGCGGTGGAACTTGGAGGCTCTGGAGAGGCTATATAAGGAGTCTCAGACCTATATCCATTGAAAAAGAGCAATAAAGCATAGGCCCCTTTGAGGGCTTCTCCCGTGGTTTCATCCCGCTCCTTACAGAGTATGGTTCCACGTTAAATCCCATTCTTCATATGTTCTTTATCATTTTTCCATGTTTTCGCTTCCGCTTTCTATTTCTTAACATGGTATCAGAGCGGGTTCGATTCTCGAGGAATTTTTTCTGTGTTCTTTATTTATTCGAGATTCGATTGTAATGGGTTATTTGAGGATTATTATTTGTTCAAGATTTGAGATTCATTTTCTAACATGGGTTTTCTGGAAACCCTAAATCTGCACGAAGCCATCGTCGATTTCCGCAAGTTCTAAAGTTCATCTATGACAGTTTTCGAGGGTTTTCTTTCAGAACCCTGAATCCAGTTTTTAGGCGGTAGGCTCCCAGGCGGAGCCACAGCCGCCTATGGCGGTGCTGATCTCCTGGCGGTGTTTCCTCCCTAGCCGCAGGCCCTGCATCAACCTGAAGGTGCTCAGGAGGCACCCATCGCGTCACCATGACGCATCCTCCAGATGCGGCAAGCTCAGAGCCGCACTTCGGCATCTCCCGACCCCGAAGAACCTCCAGGCGGAGGTGCCTTTGTCGAAGCAGCGGAGGCTTCCACAGATGGCCAACAGTTGACGGCGGCATCGGTTCTTCAAGGCGGAGGTACAAGGAACCCTAGGCGGCTCCCATCTCTCGTGCGACGGCTCTCCAGGCAGCGATCCAGCGCGCGCGCCTCTCCGCCTTCTCCCTCCTCGCGCGCTGGCCCAAGCGGAGCCCTCCTCAGTTTGATCTTCTTGCGCGCAGCCCTCGCTCCTGGCGCGATGCGGTCCCTCAGGCGTCGGCTCTCCTCCTTCAGCGCGACCCCCAAGTCGACAGTCCATCAAGCGCTCGTGGATGGGGTGTGCGGTTGCTCCAGCTGCGTCGCGCAACGACGCCCAGATCGCCTCCCTCCACAACGCGAGCGGCTTGGTTACGAGTCCAGACGGCATACGAAGGGTTCCCACGTTGGGAACCCTAAGGGCCTGTTTGGTTGCAGGGTTGGGCAGGGTTGGGTTGGGCTGGTTTGGACTGGGTGAATAGTAATCTGTGAGGAGGAAGTACCCTTGTGAATAGTAACCAGGGTTGGGCCAACCCTGCCCAACCCTGCAACCAACTAGGCCCTAAGGGATAATGGGCCAAAAGAAAAAAAATTGTGGGTCGGGGTTTTAAAAAAATGAGGAAGGTCCAGTTCGTTTATAAAAAAATTGGAAGAGAGTTGATGTATGGTTCTATCGGGCCTTGAGTTGTTTTTAAAAAAAAGGAAGGGAGAAAGCCGTAAAAAATGAGAATACAGCTTATTGGTATTTTGTATCCCTATTTGTCTTGTCTTCTCCCAACTTGTTCGACGTCCATGTATTCCAACAAGTATGGGAGAAAGGGGGAGTATATGTAGAGTCACAGGTTCTATTGCAGATTCGTCAGACCATCCAGACTTTTCAGACTCTACAGTTTTCAGATGAAGTTTTTCATGCACAATTCCAGACTCGGCGTTCAGATTCCGAGTCCCATCTTGATGCGAAGATTCAGACTCGACATTCAAATTAGTCAGAGTCCAAGAACGAGGCACTCCATGGAGAGGCCCAGTTTTTGAGTTCTCCAGAGAGACTCCAGTTTCAGACACGCATAAGTTTGCGGTCATTTTCAGATGAGCACATATATGCCATCAGTTCAGAGGTCCCCATCTTTCTTGTTTTGTTGGCCAGAGTTTTCATGTGAGCCATAGGGACTCCAGAGTAGAGGACCATTCCCTATGCCATGTTGGCAAGGGTTTTCATGTGGTATCATAGGTACACCAGAGCAATGCACCATTCTTTGTGCCAGATGGGAGAGACCCAGTTCTCCGACGAGGAGACTTCTTTCAGACTCCATTCTCCAGCAACCGTAGACTCCGAAGAGGATTGCACAACCACGGCCTTTTCAGTTCGGCCCTTTTCAGAGATGGAACAGTTGTCCACATTATTGTGGCGGGCCAGAGTACTCCGACGAGGAGACTCATTTTCAGTTGTAGTGACTCTGACAGGCGTAGTTCAGAGCACATGCTCTCCGACGAGGAGACTCAGCAGACTCACACTCCAGCCCGATCGTCCTCCTCACATGCACGGCATGATAAGCAACGTCCTCGACTGCAGCAATGTGCGTGTTGGGTTGATATTGTCCGTAGTGTCTTGTAGCGTTGAATTGAGTTTCTTTCTGTTTGTCCAAGCCGAGCATTGCATGCTCCAGCTTAAGGGGGAGTGTTAGAGTATTTGGTTGTGTGCCTATTGAGTTGTAGCAGGGTAATAGATCCTAGAGAATATCCATTTTCCCTATCCAGTGTTTAGTCCCACATCGTCCAGTGGTGGGACTTGGAGGCTCTGGAGAGGCTATATAAGGAGACCCAAACCTCTTGTATCCATTGAGAAAGAATAATAAAGAACATGCCCCTTTGAGGGCTTCTCCCGTGGTTTCATCCCGCTCCTCACGGAGTAGGGTTCCACGTTAAATCACGTTCTTCATATGTTCTTTATCATTTTTCCATGTTTTCTCTTCCACTTTCTATTTCTTAATAGTTACACATCATTAATAAGGTGGTTAATGGTATACTTGTGGCTATTTTGTAAATTCACGCGAAGAAACAGAACATATTTGAATTCAAGCGGCTAAATGGCTTGATAAATGTCAAATTCAACTCCAAGTTGAAAGATCATCTTAAAAAATAGAATGGTCCATTTGTCGTAAATGATGAAACCCATGCATGAAATTGAACGAAGGAGATGATGAGGTATTTCAAGGTTCTAGGCTGATGTGGAACTTAGTGGTCAGTGCAATTGGTGTAGAAGATTTGGTGCAACATAGAAGAAGTCAAAGGTATACTAGCATTTCAACCTCAATGTCGAGCTTAAATGAGGAAGAATTACTATCTGAGGAAGAGGGTGTGATGAAGATAAAGACATCATCGTAGTGGAATTTTAAGATGAATTGGATTAAGAATGCTTTGTATCTAGTAGAATATTGTCGTTTGAGTATTTTAGTTTATCTTATGCTATTTTATGTTAGAGTATGTGTCGCATGTATAAATGGGTAATAGGATCCCTCCAGGGTCCAATTACCAAATCCAGGCTTAGTCATACATCTATTATAACTGGGACTCAATCTTACTGGTTGGGCTATATAAGACATGGCCTCAAATTTCAACGAAATTCGGTCGAATTTCTGTCGAATCAATATCCAGTCGGAATCGAAATTCGATCGAAATGACCGAAATGACCGAAATATGGGGGTCGTCATACAAAAAATGACCGAAATGACCGAAATTCCGATCGAAATTCCACCGAAATTCTATTTTGGTCGAAACCGGAATGGTGACCGAAACTGACATTTAAGGCCTTGATATAAGAAACCCTATACCCATTGTAACATTTGAGAGAGAAAAGAATAAAAGAGTATCCAGGTTGTTGAGAGGCTTCTCCTATGGTTTCATCACACTCCTCACGGAGTACGGTTCTACGTAAAATCCCGATGTGCTTCCATGTTCCTTAATTCTTTATCTCTGATACGCTTCCGTATTATTATTTTCTACATGGTATAAGAACATGTACGATTCTCGAGGATTTGTTTTATCGTGATTTGTACGAGATTCGAGATTCAAATCTGGGGTTTCTTGAAACCTTAATTCTCCAGTGTCGTCAACAACATGGTTCTGCAGTTCAATTCTTAGTTTTCTTGCAAATTTATTATTTGTTCATATTTAAGATCAATTCCTGAAATTCTGTACAGATCGATTCCAGACGTGTGATTTTCTGAAACCCTATTTCAGCATGATTCAATTATCAAAGAAGATGGCACACTCCATGGCGAGGGTTCCTCTATCAGAACCCTAACTTCCTCAACAAGTATTCAAATCTTCCAAGGTTCATGGAACCCTAGTTCTTCAAGCCACAACGATGAAATATGTGCACGCTCACACAATGAAATTCGTTGAAGCTCCAGTATTGACTTTGTGGAGATCATATCCACATCATCTCCAAGTGCACAGAAGCGTTAAAACGATCGCAAGAGTAGAATGAGAAGACGAAGATGGTAATAGATGCAACCCAACGATGGGTTCGTTCCCATCATCTGCCCGTGCTACTCCTCCAGGAGATAATGGTGGCTTTGTGCAAGATCCCCTATTTCAGGCTTCTTCCATTGTAGCAGCGACAATTGATGCCCCCCCCCAAGCACTTGTGGTTCCGGATTACTAATTCATGGCATCTCCTCCTCGCGGAACCTCTAGATCTCACGAGCAAGTAATCATCAACAGGTTCAAGTGATGCACCATCTCATGGCGGCGAGCAAACCTCCATGCAAAGAAGACTAGACGGTGGTGTCGCCTCTTCAAATCCGAAGTCCAGCGTTACCTTCCCCACGAGCCTCCACGCGGCACCATTCTGTCGAACCTCCATGCGAGATGCATGTTCTTTGCCTCCAACCTTCAGTCGCAAGCGGCGGGGATCGGTTCTCCCCAATGGAAAATCCTAGTTGTTAGATCCCTCACACAGAGAAAGGCCCTTTATTTAAAAGCTCATCGAGCTTGGGTTCTTGCTGTAAATTCCAAAAAAGTAGGGATATTACTAAGCCCAATTATGTACTTCCAATTGGGCTGAAAAATTGAAAGGTCAAATTCGAAAAAGGGAGAGGGCACTTGCGAAAAAAGGGGGTTGCAGCTTTAGGTACTATTTGGACTATGTTAAAAAAAGATTAATTTTTATAGAAAGGAAGGCGTGCAAAAGAAAAGAAAAGATGTACGCGAAAAAAAGGGGAGACAACTGAGAAAAAAGTAGGGAAATAGATGGGGAAAATAATTCTTTTGAGATTAATTATTTTCCTGAATTCATGTCTTCTTCCAACTTGGTCGATGTCATGTATTCTGACTAGTATGGGTATTATGTACTACACGTCAGATTCATATTCTCCAATTAAGATTCCAGGCTAGTTGTCAAACTTTACATTTCAGATTCAGACTCTACATTTTCATATTGTATCAGAGTCTACAATTTAATGCACGCATGTATGCGATCATTCTTTAAAAGGTCCACATCTTTGATTTGGACTTGGAATTTTCATGTGATCCATTGGGACTCCATAGTAGAGATCCCATTCTCTAAGTCGTTGTCGGCTTAGGATTTTCATGTCGTTAGGGACTCCAGTGTAGAGATCTCATTCTCTAAGCTAGTATAGGAGAGATCCATTTCTCTGACAAGGAGACTTTCAGAGCCATTGACTACATTCTCCAACAACAGTGGACTCCGACGAGGACGTTTCCACAACCTTTTTTCCAGTTTGGCCCTTCAGAGAGATGGAGCAATTGCGGGCCAGCATTCTCCAGATAGAGACTCATTCCAGTTTCAGTGACTCTGATAGATGCAGTACAAAGCACATGTTCTCCGACGAGGAAACCCAGTTCAGTTCCTAATCCAACCCTTCAGTTCCTCCTCGCCAACACGGCATGAGAAGCAACGTCCTCAACAGGCAACCGGTTGAGTTGATATTGGATGCAGTGTCTTGTATTGTGTCAGAGTGATTTCTTTCTATTTGTCCAAGCTGAGCATTGCACGCTCCAACTTGAGGAGTGTTAGCGTATGTGTTACATGTATAGATGGGTAATTAGATCCCTTCAGGGTCCAATTATCACATCCACTGGTTTAGACCCACATCTACTGTGAGTGGGACTCGATCTTACTGGTGCAACTATATAGGAAGCGGCACACCCATTGTAACAGTTGAGAGATAAAGTAATAACAAAGTATCCGTTTTATGAGAGGCTTCTCCCGCGGTTTCATCACGCTCCTCACGGAGTAGGGTTCCACGTAAAATCTTAGTGCTCTTCCATATTCCTTAATTCTTTATCTCGGATACGCTTCTGCATTATCATTATCTACATTTTAATTAGTAGGTTACTAATACTATTTGTGTTGATTTTTGGTTTTGTTTCGGATACTTGCATATTTTGGTGATTGTTGTCAACTATCATGTGTGTTAACTTTTCTATTGATATTTGATTGATAGAGATTATTTTACACTCTATATGAAAGACATTTTTCTTAAATTTTCTGTTCAACCACATTTATTCATAAATTCAGTTCACCTATAGTCGATTCTATGGATATTTATTTATTTTTAAATTAAAATTAGAAAACCGCATACAACCGCATATGACCCAGCATATTGCTTAATCACTATTCTGTGACATGTCTGACCTAGACGTATACTATTGTCCAGAACCTCGATTATATAGTCTACTTTATTCTTCTCAACATTTGGTTTGTGAAAACATGATGATTAAAGTCTTCAATCTTGAAAGCGTATTAAAGATTTGTTTAAATCGTTGATAACTTGGTATTGTGCAAATCTTCATCATTATATGCGTTAAAAAAAGCTCTCTATGTCAAATCCAGAAAGTTCAAGTCAACGTTAGATTCGTATTTATTTAGGTTAAACTTTGATCTTAGACAATACATGTGAAATTTTGACATCTTGATTTAATTTCATATTAATTTTAACTTCATATTAACAGTGATATTTAATTTTCTTTTTTGGCATGGTTGCATGTATCCTCCTATTCATTTAGAGGAGAGAAAATCACATCCCATGGCTCCTACTCTGAGTAGGATGGAACTAGAGAAGATCGGATCGATGTGTTTACTATTGTTGATGGCCAGAAAGGAAATTCTAAATGCATTTTTTGTGAAAATATAAGTGTCAGGTAGGATCCCCAGACTGAAATACATTTTCTGAGAGCAAAGAAGGGTTGAGATTTACATCATACCACTGTTGTAAAAGTCGGCCGACTAGGCCGTCGGTCAGACCCGATTAATCGCCCGAATAGTCGGTCTAGTCGGCCGACTAGTCGGCCGACTTTTGCATAGAGATTTCTCGGCTGACTTTTGCATAGGGATTTCGGATATATGTTTCAGCGCAAACCGTAAACTCGATTACCGGTTTAGAATTAGATGAGATTTAGGGCTTGTTGTTAGACAATAAGATGAGATACTTAAGGTTACATGCTAATAAGTATAACTCACAAATAAATTAAAAATATAAAAACAAAAAACACTAAAAATGTTAAATGAAAATTATAAGAAAATTCTGTATACTTCTGTAATTTAAATTATAGTTTTTCATCTAGATATAAAATATCAACTAATTAATATACTATCCTGGATAATTTTACTTAAAACTTTGTGATTTAATTTCATGTTGGTTAACTTATATAAGATTAGAATTGTGTTTATTACGCCTAAATGTTCGTTAACTTAGATACTTCTTGTTGATTTGCATGATAGTTAGGTAACTTAGGTTATTTACCTGTTGTGGTTGTTGATTAGCTTTGTATTAATTTATTTCTAACTTCAACTCGTGCTATGTACCAAACATTTTGTTCTTAACATTTTGTCTGTGCTATGAACCAAACATTTTGCTCTTAACTTGCTTCGTTTTTTCTTCTGTTGCTATAATTTTTTAAGCTCTCAAAAATATTAAAACTGCTATATATATGAATATAAATGAGAGTATATGTTATAAAACTTGATTTATATATTTAAAATAATTAAAAAATTCAAAACCGACTAATGCCCGACTAAATCCGATTACTCTCCCGACTATCGATTAATCCTTAGTCAGTGACCCTACCGACCGATTACCGACTGCCGACTTCTGCAACGTTGCATCATACTATATTCACCATGGCAAACAAAATGGCCTACAATGCTCAATTACATTTTCAATATAAAATATTTGTCCCCTCAAAAATGATCATGTTCCCGACGCACTAGATCGATCACAGCAAAGCAAAAGGATATGAGTTGCCCTCATGTCCGAAGTCACAGACTGATCTAATATCTCTCCAAAAGGTGATGCAATCTCATCGTACAAGCCACGTGATGTTGGCTCTGTTCTATATCTCAAGTAAAGGATATGAGAAGAACGAGTGGTCCATATCTTTGACCGTCGACTCGCACTTATCACACGTCACATCCTCCACACCAGCAACTTTCATCAGCGACCTTCAGTTAGAATCCTCTTGAGCCTTAACAGCCAAACGAAGACATTAATCCGATTCGGCACCTTACACCGTCAAATCAAGCATGTGTCCACCCTGACCTCTTCCTGAACCTCCTCCCCATACTTAACAGGAAACGATATGACTTCCTCATCATCAACCTACCATCTCCCTAGATATAGTGATCTATGGTCGATGTCGGACCCTCGCTCTGCAATAGCTCCGTCTGAAGCACAAGGAACTCCTCCACACTCTAATCCGATAGGGGTGACGCAAACATCGGAGACCAAACCCCATAATCCCACACTTGTTGCATACTGCCTCACCATCTCTAGCCGACCTCAGGAGTCGTGGGTAAGGTCTCCCAAGGCTCTATCCCCATCCAGTCGTCTCTTCAAAATCGAAAAACTGCTCCACTACCAAGGATTGGTCTCAATTTAGTAGTGATCTCCGGAATGTCCGCAGTAATCCCCTTCCACATTGAGAACGGAAAACATCACAGGACGACCTCCAACGACATGGTTACACCATAAATCTTCCTCAACAAACGATACACCAAATCCTCTGACTTCCTCTAAAGTCGAAGCACTCATTCTGCCATAAAGGTCTTATTCATCTCCTCCATCCGCATTACCCTCAAACCGTCCTTCATCTTCAATGTTGTCACATTACCACAATCCACCAGATGGAAACCTTTCATACAGTGACGACCGTCTGACCAAAAGAATCTCCTCATCAAAGTCTCAATCTTGGCATGCACCCCAGCATGCAATGACCTCGTAGAGCAGAAGAAAATCATGAACATGCTTCAAAAGCACCACCTTCCCTCCCCTTGAGAGCATTAACACCTTCCAACCCGTCGACCTCCCCTCCAGTCTTACCAAAATCACCCTCCAAACCTTAGACCTCGGCTTCCTCGTCACCAATGGGAGTCCCAAGTACGTAATCAGCAAAGCAGCAGTAGGGCACCCCAATACCGCAGTTACATGTCGCAACTCATGCGAAAGACCGAAAGGAACCACCACCAATTTCTGTTGGAGAATGTAATAGAGTGGTAATTGGATCTCTCTAGGATTCAATTATCATCTACTCAAGTTTAGTCTAACATCTACAATTTGTGGGAGTTTGGTCCGTCTGTGGGGCAATATAAGGAGCCCCACATCCCACGTACTCATTGAGAAACTTCAATAGAAGAATCAGCCCTTTGAGGCGTTCTCCCTTGATTTCATTATGTTCCTTATGGAGTATAGTTCCATGTAAAAATTCCGGTGTTATTTATCGTTCTTATCATTTCTCTCTGATATTACGTTTCCGTATTCTCGTTTCTAACATGGTATCAGAGCAGTCGATTCCAGGGTTTGTTCTTGAAGACTTATATGTTCTGTTAATTTTCAAGTATCCGTTCAAGTTCAAGTTTTAGGGTTTCATCAAAAACCCTAGGTCAAGCTGTTGCGTGGAATTCCATGCTGCACTCGAAGGATTCTAGGCGACGCTCGACGCAACATCCCTAGCTCCAACAAGGCAAAGAGAAGAGGGGACGAACTCCATGACGTTCCAAGCGATGGACCCCTGGTCGATTGCTTTCTGTTGCATCATCCCGAAGATGGTGGTACGATGGCGTCTTGGCGGCACGAGCACCCATCTACTCCAATCTACAGTGACGAGAACCTCTAGTCGAAGGCATCGTCGGCCCAAATCGCACAACTTGAGGTGCAAACAATACACCCTCTTCTCTCCTGACATCATAATCCTCCATGGCAACCTCACCCAGTCGAGCCTCCTCATCCCCATGCATTTCCAAGAACTCTTCCAGGAGATGGATTCCCACCCAAACAAAGCTCCAAGTGATGGCTCGTGCAATCTCTTGGACATGCACAACAAGCCTTCAAATCACACAGAATCACCTCCAAAGCACACAGAATCGCGCAACCTCCCTCCAGATCGTCGCCACCCTCCATCCAGATTGTCAAAACCTCACCGCCGAACTCGAGCATTGGCGACGACAGACCCAACAGGTGGCGACGGATCCCCACCTTCACTCCTTGCATAAAGGCGATCGGTGGGCTCATCACAAGGATCGACGGCAATGGGTTCCTAAAAGGGAACCCTATTCTCATGTGATGGAGTATGGGTTCCAATCGAGAATCCTAAATAAGTGTCTTTTCTATTAAAAGCCCAATGGGCTCTGTTGTTGTAGCGGTACCTAAAAAAATAAAAGAAACGGGGAGAGCAGAAGTTTCAGACCTCATTGGGTTGTGACCAAACTAAAAGGAGAGAGAGAGAGAGGATCCAGCATAAGAGAGAAAAAAAGGGCAGGGGTTGTTTTGCAAATGTTTAGAGCCCTATTTAGGTTGCAAAAAAAGGCAGTCGTATACACAAAAAAGAGAGCACAAAAAAGAAGAAAAAGAAAAGAAAAAGCTTATTAAAAAAGATGAGAGAAGATGAAAGGCGGATTTTTTTACGAATGGCTTTAGAAAAAAGGCCACGTAGAAAAAAAACAAACATAAAAAAAGAGAAAAAATTGTGCGAAGAAAAAGAGAAGCACAAAAAATTCATGTTTTGTTTCTCCCAAATTGATGTTTCATGCTCTTTATTCTATCAAATATGGGAGAAAGGGTGAGTCAAAGATGAACAGATTCTTCAAGACTTCTATTATCATCCATGATTGACAGACCGCCACTCCAAATTTCTACAGATCATCCGTCTTCACCGAGCATTGATCTTCCCCATGGTGTATGCTTCTTCTTTCACTACCCGACTACTACTCCGCGTCAGACTTCTTCTACTATGATTCTTCTCCAGGCACAACAGAGATATATTTCGGTGACTTGCAGGCATGACAGAGATAGGTTCCGGTGACATGATAACGCAGTGACTCTATAGGCATGGTAGAGAATACGTTCTGGTGATCTGAAATTCACATACCCATCCTCAAGCGACGTCTTCTACCAGCAACGGGCATATATTCTTCTTGTGATGTATCTTGTGAAGATCTGATGTATACCCTTTTTTGTAGCAATCTGCAGCTTTCTTAGCTGGGAGAATGTTGGAGAATGTAATGGAGTGGTAATTGGATCTCTACCGCTCACTCATATTTAGTCTCACATCTACTATCTGTGGGACCCTGGTCTATCGGTGGGCCAATATAAGGAGCCAAACACCTCATACTCATTAAGAAACTTTAATAGATAAATTGACCCTTTGAGGCATTCTCCCGTGATTTCATCTCGCTCCTTACGGAATAGGATTCCACATAAAAATCTTAGTGTTCTTTATTAATCTTATCATTTATCTCTGATAATACGCTTCTGCATTCTCATTTTCTAACACTCCCTATTGACACGAAGCTCGGAAATATCCCCAAAAATATCCATGATAAGTGATGCTCATCAAATATTCTCCTCAGCCTCCAGAAATAATAAAGTGTCATCAGCATATTGTAAGAGCGGGATAATCTTTCCGCCCTCATATAACCAGAACAACAGCCCTCACCAATTGCCAACCTCATCATCACCACTAATGCATCGGCCACAATCACAAAGAGAAGCAGTTCCAAGGGACAAGATTGCCCTCTGCAGTTGGAAGAAGCCTCCCTTCGGTCTACCATTGACAAGCACCATGTGGGACGCAGTTGTAACGCATTTTTTTATCCAAGCGATCCACATCTCTGAGAAACCTCTTTCCTCCAGTGAAGCCCACATGAATCTCCAATCCACACAATCATATGCTTTGGAGAAGTCAACCTTACAAAGCACGTCTTTAGTCTTGTTTCTTTTCCAAACCGTTACCATTTCTATTGCCATCACCAACCCATCCGCCATAGCTCTCCCAGGCACAAATGTCGACTGCTCAAGCGAGATGATCCGATGTAATACCTCCTTCAATCAGTTAGCCAAAATCTTTGAGATCAACAGATACATGGCACTTGACAATCCAATAGGCCTATAATCATCCACCCTAGTCAGCATGTCCTTAGGTAACAAAAAAATGAGCGCCTTCTGTAGTATATTGAATCCCATGTTTCCTTGTCAAAACTCCTCCAACACCTCCATGGCAACTCATTTTATCGTCTCCCAGAATTCCATGTAGAAACACATCGGGAAACCACCCGGCCTCGATGCCTCGTCCATATTGAGCTAAAAAAGTGCATGTATGTCCTTCGCCTCCGTGAACTCCCACACCAACGCCCCCGCTTTCGAATCAGATAGCAGTGAGACTCCTCTGCCCTGCTAGCCCCAACTTGATAGAGCATGTCGACTGCCCAAAGCCTGAAAATGCGATCTCAGTGCAACCCCCACTTCGATGTCCCCATCAACCACCATCCATCCTACAGAGATCGAAAGAATCATTTTTTTGCCTTCTCCCACTAGCCATGGCATGAAATACATTTGTAGCAATGAATTTCAAATGCTTATTTCTTGGTAAATGAATTGCGAAACGCTTTTGTAGAATACTCAATATTTTTTTGACATCTTCTGGGCGAAAATTTGCCATTTGAATAAGATCTTCTTGACTGTTACTCAAAAGGCCCAAGAATGTATGTATATTAGACTTTTTTTTGACTATTATAGGTTCTGGAAGGCAATTTTAATTGATCAATCAAAATCGATTTCCATTGATAGCTACAAGAACTTGGCTAATGCTCCACTTGAACAAAAGAAGTTAGAAAAGAAGTGGAGGTTAACTTAAAGGAGCATACCGAGAAGAAGAAAGGAATGGTTAAAACAGAGGATCAGTTCAATGAAATCATGTTGTAAAAAGCATTCAACATCATGTCTTCTATCTCAGATAATGATTTCCCATACATAGTTGACGTTCATACCGCAATGAAGAAGAATGTGTATTGTAGGACTATAGACAAGAACTTATTGGTCGTGGTAGCATGTATTGTTTGAAGATAGGAATGCGAAAGCGGAATGATAAACGAGGAATGACCTAGAAATACAAACATGGAACACAGAGAATTTACATGGAACCCTACTCCCTAAGAAGCGGGATGAAACCACGGGAGAACACCTCAAAGGGCTAATAGCCTATTACTTTTCTCACTAGATACAATCGGTGTAGGGTTCTATATATAGATTCATTTACCCATCTCCCATATAAATGATGCATAACTAAATACACTCCAACACTCCCCCTCAAGCTGGAGCATGCAATGCCCAGCTTGGACAAACAGAAAGAAATCTCAACTCACAATACATGACACTACAGACAATATCAACTCAACACGCATAACTGTTGGTTGCGGTCAAGGATGTTGCTTCTCATGTCGAGCAGGTGAGGAGGACAAATGGGCTGGAGCAGTGTTCAATAAATCGGCCGCACGGGCCGCATATGCCCGTGCGGCGTGCAGACCGCACCGATTACTTGAATCAGTGTATTATGCGCATATGCCTCGCATATGCCCCGCATATGCCTCGCATATGCCCCGCATATGCCTCGCATATTGCTCCAACAGCTCCAACTTTTCAATCTTCTCATTCAGGTCCTTAATTCTGTAACTCCGCCTCTTCATTCAATTGTTAGAATATGACATGCGGATTTCTATACATTTTTTTTTGAAAACATTAATGATTCAGAGGAGACACGTCGTGGCGCTCGCCCTAGAAAATTTATTAGAAAGAAAGTCGAAACACAGAGAAAAGAGATAGGTACAGAAAGAGGGAACTAGGGAGCAAGGGATCGAGGGGATCCCCAACAAGATGGCACAAAACTACACCGACATCCAATCACGAGAGAGTTGAGTTGCGTGAGCCAAAATATTCTCTTTATAGAATCTATGACCCCTGAAAATTGCGGCGTTACGGCCTAACCAGATTGCCCAGATGCAAGCAAACAGGCCCACGAAGTCACCGTGGTCTCTGCCATTGCTTGCACGCAGGGAGTCCCAGAAACCGATGAAGTCCGAAGTGTTGACCCAAGATAACCGCATGTCTTCCCAAATGGTCGTAGTGACAAAGCAGCCAAAGAAGAGATGCGCAATAGATTCGACCGAGTGCACAGAACCAAATAATCTCGTGTAACGATCACGAGTTAGGATCCTACCTCTGCGGAAGAGCCAAGCAAAGATCGTTACCCGCTTCGGGAGCCTCAGTCTCCAAAGGAATAAGCAGTCACTGTAGAGGGGACCCGGGTCCCCCAAAGGAACATCAGAAATTGCCTTGAAAGCTTTTTTAGTTGAAAAAACACCCTCCCGCCAAACCCAGTGATCCCGACCGCTTGTGGGCCTGGGCGCATGAGAAAGAGACTCCAGGAGAGCAAGCAGCTCGTCGAACCGTTGATCCGAGAAAGAGCTCCTCAGCGCCGGGAACCAGTCTTCCCCCAACCAAGAAGAAGCCACCATAGCATGCCTGTCGGAAGCCAAAGCATAGAGACGAGGAAAAGAATCCCTCAAAGGGGCATCTCCCCCCCCCCCAACTGTCAGCCCAGAACTTGAAAGAGCAGTCATTCCCCAGAACCGGGGAGAAGAGATGAGAATAGCGACGTGCCACCGCAAAAACCCCCCGCCAGAAGGGGGTACGAGAGCGAGTATCCCCAATGTCCGCCAACAAGTCTCCACTTAAACCCAAGATCTCGCGTAACAACGAAGAACAAAACAAAGTAGATTCCCCCCACAGCCTGCTCACCCACCGTAGCAAAAGAGCGTCGTTGACCCGGTCAAGGCGGCAAGTCACCTCCTTCTAGCCCACGAGATGAGGACCACGAGTGGAGGGCCCCCTTTTCCCCCAAAGGAAATTCCGCATCAACTTCTCGATCATATTCCGTACCCCCACAGGCAGCAGCCAGTTAGAAAGAAAATATACGGGGATAGAAGAGAGAACCGATTTGATGAGCACAAGACGGCCACCCTTAGAGAGGAAGGATGCACTCCACCCGGAAAGCCTCCTCTCCACGTTCTCAAAAACCTTGCGCCAATCACGCTTCCTTGACCGACCCATCCCCAGTGGCAGGCCCAAGTACTTAATTGGAAGAGAGTACGGGGGGGGGGGGGAGCCCAAAGCAAGACCACAAGCGGCGGAGGCCTCCGAATCCAAAGCAAAGGGGATCACCTTAGATTTGTTTTGATTGATGAGAAGACCCGACAGTTCGCTGAAAATATCCAACGTAGTCGCCATGCCCCTGACCTCATCGATACCCCCTTCAATGAACACGATAGTGTCGTCAGCATACTGGAGGGTCGGTACAATCCGATCGCCGCACGAGAATCCCTTGGAAAGACCATATTCAATAACGCGAGCCGTCATACGGGGAAGCACGTCCACCGCGATAACAAAAAGGAGGGGGGCAAGAGGACAGCCCTGGCGAACGCCTCTTCTAGGTTGAAAACAATCACCCATGACACAGCCATTCAGCATAACGGAGAAAGAGACAGTAGAGACGCAACGGCACATCCAAACAATCCAGGTCGGAGGGAAGCCACGAGCTCTCAGGACCGCCCACAAGAAGGTCCAATCAAGAGAATCGTAGGCCTTTGCAAAATCTACTTTCCAAAGCACACCAGAACACCCCCGCCGCATCCAACTTTCCACCATCTCAGAAGCAAGCGTCGTACTATCAGCAATTTGACGTCCACGAATGAAAGCAGTCTGGCAAGGTGAAATCAAACCATCGAGGACCGGGGCAAGCCAGCGAGTGAGCACCTTCGCCACAATCAGGTATAGACCATTAGAGATTGCAATGGGACGAAAATCCTCAATACGATGAGCCGACGGGATTTTCGGCAAAAGGATGATTAAGGCCCTGTTAATTTTGTCGAAGCTCGCATTAGAACTGCAAAATTCTTTAATAAACTCCCAAACCTCCTGCCCCACCAGATCCCAGAAATCCTTGTAGAAAGCAACGGGGAAACCATCCGGTCCCGGTGAAGCGTTATTGTTGAGATCCCAAACCGCACATTTGACCTCCTCCAAGGTAACCTCTTTTGTCAACATGTCACAATCGGAATGAGAGACAGTAGGAACTCCATCCCCCAACCAAAACCACCACCTATGGGTGCGCGCGCAAGAGTAATCCTTAAAATAATGCGCCACCTCCCTCCCAACAGCAGCCTCCCCAACGACCTCCCTGCCGCCAAAGGAGATGGAATGAATTAAATTGGATCGCCTTCGGTTACTGGTAATCCTATGAAAGTAGGCGGAATTGGCATCCCCCTCACGCAGCCAGGAGATCTTCGCCCTCTGTCGCCACTCCGCCACACATTTACGGTCCTCAGCCGCCACCTTCGCCTGGGCCGCAGATCTGGAGGCCAGCTCCTCAGCGCTGAGCTCCCTTTCCCCTTCCAGCAGATCGAACGAAACCACGACCTCCTCCGCCTCCTTCCTGGACAAAGCACGTGCAGCTCTAGAAGATCTCTTAAAAGTTGCCAAACCCTTCCACAATGACGCCAACTTCCTGGCAAAGCGGCCCACAGCTGATCCCCCACCATAATCCTTCCCCCAAATCTCCGACACAAAACCCCTAAAATTGTCCTCCTGCAGCCAACATTTCTCATATCTAAAAAAGAAGGTAGATGGAGACGAAGCACCTGAGTCCCACATAATAGGCGTGTGGTCCGAATAAGATCGCGGGCATGAGAATACAGAAGCAAGATGAAAGGTCAACATAATAGCCTCGGAAGTGAGAAATCTGTCAATGCAAGAACGCGAAGAGGAATTCCTCCAGGTGTAAGGCACGTCACAGGCACAGAGATCCTCCAGAGCACAAGAATTAATGAAGTTAGCAAAATCCATCGAGCCCGGATCCGCACCACCCCTTGAACGAGGCCTGTCAGAAGCATGCAAGGTAACATTAAAATCACCTCTAATCAGCCACGGAATGCCCTCAAAACACTGGCCGACCCGAAGAAGCTCGCCCCAAAGATCCTGCCGTTTAATATGGCAAATTGGCCCGTAGACACAGGAAAAGAGCAAAGAAGAAGAATCATCCCTTCTCGTCAGAGAGACAGAGATAGAATGGCTCCCTTTGAATAAGGAATTGAAAGAGAAAACCGCCGACCTCCAAGCAATGATCAAGCCACCTGAGGAGCCCTCCACATCCAAAGTGTGAAATTCATCCAAAGGCCCAGCAGCAAAAGACCTCCACATAACGCCATCCATCTGACGGAGTTTAGATTCCTGAAGCATAATCACGTCACAACCCCATTCCTTGAACCTGATACCCAAAGACCTCCGTTTGACAGCATCCCACAAACCCCTCACATTCCATGAGAGAACTTTCATTTAGAAATGTCTTCAAATCCCTTTGGCCTAACCACACCAGCGGTCGCGGCCATTATGTATATGCAATGTATCGTCAAATATTTTTTATATATGTTCTTGGCCTAACCACATAGGGTGATGCTCCTCATCGTGTGAGAGGAGTTTATGTATATGCATTGTATCGTCGAGTATTTTTTATATATGTTCTTGGCCTAACCACATAGGGCGATGCTCCTCATCGTGTGAGAGGAGAGCTCCCCTGGGAGCGAGAGCGTCGTCGCTCGTTGGGAATCGCACAAGAGCTTCGCCTGGGAGCAAGAGCGATTGAGGAGTGCAGCTAGGAGATGCTACCACCGCATTTAGTGATGACGGGAGGCCACACGTATGGAAGAACCCATCGCCAGCGAGGGCGATCTGGAGGAAGGATGAGCGCACGGTGGAGTGGGAGCCCGCTAGTGCTGCCGCTACGTGGAGATCGGGTCAATGGGGCCTCTCCGACTGGGACTCACCAATGGTAGAGGAGATAAAGGGAAGAAGCGTTGTACCGCTCGACGGATGCATCAACAGTGTGAGATGCTGGAAGGGAGATACACCTCATAGAACATCAAAAAAGGCATGTTGTCGCCTCGTTGCAGAGATTAGGGTTCCTATTCGGGAACCCTAGTTTTCTTTATATTGCACTATCACACGGAAGAAACTATTCAAAGTAGAAATTCCAGGAACAATCATTCCCAGAACATGAACAGTAATCTCCAACAAATCAATCTTCAAGAACTCCAAAAACGACTCTCGAATAAAGAACTTAAAAATCCTCGAGAATCGACCCGCTCTGATATAATGTTACAAAATAGGAATACGGAAGCGAAATGATAAACATAGCATGAGCTAGAAATATAAATTTAGAACACGGAGATTTTACGTGGAACCCTACTCCCTAAGAAGCGGGATGAAACCACGAGAGAACGCCTCAAAGGGTTGATAGTCTATTGCTTTTCTCACTGGATACAATGGGTGTAGGGGTCTATATATATCCCACATTGGGTCTCCACATCCCACAGCTGGTAGATGTGGGACTAAACAATCGGATGGGATAAATGGATCCTGGAAATATCCATTTATCCATCTCCCATATAAAATACGCATAACCAAATACTTCAATATGAATCAATTGGTAGGAGTGCAAGATTCAATTTTGGAGCCGTAATGGCAGCGTAAACAAAAGTGGTGCAAGTAAAGGAATTGTTTGGAAATGTTAAAGAACGAACAAGATGGATTGACACTAAGTTATTTGTTAGGGAGGGCACTACAATAAATGTGACGAGCAGACCATTTTTGCAACACGCAATTAATGATATTGTTGCAGCATGACATGTAAAAACTCCAACCCACTATAAGATAATGAAGAAATATCTCTCCATGGAAAAATGAAATTGAGGAATGCCATTAAGTTGAAGAAATTATCTAAAGTTGTAGTGAACTTCATGCGTGGTTAGACGGGCTATACAAGGAAGAAAATCATCATCTTCCTTGTATATTGTGATGGAAATATGGTGTTTATCATGTCAATGGATACATTTGAGCATAGCAATAGCCATAAATACATACCCAAGTACTTACATGATGTCATTAAAGAAGTTGAGCACAATAACATTATGTATGTTGTTATCGACAACATCAACTTCAAGAAAGCATGTAAAATGATGATAACTTCTGACAAATAAGTAATCTTTTGGACCATGTGTTTAGCACATTACATCGGCCGATCTTGAAAGATTTTGAGAAGAGGAAGTCCATTATGAATGTAATTGATCAGGCATCATCAATCACAACATTCATCTACAATCATTCCAGAGGCTTAGTAGTAATGAGAAGCATACGTGAGGGTGACATTGTAAGGCTCAGAATCACTAACTTTGCAATCAATTTTATAGCATTGCAAAGCATGCAACAAACTAAGGTGGCATCGAAGAAACAATTTTGTTCAGTGTAGTGGTTTGAGATCCCCGAGGTTCATAGAGATCAAGGTCGAAAAACAAAAACCTTAAACAACAACGTGAATTTATGGGATAATATCGCACATGTAATAAAAAAGATGGAACAAGTTGTATCGACTTTGAGGATAGTAGAAAGAGCGATAAAAAGCCCCCCATAGGGGGAACAAACGAGACAATGTAGGCGATGAGGAAGAAGGTGAAATAAAGCAATGGAAAAGGGCCTTTAAAGAGTTGATAAATATCATTGACGAATGTTGAACGAAAACTTTACTACACCATCCTTGTATGTAATTATGTACGCCATCTCATTTATCATGTTCTCGAATATTAGCTTCACTATTTTTAATAGAATTTTAATGTAGTTTTTTAACATACAATCTTAATCCGAGGTATCACTACCATCACAACCTCGAGGAATTAGAGCACACTCAAACTCATTCACTTTGAGAGACATTTTTTTACGCACAAACAAGATGCATTAATGGAGTCTAAAAAATCTAATAGATATTTTTCCATTTTAGTTGTATTTTTTTGCGAAATCTATAAATGAAATTTTTGTAAAATCCAAAACTCACAAATCTTTAGATGCATCTTTTAGCTTGGATGTATCTTTTGGGATGAAAGTTTGCTTCTTTTAATTGATTAATTCCTTGTATAAAACAACCCACTCCTATTTAATACGAGACAAGGAATGAATTTAAATTCGATCTACCCTTTGACTTTATGCTTCTACCCCCATTGATTTTTTTCCTCTTAAATATTCTAATCTAGTCGTCATCCCTTGTCTTCTTCCCTACTCACGCTGCTTGATGTGCTCCTCTTTATCTCAGCAACCTAATATCCTCTCTTCTTGCCCTTCGAATCTTAGGTTGTGTGAAACCCCCTCGGATCTGGGTGCCTGTTTACACCACATTCGCAATATTACATTCATTAAATACCGCATTCGCATCATATTAAATGTATAAAATTACGGGGAATTTTTTTCACGTTGCTTTGCCTTTAAGTATGACATTTACATTCAATAGCATTTTCACAATCACAGAACAAAACACCAACAAATCTTTTCATTAATTCTCATAAATTTTCAATATGTACAAGGAGTCTGCCAGTACATACATACAGTATTCCCAAATTGTGTAGAAAAGAAAGGAAAGCATTTACATTATTAACCGAACAAAAACTATGACAAAAGTATGCGTACCGTCTGGTATATACCCAGTCACCATATGTCATCAATAGCTACTGAATAACAGGCTCTTTACCTGTCAAAACATGTTGGAAAGAAGAGGCGTCAGCGGACGCTGTTACGTCCCAAAAACTAATAAAAATAAACAGGCATTTAATATAGGCAAAAGCAAGTAAGTAGAAAGGCATGAAGAACTAAAAGCAAGGTTGTAAAAATCGGTAGTCGGTACTCGGTCGGCTAGGTCACTGACTAAGGATTAAGCGGCAGTCGGACGACTAGTCAAATTTAGTCGGACTTTAGTCGGCTTTAAATTTTATGATTATTTTAAATATATAACTCATTTTTATACATATATTTAAATAGATTTTGTACATTTTGATACTATCATAATAAAATAAAAAAGTAGTTGAATTTCAGTAAAATATTAAGCATATTATAATAAGTTTGCTTATAAAAACATCAACACATAAAAATATGGGTCTTCAAAGCAAAAATTGGTCGACTAGTGTACCTAGTCGGAACTAGTTGGTACTCGATCGGCCACCCCACTGAGTAGACTAGTCGGACCTACTAGTCGGGCCAGTCAAGAGACTTCTACAACACTAACTAAAAGTTATTTCTCCTTGCATATGTAAAAAGGTTTTCAAGTTGCTTGTAAGTACCTCCCATGATTACCCGTTATCCCAACATTTAACATATTTATATTGTAATCGATTGTTCATAATTGTATAAGTGTATATATATTCTCTATCGTTCAGATATCATGTTTGTGGATCTTGACAATGGGAAAGGTGAGATTGAAAAGGTTTAATGATTTATTAAATTCTTAAGTCTACTGGATAGTCTGTGGTCTTGGTTAGTGTGTAACCTCACACTATGACTCTAAGACGTGAGGATTGCCTTAGGGTTGTGGTGCGTCCGTAGGCATGCGGTGTTGTATAATACATCCTAACTAAGTTCTAACACGCCAACTAGCTTATAGGGATTTCAAATCAGATTATAGTCACTTCCAACAAACTCAATTTTAATTCCAACTCCTCTAAACCTCAACTGCAACTGTCTCAAATGTAACTCTAGATGATTTAGATATATATATATGTGGATGATTTAGATGTAAAATCGCTAAGTCTGCTGGCGAAAGTAAACAAAACTCAAGCAGTGAGGTAGCCTACAAAAGGGCTATTCCGTCTTGCCCTCTAATTGGAAGTGTGGTCCAATAGAGGGAAAGGTCTACTCCAAAACTACGCCTCAAAAGACGGATGAGAGAGACTTTCCAGAAAAGTACTTCTAGAAACCAGACCAACCGGTAACGGGCAAACGAGCTCGTACAAAAAACTAAAACCTAGGATCCCCCGCCTGGGTGTCCTAAAACAGAGGATCAACAGAACTGGTAAAAAGCTGAGATCCCAACGAGGCATAAAACACTGCGAGCTCACGTAGAAAAAACTGTAAAAAGGACTGGGATCCTAGACCCACGCACTAAACGCACGCTGCCCTAACTGAGCTTTCTATCTCCCGCCCAGTTGAGGGTCACCGCACCCTCGCACAGTCAGGTGTAAGGGTCACCGTGACTGGCCCTCAAATTTATAAGTCATCACTAACTCTCCATCATACTAACATACCTGATTACATAATCCTTTCTTAATATCTCACAGGTGTATTTATAAATCTAGGTATTTATCTCGACCTATCCATAGTGATATAAAATTTTACTAAAGGATTGTTTCATCAACCACTTTTGTATGTATGAATAAGTCACCCGGGCTCAAGTCATGATTTCTGTTGTTTGACTGCATACTTTGACTTGATTGGGTCCAAGTCTGGGTATTCTATGATAGATATACCATGAAGTTATTTCATTTAGAATTTGTGAAATCAAGAATTGAATTTCTCGTAAAATTTGCTTGTGCTTTCTTAATATTAATCATTTTCCAATTATACCATCCTTGTTAGTCTGAACATAGAGTGTACTTCATGTGTTTTGCACATTAATCTATACCAATTAGGTCTTATTTAGTAATCTAAACTCATACTTCCTTGTGTTAGACCCATTAACTGTGTACATACCTCTTTTACTCCTTCGATTTGACAAGATTAATAGAGTCATAATAATTCAGATTATGATTTCATATATTATTGTATGCTTTATAAAAAGAATCAGATTCCAACATTGTATGTTCCATAATTAGTATGGTTTAAACCAGTTCTAGAACAGTGATTGATTACGATATCTATCAAATGAAACTATTCTCAATAGCATCACATCCTTAATGTTCATATGAAAGAGGCCTTTGTCTCATATTAAATTCAAACCTCACTGTGATTATTAAACTGAGGGTTGAAAGATTTCTCTGATTTGCATAAAAAACTGTAACTTTTTACATACCAAACCCATGCACAATAACCCCCTATATGCAAGATTATATTTTCAAAAAAATTATTATAATTTGTCTGACCAGACCCAAACTTAAGACAAAGAAGATAATACAATTTCAGCATATACTTAAATTTTTTTTATTATTATAGAGGACTTCCCATACACGTCCACGATTGCACATTAATGACACTAATTGCACTTAACGAAAGACCAGGAAAATAAAGGAGACACTGCTGCATGTTATCAATACTTAATAGTTAATACAGTAAATAAATGTATGTATGTATGTATTATAATTTTATAAACCTGGATGCATGGGTTCTTCTATCCAGTCATATTTAAATTGAACACAAACAAATCATAGTTGTTTTGAAGTAAAAGAACTTCAAAATTTTGAGGAGAGGCAAATGGAGGTTTAGTTTGTGCATGTATGGCAGCAAAGAGGGAGTGGAGATTGTACATTTGATCTTGTCGTTACTTGGATTCCATAAAATGGTAGTAGAAGAGGGGTGTGGAACTCATGCATGGAAGCAAGATGAATGGCTGGGGATGTACCTTGGTTTCTCCCACAATTTGGAGATGAAATGAAGAGTATCAACTCTCCAATTGTAAGAAGCAGCAGATTCTTGAGCTTCTAGACAATGGCTTGCTAATAAGAGTGGTGGCCCCAGGACATGCAGCAACTTTAAGAGGAGAAGGAAGTAGCAGCTCCAGCAAATGTAGATGAATGTGGTTGTAGCAGATTCCAGTATTTGGAAGAGATATTATAAATCTCGATTGGGAATTTTAGGAGGAAAATATGGTAGAAATGGAAAGCAGGGAAAAGATAGAGGAGGAAGAGTCACGGCTGGAATTGGGCTGATAATTATAAGGAGCAAGTGAAGCTTAATTGATTTCCAAATGGACTCTCAAAGATGCCAAGTGTTGCTCAGAAATAAGAGTCAACTGTGGCTCCCAGCATTCTGCTACAGCTTATATAAAAAATATATAAAAATTATTTTTATTTTTTATTCATTTATTTCAGATGTTAAGGAAAGTCCGTACAGGCACCTTGATTGCAGGATTTTGGCGCGCAATAGGTCATTTTGACCGTCTCGGAACATCGATCAAACTGAGTATAATATTGATATATTTTTGATCGGTTTTGGATGCCTGAAATTTTCAAGATAAAGTTTCGGTTTGGGGTTAAATTTAGAGATTTAAAAATATCAAATGACCTCCGATTGAGAACGGTCGATTCTGTTGATTTTGTTTCATCGAATCGGATTTAATGACGGTCTCGGTTCGTTTCGCGGTTTTCGAATTTACGTCACGGCTTTTTCAGGTACGCATTACGATGCGACCTATTTTTGATCGATTTCTCCCAAATGACTTTTGATTTGTGATCTATTGATCGATTCGAGTCATCTAATGCCAACTGACAACTTTATTGAGTTAAATGGACCCTAATCGGGTCAGATTCGGTTTTGGTTGAAATTCGGATGTTACAGGTCGCCTCAAGTGGTATAAGAGCATGGAGATTGACATGTTCCTACGGTTCAATGATCCTGTCGGATTTTGACAAATGAAACCCAAATTAAGCTTGTTGCGACATTGTTCGTATTCAAATAAAAGGAAAATGAACACAACATCCTTAGGGACGCAACCGGATGTGGACATATCCGTATCTGTCCGCTACCGTATCTGCTTTTAAGCGGATACGGATATATATTTTCGGATTTTAGCAGATATGGATATGGATACAGATACTAGTTTTAATTTTTTGCGGATACGGAATCGGATACGGATACCATTATAGATTTTTTTCCAGATACGGATACAGATATGGATGTATATATTTTCACGGATACGAATACAGATATCCGTATTATCCCTATTTTCAGTAATATTTCAGCTTCACAAATGTTTTGCATGCCTCAATGTAGCTATGACATGAAATTATACCTCATCATGAAATGTCAAAAAAAGGTAATAAATTTTTATAATTTATCATAATGTCGTTTCACGAAATATACCATATCATCTTTATCTTATTAGTTGGTTACAATGTTACAGTATTACTTATTTTGGAAACATTTCAAATGAAGGAAGACAAAGGTACATCATCATACAATTTTATTATATGCTCTTCAATTTATTTCATTCAATATTTTAATTGATTTTCTTATTTATTATGTAACAATGTAAGTTTATTGAATTTAGGATTAGTCATCAATCACAAGTTCGTAAAGACATCATTTCTAATTAAAAGTATGAGGAGGCACTTAATATTTATAGGATAATCCGTATCCGAATCATGAGTATCCGATTCTGAAACAGTATCCGTATTTGAGGATATGATATTCAATTTCGATATCCGTATGATATCCGTTTTCGTATCCGTATCCGTATTTTGAAACGGGTAAGGATACAGTACCTATATCCGTATCCGAATCTGTCTGTTTGCATCCCTAATCATCCTTGTTACTACAGTAGATGGATTCACTTATTAATGAAGTCATGTTCATTCCACCATGTTCATTGCACAACCTACGCAACACAAATCCGATGGCAACAAAAAATAAATCGAAGAGAAACAACCATCTCCAAATATTCAATTCTACAACATCTCCATTCAAAAATATGTTAGTGAAGAAACAAGGACATATAGTTTCCTCTGTCCCCTACTCTAGGATACACATCATCAAAAGAGTTACCTCCTTTAATCAGCATCTCTATTAAGCACATCAACCCTGACATGTCTTCGAAACCCTTGATCGCCACCATGCAAAGGGTTGCTACCTTCACCATCACCAAAGCCTTGAGGTTGTGGAGAAGCATTGCTCCAACCAACAGTACCTCTGATGCCATCCGGACAATCTACACGTCAGGAGAAAGCACGGTCGACAATGCATGAACCTGGAAAACAATGACGTTGTTCATGCACGCATGAAGGAGATATCACAACACCACAACCAATGTTACATGATTCCCAAAATCCATCATCGCCACATGTTGTGCAGCCACTTATCATGCAGTGGTGCCTTCGGATGCTGCGAGCATCACCCCTCTTTTAATCCTCAAACCCCACTACCACCACCACCATGCAAAGGGTCGCAACCGCCATCATTGTTGGTGTCTTAAGGTTGTGAAAAAGAGAACTAAAACTAATCCAACAATGAAACTATCGTCGTCGACCTCCTCGATTTGGTTTAGGTAAAGGAGTAGAATATTTGCAGTTACGCTCCAATGCATAAAAACGTAAAAAAAATATTGAAAATAAAAAGAAAGTTAAAATAGGGAAGATCCATTCAACCTATTCAAACAAAATCCTCCAATACCATGCTCGATGGCCAAGCAATTCATCAGGATATGAATATTTCAACGTGAATGAGTATTGATAAAGTACAAAATAACTAATTCTATTTTTAGTTGTAATTTGTAATTAAATTTTTATTGTAAATTCATATAAAAAACCAAAATTTACAATCTTAGATTTGTCTTCGGGCTTAAATGTGTTCAGTAGGATGAAATATTCCTTCTTTTAATGGGTCAATTCCTTATATAAAGTAGCATACTCCAATGTGATAGGGAAGATGAAATTAAATTCGATTACCCTATAACTTTATCCTTCTTCCCCATTTGAATTTTCTTTTTCCTCTTAAAATTTTCAATCTAATCCTTCTCCCATGTCATCATCCCCACTCGCATAGCTCAACATGATCCTCATTATCTCCTCACTCAATTTCATCTCTTCTCACCCCTCGGTAACTCTCCCCTATTCCAAGTAGTGTCAATATCTACCTACTTAACCTAGATAGTGAAATCCAGTATACAATCTTTTCTTCCTTGAACTAATCCCAAGGAAGTGTTTTATCTCATGCGAAGGAAGAGATCTACACATCAGACTTGCTTTTGGTCAATCTACAAGAGTTTGATGGGAGCTTTTCGGTTTATAAAGGCACCAAAACACCCAAAGGATACATGAACATCCTTATATAAATGTTAAGAATGAAATGGGTCTCAAAAGTTCCAAACAAATTAACTGAACTGAGTTTTGAGTCGACTAAACCAATCAATCAGCTCAATCACTTAAAGAACGATCATTAACTGCTAGTATAAATGGTCGATTGGTTAAGGAGATCGATTGACTGAAACCATAACAGTATGTTAAAGAAAATATTAGTCGACGAAGGAACCAACGACCGATTGATTGATCCAAGTGTCGATAGTTAACCTTAATCAGATGACTAAAACATATTTTTGGTATAGAATTTATTTTCTTTTTTGGTTTCATTTGAGTTTTTGCCTCATTTACACACCCTATAAAACAACAAAAAATCTACTTACAGAAAGCTTCTACATGAGTCTTCTTTGACATTAATATATTTTGAGACAGGGTGAAAGGGTGCGTAAGGCATGGGAATCTGCCAAACAATTCGAGCCAAACCCTGAAGAAAGCTAACAAAGCATTGTTTGATGAGCCCACATAGTAATAGAAAGTTGGTTAGGTAAAGGCTAGCTGACCAAGCCAATGATGCTTACCTGATCTTTTTGGATGATCAACCATACTGGGACTGAGACACGACCCTGATTCCCTCAAAGGGCAGCAGTGGGAAATCTTGGACAATGGGCGCAAGCCCAATCTAGCAATCTCGTGTGAATGAAGAAGGGCATAGCCGATTGTCAAGCTCTTTCATCGAGTGCGCGATCATGATAGGACTCGAGGAAGAAGCCACGTCTAAGTCCATATTTTTCAATAGTCGCGGTAAGACGAGGGGCAAGTATTCTTCGGAATGAATATGCTTTTTCTTGAAGGAAAAAAATAGTTATCAGTATAGTACATAAGAGACATAATAGCATCATCTTGTCTAGATATGATTTAGCTCAAGAGGTGATTCCCAATGATAAAGTCGACAATTAGAATTTAAGGTGATAGGGAGACGGGTCGTGAAGCAGACAGAGGGAGGTAGTCTCCCATCGAGAAGAGAGTTCGCGGAGCTCGCTTGCATCGAGCGGGAGAGGTTGCCGACGGCTAAGTGCGGAACTTTGGTAAAGTGGCAGATGTCGGGAAGGTGTTTTCGTTGCGAGGGACTTCGCCATCGAGCGACGGACTGCAAGGACCCTGGGAAGTATTTCTCATGCGGAAAATTTGGGCACCGAAGTCGTGCAGCCAAGATGGTTTAGTGCCCACGTGTAGGGGAAGCCGATGGAGGAAACCTGGACAGAACTCGCATGGTGGTCGGGGTTGAGAGAGCAGAGGAAAGTTGTCTCTCAGATGTGATGACGGACATCAGAACGATGTTAGGGCTAGTTTAACCAAGGTTATTATGTGCTTGTAGAGGCTGATAGCGTGTGTTAAAGGTCTAACCAATGATGAGGTTTCGAAACTCTTGTCCCTGGATAGGAACACACAAGGAAGGATCCATTGGTGTAAGCCCTTGTTACGGGATGGGGCCTTGAAACCCCAATCGCATACAATGCTCCAGGTTCGAGTAGTCCCATTGCTGCTCAGATCACCTGGGAAGAACAAGGGGATGCTGGCCCCCACTAGCAGAGTATCAAATCTCGTCTCAAATGGCATTGACCAAGGATAATTGGTAGATGTGGTTTTCTTAGTTGCGGAGATCGTGGTTCCTGCCCTTGGAAATTTAAAGGTGCATTATTGAAGGGCATGTCTTTCGATTGGAGTTCTGCGATATGTCGCGTCAAAGACGGATGAACGATCCTACCTTATGTTGCAAGTTGGGGATGCTACGATGGAGGAGCGATCGCCGATGTCAGTCAGACCTCCAAAGAGGGTGGAACCAAAGTTGGAAGATGAACGGATGTTACGGGTGGAAGGTGTAACATCACCGCTTTCAGGGGAGGAGCAGCAAGTCACAAAGACACATCAAGACTTTTCGTGGAAGGTGCTTCCTCGGGTCCCTCGTTGGATACGCAGAGGCTTTTTGGGTTCGGATCCATAAAGGATGTTGAATCCTTGTTGGCAAAGCAAAATGGTCCACCATCTAGGCAGGCACGAGTGGATCTTCATCACGTGGATCCAGAATGCATAGCAGATCTCAAACAAAGCTCGGGTAATCGAATCTTCATTGGTGAATCTGACAAAGCAACGTGACTCTGCTAGTGGGCGACTACCCGGATACACTCGATCGGATCTGGCAGGCCTCCAAGGGATTTTCCTAGCTCCATTGAAGGCGTAGGGCATTTTTCTCTTGAGAGCATTGTGCCTTAAACCCGAATCCGGTGGCTACCTCGACTGCCAGGAGCGAGGGTTCGGATTCTAAAAATGACCCCTTGCACAAGCGAGAGCCCCCCTCGGCCACTCTGTTGGTGTCGCATGAAGCTAGGGTTGGAAACAACTCCGACCGAGAGTCTCGAAGAGGTAGCCTGAGAGTGTGATCCACCTCTTGGGTGAGGTTTGGGAAGTGCTACAACCAGTCGGCGGCTCGAGAGCGACCGAGACGGAGACCATGGAAGGACATATTGATATCGATATCGGTACCATGTCGATACCGATATATCGCCGATATATCGACGCCATATCGCCGACATCGGACCGAATCTCGCCTTTTTTTCCTGTCGATACCCGATATCAGACATATCGACGATATATCGGTGACTTGTCGAAAATGATATATCTCCGATATATCGAGATACGGCCTTCCATGACGGAGACGCTTAGAGATCCAGTGTTTGCTATAGCAGACTGGAGATGGGAACATGGTAATCAGGGTTGGGCATAGTAGCATTGTGGATCCGAAGGGGTCTTTGAGAGATGATCCTCTACATGAAGATAGGGGGTCTAGGTCCAAGGATCGCAGGATGCCGGTGTAGCGGAAGACAGTGGTCGTTACCCCTGGGTAGGCGGAGGTAGAAATGGACTTAACGGAGTACTTGGGAGTTGTATCGCCGCAAGGGAGTAAGGTGCTCAATGAATATTATATCTTGGAATATGAGAGGGCTAGAGAGGCCATAAAAAAGGTTAGGGATTTAGGAACCATTCAAAGAGGTTGTTGTGGTAAATTGAGAACTTGTTTATTCATAGAACCAAAGGGTTCTTTTATATAGAAGAGAGAAACCCTAATAGGTGAGAAACTATAATGGGTAAATTACATATTCTGGAAAGAAGAAATGCAAAATACGTAAAACAACGCTAAAACATAAAACTCTTCAACACTCCCCTCAAGTTAGAGCGTAAATATCAATAAAGTTCAGCTTGGAACAACATTTCTGAAAAGGATATCTAGCTAGAGCCTTGGTAAGCACATCTGTTGTCTGATGTGGGAGGTAGAAATGATACCCTTCTGGAACATATCTCTGGTGTAGTGGCAAACTACCTCAATATGCTTGGTCCGTTCATGGAAGACTAGATTTTTGGCAATAAATGATGCAGCCTGATTGTCACATTGGAGATGCATGGGAAGTGGCACTTCTATTGCTAGATCAATCAGAATTGATCTAACCTACATCATTTCTGTGCTACCTTGCGCTATAACTCTGTATTATGATTTAGCACTCGACTGGGCTACCACTGTCTATTTCTTGCTTTTCCAAGATGCAAGTGAGTTTCCCACAAAGACTGCAAACCCTGAAGTTGACTTTCTGTCCTTGGGGCATCCTGCATAATTGGCATCTGCACATGTTATAATAGCAAGAGATGTTCCTCTAGTGAACAACAGGACAGTACTAGGTGAGGTGTTCAAGTACCTCAAGATCATATGGACTGCATCCATATGTGTTTGCCTTGGCTTTCCATGAACTGACTCACTTTGCCCACTGCAAATGATATATCCGGTATGATGATGGTTACATATAACAACTTAGCTACTAACTCCATATATCTTCTTTTGTCCACTTCATCAGTGTCATCATCATATAGCTTCATGCTCGGGTCCATGGGAGTAGTTGACGGTTAGCATCCTATCATACATGTCTCAGACAATAAATCTGTAGAATACTTCCTTTGGGTCATCACAAGATCTTGCTGGTTTTTGGCGAACTCTAGTCCAAGGAAGTAGCGTAGACTGCCTAGATCCTTGGTCGCAAACTCTTGTACTAAGAAATCCTTGACTGATTTGATCTCTTGTGCATTATCTCCTGTAATGATAATGTCAACAACATATAGCAATATAGCAATGGTCCCGTTGTCAGACCTCTGGACAAATAAGGAGGGATCTGCAGTAGATCTCACAAACCCCTTTTTCTCTATCACATCAGAGAGCTCATGAAACCATGTTCTCGGACTCAGCTTAAGGCCATATATTGCCTCATGAAGTCTGCATACCTTCTATGTCTCCCCCTCAGTAGCAAACCTCGGTGGTTGTTGCATATAAACTTCCTCCTGAAAATCTCTCTAGAAAAGCATTCATCACATCAAGTTGGTAGAGAGGCCAGTCACGTGTGACTGCAACAGAGAGAAGAACCCGAAGGGTGGAGTGATGAGCAACTAAAGAGAAGGTGTCCGGGTAGTCCACCCCATAGGTCTAAGTGAACCCATGCGCCACAAATCGTGCCTTGTAGCGGTCAATGCTACCATCTGCTCGGTGTTTCATAGTGAACACCTATTTACATCCCATAATAGAAGCGTCTGCTGGAGCTGAAACCGTACTCCATGTGCTACGTGATTGCAATGTTGCCATTTCTGCTTCCATGGCAAGGCACCACTCACATGGGAGTGCTTCCTGATAGGTGCATGGGATTGTAAGAGAAGACAGTCTCACAATAAATTTTCTGAAATCTGTAAAAAGTCGCTCTACAGATACCTGGCCAGCCGTAGGATATTAAGCACAAGACCGTTTGCCTTTCTGTAAGGAGATAGACCATCCTAGGTCATTATTTGCGGGTGGTTCCTGCTCAACCTCTATATCTGCATAGTCATCCTACAAACCACTAGTTCCATCAGTCATAACCAAGTGTTCAAGATTTACTTGGGGCGTGCTGAATGCTGGAGAAGGCACTGGAACATGGAGTGCTTCCTGATAGGTGCATGGGATTGTAAGAGAAGACAGTCTCACAATAAATTTTCTGAAATCTGTAAAAAGTCGCTCTACAGATACCTGGCCTAGCGTGGGATATCAAGCACAAGACCGTTTGCCTTTCTGTAAGGCGATAGACCATCCTAGGTCATTATTTGCGGGTGGTTCCTGCTCAACCTCTATATCTGCATAGTCATCCTACAAACCACTAGTTCCATCAGTCATAACCAAGTGTTCAAGATTTACTTGGGGCGTGCTGAATGCTGGAGAAAGCACTGGAACATGGATAGCAGGTCGAGGGATCTGAGGAGGTGGTGACGGTGGTGGAGATGGTGGTGGTTGTGGAATAACAATAGACTCATCAGACTCAGAGGAGCACATGTGGTCACCTGTAGGAGAAAAGTACATGATGGACTCAAAGAAGTGATATCAATACTAACATAGTATTTTCTACTGTGGAGAAGAGAGACAAAATGGGATATCTATTCCATAGGGCTGGGGTCTCTTATATAGAAAGAGAACCCTAGAGAGTACAAGGGGAAAAATACATAAATACCCCTGAGGGGTTACGGAACCCGAAGGGTTAAAGGTTACAGAACCCGAAGGGTTAAGGGTTTCGGAACCCGAAAGGTTACAAACATAAGTGTAATATAATAATTCCAACAACAATAATTCTAACACTCCCCCTCAAGTTGGAGCATATCTATCGATCATGCCCAACTTGGATGCAAAGTACATTAGGCGCTTCCTTAGAAGAGCCTTTGTGAGGATGTCTGCAAGTTGTAGTTCAGTGGAGATGTGTGGAGTGTTGATTTGTCCTTCTCATATTGCATCACGAATAAAATCGCAATCAACTTCAATGTGTTTTGTCTGCTCATGGAAAACTGGATTGCTGGCGAAGTAAGTGGTAGACTTGTTGTCGCAATATAAGGGTACAGAAGTAGCCACTGACATGACAAGTTCTATTAGGAAAGAAACAAGCCATGTGATCTCACATGTGGCCTGGGCCATTGCCCTATATTCTGCTTCCGCACTAGATCCGGATACCATTGTCTGCTTCTTGCTTCACCAAGTGACAAGATTATCCCCAACAAACATGGTGTATCCTGTAGTGGATCGACGGTCCTCAGGAGAGCTAGCATAGTCAGAATCTGTATAGGCGGATATATTAGTGTGTCCATTCACCCCATAGAAAAGTCCACATCCGGGAGATTCCTTCAAATATCGAATGATTAAAAGAACATCCTGCCACTGACTGTAAAGAGGCTTCTCCATATGTTGACTGGCTCTGCTCACAGCATATGATATATCTGGCCTAGTAACAGTGAGATAGAGTAATTCTCCCACTAAGCTTTTGTATCGTGTTGCATCCTCAAAAGGTGGATCAGTAAATGTTGAATATTTTCTCACTTCTGCAGGGATGCCAAATGGCTTGCGTCCAAGAAGTCTTGCCTCAGTCAGAATATCGAGGCAATACTTTCTCTGTGAAAGATGGAGCCCCTCTGTAATGCGTATTACTTCGATGCTAAGAAAATAACGAAGTTGGCCGAGATCTTTCGTGACAAAGACCTGGAGGAAGGCCTTGGTTTCATGAATACCAACTACATCGTCTCATGTGATAACCATATCATCAACATAGACAGCAAGGATGATCGTGCCAGTAGACCGTCGTCTAACAAAGACAGAGTAGTCAGATGTTGTCCTCTGAAAATCAAGTGTGTTGATCTCCATAGTGAGCCTGTCAAACCATGCCCTTGGGCTCCCCCTCGACTACATACTCTGACAGTTGCATCATGTAGACCTCCTCCTCAAGATGACCATAAAGAAAGACTTTTTTACATCAAGTTGATAAATGGACCAAGCCTTGTTGGCAGCAACAGAGTGAATGGTACGTATCGACCCCATTCTGGTGTAGAAGGTATAGAGGCACGCTGGCGAGTATAGACAACTGGTGGAGGAGGGAGGTATAGAGGAATGTCACTCACAGTCTGCGTGAAATAACTTGTTTGTTCAAAGAAGGTGACATCAGCAGATACATAGTATCGACGTCCAACAGGATCATAGCAGCGATAGCCTTTCAGGGTAGGAGAGTACCCAAGAAAGATGCATTTGATGGCACGAGAAGATAATTAGACAGTTGCATGAAAGTTATGAACAAATGCAATACAACCAAAAATTCGCATTGGTATAGGAAAAAAAGACTCAGTAGGATAAAGTAAGGAAAATGGAGTTGTTCCTTTGAAAACAGATGAAGGAACACAGTTGATGAAATACACTGCAGTAAGGATAACGTCTCCCTAATTTTGTTTAGGAACACTCACATTTGACTAAGAAGAGATCTGGCAACATTTAGCAAGTGTCGGAGTTTTCTCTTAGCTATACCATTCTGCTGTGAGGTATATGGACATGATGTTTGGTGAACAGTTCCTTGGGATGCAAAGAAAGAGGTCAAATCATGTTGGGTTAACTCAAGAGCATTGTCGGTACGAATGATCTTAACAATGCTAGAAAAGTAAGTTTTAACATATTGAAAGAAATTTCTGACAATTTGATTAACCTCCGAACATTCCTTTATTAGATAGACCCAAGAAGATCGACTATAATCGTCAATGAAAACTATAAAATAGCGATGACCACTTAATGTTTGGATCGAACAAGGTCCCCAAACATCACAGCAAACAAGATGAAAAGCGACGGTACTACAAGACTCAGTACGAACAGGAAATGAAGTTCGATTGTATTTCCCGAACTCACATACCTCGCACTGAAAGGGCTTCAGAGAAGAGAGTTCATGAAACATCATGGAGATGGCCTTGGCAGAGGGATGCCCAAGGCGCAGATGTCATAGGAGTGGATCTTCGGAGATAGATGCAACACCAATAAAATTGGAGTCCGAGTGAATGTCAAGGTAATATAGGTCGTTCTTTTCATGACCCCCACTAAAAATGTTCCTCGTCCGAATGTCCTGAAAATAACAACAAGACTCATCAAATATCACACGACTATGAAGCTCAACACAAAGCTTGTGAACTGACAGCAAACTAAGAGGAAAATCAGGAGCACAGTGAACCCTTGAAAGTCGGAGCTTGGAAGAGAATTCCATAGTTCCAACTCTAGTAATCTGTGATTGAGTCCCATTAGCGACTCGAACTGACTTCACAGAGGTAGATGGTATGGAAGAGTTGAGCAGACTACCTTCTCCAGTGAGATGAGTAGAGGCGCCGGAATCAATAATCCAAGCTAGAGTAGGAGCGATAGCAGAGTTGGCTATTGTACCTGAAGAAGTGGCCATAGCAGCAGTTGTAATGTTACTAGTGGTGGTAGGCCCTGGAGTCTAAAGGATATGCATTAGGCGGGAGTAATCTGCATCATTAAGATTAACAGTCTTACCACTATAGGTAGGTGATGCCTCTTCCATATCATAGGCATCCTCATAAGCATTATTGGTGTAATAAGAAGGTACGCTAAACTTCTGCCAACATCATTCAGTCGGGTGGTTCCACCTACCACAGTGAATGCATGGGGCAGTAGAGTCTCGCCCACGACCACGACCAAAGTCATGACCTTGTCCAGATTCCCGTCCACTGCCACGACTTGGATCACGACCACGTCCTCCTCGCAAGTCGTATTTGCCTCCTCGCCCAGATGAGGCGACGTGTGCAAAGTTCTCTGTTGAAGGTAAGACGGGAGGTCGGGAAGCGGATGTCTCGAGCTCCTCAAGTCGGCCAAAGATGGCCTTCATTGTTGGCAGTGTGTTGGATATAAGAAATTGCTCCTTAGCTGCATGGTATCTAGAATGCAGGCCATCAAGGATGCGGTATACCTGCCAGTCAGAACGCTCTTGTATCTGTTTGGTGCAACATGAGGGGTGGAATATTGCAAGCTCCTCATACAGGCTGTATAGATGCCTGTAGTACTCGATGAGGGTGGAATCACCCTGAGATGCCGACCAGATTCGCATGTAAATGTCTGCAAGGCGTGGCTTCGTCTTCTTCTATGTTTACTCGAGATCCTCCCACATTTCCTTGGCCGTATTTTTATAAAGAAGATTTGAGGCAATGTGAGCCTCAACACGGTTGGTCATCCAGTTGATAACCAAATAATGTCAGTCTGCCAATTGTCGTACTCTTTATCCTTCTCATCTAAAGGATCTTTAGTCAAAATGTAGAGTTTCCTTTGACCACCAATGAACACCATAAAAGATCGAGACCAGAGCACGTAATTTTTTGTGCCCTTGAGTTTGATAATAATGCCTTGTGCCATAATATTCGTGGCCAAGGGCTTTATCTCGGTAGAAGAAGGCGCCATGGTGGTCTTAAAATAGAAAGACGATCCTGTGATCAACTAAGGATGCATATAAGAGCAAAAAAATACCCTAGAACTCATGTTTGCCCTTGAAGAAGGGCTGAAGACCCTCAATGGACAACAGATATGGATTCTTGGAAGCGGTTCATGATGAGTTTTGGATCTCCAAAGTGTCCTACGGTACCCGTGGAGGGTAGTTGTGGGACTGACGACCTTCGTAGGAGGTTCTGAAAGCGCAGGGTAGTGTTAGCGGGAGGGCTGTTGCATTGGAGGCGATTAGAGGGCCTTGCGCGGGGCCTTAATTCAGGAAAGAGAGCCCGCGCAAGCTTTTGCGAGGCTTGAAGGTGGCGGTGGGGATTTTAGGTCAGAACCCGTTTTAGGACCGTTGCTCAGATACCATGTGGAGAAGAGAGACAAAATGGGATATCAATTCCATAGGGCTAGGGTCTCTTATATAGAGAGAAAACCCTAGAGAGTACAAGAGGAAAATTACATAAATACCCCTGAGGGGTTACGGAACCCGAAGGGTTAAAGGTTACGGAATCCGAAGGGTTAAGGTTTACGGAATCCGAAGGGTTAAGGTTTACGGAACCCGAAAGGTTACAAACATAATTGTAATATAATAATTCTAACAACAATAATTGGAACCCAAAAGGTTATAAACATAATTGTAATATAATAATTCTAACAACAATAATTCTAACAGTTACGAACATGATCAAAACAATGATATCCCTTCTGAGTACGTGAGTACCCAACAAACATGCATTTGACAGCTCAAGGAGCTAGTTTGTCATAACCATGTCGTAGTATATGAACAAACGCCACACAACCGAAAACACATGGGGTAAGAGGAGAATAAATCCTTACTAGGAAAGGTGATGGCAATGGGAGCTTTTTCACCCAAAACGATGGGCGGCAGTCTATTGATAAGGTAACATGTTGTCAACACAGCATCGTCTCAAAAAGAATGTAGGGCACGACTATGGATAAGTAGATACCTGGTGATGTCAAGAAAGTGGCATTGTTTACGTTTACGTCGTTTAGCCACACTATTTTGCTGAGATATATATGGACAAGATGTTTAATGGATAATACCATATGCTTAGGAAAAAACGAGACAAGTCAGTAGAATAAAATTCAAGGGCATTATCAGAACGAATATATTTTATTGAAGCAGAGAAGACATTCTTACTTCTTTAGTTCAATAACAAAATTCGGAATAACAGTATTGGCCTCACATTTCTACTTCAAAAGAAATACCCACGATAATCTAGAAAAATCATCTACGCAAACAAGATAATATCTGTGGCCTTGATGATCAGGCACATGACTCAGACCCCTCATATCAAGGTGAAATAAATCAAACGGACCATGACTACTACGACTCTGACCATTTGGAAAACTAGACATGTGATGTTTGTCGAGTTCACACAACTCACAATTAAATGTAGAATTAACAAAAAACTCCAAGAATAAGACGACAAATCTTCTGCAGTGGAAGATGACCAAATCAAAGATGCCATGTATAAGGAGAGATTGATCATCTAGTGAGAGACGTGGCACATGCATAAGGAAATTGAGATAAACTGTATAGTCCACCATGTTCCACAACCACATCCAATCATCTTGCTCGTGAGAATATCTTGAAACACAAGAGAACTAAGGTCAAATATCGTACGGCAGTGTACATCTTTTGTAATTGATAGATAATAAATTCATAGAAAAAGATGGTGCCTGAAGAACATTCTATAGATGTATAGTTGGCGTCAAATAAACCTCCCCTTGTCCAGTAATAGGGGATTGAGTACCATCAGCAATAACAACGAATCAACTAAGCTTAGCAGGTTGGTATGTTCCAAATTGAGATATATCCTCGCACAAATGTTGTGATGCACATGAATCCATGATACATTCTGAAGAATCTGGTTTGGAATGACCAGAAAAAGCAAGAGTAGTACCTGATGTGGAAGCAGAAGCCGCAATATCTAATGAGTGGGGGCCATGTGGAGTCTGTTGGAGGCATAATCTCTCGAAGTCGAGCAACGAAATCATCGTAGTGATGATCAAGAGTAGCATGAGTAGTAGGGTTCTGCTTTGCAACCCTAGTTGATGGTGGGTACTCGTGCTTTGAATAATCTATCTCCTCTGTACGGCATGATCGATGATAGTAAGAACAGGTATGTATTGGGCGAGATCCACCTCTTCCTCGAGAGTCACCCCTTCCACGAGTAAAACTACCTCGTCCACGTGAGGCCGCCATAGCGGATGACGCAATGATGGTTTGGAGATATTAAGCTGACTTAATCTCCCATATGCCTCCTCCATTGGAGGTATGGTGGCATCTGTCAGTAACACAGAACGGGCAGCGTCGTATTATGGATTGAGTGCTGCCAAGAACACACCTGTCATAACTGAATCTTTGTATGCCTTCAATTGCTATGGGGATGTTGTCAGGGGTATGAAAGTATGAAGTTTCTCAAACATACCTCACGCTGTGGTATACAAGGCGTGCGGGCGGACACCTTATTTGGTTGTAAAAATATCATGCTGAAGCTGTAAAATTTTGGATTCACTTTTAGCATGAGAATAAGTTGCAGCAAGATGATCCTACGTTGCCTTAGTTGTGGGTTGACCTAGAATGTCATTGGCAATTTCAACAGTAACCATCCCAGATAGCCAAACCTTGGCATATGCATCATCCGCATCCCAAGAGACATTGGTCCCTGTCTTATCTGTCGGTTCATCCTACGTCAGAAGATGCTTCTTGCCATAGCTGTGCAGCATATTCATGATATGCATGGGCCATGGCCCATAACTCGTAGTTTGTTGCATCCATTTTCACAATGGGTGCGACACCCTTAAAGGCACCCTTGAATGGTATACTGAAGCTATTTTCTGACATCACGAACAATCACAGGAACACAAAATCGATACACTCGATATCTAAATGATCATGTAACACGATGTTTGTGTTTGAAGGCTCAAATCACAGCCATAGAAAGAAGAAACCAGTGTTTGATTTGAAAAAAAATGGGTAAAATACCCCTAAATGAGAAATCAGACCTGGCCTTCAGCGAAAAATGTCGCGAGGACGGCTGGTTGCCTATGGGTGGCAGTCTTAGACGCATGTCGGGCCACTGGCAGCCAGTAAAGTTGTAAATGTTGGTTGTGGACTATCGTTGAAGGCGACGAGGGCCTCTGGCAGCTGCTAGACAGCAAGAGGGGGCACCAAAAGAGGCTCTGCTGCAGCAGCTGGTGCCGTTGAAGGTAGTGAGCGACAAAGGGAGCTGATGCAGTTGCAAAACGAGCCATTGCAGGTGCCACCAAGGGTCGTTGTTGCAGCAGGAATAGCAGGGGGCGGCAAGCAGCACTTGGGAGCCTACACAGCCATTAGGGCGGTTCGTGAGAGGTTGTATTGGGGGTTGATAGCGTACACAAGGTTGGAGGCACGGGCAGGAGGCGCGAGGTTGAAGGGAGGGATAGGGTTTTGGATCAGGGACTCGATCTAGCACCGTCGCTCTGATAACATGTTGTGATAAACTGAGAACTTGTTTATTCATAGAGCCCAAGGGTTCTCTTTTACAGAAGAGAGAAACCCTAATGGGTGAGAAACCCGAATGGGTATATTACATATTATGGAAAGAAGAAATGTAAAATATGTAAAACAACACTAAAATATAAAACTCTTCAATCGAGGCTAAAGCAGATATTTTGATGCAACTGGAAACAAAATTACCCCAATGAAGGTAGTTTGGAAAAGTATTGGAGGCATGCAAGTATTTGAATTTGTATATGTCGACTCCATTGGGGCATCTGGTGGCATTACAATAGGTTGAAATGGGGAAATTTTCGTGCTAGAGCAAACCCTGGTGGTTGTTGCATCTACACCTCCTCCTGCGGATCTCCATACAAGAAGGCATTCTTCACATCCAATCGGAAAAGCGACCGATCACAAACCACTGCAATTGCAATAAGAATCCGCAGTATAGAGCGACGTGGAACAGGAGAAAAAGACTCTTGGTAATCCACCCCATAGGTTAGGGTGAACCCACGAGCAACCAACCTGGCCTTATATATGTCTACAGTACCATCTGCCCTGTGCTTTGACGGGCCGCGGACCTACCCTTTTTAATGTGTCGGATTGACGAGTGCGTTGCAGTCGGATAAATCCGCGTCGATCAAAAATAACCGCACAACTCGAGGAATCGTCGAATGAAATTAATATGTGGTTTTATATTTGTTTAGCCTGGGCAAGCCCCAGGGTCGACTCAAGGAGGGAAAGGAACAACTTGGGATCAAGTTAGATGGATTAGATTGCGGTTTTCAAGGTGGCATTTTTTTGTTATTTTTTATGCAATATAAATGCCAATGCACAAATGCGAATGAACTAGGTTATTAAGAAAACCAACAACTTAGTCCATTCTAATTTTAATGTGAAATTAATCCAAATCAGCGAAGTGGTATTTATTCTAAGAACTTAATCCAACAATGAATGCAAATGTATTTTTTTTACAATTTTTGGATTTAAAATGCACACATGAAAAATGCAAACTTTTTTGGGGTTTTTATGCAATTTTTCGTGCAAATGATATGCGAAAATTATGAAAAATTTATTGAAAGCTAAATATGATGAAAGTAAGCTAGGCTAATTTTTTTGGAATTTTCTGACACTTCATGATTTTTTTATGAATTATTTACTGAAAACAGAGCGACTGCGGGTATTTAATTCCTAATAAATCCACGAAGTTAAATTATCCAGAGATTGATTTATCTCAAATAGGTACTTCAATAAATAATTCAGGAGAGTTGAAATTTCTAAAAAATCTAATTCGTAGATTTAATTAAAAATCAATTACAGAAATTGCTCTAGAATTTATTTTATACACAAGACAACTCCAAATTGGACGAAATTTGGACAATATTAAATAACACTTAAATACATCATTCACAATTTTTCACAATTTTTGGAGCAATAAATGACTATGTGCGAATTTCAGAGCATAAATGGGCAAAATATCACTCAATTTCAGTCTCTGATTTTTAATAAAATATTCAATGCTCACAAAAATGTAAATAAATAGCCACAAGATAAATAATGAGTTGCTCTACAACATGTTATTTTTCATTGAATAAAATGATACTATTTTGCGGTCCAAATGTTCATGCGAAGACAGGGGTATCAATGCAATACGGAAAATGAATTAATAACCCACAACTGTGCCTAAGGGCGCTTTTGTAATTACTTAAGCTTAAAGGGGGTGAACTTGTAATTTTCACAAAATAAAATAAATGGAAGGCGACCTTCTTAGCCGCTAGGGCACAAGGGCATGCGGCTATGGCAACGGCGGCAGTGGGCCAAGGGGCGGTCGGCAGGCGGACGGTTGATCGCGCGGGGTCGGCGCGCACGGCAGCGCGTCGCGCGAGGGCGGCGCAGAGGCTGACGCGTGGCGCGGGCTGGAGGAGGCGGCCGCGCGGAGCGGCTGCTGGAGGCGCAGGGGTGCCGCGCGGAGGGGGGAGCGCGAAGGCGGGCGACGCCGCGCGACGTCAGGCGAGGGTGGTCGCTACACCGGCGGGGGGCGGCCACAGGGGTAGCTGAAGGGCGGAGAGCTCCTGGACGGTGGCGCGGGAGGTGGTGACGCGCGGCGCGCGTCTGCGGCGCTGGGTGCAGCGGTCGGGCAGCTTCGCGTAGCGGCGCAGCGCCCTGTGGCGCGGGGACCTGATGGCAGCGACTGGCTGGGGCGCGCAACAGCCACCGCGGGCTGGGGCGGAAGGTCGGGCCGCGCAAGGGACGGGCAGCGCACGCTGGGGCGGCGTTGAGTGGCTGGGCGCTGGAGCGTCGAGCGTGAGGTCGTTGCGACTGGAGGCCGCAGTACTGGAGGTGATGGCGGAGCGGACGCGTCGCGGTGGGTCTCCTGTGGCTGGACGAGGCACGACCGCAGGCACGGCGGAGGTGATGCGTGGCCTGGAGGAGCGGAGGGCGGTCGTCGGCGGCGGAATAGAGCCAGGGAGATGGCGTTGGCGGCGCGCTCGGTTGACGGAGGAGTTGCAGGTGCGGCGGAGGCGGTCGGTGCCGATGGACGACGGCAGCCAAGGGCTGTTACTTTTTTTATTTTTTTTATTTTCTTTTGCAATTTTTTTTGTATTTTTTGGTCAGAACATAAACATGCAGGAATAAAGAAAATGCAATAAGGTTATGGTGGTGACGGTGATGTGATTTTGGTGGCGATGGTTTTGATGTAATGTTGGTAACGGTGATATGGTAATGGTGATCAACACAAAAATAAAGAGATGTTACATAAAGAAAATTGAAATGACAAGGGAAAGAAGGAAACTACTTACCTGTGATTCGCCAAAAGTGAAGTCGCGTCATGCGGCTTCCGATTGTCGTGGCCTCGAGAAGGATGGCGGAGTCCTTCGAAGCTGAGCGAGTTCGATGGGAATCTGCTGCTACGTGGGCGGTGCTCCATGGATCTCACCTAAGCCTTGTCGTCGCTCGACCTACTGCGCCAAAGTTGTCACCAATGACACATCACAGGGGGCTCGGGGCTTTCTTTCTCTCAAGAACGGTGGATGAAGAACAATGGAGGAGGGAATGAGAATATAAAGGAAGAGGAGAGGGAAGTTGGAGAGAATGGAGTGGTGGAGAAAATGAGAAGTTATTTACTTGGAGTGGAAGACAAGTAAGGAGGAAGGAGTAAAAGGGAGTAAAATAAATAAAATAAGAAAATAATATAGTAGGCTACTAGAAATAATTAAAATATCAATAGTAAAATAATAATAAATAATAAATCCGAAAATAATAAGATAAATCCGAAATTAATAAAATAATAAAAAAATGGGGTGACACGTGGCAGCTCCAGGAGCTGCCACCTGTCGCTCCTAAAAAAATTCAAAAATTAAATGTAAAGAAAATTAAAAAGAAATAACAAAAGGGATTAAATCAAAAAGTGATCACCACGAAAGTTGCTCGTCTCGACGAGATCTACAATTTTCGTGAAGGGTCGAAAATCAAATGAGATCATCTGTACAAAATGTGTTTTGGGGTGGTACCTTATAGGTATAAAATACCATATTTTTCTTTTTGCAATTTTTTATCATTTTTCAATAAGAGAAAAATCAAAATAAAAATAGAGAAAATATGAGGAGAATATTTACAATTTAATCTATTTTTTTGGATTTTTAATAATGAAGAAAATAAAAGGATAAAATACAGGGTAAAACGGTCAATATGTACAAAAGGGGCCCAAAACCCAAGTTTTGCATACGAGCTCCGATTTTAATGAAATTGGTCTTGTTTCGAAGATCTTTGAATGTATATTACTTTAAAAGTGAGTAGACCTAATTCGGAGGTTGTATGAGAGAGATATGTGCATTTTAAGACTCCTAGTTTAAACTTGGATTGGAGTTTTATTGCGTAATTTTACAAGTTAATATTTTTTTGATATTTTTCTTTAATTAGTATTAGTAATATATACACTATGAAGTTGATTTTATTAGATTTGGAGTTAGTATAAAATATATACAAATAGGTGAAATATGGTGAATATACAGGTGAATATTTACAAGTGAAATGAGCTTCTTATTTAATGCAATATGAATGCTAAAATGCAGATATTATCAATGCATGCATGAATGCTAATTATGCAATATAAGTGGAAATATGCATCTAATTACTCGGGAACAAAGCTCTATTTTTAACTTTTAGAGCGATGAATTGCAGATTCATCAGCTTCACAGTAAATATCCACTTGCTGCCAACAACAGACGCACCTAAAGATCATGTACAACACTCCATGTACCACGAGACTGCAAGGTTGTCATCTCCTCCATGGCCAGATGTCGTGAACTACTCTGCAACGCTTCCTGATAGGTTTGTGGTATGTCCACAGCAGATAGCCCCACAACAAACTTCTGGAAATCATGTGAAAGACATTCAAAGGAGACACGGGAAGCCATAGGATGGATGGTGCACGCATGCCTCCATCTCCGTAAGGCAATTGGCACATCGAGATCCTTAGTATGCGTCAACGATGTATCCTCCAACACCTCGTGTACCTCAGTATGTACAATCAAATCACGGTGCCATTAGAAGAACTCAAATGTTCAGAATATACCTTGGGCGTGGGAGATGACGGAGGAGGCACATGAGCACAGGGCCTTCGCTGATATACTTGCGGATAGAAAGTAGGTGATGGTGGAGGCAGTGGTGGTGGTGGCAGTGGTGGTGGTGGTGGTGGCGGTGATGGTGGCGGTGGAGGAGGTGGTGGAGCAGCTGGGGAGTTGAAATTAGAGGTAAAGGCATATAGACCTCTTCTTCATCCTCTGTAGAGACGAGCTTATCACCTGTAGGAGAAAAATGCATAATGGACTCAAAGAAGGTAACATCAGCACTAACATAGTATCTCCGTCGAACAGGGTCGAAACAGCGATATCCCTTTTGGGTCTTGGAATAACCAACAAACACACATTTGACAACTCTAAGAGAGATTTTGTCAAGACTAGGAGATATCTGATTAACAAAAGCTACAGAGGTGAAGATACGGGACGTAATAGAGAAAAGATCCGTCTCGGGAAACACAGTCAAGAACGGAATCTTTTCCGCCAGAACAGAAGAAGGCATACGGTTTACCAAGTAGCAAGCAATTAAAATTGCATCCCCCCAGTATGAATGAGAAGTATGACTCTGAATCAAAAGAGTCTTTGTAACGTCAAAAAGATGGCGGTGTTTTCGTTCAGCCACCACATTCTGTTGAGAAGTATATGCACAAGATGTCTGATGAACAATACCATGAGAGCTAAGGAATTGGAAAAGTTGAGTGTTGCAAAGCAAAACTCTAGTGCATTATTGGAATGTATAAACTTGAGTTTTGCTGAAAAAATGTTCTGGATTTCATTAATGAACTTGTTCTTAAGGAGAAAAACCCAAGACAACCTTGAAAACTCATCAACTGCAACAAGATAAGACATGTCCCTGATGATCCGGGACATGACTGGGACCCCAAATATCGAAATGAATTAACTCAAACAGACTACGAATGCTACGACCCTGATGACTCTAAAAGGTAGAGTGATGATGCTTCCCAAGCTGGCAGGCCCCGCACTAAAAGGTGGTGCGAGGAGAAATCTGTGGAAGAACATGACACAGCTTTTGTAGAGGAAGATGACCAAATTGCAGATGCCATATATAGAGAGAAACAGATCTAGTGCGAAGAGAAGAAGCACCAGCATAAGGACATTGCACTAATCTGTAGAGATCCCCTTGCTCACGGCTAGTTCCAATCACCATGCCCGTAAGTATATCCTGAAACATAAAAATAGATGAATCAAATATGGCACGGCACTGTAAAAATTTTGGTGATTTGACTAATGGAAAGTAGATTCATAGAAAATTTAAGAGTATAAAGAACATTCTGAAGTCTCATTCCCGGGGCCAATTGCACCTTCCCCTGACCAGTGATGGGAGAATGTGTCCCATCTGCTATCAAGATCGATCGTCCATGATGAGTCGAACGAAAAACACTAAACTGGTCTTTGTCACCACAGAGATGATGAGATGCTCCTAATTCATGATCCATTTTGACAAGTCTGCCCAATAACAAGTAGTGAAGGCATGCGTCGTACCTAATGTAGACATTGATGCTGAGGCAGCCACTTTTGAGGATCCTGAAGGAGAGCCAGTCGAACCAGTATTGGGCATAATCTCCATGAGTCGAGCAACAAGTTCATCAAATCTCTGATCAATAGCAAGTGAAGTGCTCCCAACAGGTTGTGTATGCTCTGCAACCCGAGCTGAAGTAGGAAACCTGTGCTTGGAATAGCATGTTTCCTCAGAGTGGTCAGATCTGTGGCAGTAGGTGCAAGGCTGACGGGGTCGGCTACCCCCTCCTCTGCCACGGCAAGAGCTCCCTCTGCCACGATATGGTAAATGGCTTCCCCTACCACGAGAAGCAGCTATAGCGAAAGATGTCTGGGACTGCGGGGTACCTCCTGAGGATATAGATAGTCTAATATGCCTCCTCCATTGGAGGTATGGTAGCATCGGTAAGAATCCGGGCACGAGCAGCATCATACTCAGGATCAAGAGCTGCTAGAAATACTTCAGTCATCACAAGGTCTCTGTAAGCCTTGAGCTGCTCTGGCGTAGCAGTCAAGGGAAGGTAACCATGTAACTTCTCAAACATACCACTCAAGGAAGTATAAAAGGTATGGATGGGACGACCATTCTGCTTATATGTGAAGATATCATGCTGGACCTGCAGTATCTTAGACTCATTCTTCGCTGGTGAGTATGTGGCAGCGAGAATGTCCTACATAGCCTTCGTCGTTGGCTGGCTCAGAATCTCATTAGTTATCTCAGATGACGCGGTCCTAGATAGCCATACCCATGCATAAGCATCATCAGCCTCCCATGAGGCGTGTATCCCAATCTTGTCACTTGGTTCCTCCACCGAGAGGATGTACTTCTTGCCATTACACTGCATCAGACTCATGAACTACATGGCCCACAATTCATAGTTCGTGCCATCCATGTTGACGATGGCAGCTGGACCTTTGAAGCCCCACATGGATGAGACATCTGCTTTGTTGTAAACCATGATGACAACAATCACCAAGACTGGGACTAGCAACAAATAAGACTTGTGTCTACAAGAGCATATGGGAAGATGGTTGTGGGTGTAGACTTATACCACAACCTCTTAATCACATCTTAGAGGTCCAAAAGAGGACCTAAATTGAGATCAAAGGTAGCACGGAGAACACGCGGGGCTGCGACAGCCCTAAAGAGGCGGCGACGTCACCCCGTGCTTGAAGGCAGCAGCGGGGTGTGCCGAGGAAGGTTGCAGCGTGTGATTGCGGCTGCAAGGCCCAAGGCGGCCCGTGCGGCAGCAGCGGCCTGGCGCGAGGCGGCTACTGCGGCTGCCTGTGCGACAGCGGCGTGAGGAGGCCTGTGCGGCAACGGCAGCCTGGCGCGAGGGGTTCCTGGTGGGGAGGGACTAGGGTTAGGTTATAGGATCCAGTCTAGGACCGTTGCTCTGATACCATGTTGAGGTGAAACGAAAAGATGCATTCCTCATAGCCCTAGAGCTCTCTTATATAGGAGAAAAACTCTATGGGAAAATTACATAAACAGACTGGAGAAATAAACAAATACAGATAAAGACTAAAGAACATAAAAATCTCAACGCGATGGTTTGGCTTAAATATCCCCACACACCTGCATACCATACGTGCACCGTGCCCTCTCCATTAACACATGTCCACGCAAGCACATCTTGGTGTTGTCAATGACTGCTTAGAAGACACCTACCAAGTCCAGGTCTTATATCTCAGTCATAATGTCATCACTGTTTAGGCATCCTGAAGCACAGATCTCTAATAACTAACTACTGGCATACATTAGGACCAAGTTTCTCACCATCACTTTGGGACGTATTGATCCTTTAAAAATAAAAAATGGACAACCTGCAAAATAAAGGTTGTGTTGCACTATAGACGTTAAAAAAGTTCACAGGAAGAATATCCCAAGTCATCCTGGGCAAGAGTTTCTCTATTTACAGCTAAAAAAATTAGCGATTTGAAACCACAAATGTCCCTATGAAGCAAAAATAGTTCAGGGAGAAATTTAAAACCTGGAGGGGTAAGCTAGTTCCTGTCCATTGAGATAAATTAGTCTGCAGACAACATTCCAACAATGCCATAAATATTTCACTCATTGGAGATTGCAGAAAATGCACTAATTCCATGACAGCTAGCATTCTTGAGTATTTGTCCATTGTTTCTCGAAAGAAAAGCACACAATAACATTCCAGCATAAACCTTGTACTTGACCGTGAACAACCTCGCTTCTGGTAGATCATAAGAAAGCCACTCCCTTGGCCAGCATGTTCCTTGTTTTCCGGCCTCCTGATCAATGGCCTCGACAAGACCAGCCTTACTAGTTGTTGAGGACTTATTATCTGCAATCCTCCATGATTTATATGGGCCTCCTTGTAATCCGTGAACAAAAACTATATCCATTTGGGGAGCTGGACTCCCTGAATTACACGGAAGAGTGCTGGAATCAGCAGGGCTATCTTCTCTCATGGTAAACTTGTAATCCTGGGAAGATGAATACTCATGGGAAACAGCTAATCCATCAGCTCTTACTGGAGATTTCCAGTGAGGTAATTCAGGAATTACTAAGAATAGCATATCACTGTATTGACGGCACTTATCAGTTCCCCTTTTAGCTTCTCTTCTTTGAAAGTCATCATCATGTGCATTATCCTCCGGGTATCCGAAACAATAAGCATTTAACAATGTTGCCCTGGCATAACTTTGAAGGTTTAGGTCATTGCAGCACCTCCCACTAGCACAATCTTCTAGCCATTTGCAGAGTATGTTATCTGTCAAAATAGACTGCTTAAAATCTGGGAGAACAGAGAGATTCATCAGAAGCCGTGCTGCATGCCTTCGAATATGTGCAGCTGGAGGGACACGTATACTAGATGGGTCATTTGCATCAATAATTGACCCATTAACAGTACGTTGTTCCTGGGACTCTGAAGCATGAGATGCATCATAAGCCTCTATAGCAGCTAGGTTTTCATAATCATCAGCCAAAAGGAATCACCTCAGCAAACAAAAAATACCATGTTCAACTATTTTCTTCTGGCATAAGGAATTCTCACTGCACAACTCAGTCAAGGATTTAATACCTTTCAGAGTACGCAAAGCAGAATCAGCAGCATCCAATTTAGGTGGCTTATCTTTGTTGAAATTTTTGAATGATGCCGAAAACGGTTCAAGCAGTAGAAAATCTGCTAGAGGGGGCACTCCACTAGACCCGGATTCTCGTTGTAACTGACTTCCAGCCAGACTAACAACAGCACTGGACAACTGACTGGTCGCCTGGGAGGCTGAAAGAACATTGGAATGATCGATTTCAGTCTGCCGACCATAAAAACAAGTCAAAAATTATTAATATGGATTTCCAAAAGTGCTGCAGTTTACAATTGTCAGTACAAACTGCAAACTAAAGATGTATAAAAATGTACTTAGGTGATGTAGAGATAGTTTCTAGTATTATTATCACTTTACGTATCTTGTCGTTATTTCTTTATCTTTTATAGACCTCTTTGTAATTTACCCTTAAGGTCTCTCCCTATATAAGAGAGCCTAGGATTTTTCTGAATGATATCGAAGACTCTTTTTCCAACATGGTATCAGAGCCGCCCTAGGGCTCTCCACACCCGTCGCCCCCTTTCCCACCCGCCGCCCTCTACTTTCTTGGCGCCGACCTCCGGCCTCCTCGCCCACCGCCCCTCCCGCAGCGGCTTCTCCTCGCCACCTCTCTCTCTTTCACGCCACCGACACCAGCCTGCCGCCCGAGGCTCCAAGCGGCATACCAGCCCGCAGCAGCAGCCTCTAGGCGGCCCCCAACCCGCCGCCCTAGGCCCCGGCGGCGCCCAGCCCGCCGCAGAAGGTCTCCCCGACGGTTCCCAGCCCGCCGCAGCCATCCCGGCGGCATCCCAGGTCGCCGCCGTACCCTCCTAGGCGGTATCCTTGCCGCTGCAAGGGCTGTAGGCCTTCTCTAAGGCGTGCCCTAGTCCTCTCTTCGTCCGATATATGGATTTGAGTGCGTAACGTCTACATACGCACTCAAATCCAATGCAGTTGGTGTAGACATTCATCACCATGTCTACATACCCTAGTTCTTCTCCAAGCGGCAGTATGTCAGAATCGAAATCGATATGCTCTCCACTGGCGCATTCAAAGGTCCTGCGCCAATAGTGAAAATGGGCTGGTCTAACTATGAGCTCTGGGTTATGCAGTTCATGAGCCTCATGAAGTCGAATGGTAAGAAGCACATTCTTACCGAGGATGAGCCCGCAGAGAAGACATGGATATATGCCTCATGGGAGGCTGATGACTCATACGCAAAAGTCTGGTTGTCTGATACATTAATGATGGAGATTGCTAATGACGTCCTCCATCAGCCCACTGCTAAGGCAATGTGGGACATTCTTGCCGCTACATATTCGCAGGTGCGAAATGAGACAAAGATGTTGCAGCTTCAGCATGACATTTTCACAATGAAGCAGAGCGGCAGACCTCTCCATTCTCTATACACATCCCTAAGAGGGATGTTTGAGAAGTTATACAGTAATATTCCACTCACTGCTACTCCTGAGCAGCAGAAGACGTTCTGGAACGCTACCGTGGTGGGCGTTCTACTTGCGGCCCTTGATCATGAATATGATGCCGCCCGATCTCAGATCCTAGCTGATGCAGTTATTCCTCCAGTGGAGGATGTTTACAGAAGGCTCAGTCGCATTCATGTTTCCTCCAGCTCTTCTACTCCACCCCCACAGCGATGGCAGTTTTGCATGGGAGAGGTGGCCCGCCTTCTGGTCGTGGTCGTGGACGTGGCCGTGGACCCCAGGGAAGGGGTGGTCGTTTCAGTCAGACGTGCTCCTATTGTCACCGCACAGGACACTCGGAGGAGACATGTTGTTCTAAGCATGGGTTCCCAGCTTCGGCACGTGTTACAGAGCACTCTCAGTCTCCATTACCGACTGCTGCAGATAATCGATTTGACGAACTTGTGGCCCGTCTCCGAGATATTATGCCACATTCATCTGGTGATTCGTTTGGTGGTTCTTTTGATATTGCTGCTACTGCCTCTGCCAGTTCATCAGCCGCCGCTAGTACCTCAGGTAGATCTACTGCATTCACACCATCTCATGATATATTTGACTGGGTTATAGATTCGGGAGCCACACATCATCTCTGCTGAGATAGAGATAGATTACAGGCCTACAGGGAGATTCCTCCCGGCCGTTCAGTGCAGATAGCAGATGGTACCCATTCGCCCCTTGTTGGACAGGGGGAGGTCTTCCTATCCTCCACTATGCAGCTACAGAACGTCCTACATGCTCCTGAGTTCTCAATGAATTTGTTATCTATTAGTCAGATTACAAAGCATTTGCATTGTCGTGCCATATTTGACCCGTCTTCTCTCATTTTTCATGACATACTCACGGGCAAGGTGATTGGCTGTGACTCTGAGCAAAAATGGTTTATATCGGCTGGTTCGGGATTCCTATGCTGGCGACTCCTCTCATTCTGCCGGACTAGTCTCTCCGTACATCTGGCATCTCCGGTTGGTCACCTTCTGCTCCAGAAAATGCGTCATCTTCTGCCCCAGATCTCTCCTAGTTTGTCTTTCCGCTGGGAAGCATGTCAGTTGGGAAAGCATGATAGGTCGAGCTTTCCAAGTCGTCAGAGTCGGAGCAGTAACTCCCCATTCGAGTTGTTACATATAGATATATGGGGTCCGAGTCGTGTCCCCGATCATCAGGGGCACAGATTTTATCTTGTGTAGTGGATGATTTTTCTCGTGTGTCATGGGTCTTTCTTTTGAAGAATAAATCTGAAGCAGGAGATGTGATCAAGAATTTGATTAATGAAGTGCACAATGTTTTCTCTTCCTCAGTCAAATATGTTCGGACGGATAATGCCCTAGAATTTTGTACACGCTCACTTTCTCAATTTCTTTCATCAAAGGATATTATTCACCAAACCACTTGTGCAATCACAGCAAAATGGTGTGGCGGAAAGAAAGCATCGCCATCTCTTGGATATTACTCGAACCCTATTGATTCAGAGTTCTGCTCCTATTTCATTCTGGGGGCATTGTTTCTTACCGCATGTTATCTGGTCAATCGAATGCCATCCTCAGTATTTGGTGAGAAGATACCTATCTCTCTTATTTTTCCAGACAAGGAGTTATTCTCACTGACTCGACGTGTCTTTGGTACTGTGGCTTTCGTTCATCATCTATCTCCTGGACTTGACAAACTCTCTCCTAGAACAGTCAAGTGCGTTTTTGTTGGTTATTCCAGGACTCAAAGGGCTACTGGTGTTATGATCCTATGACTAAGAGGTACTTCGTGAGTGTTGATGTCACTTTCTTTGAGTTTGTCATGTATTTCTCTCCTGCAGGTGACAGAATGGTACCATCCACTACCACTGATGATGTCTATGTTCCTCCACCACCTACATGGAGTTCACCTGAGTCTTCCCCTGTACCTGTCCCCACGCCAGCACCACCACCAACCTCCCTCCTCCTCCTCCACCCATTACATGGCCTATCGTTTCACCGTTACCTAAATTCTATACGCGTTCGGTCAAGTCCTGCTCAGACTACACATCAGCAAATCATCTCAGGTATGTTCAGATGGCATTACTACTGGCGGGTCAGGTTTGGTACATGTGCAGGATTCTTCAGTACAGGACGACACTAGCCCATCCAATACAGCAGATGATGATCTTGATGTTCCGATTGCTATTCGGAAGCAGAGGCGGCAATGTGCCTCTTATCCATTTGCTTCACAGATTTCCTTTCACCGTCTCACTGGTGATTTTCAGAGATATGCCACAGCCTTGTCTTCCGTGGATATACCACGGACCTACCAGGAAGCTTTGAAGAATGATTGCTGGAGATTAGCTATGAAAGAAGAGATGAGGGCCTTGCAGTCCCGTGGCACATGGTCTTTGGTCCCTGCACCTCCTAATGCATCCGTTGTGAGCTGTAAGTAGGTCTTCACAGTTAAATATCATGCAGATGGCACATTGGATAGGTACAAAGCACGCTTGGTCGCCCGTGGGTTTACACAAACCTATGGCGTGGATTACATGGATACGTTCTCTCCAGTGGCGAGACACTCTACCCTTCGTATTCTCTTATCTGTTGCTGTGGTCCATGATTGGAGTATATCTCAACTAGATGTCAAGAATGCCTTTCTGTACGGGGACTTGCAGGAGGAAGTCTACATGCAGCAGCCACCTGGTTTACTGCTGAGGGGGAGAAGCACATGGTTTGTAGACTTCATAAGGCGATAAATGGCCTCAAACAGAGTCCGAGAGCATGGTTCCAAAAGCTGTTCCAACCTAATTGAGGAACAGGGATTCAAGAGGTCAAATGCAGATCACTCGTTGTTTGTCCAGAAGTCATCAGTAGGTACGGTTGTCATTATGGTCTATGTGGATGATATTCTTGTTACAGGAGACGATGTTCAGGGCATAGAGAGGGCGAAGGCATTCCTAGGCTGTCAGTTCGTTACAAAGAATCTTGGAACCCTAAGATATTTTCTGGGGTTGGAATTTGCAAGGAATGCACAGGGCTTGGTGATGACCCAACGGAAGTACATTACAGACTTCCTGATTGAGACCGGCATGGATGGATGCAAACCATCAAGTATTCCCATGGACCCTAGCATGAAGTTGTATGATGGTGATACTGATGAAGTAGATAAGAGGAGATATAGAGAAATGATGGGAAAACTCCTCTACATTACCATAACTCGTCCAGACATTCAATTTGCAGTTAGCAGGGTGAGTCAATTTATGGAGCAGCCAAGACAGGTTCACATGGATGCTATACACATGATACTGAGGTATCTGAAGTCTTCTCCAGGGTCAGGGCTGCTATTCAGAAAGGGCACAGACTTATCCATCTCAGCGTGTGCAGACGCAGATTATGCAGAATGCCCTAAGGATCGAAAATCAACCTCAGGGTTCGCAGTATTTGTTGGAGGCTCACTGGTTTCTTGGAAAAGCAAAAAACAAACTGTTGTGGCAAGGTCCAGTGCCGAATCCGAATATAGGGCCATGGCTCAAGCCAGCACAGAAATAATGTGGGTTCGTTCAGTACTAGAAGATCTACATGTAGTTGTGCCCCTACCTATGAAACTTCAGTGTGACAATCAGGCAGCTTTATTCATTGCCAACAATCCAGCTTTCCATGAAAGGACCACGCATATTGAAGTTGACTGCCATTACACTAGAGACTTGTGAGGATTGATATCTACTGCACATGTGAGCTCAGGAGATCAAACTGCAGATGTATTCACCAAGCCACTGCTCAGAGGACCTTTTCAGAGATGTTCATCCAAGCTGAGCATGATAGACATCTATGCTCCACCTTGAGGGGGAGTGTAGAGATAGTTTCTAGTATTATTATCACTTTACGTATCTTGTCGTAATTTCTTTATCTCTTATAGACATCTTTGTAATTTACCCTTAAGGTCTCTCCCTATATAAGAGAGCCTAGGGTTTTTCTGAATGATATCGAAGACTCTTTTTCCAACAGGTGAAACAGCCCATGAAGGGAATTAAAACTCTTAATCATATTATTGAACCTTTCTGTGCCATATAGATCAAAAAGCCCTGCTCGAACAGAATTTCATTGCATTAATTATATTTACAAGCCCTTACATCAAACCATGTATTCAGATTATCATACAATAACTAAACGCCGTTCAGACTACAAATGGAAGAACAAAAAAACAGAGTTCTTAAACAATTTCATTTCACCCGCATATTGGACTGCATTCAATCCTCCACTTACTAAACCAAATATTCCGAAATTGTGCAGCGACAATAATTTCTCTTCAAACTCCCACTTGCCCCCCTGTCCATATTATTTGAAGTGGATGAAGACCTTTTCCGTTTAAAAAATCTAGATTGTGTATCAAACATGCCTCGAATCAGACTTTTTCCTTCCATTACGTTAATTGTCATTATATTTAGTAGAATACCAAATGCAAACCCCATCTAGGACAGCTCCGCTTCAACTTAAGGTGGTTTCAATGGCCTTTGGCCTTCACTACCTCATCATTACGAGAGTTCATAGATGAACATGTTCCGTAATACCACATTTGCAGTAGTTGCTATTGCAAGGTTCAAAAATGTGATCGGATAGGTCACTGTGTAGTAGGGACATATGTGGTTCTGCGAGGTTTTTTTTTGGAATTTACACAATGAGCCTTAAAAATTTTGTAAATGACACGAAAACCCTGTAAACTTCGTATTTACCCAATGATCCATGTCAACTTGCTCTTTTTACATCGTATTTACAAGGTATGTCAGACAAATAGTCAATTTTGCTCAGAAGGACCTAAAGTGAGTCTTGCAAAAATAAAATAAAATGTCTTATCTTTTCCCGCCTATTTTCTTTTCTTCCGATTCCTCCCTCATGCGTGGTTTTTCCCTCCCTCTCTCTTCCTTCCAGTTCTCTCATGCTCTCCCTTCACCGTCGAAGCTCCATTAAGTGGAAGTTTCCATATTAAAATTGCATGGTAAATAAAAATGAATGGCTTGGAAGTCAACTCGTTCCAGCTAGAGGCCTTGCATACAACATAATAGCATCACTAAGAACCAGGCCGTGTTTAGTTCTCCATCTCCGTTGCAGGCCACCGACTGTTGTAATATCTAGGTTCACAATCTCAAGGACAATTCCCTCTGCTATTAAGATCCAGAGTTGCTCTTCAGCAACCTTACCACAAGCAACCATCGTGGAAAAAGAGCATCTACATTCCCTCACAGCCTTCATTGTGTTTGTCGCTAAGAAACAACCACACATAAAAAGCCCTCATGGCATGTTGGAGTAACCAAATTGTAAGAACTCCACTAGCAATCAAACGCCTGGTGAAGAACCTTCACCAACACTAGCCATATCAGAATTACATTACAATATCCCTTATTTCTTTCTCGACAATGCTAATAGCCATTGCAGTCATCCCGTCGCATGGGTCCACACTTGTTCAAAGCAGACAAATATCTCATTCTCCTCGAAGTTGCAACTGCCGACACCCTCCCTCCACACAACGGCATGATAAATCACATTTCTCTATTATGTTATAAGATCATGCAACAGATCTCTAGCATGAGGTTGAATCTAGTAATTTGCAAGGATGCCCCAGTATAGAAGTGAGGGTGACGCCGACCCTTTCCAAATTGTTGCTAAGCATGGTCCAAAAAGCTGATTTCGCCAACATGTCGATAAGCAGCGAAATATTTCGGCGATATCCTGCCAACATATTCACCGAAATCACCCTTGAAATTAACACATTGATCGCCTGAAAAGGAAGAGACATTGGGTGAATTTCACCACCTCGGTATCATTTCGCCACCTTGGCGAAACTGATTTTTCGATGAATCTTCGAGCCATGTTGCTAAGCATAGCCCTTGTCATCTCTCAAAGAAGTTGTTGTCAATGGTGCAATTCACTACATGCGCGTGCCAAGAATGCTGCCTCCACCTGGAAACACAAAAGTTGCTTATGACACCACGCATGCCCGAACGAGCACTCCTTCAATCGAGACAAACCTTGAGCAGGGACTACCAATCTGCAAGAACTCCGTAACTCCCCCATTTACCCCTTCATCTCCTCCAAGAAGTACTCCAGTACGGGCTTAAGTTGTTCTCGATGATGGATGTGAAGTTGTGAACAGCCATGGGCACCTCAACACCATCATGGTCATCTTGTCTCTCGCAAATCCCACCGAGCGAAGGAACTACAACTTCGACATCAGAGTTTTCTCGATGCTAGACATAAGTATCACGAGATCGTCCTATGCAAGCGAGTGTGTGTCATCCATGCCGAGGTGTCATATGTAGAGGAGCACGAGCATTAATCAATCATGCACATGGTTCAGAAAAACGGGTTTGCATAGATGTCCAGACAGGTCACCGAATAGTGATCAGGAGGTATGCAAGGTATATTCAGTTCTACATTGTTTCCATTTTTAATTTAAAAATAAATAAATATCTATAAAAGTGACTACAATCAAACTAAATTTAAAAATAAATGGGTCCAACAGAAGATCTAAGAAAAATGACTTTCATGTAGAGCGCAAACAATCTCTACAATCAAATATCAATAGAAAAGTTAGCATTCAACATTAACTAGACATTAATTGAATTTTAAGTCCATTCAACATGGATATTAAGTTTCCTTTACTTGATGTTAGGTCCCTTACACTTAAGTTGTGTATACCGAAAATTTTTTTATCTTAAAACATGTGAACCCCCCCCCTCTCGGGGGTCACCGCCGACGTAATTCATTAAAAAGGAAAATAAGGTTACATTACCGTGAGCTCCAGAAAGCGTAGAGCACGTTACAGTGCGAAATTACATTTTCATAATAAAATCTCTGATTGTTGAAAAACAAATCATTCATTGCCATCCAGATTGCCCATAGAACCGCAAACGCCTTCAAGCAGTCTTCCGTTCAGTTGTAACATCCATATCCTAACAAACCCGAACTCGTCCGATTTTGGGTCCAATGAACCCAATAATGTTGTCGGTCAATATTAAACAACCTAAAATGACCAAGTAATCATGAATCAAAAGTCGTTCGGGCAAAATAAACCAAAAATCGGTTGCTTCGTAATGCGTGCTGCGAAAAAAACCGTGACGTAAATTCGGAAACCACAAAACGAATCGAGACCGTCACTACATCCGATTCGACGAAAGAAAACCAACGGAATCGACCGTTCGTCAATCGGAGGTCGTTTGATATTTTAACATCACAAAATTTAATCTTAAACAAAAACCGTATCCGAAAATTTCGGGTATTCAAAACTCGATCGGAATTTACCAATATTATACTCAAATTGATCGTCGTTTAGAGACGATCAAAACAAGATATTGCGCGTCGAAATCAGAGGCTCGATGCGCACATACGGGCATTTATAAACATCTCAAATAAATGAATAAAAAAGAAAGAAAGAGAATAATAATTTCTGCTACAGTAACAGACCGTGTCCTTCTGCAGATTTAAATATATCTATATATACATATACAAAATAGAAATATATATTAAAAGACTAATGACATCATAGAGGATGTGGTCATGGATGAGGTCATGGCTGATGTTATAAATACGTAAATATATATATATATATGGGAAGCTTCTTGGAAGTTTCCCTCTTCCAATTGCCTCCTCTCCCTATATAAGAGATTCCAACGAAGCCATCCCTTCTTTTCTACCCATTTCTCTCTCAAACCCAGCCGTTGGGAGCTTAAAGTTCTCCCCCTTGCCTTGCTGGAATTATTGTCCAGCACCCCAATATTGTTGTTGCAATCTTCCAAGCCATGCCACTGCAGCTACGGCTTCTCCAGCAACTAATTTACAGCCGAAGCTACAGCCCAAAGCCCTGAGAGCCTTCAAACAGTCATTGGAGTTGCTGCATGTCAAAATTTATCTCTAAATTTTGGAGATACCTTTAGGTACCTCCTTCTCCATCCTTATTGCTGCCATGCATGAAGTATTCACAAGATTTTGGTGTTCCTTTGATATCTAATCTTTCTATTAACCAACCACTCTATTCTGATGGTGATTGCCTTTTATATTTTTGTTTCTTCCTTGTTCGTTTGCTCACAATCTGAATCTGGGCATATTTCTTAAATGCAATCCTCCAATCTGGAGATTCTCTAAATAACCCCTACTTCTGCTCATCTTTCGAGTACTCTAGATTCTTTGTATGAATAAATTAATATCCGAAGGAATTGGTTTCAAGCTTGCAGTAAAATATATAATATCATCGTACTAATTTTCTTTTACATATGTTAGTTGCTTGCTACTGCCACCTCAACAATAGTTGGAAGAGCTGCTGATTTTATCCCCTAGAACTTTTGATAATCTGAAAAGTCACTACTGCATGCTGAGTTTAGTCTCTAAAAAATTAGATATACAAAGTACAATTCCTTCTCCCACTCTCCTTGCTGCCATGCATGTGCCATAATCCCTTCTTTTAAAAAAATGTCATGAAATTTCTGATGTAAAGTCTCCATTAAATAGTTTTAAGGAAATTAAATTAATTTTTCTGTATCTAACTGTAAACTAATGTAAACTGTTAGTTAAAAGAAAAAATAAAATTAAAGTTAATTTTATGTAACTGTCAGGATCTGTTAGTAAAATATATATATATACACTTTTAAAATTGATCTATCAGTTGCAGTTAGCAAGCAATATACTGCAAGATTGTACATATATTCCATTAAACAATACACGTCACGTTTGTGCCATTAATATTGCATTTCAAAGGATCTGCAGTTTTCCATTAGAAAAAGGCCAATTCTATCTTGAATCTATTTCATCAAGAATCTCAATTTTTAATTTTGCTCTTAAACTATTTTCTTAGCATATATGTATATATAGATATATACATTAGACAACTCCACACGTATTTCTTTGTGAAAGCTGTAAGTAAGGTTAAACTATATAAACATTTAGCTTACTCATTATCCATAGTACAGACCAATACCATTATTAAAATGTTAGTTAAAATACTTGAGATTCTCACACAAGTTGATTCGTTGAGCAGATCGTGTATCAAGTCAACATACAAATTCTGCATCTATTTTCTATAATTTTATCTTGGAACAATAGCATAAAAGTTCTTGAAATTAATAAGATGAAAGTCCTTTCTTATAGAATACATGTTCGGTCAGGGTAAAAGCATGAAATCAACTGGTATATATATAAGGATGTATATATATATATATATATATATTAATGTTCTGCAAACTCCTCACACAACTTTATTATGAAACTCATTAACTTAGCACCTATGAAGTTGTGTAAATTCATGCATCTCATATATTTTTAATTGGTTATCTCACATTTCCTTAGAGTTGTTTCAGACACATAAGCCATTCTTCTATCTCGTAACATCCATGTGAACATAATGGTCCTCAATCTACCGTGGGATATCAATGTATGCCAACATTATTATTCCCTATTAAAATCTGGAATCAATTAGGCTGAGTTCCTATACCATCTTTGTAACGATTTTGCTACATTCCCTGGAGCACAGGATACTAGAAACACATGTTATTCTTGTAAATAATAAATATGCTTGCAATAGATCATGGTGCATCAATCAGCTATTAATCACGATCGGTGAGTACTTCGATCTCTACAAGATTATCTATGAGATCCATGTTATATTTTGAGTTGCTCATGATCTGCCAACATGTTATTGTACTTTATATATATAAGGGAAACCCATTGAAAGATTCAAATGATTTTTCTTAATCACTTCGATTTATGGAAATACACATTTAGACTCGATAAGACATGAACATGAGTAGTTCAGACAATCAGTCCATCATAAGGAGACCATCTGGTAGTAGGAACTCATATTAACCAGTACTAGAGCTCTATCCCGGCTTAATTTCTGACATGTTTTCTCTTAATTGCAAATATAGTCACTATATACTTTACATTAAATGATCCAAGGTCTAAACATTTTCATAAGACAATCTTTTATATGAGATCCGCTAACCTTAAATCATTACAATTGGAATTATTGACAAGATAATCAGATCTGTAAAATTGATCACATAGAAGATTAAGGAGGGATTGAGGAATCAAACATGTATGATGGTGGATCAGGATATCAATTAATTGTGCCGGTCATGGTGACCTTTGCACCTGACTGTGCGAGGGCGCGGTGACCCTCAACTGGGCGGAAGATAGGAAGCCCAGATTGGGCAGCGGCCGCCAAGTGCGCGGGTCTAGGATCCCAGTCCCTTTTCGGTTTTTACGCGAGCTCGCAGTGTTTTTACGCCTCGTTGGGATCCCGACTTTATACCAGTTACGCTGACCCTGTTTTAGGATACCCAGGCGGGGATCCTTGGTTTTCAGTTTTACGTACGAGCTCGGTTGCCCGTTACCGGTCGGGCTGTTTTCTAGAGTGACTTTTCCGGGAAGTCCCTCTCACCCGTCTCAGTGGCGTAGTTTGGGAGTAGACCTATCCCTCTATTGGACCGTCCTTCCAATTAGGGGGCGAGACGGAAGAGCCCTTTTGTTGGCTTCTTCACCGCTTGAGTTTTCTTTCGCCAACAGACTTGGCGATTCTACATCCAGATCATCCATATCTATATCTGTATCTACATCATCTAGAGTTACATTGAGACAGTTGCACTTGAGGTTTTAAGGGATTACAATTAAAGTTGAGTAAATGGAAAAGACTCTAATCTAATTCGAAATCTCATTAAGCTAGTGGACGTGTGGGAACTTAGTTAGGATGCATTATACAACACCGCATGCCTACGGAGCACCCCAACCCTAAGACGTTTCCCAAGTCTTAGAGTCATAGTGTGAGGTTTCACAAGAACCAAGACCACAGACTATCCACTAGACTTAAGAATTTAATAAATCATTATATCTTCTCATCTCATCTTTCCCATCATCAAAATTCACAAATATGATCTCTAAGTAATATGAGAATAAAATATACGTACTTATGATCAATGAGTTACCGTAGACATATGCTTATGTGGGAAATGTGGGGATAAGGGTTGATCATGAGATGTTCTTACTAAAAATTTGGAAACCTTTTACATTTGCAAGTAGAATTAAATTTTAAATTTGAGTTGCTCATGCCTCTCTACTTGCTTTCTTTTGTAAATAATAAATGCCTGTTATTTTTATATAAACTTATGGGAAGTACCAACACCCGCCGACGCCCTTTTCTTCCTTGCACGCATGGCAGGAAGGAGCCTTTAGCACAGTAGCGGGTTAATGATTTCAGGAGATAAATTTTATACCCAATGGTATGGTTTATTTTGTGCCAATTTTTGTTCAATTTTTATTGCATTATGTTTCTTTCTCTTCAGTCAGATTTTTGGGATATACTATATGTACTGTCAGACTTTGTACATGTGAAATATATGGAAGTTAATGAAATAAGATTTTGGTGACAATTGTTCTAATAACTTGTGGTTATGATTGTGAATGTCATGTGGAAAATTATCCGCGCGAAAAATTTCCCTGTTTTTCTGTCACTTAATGCGATCTCATGTAAATGAATTATTGCGAGAAGCGCGTAAACGGGTACCCGGATCCTGAGGGGCTGACATTTTTGGTATCAGAGCAGTGGTACCCCGATACGCACATTCGCAGTATTTCAATTCCGATCGCATTAAGTTCTCGGATAGCGGCAGTCTTCCGACTTGTCGTGAGTCCGAAAAGGGAAATATGACATTCGAATTCAAATACCACATATGTCACCAATTTCATTAATTTTCATATTATATACCAAGAAGAGAAAAAGTATATATCATGGTATCTACGAACAATAAATTTGACGACTAATAAATGGTTCTCATTTTGAGCCATGTCATCTCGACCAGACCAGGAGATGACTAACCAACTAGTACACATACTGACTAATCTTATCGACCTTTCCCTGATCTATTTGATTCTGGTATGACACACTCTTTTCTTGCTTCGAGGTTACTAGTTTCTTTAGATAGAGTTGTAGAGACGCTATCGTCTCCATATCACATCCGAGGGTCAGGTGGCCAGTTGTTTGTCATATCCCTGATAGTCAGGCAATTGCCCATACTGATTGACGGTCATGAGATGATCGCAGACTGTCTACTCCTACAGCTTGATGAGTTCGACTTGATTTTAGGCATGGATTGGCTATCTACTCATCATGCATTAGTTGATTGTTTTAGGAAGACAGTTGTCTTCAGGATTCCAGGTTTACCCGAGTTCACCTTTGAGGGTACCATACATGACTCCACCATGGAGTACTTTTCAGTGTTGCGAGCTCAGCGACTTGTTGATCAGGGTTACGATTCATACCTTGCATTTGTTCGGGAGATATCTGATCAGGAGCCGATGATACAAGACATCCGAGTAGTATCAGAATATCCAGATGTCTTTCCTGATGAGCTACCAGGATTACCTCTTGAGAGAGAGATCGAGTCCGAGATCACATTGTTGCCAGATACACAATCGATCTCTATGGCACCATATCGCATGGCACTAGCCGTGTTGAGGGAGCTGAAGGTGCAATTGCAAGAGTTACTTGATTTGGGATTCGTGAGACCGAGCACTTCACCTTGGGGTGCTCCGGTTCTATTTGTTAAGAAGAAGGATGGATCCTTGAGGTTATGCATTGATTACAGGCAGCAAAACAAGAGAACGGTGAAGAACCGTTATCATTTGCCGCGCATCGATGACTTATTCGATCAGCTCCAGGGATCTTCGGTTTTCTCGAAGATCGATCTTCGCTCAGGCTACCATCAGCTGAGGATTCGCGAGTCGGACATTCTGAAGACAGCCTTCAAGACTCGCTATGGACACTACGAATTTGTGGTGATGCCGTTTGGGCTCACCAATGCACCTGCGGCTTTCATGAATATGATGAACCGTATCTTCCGTCCATACTTGGACAAGTTTGTAGTGGTATTCATCGATGATGTGTTCATCTATTCACGGAATTAATGGGATCATGCGAATGATCTACGGATTGTTTTGGACACATTGCGAGAGCACAAGCTATATGCCAAGTTGAGCAAGTGTGAGTTCTGGTTATCCCAGGTCTCGTTCTCGGGCATGCCATTTCTGGAGCAGGCATTGCAGTTGATCCTGCGAAGATAAATGCAGTCATGTCTTGGGAGCAGCCCAAGACTGTCACGCAGATTCGGAGCTTCCTTGGGCTAGCAGGTTCTTACAGATGCTTTGTCAACGGATTTTCACGCATCGTTCGTCCTCTGACACGACTGACGCAGAAGGGAGTTCCACTCATTTGGGACGATTCTTGTGAGCAGGCCTTTAGGACACTGAAGGAAAGATTGACTACAGCGCCTATTCTCGCTCTTCCTTCAGGCACTCAGGACTATGCAGTCTACACAGATGCATCTGGAGAAGGTCTAGGAGCAGTGTTGATGCAGAGAGGACATGTGATTGCTTACGCATCACGGCAGTTGAGACCACACGAGCGGAACTACCCCACACATGATTTGGAGTTGGCAGCAGTTGTCTTCGCCTCGAAGATCTGGCACCACTATCTGTATAGGGTGAATTTCGAGATCTTTACAAACCACAAGAGTCTGAAGTACATCTTTGATCAGAAAGAGCTGAACATGAGGCAGCGCAGATGGCTCGAGGCTGAAGGATTATGATTGCACGATCTTTTACCATCCTGGTAAGGGAAATGTGGTGGCTGATACACTCAGCAGGAGAGCGCATGCTGATGGTACGACGAACTAGCTATTTACATGGGATACGCTTGCCGCTTTGACCGATTGGCATCCTCAGCAGAGCGCATCCATTTCTACTGCCGTGCCTCCACGATACAGCAGTCTTTGGGATCGTATTGTAGAGGGACAGAAGACAGATCCTTGGATCCGAGATAGATAAATGTGCGCCGTCAAGGACGAATTTGACGACTTTGTTGTGATGGAATCTATTTTATGGAAGGCAGGACGGGTTGTTGTACCCAATAACGAGCAGCTACGTAGAGATATTCTTGATGAGGCACACAGTTCACGGTTATCTATCCATCCAGGCAGCACGAAGATGTACCGTGATCTGCGTCGACATTTCTGGTGGGATGGAATGAAGCGCGATGTGGCGCTACATGTTAGCAGATGCATGACATGTCCAATGGTCAAGGCCGAACACATGAGACCACCGGGATTACTGCAGTCTCTCCCCATTCCCGAGTGGAAGTGGGAGAGCATTTCTATGGATTTTGTCACGGGTCTACCAAAGACACCGGGTGGCCATGATTCCATTTGGGTTGTTGTTGATAGGTTGACCAAGTCAGCCCATTTCATACCTGTCAACACAACTTACACTCCATCCAGATTGGTCAAGCTCTATGTGCAGAATATCATTAGACTGCATGGTATACCACGAGAGGTGGTGTCTGACCGGGATTCGAGATTTACATCTCATTATTGGCACCAGTTTATGTCAGCACTACAGACAGAGCTGAGGATGAGTTCTGCATATCATCCACAGACAGATGGGCAGAATGAGCGCACCATTCAGACGCTTGAGGATCTACTTTGCGCAAGCACTTTGGAGTGGAAAGGGTCCTGAAAGGAGCATCTGTCGTTAGTAGAATTCACGTACAACAACAGCTATCACTCCAGTATTGGTATGGCACCATTCGAAGCCCTATACGGGCGGAGATGCCTCACACCTCTAAGTTGGCGTGAGGTAGGTGATCATACTCTTTACTCCGTGGATCTCCTGAAGGAGATCGCGAGAGCTGTTGATCTTGTGAGACGGAGACTTCTGACGGCACAAAGCCGCTAGAAGAGCTATGCAGACCATCGAAGAAGAGACTTGGAGTTCCAGGTGGGAGATTGGGTATTTCTTCGTGTATCTCCCATGAAGGGAATACAAAGATTCGGTGTTCGTGGCAAACTAGCACCGCGATACGTTGGACCGTTCGAGATTCTTGCACGAGTGGGGAAAGTGCCCTACCGAGTAGCCCTTCCTCCACATCTTTCAGCTATCCACGACGTATTCCATATATCCAACTTGAAAAAGTATGTGCACGACCCTCAGCACATTATCAGTTACGAGAATCGTGACGTGGAACCTGACTTGACATATGAGGAGATGCCAGTCCAGATACTTGACCGTGCTGTGAAGAAGCTTCACAGCAAAGAGATTCCATTAGTCAAGGTATTGTGGCATCGACACGGCGTCGAAGAGGCGACGTGGGAGACCGAAGCCGACATGCGGGCACGATACCCACAGCTTTTCTGATGTAAAAAACAAAACAAGCTTTTGTAATTAGATATATGTTAAAATATATGGCTTGTTTTCTCTTTGAGGTTTTTATGGGTTTAAAACCCTTTGAGGTTTTTATGGACATAGGAAATTCCAACAAGACACCTAATGGCCTTAACTCGAGTCTCGAGGACGAGACTCCCTTTGAGGTTTTTATATTTGTAACATCCATATCCTAACAAACCCGAACTCATCCGATTTTGGGTCCAATGAACCCAATAATGTTGTCGGTCAATATTAAACAACCTAAAACGACCAAGTAATCATGAATCAAAAGTCGTTCGGGCAAAATAAACCAAAAATCGGTTGCTTCGTAATGCGTGCCGCGAAAAAACCGTGACGTAAATTCGGAAACCACAAAACGAATCGAGACCGTCACTACATCCGATTCGACGAAAGAAAACCAACGGAATCGACCGTTCGTCAATCGGAGGTCGTTTGATATTTTAACATCACAAAATTTAATCTTAAACAAAAACCGTATCCGAAAATTTCGGGTATTCAAAAGTCGATCGGAAATATACCAATATTATACTCAAATTGATCGTCGTTTAGAGACGATCAAAACAAGATATTGCGCGTCGAAATCAGAGGCTCGATGCGCACATACGGGCATTTATAAACATCTCAAATAAATGAATAAAAAAGAAAGAAAGAGAATAATAATTTCTGCTACAGTAACAGACCGTGTCCTTCTGCAGATTTAAATATATCTATATATACATATACAAAATAGAAATATATATTAAAAGACTAATGACATCATAGAGGATGTGGTCATGGATGAGGTCATGGCTGATGTTATAAATATGTAAATATATATATATGGGAAGCTTCTTGGAAGTTTCCCTCTTCCAATTGCCTCCTCTCCCTATATAAGAGATTCCAACGAAGCCATCCCTTCTTTTCTACCCATTTCTCTCTCAAACCCAGCCGTTGGGAGCTTAAAGTTCTCCCCCTTGCCTTGCTGGAATTATTGTCCAGCACCCCAATATTGTTGTTGCAATCTTCCAAGCCATGCCCCTGCAGCTCATGCCCCTGCAGCTACGGCTTCTCCAGCAACTAATTTACAGCCGAAGCTACAGCCCAAAGCCCTGAGAGCCTTCAAACAGTCATTGGAGTTGCTGCATGTCAAAATTTATCTCTAAATTTTGGAGATACCTTTAGGTACCTCCTTCTCCATCCTTATTGCTGCCATGCATGAAGTATTCACAAGATTTTGGTGTTCCTTTGATATCTAATCTTTCTATTAACCAACCACTCTATTCTGATGGTGATTGCCTTTTATATTTTTGTTTCTTCCTTGTTCGTTTGCTCACAATCTGAATCTGGGCATATTTCTTAAATGCAATCCTCCAATCTGGAGATTCTCTAAATAACCCCTACTTCTGCTCATCTTTCGAGTACTCTAGATTCTTTGTATGAATAAATTAATATCCGAAGGAATTGGTTTCAAGCTTGCAGTAAAATATATAATATCATCGTACTAATTTTCTTTTACATATGTTAGTTGCTTGCTACTGCCACCTCAACAATAGTTGGAAGAGCTGCTGATTTTATCCCCTAGAACTTTTGATAATCTGAAAAGTCACTACTGCATGCTGAGTTTAGTCTCTAAAACATTAGATATACAAAGTACAATTCCTTCTCCCACTCTCCTTGCTGCCATGCATGTGCCATAATCCCTTCTTTTAAAAAAATGTCATGAAATTTCTGATGTAAAGTCTCCATTAAATAGTTTTAAGGAAATTAAATTAATTTTTCTGTATCTAACTGTAAACTAATGTAAACTGTTAGTTAAAAGAAAAAAATAAAATTAAAGTTAATTTTATGTAACTGTCAGGATCTGTTAGTAATATATATATATATACACTTTTAAAATTGATCTATCAGTTGCAGTTAGCAAGCAATATACTGCAAGATTGTACATATATTCCATTAAACAATACACGTCACGTTTGTGCCATTAATATTGCATTTCAAAAGATCTGCAGTTTTCCATTAGAAAAAGGACAATTCTATCTTGAATCTATTTCATCAAGAATCTCAATTTTTAATTTTGCTCTTAAACTATTTTCTTAGCATATATGTATATATAGATATATACATTAGACAACTCCACACGTATTTCTTTGTGAAAGTTGTAAGTAAGGTTAAACTATATAAACATTTAGCTTACTCATTATCCATAGTACAGACCAATACCATTATTAAAATGTTAGTTAAAATACTTGAGATTCTCACACAAGTTGATTCGTTGAGCAGATCGTGTATCAAGTCAACATACAAATTCTGCATCTATTTTCTATAATTTTATCTTGGAACAATAGCATAAAAGTTCTTGAAATTAATAAGATGAAAGTCCTTTCTTATAGAATACATGTTCGGTCAGGGTAAAAGCATGAAATCAACTGGTATATATATAAGGATGTATATATATATATATATATATTAATGTTCTGCAAACTCCTCACACAACTTTATTATGAAACTCATTAACTTAGCACCTATGAAGTTGTCTAAATTCATGCATCTCATATATTTTTAATTGGTTATCTCACATTTCCTTAGAGTTGTTTCAGACACATAAGCCATTCTTCTATCTCGTAACATCCATGTGAACATAATGGTCCTCAATCTACCGTGGGATATCAATGTATGCCCACATTATTATTCCCTATTAAAATCTGGAATCAATTAGGCTGAGTTCCTATACCATCTTTGTAACGATTTTGCTACATTCCCTGGAGCACAGGATACTAGAAACACATGTTATTCTTGTAAATAATAAATATGCTTGCAATAGATCATGGTGCATCAATCAGCTATTAATCACGATCGGTGAGTACTTCGATCTCTACAAGATTATCTATGAGATCCATGTTATATTTTGAGTTGCTCATGATCTGCCAACATGTTATTGTACTTTATATATATAAGGGAAACCCATTGAAAGATTCAAATGATTTTTCTTAATCACTTCGATTTATGGAAATACACATTTAGACTCGATAAGACATGAACATGAGTAGTTCAGACAATCAGTCCATCATAAGGAGACCATCTGGTAGTAGGAACTCATATTAACCAGTACTAGAGCTCTATCCCGGCTTAATTTCTGACATGTTTTCTCTTAATTGCAAATATAGTCACTATATACTTTACATTAAATGATCCAAGGTCTAAACATTTTCATACGACAATCTTTTATATGAGATCCGCTAACCTTAAATCATTACAATTGGAATTATTGACAAGATAATCAGATCTGTAAAATTGATCACATAGAAGATTAAGGAGGGATTGAGGAATCAAACATGTATGATGGTGGATCAGGACATCAATTAATTGTGCCGGTCATGGTGACCTTTGCACCTGACTGTGCGAAGGCGCGGTGACCCTCAACTGGGCGGAAGATAGGAAGCCCAGATTAGGCAGCGGCCGCCAAGTGCGCGGGTCTAGGATCCCAGTCCCTTTTCGGTTTTTACGCGAGCTCGCAGTGTTTTTACGCCTCGTTGGGATCCCGACTTTAGACCAGTTACGCTGACCCTGTTTTAGGATACCCAGGCGGGGGATCCTTGGTTTTCAGTTTTACGTACGAGCTCGGTTGCCCGTTACCGGTCGGGCTGTTTTTCTAGAGTGACTTTTCCGGGAAGTCCCTCTCACCCGTCTCAGTGGCGTAGTTTGGGAGTAGACCTATCCCTCTATTGGACCGTCCTTCCAATTAGGGGGCGAGACGGAAGAGCCCTTTTGTTGGCTTCTTCACCGCTTGAGTTTTCTTTCGCCAACAGAATTGGCGATTCTACATCCAGATCATCCATATCTATATCTGTATCTACATCATCTAGAGTTACATTGAGACAGTTGCACTTGAGGTTTTAAGGGATTACAATTAAAGTTGAGTAAATGGAAAAGACTCTAATCTAATTCGAAATCTCATTAAGCTAGTGGACGTGTTGGGAACTTAGTTAGGATGCATTATACAACACCACATGCCTACGGAGGCACCCCAACCCTAAGACGTTTCCCAAGTCTTAGAATCATAGTGTGAGGTTTCACATGAACCAAGACCACAGACTATCCACTAGACTTAAGAATTTAATAAATCATTATATCTTCTCATCTCATCTTTCCCATCATCAAAATTCACAAATATGATCTCTAAGTAATATGAGAATAAAATATACGTACTTATGATCAATGAGTTACCGTAGACATATGCTTATGTGGGAAATGTGGGGATAAGGGCTGATCATGAGATGTTCTTACTAAAAATTTGGAAACCTTTTACATTTGCAAGTAGAATTAAATTTTAAATTTGAGTTGCTCATGCCTCTCTACTTGCTTTCTTTTGTAAATAATAAATGCCTGTCATTTTTATATAAACTTATGGGAAGTACCAGCACCCGCTGACGCCTTTTCTTCCTTGCACGCATGGCAGGCAAGGAACCTTTAGCACAGTAGCGGGTTAATGATTTCAGGAGATAAATTTTATACCCAATGGTATGGTTTATTTTGTGCCAATTTTTGTTCAATTTTTATTGCATTATGTTTCTTTCTCTTCAGTCAGATTTTTGGGATATACTGTATGTACTGTCAGACTTTGTACATGTGAAATATATGGAAGTTAATGAAATAAGATTTTGGTGACAATTGTTCAAATAACTTGTGGTTATGATTGTGAATGCCATGTGGAAAATTATCCGCGCGAAAAATTTCCCGGTTTTTCTGTCACTTAATGCGATCTCATGTAAATGAATTATTGCGAGATGCGCGTAAACGGGTACCCGGATCCTGAGGGGCTGACATGAGTTGCCTCCAAACCTCCGTATGGATCTCCAGAATTTCATCGTCCCCTCACTCTCCACCCATTGAACGATGGCCCCCGCCCATACTCTTTCCGATTCCATGCACTTAAAAAATAAATGTTCTGCATCCTCTTCCATCCCTTCGCACCTGTCACACATCGAGTCCTCAACGCCAAGAATCTGCCCCCTCTGTGCCTTGTCCCATAGGCACCCCTTTCTGAAGCACCACAAAAAAACCTTGACTCTGTTCGGTATCCTTGAGGCCCAAATGAATTTTACATCTGCGCAAAGGTTAGAATCACGCTCCTTTGTCCCTCTCCTCAGCTCCTCGTATGCCTTTTAACAGAGAATCGGGTATCACTCCATGCAAAGTGGTCCACGACCGACGAGAACTCCCTTTGTTCCGGCAAGTCGGCAAGCATCCTGAGATAATCTTCTGTTCTTTGGTCCGACAGCACATTCATGAACTGCGGTGCCCAAGTCCCATCCACGGTCGTCTGGAACAGAGAGCCCTCTTTCGTCGCTGCAAACACGGAAAGTCTCAAAAATCTCTCCTCCAGCGCACCATCGTCCGTCCAATCATCCTGCCCGAATCTAAATCCGTGGTCATCGCCTATTGTAGGTCAGAGTTTATGCGACAATAGCGGTAACACCTGTCGAATCCCAGCCCAAAGAGGTGACTCAAAATGACATCTCCTAGCCTAAAGCTCACCCTCCACGCCATAAATAGCTCTTAGCAGCCTGACCACCAACGAGTTTGAAGAACCCCAAATCCGAGTCACCCATTTAGCCAAGAGTACCTCATTCATACACCCCACGTCACGCACTCTAAGGCCCCCATAGATGCATCTTTTAGTAACATCTTCCCACTTGACCAGGGGTAACCCGACCTACGCTGCTTCCCATCGAACTAGAGGAACCTCCTCATTAAGGTCTCTAATCTCCTTCGGACTCCAACCAGCATCAGCCTCATGGAGTAGAACAAGATCGGATGGCTGAGAGCACATGCTTGAGCAGAACCAACTTTCCTCCCCTGGATAAAGCAACCGCCTTCCACCCTGCTAGTCTCTGTTCCACCTTTTGTATCAGCCCGTCCCAATCCGCCTTCCTCAGCTTTCCTTCCACTAATTGCAATCCCAAATACATGACAGGTAAATCTCGTAAAGGACACTCGATCAGCGTCGTAAGGCCAGCACGGTCCGCCTCATTCATCCCAAAGGTAATAACAACTGACTTGTGCATGTTGATCTCGAGTCCAGTGAGCGAGCTAAAGATCTTAACCAGGTGCACCGCATTTGCATTATGTACCTCTGTACCCCATAATAGTAGGATTGTGTCATCAGCGTACTGCAAGAGGGGGACTGAGATGCCCCCCCTCCTGTATCCCTCGCTCCACCCAATCTCAATAGCTTGCCTGAAAAGCACGCCCAGTGCATCTACAACCAACACGAACAACATAGGTGCCAATGGGCAACCCTGTCTAACTCCTCTCGGAGGCTGGAAAAATCCCCCCTCTGGTTTGCCATTCAACAAGATGGAGTTGGAAGATGTGGTAACACATCTTTTCATCCAACTCAACCAAGCCTCAGGGAAGCCTCTATTTCTTAGAGATAACCACAACACAAGAACCTCCAGTCAACACAATCATAGGCCACAACGAAATCTAACTTCCATAAAGCCCCTCTCATCTTCATCCACTTCCAGACCAAGCAAATCTCCGAGGCCATGACCAAACCGTCCGCCATCTGTCTCCTCGGGATGAAAGTCGACTGCCATGCAAAACCACCAAGCCCAGAACCCTCCTCAGCCTGTTCGCCAACAACTTGGCCACAATGACATACATCGCACTGGAGAGTGCGATTGGCCTGAAGTCGTCGACCCTCACCGAATTTTCCTACTTCGAAAGAAGAAACAGTAGCGTCATGTTGATCTTCTCGAACCCATTGTTTTCTTCTCTAAATTCGTTCAGCACCCCCCATAATTTCCCCCTTCAAAAGATCCCAGAACTCGTAATAAAACAAACCCGGGAAGCTGTCCGGTCCAGGGGACCCATCCGAGTTCAAATCCCATACCGCATGCTTCGCATCTGCCTTACAGAAAGGGGCTAGCAAGCCCTCCGCCTGCTCCGACGACAAAGATGACACCCATGTTCCCAACCCCCTCCAATATACCTCCGCGTCGTCTGAATAAAGTGGCCCCTTCGTGCGCCTCCAATCGCCACCTCCCCGGACACACGAGTACCTTTGACCTCCACCTCGTGAATAAAATTTTTCCTCCGCCGATCCGAGGCCTTGGAATGGAAAATCTTGTGTTGGCATCCCCCTCTCTGAGCCACTTCTGTCTGGATCATTGCCTCCACTCTACCTCCTCCTTTCTATCCTCCAGAAGCACATCTTGTCGCTTCATGAACTCCTTCTGGTCTAAACCTCTATAGTCATCCATCTCGTCCAACCTAGTGACCTCCTCCTATACCTCTGCCCTTTTCTCCTTCCACCTTGCCTTCAGATCTCTTCCGAAAGCCATAAGGAAATATTTCAAAGATTGCAGCTTAGCCGCAAATCTCGCCACCGCCGAAGCTTCCGACGTGTACCTTTTCTACTCCGCTCAACCACCTGCCTGAAGCCCTCTTCCAGGCCAGCTCCGCTCAAAACGGAAAAATAATCTGGACCGTCCCTCCTCACCCGAAGACCACAGAATCGGCGTGTGATCCGTTGACCACAGAATCGGCGCGTATACCGAAAGGGGCTAGCAAGCCCTCCTCCTGCTCCGACGACAAAGATGACACCCATGTTCCCAACCACCCCCAACCCCCTCCAATATTCCTCCGCGTCGTCTGAATAAAGTGGCCCCTTCGTGCGTCTCCAATCGCCACCTCCCCGGACACACGAGTACCGTTGACCTCCACCTCATGAATAAATTTTTTCCTCCGCCGATCCGAGGCCATAGAATGGAAAATCTTGTGTTGGCATCCCCCTCTCTGAGCCACTTCTGTCTGGATCATTGCCTCCACTCTACCTCCTTTCTATCCTCCAGAAGCACGTCCTGTCGCTTCATGAACTCCTTCTGGTCTAAACATCTATAGTCATCCATCTCGTCCAACCTAGTGACCTCCTCCTGCACCTCTGCCCTTTTCTCCTTCCACCTTGCCTTCAGATCTCTTCCGAAAGCCGTAAGGAAATATTTCAAAGATTGCAGCTTAGCCGCAAATCTCGCCACTGTCGAAGCTTCCGACGTGTACCTTTTCCACTCCGCCTCAACCACCTGCCTGAAGCCCTCTTCCAGGCCCGCTCCGCTCAAAATGGAAAAAGAATCTGGACCGCCCCTCCTCACCCGAAGACCACAGAATCGGCGTGTGACCCGAAGACCACAGAATCGGCGCGTATACCGAAAACTTAGCATAAACTCATGATAAAGTAACATCAATATACAAGTAACACAAGTAATGAATCTAATATAAAGATCGATATATACTTCACAACATTTCAAAAACATAGAAATGGTAGGTGAATATAAAATGTACTTACAATGCAATGTCAAAATAAAAAAAATGTACCTTTACTCAAAAATAAATAAAAAATGTACACCTAGCAACGATGAGGACGAATGAGAAAAAACTTGACGGAGGAGTGTCACGAAGGCAAAGGAGCTTTGCAGTGCCAAAGAAGCTTAGAAGTAGAGGAGTTTCATAGTAGAGGTTGGAGGTGGACGAACTTTGTAGCGGTCCAGCGAGGGCGATTTGGCTTCAGGGCCATCGGAGATGGGGTTTCAGGAAGAAAGATTCCGGTTTTTTGGAGATGGGTTCGAGAGGGGGTATCAAGAACATAGGAGTTTGTTGGAGGGGGACGGAGTCTGGTTGGATTCGGATCTTGAAGATGTGTTTCCTGCTTTATGTTGAAACGAAGAGTTTTCATGATAACAAAATTACATTCTATTGATCTTGATACCTATTTTATATATGTACGTTGATAATGAACAAGGAGGATGCTTGGAAATGGAAGGGAAGCACAAGATTTGTCATAACTGGATACTACATTTGAGTGAAATACGAATAATTTCAATGGACAACAGTACAATAAGAATAGCACAAGTTGCTTTATTTCGAGGCATATTGTAAAAATATAGTCTATCATGTATTGCACAAGGCCTTCGTATACTCGAATCCTACACTTGAATAAATTTTAGGATCAAATTTCAATCTAATAGCAACTGTGGAGAAATTAGGGAACCAATAGAACGAATTTTATTCAACAGAACAGGAATTATACGAGTCCTCGACAAGGATGCCGAACAAAGAAGGGCTATAAATATAAATGGATATACAACAACAAAGCTTTTTCCCACATGAAGTAGGGTCATAAATGGAAATAGCTATAATAAATATAAATCTAAAATAGAAAATATATCAATGTCTATATTAGTGTAATGACATTAACACTCCTCAAGTAGAAGCATATTTGTAGACCATGTCCAACTTCGAAGTCAACAATGAGATGTGCTTCTTTGGAAGGGCCTTTGTAAATATATCTGCAAGTTGGAGCTCCGTAAAAATGTGAGTAGTGACCTTTCTCGTATTGCATCTCAAATAGAATGGCAATCCACCTCAATATGCTTGATTCACTCATGAAAAATAGGATTGGAGGTAATATAAATATCGAACTTGTTGTCACCGTAAAGAGGAACTAGGGTAGTGGTAGGCAGCGCAATACCCATGTTCTTGTAGAAAAAAATGAACCACGTAATCTCACAAGTAGCTTGAGCCATAACTCTGCACTTGATCTGAATCTTGTTGTGCCATGTGATAAGTTGTCCACCAACAAACCTGACAAAACTAATGGTGGATCGTATATCCTCATTAAGAAATGAAAACTTATGCAGTCAGCATCAACATAAGAATTTTTTTGAGTCAAAAAAGGTAGAAACACTCCGGAGGTGTCCGACCCAAAATATATTAACTTAAAGGTAAGGTAAAGTACTACATCGGTGGAGATCTTAATGGACATGTGGGAAAAGACGCTTCAGGGTATGCTAGTGTTCATGGAGGACATGGTTTTGGGGATAGAAATGAAGAGGAAAAGGCCATCCTGGATTTTGTAACAGCATATGATCTTTTCATAGCAGGCACTCTCTTCAAGAAGAGGGAGGAACATTTAATTACTTATAAGAGTAGGCCGACTAGAACACAGATAGATTACTTTGCATTGAGGAGAAGCGATCGGTTGTTTTTGTAAAGAATGCAAAGTAATCCCATGAGAGAGTTTGACAACCCAACATCGCTTGTTAGTCTTGGATGTACAAATGAAAGGGCTCGTAAAGAAAAGGAGGGTTTCTAAGATAACTAGAACTAGATGGTGGAATCTTCCACTGAAGCAAGAGAGCTTCAGGGAGAAGGTTTTAGAAGACTTATCTTGGGATTGTAGCGGTAGTGCAAATGAGATGTGGGAGGCAGTAGCATCTTGTATCCGAAAGGTAGCCAAAGAGATCTAGGAGAGTGAAAGGGAGGAGCACCAGGTCAAAAGGAGGCTTGGTAGTGGAGTGAAGGGGTGCAAGAGAAGCTAAAAATAAAAAGAGCTTGCTTTAAAGCTATGTCTAAGGATAGAACAGAAGAAATTGTCGCAAACTACAAAATAGAGAAGAAGGAAGTAAAGAAGGCTGTAAGCAAAGCTCAGTCAAAAGCTTATGAAGTTTTGTATAAAAATCTCGACTCTAAGGACGGACAGAAGGATATATTCAGGTTGGCCAAACAAGAGAAAGAAAGACCAAAGACCTTTCTCAAGTGAGATACATTTAAGGACGAGGAAGGTCATGTGCTTGTTACTCAGAAGGATATAAAGACTAGATGGGAGCAGTATTTCCATAAACTTTTCATTGGGGAAGGAAATAGAGATCACTTTGGGTGATCTAGCTAGTAGTGAAAGTTACTTGAATATGCAAGCTATAGACGGATACAAAGAAAGGAAGTAGAGGAGGCTTGGAAAGTTATGAGACCCGGGAAAGGTGTAGGATCAGATGACACCCCTGTAGAAGTATGGAGAGTTTTAGGTGAGCGTGGTTTGACTTGGCTTACGAATCTATTCAACGTTATTAGGCGAAGTAAAAAAATGATTGAAGATTGGAGGAGTATCGTAGTGCCTCTTTATGAGAATAAAGGACACATTCAAAATTGTTTAAATTATAGAGGTATCAAGCTGATGAGACACACTATGAAAATTTGGGAACGTGTGATCGAAAGAAGGTTGAGGCAAGTTTCCAACGTAAAAGAAAATCAATTCGGATTCATGTCAGGTCGCTCAACGATTGAAGCTATCCATTTGTTGAGGAGAACAATGGAGATTTATAGAGCTAAAAGGAAGAACCTCCATATGATCTTTATTGATTTGGAGAAGGCTTATGATTCTGTCCCACGACAGATATTGTGGAGAGTTTTGGACAAGAGACAAGTACAAGTCCTATACATTAACCTCATAAAGGAGATGTATGATAGGCTTTATCCTGTGTAAGGACCCTGTCTGGGAAGACTGGATATTTTGACATCAACATTGGTTTAGATCAAGGTTCTGCTTTGAGTCCATTTCTTTTTACTTTGATTATGGATGAGTTGACAAGTCACATTCAGGATGAGTTACCTTGGTATATGTTATTTGCTGATGATATTGTGTTAATCGACGAGACTAGAGATGGAGTAAATGAGAAGCTTGAGGTCTGGAGATATGAGTTGGAGACTAAAGGATTCCGTATAAGCAGGGTTAAGACGGAATATATGGAATGCACATTTGATGGAAGCAATGATGAAGAACCCGAGGTGAAGATTGGTGATGATAACATTCAGTTTCATTTAGATATCTGGGATCTATTCTGCAACATGATGGGGAAATTGATGGAGATGTTACTAATAGAATAAATGCAGGCTGGCTAAAGTAGAGAAGAGCCTTTGTTGTTCTCTGTGATAAGAAAATTCCTTTAAAAATTAAAGGAAAGTTTTACAAAGCAGCCGTGAGATCTGCCATGCTCTATGGATCTGAGTGTTGGCCAGTGAATCATAGACATGTGTAGAGAATGAATGTAGCAGAAATGAAAATGCTAAGGTGGATCTGTGGCCACGCGTAAAGATCAGATTCGGAATGATGCAATCAGAAAGAAAGTTGGTCCAGTTCCTCGCTTTCGTTGCCAAAAAAGGAGCACAATGTGTCATCCTCTGGTACAAAAGTGGATCTTGTGGCCTTAGCAAGCAAAGGCTCGAGTCCGTGGACCCAGAGAAAAATCTTAACCTTCATAGGGGATCTACATGGTACAAATCAAGTCACAACCTCTTTCTTTGATACTTAGATCGAACATCAAGCTAACAGTTAGAGCTTTGCAAGCCCTTCTTCACCCAAAAATAGCCATCGGGCCAAATCCAGCAGTCATGGCCCTCAGAAGGACCACTACACATTTCAGACATCTACAAGAACTACCCAAACATTGCTCAGATAGGGGAGAGGAGAAACAAGGCATCTGCTGCCCATTCACCCAAGCCATCTTAACAGATACATCATGATCATCAACAATCGTAGAGGTGTGGGAAATGCTCCTAAAGAGGTCTATCACCATATTGGTCATCCGTCCAGAACCTAAAAGCCTCACCATTGCCCAGAATCGGACGTGTATATATGGACAACTCGTGATGACAAAACAAATCCATTTCTAAAAAGCAGAGGAAAGGCATTTGTTGCAAATGTAGAGATATGTTCCTATATTTCTGTACTCTTTAATATATTTCTTTTCCTCTTGTCTGCTTTATGTAATTTTCCCATAAGCCTCTCCTCTATATAAGAGAGCCTACGGCTTAAGGAATAAACAAGTCTCTTATTTTTCCCAACATGGTATAAAAGTGGTGGTCCTAGACCATAGCTTTTGTACCCGAAATCCTAACCCCACCTCTTGCCCTCTCATGCGGAACTGCCCTACCCGCGGACCCTCTGCCCAATGCCCGTCACGCGCGACCTCTCTTGTTGGCTCGTCTCACCGTCAGCGGCCCTCGCTGCCCACGGCCTCCCTTGCGTCACCCCACCTTCAGCGGCAAGCGTCGCTACATCTCCTGTGGTCGAAGCTGTCGTCGTGCCAGTTTTTTTAGGGGGTTGGTCGCGACTTGAGTCTACACATGCAACCAACTTCCCTTATGTCAGTATAGACAATTATTTCGTCAAGTCTACGATCCTTGTCTTCTTTGACCAGCAAGATGTTAGAGAACATGATTGATATCCCCACTACGGGCACCTTCAGAGGTCCAGCGCCCATAGTCAAGATGGATGGATCGAATTACGGGTTATGGGTCATGTAGTTCAAGAACCTAATGAAGTTAATGGGTAAGAAATATTCTTACCGTGAAGAGTTGAGGGAAAAGACAAGGTTGTATATCTCATGGGAGGTTGATGATGCATATGCTCAGATCTGGTTATATGGTACCTTGCTACCAGAGATTGCAAACGATGTCCTACACCAGCCTACTGCCAAAGCCATATGGGATCTTCTTGCTGCCACGTATTCACAGGCCAAGAATGAGAAAAATTCTATAGCTTCAGCATGACACCTTCACTATACAGCAGAATACTCGACCCCTACATGCGCACTATACTGCCTTGCGAGGGATGTTTGAGAAGCTTCATAGATTCATGCTTCTCACGGCTACTCCAAAGCAGTTAAAGACATACCATAATGTTACGATGGTTGGAGTCTTCCTGTGCCTCTCTTGACTCACAGTATGAGGATGCTTCTTCCCAGATATTGGTCGATGCTACCATTCCTCCCATGGAGGAGGCCTTCCGTAGATTGAGTCGGATTAATATTTCAACTCATTCTTCTGTGCCGAATTCCTCTGCCATGGTGGCCTCTCGTGGAAAAGGCGGTCCCTCTCAGTTATGTGGACGGCGATCGTACGGTAGAGGTAACCGTAGTCGTGGACCATCTTGTACATGTTGTCATTGATCTGGTCATTCAGAAGATATATGCTGCTCCAAGCATGATTTCCCAACGTCAGCACGTAGCAGAGCAGGTTCAGCATTATGCAGCTCCACCCACATCAGATCAGCGATATGATGAGCTTGTGTCTCGACTAAGAGACATCATGCCCCCAGTTAATACCTCTTCACCTGCTTCAGAGAACATCTCGAACAATGCTGCTACTGCAGGAGCCATGGAAGGTCGTATCGATATCGATATCGTTTCGATATCGTATCGATACGATATTTCGACGATATATCGCTGATATATCGCCGAAATATCACCCATATCGATGAGCTTTTGTGAAGAAAATGCCTGGAAATCGGGATATATCGCCATATCGGTGCTCATATCGGTCACATGTCGATATCGAAAAATCGACGATATATCGTCGATATATCGCGATATTTCCTTCTATGGCAGGAACTAGTACTCAAGTAGTGGTCATGCCTCTACTTCTTATCATGGTTCAGATATCTCAGGATATGACCATAGATTGTGGTGTCATTATATCATTTGTGTGGAAATAGAGATCAGCTTATAGCCTACAAGCATGTTTGTCCAGGAAGGACTGTGGTCAAAGCAGTTGGGACTCATTCCCCAATCACAGGACAGGGGGAGATCACCTTGACGCCATATATGCGGTTACAGAATGTGTTGCATGCTCCTAATTTCTCAATGAATTTATTGTCACTAAGGATTTAAATTGTAGAGCAATATTTGAATTTATTGTCACTCAGGATTTAAATTGTAGAGCAATATTTGACCCATCAACTCTTGTGTTTCAGGACATTCTTATAGGCAGGGTGATTGGTTGTACCGTGAGCAAGGTGGGCTCTATCGACTGGTCGAAACACCATATGCTGGACTATCTTCCCATTCCACTGGACCAGTCTCTCCCTTCCTTTGGCATTTGCGCTTCGGTCATCTTCCAGTTCAGAAATTGTGTCAAGTTCTTCCAAAAATTTCACCATGCTCATCATTCAATTGTGAGGCATGTTAGTTAGGAAAGCAACATCGGTCTATCTTCCCTAGTCCTCAGAGTCGGAGCAATAACTCCCCTTCTGAGTTTTTCCATGTAAATATTTGGGGTCCAAGTTGTGTTCCTGATCAGCATGGACAGATTTTATTTATACTGGAAATGCAATAATAAATTTCATTAGAGAAGTGCAGAATGTTTTTTCCACCTCTATCAAAATTGTAAGGACTGATAATGAGTTGGAATTCTGTACACATGTACTCTCTCAATTCTTATCATCCCATAGTATTCTTCATCAAACATCATGTGCATATACGTCTCAATAGAACAGTGTTGTTGAAAGAAAGCACGGTCAACTTGTTGATGTCACCCATACCCTCCTGATCCAGAGCTGTGCACCTCATTTATTCTGGGGTGATGCAGTTCTCACAGCATGTTATATCATTAATCGTATGCCCTCGTCGGTGCTGAGGAGAAGATTCTTTTCCCCTTGTTTTTCATGACAAGGAGTTGTCCTCTCTTAGCCCTCGTGTTTTTGGATATGTTGTGTTTATCCACCGGTTGTCTCCTGGGATTGACAAGCTCTCTCCTAGGGTTGTCAAATGTGTCTTTGTCGGGTACTCTAAAACTCAAAAGGGTTATCGTTGTTATGATCTGTTACACATGAGATATTATGGCAGCACAAATGTCACACTTTTTGTGAATATCATGTATTTTTCTCCTACAGATGACAGGTTGACACCTTCAAATTCAGACAGTGAGGTTTATATTCCATCACCCATGGACAAACCACCTTCCTCACCATCTCTACTAACACCTCCTCCATCACCACCATCAGCCCCACCACCTGTCATTGTTCTGATTCCACCACTACTACATCACTACAATCAACGACCTGGTCATGTTCATAGTCCGTCATCTAGCACGCCCCAGGTTTGTTCTGATAACATTACTTCTAATGATGGGATTGATATTGTTTCTCAGTAGGGGTTATCTCATGAGGTTGATGATCAGGTTGGAAGCAGGAATGATGATGATGATCTTGATTTACTTATTGCTATTAGGAAGCAGAAGAGTTCCTCTGCCTTATATTTGATTAATTCTCACGTCAGCATCGAGCGTCTGATGGATGATTTCAGAAGATTTGATGATGCTTTGTCCATTGTGACCATACCATGGACTTACCATGTGTCATTAACAGATAGCAGGTGGTGTGTAGTTATGGAGGAGACGGCGGCCCTTCAGTCCAGAGGTACTTGGAGTCTGGTCCCAGCCCCCACTGGTGCGTCTCTAGTAAGTTACAAATGGGCATTTACAGTGAAGCAAAATGCAAATGGCAGTATCGATCAAAACAAAGCTCGACTAGTAGCACGTGGCTTTACTCAGACATATGGAGTGGATCACCTTGACACCTTCTCTCCAGTTGCTCGTCATTCTACCATACAGATTCTTTTATCAGTTGGCGTGGTTGGAGATTGACTTTTATTTCAGCTTGATGTTAAGAATGTATTTTTGTATGGTGATCTTCAGGAGGAAGTCTACATGCAGCAGCCCCAGGGTTTGCTACTGAGGGGAAGTGTTTACAAGTGTAAAGACTTCATAAGGCAATCTATGGAGATTTCATTGGGGCATTCCCTACTAACGATGCGTTGCATCGTCCGAACGCAATGAGAAGTTGGCAAGGGCTGCTACATCGTTGCTCGAATGTAGTTCAAAACTTGCAAGGATTCTCGCATGAGGAACGCATGTGAGAAAATAAGCCAGTTTTGTTGCATCGTCGTTCGGATGCAGTCCAAAATTTGCAAGGGTTCTCGCCAAGGCCCTAAATGTCGGTTTCGGTCACCATTTCGGTATCGACCAAAATAGAATTGCGATGGAATTTCGGTGGAATTTCAACCGGAATTTCGGTCATTTCGGTCATTTTTTGTACTAGGACCCCCATATTTCGGTCATTTCGGTCATTTCGGTCGAATTTCGATTTCGACTGGATATCGATATTCGACAGAAATTCGACCGAATTTCGCTGAAATTTGAGGCCATGGTTCTCGCACGATGGACGCATGCGGGTAAAGAAGTTAGTCCAAAAGAGGTTGCAAAAAAGTTATGGAAAGGTAGTTGGAATATTGGCACTTTGACTGGTAAATCGATGGAGATAGTCGATACAATGGAAAGAAGGAAGATTCATATACTGTCTCCAAAAGAGAAAATGGGTTGGAGAGAAAGCAAGGAGATCGAAAAGATAGGCTTTAAACTTTGGTATTTGGGTAAAGACAATGGCAGAAATGGTGTTGGACTGGTTGTTCGTAAGGATTTAAAGGATTGTGTTGTTGAGGTGCAAAGATACAGGGATCGAATTATTTTGCTAAAAGTGGTGATCGAAGAAGAAATTCTGAATATCATCTCAATTTATGCACAGCAAATTGGCTTAGATGAAAGTATTAAACAAGTTTTTTGGGAGGATTTGGATAAGAATATGCAAGGAATCCCTCAAATAGAGATGATTGGCCTAGGTAGAGATCTTAATGGACATGTGGGAAAGGATGCTTCAGGGTATACTAGTATTCAAAAAGGATGTAGCTTTTAGGACAGAAATGAAGAGGGAAAGTCATTCTGAATTTGTAACGGCTTATGATCTTTTCATAGCAAACACTCTCTTCAAGAAGAGGGAGGAGCATTTAATTACTTAGCATGGTTCTAAATTTTGCGAAATTTTGGCAAAATATCACCGAAATTTTGGTTTTGATGGGTTGGATATATCGAAAACTCTATACAAGTTGATTTCCCGGATTTCAACCAAAATCTCGCGAGATATCGGCGAGATTTCAGGTCACCTCGCCATCTCATCCAAAATAGCGAATCTGGAATTAAAAAATCCCCACTTTCGCGAGATAGACCGAAATGTCGATCCAAATTTGCCCATTTCGATCGACACTCGGTTGCTTTGCTTCTCCAAGGTCCTCCAAGGTCTCATTTCACGCTTTTCTTCAAGGTAAGCTAAAATTGGTCAAATCTTCATCGCTTTCTTCAATTTTTTAGGGTTTTTGTTCCTAAGATGTTGATCTCACTTGGTGTAGTGTTCTTTTAAGAGATTTTGAATATGTAGCTTGATTTTTAGAGACTAAAGTTAGGGGTTTTGTATTTTATTGCACAGTAATGATGATTTATGAATGTATTTACTCGGATCTCGTGTATAACATGTAGTAAAATTTGGACTTTTGTATTTTAATGTGGAATCATGATGAGTTCTTCGAGGATAAACTCGGGTCTTAAGTTTTAGACGTAGAAAACATGTTTCGATTTATTGGTAAATGGAATTTTAAAAATTGAATAATTCTGAAAATCAAACCTTAGATTTATGTGTTATTTTACATGTTTTGTGTCTCTTAGGCAGTTTTTTCTCGAAAATGATGCCCTAATTGTTAGATCTAAGATCCTAATGTATACATGTAAGGTGTTTTTTCTAAAAATCAGAATATTAAGAGTATACTTTCAATTTCAAACACCAAGATTTTACGAGTTTGTGCATATTAGGTGTTAGAAAAATATATTAATTCCGAAAATTAAAACATAACATAATTAGGTAATTCTTAATTGTTCGCATCGTATGGTTCATGAATGATTGATTTTCAATTTTGTCGTATGTTTCGATGATCATCGTAATGGCACATTCTGAATCAGGATCTGACAGTTCTGAGGATCAGATGGAGGATTTCATTGGGGACATTGGTTAGAGGTATGCCTCAACTCCTGATGGCAACAAAGCCAAATCACAATGCAATTTCTATGAGAAGAAGTTGAGAGGAGGGGGATCACGACTATGAAGCAACATCTTGTTAGAAATATATGAATGTTGCCAAGTGCACGTGTTGTCCCAAAGATGTGAGGGACAAGGAGAAGGTCAGCTTGGACGGGAAGAAGGATAGGGATACATAGAAGGTAAGGAGGGATGAACCATTCAAAGAATTAATTTTTGAGAAGGAACAACGTCCTCTCATATTTAGACGACGATAACTTTGCCTACCCCGCTGACATTCAGTCTACAGCGGAGAGGAAGTCATAGAGGAGGGCAACAAAAGAATCAATGAGGAGAGAACTCAATGGTGCACAAGGCAGTTTCTATGGTTCAGGTGGCAGTGGAAGTGGCTCTGGAGGTGCACCAGTACCACCACCCACAAAAAAACACAAGGGGAAGGGAATTGAACCCTTCTTGATGAGGAGCAAATCCATGCAATACAAGCCCAGCAAGGATTCAAGGCAGAAGACGGTGATGTTCACCAATGCACGGCAGAGGGTGGGAAAGGCTATCAGCAAGCTGTTCTTTAAGGAGAGCATTCATGCTAACGTTGCTAGTGGATCATTTCTCCAACATGCCATTGGTGAGATCATTGTAGCATGAATGGGAGCGAAGGCTCCCACATCCTCCATTGATGAGATCGTTGCAGCAGGAACAGAAGTGAAGGCTCCCACATCCTACGAGATAATGAATAAATATCTTGGGATGGAGAAGGAAGAGATGAATGAGTATATCGTCGAGCTGGGGAGGAGATGGCCAAAGTATTGGTGACGATGATGTGTGATGGGTGGGCGAGCTACACAAGGAAGCATATCATCAAATTCCTTTTTTATTGCAATGAAAAGACATTTGTTTTGAAATCTGTCGATGCATTTGAACATGTGAAGGATCACAAGTACCTGCTGAAGTTGATGAAGGACATCATCAAAGATGTTGGGAAAGAGAACATTGTACAAATTGTCACGGATAATGGCAGCAATTTCAAGAAAACTGGTGAAACAATAATGAAGTCTAGTAGCTACGGCCTTTTTAGACACTGTGTGTTACACATTGTATTGATTTAATTATAAAGGACTTCAACAAAAGAAAGCTCGTTTCAAGGGTGGTGGAGCAAACACGGACGATCACCACATTCATTTACAACCATTCCAAAGTGTCGACGTGGATGAAGCGGATGTGCAATAGTGAGCTAGTGAAGCCTGGCAGCACATGCTATACAACCAATTTTACAGCGTAGCAAAGCCTGAAACAACACAAGACAGGGTTGAAAACCACGTGTTGCCAAGGTGAATGGTTCGAGATACCTGAAGCTCATGCTAAAGGAGGATGAAAAGTGGAGACATTGATCAATGATCTTCACTTTTGGGATAACGTGACTCGGGTCACGAAGACCATGGATCCAGTTATTTCTGCATTGCGGATCGTAGACGGTGATAATAAGCCCACCATGGAAGTGATTTACGAGGCAATGCGTTGCATGAGAGTGAATGTCAAAGAAGCAATTGGAAAAGGATTCAAAGCATGGTTACGCATCATAAACGAATGATGGTCCAAGATGCTCTCACATCCTCTTCACAAGGCTGGTATGTATTATGTAATAACCTAATGTATTTTTCATTTTATAGCACTTTAGAATCTGAGAATTGTGCTTGTTTGTGTCCAACTTATTACTTCAATCATAAGTACCAGTATAAAAATAGTCTTGGTACAAATGTTGACCTTTTCGCAGTTGTACAAATTGTGGTGGAGAAGCCCATCAAGGATGAGAAAAATCAGACCTTGTGCATGAACGAGGTAATCTTGATTTTGAAGCTATATTGGGACTCACAAAATATTCTTTAAGAGCATATGTAACAATTTATGACTTCAACCTATGTGCAGGTGAAGTACTTCATGGATGTTGTGGGTTCCTTTGGTCGAATTACTGGGGTAAATGGACGGGGCAGTACTCTTCCTGGTAAGAACAAAGACAAAAAGTATGTGTAGTGATGTATTACTATTATTGTTTTATCTCCACTTGAATTTTTCGCAGTTGAATGGTGGTTATTGTACGGGATGGAGGCTCCTCACCTAGAAAAGTGGTAGTGAAAGTATTGTCTCAAATCGCATATGCTGGTGGCTGTGAGAGGAACCGGAGCACACATTCAACTTGATCCATTCGAAGAGACAGAACAGGTTGGGAGAACATGGCTCAATGATCCTGTTTACGTGCACTAGAACTTGAGGTTGAAGATGAAACATGCAAGGGAGGGCCAGGACAAAGAAGACTACATAGGCCATATTGATGTTGCATACATTTTCAAGATGCACGATGATTATGCTAATGAAGATGTTCTCCAGAGGTGGATGGATTCCAATAGTGCTCATATTCTCGATCAACCAGGTGGAAGACCAAATAAGAATATAAGCCAGCAAATAGGAGCAGATGTAGGTGACTATCTGGATAGATTCGGGTGGATTACGAACCCTCTTGGAGGGTTGGAGGCCGAGGTTGATGTAGTTGCTGATAAAATTCTCCACTAGTTACAATCCAAATCCAAATCACGGGATGACAATGGAGATAATGATGATGTTGTTGTTGGCGGTCGTGGTGGATCTGGTGATGGTGGGGAAACATGTTCAGATAGGTCAGCAGGGGGTGGTTATGGACCACAAGATACAAGATTCGAGGAAGGGGTCCACGCAGGGCCTGAATATATGGAACGATGGAGGAACACACATGGACAGTTTATTCCAAGTTCGAGTCCGAGACCTATGGATTACAACGCATACGATCGTGGTCACCGTCCAACCGACAACTACATGAACGATTTGATATCATCTGTAGGATCCTTGAGCTACATGGTCATTGACAGCCCATATCGCGAAGGAACACCAAGTCCTCTGGGGGAATATAGATAATCACGCGATGAGAGATCATTTGACGTCTTCCAAGAATTCTTTCATGCTCCTCCTCCTGAACCTCCTCCTCCTCAAGCGTATGCACATCCATCATATTCATATGGTTTATAGTGTGTATGAAGGATATAGTAGATTCAACGGTGAGAACTACCAAGGTAGCCAACCTGAGCAGAGCCAGGGCAGCTTCTTTGACGATGACAATTATGGCTTTTTCCCTGATACTAAAATTTTAACAAAATTTCAGTACGCATGGTCACCGAAATGAAATCGAAATCGAGATTTCAAACTTTGCTTATAAGAGTGGCTCGACTAAAAAAAGATAGATTACTTTACGTTGAGGAGAAGAGATCGGATGTATTGTAAAAACCTGCAAAGTAATCCCAGGAGAGAGTTTGACTACCTAACATCGCTTGTTAGTCATGGATGTGCAAATAAAAGTGCTAGTAAAGAAAATATGGGTCTCCAAGATGACTAGAATTAGATGGTGGAATCTTCATTTGAAGCAATCAAGCTTCAGGGAGAAGGTTTTATAAGACTTATCTTGTAATTGTAATGGAAGTGCAAACGAGATGTGGGAGGCGGTAGCATCTTTGTATCCGAAGGGTGGCCAAAGAAATGCTAGGTGAGTCAAAGGAAGGAGCTTCGGGCCAAAAGGAGGCTTGGTGATGGAGTGGAGGGGTGCAAGAAAGCTCAAAATTAAAAGAGCATGCTTTAAATCTTTGACTAAGGATAGAACAGATGAAATTGTCACAAATTACAAAATAACGAAAAAGGAATCAAAGAAGGCTGTGAGTGAAGCTAAGTCAAAAACTTAAGAAGTTTTGTACAAAAATATCGACTCTAAAGAGGACCAAAAGGATACATTCAGGCTGGCTAAAGTAAGAGAAAGAAAGACCAAAGACCTTTCTCAAGTGAGATGCATTAAGAGTGAGGAAGGTCACATGCTTGTTACTCGGAAGGATATAGAGACTAGATGGAAGTCATACTTCTATAATCTTTTAACTGAGGAAGAAAATAGAGAGATCACTTTGGGAGATCTAGCTAGTAGTGAAAGTTATTTAAATCGTGCAAGCTATAGACGAATAAAAAGGAAGTAGAGGAGGCTTTGAAGGTTACGAGACATGGGAAAGGTATAGGACATAATGACATTCCAATAGAAGTTTGGAGAGTTTTAAGTGAGTGAGGTCTGACTTGTCTTACAAATTTATTCAATCTTATTTTGCGAAGCAAGAAAATGCACGAAGATTGGATGAGAAGCATCGTGGTACCTCTTTATAAGAACAAAGGAGACATCCAAAATTGTTCAAATTACAGAGATATCAAGATGAGGAGTCACTATGAAAATTTAGGAATATGTGATCGAAAGAAGGTTGGACAAGTTCTCAAAGTAAAAGAAAACCAATTCGGATTCATGCAAGGTCGCTCAACTATTGAAGTCATCCACTTGTTGAGGAGAACAATATAGATTTATATAGCTAAAAGGAAGAACCTCCTTAATGTGGGAAAAGGCTATTGAGCCAGCTAAGAAAGGGAAAGGAAGGCCCAAGAAGTGTTGAAATGAGACTATACGAAGGGGTCTTAGTTTCTTGTATCTAAGAACGAGAATGACCAAAGACAGATCTGAATAGAGGCAAAGAATCCACGTAGCTGACCCCACTTAATGTGGAAAAAGGCTTTATTGTTGTTGATTTAAAATAAGGAGATCGTATGTGATCTCAATCAATTAAATAATCGATTAGATCACCTAATTAATCGGTCGGAGTCAATTTAAGAGTCAATTAAGGTTAATTTATTAGAAATTTTATTCACTTTCTATTTTCGCAGACTCGCCCCTCTTATATAAAGGAGAAGGTAGTCCAATATTTTAACAGTCGAAATTTAATTAAAATTAGTTATCCAATTACCTTCTTACTCTTCTTTTCCCTTCACGTGATTTCTGCATTTCTCCTCTCAAGTTACACGCAACCAGTGTGTCTTCTCTTCTACCCTCTAATTTCTTTAAGCAAATATTTTTCCACCATCAAATTTTTTTTCACCATCAGATTTTTCTGCATCCATTGGTATCAGAGCATGGCCCACAGATCATCCTCATAATCTGACGATCCTTCCATGCATTCGCATGGGCGCAAGGTCAAGGTATCGCGTTAAACAAGCTGTCCAACAACGGTTGAGGATGAAGGAATGATGTTGCCCATGTTTCTCCAGATTCAGTCGAGTCTACAAAATCTTTCGAAGTCGTTGCAAGATCCGAGGGTTCGAGAATCTAGGGGTGCACGTGGGTCGGATAAAATCTGCAATCCAATTTGATGCTATTGGATTGGATTGATTTGATTTTATCATTCTACTGGATCAAATCAGATTGGAATTTTTAAAACCCGTTAAAGTGCGATTGGATCGGATCTTTATTAAAATCCGATCTAATCTAATCTGTTAATCCGTTAACACAAACACATATACATGCATATATAAATGCATACATACATACATATATACATAAATGCATACATAAATGCATACAATTATAATATATGAGCCGCTATTTTGAATTCCATATAATACCATAATCAATGCCATTCATGTCTTTTCCATACCAATCTTGGATATAAGTTATTTCTTCTCTCTTGAAAGGCAAACGTTAAATATCCAAAATAATAAATATATATGACTATTACTTGTAAAATTATAATCCATGTTAGTTATTCTCCTCATAGTTCCCTCTTCCTCTTATTTTATTATTGACTATCAATATTCCTCTATCTTTCCTCTCACTCCATTTCGATGATGCCCCCCCTTGCACAATGTTATTCACAGTGTCGTCGTCTCCTCCGTCATGATGTCATTGTGTGTCTCAAACAATGCAATTCCCCTCTCACGCTATACCATTTGACTTCAGTATGTTGCCACTCTTCTGATCTTTGTTAAAAGAAAACAAAGTTACGATAGTTGCATGGTATATATGTTATATATTTTTTACCCCTTTGCTTCTTATTTTTTACTTGCTCTAGCTTGGGACCTTATTTTAGAGATAAAATTGGATCAGTTATATAACGAAATGTGCTACGTCCATCTAAGAATAAATAAGCATTACTTCAATACCTAATTTTTAAATTGATATACAATATTTATTCATATTTTCCATAAAATTTGCATATTTTGATTATAGGTATGATCTTACAAATAAATACTATTTCAAGTCCATTTTAAATGGGAGGCATGACGCCTAACTAGTGGGTTGTATTTCAAGTCTATTTTGAATTCTGTATAATACCATAATCATGTCATTCCTGTCTTTTTTTCCATATCAATCTTGGATATAAGTCATTTGTTCTCTATTGAAAGGCAAACGTTAAATATCCAAAATAATAAATATGTATGACTATTACTTCTAAAATTAAATCCATGTTTAGTTATTCTCCTCACAGTTCCCTCTTCCTCTTATTTTACTATTGACCATCAATATTCCTCAATCTTCCCTCTCACTCCATTTCGATGATGACCCCCCCTGCACAATGTTATTCACAATGTCGTTGTCCCCTCCGTCATGATGTCATTGCCTGTCTCAAACAATGTAATCCCACTCTCACGCTATACCATTTGACTTCAGTATGTTTCCACTCTTCTTATTTCGTTAAAAGAAAACAGAGTTGTGATAGTTGCATGGTATATATGTTATATATCTTTTACCCCTTTGATTCTTATTTTTTACTTCCTTTTACTTGGGACCTTATTTTAAAGATAAAATTGGATCAGTTATATAACGAACTGTGTCAGGCCCATCTAAGAAGAAATAAGCATTACTTCCTTTCATTTTTAAACTGATATACAATTTTTATTCATATTTTCGATAAAATTTGCATATTTTGATTATAGGTATAATCTTACAAATAAATTCTACTTCAAATCCATTTTAAATGGGAGACATGATGCCTAACTAGTGGGTTGTATTTAACTTTGTTTTATCCTGCATACTCAATCGAATATGAATGTTTTATGATTCTCATTTTTTAATGATGTATTATAGCCTTGAAGGGTGTTCTTGGGGATAGTTGGACTTTGACATGGCTCAACATTCTAAATTAATCATTGACTTCAACTATATCCTTTCACAAAGATCACATTTTTTATTTAACTAATTTGTCTTTGTATCTTTATTTGGTAACTTTGTTGTTCTTATTTGAATCATTTGATAGAAATTAATTGTAAAAAAAATAAACTAATGCAATATTTATAAAAATTTTAAATTTCAAATTCAATATAATTCTTTAGCTCGATTGTATGGCATGTAACTTTTTATAATAAATTAATGGAGTTCTTTAACTTCCATTTGATTATGTGGTCTTCGTTTTCTTTTCTTTATATCTATGCATATTAGTGTTTTTAACTCATTTTTTAAATGTCAAGGGCTAGTTTGCTATAAAGTATAAACGTTAGAGATTAGATTGCTGAACGAGAAAATGTAAGCATAAAAATTCGATCCAATTCGTAATCTGATGGATTGGATCGATTGGATTTACATATTTGATGGATTGGATTGGATTCAAAAAAATAAAAATCTTGGATTGGACACGGATCAAGCTAAAATCCGATACACATGCACCCCTATGAGAACTTTTGAAGCGAGAATTAAAGGAGCAAGAAGACGATGTTGCAATCACAGTCCAAGTGGTTCACACACCGTGCCCACCATCATTGATGTGTGCCAAGATTCCATCGTCAGTACCCAAAGCCAAGGTTGCAGAAATCGGTAATCAGTACTCGGTCGGCGGGGTCACTGACTAAGGATTAATCGAAAGTCGGACGACTAATCAAATTCAGTGTTTTTTTATTATTTGAAATATATAAATCATTTTTATATATATTCATATATATTTGCATAGATTTATATATTTTATATATTATTATAACGAAACAAAAGAAATAATTAAATTTAAATATAACAATAAGTATATTAGAATAAGTTTGCTTCTGAAGAAAAAAATAAAAAATAAAAATCTCTATGTACAAGTGAGACGAGAAGTTGGTCGATTAGTCGAGTTGATCAATTAATAGCTGACTAGGCCTAGTCGAGTTGGCTACCTCCCCTCCGCCACACTCGACTAGTCGACCGATTTTTACAACAATGCGTCCATTAAATTAGAGTTCACTAATAAGGAGATCGTATGTGATTTCTAAATTAATTAGTTAGTCAGTTAGAGTCAATTTAGGATTTAATTTCATTTTCTTTCTATTTCTATAATTTTATCCCTCCTATATAAAGAGGATGGTAGTCCTTTATTTTAGACATGTGAAGTTGAAATTAAATTGAAGTTTCTCCACATTATCTATCTCCTCCTCTCTTCTCCCTGCACGTAATCTTTGTGGTTTACATCTCAAAATCCCTCGCATCCGGTGAATCTTCTATTCCTCCTCCCTCTAATTTCTTCCACCGAATAATTTTCCACTATCAAAATTATTTTTCCATTGTTGGAATTTTTCATTTGCATCATTCATTATCTGATAACAAGGATGTAGTCTGAAAAGGACGTGTAAACTCGCCACTCAGATTGCTCTGCCACATGTTTGGCACAGCATGCGAACTGAAAAATAGCGAGTTTCTCATGTAAGACAGTGATCTATTGGTAGTACTCCAGTAGCAAGGAATCTCCCAGAAAAGCCGACCAAATCTGTATGTAGCCATCGATGAGATGAGATGTGGTCGTATGTTGAGAATATGTTTGATCTAGTTCATCCATGATCCAACATATCCTTGGTGGTATCCTTGTATAGGAGGTTAGCCACAATGCGAGGCTCAAATTTTGGTCATCCATGTTATAGGAATGGTAGCTGTCGCTAAGCTCAGAATCGTATTCTTTGCCTTAATCTGTGAACGATTACTTTGTTAAGATATATATCTTCCTTTTATCGCCAATGAGCACCTTAAGGTCTGAAACCATAGTACATAGTTACATGCAGCCTTCAGTTTGATAGGAGTCTCAGGTGAACCACCCTGAAAGAGGAAGATATTAAAGGTTTTTTTCTCGGATGGAGTCACCGTTGTTGCAGTCAGGGAGAAAGGATCAATGAAATTCTAAAGTGATATATTCAAGCATTAGGAATAGCATCGGTGAAACGATTGAGGGTAGTTGCAGGAAGAGCCATTGGACCACATGTACATCGAGGAGGGGTAACGACAATAAATAGCACGCATGCCAAGGAGGGCTAATGCAGGGCAGTGGTGTTGTTGTAGGTTGTCGATGGCGCAACGCACACGCTGAGAGGTCATGGTACTATAGTTGATGCTAGATCTGGCAATGTTAGGTAATGAGACAATGAGGCCAGCAGTGGTAACAGATCACGAACTCTAATCTAGTATTATCACTCAAATAATATGAAGAAAATACGAGAACTAATGGAATGAATTTTATTAAAGGGATAAGATTTCTAATCTAGTAAGAAACCTTAAAGCCTTATGGATGGGAATTATATAATAGTCCTCAACATGACTCCTAATCATGGAAGGTTGTATTGGCAACATATCGCCGATATATCGGTTTCGACAGGGTAGGGATTTCGATATTACCCAGTATCTCCTTTTACAGGGATATCGGTAATATATCGCCGATATATCAACGACATATCGCCATATCGGCTCATATCGGTCAAAAATGACTGGATTCAGTAGAAAAATCCCGAATATCGATCGATATCGTCGATATTTCGTCGATATCTCTATATATCAATGCTATTATTCATGCAAGATTAATTCAACTACTTATCTAACTACACCCAATATTAAAACATATATATCTAGCTACACCTACTATTAAAACACACAATGGTTTATATATATTTTGTTTCGGGTAGGGGCGTTGCCCCCGCACCCCCGCAGGGGGGCCAACCTAGGCCCCCCAGGCTCGCTGACCAGGCAGCGACATGGCCTCAAAGTTCAGCGAATTTCTGTCGAATATCGATATCCAGTCAAAATTGAAATCCGACCGAAATGACCGAAATATGGGGGTCCTAGTACAAAAAATGACCGAAATAACCGAAATTCCGGTCGAAATTCCACAGAAATTCTGTTTTGGTCGATACCAAAATGGTGATCGAAACCGACATTTAGGGCCTTGGGCAGCGAGACCCTCGTATTAGTAGGGTATGGTGCGACAGGAGGGTGCATACAATGGTTCTTCAACTCGGTGTATGTTTAAAAGTTATTTCATGTTGTAAGACTTGAATGAAATCGATTTCCAATATTTATAAGTCAATTCTTCAAAACAAAATATCTATAAGTCAAGAATCAAACATTGATATCGATATGTTCGAAATGATCGATATATACGATATAAGTTTCATAGATTGATCGATATGTGTGATCTAAGAGTATATTTGTAAGCTATTTAGTGATCTAAGAACTGGGATGAACTCCATTTTCAATATATAAAGGTCAACAACTAATACTACCAGCGATATGTTCGATATATTATGACCGATATGTGCAATATAAGGATCATAGTCTTCACAAATGATCTATATGTATCATCTAAGTGTATATTTGTAAGTTATTTAATCTTATAAGAACTTGAATGTGTAAGAATCCATTTCCAATATTTATAAGTCAAGAATCAACATTAACATCGAGATGATCGATATGTGCGATACCGATATGTGCGATATATGGTCTATAAATGGACCAATATGTGTGATATAAGTGTGTATTTGTACGTTATTTGTTGTTTGAATATCTTGGATGACCGTAATTTCTGAAAAAATGCCAAAAAAATTGGCTTTTTTGAACCATTTTCAACATTTCCAACGATATCGTCGATATATCCCGATATATCCATTTCCGGGCGGACCGAAACAATATCGATATCGATACGGCCTTCCATGCTCCTAATGTAGAAGAGTTACAAATACAAATAAAATAGAAATAGCTAAAATAGAAATAAAGTTAAAAAATGGTAAATGGCTATGTTAGCCCAATGACGTCAACAGCATTTTGCTTATTGTTGCACCAGTATAACGAAAGTGTATACTGATACATTAATTGACTCCCATAAATCAAAGCAGTCATTTCAATTATTATTTTTAATTTTTTAATTCTTATTTTTAAATTTTTAGCATGTGCTGCTACACATTGTTGATGCATGGACACATCTATTGAAAACTATTTCAACTTGAGGAGTCATTTAGGATTTCTATATTTGCGAATTTGTATGATTAGAGCATTCCTCAACCTATAAAAAAATCCCACCCCATTCATCCTAAACCTACACAACCATCTCATTCATTCTTCAAGATTGGTGAGATAAAAAGAGTTCTTGTGAAGTGTCATACTGAGTTGAGTTCTACGCCCCAACCAAACATCACAATCAGCATTCCTCTCCAATTTTTTGGATTGGCATTTCAATTTTCGATTCATCTATTTGAAAGCTATATAGGCTTTGTTTTGACTATTTATTATTTACTAAGGTGTTTTGTGTGAATACATTTCTTACTACGCATAAAAAATACTTGAGCAGTTTCCCGATTATATATTAGACCACGTCTTCCCTAGGCAATACAGTAAGAACGGAAAGCAATTGTGTAAGGAAAACTTTTTTCAAGGTTCAGAAATGCGGTATGCGGTATTCGTTCGGTCATGCGGTCTAAAGCGAGTAAGCGGATATGCGGAGGAGTATACGGAAGTATATGCGGTTCATGCGGTTTATAATATTTTAATTTAAGATATTATAAAATAAATAATAAAATGTGTTTATATATAAAAGTTGATGATCTAACAAAATTCAAAATCAAAAATTTCAAATAAGATAATATAATCAATAAGATATATAATTATTTTTTAGTGTGTATTGAGTTTAATGCATATATATATACATATACAAAATTGGATACAACAGGGAATACATGATTCTATAAGAAAACCTTTAATGTATATATAGATCCTATAGATAACAAAAGCTAAAGAATAATAATAGATACATACACCCAAAATTACACACATATATGTATCTCTAAGGGATAAAATATGTTGACACAAAATATAGGGGAAGATTGTTTGCATATAAAATTTATTAGAAACATAAAAATGTAAAGTGTCATAACGTTAGTCAATTATTTCATGTTTTATTTGATGAATTAGAATGAATTTCATTATAAAGAAAATTCAAAAAGTAGTAAACAATTCATTAATAATTGTTGAGAACAATGGAAAAAATGGATAAGAGAAAAAATATCCTAGATTATATTCCCAAATGCAACATATACGAGAATAATGAAAAGATGCATCAATGCAAATGATGATATAAGAGTTGCTTGGAAAAAATCGAGTTAATGTGTCATCAACATGCCATGGATTAACATGACTCCTATTAGATATGCGGCCGCATATGCGGCCGCATATGCCGCATATGCGGACCGCATATGCGTTTTGACCGCATATTGCCGCATATGGCATATGCGCTTCGGTCAAGTGACCGAATACGCATATGCGGCCGCATATGCGGCCGCATGGACCGCATTTCCGAACACTGCTTTTTTTTGACTGAATGAAGCGCAGCGAAAAGGGCATCCCTGATGGAAGGCTTCCAAATGGTAAACAGGAGGACTTTCTAGCTTTCAAAAGATGGCAAGTGGGTTGCCATATATAGTTGCCAAAATTCGTAACCAGATCCGAATCAACTTGTCTGCACCGAAATCACCAAGTATCGCTTACCAACTCTGTTGAACTAGACACATTTGAGGGTTTTCATATATTAGAATACCAAGTTCTGTTCATCATAGATCGAACTGCAACTCTTTCAATTGGCATCTAACCATCTTCTCACTAGGGTTGAGGTTGGCCTTTCTAATATTCAAAAAATCACCAATGGATTGATTTACTTCTGGCCACGAGACCATTTTCATCGGTTCCAAGGCCCTAAATGTCGACTTCGGTTACCATTTCGATACCGACCGAAACAGAATTTCGATGGAATTTCGGTGGAATTTCGACCGAAATTTCGATCATTTCGATCTTTTTTTGTACTAGGTCCCCCATATTTAGGTCATTTCGGTAATTTCGGTCGAATTTCGATTTCAACTGGATATCGATACTCGACAGAAATTAGACCGAATTTCGCTGAAATTTGAGGCCATGATCAGTTCTATTAATTTGGTCGTTACAGGTTTTGTACTTCGAAGCAAAATAAGAGCGCTGAAGCTAAATCGGTAATTAGAAATACAAATATAAACATATTATTTTACGTGGAACCCTTCTCTGTGAGGGAGCGGGATGAAACCAAGATAGAAGGCCTCAAAGGGTCGGATCTTTTATTGAAGTTTCTCAAAAGTTACATGGATGTGAAGCTCCTTATATAGCCCCACCAATATGACCAAGTCTCATCACTCATCCATGTGGGACTAAACAACTCCCTCATAGAGGTCCAACAACATAACTATCTCAACACTCCCCCTCAAGATGGAACATGAAATGCTCAGCTTGGACAATACAACATACAAGCCGAGTACAAATATATGATGCATCTCCTCACGCTTGCAATCTAGGGAATCTGCACCTTTTGTTGTTGAGCTCTTGAATGCTATGGATATGGAAGATTGAAACTAGATCTCTTCAATAAAGATCATTGCGAGCAATATTAACATATGATGATAAGAAAAGGACTTCAATCGCGAAGCCGTTGTAATGGGTCTCTTACAACGAGAGCCTCGAACTAGGCCTCCCCCACACTGACTCAGAGAATGGGATATCTACTCTGAAGTCCCTATGGATCTCTCCGTATCGAGGCTCTACCATGGATCTCTGTCATATACAATAGTCAAAAAGTCGGCATAGGTGGTCGCATATGCGGAGTCGGTCCTCCTACTGCACCGAGTATGTCAATCTCGCTCCATACGCGGGTTGTGGGGTACATGCGGTTGAGTAAACCGCATATGCGACCGCATATGTAATAGACTTTGAACCCGGTTAGCTGAAGCAATTGGTTCATGGAATACGCAGCAGGGTAACCGATTAATTGGATCCATTTTGGGACCCGATTAAGTGGTTGATTAGGGTATTGCCTCGCATGAAATCCTCTCCCTCAACTTGATGAAAAACCCTCGTATAAACCCTGGACCTATATCATTTCCAAACATATCTTTTTGCTTCTAGTTTTGCATCATGCTACAGTTAAATATAATTTTAGTTTGCATAGATTTTTTTAAATGCAATTGTTTCAATGTATACAAATGATCTATTGGATTTCACTAGATAGATTGGACTTCGATCAAATAAAATTTTATTAGATTTGTATCTTGCCAACATTTGATTTGCATCATGCCACTGTTAAATAAATTTTTAATTTGCACAGATTTTTTCAAATACAACAGTTTCAGTGTGTACAAATGATCTTTTAAATTTCACTGGATAGATTAGATTTCAATCAAATAAAATTTTATTAGATTTGTATCTTGCCAATATTATGTTTGCATCATGCCACTGTTAAATAAAATGTTAGTTTGCATTCATATTTCAACCATTGTTATATTTTTTGAAACATAAATATCTATTGTTTAAATTTATTATTATATTATTTTTAAATAAAATAGTCGAAACTACCTAATTCGCATATACCCTACATATACTTCTGCATGCCTGCTTACTCGCTTCAGAGCGCCTGACCGAACTAATACCACATACCGACTTTCTCAACCTTGGTCATACAAGGTCCACATGAAGACTCTGAGCCCAAATAAATAGTATGGGGACCTCTCAAATAAATGATCACCTGCGACACAAATAGAATAAGGAGGTCAAGGCCCTAAATGTCGATTTCGATCACCATTTCAGTGACTGACCGCAATGAAATTCCGAGCAAAATTCGACCGAAATTTCGATCATTTCAGTAATTTTTTATGCTAGGGCCCTCATATTTGATCATTTCAATCATTTTAATCAAGTAACATGTTGAAATCGAAATTTGACCGAAATTTGACCAAATTCCGTCGAAATTTGAGGCCATGAAGGATGTAATCATGGACGCTCAGTCGCTCCCCCTATCTCCCATATCCAAGTAGGAATTAGAAATGAATACTTAAATTCTCCCCCTTTCTCCCATACCTGATAGAATAAGAACGTGGATCATCAAGTTGGGAGAAACCAAAAACATGCATTTTTCCTTTGTTTTGTTGTGCCTCATTTTTCACACAAGTCGTCTCTTTTTTAGTTGCTTCCTCTTTTTTCGACTATTATCTTCTTCTTTTTCACATACGACTTCTTTTTTTGTACATAGCCTTTTGAGTCAAATTCCTAAGTAGTACCTGGGAATTACTTAAATACCCAGGTACTACGTAATGTTTTTTTTACTTAAAAACTACAGAGGTGTCGCATGTTCAACATGCGACACCCCTTAAGTTTTTTTTTACCCAGGAACTGCGTTAGTGTCGCATGTTGGATGTGCGCTATAGATAACGCATATTCAACATGCGACATATATCCAGGGAATTCCTATCGAAATGGTCTGTACAGGTATCGCAGGTCTCGAAATGTTCTGTATAGGTACCGCATGTTGTATATGCGACATGAAGGGATAACGCATGTTCAATATGCGTCATCCTTACAGGGAATTTTCCTCGAAATGGCTGGGGCAGGTGTGGGCTTTGAAAGTTGAACATATGACGCATGTTCAAAATGCGTCATCTTTACAGTAAATTTTTCGGCGAAAATGGTTGTCCAAGTGTGGGCTTTGGAATTTCAAGTTTTTAAAAACCCTTGAAAAGGCATGCCAATCCCATGTTTTTAATGTAAATAGACATTTTTGTAAACATTCCAGACAATGCAAACATTGTAGACATTCCAAACATCAAAGAAGACATTTCAATATAGACTTGTTCATGAATACACTTTACATTTTTTGCATCATATTAAAAATTACATTGATTACAATTCAACGTTTTTTCCTCCGATGGTATGTAATCGTAGAATCTGGAGGATGGAACGGTAATAGACGGTTCGCTTCGTCTATCATGTGGATTTGAGAGGGTCCTGGGGCATCTTCCTCGAATGTAGGCATAGACGGCGGCGTTAGTGTGCAGTAAGTTGGTCGTGTCTGACTGGGGTCCAATCCGTGCCTCAACGGTGCTTGAGGCGTTGGCAAGTCCTCTCTTGGTCGCTCGGTGGCAGGTGTGAAGTAGTCTCCTTGCGCAATGTTATCATCCTCCGCAGCGGCCTCTTCAAAGTCCATGGGTTCCGCGACTTGTTCACGCGCCCTACCTCGACCTCTTCCTCGTCCCCGTCCTCTTGCCCTTCCTCGCCTTGCCTCCTCCCTGGCCACATCTGCACGCTCGTCATGTAACGTGACTGCATCTGCAAATTGTAATGACAATATTCAATGTTAGACAATACAATTAAAAAAACTATATGAAAAATCAATATCCGAAAAAAACAATAAGTATTTAACACAATGAAAATTCTTAATATATGAGGGTAGCAAACTTACTCGAATTTGGACATTTACGTCGGTAGTGACCTTGACCACCACAATTTCCACATTTATTCTTATTCCTGCTCGCCGTCGGCGCATTTGATGTGGATGCTTGAGAATTGCTTGTGGCTTTGTTGGGACAACCACGGTGTGTGTGACCCAATATTCCACAATAGGAACAAGTATTTTGCCGAATCACATCTCTAACATCCATTTCATTATGTATTCTTGTTGTACGTGGACGACCTTTACCGCGTTTACGCTTTGGGTCCGGTCGTAACTCTGGATATTCGAGGGGAGCCCATGTTTCACGATCACCGATGGGAAAAAATTGTCCTCCGTAAACCTGCAACTATTTCTCCCAGGTGTACCACTCTCCAACATAGGAATCTACATCAGCCCGACGCTTTGAAATGACTGCAATGGCGTGGGAACATGGGATACGATATATTTGCCACTTGTTGCAAGTGCATTTCCTTTGTAGCAAGTTTACCGTGTACTGTTTGCGCCCGCGAATACCAGTAGACGTCCGTCGAGCCCTGGTAGACACCTCGAATAATATTTCCGGTTGTACTTGTACCTGCGTTACTGTGTGCCCATTCGCAGCTGCAGTCCAACGGGTCAGCTCTGTGGATGCGTAATGCGTGAATTTTCGACCAGCAGCAATGGCTGCGCTTGCTTCTTCAAAATGTTGAATGAAGTATGACACACAATTATAAAATGTCTTCTCAATTAACGCAGAGATTGGCAAGCAACGGGCATCTTTAAGAACTGCATTATAGCTTTCGCTCAGATTTGTAGTCATCTGACCAAACCTATACCCACCGTCATAGGCCAAGGTCCATTGCTCACGACGACAATCATGAGTTGAAAACCATCTAGCTGCTCCATTATTCCACTCTTGTAATTTCCTCATGAAGTACGCGAACTTCCTAGATGTCGTCTGTAATGCTGCGGCTTGCACCAGAGCTTTCATGGAGCCATTTTTAAAGACGCTATTGAAGTTGCTCGCGACGTGTCTCGTACAAAACCGCCAATATGCAAAGGGTTCTAATAAATCCACGTCAGCATCTTTCATAGCGGCTTTTATACCAGAATGCCTGTCGGAGATGATACAGATTGGTCCAGCTCGCATGCCAATTACCCTTAGACGAACCAACGAAAGAAACCACTTCCATGACGACAAGGATTCCTCGTCGACGATCCCGAATGCAAGGGGAACAATATGTTTATCCCCATCAACCCCGCAAGCAATGAGCAGTTTCTGTTTGTACTTCCCGTACAAATGTGTCCCGTCAACACTAATCAGTGGCCGACAAAATTTGAATGCTTCAATGGAAGGACCAAATGCCCAAAAACATCGTTCAAATCTGCGGCAGAGAGGTTTCCGAGGATCAGGATGGTCGCTGTATTCAATATCAATTTCAGTCCCTGGAATAGCAGCCTTCATTGCATGCAAAAGAAAAGGCATTTCAGCGTATGACTTCTTCCAGTCACCAAATACAATTCCGATGGCCTTCCTTCGAGCATCCCAAGCCCTTTTCCTTGAAACCCAGTAGTTGTACATCTCGTGGATGTGAGCTCTACAACTAGATACACGAACATTAGGGTCATCCCTAACAAGAGTTAACAATGATCTGGACATGAATTTGTAGTCCAACTGAGGGTGATCTTGATTAACTGTTGGGTTTATACAAGTATGTGCCCCAACAACCTTGGAGATCACCCACAGTCCATCAAATTTTCGGAAATGTCCTCGTAAATACCAAACGCAACCATTTGCTCTCTGCGAACAAAAAACCGACCATATCAAGCTGGTGGATTCCTTGACAATGAAGTCAAAATGTGATAGAATGTGGAACTTCTTCACAGCGTAAACCAAATCCTCCCTACATTTGAACGTCCTACCCTTGCGGATTTCGTCAGCAACACCATCAAGTCTAGACTTGCTTCGAATGTCGTCTTCATATGTTGAACGAGTATTAGACCCTCTAACCCCAAAAAAGGGTATACGGGGTGTAATAGTATGCGCGGTTTGTTCATCAGTTGGGAGCTCCTCGTCCATCAGATCATCTTCGACTTCTTCGCTACCTTCTTCCAGGTCATCATCGGTCCCCCAAGGGATGAAATCTTGATCCATCCGATTAACCTCTCGCTGCAACGGCTCACTCAAGCCCAAATCCTGAACCGTGCTTGGCTGCGTTACAGGCACATCCGTATCAAAGTAGGGTCCCATGGTTGGGACAATTCTTGGTGGCGTGCTGCGGACAACTGCTGCTTGTGTGCTCGGGACTCCAGACGGTCCCTTGTTAGTCATAACAGTTGGGACTTCGCTCACAGATACATCTTCAACATAAATATCGGTAGGCATTGATTTCCCAATGGTCCGAGCGTACACAAGAACTGCATGCACATCATCATCATCGACAATAGATGAAAATGACGGTTCCTCCCCTGGGCCTCGAGGGATGCGATGTAATAATCGGATGTTTTGACTGTCAATATCCAAGTTGAACTTACGGTAAACCAAGTTCAACATCTCATCGAACGTCATATTAGGAGTCAACACAAACCCCCTCACGTTGGTTGACGATCCGGACATGAGTGTACTACCCAAATGACACATACAATACAACTGCTCCATTCTAACCTAATACGTGACACAACGTACAAGCAAACGTCATACATTCGAGAAATGAAAATAACATGCATATGATTCAAAAAAATTAAAGAAAACGTTTTACCAAGTCCAATTCTTCGCAACAAGTGATTAGCCCTAATGAGAAGCGGGGACGGCTACGACGGTGCCAATCACTGAAAACACGGAAAAGGAGTGTTCCGCGGGGCTAGGAGTGACCAAAAAGGGTGTTGTTGAGAGAGGAGGAGACCAGAAGATGCGGGTGGAGAGGAGGGCGTCAGGGGCGGCTGGGTCGCTGGAAAGGAAGGAGTTGTCGGGCAAGGGCGGGGAAATGAGAAGGCCGCTGGGCGCGGGGCTTAATTAGGGTCGATATCGCATGTTGAATATGCGTTATCTATAGCGCATATTCAACATGCGAGACAAACGTAATTTCTGGGTAAAAAAAACTTAAGGGATGTCGCATGTTGAACATGCGACACCTCTGTAGTTTTTGAGTAAAAAAAACATTACGTAGAACCTGGGTATTTATGTATTTCCCAGGTACTACTTAGGAATTTGACTCTAGCCTTTTTTTCAAACAAAAAAATCCTTTGTGTAGCCATCTTTTTTTTTAAATCAGCGCACTTTGAGCCCAAAAGATATTGTAGCTCTCTCTTTTTTGGAGCTCCTCTAATTTTTTTGGAACAACCTCTTTTTTGCTTTACCTCCCCCCCCCCTAAAAAATACAATAGTCGATTTGGGACTTGGTTCCTTTTTTGGGCTCAAATAAAGGCCGCAACTTCCTTTTTTAAAAGGAGCAGATGCCTTATGGGACTCGTTGACCATATTAAGAGGAACGAGAACCCTGTTGAGGGAGTATACGATTCTCCTCATTATCTTACGTGTTGTTAGGGTTCCCTATTTGGGAACCCATCTCATCATCATGAGGGAGGAGTTGTGTTGTCTCCGTTCTGGAGAGATCCAACATCGCTACATTCATGGCGTTACCTTCGGGTCGATGTGGCCGCTTCTTCTCACGAAGTGTCGTTGCAACGCCATGGTCGTTTCGCTCGGCGAGATCGGGCATCGTGGCCATCGACGACGCAAGCTCTGGAGATAAACCTAGATCTTCTTCAGGAATATATATTGTGGCGATGCTCCGCCTGAAGACATTGGCATGCGGCTGGACAAAGTCTGTTGTCGCGGAAGATCGTCGTCGCCTGGGAACTCGTAGCGGAGAGCCACCAACAAGGAGCAGTGGTTAGATGAGGTTGCACACATGATCTCGTGAGGTTTGGATGCGTTAGAGATTGGATGTGCGAGAGAGACCTGAAGGAGGCTCCAACTGGGATCTAAGATGTCCTCGAGCAGTGCTACTTTTGATCAGGTATGGAAAGATGGGTTCCAAGGAACCTATTGCTTCTACCTTGCGTTTGTAGAGGTATCTTGCTATGTTGCAAATAGCATGGTCTGGAGTATCGCCACTTGCGGCATGGATGGTCTACGCATGAAGATGTGGCGAGGGCACAGGTCGGAGATGCCCAACACCGCCACCTGGAGACACAGTAGGAGGTGAGACCCCTATGGGAGGGTTGATGAAAACCTAGTTGTTGTCGTTGTGTCGTAGTGAAGAATTAGGGTTCCATGAGGAACCCTAGATGTTCCCCCAAACTTAAACAAATCATGAACATGACACATAAATGTTCAAAAAAACCAAATTCAAAATTGAACTGCAAGATCAAATTGCTCTGAGACCATGTTGAAAATAAGAACGTGGAAGCCAAAACGGTAATCAAAAACACAAATATAAACATCTTGTTTTGCATGGAACCCTACTTCAAGGGAGCGGAACGAAACCACGGGAGAAGACCTCAAAGGGTCGAATCTTCTATTGAAGTTTCTCAAATGTTACATGGGGTGTGGGGCTCCTTATAAAGCCCCACCAATATGACCAAGTCCCGCCACTCATCCATGTAGGATTAAACAACTCCCTCATAGAGGCCCAACAATACAACTATCTCAACGCAGGTAAAACAATGTCTTCGTATGTATGTTGGTCTTGTGATTTGGGATGTACCATAAGTTGCTCAATGAACGAGAGTTTGTAAGACTTGGTAGACCAAGCTCAGGCATAGAACTTATCCCTTGTACATGATGAACGTATATAAATATGTGTTATGTGGATTGTTTTTCCAATTGCTATTTATGCTCGTTATTGGTGTTTGTTTAGTAAACAAAAAAATTAGTAAAATCTCTTGTTTGCTTTGTTTATACTGTTTTTTGCGTGATGTCTAGAATTAATTGCTTGTATCACATTCCCAATAATTGATAATAGGTATGAGAGGCTACAAGTTTTTATACCATTATACTATTTTGTAAAACAACATTCACCCCGTCTAGTGCATCTTCACTTCATGGCACCCTCTAATACATAAGGATGAACTTCATGACTCGTGATAGAAAGTTGACATGGAAACTTAAGATGTCCTTTATAGTGCAGATTTTGATTTGGTTCTCCAAACATAACATGTTGATGACTAGTATATGGAAGCAAGTGGGCCTCGGACACAATTAAATGTAATTTCTTACGGATTTCTCTTGGAACTCTTGTTTTTCTTTCTTTTTTTTAACATAGACAACTTTAGGGCATAATAATGGATGGCAGAAAGGGCAATCATTTGCGATTGTATGAAAGATATGGTTGCAATGAAATGATACATTCTTTACGGGACAAGGTCATGTGATGATGTATTGTATCGTATAGGGTGCTGCCAGGTTTCTAGATCACTTTGGGTGTGCGGCATGCCATATTATTAGTATGTTATAATCCTTATCATGTAGGCGCTGCTATATTCACTTTATTTTTTTATTAATGAAGTGAATGGCTGCCATTCTCCATCTTGTCATTCAAGCAAAAATCATCTATAGTGCCAATCTTCTTTTCTGCTGTATTGCACTAACCACACCATCTAAAGCAGCCAAACACATCACTGTTTTGAGGGGCACTTGGAAGTTGTAACTCCGAAATCTTTATATATGATGTTTGGCAAACAGACTTCTACCACTATGATTTCTTCTACATTAATCAAAGCATTTCTTATGGAGAAAAAGGCATTGCCTCCGACAAATGCATGTGCAAATGCATGTGAACAACCCTTATTGTCCAGTAAATGCTAACTACAAGACGATGCAAGACCTTGAGCCAAGCCTCGAGTCAAGCCTCCTGGATTGGAGACGACCAGACACCATTTCCTTTGTCTCAAGACAACACCTATAAACAAGGACAGGAAAGAAGTACTCAAGACAACACTTCCCATCCATATTCTAATTGAAGCCTGAAAGAAGCTCCATAACCAAGTCCCAAACAGAAAAAAACAATGATCTTATGTGTATGGACGATTTTAGACCAATAGCAATCTCCAATGCCATCTACTTAATTGTGGCAAAGGTATTGGCGAACAGAATGAGGCTTGTTATGAATTCAGTGGTGCTTCAAGGTCAATCCGCTTTCATCCTTGGACGGCAGATGGCAGATGGTTTGGTGGCAGCATCTGAAATTTGCCTCGAGTGGAAGAGATCGAAGAAAAAGGCAGCGCTATGGAAAATTGATTTCGCCAAAGCCTACGATTGCGTCGATTGGAGATTTTTGTGGATCTCATTGCGTCGAAGGGGCTTCCCTGACACTTGGGTACAATGGCTGAAGAGACGTGTCACGACATCTTCTTACTCCATCCTGGTGAACGGCAAGCCGGAGGATGGCCTCATCCAGCCGCAGCGGGGGGTCCGCCAGGGTTGTTCGTTGGCCCCCATGCTGTTCATTCTTGTGGCGGATGCTCTGGCAGTTTTGTGCATGCAGGCAGTGGAAACTGGGTGGTGTGAGGGTTTCAGATTGGGCTCTTTGTCTATCCCGATGATGCAATATGCGGATGATACGATCCTTTTTCTTGGTGGCTCGGAGGAGCAGGATCGAAATGCGGCACACCTCGTCGATATCTTTGGCCAGCTATCTGGGCTCGAGCTTAACTGGCACAAATCGGTCATTCTGAGTTTTGGTATGGACTTGGGGGAGCATAGCAGGCTCGCGGATGTGGTGGGTTGTCCTCTGGGGGAGCTTCATATCTCGTATCTTGGCTTGCCGCTTGCGGATGGTAAGCTTAAGAGGTCTGATTGGGACAGTGTAGTGCTCAGAATGAAGGAAAAGCTAGCTGGGTGGAAAGCAATAACGTTGTCTAGGGGAGGAAAATTGACGCTTCTCAAGCATGTCCTCGCAGCCATTCTTGTCTTCTACCACTCCACGAGGCTGATGCCGATTGGGGTGAGGAAGAAGGTAGAAGACTTGATGAGGAGGTTCTTTTGGTCGGATGGCAAACAGGAGAAAGCAGGGTTACATCTGGTTACCTGGGAAGATGTCATCAAAGAAAAATGTGATGGTGGCCTTGGCGTCTGCGATATGGAGCTCATGAACAAGGCCTTGATTGCAAAGTGGATATATCAGATTTGGAGTTCGTCGACGTCATTGGCTGCTAGGCTGGTGAGAACCATTTATGGTGTCAACGAGGAGTTGGTTGCCATAAGAAAAAGGTTTGAGTCGCAGATGTGGACCGGTATTCGTGCCGTTCTGCCGACCATTGCGCACATGCTGAGCCAACAGCCAGACATTCAGATTTTGGAGAGATGACTGGACAGGAGAAGGTGCTTTGGGAGGAAGATTTCCTAGGCTGGAGCCAACTCTTGCACAGGTGGTGGAGCATGGGGGGTGGGGGCCGCGTTTCGTCGCTGGCCTCTCGGACCAACGTTTTGAGGACTTCACGAGGATGCTAGCGGAGATCCCTCTACCAGGGGAGATGTCACATGCGACGGACCGTTTTGAGTGGGGTGGGGGAATTCTCGGTCAAGAAGGTTTATGTGTCTCTGAGAGGGTTGGCGACGAATGGGAGGCGGGACGAGGAGTTGTGTCAGGATATGAAGATCATCTGGGCAGCACAGATTCCTTTAAGGGTGAAGATTTTTCTATGGTGCCTCAGAAGAAACAGTTATTTGATGATGTTATAATGTTAATTGATGAGACTAGAGATGGAGTAAATGAGAAGCTTGAGGTATGGAGACATGAGTTGGAGACTAAAGGATTACGTATAAGTAGATCTAAGACGGAATATATGGAGTGCACCTTTGATGGAAGTAATGGTGAAGGAATCGAGGTGAAGATTGGTGACGATAACATTCAGAAGAGAGATTCCTTTAGATATCCGGGATCTATTCTGCAACATGATGGGGAAATTGATGGAGATGTTACTAATAGAATAAATGCAGGCTAGCTAAAGTGGAGAGAAGCCTCTGTTGTTCTCTGTGATAAGAAAATTCCTTTAAAAATTAAAGGAAAGATTTACAAAGCAGCTGTGAGACCTGCTATCCTTTATGGATCTGAATGTTGGCCTGTGAACCATAGACATGAGCAGAGAATGAATGTAGCAAAAATGAAAATGCTAAGGTGGATGTGTGGACATACACGTAAAGATCGGATTCTGAATGATGCAATCATAAAGAAAGTTGGTGTAGCTCCGATCGAAGATAAGATGCGAGAAAACTGCTTAAGATGGTTTGGACATTTGCAAAGAAGATCAGCTGATGCAACAGTTAGGAGATGCGAGTGTTGGGATGTTGAGCCGGCTAAGAGAGGGCGAGGACGGCCCAAGAAGTGTTGGAAAAGACCATACGAAGGGATCTTAATTTTGTGGATATAAGTCCGAGACTGACCCAAGATAGATCTGAATGGAGGCGAAGAATCCATGTAGCCGACCCTACTTAATTGTGGGAAAAGGCTTTGTTGTTGTTGTTATTGTTGCCTCAGAAGAAACATGATATGTGATAAAGCTAGGAGGGGAAGAATGTTTGACATCGAAGATGCGAGGTGCGACAGATGTGAGGACTCTACGGAAGATGTGAATCACCTATTCTTTGGATGTGCTACATCGATTCAAGTTTGGAGGGGCACAGAGCTCGCTTGGGTTGAGACCGTTGTCGCTAATGATTTCTGGAGATCGGTCCGCTCTATAGGCAGGGGTTCGTTGGATGATTGTTCTAAATCGTTTGCGGTGTTGTGGGCCATTTGGTTGGGGCAGAATGATGGGATATTCAAAATCAGAGATTTTACTGGGAGAATGTTGTCTCTCACTACATAGCCCTATATAATTTTTGGAGATCTCTGTAATGTAGCCATTATTTCCAGGTATTAATACAATCTGTGGTGACTCCCGACTCGGGAGCTCACCCTTTTATGCTTCAAAAAAAAATGTTTGGCAACATCATAACCAAGCAAATACCCAACAATCCTCTCCTACATATAATGGAAATGCCACAACAATCACACACCATCTTATCTCAGTAAAACACCATGCTCATTCTTCACAAATCTAACCACACTTCGTCAAAATGGCATCAGTGAAGGAGCTCAAGTTGAATTCCCCAAGCCACCGTGATTAGTTGGCTTGCATACACATTCTATACAATTACGCTAGCATACACAGCATTCCTCCACTCCCATTCACAAGAGTTGTTTGCCATGCATGTATATTTATTCTTTTATAGTCAATGTAATATGCCAAAATAGTGTACATCTATTGTTGGGAAAATAAGAGAGTTCTTTTTTATTCCATCAGCCTTAGGCTCTCTTATATAGGAGAGTAGCCTACAGGTAAATTACATAAAGAGTCCAACAGGAAAGAAAAATAAGAAAAGAGACACATAAGTGAATAATATATATCTACACTCCCCCTCAAGATGGAGCATAGATATCAATCATGCTCAGCTTGGACACACACTTCTGAAACAGGCCTCGCAGCAATGCCTTAGTAAAAATGTTTGCTGTTTGATTCTCTGAACTAACATGGGATGTAGCAATGAATCCCTTCTAAATCATGTCACGTATAAAGTGGCAGTCAACTTCAATGTGCTTGGTTCGTTCATGAAATGCTAGATTATTTGCAATGAACAATGTAACATCCGGTTTCCAACCAAACTCGAACCCGACCCGATTAGGGTCCGATTAACCCAATAAAGTCATCTGACAACATTAGATAACCTAAATCGATCAAGTGATCGTGAATCAAAAGTCATTCGTGAGAAATCGACCAAAAATCGCTCGCTTCATAATAATAACCGCGAAAAAGCCGTGACGCAAATTCGAAAACCGCAAAACAAACCAAGACCGTCATTAGATCCGATTCGACGACACAAGACCAACGGAATCGACCGTTCGTCAATCGGATGTCGTTTGATATTTTAAATCATAAATTTTAAACATAAACCAAAATCGTATCTCAAAAATTTCGGGCATCCAAACCTGATCGAAAGCATATCAACATTATACTCATATCGATCGTTGTTCAGAGACGATCACATCGAGATATTGTGCGTCAAAATCTGAGGCCCGAGGTGCTCGTACAGTCGATTTTTAAGTATATCAAATACATAGACTTTTGAATTAAAATATATATATAATTAAATTCTGGAACAATACACAAAGTCTGAAAAAAACCCAATAATTCCAGCCGTTGGGGTATTAATCTTTTCCAGCCACTTGGTCTTTCTCCTCTCTTCCACTTGACATTTCACTACTCTCCACTTGGCTGAAGATTAGACCCTTCTCCTCTCTATAAATACAGCCTTTCTTCTTGTTTTAATTCCATTTCTCTTCCAAACCTCTCCAGCCGTAAGGGTCTCCAGCCCTTCCTTTCTCCCTACTGCTTGCCAATACTCCAGCAAAGATCCAGGGCTGCTGCTACTGCCAATTTCAGCAGCCATTGCTGCTGTCCAGCCACTGTCAGGAGCAAAAACAGCAGCTGAAGCTGCTGTCTTTCATCCTCTGGAGGTTGCTGCAACCTTCCCTATTGCATGCAAGCCTTGATCTTCAATTTGAAACCCAAAAGAGGTACAATCCCTAGCCCATCTCTTTGCTGCCATGCATGTGTATTTCCCTTAATTATATGTACAATCCTATTTTCCTTCTTCTTGCTGCCTAACATGTATCATTAGACTAGATAATTACTGTTTATTGTGTTGTTTACATCATAAAACCCAAGTTTAATTGTTGAAATTGATAAGAGTTTGCATGCATGTGCTGTAGTTTTGATCTTGCACAAAATTTGGTTTTTGGAGAACTTCGAATTCTGAAATCTAATCTAAAAGCTCTGATTAAACTTTGAATCAGATCTATCAAATCTAAAATCCTTATTGTGCACTGTGTAAGTTTCATTAAATGATCTGTACAGTTATTAATATTTCATGAAAATTAGCATGCCTGGTACTCTAAAATTCATGTTTTTTGTATAATGTTAAGTTTCATTTAGATGATCTGTGCAGTTGCCAACATTTCTAGAAATTGAGTCTATAATCCAGGTGTATATTCTCACTATCAGAAGCATCATTAGCATGACATGTACAACCCCCATCCCTCTTCGCTGCCATAGCATACATGCATCATTCTTTCCCTCCTTGTTGTCATCTATCTCTCCTAAAAACCCAAATTTAAAACCTTAGTTTGCTACTGATTTTTTATTAAATTTGATTTTTTGGGGACAGATTAAACCACCATTGGTTGCCATATAAGTAGTTGACAGATGTTCCTTGCCATATCCATGTTATGTGATCAATGATAATTCTAGTGGTAATAGGAATAATACAAACACCAATTAATTTATGAGTTGACAACTAAAGGAAGAGAATTTTACTGTTCTGTTATATTATAAAATTACTACACTTTTTAGATGAAGTTTAAATTTATGTTCGTGGCTTTTCTACCTGCATGCCCTTGTAACACTAAGTATTAGATTTAAAGAAAGAAGTACTCAGGCTCCACAGATTGTTACCTAGAATTACTACAATTAAGATAAATGTTACTAAAATAATGCTAACGAATTTGGGTAACCATAATTGGTAGGAACTGCTGCAAACTATAATAAATTGCAGCCAATGGCAAGCAACTGCATGGGCTTAAATATTAACCATTTCCACTGATGTAAATTTAGTGAGGATATTGAAATAAGAAGCCCATAATTGAATATAGAATAAATCTGTCTAATAAACACGCCTACTGCATAAACATAATCAAGCAAATATTCAACTTCTACAACTGATCAAGATTTTGAAACATGTTTAAAAAAAAGGGAAAGAATTGTATTAAAATACATAAATATAAACATAAACATATGCACGAGAAGTCATATACAGTTTCTGGTTTTGTGAACATACTTTTTTTATAAGCAGCAAATGGTCAATGTATTTATAACACGCGGTATACAAGTGGCAGAATTTTGTTAAACATGGAAAGATCATATTTAAACATAAAGTATATAATTGCTTGATCATGTGATACTAGAATATTATTCTATTACTGACGGAACATAGTTACTCAAGTAAAAATAAAATGGACTTGATGTTCTCCATCCATAGAGTACAAACTCATGTTGTACAAATATAATAAATAGGCAGCAAGACTCTCCCCACACAAAGCAGATAGGGTTTTATTAAAATGAATAATTATCTAAATGTTCCTGAGTAAGTAGGAATCACCTGTAATGATCTTTAAAATCCAAATGTAGTCTTGCAAATAGTTAAGTTTGGCCTAGGTAGCGGTTCTCATTAAGGGTTTTCCTTGTCTCTAATTGGGTCTATTATTAATATGTTTGAGGATCAGTTTTTCGCAACTCTTTTGATCAGGCCTTGGGTTATTATATGACAATATTTTGCTTACACATTACACATCTAATCGGATAAATTATCACAAGTATTTAAAGGGGGGGGCTTCATTTTAAGATTGTGTCATTTTGTTCTGCTTTGTAACTTGGATCAAGGACACTGTTAAAGACCAATTGATTGGTGGATACGTTAGCTTGTTAATGGATGTTTTCACGGACAGACGATTTAATAAGTATGAGTGTTGACTTATAATTAATGGTGCCGGTCATGGTGACTTTTACACCTGACCGTGCGAGGGCGCGGTGACCCTCAACTAGGCGGAAGATAGGAAGCCCAGTCAGGGCAGCGGCCGCCAAGTGCGCAGGTCTAGGATCCCGATCTCTTACACGGTTTTTACGCAAGCTCGCAGTGTTTTTACGCCTTGTTGGGATCCCGCTGATCAGCATTAGAATGTTTGTACCCCTGTTTCTCAAAGAGATCTGAAAGCTTCTGGAACCACGCTCTAGGGCTCTGCTTAAGACCATAGATAGCCTTATGAAGTCTGCATATCTTAGGACACTCCCCCTCAACAGCAAAACCAGGTGGTTGTTGCATGTAGACTTCCTCCTGTAAGTCACCATATAAGAACGCATTCTTCACATCCAACTGGTATAGCGGCCAATCACAAGTGACCGCAACAGAAAGCAGGATTCGTAGAGTGGAATGGTGGGCCACCGGCGAGAATGTATCAAGATAATCTACCCCATATGTCTGTGTAAAGACACGAGCAACAAGGCAAGCCTTGTATCTGTCAATACTGCCATCTGCATTCTGCTTGACTGTAAATACCCACTTGCAGCTCACTGGGGACACATCAGCGGGTGCAGGAACTAGACTCTAGGTACCTCTAGACTGAAGAGCTGTCATTTCTTCCTCCATGGCTAAACGCCATCTACTATCCTTCAGCGCGTCTTGGTAATTCCGTGGAATAGCCATTGCTGACAAGGCGACGACGAAATCCTTGAAATCTCCAGTTAGTCGATCAAATGACACAGAAGCTGCTATAGGATATGATGCGCAGCTCCGCTTCGACTTTCATATAGCAATAGGAACATCTAAATCATCTGTATCCTCGTCTGACCTCAGTAACACATCATGCTCAGAAAAATCATCAGATCCATCAATAGTAATATCTTCAGAACATACCTTAGGCAAGCTAGGTGATGAGCAATGACCATGAGCTGAGGCAGGCCTACGGGTATAATGAAATGGTACTGGTGAAACAGATATAGTGACAAGAGGTGTAGAAGATGGTAACGGTTCTGGTGATGGTGGTGATGATGGTGGTGGTGGTGGTGGCATGTAAATGGCATCAGTATTAGCAGGGGGGTATCAACTGATCACCTGAGGCTGAGAAATACATAACATATTCAAAAAATGTAACATCAGCACTGACAAGGTACCGCCTGCGCAATGGATCATAACACTTGTACCCCTTCTGAGTTTTGGAGTACCCAACGATGACACACTTGACAGCCCTAGGAGAGAGATTGTCAGTTCCAGGAGACAATTGGTGGACAAAAGCGACCGAACCGAACACACGCGGAGTAAGGGAGAACAATTCCTTTCGAGGGAAGATAAGAGAGAAATGAATCTTCTCACCTAGAACAGATGACGGCATAAGATTGATTAGGTAACATGCTGTGAGTACAGCATCACCCCAGAAAGAGTGAGGAGCATGACTCTGTATAAGGAGCGACATGGTTACATCCAGCAAATGGCGATGTTTCCTTTCAACAACCCCATTCTGTTGGAAGGTATAGGCACAGGATGTCTGGTGGATGATCCCTTGGGATGAGTAGTAACTAGATAGGACATGAGTACACAATTCTAGGGCATTATCACTTCTCACAATTTTAACAGATGCAGAAAAAACATTACGAATCTCATTAAGAAAATTGATGATAATATTCCCTACTTCAGATTTATTCTTTAACAAAAATACCCATGACACACGAGAGAAATCATCCACAATCACTATATAAAACATGTGTCTCTGATGATCAGGAACACGACTCGAACCCTAGATATCGATGTGAAACAACTCAAACTTGGAGGTACTACTCCGACACTGACGACCGGGAAAGGTAGACCGATGATGTTTTCCCAACTGACAAGCCTCACATTGAATAGACGTGTGAGGCGAAACCTGAGGTAACACACGACGCAGTTTCTGAAGCGGTAGATGTCCAAAGCGCAGGTGCCATAGTAGAGGAGAGATAGGTCCAGCAGGTAGGGATGAGGTTCCAGCAAAAGGGGTTTGACTGAGGTGATAGAGGCCTCCTTGCTCATAGCCACGCCCAATCACGTGCTCGTAAGGATGTCCTGAAAAACAAGAGACAATGGATCAAAAATCGTCCGACACTATAAATCCTTTGTAATTTGACTGATAGACAACAAATTCATTGAAAAATCAAGTGCGTGTAACACATTCCTGAGATGCATAGATGACGTCAGTCTAATATCCCCCTGACCAGTAATCGAGGAATATGTACCATTAGCAATGACCATTGTTCGACCTGGAGAGATCTGTCTGTACCCTGTAAGTAGACTTTGATCACCACATAAATGATGTGTGGTGCCAGAGTCCATAATCCATGCTAAAGTATCTGATCCACTACTAGTAAATGCATATGTGCTACTTGATGCACTAGTAGATGTAGAGGCGGATGCGGCAACATCAGAGTGGTTCTCAGTAGTGGGTGTTGGGCCAGATGGAGGAATGATGCCCCTTAGACGGAGATCATCAAAGCGCTGATCCAAAAAAGCAGCAGATGGAGGCTCGATCTGCCCAGCGACTCGTGCAGATGCAGGAAATCCATGCTTAGAGTAGCATGTGTCTTCGGTATGTCCAGTGCGATGGCAAAATGATGCAGCGTGATCGCAAATTATAGGGCCGCATTTATTTAATTAATTAGTCGTCAATTTTAATTACATTTTTAGTGGTCGTAATGGTCTAATTAAATAATTGAGGTCGCCTGTGATCTCAACGTTTATTTCGTAGATTTTAATTACAATTTTGGTCAATTAATTAGTTAGAGTCTAATTAGAGTAATTAGAGGTCAATTGGAAGTTGTCAGAGTCCAATTAGGATAAAGTTGGTTGTCAATTTTAATTTGTTTACTATTTTTGTAAACCATCTCTCCTATATAAAGAGATGGTAGTCCAGTATTTTTATTCAGTCAAGTATTATTAAAAAGTCGAGATTTTATCTCTATCCCTCTCTCTCTTCCTTCTCCCTCCGCGGTCTTCGCATTCTTCTTCTTCAACCCCTCGTTACCGACGAGTTCTTCTTCTCAACCCCTCTATTTTCTTCTACCAAAAATCCACCACCAAAAAAATTATCATTTTTGTCGACGTCGAAAACCGATCTGCATCAATTGGTATCAGAGCATGGCCCACAGATCGTCCTCACGATCTGACGATCCGCTCCGACATTCGCACCAGCATGCTTCAAGGGACTATCGTTCGTCCGAACGAAAACGACGAGCCGACGACACCTACAACAAAGAGACGATGAGGATGCTACGTGATTTACAAATCACGTTCCACTCCCAATTTCGCGAGTTTCGAGCTCTCATGGTTGACTTCGAGGCCCTACGCTCCGCCGAATCAAAGCCTCCAGCCCCCGAAGCCGTTGTCACGAGTTTTGACGAAGAAACCCGCCCCGAGGAAGACGATAAGGCCGCTGTCCAGCACCTTCCAGATCCGTTTTCGCCACCGGAATCGGTGCCGCTGCCTCCTCCGACCGTCCTGACACGGCCCAATCTATCTCAGGTATCTTCCCGACCTTCCTCGACCACTCCTCCAATCCTCCGCCCCGAAGACCCCTCTCCCGCGGCTCTCACCACCCCGACAAACCCTCCAGCCCCACCCCTTCCCTCGCAGCCCCCCTCCCAGCGCACGCCAGCCCGCAAATCCCCTACGCGCCACCAACCTCCCCTCCCTTCCTTTCCCACCGCAACCCCGCCGCCCCCACCCCTGCTGTTGCCGCCCCCACCCCTGCTGCTGCCGCCCCCACCGCTGCTGCTGCCGCCCCCACCGCTGTTGCTGCCGCCCCCACCCGCAGCGCCCCTCCTCCTCCCCGCGCGCACACCGCCACCCATGCCCCGCGCACCTGCCCATCCCGCCGCGCGACCCAGCACCGATCCCGTCGCGCAACCCAACAGCGCGCCGCCGCATATCGGACGCCCTGCGCGACACCCGCATCTCCATGCGCGCCCACGAGCGCGGCACTCCCTCCGCCCAGGCCGGCCCACAACAGTCGCGCCGCCCCTGTGGTCGCGTGATTGCCGACCCCGCGCGCGAATATCGCCAAAGAGGTCCCGCCGCCTATTGCTAATGAAGAAGGGAACCCTAACTGGGAACCCGAAGGAGACGGGTTGTGATTCCCGTGACTTGCCGAAGATCATGTTGAGCGGGAAAAATTGTGGGAAAAATTCCAACAAACCCAATATTTTCATAAGGACCAAAAGGAGGAGAAAAGTAAAACAAAATTAAGGGCTGCGAAAATTGCGCCCAGGCCCTTGACGACAGAAATATTTAAAAAAAGACGCTGCAATTCCAAAATCTGGGGATTCTCCTTATCCAAATAGGACTAGGATCTTGGGTTTTCCCTATATAAGGACCCCATGCCTTCATTCCTTAGCCACATCTCCTCTTCTCCTCTCTTTGTGCTACTACTTCGCTATGGATGCCCCGAGGGTCATGTTTTTCATGCCCCATCAATTCTTCGGTCACCACAAGGAAGAAACCACCATCAAGAAGACACCGCCATTCGCGCCGCACATGTTCTTCAACCACGATGACCGCGGCATCTACGGCCGCGTATGGACTCCGCCGTTCGCCCCACACCAGTTCTTCCAGAAGACGGCGGAATCTGCAGATTCGACCTCCAAGCCTACATCGAGCAATTCGTCGGGAGACGGATTTTTTAAAGCGGCAGAGAGTTGATGCAGCGTGATCGCAAATTATAGGGACGCATTTATTTAATTAATTAGTCGTCAATTTTAATTACGTTTTTAGTGGTCGTAATGGTCTAATTAAATAATTGAGGTCGCCTGTGATCTCAACGTTTATTTCATAGATTTTAATTGCAATTTTGGTCAATTAATTAGTTAGAATCTAATTAGAGTAATTAGAGGTCAATTGGAAGTTGTCAGAGTCCAATTAGGATAAAGTTGGTTGTCAATTTTAATTTGTTTACTATTTTTGTAAACCATCTCTCCTATATAAAGAGATGGTAGTCCAGTATTTTTATTCAGTCAAGTATTATTAAAAAGTTGAGATTTTATCTCTATCCCTCTCTCTCTTCCTTCTCCCTCCGCAGTCTTCGCATATTTCTTCTTCAACCCCTCGTTACCGACGAGTTCTTCTCAACCCTCTATTTTCTTCTACCAAAAATCCACCACCAAAAAAATTATCATTTTTGTCGACGCTCAAAATCGATCTGCATCACAAAAGGTACACATTGGCCGAACACAACCTCCTCTGCCACAAGGGCCACGACCACGAGCCTGATGATGGTGACCTCCATGACCTCGATTAGCTACCATGGCTGAAGCAGTCTGATTCGTAGTCGTAGAAGGGACAGTGATGCGGCTCAATCAGTGAAAAGCATCCTCCATAGGAGGAATAGTAGAATCCGCCAAGATCTGGGAACGTGTTGCCTCAAACTCAGGATCAAGGGCAGCGAGGAAAACTCCTACCATAGTAGCATTCCGGTAGGTCTTCTATTGCTCTGGTGTGGCTGTCAGAGGCATGAAGCTATAAAGCTTCTCAAACATTCCTCGTAGAGATGTGTACAGTGAGTGTAAAGGGCGCCCATTCTGCTTGATAGTAAATAAGTCATGCTGGAGTTACATAATCTTTGTCTCATTCTTCGCTTGAGAATATGTAGTAGCCAGAATATCCCACATTGCTTTGGTTGTGGGCTGATGAAGAATATCATTGGCAATCTCAATTGCCAGAGCTCCAGATAGCCATACTTTGGCATATGCATCATCTGCCTCCCATGAGGCATTGACTGCAGTCTTCTCAGCAGGCTTTTCTTCAGTAAGAATGTGTTTCTTACCGGTTGACTTCATCATACTCATGAACTTCATAGCCCACAGTTCATAGTTCGAGCCATCCATCTTCACAATCGGCGCTGGACCTCGGAAGGCGCCTATAGATGGAATATCTGCCTTGCTTTCTGACATACTGATAACAGAAGACTAGAGTGGTAGACTGAAAATATGATTGTCTACATGGACATATACGGGTTTAGTTGCATGTGTAGACTTCAAGCAACCAAACCCATTACTTTGGAGGCTCGCGCGCTTGACTTAGGGTGTGCGAGTCAAGTCTTTCAGGCGGTCACAGGCGCGAGACACCCCACGAAGATCACGCGCGTCAGAACACTAGGTTGTCGTGCAAATGTGCACAGAAGGCACAAAAGATGTACGGTCACTGCTCACCGCGCTAGGTCACGTACAGGACCTACTGTGTGAGATCAAGGGCTACTTCGCGAGGCAGAGGCGAAGCACGGAGGCGTGCGATGGCGCACAGGAGCGTGCGGGGGCACGTGGGGGCGCACAGCGATGCGCGGAGGCGCACAGCAATGCGCACGGAGATGCGCAGGGGTGCGCAGAGGCGCACAGCGATGCGTGCAGTGGTGCGCAGGGGTGCGTGGAGGCGCGCGGCAACGCCAAGGGTTGCGCGGAGGTGCGTAGGCTTGAGGGTAGGGTTAGGGTTAGGGTTTGGCTCGAGAACTCCGGTCTAGGACCGTCGCTCTGATAACAAGTTGGGAAAATAAGAGAGTTCTTGTTTATTCCATCAGCCCTAGGCTCTCTTATATAGGAGAGTAGCCTACGGGTAAATTACATAAAGAGTCCAAGAGGAAAGAAAAATAAGAAAAGAGATACATAAGTGAATAATATATATCTACATCTATCAATGACAACATAAGTAGATCATCGAACCAAACCATTTCATCTACCACGAATAGATTCCCTTGGTGTCTCATAGGATCAACACTTCTTTCTCATTCTTAAATTCCATAGTAGAACCTTACACTATTAGTCCCGAAACTCCATTAACTAGTCAAAAAAACAGTAAAAAATAATTAATTAAAAAAATATGTTTTTAGTTCATCTCGAAATTGTCCCCAAAAAAATACTGAAACTGATCGTGCAAGGCATAACTACAAACTACCCTAATTCATCAAAATTATTCATACCTACTTAAAATTCTGCATTGCCCTTTTTAAGAATCGCAAAAGAAATTAAAACAGTTAATTTAGGTGATGAAATCATGGATCATTTTAAAAAGACAGTACTGACCATGTTAAACTATGCGGTCCATTGAGTATACATGTTGCACGCTAACTCTCAGCTTTCTATTTGCCACTGATCAACTTTTAAAACTATTTTCCAACTATTTAAATTTGGGATGGATCAACTTGTTAAAATACACAAATAATTTAGATTGTGGGCTTGTCTCTAAAACTCAGGCAAAATCATACTTCCCTATCAAAAACAAAATACTGCTTTCATGATTTATCATCACAAAAATCCATTAAGAAAGAAGAAAATTATCAACAGAATGCATATGGTTTGCATAAAATAGAGTTGAAGTTCCACAGACCTTCACTTGATTGGTCTTTGCATGGATATTCCCTTTTGTTACAGCTACCTTGCTCTCTCCAAGGACCTCAGTCAGCAACATGGCCAACCATCCTTGTGAAATTGGTATAGAAGCTGGCCCCTGATCCTCAAAAATGCATGATAAAATTTTCGAAGCGGAGACACGGGTTATATTGGACCCCTTGTTGAAGACCCAAAGGAGAAGAATGGCAGCCCATTTTTGACTTTCTTCAGCAGATAAACGCATAACAGCCGTACACAGCAACTCCAAGGCCTTCGCCAAATTTTCCTGCACCTGCCTGTGATTTTCAGTTGCTTTGGCTGTTTCTCTCATCAACGGAAGTCCTCTCTTCATTATCATCATCTTGGAATCATCACTGCGCTTAAGGGAAACTAGAAAAGCAGACAATGCTGCATGAACCAATGCAATGTCATTATTACTGCTAGCCTGAGAAACAGTAGATAGAAGACTAAAACTCCAATCAGGAACAGAATCTGTAAGAGGTAAATCGCAATCTTCCAGGAGAACACGAGCAACCAAACTTGCATGCCATTTTACAGTCCTCTCAGGTGCTGTCAATGCAGACATGATTGCTAGACCATCACGGTCAAGCTCCATAATATGTGAACGATTGAGTTCAGAAGCCACAGCCCAGCTTGCAAGAGCCCAGGCAGCAAATGGTATAGCAACATGCTCCCTTTGCAGGTCATCCCACAATCCTGGAATTGCAGCAGTAGTTAGTCGATCAACTTTCAATGAATCCTTATGCGACTTTTGCAACTGGTTACTGGCAGAATGATTAACATATTCAGGGGTATCATTTCCCGATTTTTTCAGTAGTAAAGGTTCATCGGTTTTAGAAAACCCCAACACCGCCGTGCCCCCAAGAACCTTGATACCTATCCCACGCATTCCTATGTCACCGTCATCTTCATCATCAGAAGAATGTTGCTCATCAAAATGCATTCCGCCTTCCTCGATAACTTGTAGAGCTGCTGATATATCACCCATATTGGCATTTGCAGGCAGGGATGGTCGAGATGACGACCGGTCAAAATTATCACAATTTGAAGTGACAATATCCAATGATAGCGGTAACTAGCATGCTTCCTCCTCTAAAGTTACTTGGACCATCAAAGGGACTGTGCTTATGCTGTTCTGATATGGAAAACCGTTAATGAATAAAAAGTGTATGAATATCAATGATCCAAGATATTCAGTATCAAGTGATATTCAGTATAAGAAGCACAAGGGACACCCGCTTTGTGGTACTTACGAGAGAGCATAACTTCCCATAGCAGAAAGCATGAGATAAAAAAATTATCACAATTTGAATAAATATCCTACCAAGGTCCAAGACTGTAAGCGATCATAATTCCAACCCTTTCCCCCATCATGCGTAGGATAGGCCAAAAAATTCCTACCAGGGTGATCTAGATGATGTGTACTAAAAAGAGCTTTTAATGACTAAAAAGGGCATGTTAGATGAGTTAGATGCACACAAGTGTTTTCTACGAGTTTTTCCTTAAAGTAGCCATGGGGTTGAGAATAATGTCCTGAGAATGCATGGATGGATGACCTTGACGAGAATGGACATGTATTGGCACATGGTTTGCCAGCTGCTGATGTGACAACCAAAGCCAGCAAACCATCCACAGAATGGCTTACATGGACTCACCAATGATTATGATCGGCAAATGATTTGCCGAATTGCTTTACCAATCATTTCAATCGTCAAGGTATCATCTTTTGCTAAATCATGCAGGATATGTGCATCAATGTATACTTATCATGGTGGAGGTGGATGATCTCTCCATTATATTATCATGGTCTTTCCCAGATATTCCATCCTTCACCATCCAAATATTAGGATATGGAGTTTTAAGAAAATAAAAATCTTCATATTATTTGAGTTGTATTATAAAGAACCTGTGAGATTTGATATGCTCTATGGATCAGAATGTTGGTCTTTAAACTATAGATGCGTACAAAGAATGACAGTCAAAAATGAAAATTCTAAGGTGGATGTCAAATCATACATGAAAAGATCGAATTCGAAACGATACAATCAGAAGGAAAGTAAGTGTAGCTCCAACAGAGGATAAGATGAGAGAAAACCATTTAAGATGGCTTGGCTATTTGCAAAGGAGGTCGATTGATGCACCATTTAGAAGATGCGAGATTTGGGACGTTGAATCGGTTAAGAGAGGGCGAGAAAGACCCAAGTGTTAGAATGAGACTTTTGGAAGGGATCTTAGTTATTTGGATTTAAGCCCGAGAATGACCCAAAATAGATCTTAATGGGGGCAAAAAATCCATGTAGGCCTCATTGTAATGCCCATTTTAATTTCTGGACTTCCAGGTAATGTAACATAATCTTTACATGATGCGGTGACTCCTGAATGGGAGCTCACCCTAGTTTCAATCAAAAAAATCCATGTAGGTGACCCTGCTTAATTGTGAGAAAAGGCTTTGTTGTTATATTCCTTTAGAAAATCCTCAGGAAGGAAACACGTGCAAGGAGAGAGGGGTGGAGAGTTTTATTCATCTTTTTCATAGTGGTTTTTTGAGAGAGGTGAACGATCACCACTACTAAATAAGGTGCACTTTTTGAAAGAAAAAAGGCCTCCATAGTATATGTGTGTACCCAAAAAAATCATCATTAATTCACGAGTTTAGGATACAAGGCTATTAAAAGTCCAAAGAGGTAAATAAACATTGGATGATCCAACTCTCCGCCAGCGCTTTAGCATGCGAAAGTACATTCTCACCATAAAACCAGCTTGATGAAAGACTGTCTAATTTCTGGTCAGTCAAATTGCCCACACCAAAGCCACGCAACTGGATCTCTCCTCTTCAATGTTCTGCCAACTTGACCCAATGGGACCCCATAAGTTTGCAATACCATCTGTTGCAATCAAACTGCTGCCAAAACTTGTCCAAATCTCCATAGAGCTTCTACAAGTAAATACCATATGATATGCGTCATCAAGATTTGTTGAGCATCGGGTGCACTCAAGATTAGCGCCATCAAAAAATGTGCAAATCTAACTCCAGTCAACAAGCATCCTCGCCAAAACAATCACATAAACACCTTTACTCTTATGGGAATCTACCACGTCCAAACCCTTCTTTAGTACATCAGGCATCCTCCATGATCAAAAGGCATCAGTCCCTTTAAGGCGGAAAAACCTTTAGATACAGAAAATATGCCATCAACCCAGCACCAGCAATCACTCCCCTCTGTAGGGCCCTCCACTCCTAGAATCTCCAACAATTCCAAGAACTCTCCCAAACCGTTTAATCCGAGAACTCGGACCAAAACTGTGATAAAAATGGCGTACCATCCCAAACGCCTGCCACAGTACAATCAAAATCACTTGCTAATGCCATCAAACGTGGAAACCACACACCAAGCATCCCTCCTTCAGTCCAGACATCATGCCAGACACAAAAACCTTTTCCATCCCCCACCAGTGGTCGCAAAAATGGACGAACCTCTTACAGCACACCACCCTCCAAAATAACGAAGGTGCTCGACCAAACTTTCCCACAGACTCTGTAACACAAATCAAGTTCCATACACCTTACAAATCAATGTGCACACCAGACTATCACGATGACCCCAAATACGGATGATCCATTTACACAATACACCTTATTCATCTCCTCCAAGCTTCTAACTCCAAGATCCCCAACATCTTTTGGAAGAGAGACCATATTCCAGTCCACCAAAGCAACACCATTGGACTTTCCGATGGAAGCCCAAAAGAAACGCCTCATAATGCTCTCAAGCATCATCCTGATACCCACTAGAATAAGTCTAGATGAGAGAGAGAAATAGGAATCGTTGACCAGACAGATCTCAACAGCACCAACCTGCCATCCCTAGATAGACACAACGATTTCCAACCAACGAGCCTCTTCCCCAACTTCTCACACCAATAGCCACTCTCCATGGTACATCATTCCCCCATCAATGGCAATCCAATGTATCGAATGGGTAAGCCAACACGCGACAATCTCAACCAACTTGCACATGAGTTAACTACACCCTCGGTCATGTTGAAATGCATAAACTCTGACTTACGCCTATCAAGCCTCAGGCCAAAGACATCACCAAAAAGATAGAGGACAACAGACATACCCTTACAACTCTCAGTACATCCTTCCGCAAAGAGAACAGTGGCATCTACATACAGAAGGATTGGCATAGAGATCTCCCCCTCGAGTAATCGCCACAGAAACCAACAATCACTGTGCAATCCATAATCGACAAAGCGTCTGCCGCCAAGACAAATAGAAGAGGGGTCAAGGGACAATCCTGACGAACCCTGCACTGGGTTTGGAAGTAGACACCCCCAGACTGGCCATTCACCAGGACAGCACAAGAAGCAGTCGTAACAGATCTTTTCATCCATGAAATCCAGAAACGAGAAAGCCCAACCTATGAAAAGAGGCCCAAAGAAATCGTCAGTCAATATTGTCATAAACCTTGGAAAAGTCGACCTTTCACAAAACTCCCCTCGCCTTTATTCTTTTATAATATGCCACAATGTATGACGCTAAAACCACATTGTCTATCAACTGCCTCCTAGTTAGAAAAGCATTTTACACGGGCGCAATAATCTTGGCTCGAACCCCTCTCAGTTAGTTTGCCAACACTTCGGCCACGATCATGTAAACCATATTCGAAAGTGCAATGAGACGAAAATCTTCAACCCTTGTGGCAGCCTCATTTTTTAGCAATAAAAAATGAACGAATGATTCAACTAGTCGAAGCCATAGATTCCACTCATGAATTCTGCAATCATATCCATCACTTCCTCAAAAACCAAATCTCAGACCTCCCTAAAAAAGAAGACTAGGAAACCATCAAGGCCAAGGATCCATCCAGTTTAAGAGCAAAAAATGCATTTCTAACTTCCTGCAAGTTAGCATTCGGTGTCAACATCTCAGCTTCATTACCAGAAATCTACTTATCGCCATACCATACCGAGACATCTGGATCCACTGTGTGGTACATGTCGACTCATATTCTTGAAGTAGTCCATTACCGCCCTTGCCATGTCCTCCCCCTTGAACACCTCATTCCCCACCTCAATAAAATGTATCATGTATCTTTGCCTCCAACCATTGGCTACAACATGGGAAAATCTTGTATTGGCATCCCCCTCTTTCAACAATTTCTGGTGTGATCCTTGTCCCCACTCTGTATCCCGCTTCCAATCCTCCTCTTCAATAATATTATGTATGATACATCTGCTCATGAGCTCCTCTTCATCAAGATCCTTATAATCCTCCACCGAGTTCGATCTCACCATCTCCTCTTCTACCTAATTCCTCCTTTGTCGCATAAAACGGATTTCTTTTTTGAACAGGATCAGTCTTTTAAGTAATATTGCATGCTTCAAGGACAAACTCGTAGTAGTTGACCCCTCCATCACCAAGCCTGACCAAAACGTATTCACCAAAGCAATGAATCCCTCTTCCATCAACCAACAATGCTCAAATCTAAAGTAATAGGAGGGACTTCTCCCTTCGCCAGTGTCCAAGCATAAAGATATATGATCCGATCTTGATCTAGGTAGCGAGGAAACACTGGCCAGACTAAACATCTCCAAGATCTCAACAGACATCAGAAATCTACTATTTCGTGACCTGGAAGATGAACTTTGCCATGTATACTTACAATCATCCGCATCCACAACCTCCAAAGCAAGCTCTTCCACCACTTCAGCAAACAACACATATCCAAGATCATGTGTTCCCCCCCCCAATGCCTATCATCAGCAAAAAAGGGTGACATTGAAGTCACCCCAACAATCCATGCCAAATTCGAAAATCTAGCTCTCACTTCTTTAAATTCAGCCCATAAGACCGAGTTCAAAGACGAGCTCGAAATACCATACAAGAAAGTCACCCAGACTCCATTATGGTCCATTCTGTTAATAAGAACAACGGATACCGAATGCATCTGAGTAACCTCCTCCTCCAAGCTAAACAACTCTCCATTCCATGCAACAAGAAAACCGCCAGTGCTTAAACTCACCAAAATCACCTTGAATTCTATAAGGTGAGGTCCAGACACCAAATTCCATGTCACCAAATCCCAAGAATCGGCATTTGCCTCATGCAAACACAAAACATAAACCTTCCAAACAACGAGCAGTGACCCAATTGTCGTTCTATTCTCTCTGCCTGACCCAAGCCCATCACACTCCATGTAATGCACTTCATTGGGATACCAAGGGAAGGCACCCTGCCACCTGCACCCCAACCCATTGTGTGATCGCCATCAAGGCTTTAAAAACGTGAAGCTGTCCGAGGTGATTTTCTATCATCGAGGCGAGGCGTAAGCCTCGAGGCGGATGAGGTGTAAGCCTCGATTTGAGTTGAAAAACTATACAAATCTAGAATTTTGTGAAAATGCTAGAAAGAAGAGAACATTAATAACATTAAAGACATCTGGAAAAAATATGAAGTATTGATGTTTAACCAATTAAATTGCAGCATTTATAAAAAGATGTTTTTTAAGGAAAAAGGGTGGCATCTCATGTTGGGACCCACCGCAAAAAAGTGTATATATATAAGTATAAAAAGTTGCTATACAACCGCTTACATTGACCAGGATGAGTATAAAGCCCTACAGTGTTCAATTACATTTTCAGTATAACATCTTTGCCCCTCAAAAATGTTATCAATCCTAACGCACCTTATCGCCCAGAGTAAAGCAAAGGGATAAGCAATGTCCTCGTGGCCATGACCACAAACCGCTCCAATGCTTCCCCAAAAGCTGACACATTCATGCCCATCAAACCAAGCTAAGCTAGCGTTGTTCTAGATCCGACAAGAGGAGAAACAGGGAAAAAATGGGTGATTAGTGTCCTCCACCACTACCCCACATCTAGCACAAGGATCCACCTCAACCCCCAACAGCAGCCTCCGGCGAACCTGTGTAGAAATCCTACCAAGCCGAAAGAACCACAAACAGATCCTGATACGATTAGGAACCTTGCTCCTGCATATGATCATGTTATCAACAGAAACCTCCTCATCCACCACCTCCTCATCATCCACCAAAAATCGATAGGCCTTCTTCACCGAGAACATGTCATCACCCCAAATATGGTGATGATCCCTGCCCACTGGCGGTCCCTCCACCTGCACCAGATCTGCATGCAAAGCCAAGAACTCTTGAACCCTTCGATCGGACAAACCCCGAGGAGAATGGCGGAGACCACGCACAATGCATCCAAATATCTTTCACTATCACCTCCCTATTATCATCCAACTGCATGAGGCGTAGGTACCGATCGCCCAAAACCCCATCACTCGTCCAATCATCTTGCCAAAATCAAAATCTCGATCCATGTCAAGAACCGATCTCAGTTTCAATTCCAACTCCGGGGTCACCTCAATAATCCCCTTACATAGCGACAACGGCAATCACCCCAGAACGACGGTACGCGACATGGACACCCCATAGAGCTTCCTCATCAGTCTACACACCATGTCGTCAGATTTTCCCCAGACGCGGACCACCCACCAACCACTTAGCCTTTGTTCATCTCTGCCATCCGAAGAACTCCCAAGCCATCCTTTTCCTTCGGTGCAATCACCTTGCTCCAGTCCAGCAAGTACACTCCCTTCCTCTGTTGCATCCCATCTGACCAGAAGAATTGCCTTGTCAAAACCTCGATCTCGCTCGAACACCCACAGGAAGCAATCCTGTGGAGCAGAAAAAAATAGGAATGGCTGAGAGAACGTGCTTCAGCAGAATCAACTTCCCACCTTTCGAAAGCATCGACGCCTTCCACCCTAACAGCCTCCCCTCCAATCTTCCCAACAAAATCCGCCAATCCCGAGATTTGGGTCGCCCAGCCACCAATGGCAGACCCAAGTAAATAATTGGCAGCGAGGCCATAGGACAACCCAAAATCATCATCGCACTCTGCATCTCCATCCCATTCAGGCCAAAAGGGACCACTGTTGATTTTCCTCTGTTAACTGTAGGCCACATAGGTCTCCAAAAGTATCCAAGATGATCGACGCCCGACGCATCTGCACCTCATCAACCTCTAGGAACACCACAGTGTCATCAGCATATTGCAAAAGCGGGATCGATATCTCCTCCTCATATCCAGTGCACCAACCACCTCTTATAGCCAGCCTCATCATTAACGCCATCACATCCACCACAACACAAACACGAGCGGAGCCAAAGGGCATCCTTGCCTAGTGCCCCTATGCGATTGGAAAAAAAACCCTCTGGACTGCCATTAACCAGCACGGCATGGGAGACTGTTGTGACGCATCGCTTGACCTACGAAATCCATAGTCCCGGGAAGCCTCTCTTCTCTAAAGAAACCCACAAGAATCTCCAATCCACATTGTCATATGCCTTGGAAAAATCCACCTTCAAAATCAACCCCTTTGCCTTGTCCCTTTACCAGTTAGTCGCCATCTCAGACGCCATAACCAAGTCATCGACCATAGCTCTCTGTAGAGATATATTTTAGTCTATGATATTCTCGGTTGTACCTTTCTCATATTTTCTTTTTCTCGTTAGACTCTTTATGTATTTTATCCATAGGCTACTCCCTTATATAAGAGAGCCTAGGGCGTATGGAATAAATAAGTTTTCTCATTTTCCCAACATGGTATCAGAGCGACGGTCCTAAACCGGAGTTCTCAACCAAACCCTAACCCTAGCCTCCACCCTCAAGCCCTCCGCACGCGTCGCGTGCCGTCTCGCGTCGCCTCGCTCCGCCCCAGCGTCGGAGCTCCTGTGCATCGCCTCCTGCTCGATCGCGCACGCGCCTGTGCGTAGAAGCACGCTCTTGTGTGTATGAAGACGTGTGCTTGGGCGCTTGGGCGCTGGTGCACGTGAAGCATGTGCGCTGGTGCACGTGAAGCCTATGTGCATGTGCGCTGGTGCACGTGAAGCTGTGCGCCTGTGCGCGTAAACCTGTGTATCTGCGCACCTGTGTACGTGAAGTTGTACGCATGTGCGCGTGAAACTCTGTGCGTGAAGCTGTGTCGTGTACCCCTCGGTGGGTGTCCTTGTTCGTTATCTTGCGCGCACATCTGCGCGTGTGATTTCCGTGCGCGTGCAGCCCTAGGCCAGCACGCGTGTGGCTCCAGCCTCGTTCCGCGCACACGTTTCCAGATTAATGGGTTTGGTTGCTTGTGTCTACACATGCAACTAAACCCGTTAATGTCCGTGTAGACAATCATATCTTCAGTCTACTCCCCTAGTCTTCCAATATGTCAGAAAGCAAGGCAGATATTTCATCTAGAGGTGCCTTCTGAGGTCCAGCGCCTATTGTGAAGATGGATGGTTCAAATTATGAACTGTGGGCCATGCAGTTCATGAGTATGACGAAGTCAACCGGTAAAAAGCACATTCTTACTGAGGAAGAGTCTGCTGAGAAGACAGGGGTTAATGCCTCTTGGGAGGCATATGACGCATATGCCAAAGTATGGCTTTCCGTAATATTAGCAATTGAAATTGCTAACGATATTCTCCATCAGCCCACTGCCAAAGCAATGTGGGACATTCTGTCTGCCACCTATTCACATGCAAAGAATGAGACGAAGATTCTGCAACTTCAGCATAACATCTTTGCAATCAAGCAGAATGGACGGCCTCTACACTCATTGTACACGTCTTTACATGGAATGTTTGAGAAGCTTTATAGCTTCATGCCTCTCACAGCCACTCCAGAGCAACAGAAGATCTATCGGAATGCCACTATGGTGGGTGTTTTTCTGGATGCCCTTGATCCAGAGTACGAGGCAGCACGTTCCCAGATCTTGGTGGATACCACTATTCCTCCTATGGAGGAAACCTTTCATAGGTTGAATCGTATGACTGTTCCTTCGTCTGCTGCAAATCAGACCGCTTCAGCCATGGCAGCCAATCGAGGTCGTGGGGGTCATCACCAGTTCCGTGGTCGTGGACCTCGGGGCAGAGGAGGTTGTATTCGGCCATCATGTACTTTTTGCCATTGTTCTGGACATACCGAAGACACATGCTATTCTAAACATGGGTTTCCTGCTTCTGCACGAGTAGCTGAACAGATTGAGCCTCCATCTGCTTCATCTATGGATCAGCACTTTGATAACCTTGTAGCCCGTCTGAGGGGCATTATTCCTCCATCTGGTCCCGCTGCATCCGCGCCTACTTCTGAGAGTCACTCCGACATTGTTGCGTCCGCATCCACCAGTACATCAGGTAGCACTTATGCATTCACTAGCAGTAGTGGCAGATACTTTAGAGTGGATTATGGACTCTGGTGCCATGCATCATCTATGTGGTGATCAAGATCTACTTACATGATACCGACAGGTTTCTCCAAGCCGCACTATGGTTATTACTAATGGGACACATTACTCGATTATTGGTCATGGGGAGATTAGACTGACACCATCCATGCATCTCAAGAATGTGTTACATGCGCCTGATTTTTCGATGAATTTGTTGTCCATTAGCCAACTTACGAAGGATTTACATTGTAGAGCAATTTTTGATCCATCTTCTCTCATTTTTCAGGACATCCTTACGGGCAACGTGATTGGGCGTGGCTATGAGCAAGGCGGCCTCTAACGCCTTAGTCGGACCCCTTATGCTGGAGCCTCATCTCTACCTGCAGGATCCATCTCTTCATTACTGTGGCACTTGCGCTTTGCATATCTACCGCTTCAGAAACTACGTCATGTGTTACCCCAGGTTTCACCTCACACGTCCATCCAATGTGAGGCTTGTCAGTCGGGAATGCATCATCAGTCTACCTTTTCCAATCGTCAGTGTCGGAGTAGTACCTCCAAGTTTGAGTTGTTTCATGTCGATATTTGGGGTCCTAGTCGTGTTCCTGATCATCAGGGACACAGGTTTTATATAGTTATTGTGGATGATTTCTCTCGCATGTCGTGGGTCTTTCTGTTAAAGAATAAATCTGAAGTGGGGGATATTATCATCAATTTCATTAATGAAGTTCGTAATGATTTTCTGCATCTGTTAAAATTGTGAGAAGTGATAATGCACTGGAATTTCGTACTCATACCCTCTCGAATTATTTTTCATCTCAAGGGATTATCCACCAAACATCATGCGCCTATACTCCCCAACAAAATGAGGTTGCTAAAAGGAAACATCGTCATTTACTTGATGTCACCAGGTCGCTTCTTATACAGAGTCATGCCCCTCATTCTTTTTGGGGCGATGTTGTTCTTACGGCATGTTATCTCATTAATCGTATGTCGTCATCTGTCTTAGGTGAGAAGATTCCTTTCTCTTGTTTTTCCTAACAAAGAATTGCTCTCCCTCACTCCTCGTGTGTTTAGCTCGGTTGCCTTTGTCCACCAGTTGTCTCCAGGAATTGACAAGCTCTCTCCTAGGGTTGTCAAGTGTGTCTTCGTCGGGTACTCAAGAACACAGAAGGGGTACAAGTGTTATGATCCATTGCGCAGGAGGTATCTTGTTAGTGTTGATGTTACCTTTCTCGAATCTGTTATGTACTTATCATCTACAGGTGATCAGTTGATATCCTCTGACACTACTGATGTTATATACATGCCACCACCATCACCTCTACCACCTCCATCGCTACCATCTCATATACCTCTTGTTACTGTGCATGTTTCACCATTGCCATTCCACTATACACGTCGGCTTGCTTCTTCTCATGGACACCACTCATCATCTAGTTCGCCTGAGGTATGTTCTGAGACTATTAATATTGATGGATCTGATGATTTCCCTAAGCAGGATGTGTTACAGAGGCCAGATGAGGAGGCAGATGATTTAGATCTACCTATTGCTCTTTGAAAGCAGAAGCGCAGCTGCGCATCATATCCTATAGCATCTTCTGTGTCTTTTGATCGCCTAACTGGAGAATTTAGGAACTTTGTCATTGCACTATCATCGGTGGATATTCCATGGAATTACCAAGATGCGTTGAAGGATAGTCGATGGCGTTTAGCCATGGAGGAAGAAATGGTTGCTCTTCAGTCCAGAGGCACCTGGAGCCTCATTACTGCACCTACTGATGTGTCTACAGTTAGCTGCAAGTGGGTCTTTACAGTTAAGCAGAATGCATATGACAGCATTGACAGATACAAGGCACGCCTGGTTGCTCGTGGCTTTACACAGGCATATGGGGTGGATTATCTTGATACATTCTCGTCGATTGCTCGCCATTCCACCCTACGGATCCTCCTTTCTGTTGCGGTTACTCGTGATTGGGCACTATACCAATAAAATGTGAAGAATGCATTCTTATATGGTGACCTACAGGAGGAAGTCTACATGCAACAGCCACATGGTTTTGTTGTTGAGGGGGAGTATCCTAAGGTGTGCAGACTTCATATGGCTATCTATGGTCTTAAGCAGAGCCCCAGAGCTTGATTCCAGAAGCTCTCAGACCTATAGGGGTACAGACGTTCTAATGCAGATCATTCCTTGTTCGTACAGAAGACACCCAGAGGTATTATTGCAATTATGGTGTATATAGACGATATCTTGATTACATGTGATGATGAACAGGGAATTCATGGGGCAAAAGAAATGCAGGGTCGTGAATTCGTCACCAAGGACCTTGGAGTTCTTAGATATTTCCCGGGACTGGAATTCACTAGAAATCCTCGTAGGTTGGTAATGACCCAGAGGAAATATGTCACTGACCTGTTGAGTGAAACAGGAATGACTGGTTGTCGACCTGCCACTACACCTATGGATCTCAGTATGAAATTATGTGATGACACTGATGAGGTGGATAGGAGGAGGTACAGAAAACGGGTGGGCAGGCTTCTCTATATTACTATTACCAGACCCGATATCTCCTTTGCTGTGAGTCGAGTAAGTCAGTTCATGGAGCAACCACGTCAGGTACACATGGATGCTATACATATGATAGTCAGGTACCTTAAGTCATCTCAAGGTGCAGGTATGTTGTTTAAGGCAAGGAGGTTACTATCTCAGCATGTCCAGATGTAGATTACGTAGGATGTCCTAAGGATAGGAAGTCCACCACTGGGTTTGCGGTGTATGTTGGAGATTCTATAGTCTCATGGAGAAGCAAGAAGCAAGCGGTTGTAGCAAGGTCTAGTGCTGAGTCTGAATATAGAGTTATGGCCCAGGTTAGTACAGAAATGATGCGGGCAAAGGCTGTGCTTACAGATCTATATATAGAAGTCCTGCTTCCAATGGCTCTGGAATGTGACAATCAGGCGGTTCTATTCATTGCAAATAATCCAGCATTTCATGAACGAACCAAGCACATTGAGGTTGATTGTCACTTCATGCGTGATATGATTCAGAAGGGGTTTATTGTTACATCCCATGTTAGCTCAGAGACCAAACTGCAGACATCTTTATCAGGGCATTACTTTGAGGGTCATTCCAGAAGTGTTCGTCCAAGTTGATCATGATTAATATTTATGCTCCACCTTGAGGGGGAGTGTAGAGATATATTTTAGTCTATGATATTCTCAGTTGTACCTTTCTCGTATTTTCTTTTTCCTGTTGGACTCTTTATGTATTTTACCCATAGGCTACTCCCCTATATAAGAGAGCCTAGGGCGTATGGAATAAATAAGTTTTCTCATTTTTCCAACACTCTCCCCGACACAAAAGCCGTTTGCTCTGGCGAAATAATCCTATCAAGCACTCCCTTCAACCTATTCGTCGGGATCTTTGCAATAATCAGATAAGCAGCATTAGACAGAGCAATCGGCATGTAATCCTCCATAATGTTCGGTGTATCCTTCTTCGAAAGCGGAAAAATGAGTGCCTTGTTCAACCTCTCAAAACCACAATTGCCATCTCGGAAGTCCTCAAGCACCTCCATCAAGTCCTGCTTGATCACATCCCAAAATTCCTAGTAGAAAAGAACCAGGAACCCATCGGGTCATGGCCCTCCATCCGCATTCATCTGAAACAATGTCTGCTTGGCCTCCTCCTCTGAGAAATCTCTCACCAGCAAAGTCACGTCCAACTCAGGGATGCGCTTGACATCATCCCCCCCCCCCCATCTCCATCCAGCCCTGATGTGTCGCCTGCTGAAGCCTTGGAAATACGACCACAAAGCCATCTCCACTGCTTGATCCCCCTCTACCACCTCCCCACCAATCAAAATCGAGTGAATCATGTTCTTGTGTCTTCTCCCCCCAGCCATAGCGCGAAAGAATCTCATGTTTGCATCCCCCTCTCGCAGCCATCGCTGCCTAGATCTTTGCCTCCAAGCAACCTCCTCCTTTTTATCCTTCCTGAAATCTCCTCCAAGTGATTACCCCTCATGACCATCTTGTCAGCTGTCAGAGCCCTCTCATCCTCGAGCATGTCAAGACGTTGAACTTCCTCTTGAGGTAACTGTTTTTGGGCCCTAAGTTGCACCCTCTTCTCCTTGTTGATCAAGAATTTCCTGAGCACCACAAGCTTGCTAGTCACCACCTCCTTAAACCCCTCCTCTAAGATCCACGCTCTCTCAAATCTGAAGAACAAACGCGGACGATCAGACTCCCCAGAACACCAAAGCAACGGTATGTGATCCGATAGCATTCGGGGAAGAGTTTGAGCCCTAGCCAACAGAAAGGCCATCAGTGCCTCAAATGACATCATGAATATATCAATACGAGAGCGAGAGCGAGAGCGTGAGTTCTGCCACGTGTATCTACAATCGGCAACGTCTACCACCTGGAGTCCCAAATCATCTACCATTTCCGAAAGCACCGAAGATCCGCAATCTCTCCCTTCACAACCCCTGGACCGATCCTTCGGATGCAGAGTCACATTAAAGTCCCCAGCAACGATCCATGCAGCGTCCGGAAACCTTGCCCTCACCATCCACATCTCCTCTACCACGCCACCAATACCGTCCTGATTGCAAAGACCATAAACGTTTGTGGTCAGAATCACCAAGCCATCCGCCTTGCATCACAACAAGATCAAAAATGAGAACGCCCCACAGACCTCCACATCCACCAACTCCAGCAAAGCTCCATCCCAACCCGTCGCAATACCCTCAACCACCCTGATAGCCTATATGACCTTGAACTCCCAATCTTCCTCCACTTGCCACTTACATCGCCTGAAAGCTTAGTTTCCTGCAACATGGCAACATCCGATCTCTGCTCCGACGGCATTGTATCCACCGCCGATCTCTTCACAGACTGCCCCAGACCCCTTACATTCCAGGTTAACAACTTCATTGAGAAACCTTCGAGACCCCCTGACGGTGGAACCAGGTCGAGACACAGCAAAATTCCATCTCCATTCCTTCCCCCACCTCCCTCTGCGCCTCCACCACCTCTTCTTCGACCCCCTCCAACACCTCCGGCCCCTCCCCCAGGACCACCTCTCGACCCTCCAACACCACTCCAGATTCCTCCACCAAACCAGCCTGCCCCAAACCCTCCTGGCGACTTCCTCCATCCATCGTCCACTGCAGCACAATACGGCCCACCGCTAGCATCGCAAGGAGATGAGCCTCCAGCTCCCCTCCTCCGCCCGAAACCCCACAACCCACAGGCACCTCCACGCGTCGATGCATCTCTAGCTGACGCAACCTCCTTGCTTCCTTCAATCCGCATCGAAAATATCGCTTTTGAAATCGTTCCTCCGCAGAGAGTCACAGCTCCGAGGTTCCACACGAGGTGGCTCCGCAGAGGAGCCCACCAAACTCTCTGCATCAGCAAACCGCGTCGTAGCCATGGTATCACCAACATAACTGGTCGTAGGGGACACATCTACAGTCGTAGGGCAAGTGCTCTCTCCAGCGTTGTTCCGCCCAGATCGCTCGCAACCACCACCCCCGACAGAGGCGAAGTTCTTGCAACCGACAACCGAGGCGGAGGCCGACCACTCCCGCTCCACAGATAGCAGCATTGGATCGATGGGCAAGATCCGATATGAAGCGTCGGCAGGATCAGCTCCAAAGACGGTTCCAGAGCACCATCACATCCGACTGCAGAAACGGGTCCGAGTGCAGACCCGGAACCGAAATTGACTCCGGGTCCGAGTTCAACACCGAGTCCCGACTGACCATCCTACACGGAGCCCGGAAGGGACCCGGACTCAACAAAGGAGCAGATGCCCCGCAAGCCCTGCCTCCCCTGACCGGGTCTGATCGATTGATGTGAGACGAATCCGAGAATGCCACCCGTGGGAGGCCGACCGACACCACAACTACGGATCTGAGAGTGCCATCCGAGGATCCGAAACTCTGCTTCCGAAGATGCAATCCTTCGAGCAAAATGTTTTGCATATGAGGCCTGACCCCCAATGCCACCAAAAGGTTTCTCGGGCAAAATGCCAAGGCTAGCATCAGAGCTAACTCCAACCTTTTCCTCAAATGCCAATGGTTTTTGAAAGTCATGGAAAGAGGCTCAAGCACTTTCCGACATGATCTCTCCCGATCGCCCTCTACCACCGGAAGACTCCCCGATGCAGCCGCCTTGAAATCCTCTTCCCGCACCGCTACCACAAAACTGCACCCCCGGAAGCTTGCTCCAAAGCGAGTCAGCAACGAGCACCTGAGGGCAGACCCCACCGCAACCATCTAAGGAGTTTGGTTGTACCAGAGACCATCCAAAATCACCTCGTCCACCCAGATCACCGACGTCAACATCTCCCACACTGCAGCAATACTTCTCCCCACCAGAAGAAGGCCATGGATGGAGATGTGCCTGCTCCCCCGCCATGCGTCGCACCAACCATCATGGATCAATGGGGATCTCCAATAAACTAGCCCCTCTACACCACACGAGAAAAGCATCTGTTAGAAAATAAACATGCAGAAGCGGAATCAGAAATAAAGATATAACGTGAAGAACAGTGGGATTTAACGTTGAACCCTACTTCGTAAGGAGCGGGATGAAACCACGGGAGAAGCCCTCAAAGAGGCATATGCTTCTATTGCTTTTCTCTCTCAATGGACTACAGGGGTGTGGGACTCTATATATAGCACCCATGGAGTCTCTACATCCCACAGGTGGTAGATGTGGTATTAAACCATGGATGGGATAAATGGATCCTCTCTAAGATCCATTTACCCATCTCCCATACATATGGCACACAACCAAATACTCCAACACTCCCCCTCAAGCTGGAGCATGCAATGCTCAGCTTGGACAAATAGAAAGAAACTCAACTCACGCTACAAGACACTACTTACAATATCAACTCAATACGCACAACTGACGGCTGTTGTCGAGGATGTTGCTTCTCATGCCATGCAGGTGAGGAGGACGAACGGGCTGGAGTGTGAGTCTGTTGAATCTCCTCGTCGGAGAGTATGTGCTCTGAACTGCGTCTGTCAGAGTCACTACAACTGAAAATGAGTCTCCTCGTCGGAGTACTCTGGCCCGTCACAACACGTGGACAACTGCTCCATCTTTGAAAAAGGGTTGAAACTGAAAATATCGTGGAAGTGCAATCTCGTCGGAGTCCACGGTCGCTGGAGAATGGAGTCTGAAAGAAGTCTCCTCGTCAGAGAACTGGGTCTCTCCCATCTGGCACAGGGAATGGTACACTACTCTGGAGTACCTATGATACCACATGAAAACCCTTGCCAACATGGCAAAGGCAATGGTTCTCTACTCTGGAGTCCATATGACTCACATGAAAACTCTAGTCGAAATAACAAGAAAAGATGGGGACCACTACAAAAGATGGCAAACATGTGCACATCTGAAAATGACCGCAAACATATGTGTCTGAAACTAAAGACTCGGGATCGATCGTCGAGTCTGGACAACTGGATCATCTGTAGAGTCTGGAAATCTGACATCTAGAACATACATGTGACTCTACATATACTCCCCCTTTCTCCCATACTTATAGAAAAACATGGACGTCGACAAAGTTGGGAGAAGACAGAAATTGTATAAATATGGGGAAAACATGAATATTCATAAAAACTTCTTGCGGCTTTCCTTAAATATTTTTTAATTTTTTATAAGCCGTCGCATTTTTTGAAATTATTTTTTTAAAGCCGTTTCAACATTTTTTAAATCGACTTTTCATGTCTCACATTTTTTTAAATATGCGTACGACTTTTTTTATTGTACGCATCTTTTTCTAAATTTGTTTTTCTTTTCTTTTTCCTTTTTTTGACACAAATTCTTGGCCCAAAAGGGCCCAAAATCTTCTTTTCCTCTCCTTTTTTTAAACCATCCTCTTTTTTTTAACTTCGACTAATCACCTTTTTTTACAGCAAGCCCCTCCTCTCCTTTTTTTCATTCATTGCCCCTCCTTTTTTCATCTAACCGTCAGGACTCATATTTCATATTAGGATTCCCAAAGGGAACCCCATTCTCACGAAACGTTGCCCCCATCGGGGCTTCCTTTTCCGTCGCTCCCATCGGGGCTTTCCAAAGTGGTCGCCTACGTACCAGAGGAAGGGGCCCACGCGATCTGGAATGCCGCCTAGAAGCACGCTTGGGCTGGGGGGTGCGCCGCCTCAGATCGGCAACTGGGTCTTGAGCGTTGGGGGCTCCGCCGCTCGCTGATGTCGAGACTTGAGAAGGGGAAGTAGGAGCACGATGTGCAAGGGAGCACGGCCTGATGGTGCTCGCGACCTGGGAAGGGGAAGTGCGCTAGTTGCTGGGCCGAACTTGCTTGGTGATCATGTGCGCCCGTGCAATCTGGGTGGTGTGGCGCAGAATTGGAGGAGTTGCAGCGGTGGGCACCGCAAGGACAGGCCACGGGAGAAGCCCTCAAAGGACAACAGGATTTAACGTGGAACCCTACTCCGTAAGGAGCGGGATGAAACCACGGGAGAAGCCCTCAAAGAAGCATATGCTTCTATTGCTTTTCTCTCTCAATGGACTACAGGGGTGTGGGCTCTATATATAGAACCCACGGAGTCTCCACATACCACAGGTGGTAGATGTGATACTAAACCCTGGATGAGATAAATGGATCCTCTCCAAGATCCATTTACCCATCTCCCATACATATGACGCACAACCAAATACTCCAACAACATCAATTTCTAAGCCTCCTCCGCCAGGAGACCTTGAGCCCACACCATCGGCTGATGCAATGCGAAATTAATAAATAAGGTTAAATTTTTGCACATTAATTAGAGTCCAATTTTATTTACAATTAATCGAGTCATTGCAATTTTTATTTAAATAAAAGAGATCACTTGTGACATCAATTAGTGGTCAAATTAGGTAGTTAATCGGTTAGAACAATTCAGGATGAGTAGATTTGAATTTTGAATTGTATGTCTATTTTTTTAATCACACCCCTCCTATATAAAGGGGATGGTAGGTAGTTGTTTGAAACCAGTTCAAGTTGAAGTTAAATTAAAATTGAGATTTATTTCATATCTCTCTCAATTCTATTCCCTCCCTGTACGTGATCTCCGCGATTCTTATCCAAAATCCCTCGTTTTTCGACGAGTTTTCTCCACTCAAATCTCAACCCCTTTGTTTTCTTCTCCAACGAAATTTCCACTGCTAAAATATTTTTTTGTCGTTGCGAATTTTTCGATTTGCATCAACCGGCCCTTCCAATTTCACCACATATATATACCTTGAGACTAGACAAACTTATCAATTAAATTTCAACATATTTAAATTAAATTTGATTATACTCTTGGATAATGTCATGTTCGATATGTTCAACTTGAGTTCAAGGTAATTAATTAATTTAAAGAAAATTGAAGAAAAAAATCAAATAGTAGCAGTAGCATAACATACCATGCAGAATATTATCGAGCTCAAGCTAATCAATTAAAATAATGAAAGTCTAAAAAAATCAAATTATACAATGAAGAGAATGGTTGTATGTATCATGATTCATCCTCACATCCGATGCAACTCTGAGAAACGTGTGAAGGTCAAAGGCGATGCAGTTCCCTCGCCATTGAGTAGTTCCAAGAAACACGTCGTAACTCAGAGACGAGGCCGTGAAGCAGCTCCAAGAGAGGCAGAGTAGCTCCAAGAGTTGTGCTTCCTAATCAAGGAAGAGGGTGGAGGAGCAGAGGGTGTCGCATGGTCGAGAGAGGAGTTAGGGACCTTAGGGTTTTAGGTTTGGGGGTATATGCCATCAAGGTAAATGGGTATCGGGGCCCATATGTTTTTTCGCATGAGGCGGCACCTCGATTGCACATCAATGCCTCATACGTTTCAGACCGCCTCAAGGTACCTGAGGGTTGAGGCATAAGTTGCAAAATATCAGCCTGAAGCTTGTGCCTCAAGGCAGTTTTGGACGCATAATGTCTCGATGCATACGCCTTACTGCCTCAAGGCATGTTTTCAAAGCCATGATCGCCATCTAATAATGTATATCAACATGATTCCCTCATGCCAATGCTTCAACTTCACCATCCAACACTTCCCCATCAAGATCGGTAGAGGCCTCCAGGTCTGGACCACCACTCTTACTAGCACCCTCTCCTCATCTCCATCGCAGCTTTCAGGGACCTCCCTTAAATGAGAACTGATGCAAAATTGAATTTGCACAACGATGAAAATAAACTTTGAACGGTGGAATTTCGGTGGAGAGAGAAATAGAGGGGTTGAGAAGAGAATGCGTGCCGATTGCGCGAGATTCGAGGAAGAAGAAGCGTGTAGATCACGTGGGGGAGAAAGAGACGAGAGAGAGAGAGATAAAATCTCAAGTTTTCATATAATCTGACATGTCTAAAACAATAGCTTATCATCCCTTTATATAGGAGGGATGAGATTACAAAAATAGAAATTCAAATTCAAATTCAAACTACTTATCCTAATTTGACTTTAACGGACTAACTAATTGATTTGAAATAAATTCAAATCTCTAATTGACTCTAACTAACTAATTTGAGATCGCGCGTGATCTCTTTACTTAAATTAAAAATACGAGGACTCGATAAAATGAGACTCTAATTATCGGACAAAATAAATAAAGCCCTATATATCTGATTCACGCTGCATCAGTTCTCCTCCGCTTGAAAATTTCGTCTCCCGACGAATTGTTGGATTTGCATACTTGGAGGTTGATAAATTTAAATTAGCGTTCTCGATCATCCCCTGGAAGAACTGGTGTGGAGCAAACGGCGGAATCCAGGCATGTGTGGGGCGATGGTTGGAATCGATGACTTCGCAATGGAAGAGCATGTGTGGCGCAAATGCCGGTGCCCATGCGGATTTTGTCCTATCGATGTGGTGCTTGAAAATTTGGTGGGGCATCATCATTTCGTGCTTCATCGCCTTTGGAGAACCCATAACAAAGGAGTGGCACAAATTCAGGAGGAGAGGGGATGTGGGTAATGAACTAGACCATATGGTCTTTAATTAGGTGAAACCCACATTCCTAATCCTAGTTGGATAAGGAAACCTCCCAGATTTTTTTCCTTCAGCACTCCTCTTTAAATATTGTTGCAGGAGGGGTGGGTTTACAATTTTCGTACCCCTTCACTTACATTGTCTCCTCTTACATTCCCATTTATTTTAACCTTTATACCAAAGGTTTTAGGTATATGGAAGTTCCTGCATTTTTTTCAAATTAACTTTTAATCCCAAATTTCATGGGATTCGGTTCCTGTAGATAAAGAACCCCACGTTAGGGTTCCTTGATTATTTCTTTGGCAGCGGCGACATTGGAAGTTAGGACCCATGGGCGACATCGAGGACGGCGGTGGCAACCACGCCCGGTATGCACGGGGCACCGGTAGATTGGATCAGAGGTGCCTAAGCGGGGGCGGTATTCGGAATGGAAGGGTTGGTGGAGATCGTGCTTGCAGTGCGCACGGTGAAGGATGCGACAACGTTTGGTCGGGAGGGAGAGGATGGTGGCGCGGGTGGTGGAGAAGGCCTGTAGGGAAGGAGGTGGCGGAGAAGGCCTGTAGGGGAAGGAACTGGGTTGGTGGCGGCACAAGGCGGAAGGGGGGTGGGTCGAGGGAGGTGTTGGTGGAAGGGAGGAGGAGGAACGTTAGCGGTGAAGGTGTTGGGGAAGGGCACAGGGGCTGGGAGAGGCTCGGGAGTGGGGTTGGACTGGTGGTTTGGTGTACGGGGGTGGCGGAAGGGAATGTTAGGCTAGGGAAATGTGTTGCAGGGGTTGCGGGAGGGGTCGTTGGGGCCACAGTAGGAGGTGCGGGTTTTGCGGCGGGTGGGGTCGGCGGGGGATGAACCGCAGGGTGTACGGGGGTGGTGTAGGAGTCCAACGAGGGGGGTCGTGAGCGATTTCAGAGGGGTTTTCAAGTCTGTAATCACCTGGACAGCAAGCAGATTGATGTTTTTTTCGTCTGAAATGACCTGGACAGCGAGCAAATCATCATCGACGGCGAGTTTTTCTTCGTCAAAAATTTGGACAACAGCTTCAGTAGTGGGAAACTTTGATTTGGCGGCGTTTTCCTCAAGTTGGCGTGTTATTTCAATATTCCATGCATCTCGCATCTGGGATGCTACAACTTGCATATCGGCACAAACTTGGAGCATATTTGATAATGCTTGTCTAACCTCGGCACGCCATGCACGATCATTGGAGCGAGATCCTTTGGACTTTTCTCGTGAACGATGAGAGGGATCGCCAGATCGTGAGGACAATCCAGATGCCATGCTCTGATACCAATTGATGCAAAATTTAATTTGCACAACGATGAAAACAAACTTTGAACAGTGGAATTTCGGTGGAGAGGGAAATGGAGGGGTTGAGAAGAGAAAGCGCGCCGGTTGCGCGAGATTCGAGGAAGAAGAAGAACGTAGATCACGTGGGGGGGAGACGAGAGAGAGAGAGAGAGATAAAATCTCAAGTTTTCATATAATCTGACATGTCTAAAACAATATCTTATCATCCCTTTATATAGGAGGGATGAGATTACAAAAATAAAATTCCAATTCAAATTCAAACTACTTATCCTAATTTGACTCTAACCGACTAACTAATTGATTTGAAATAAATTCAAATCTCTAATTGACTCTAACTAACTTATTTGAGATCGCACGTGATTTCTTTATTTAAATTAAAAATGCGAGGACTCAATAAAATGAGACTCTAATTATCGGACAAAATAAATAAAGCCCTATATATCTGATTCACGCTGCATCAAGAACTCTCAAGCTGCCTTGTTTCCTAGGTTATAACATTAGCTCTTTGCCTATTCCTAGCAAAACTATTTGTTTCCTTCAGCAAAACATATGACTCCTTCGACGCACCCTTCCTCGTTGGCAGTTGCATCTACACTTCTGGAATATTGATGCCTTTCCCCGAAGATAGCCAAATCATAGCCACCGTCTGCCTTGAAGCATCCACCAACGGGCCCAACTGAAATTGTCTCCCCCAACAGCCGCACCCTCAGACCTACCCTCCTTTGACAAACAAAGAAACCCTATGCATGAACCTGAATCCATCACGGCAGAGTCCTTGTCCAGTCTTGAGGCCAATTGCAACGAGATCACTACCGTAAGTGGAAGCGTGGAAACGTCTGAAGAATTACGAGCCTCGAGCACAGAACATCTGTTGATATCTAGCTCTTTTTCAAGTTGATTGATTTAGTACAAGTTTTCCCATCTTGAAATTGTTCTCCATTGTCATGATCTAGCTTCAAATTGCTATACGAGGATTCTATCCCTCTCTTCATTTCTCTGACAAAAAAATACATTTAAGGAAGTAGGTTGATACGAAAACATGAGTACCCATGTCGTAGGGTGAGGTTTGATTATGTAGTCAGATGTCTTTTGTGTAAATTAGTCTAGAACATTAGGCCTCAGAATTATAAGGAATAACATTAATGAGTTGAATTTTTTCAATTTTTAGATGCTCCCTGAATATTTCCATCTTTGCACTTTGAAGTCTCAAAGGTAGAATGTGACATGCTACATTCATAAGCATTTCACTTTAAAAATATGGAAAAAGATATCCTTTTGATATCCTCGAGATCAAGAGTATTACAACCCCTCGTGCAAGATTTAGCAAGATATGGCACCGATGGTGAATGGTTTGCCAAGTGTAATAATTGCCAAAGCAAGTCTGTAAACCATTCGTTAACTCCAATCATCGATGGGTCCTCATAAGCCATTTGACAAACGGTTTATTAGTTTACCAACTCCAGCTTCCACATCATCGATTGCCAAACCATTTGTCGATATATGCATGTAATCATCAAATTTTCCACATGTGCCGACTTAGGGCAGTATTCTCCACCCCATGCTTACGTTGGGATTTCTACATGTGCCAATAGTTGAACCTCCAGTATTTAAGATTTCAAGGCATGACCATTTTCTCCAAAATCTCAAATGAACTAAGAAGGATCAACAAATAACACAAATGGACATGCAAAAAAGCATTGAAGTGAAGGGGGTTATATCGTGAATGTTATTTCTATTTTATTCTCCTACAACATTACGATTATCTACGTTACACATTCATTTTGATTTCGAGCAAGATGAGCATTTCGTCAAGTCCAATCATATCCTCTGTAATCAACTTCCGTAAGCAATTTGACCATTCCCCACAAGAATGGTCGCTTCTTACAACTCCGCGATCCTTAATATTTATGAAAATCAAGAGGAATTCGGCATACTAAAGAAAAAGAGAGAACCTTGAAAAACAATCACCAGAAGCTCACCTTCTTGACCCTCTTAGGCTGGAACGAGAATATGAATCGCAGAAGGTACGGCACGGCGTGCGGCCTCGCGTGCACCGCATCGCACGTGTTCGGTTCTGACAACAGGTACGCCAGAGCCCTAGCGGACTCCGCCTGTGTCCCGCGGTTCCCATCCCCTTCCCCACACCCGCTGCCACTGTCTCCAGCAGCCAGTCCACCACCATCCCTCTCCCGGCGCCAACAATGGCCGCCCTCCTGCCCTCATTCGCAGTAGCGATGTCTGAAACTAGCGAGGCGACGCGGAGCTCGAAGCCGCGCCGGACCTCGTGGTTGGCTGATGAGAGGACAGAGGTGAGGGAGCGCCAGAGAACGGCGGCAGCGGCTCCGGTCTGGCGCATCCCGCTGAGGATGCGGGAGAAGGAGTCGCGGGAGCGGCGGAGGAGGTCGTCCAGGGGGTCGGGGTACGGGGGGAGGAGGACGGTGGAGAGGGCGAGGGCGGATATTAGAGCTCCGGAGAGGAGGAGGAGGGGGCGAGGGGAGGAGCGGTGGGGGAGCGGATGGGGAGGAAGGGAGAGGGAAGAAGGAGGGGGTGAGTGGCGGGGAGGGCGAGGGGGCAGCGGGGGAAGAGAGCGGCGGCAGAGGAAGAGGGATCGGAGGCGGATCATGGCGTCGACAACGGGCTTCTCTCTATGTCTGCAGTTGCGTGTTGTTTTGGGGATAGTGGAGGCGAGAGGGATAGTCGGGTTGAAGGCGGGAAGGTCAAGGCAATGCGGTTATGCGGAGAAGGCGGTAGGGGGGAAGGGAACGTGAGATTGTAAGGATGTACTTCGATTGCAAGGGAATATGCTTCCGATAGACGAGTAATAGTTTCCTCGCGTCAATAATTTCCAAATCTGAAGAGGGGCGGGAAAAAATAACACCTTGTGTTTAAAGATCATTTGCTCTTTCTTTGTAGACAAAATACCGTGGAAAAAATGAGGTTGCATCATGCGTTACTCTTTAGTAATTTTTTTATAAAAAATCACCATATGTATGCATCCATATATCCCCATCTAGAACGGGTAATTTTAACAGTCTAAACATTGATGTAGTCAACATGTTCTATATAAAAGGTATATGAGTCTATGTTTCTGATTAAATTAAGATAATTATTGGAGTGATATATAGATGAATATACACGGTGATATATTTCAAAAAAAATAAAATAAAATTGCAGAAAATATCGCGTTGGTAGCCAACGGGCAGCCCCATCAAATCCAAATAGTATACTAACATAAATTTAACAACTACTATCTAATTTGCCATGTCCGGGGAAATTGAGGAAGAAGAGAAAGGGGTTTCTTAAATCTTCTCAATTTTGATTCTACTCAGATAATTTTGGTTGTCGAATAGTGTGATTTCTACCTAGATATGCAAATGCTTAGATCAATATGTTGTTCTAGGTACAACAACTAGGATCTTAAACACATGTTGCAATGATTGACAAAAGCATGGTGCCTTTCCAACCTCTCATTTGCTCGTATACTGCATTATTTCACCACACTTATTCCCACTCTTATTCTTTCGCCCTGTCCCACCATGCCTCTAGCAAATCACATCTGCTTCCATCATTAGACGTCATAACGCATATGTCCCTAACCACTGAATTGATGATTTTCCACGTGAAGATGTATTGCATATACATCGTGAAGATATCTTTAGAGGCAACCCTAAATTGGTGATTTTCCTTCTGATGATGATCTTCGTGTCAACGTCCATGAGGGGAAATGGCTCTTGTGCGACGATATGTTCCATTGAGCTTCAATGTTGGGTTTGTCCACAGCCACAAAAGCAGAGTCGATGAAGGAATTAGGTCTTAATTTCTTTTTTATTTCTCATTTTTTATCAATCATGTCAACATGAGAATGTTTTCAACAAGAAGTTCACTACTTGTCAATGTATTTGTTTCCGTATAACATATGTTGTTATTTTGATTAACATGCCATCCCTTATTCTCTCTTCTTAAAGAAGTATAATATGTAGTTCATTTCCTTTTATAAAAGTAACCGGTTTTCATTTAAAGAAATAGTTTTAAAGTGACTCTGTGGCCTTCTTCAAGAGACATGTATTAGTAGTCGCAACTTTAACATATGATTCACATGGTTTGTTATAGAGGTTTATAACACCTTAGATTTTAGCCTAGTTTAATTATCTGAACAAGTTCACATCTAACAAAGTCAATATATAAATAAAAGATGTGAGATTAATTGGACTAAATTTAAGAAATTGGATGATACCTTTTAATATGACTAGATAGATGTTATAATGAATTTTTAACATTTAATTTAGATATTTAACTAACAACATATGCGTAGTTAAATCTAATTGATGTGTTATTCTAGAAGTTTTTGAGCTCAGGAATCTGATTATCCACCCCCAAATTAGCCCTTGAGGATCATTCCAAAATGAACCAACCAATTGTAACTCAAATCAAGAGGTACGCAACCCTAACTAGAATTACTTGAATATATATAATGGGTCATCAGAGGATTAATCGTATGATCAAGATGCGATGGTTCTAATTTGTGAATGTGAGTTCTATTTGTATCAAACAAAGTTAATTGAACCTAGTAAATGTTGGAATCTAGCGCACGTACTCTGGGTTATACACCACACCTGGAACTTTCTAGAGGACCTTGCTTGTGATTTCCATGAACATGGCAGATTACTTCTCAGAGGCCTCCAGGATTGCTTTGTCGATCTATGAGAACTCTTTTGATACATGTCTTAGGTATATAAAATCGAGTTCTCACTAAGTGATGGGAGGTAAATCTTATGCTTGTTGACACGAAATCTCGAGGATCGAAAAAATTAATGATAAATTGGTGTCGTTGTCGTCCCCAAAATCTCGTGACAACAAAAAATATGTTTTTTAAATTTTTGCTACTTATTAACCTGTATAGCGGACAGGGTCGAACTTAGGGAGGCTACAACTCCCGAGGGTTATTCAATTAATCAGAAACTAATTAAAAGAAAACATGAATCTCAAAGGACAACTATCCTTAGTTTTTATTTTTTTTATTTTTTTAAATTTTAAAAAATAACACGAAGCAATATTCACAAGATCAAAAAAACATACACCAACTCTTTTTGTAATTTTTCAATCTGTCAAGAATGCTCAGAAAAATCCAAAAAAATATTTTTGGGTTTTAAAAGTTTTGAAATGTTTTTGAGAATTTTTGTGGAATTTTGAGATGTTTTCGTATTTTTCTAAAAATCAAACACTGAGAAAATACGAAAATGTGCATAGCCTGGAGTAATTTGCAACTTCAAAATATTTTAATTGTCCAAAATTCTTGTAAATTATTTTTAAGACAAACTAGAAGCAATTATCTGCAAACATGTTCTGAAATCACAATTTTTGGATTTTTGCAGAATTTTTTTATGATTTTTCGAAGATTTTTGATATTTTTCATTTTTTGGATTTTATAAATAATTAATGCGTGAAAATTGGTTAGAAATTAAAAGACACTGAAAGACAACTAGTCTAATTTTTTGTAATTTTTTGAACAATATTTGAATTTTTATGAATTTTGGAATTTCAAATAGGGGAAAATGACATGTTTTTGATTTTTTAAAAATACCAAATGAAATCAAAATGCAATGAAAATTTTATGCTAAGAAGATAATCACATATGGAGCATAACACAATTTTTGCAAAAATTTTGGATCACAAATAACATTTATTTCATTCAAAGAGAGCAAGCAAATATTTGTTCTGCAGTTCAGGGACTAAAAATGCAAATCTTTCAAGTTTAAGTATCAGAGTATAACAATAAATAGATGCAAGAAAGACTTTGTAAATTACCCAATGATTTGTCCGGCAAGGATGCAGTTGTAATTTCAACAACTTCGGGGGGCTTGAAGTGAAGTTTCCCCCAAAATAATCAAAATTCAAAACCCTAACAAGGGTTCTCTTCATTTCAACCAAATCCAAGGGGCAAGAGGGGCCGTCGCCTTCTTCTTCAGCAAGGTGGAGGCGTGTCGGCTATGGAGGGGTGCGGGAGTAGCGGGCGGGACGAGGGTTGCTGGATGGCGAGGCGGCGGGGCTCGGCGGAGCGCGGTGTTGTGGCTGTGGGTGCGGCGTTGGTGGAGGGAAGGGGCGGCGCGGGCTGAAGGGCATGCGCGATCGCACACAGGAGCGGAGGAGGCTGCCCTCGCGCGGTGGTTGGCGGTGGCGGAGTAGCTCGCGAGGTAGGCTGGTGGGCGGAAGCTGCGGCTGGAGCGCAAGGAGCTCGGGACGGAGCCGCTGGTCGCGACGGCTAAGGAGAGGTCGCGCGTGGCTGTTTGGGGCGCGCTGAGGCGATGTAGAGGGCGGCGCGCTGCGGGTGGTTGCTGGATGGCGTCGAAGGCGCCGGCGGATTGGAGCGTGGGTCGGCACTGGAGGCGAAGGGGAGGGGGCGGCGCCTAGAGGGCGATCGTCCCCTCTCTATTTTTTTATTTTTTTTTATTTTGTATTTTTTTTGCAATGTAAACAGTAAATAATTGAAAAAACTTTTTTTATTTTTTTTGTAAATCCGAAAATAGGAAATAAAACAGGAAATGAGAAATGTTTGTTTTTATTATTTTTTTATTTTTAATGTTACTGCAAATAAATATCATAGGAAAAGAAATAAATGGTTTTTTTGTATTTTTATTTATAAATCAGAAAACGAACGAGGATTCGACGGAGATGAGGGATTCGAATCCGATCTCTGGCCACGTACGTGGTCGGAGTTGAGAGATTGTGGATGATAGAAATAGAATGCGTAGAGATCGAGAAGATGAGATGAAAAATCGAGTCGGTGGCTGATAAACACGGATTGCGACGGTCTTAAGTTCAACACAAGGCGTGAACTCAGTCGAAGTGTCGACCAATCAAAATCCGAGTTTGATCAACAATTAACCCACACTAAGATCAATAAATTAGAAACAATGTGGAGTTAAAATTTATTTTTAACTCTGCACAAATGATGTAAAGGGCAAGTATGCAGAGAGTTCGAACACAGGGAGCAAACAGTGTAGTCCTAGCAGAAGCTAAGTGTGTGAGTGTGTGAAGTGTCTACACTAAGCAAGCAAGCAACTACAATTTTTGTGGGTTTTTAATTAATTTTTTTTTTAATTTAATTTTTAATTTTTGTATTTTGATTTTTGATTTTCTAATTTGTATATTTTATATTTTATATTTTTTTTTTCAAATATTGGAAAACAAGGGGATATAATACAAGGCAAGCTAAGATATTTATAAAAATGTGCAAAAATACTCAAAAATTCAGAAATAAAATGTTTTTGGTATTTTTGAGGTTTTCTACTGTTTTTGTGATTTTTGGGGGTTTTTCAAGATGTTTTTGATATTTTTAATTACTGAAATAAGAGAAAACAGTGGAAATGAGGCTGGCTGGGGATAAAATGTAATTTAAAAATACCAACCAGTAGCAAAAATATTTCACACTATTTTTCTAATAAAGGGAATAAAATAAGGAATAAACAGAAGCTGAGTTTGCTATTTTTGGGTTTTTCTACTATTTTTTATATTTTTTTGAAGTTTTTGAGTGTTTTTATATTTTTAGTGTTTTTCTTTTGAAATTTTTAGTGATTTTTGGACTGACACTAAAGTAGGATAAAATAGACACTAAGTAATTTTTTTGGAATTTTTGGAGGTGTTTTGATATTTTTTTGGTATTTTCTAAGGTAGACAGTACACAAAAAGGCTGTTTTTGATTTTTAATAAATATTAAAATAAAGTAAAATCAAGAACTAAATATGTGGCGTTAAAGTACAAGTGTCCAGGGACCTAAATCTAATTTTGTGGAATTTTTGGGCTTAAGAAGATATTTTAAACAATTAGAGCAAGAGTCCCAACATTAAACAGTCCTGGCAAGGGCATACATGCAAATATTGAAACATCCAGGGGCATACATGCAATTTTCCACAAAATATTACACTAAAACTTGCATTTACTGGACTAAATATAAATAACAAAACCCGGAGGGGCCTTAGCGCAAAATGCCCAAGCCGAACACGTGCGACACACGCGCCTGGCAGGGACCTAAAGGCAATAACCAAAACTATCAGGGGCTTGTATGCAAATATCCCAAATGTTTAACACTTAATACAAAAGTTCTGGGACTAAACCGAAATACCCCAAAGGCCGAGGGTCTATCTGCAAAATGGCCGCGCACCTCACGCGCACGAGCACGTGAGATGACGTGGCCGAGGACCTTTTTGTAAATACGTAAAAGTTCGGGGGCCTTAAGGTAAATATTACAAAACTATTTAAACTGCCGAGGAAAGTTTTAGTACTATTAAAATATTACAAAAATGGGCGGGGGTTTGTAGCAAAATACCCACGCCAAAGCGGGAGCGGACGGCTGATATCGCTTCACTTAGACACGTGTCCTGCTCTCGCGCGCCGATACCTCTTCGTTGCCTACGGCTGCGATTAGAACTCTTTGCGTGATCGGACGGCCGAGGCTGATGGAGATCCAACGGCCACAACAAGATCTGGAGCGTCCCTCGGATCGGACGGCTGGAACCTCCCCTGCTAGAACAGGGAAGAACTCCGTCCCTCACGAACTTCGATCGGCTCACAGGCGTTGCTCCGGCCTTGGTTCTCGTTACTGGAGGTTCCTGACGACGCCTGGAAGGTCCCCCAACCTCGCGGCGAGGCCAAAATGGGCGGGAAAGCTCCGGCGCGTCGCCGCAAGCTTGAGGACGAAAGGGGGCTCCAGGTAGCTCGGTTCCTCAAAATCGACCCCCCAGATGGGGTCTTTCTGGCGCTAGGACCTGCAAAAAGTGGTGAGAAGGCCCAGGGCAAATTGCCTGGGCCTCGCGGAGGCGTGGGGGTGCGCGATAGATGAACGGTGGTGATGGTGGCCGGAGGTGTCTCCGGCGAGCAATCGACTTAGCGAATCGATGCGATAATGAAGTGGATGATCGGGGGATAATGGAGCTGGAAACACAAGGGATGCAACTACGGAGAAAAACTAAGGAGTAACACACGACCTCGAGCCCAGATCAGGCGAGGGAAGGTACCTCGACGGCGGTCGCCGGAGGTTGGAACACGCGGCGCTATCGACCCTCTCCCGCCGCTTGGATGCGCTGAGCTCGAAGCTGTCACCTTCGGGCTTCGATGGCTGGTCCAAGGGGGGTGGTTCACTGGTGATTCGCGGTTCAACCCGAGAAAGGAAGATGGTGGGTTGTATTTGAAGAGCGCTGGGTGCGTGTTTTCGAGGCATGATCACGGGTGGAGGAAGAAGATCTGAGTGGATCTGATGGAGCGGCGATGGAGATGGATCAGAGCGGCGCAACTTCCATGAAGGAAGCGGCGGCAAAGGACGAACGAGTCGGCCTAGGAAAATCCACCAAGGTGGGCAAAAACCCAGGCGCGCCAGAGCTACAGTAGACGAAGGACGGGCTGTTGACCTGCTGGTCAACAGTCGCTAGCTTCTGGTTGGTCCACGTGGACCAACCAGAAAAAGATAATAAAAAATGTTTTGTTAATTCGTTTAAAAATAGAAAAAGGCCGAATTAATTTTTGGGTAAAAAATAAAAAATGTTTAATTTTTTATGTAGTATTTTATTCCGATTTTTATTTATTTTTATGACTGATATTTTTACAAATTTACGTTTATACCCCTATATAGGTATATTATCTATGTATTTTAGTATTTTATTTTTGTTTTGTGTATTTTATTTTTATTATTTTTGTTTATCATTTTACGAAATTACGAAATACTTATATATACACAAATATATTTTTATTTTAATTTTCTGATATATTTTATATATTTAATAAAATACAAGTATGTTTTGTATAGGTATATGTATAGGTAGTATACCTGTGTACCTTTTATACAAGTATTTTTATTTTGTGATTTCTTTGCATTTTTATTCTGATTTTAATGTACATATATATTATAAGTAATATTTACAACAATATAAAATTATAAAAATGAATAAATAATGAATAAAGAATAAGTTGAATATTTTAATATGTACAAGGTACAATGTGGGTCCAAAACTCAACTTTCAGACCGTAGCTCCGCCAAATGCGAAACCACCACCATTGGATAGATTATTTTATTCTATATACAATTAAAGGTGAGTAGGCTGCATTTGGAGTTTTTATTGGTGAGATACAGGTCTGGGAAGTTGGGATTTTGGATTCTTATTCAGACCATATCTTTTTGTCTGTGCATTCTTTTCCTGTGAATTCAATTTTGCCTTTTTCTTTATTTTATTGTCTACAACTTTCGTGTACAAAGTTTCTTTATTTGATGTATAAAAAGTGGAACCAAAAATAGGTCCCAAAATGAATAAAGAATGAATAGATTGTATAGGTATTTACACTGTATTTCTGACCTTATCTCCCCCTACTTTATTCCTTGTCGACCTATTCATCAAGATGCCTAGGTCTCGGGGGTATTGGATCATAAAATATTTACAATATTTTATTCTTTTTCTTTTCTTTATTTATTCTATAATTTTGGCCTTAATTACAGTAATTTGCACACTGTTGAGATGCACATGCATGAATGCTAAGTTGCTTGATTTAAGGCTATTTACAGGCATTTGCTAGGGTTTTAGGTGCCAAAATGATAGAATAAAGATGATGAAATGTGGATTCATCATCCCCCTATACTTTACCTTTGCTAGTCCCTAGCAAACACTTATGCAATAAGTGCAAAAAGAAAAGAAAGAAAAGAAAAAGAAGAAACTTGGATTTTACTTGATTATCAAACTTGTCTTCGCAAAATCAAAGTTTGGAGCTTAAGTCGGACCCTTGGGAATTTTAGTGCGGTCGGAACCTTAATGAGAACTAAATTGAAATCCAACAGTCCCTTGAGTATCCCAAAACTCTGTCCAAGTCTCCTCAATAGCCAGGTCAGAAATATCTCAACTCATACGCAAACTCTTACGACTATGAATCTGACTTGTACAATGTAAGTGATATGTAGCTCACCACCTCAGGGAGTAGCAAAGAAACAACCTCCTCCAACCTGGTAACTCTAATCCCTCGGTCTAGCAACTCTTTCCTCGAGAAGCGGGGTATTCCTTCTAAGTTCACAGTGCAATCAACCGGCTCAAGAAGAGGGGGAAGAAGTATAGACTTTTGGAAGCTCAGCCAGTGTAGCTGAGTCTCCCCTGCCTAAGCTTCATGAGATGTAACATGGATACCATAAGCTTTTGCTTTATTGAACTATATACATACTCCGTGGGATTATTAAACTTTTCAATCCGACCACCACTTTTTTGGAGTTCTTTTTGCATTTTTTTTTTCAATTGCATCTGTACAACATATCTACATGAGCAGCATATACAAGAAATTTTCCTCTGAGCCAGTAGACTATCCCTCTTTTGAAGCTTTATTGCAACCCACGGCTTCTGTCTTTAGCCTTCATCACCACTAGACCAAGTTGAGGTGCACTTCCTTCACTATAAGAAGAAGAGAGGTTCCGCCTAGAAGTACTACCCTCATATGCTACCCCAAGCTAAAGGAAGCTGCCTCCTCACCACCTCATCCATGGAGAGCTATGTGAAAGGTGCAGGTGTCCAAGTTAGGTCATTATCAACAAGAGTCGTGCGTGTGCTCCGAAATACTCTACTTAGGCAGTCAAGAATCCATTGAACTAAATCCCGTGATCCTCAAAGAATTAAGTCAACTAGACCTGAAGTACCTCAAACCCAGTTCCTATAAGGTTCCTGTTATTAGGTAGATTATAAGGTCCAATCAAGCTCCAATCTCCGGATTTTACTTAGACTTGTTCAACTATCAAACTCAATCCGAAAAATGCTCATGCCGTGTAATGCGATGCAGAAAATATTTTTGTGATGCGATTTTCAAGATTTTTGAACTTTTTATGGATTTTTGAAAATATGATGCATGCAGATGCAATTTTTTTGTATTTTTTTTCAAAAAGATTTTTCAAGTGTTTTTGGATTTTAATTTTGCAAATGTTTTTGGGAATTTTTTTGAAAACAAAAAGGTTTTGGCTGAAAAATAGGTTAAAATATGTACACGGGAGTGCTTCTTATATATACAAGAAGTGGATTTACGAATTTACAAGGGTAAGTGGTCAATTTTTATACATATATATATAGTGGATTTTGGTGTGATGTTAGTATCCTCAAACTTATTTGACACAAGGTTTTTCAAACAATTTTTGAAGACTATAGTCCAAAATAATTTTACAAACATTTTTACAAACATGTACACTCATTTGAAAATCATTTTGCAATCGGTTTTCAAACAGTATATATAGGTTTTTCAAATATTTTTGCAACCATTTTTCAAACCATTTGCAAATCATTTTTCAAACATTTTATTTCACACAAAGAAAAGAAGTTTTTACAAACCACACTTTTTTACAAAGGTGAAAACATGTAACAAAATATTTTCAAAATAGTTTTCAATAGATGTTCACACAGATTTTCAAACCATTTTTCAAACATGTTGCAAAAAATGTTTTCACCTGATTTATTAATCAGTAATTACAGAAAGAATTTGAGGAATAATCACATCGTTTTATTAAGAATTTTTAATGAATTTTTAGCCATATTATTAAGGAATATACGAAAGTACGAGTTATGGCTAAAGTATATACGTAGTATATACGACCCCCCTATACTTAGCTTGAGCTATGTCCTCATAGATCGGAGAGAGAAGAGAAGACATAACTCGTACTAAGTATAGACAAGTCTAAAGAATAAATGAATGGATCAATGAGAAGTTGACCGTCCCCCCTATACTTAGGATCAAATAATCCTAAGTATAGCAGACTGTACACAACGCAGGGAGGGTCAAGGGTGGGAATGAACAGATCGTACTCAGATTGTCTCCCCCTATACTTAGGGTAAGATATCCCTAAGTATAGACCAAGAAGAGGAGACAATGGAGAGATCGAAAGAATAGAACAACTCGGGGTGCCAACCCCCCTATACTTAGGACAAAGTACGTCCTAAGTATAGGAAACTGTCTACAAGGGTGGCACCTTTTTGATAGATAAAGAAAATAGAAAAGGAAAAGAAGAAAAGAAGAAAAGAAGACAATAAATCAACGGAAACAGAGTGATATGAACAGATGGATCTGTACAGCGGAAGATAGAATTGATCACCATGTATGAGATGTAGATGATGAGAATCAAAGGGCACATCTCATACCAGAAGAATGGGGGCAACGTCCATGGTCGGCGGATCATGATCTCGATACAGCTTTAGGCGTTGACCATTGACGCGGAAGGTGGACGAAGATGACGGTTCGGATATGTCGATGCTGCCATTGTCATGTACCTTCCTGACCACATACGGTCCTTTCCACTTGCTCTGTAATTTCCCTGGAAATAATTTCAGCCTGGAATCAAACAACCATACTTTCTGATCTGGCTCAAACTGTTTATGGCTGATATGCGAATCGTGCCATGTCTTCACTTTTTCTTTGTACTGTAGGCTGTTGGAAAAGGCTGTATCTCTCAATTCCTCCAGGGCTGCCAATTCTGCTCTTCTCTGGTCTCCTATACTCTCGGGATCTAAAAGTAACTCAGTGACTGCCCAAAAAGATTTGTGCTTGATTTCTACTGGCAAATGACACGGCTTGCCATAGACGAGACGAAAAGGAGATGTTCCCAATGGATTTTTGAAAGATGTCCGATAGGCCCACAAGACCGAGTCCAAAAGCTGTGACCAATCCTTTCGGTCTGGGCGGACAACTTTCTGCAAGATAGTCTTTATCTCCCGATTCGATACTTCAGCAAGACCATTAGTCTGAGGGTGATAAGGAGTGGCAACCCGAAGGTCAATACCGAACTCGTCAGCAAGGGCCCTAACTTTGTCATTGATGAAATGAGACCCCCCGTCAGAAATCAAAACTCTAGGTACCCCGAACCGTGAAATGATATTTTTCCTTAAAAATTTGCAAACGGTTTTAGCATCTGCGGCTCGGGCGGGGATGGCCTCAACCCATCGGCTGACATAATCCACAGCGAGCAAAATATGCTCGAATCCCTGACTCTTAGGAAATGGGCCCATGAAATCAATTCCCCATGCATCAAAAACCTCACAGAAGTGAATGGGTTGCATGGGCATCATGTCTCTCTGTCCGCAGGTTCCCATTTTCTGACAGTCAGTACATCCCTTCACGAACTCATCAGAATCCTTGAAGAGAGTAGGCCACCATAGGCTGGATTGAAGCACCTTTTGTGCTGTCCTTTTTCCAGAATGATGTCCTCCTGCCTCAAGCTTGTGGCAGTATGTGAGGACGCTATGCTGCTCTTCTTGAGGAATGCACCTCCTCCAGATACTATCCCCTCCTTCATGATAAAGGACAGGATCCTCCCAATGGTAAAACTTGGCCTTAGCTAGGAAGGTCTCAAGTTTCTGCCTGGGCCAACCCTGAGGGACTGTCTTGGCAACAAGATAGTTTACAAAGGCGGCATACCATGGGAGTGAGGTGACAGCTAAGATCGCCTCATCTGGAAATGTCTCTGAGATAGGTGCGTTGGGCTCAGATTCCTCAAGATTCTCCAACCTGGAGAGATGATCCGCCACCACATTCTTGACTCCAGGCTTGTCCTTAATCTCAATATCAAATTCCTGGAGCAGAAGGATCCATCTGGTGAGACGTGCTTTGGCATCCTTCTTAGCCATTAAATACCGGATGGCGGTATGATCGGTGTAAATGGTCACTCTAGATCCGAGAATATATGATCTATACTTATCAAGAGCAAAGACTACGGCCAGCATCTCTTTCTCAGTTACAGTGTAATTCCGCTGCGCGGCATCCAAAGTCCGGATGGCGTAGTGAATGGCAAATGGTAAACCATCCCTCCTCTGTCCAAGCACAGCCCCTACGGCAAAATCTGAAGCATCCGTCATGATCTCGAATGGAAGAGACCAATCGGGTGGCTGAAGGACAGGAGCTGAAACAACCATATTCTTTAGAGTCTCAAATGATTCAAGACACTTATCATTAATAATAAACTCGGTGTCTTTGGTCAGTAAGTCAGTGAGCGGTCGGGCGATTCGGCTGAAGTCCTGAATGAACCGTCGGTAGAAACCGACATGCCCCAGAAAAGACCGTAACTGACGCAGATTGGACGGCGGATTGAGTTTTCTGATGATGTCCACCTTAGCCGGATCGACCTCCATGCCCCTGTTGGAGACGATATGACCAAGGACCGTCCCTTGAGTCATCATGAAATGACTCTTCTCCCAGGATAAAACAAGGTTGACCTCAATGCAGCGCTTGAGCACACGGTCTAGGCAGTCAAGACAAGCATCAAACCCATCGCCATAGACCGAGAAGTCATCCATGAAGACCTCTAAACAGTCACCCACCATGTCCGAGAAGATGGACAACATGCACCTTTGGAATGTCGCCGGAGCGTTACATAGACCAAAGGGCATCCGTCTGAAAGCATAAGTCCCAAACGGACAGGTGAATGTCGTTTTCTCCTGGTCTTCGGGCGCAATGGCCACTTGATTGTATCCAGAGTACCCATCAAGAAAACAGTAATGGCTCTTCCCGGCTAGCCGCTCGATAATCTGATCAATGAAGGGCAGCGGGAAGTGATCCTTCTTGGTGGCCTCATTCAATCGTCTGTAGTCCACACAGACCCTCCAAGAAGTTGGTACTCTGGTAGCGATCTCCTCTCCAGACTCATTGACAACTGTAGTGATACCCGTCTTCTTGGGTACCACGTGTAAAGGACTTACCCATTTGGAGTCGGAGATGGGATAGATGAAATCGACGCTCCACCACTTGGAAATTTCTTTCATGACTACGTCTCGAAGATTCGGGTTCAGCCGTCGCTGGAACTCACGCGACGGCTTAGCGTCATCCTCGAGATAGATGTGGTGAGAGCACAGCTTCGGGCTCAGCCCTTGGAGATCAGCTATACTCCAACCGATTGCCTTGCGGTTTCTTTCAAGAACCTCCATCAAACGAGATTCTTGCTCTCCAGTCAAATCTGCTGAGATAATGACTGGGTACATGTCTGGCTTACCCGCAAGGAATCTATACTTCATTGACTGCGGAAGAGGTTTCAGTTCAGGACAGCTGGGAGGCGGCAGATCTGGCTTCTGATAAGTCTGTGTAAATGCTACCAGGTCTGCGTGGGAGAACTCTCGCTCTGCATGAATTTCTGACGAAGGGCGGCTTGATGGATCATCAATAGACTGTACTGGCTCGCACTCTGTCATGGCTGCTGGCTCAGAAGGAATCAGACAAGGCAAATAATCATCAAAGTCATCCCAGTCAATGTCTGAATCCGAGGGATCAGAAGAAGATGAGCAAGAATGAAACTCATCTGCACCACTCATCACAACACTGTCAGCTTCAGATGTATCCTCCTCCAGGGATGTGCTCTCCCGGCTCTCGACTGCCATGAGCTTGAGATACAGTGAATCTGTAGGCAAGGCGAGGGTCGATGCTACAGGATCTTTCCAATTGGATTCATCATCAGTCATCTCAAAGTCACAGACCTGGTGGATGTCTAGCTCCTCCTCTGTCATCTGCTCGGCTTCGCTGGACTGCTCTGAGCATTCTGCCTCTCTGGCTCTGATCTCTTCGATCGTCTCTATTTGTATGGTTTCGCCCTCTACACGAAAGCATACCTTCCCACTATCATGATCGGTCACCGCCTTGGCTGTGGCCAAGAATGGACGTCCGAGAATGATGGGGGCATCAGTTACCGACTCAGGGATCTCCATGTCCAACACAATGAAGTCCACGGGGAATTTCAGGCCCTGAATGGTAACGACCACGTCTTTCAATAACCCCTTCGGCCTCTTAATCGACCTATCAGCAAACTGAAGGACGGTTCTGCTTCGAAGAAGAGGGCCAAACTCGAACTGCTTGAGTAGGGCTGCCGGAAGGAGGTTAATCGAAGAGCCGCTGTCTAATAGAGTACGATCAAACTGCTGCTCTTGAATCTCGCATCTGACATAAGGAGCTCCTGCGTCTGGTCGCTTGGCTGGCAATGTTTTCTGAATGGCGCAGCAAGTGTTATGCGTGAGCATATGGATTTGATCTCTGTGCCTCTTCCTTCTTCGGACAGTAGTTGTTTCTTTCAGATTCTTCTTGAAGAAGGGAATATGCTCAAACACTTCTCGTAGAGTCAGCTGAATATGAAATCTGTCAATCATCTCGTTGCCGAACTCTACCTGTTGGTTCTTTTTGGGATTTTCTTTTCTATTCCCCTTCGCTCGGCGGAGTGCCTCAGGGAAGGGGATGGTAGGGGCCTCCTCAGATGGAGGACTAGGAATCGGTTCCTGTGCCTGTGAAGATGAAGAATCCATACAACAATCATCATTCAACACATATGGATCCGCAATTTGAACAGAAACCTTTCCTTTATTCATATTTTTGTTTTTGTTTTTCGTCCCACAGTCTCTAGATACAAAATGTGGTGACATCACAGTGGCTGGCTCAACAAAAGTAGATGTGGTGGCCTCAGCACCACCACTAGCACCGGTCTTCGCGGCATCAGCACCGCGCTCTGGTTCTTCTCCCAAAATGGTGGCATCAGCACCACCGTCTGCATCTGGTATCACAACGGCCTCAGCACCGTTGTCCTGAACTCCATCATTGGTGGCATCAACACCACCGTCTTCAACATCATCATTAGCGGCCTCAGTACCGCTCCTCTGCTCTTCTGGCGCTCCTGGTTCTGCGTCTGGCTGTCGCTCAGAAGAGGCGCCGCCGGCTGGCATCCTACCGCTCCTAGTAGTAACAAAATCAGCATCATAATAGGAATAAGATATGTCATTCAGATCATCACTAGGAGAGGTGTACTCTGTGAACTCTACCTGCTCAGATTTTCTTTTTAGGTTATTAGGATTGGGTTCGATCTGAGCGGGTATGGCGGCCTTGCCTTTGATGATATCCCGCATCTCCTGTCGGAACTCATCCATTTCTTGCCTGAAAGATGCTCGCTGTTCAGATAGCAAGCGGGCAAGATCATCAAGAGCAGGGTTCTCGTAGGCTGGACCCTGAGAACCGGACGTCTGTCCCTGCTGGAAATGGGGCTGTTGCTGGTGTTGCTGCTGATATTGGGGGGGAGGCTGGTGATAAGATTGCTGAGGCTGCTGGCGCTGCCTCCACTGCTGTCCCTGATAGGCGGGACGAGGACCACTCTGATACTGCTGGGGCTGGTTGTACTGGGGCTGCTGGTGTTGTTGTTGTAGCTGGCTGCTCTGCTGTCCTTGAGGAGGAGGATGCTGTTGAGATGAGGAACCACCATTACCCCAACGGAATCCGGGGTGATCCCTGCGAATCGCTGGCTGGGGGTATCGGTCATACCAAATCCCGTTGACTTCCATCAACGGTTCCTGCTCAAAGGAAGGTGGAGGAAGAACTGCCAGTGGCTGCTCCGGCTGATACACCACCATCTGAGTCTCCTGAGATGGCGGTTGCTCTGAATGGTACTGCAACAATGGAACCGGCTCCGCCTGGATATGGTTCACCTGGCGGTATGAGGTGGAAGCCTGGTTGGAATTGTTGCTGCTGGAAACAACCTGTGACCTTGGAGGCTGTTGTGAATGGGCCTGCGCCTCCTGAATACAGAGAATTTGAGTTTTTAGGTCACTCATTGTCTTGGCGATCTGGTCCATCTGGGCCATGCCTTGGTTCTGCTTCTTTTCAAGGATCTCCATGCGGTCCAGCTTCTCACTGATGATCCCCATGTCGGCTGCTGCTGATTCAGCTTGGGCTGCGGCTACCGACGATGTATTGGGACCGGCATCGATGCGAGCGATCCTATGAAATGATCCGCCTCCTTGTGGTGGCTTTTGTTGGGTGTAGACACGGGCCTGAGTCATCACTGTAGAATTTTCTGCCATGCCCTCGTAGATAGCCCATACATCTTCTTCACCCTTAGAAAAATAGGATCCACCACAAGAGGCGTTGACAAGCCCCTGCAGCTCCGGTGTCAGCCCGCAGAAGAAACTCTGTACGAGATTGGGCTTGGAGATGTCGTGATGTGGACACCGGTCGATGAGCTCTCTGAATCGATCCCAAGCTTCATGAAATTGTTCATTTGGGATCATGACAAAATTGCTAATCATAGCTCTAGCTGCATTGGTCCGGCCGAGAGGATAGTATTTCTTCAAAAATGCGGTCCGGAGATCTGCCCAAGTGTCGACGAACTGCCCAAGATGCTTGAGCCAATATGCGGCTCTATCAACCAAAGAGAATGGAAAGGCAATCATCTTGATTGTGTCCTCGGTTATCAACCGATCATGGATGGTGCTGCATATCATTTCGAACTCTTGGAGATGGAGGTGCGGCTCTTCGGTCGGCAGCCCATGGAACTTGGGTAACATCTGAATTGTGTTGTGCCGAAGCTCGAAGTCTCCATGGATTGGTGGGAGTCTGATCCACCGGTGAGTGAGGGACGAAGCTGGGTTGTGTAGTTCCCTCATGATGGTCTGTGGCGGTCGCTCACCGTCTGGGTCGCCCCCTCCTGCATCGGGTCCTCCTCCTTCTCCACCGCCACCGCCTCCTCCCGGTCTGTTCTCTCTCATCTGAGCTATTTCCCTCATAAGGTCACCCATGAATGTGCCCTGGTCACGGATCTGTCTCTGCATAGTCTCCAGGGATGCCAACAAGGAATTATTGATGGCCGCCTGATCAAATAGGAATGGAGGGTGCTCATGATCATCTGCAGGCTCGCCTCTGTCTGACATGGCTGGATTTTCTGAAAATGCAAAAGAGGCCATTTCAGGTGCTGTAGAATGGGCCGAACTCTGTGATGCACTGAATTCTGACACAATTGGACTGAGGGAAGGAGAATGGGAATGGTGGTCGAGGGGGAACAGGGTGGATGTAAACTCAGGCTCGGAGAGCGGACTCTCCGAGGTATTCCTAGATGAATAGGGAGGAGTGCGGGATAGCGGTGCCGACAGGGTCGGCCTAAGAGATCTCCGTCCCATCATCTTGATTATTGAGAAGAGTGGGGATAATGCAAGAGAAGAAGAAGATGATCTGCAACAAAATTGTGCACAATTGTGCTGTGTTTTTGATCTTGACCTAAACAAATCTAGCAATCAAACACAAAGCAAGGGTAAGTTCACCAACTCAACACATGAAGCCGTGAAGGTTCGGCTTTTATCTTTTCGATTTTAACTTGATTCAGAGATTTATCTTTTAACGAGTCCTTAAAGCGCTACGCCTATAGGAGAGAGAGTACTGCCGGAAAAGTATCCCGTACTTGTCCTCCTCCTGTGTAACCTGTAGCTTGTGCAGTTGAGGTCCTTGTAACCCTTCCTGGATCCCTACTCAGCCAAAGAATAAGAGAGGAAGCCAATAGGCGAAACCGATACTTCGGATCTCGCTCGCAACGGAATCACCCGTGAGCGTGCAAGAACCTACTCGGACGCAGCCGGTGAGACAGACACCCCCGTGAAGGCGTGGCCTATGCTCGATACTTCGGACGAGGTCGATGCTCACACAGTAGTGAGTCACCAATGGTGACCAAGCCCTACTCGACTACGTACGATAGAAGCGCCAATACTTCGGTAATCCAGGCGATACACAAGGCAGCCACAAGCTGGGTTTTTGGCTCTAATCCTTACGAAGCGCTCACCTCACTTGGAAGGAGACCTTCCCATGCAACCTGAATACAAGTGAGGGTATTACTCACCCCAAGCAATGAATCCAATTACCTTTTTTATTTTGGTCAAGTTTTCTTTAGCAGTCCCTTTTTTAATTTTTTTGGTGTTATCGCTTCTTTTGAGTAAATTCAAACAAGCGCCTAACGTTTTTGTATTTTTTTCTTTATCCTACTTTGTCCAAAAACATAGGGAGAATAGAGTCGGAAAAGCCGTGCAAGTCGACACAAAGATGGAGATCTCACCTTTGTGCCTAAATGATGCGTGCAAAGTAAGAAGACTTACAGTGAATCCCAGCTCTCTCCATGCGGGATGCAAAGCAGAAATTTATAAACCTAAACTACATGCCGGTATGCACACGGAAATCGTCCTAGATTAGGCAACTGCTAGCGTGAAGAACCACAAGTTAATTATCAACTCCCAATCCGAGTGTCCGGTCTTGGCTCACCCCTCCTCTTCTCGACACACTCGAGTTCAGGAGTAGCGCTTGATGGGGTTTGCTCACGGCGCGTGGATCAAAAGTAGATAACCAACTGTTTAATTAGTCTAAGTCCAAAACGTATCTATAGGAACATGCAAAGATTATTAGGTGTTTGGACCTATTCTACTCGAGTTAAGCAGGACCTAGATCTAGGAGCTCAATCCACAAAAGAAAATGAAAAATAAACACAAAACCGGAAAATGACAAGCGGTCAAAACACGATAAAAACCGCGGTGAGCCCCCGGGTGAACAAACACCCGGAAATTAGGCCCGAATGTTCAAGTGTCCAAGGTACCTGTATTATTACAATTTAAATGAATCACTCTCTCACAAAATTAAAGAAAAGCTAACTAATCCCTCTCTCTCTCACTCCTTGCTCTCTCCTGTCGGCTTGGCTAAAGAAAAGCCGGCTCCACGTCCCAAGGTTGCGTCGGTCGCCTAGGCGATCCGCCTCGCTCCGCGGTCCCTCGCAAGAAGACAAAGAAGAGATGGTCAGATAACTCAATCAAGATATATCAAAAATGTGAGAAATGGAAAACAATGCTATGGTAAACAATTCACACAATCAATCAAAATATGGACTACAGGCTGTTGCTCCCCGGCAACGGCGCCATTTGATAAACACGGATTGCGACGGTCTTAAGTTCAACACAAGGCGTGAACTCAGTCGAAGTGTCGACCAATCAAAATCCGAGTTTGATCAACAATTAACCCACACTAAGATCAATAAATTAGAAACAATGTGGAGTTAAAATTTATTTTTAACTCTGCACAAATGATGTAAAGGGCAAGTATGCAGAGAGTTCGAACACAGGGAGCAAACAGTGTAGTCCTAGCAGAAGCTAAGTGTGTGAGTGTGTGAAGTGTCTACACTAAGCAAGCAAGCAACTACAATTTTTGTGGGTTTTTAATTAATTTTTTTTTAATTTAATTTTTAATTTTTGTATTTTGATTTTTGATTTTCTAATTTTTATATTTTATATTTTATATTTTTTTTTTCAAATATTGGAAAACAAGGGGATATAATACAAGGCAAGCTAAGATATTTATAAAAATGTGCAAAAATACTCAAAAATTCAGAAATAAAATGTTTTTGGTATTTTTGAGGTTTTCTACTGTTTTTGTGATTTTTGGGGGTTTTTCAAGATGTTTTTGATATTTTTAATTACTGAAATAAGAGAAAACAGTGGAAATGAGGCTGGCTGGGGATAAAATGTAATTTAAAAATACCAACCAGTAGCAAAAATATTTCACACTATTTTTCTAATAAAGGGAATAAAATAAGGAATAAACAGAAGCTGAGTTTGCTATTTTTGGGTTTTTCTACTATTTTTTATATTTTTTTGAAGTTTTTGAGTGTTTTTATATTTTTAGTGTTTTTCTTTTGAAATTTTTAGTGATTTTTGGACTGACACTAAAGTAGGATAAAATAGACACTAAGTAATTTTTTTGGAATTTTTGGAGGTGTTTTGATATTTTTTTGGTATTTTCTAAGGTAGACAGTACACAAAAAGGCTGTTTTTGATTTTTAATAAATATTAAAATAAAGTAAAATCAAGAACTAAATATGTGGCGTTAAAGTACAAGTGTCCAGGGACCTAAATCTAATTTTGTGGAATTTTTGGGCTTAAGAAGATATTTTAAACAATTAGAGCAAGAGTCCCAACATTAAACAGTCCTGGCAAGGGCATACATGCAAATATTGAAACATCCAGGGGCATACATGCAATTTTCCACAAAATATTACACTAAAACTTGCATTTACTGGACTAAATATAAATAACAAAACCCGGAGGGGCCTTAGCGCAAAATGCCCAAGCCGAACACGTGCGACACACGCGCCTGGCAGGGACCTAAAGGCAATAACCAAAACTATCAGGGGCTTGTATGCAAATATCCCAAATGTTTAACACTTAATACAAAAGTTCTGGGACTAAACCGAAATACCCCAAAGGCCGAGGGTCTATCTGCAAAATGGCCGCGCACCTCACGCGCACGGGCACGTGAGATGACGTGGCCGAGGACCTTTTTGTAAATACGTAAAAGTTCGGGGGCCTTAAGGTAAATATTACAAAACTATTTAAACTGCCGAGGAAAGTTTTAGTACTATTAAAATATTACAAAAATGGGCGGGGGTTTGTAGCAAAATACCCACGCCAAAGCGGGAGCGGACGACTGATATCGCTTCACTTAGACACGTGTCCTGCTCTCGCGCGCCGATACCTCTTCGTTGCCTACGGCTGCGATTAGAACTCTTTGCGTGATCGGACGGCCGAGGCTGATGGAGATCCAACGGCCACAACAAGATCTGGAGCGTCCCTCGGATCGGACGGCTGGAACCTCCCCTGCTAGAACAGGGAAGAACTCCGTCCCTCACGAACTTCGATCGGCTCACAGGCGTTGCTCCGGCCTTGGTTCTCGTTACTGGAGGTTCCTGACGACGCCTGGAAGGTCCCCCAACCTCGCGGCGAGGCCAAAATGGGCGGGAAAGCTCCGGCGCGTCGCCGCAAGCTTGAGGACGAAAGGGGGCTCCAGGTAGCTCGGTTCCTCAAAATCGACCCCCCAGATGGGGTCTTTCTGGCGCTAGGACCTGCAAAAAGTGGTGAGAAGGCCCAGGGCAAATTGCCTGGGCCTCGCGGAGGCGTGGGGGTGCGCGATAGATGAACGGTGGTGATGGTGGCCGGAGGTGTCTCCGGCGAGCAATCGACTTAGCGAATCGATGCGATAATGAAGTGGATGATCGGGGGATAATGGAGCTGGAAACACAAGGGATGCAACTACGGAGAAAAACTAAGGAGTAACACACGACCTCGAGCCCAGATCAGGCGAGGGAAGGTACCTCGACGGCGGTCGCCGGAGGTTGGAACACGCGGCGCTATCGACCCTCTCCCGCCGCTTGGATGCGCTGAGCTCGAAGCTGTCACCTTCGGGCTTCGATGGCTGGTCCAAGGGGGGTGGTTCACTGGTGATTCGCGGTTCAACCCGAGAAAGGAAGATGGTGGGTTGTATTTGAAGAGCGCTGGGTGCGTGTTTTCGAGGCATGATCACGGGTGGAGGAAGAAGATCTGAGTGGATCTGATGGAGCGGCGATGGAGATGGATCAGAGCGGCGCAACTTCCATGAAGGAAGCGACGGCAAAGGACGAACGAGTCGGCCTAGGAAAATCCACCAAGGTGGGCAAAAACCCAGGCGCGCCAGAGCTACAGTAGACGAAGGACGGGCTGTTGACCTGCTGGTCAACAGTCGCTAGCTTCTGGTTGGTCCACGTGGACCAACCAGAAAAAGATAATAAAAAATGTTTTGTTAATTCGTTTAAAAATAGAAAAAGGCCGAATTAATTTTTGGGTAAAAAATAAAAAATGTTTAATTTTTTATGTAGTATTTTATTCCGATTTTTATTTATTTTTATGACTGATATTTTTACAAATTTACGTTTATACCCCTATATAGGTATATTATCTATGTATTTTAGTATTTTATTTTTGTTTTGTGTATTTTATTTTTATTATTTTTGTTTATCATTTTACGAAATTACGAAATACTTATATATACACAAATATATTTTTATTTTAATTTTCTGATATATTTTATATATTTAATAAAATACAAGTATGTTTTGTATAGGTATATGTATAGGTAGTATACCTATGTACCTTTTATACAAGTATTTTTATTTTGTGATTTCTTTGCATTTTTATTCTGATTTTAATGTACATATATATTATAAGTAATATTTACAACAATATAAAATTATAAAAATGAATAAATAATGAATAAAGAATAAGTTGAATATTTTAATATGTACAAGGTACAATGTGGGTCCAAAACTCAACTTTCAGACCGTAGCTCCGCCAAATGCGAAACCACCACCATTGGATAGATTATTTTATTCTATATACAATTAAAGGTGAGTAGGCTGCATTTGGAGTTTTTATTGGTGAGATACAGGTCTGGGAAGTTGGGATTTTGGATTCTTATTCAGACCATATCTTTTTGTCTGTGCATTCTTTTCCTGTGAATTCAATTTTGCCTTTTTCTTTATTTTATTGTCTACAACTTTCGTGTACAAAGTTTCTTTATTTGATGTATAAAAAGTGGAACCAAAAATAGGTCCCAAAATGAATAAAGAATGAATAGATTGTATAGGTATTTACACTGTATTTCTGACCTTATCTCCCCCTACTTTATTCCTTGTCGACCTATTCATCAAGATGCCTAGGTCTCGGGGGTATTGGATCATAAAATATTTACAATATTTTATTCTTTTTCTTTTCTTTATTTATTCTATAATTTTGGCCTTAATTACAGTAATTTGCACACTGTTGAGATGCACATGCATGAATGCTAAGTTGCTTGATTTAAGGCTATTTACAGGCATTTGCTAGGGTTTTAGGTGCCAAAATGATAGAATAAAGATGATGAAATGTGGATTCATCAGTGGCGGATCAAAAATGTGACGGATTTGTTTAATGATCTAGAAAAACAAATGACGATGAATAAAAATACAATGAATTAAACTACGATTAAACTAAGATAAAAGTACGAAGAAAAATGTGGATCTCACCTTAGGAGCGGAAAAGGACCGTGATCGCCTCGACAAGGCCGACTCGCTGTCATCGGACGGCTTCGAGGCTAGGCACAATTCTCGACGAAATTTTCTTTCAGAGATCGGACTCCTCTCTCTAAAGATTCATCAAGTTGGAATGAGGGAGAAGGAGCCATATAAATAGAAAAGATGGAATTAAATTTGAATTTTTTGGATAAAAAGATAAGAGAGATGAAAGTTGAAATGGATTTTTGAATTTTTTTGGTGGAAGAGATAAGATGGATGCAAAAATTGAAATGAGATAAAGATAAATAGATAAAGTTATTTACAAAATTATCTAATTTTTTTATTTTTCGTCACTATATTTATTTGAATTAAAAAATGTTATTTTTAAATTTTTTTATGATGGTTAATTAGAAATAGCAACTATATACATATACTATATACATATATGACATTATATACAAGGGTAAATAAGGAAATTAGCTTCTACAATCATTCTACAAAATCCCAGCGATGCTATCTCCAAATCATTCCACAATCTACCTCTGAAGATGAGTACTATGTACTACTCTCTGAATAAGGTCACTGCCATTTTTTCTTCTTCATATCATGGTTCACCTCTCCACCTCGAGAACGAAACTTCATCATTCCTGTACCATAGTCGAAAGTTGTGCCTGTGGTCCTAAGGAAGGGCTGCTCGAGAATGATATGAGATTCTCTCCAATGATCGGGGGTCTTCGTGTCTAAGACTGTAAAGTCAACCTGATAGTCCTTCTCCTCAATCGAGATAATGACATTCTTCACTTCTCCCTTAGGTCTTTTCATTGAACGATCTGTGAATTGGAGTAAACTATGGATTTTCAAGGTGGTCTCAACTCCTATTTCTGATATAATGCTAAGGGAAGTAAGTTGATTGAAGAATTGTTATCATAGAGAGTGTGTGCAAAAGCAATGATATCGATACGACTCTCCACGTAGTGAGCACCCATGTCTCTCTTTTTCCTTTGTAATTGCTGATTTTTGAGACAATCGGTTGTGGCTACTGACAAGACATGAGTCTTTGCATATGTTTCATTCTGTTAACCCTAGTAGGTGTACATATCACCTTAAGGTATTTTTGGAATGTAGGATGATTAGTCACAAACTCATTAAATGGCACCTTAATTGTGATATTCTCTTTATAAAATTGTGCCATCTCGAGGTTATCTTTTTGAATCTTTTTGATGCACTTTCCCGCTATAAGAGCACGTGGGAAAGGGATGGAAGCAAGGAAAACAAAAGATGAAGAATATGCATCATGAACTAAAAGATCATTTTTTGAATTAACAGAAAAAAGTTCTTCATACATGAATATTTTTGATGCAATATGGGATCAAGATCAAAACTATATACTATAGGTTGTGGAAAAGAAGCTGTCGTGGTATATGCCACAACCGTAGGTTTAAGGTCCTCCATAGAATCCAAGATATCTCCATGCTATCGATGGCGCAATCGTACTCTCCTTCTCTTCTTGGATCCTTGAGAAAGCATCCTCAGATGGTGTTGACGGGGCCCCTGAATATGATGCCTCTCCTCCTCATCCTCTAAAGACTCCTCAAGTAGAGCTCTAGAGGCCCCTCCTCGTGTCCCTCACCTAGTCAGGTACGATCACGGTCCTTCCGTTCTTGAGTGACATATGGTTAGCCTCGTCACAAGAAAGAATCTCCTATTTAGATCTAAGAGATGCTAAATAGTATACATGACCATGGTGTTGTTGAGAACTAGATCGGTTCAGGTTATTTGGGTTGGGATCGAGGCAGAGGGTGCAGACTGCTTGTCTCTCCATCTGGACGGGCGGTTGATATCTACCAATAAATCATGAATTTCTTTCTAGTAGGGACAAAGTATGTCAAGTATTTGCTGAAACTATGCATCCATGGGACCATACGAATAAAGAAGTGGAAAAGATTCAGAAGAAATCTGCTGAAACTATGCATCCATGGGACCATACGAAGAAAGAAGTGGAAAAGATTAAGAAGAAGATCGAGAAGACTGGTCATGCTGACCAAGGTACTGCCTTTGCTGGTGCTGGGGTATCTGTTGAAACTATAGGCCCTGCTGGCCAACTTGGTACTGGTTCTATCGACTATACTATTGGTATTGCTACCACTGTTGTTGCTGTTGGGGTGGCTAGAATCTAGGGCTCTATTGTGAAGGGGGTGGTGCGGAGGTAAATGCAATATTGTGAAAGGTTAGGGATGCTGGTAAGCCTGTCGGTCCCCTGTACTTCCCTGCATGCTAGGGTCCTGAGTATTCCATACTCCATTCGCCTCCCAAATCGATGGAGGCTCCTCCTAAACTGTCTCTATAGATGGGGGTTGTTGTTGAAACGATTGGGTGTAGGACTGATCTTGCTCCCACGACTGGGGTTGCCCTGACACCAGCTCTCCTGAACATGATGAACTCAGTATACTGGAGCAACGAGTGCAGTCACGTTAGGTATCTTTATCTTAGATACCTTCTCAATAAACTCCTCCATCTGTCTAGGAATCTTGGAGACACTCTTGTCTAACTGATCAATCCTCTCGAATACTATAAGCTTGTCCGCAACGTGTCCCATGCTAGGGTCACATCTTGAGAGAGATCAACTTCAACTAACTTCCCTTGCCAGATGAGTGTGAACTAGGGAAATGTGCATACACCCTGCTGGCGGTCTGTGAGTAGCTAATCTCAGCCATCTGCTCAAATACCCTCCAGACAGTATCTGCTCCATGTGATGTGTAGATGCCTCTACTGGCAGCGCTCTCTAAACCCTGCATCTCAGGGTCGAGACCGGTGAAGAACGAGTAGACCTAGATGTTGTCATCTAGACCATGACAAGGAAATTTTTGCAGGATGTCCTTATACCACTCCTAGGCATCATAGAAGGCTTCATGGAGTAGTTGGGAAAAGCAAAATGCATGTACTCATCATGTTAGTCCTACTCTAGGGGTAGAACTTCTTCAGAAAATGATCCAGGCGCGTACGTGATGCATGCGTGCTTGGACCTCTTTGTCATTCTAGAAAGGCACAGGGTTTGATCTACAATTTACCCAATCCCCTCAAGTACGGGGCAGATGATGGGCCAGGATCGGGGGGGGGGGCAACTTTGAGAATGACATGGTGGGCACTGGTGCTTCATGAGGGGGCAGCTTGGTATCTCGGCTCAATAGCCTAATGACCCGGGCTCACAAGCCCTTATCGAGTCGAGCCCGAGCCTGGCTCATCGAGCCGTGACTCAATAGCCAACCTACCCTCAAGCTGGAGCTGAGAAAGCTGCAACTTACAAAAAAAGAAAGTATACAACACATCCTCACACGATACATCACAAGAACACATGTCCGCTGCTGGTAGAGGACCACGCACGAGAACGGGTCTGCGGCTTTCAGGTCATCGGAACGTATCTCTGTCATGCCTATAGAGTCGTTGCGATATCAGATCACTGGAATGTATCTCTGTCGTGTCTAGAGAAGAACCGTTGCAGAAGAAGTCCAACGCGGAAACTGATCAGGTCGTAAAAGAAGAAGTATACGCCTCGACGAAGAAGTAGATGCTCGGTGAGGACGGTTGATCTGAAAAAAGCTGGAGTGATGTTCTGTCAGTCGTGGATGGACAATAGAAGTTGTGAAGAATACATCTCTGACTCCCCCTTTCTCACATACTTGATAGAATAAAGAGCTTGGAACATCAAGTCGGGAGAAACAAAACATACATTTTTTTGCTTCAATTTTTTTTGCGGCTTCAACTCAAAACCAACTTCAAATTCAGTCAGACTCAAATAATTTTGAATTCTATACTGTCCGGGGTTGTACACCGCATCCATTGGTGGTTCAACCCCAACATTAAGCTGTCCTAGCTGAGCTCGAAGTAAGTCTTGTTGCTGCTTATATGCAGCTACTCTGGCTAGTATCATTCTCATGGGGTCCTCAAGGTGTTCTTCTTCCTCTTCTTTCTTTTTTAGTGGCATTTTACTTGAATATTCTTCGAGACCTAAATTAACAATGTGGTCTTGATTAGAAGAGGGTTCTAGAATCAAGATATTCTCACTGAGGCAAAGGTATTCCTCGGTGAGGTGGGAGGAGAGAAAGGGAACGATTTGTGAGTGACCATCCCGAGAGTGAGAGATCCTGAACTCAAGAGGGTCATGAGTCCAGGTTGGTCCAGGTTGTGAGTGGATCTTTGAAGACGTACTTCTTGGAGGGTTCAACGAGAGATTCAGGAAGTTCGAATAAATATTCCCCCAATTACTCATCTTCGATATCAAAAGAACCGTTTAGAACACAAAATGCAATGAGGTGTTAGTTCTACGGTGCACTTGAATGTGCAGAGAATACTCACACAATAGAAATACAATGCAAACCCCTAATTCACCAACTCAACACAAGTGAAGACTGCAAGAGTTCAGTCTTTTATCTTTTCAATTTTATTTGGTGATAAATGCAAACTACGAAAGAGTTAACGAGCTGTCAGGTGTATGTATTTCCCTATAGATTGGCCTGACTCTTATGACTAGTTGCACCTACTTTCAACCAGTATGGTTGTAAGTACGTACCGTAAAATGACTCTACCCGTTACTTAAGGATTCGTGCCTTATGTAGTGTCCTTTAAACCATCCACTCTGCTAAGGAAATGTAGACCATTATCGGCTACCCATATTTACTCACTGAGAAGCAGCTAATCGTTTTTGTAGAATAAGTAGTCAATATGAAAATCCTAGCCTAGCTCCATCCTAGTATTCAAGTCTCTCTCACTTGCAGGTAAATTCAAACAATGAGGGCTTTATACACCTGTAAAACAAAGTTCTTTTTATTCCAATTTTGTTTAATCAATTTGCTCAATTCAATCCCAATTTTAAGGTTAGGCTATCAAATGAAATTTAATCTGAGCATAACAAAGCACATCTGCCGTTCAGTCCAAATATCTTTTTAATACTAAGTTGTAAAATAAGGGAGGAATCAGAAATCAGAATGCAAAGGTTAAGCGATGATGTATGCTTAGAAGAAGGTATACTTACAATGACTCCCAACACTCTCCATGTGTTATGCAAATCTAAAATTTTAAATTTACACTAAATGCATGCAGATCGAGAAAAACACACCTAAACAATAAACTATTAGTGAGGAAGAATTGAGTTTAATTTGGCTAAGTAGTATGCGTCTATGTGCGTCTCATTATTAATCTAAAAAGATGGTGAATCTTCTATGATGTGTGGCCTAAACTACGAAGGATACATACAAATTTGAAATTACACTATCATGTGCCTATCCTTATTTCGCCACTCAAGTCGGGCCCCACTCTCTCTATAGAGTGAAACAGGTCTTAACACACACAAGAGAAAGTCGAAGTCCGAGTACACACGCGAGATTCCAAATGGAATCTATTAGAAACGTGCAATTATTACAAAATTTAAAATACATGTAAGAAATAAATTACCAAGAATTCTACACTCTCTTACGACTCGACTCGATCTTAATTTTAATGTGTTTTTTCAGTAAGCTTATCACCAGAAAAAGCCAGCCTCCGAAGCTCTTGAGATGCTCGGCCACCTAAGCAGCTCTCTGTCGTGTCGAGTCCCTCGCACAAAACATAAGATGATGTTCAAAGAGATAAATCAAATAAAATAAAATAAAACAACCAAAAAATGCAGAAAAAATAAGTAGAGAAATATACATAAGAGAAACCATGAGTCAGACTACCCAGGAGTGGCAAACTTAATATCGAGATTTTCTACAAAATTAACCTAAGCCGTACCTCCCCGACAATGGCACCACATGATAAATTCCAAATTCCCCCTTTTAATCATGATAACTTAAAATGGTTTTAAGTTGGGAAAATATTGATTTATCAAAATGACAACTAAAATTAATTATCCAATTAAAAGTGAGCGGTCAATTTTTTATTTTACTTGGGCAAAACCCAAGGTCGAACTCAGGGAGGTCACTGTCTCCTTAGGACAATTATTAGGCGATCTAGATGTTAGGTTTTCAGGGAATATTTTTTGGTATTTTTAAATGCAATTAATGGATGAAATGTAAATTTGGTAGAGTCCGGGGTACTAAAATGCGATATTCATTAAAACGATGTCTAATAATTATGAAACTTAGTCAGAAGATGAAAAATGATGAAATTAATGCTTTATATATTCTTGGAATTTTCTGATGTAAGATGAATTAATGAAAAATTAAATATGATTGTAGGGTGACTTCGAGCAAATTAATTTTAATAAATACCAAACATCTATATTTTCCTGAGATTAAATTATCATAGATAGGTCTCTGTGAGAGATATCCAGAATAATATTTAATTCCATAAAATACTAAATACGTATTTAACTAAAAATTAATTACAAAATTCAGTGTTCAATTTATTGTGACCTTTATATGCGTGCAATTCCAATGAAATTTGGACATGTTGTAAAACATCCTAAAATCTACTACTGTGAGTTTTTGAAAATTTTTGGAGCAATGATTAATTTAATAACAATTTAATAGTATGAATTGGGTAAAATATGCTATTTTCTACAAATATATTTATATTAATTATATCATGCCACACAGAAACATGCTCATCATCCAAATGATAGAGCATTAGTTGATCTACAAAGTACAATTTTTTGGAATAGTGAAATGATGTCAAAGGAAGGTTTAAACAAATATGCAAAGCCAAGGGCGGAAGTGCAAAAGAGAAAATTAAATAAACTAAATGCAGTGAACAAGGACTAAGATGAAGATACCTAGACTCGGAGGGGGTCTAATGCAATTTCTCTACATGGGATGCGTGCTATGCACATGCGTTGGCCGTAGGGGGATCTTTATGTGCTTTCTTAGATTTTCAAGTACTGCAATGCAATTTTTTCGAGGGGCACATGCCATGCATGAGCCCTCTAGAAGGCGGGACCTGATTGCAAAAGCTGGTAGATGTAGGGTCTACGATGCAAATTCCCCCGCCCTCACGTGCAACACACGTGTAGGGGGGAAATAAGGATGGAACACTACCTGAAGTGCTACGGACGAGGGCTGCAAGGCTTACGATGAAGGCATGTGGAATGGATTGAGACAGACGAAATGGCTCGAGGTGGGCGGAGCTGTCTTGACCGGGACTCGGCCGAGGCGGTCACTCAAGGTTGGAGGTGTTCGTTGGCGAGTCAGTGGTGTGTGGAATTACCTATGAGGCGGAGAGTCACCTATGGTGGTGTGTCTATTGGAGGGAGCAGCTCAAGGCGGCTGAGGGTGAGGTGGAGTGGTGCAAGTTCGGGCGACACACGACCGAGGTGGTCACTCACGGTCGGAGGCATTCCCTGGTGAGTCAGAGGTGCATGTGTTGAAGCTGCGGACGAGGGTTGTGACCTGGAGGTGATGGCAGAGCGACTGTCAGTGGTTGAAGGCGGAGCGATGGACCTGCATGTGAGAACAAAGTTGGGGGAAGGTAGTTGTGATGGCGGAGCCTCAAGAGTCTGGGGGTGATGAGTACATCGAGGGCGTAAAGAAGGGGAAATAAAATGGAGGTGATCCAAGGTGTAAGAAGAGCATGAAACGAGGGAAGAAATAAATAAGTGGAAGAAGAAACAAAGGATTAGAGAGAAACATAAGAAAGAATAGAGGAAGAAGGGGAAGGAAGAAAAGAGGCTTTACTTGGAGGTGGAGTCGAGTCGCCTGATGCTGGAGGAACCTTGCTCCGATCTTTGCTTAAAAACCGATAATGCTTTAGCTCAACAACATCTAAGAGCAAATGTAACAGAGGAAGAGACCTCCCTTTGGATCTCACATAGGACTCGTGTCGTCTTCGCACAACCTGAGGGTCTTCTTCGGTGACCAGAAGGTGGAGGGTGCTGAGCCGGAGTTGTCTCATGAAGTGGCGGATACTGTGCATGAGTGGTAATCGATGACGCTTTAAGGGAGGATAGGCTAGAGCACGATGGCCAGGATGACGTGGGTTTATGGGGAGCGGGTCACGCGGAGGAGGTTTGGATGAGAGAGAGTAAAGGGGCTATGGCAGATGGTTACTCAAGACTCAGAGATAGCGGTTGGAGTGGGGGCGGGTGCGGGTTCTGCGGGGAAAAGAAGGAAGGGTGAGGGCAAGCGGGTCACAGGTGGTTGCCACACCGTGACACAAGGTGGAGGTCACGGGCGATTGCACGCGTGAAGGTGGAAGGGGAGGGGGTCACGTGGCAGGCGTTGGAGGCTACACGTGGCACCGAAAAATAAATAAAATTAATAATAATAATAATAACATAAATAAAAATAGATATAATAATAAATAAAATAAATAAATAAAATAAAGACAAATAAAATAAATAAAAATAATTAATATAATAAATAAATAATGATAACATAATTAAGTAAATAATAAAGTAGTAAAATAAATAATAAATAAAATAAAATAAATAAAATAGAAAATAGGGATGACATGTGGCGGCTCCAGAAGCTGCCACGTATTGCTTTAAAAAAATAAAAAATTAAATGTAAGAAAAACATAAAAAAGAATAATAAAATGGGTTAAGAAAAAGTTGTCAACATGAAAGTTGCTCGTCTGACGAGATCTAAAACTTTTGTGAAGGATCGAAAACCAAAATATATTATTTGTACAAAAAGTATTTTAGGTAGTATTTTATATGTATAAAATACCACATTTTGGTCTTTTACAGATTTTTTGACATTTTAAAATAAGATTAAAATTTAATAAAATTAGAGAAAACATAAAACATATATTTACAACTTAATCTAATTTTTGGACTTTTTAATAATAAGAAAATGTAAAGATAAAATAAAACAGAATACATGGAGATATGTACAATATAATATACAAGGAGGGGCACAAAACCCAAGTTTCACATAAGGACTCCGATTGTTTTGAATTTGGTCTTTTTTGGAGGTAACTGGATGAACATTTATTCAAAGTGAGTAGGGGTCCATAGGAAACTGTAAGAGAGAGAGATTCACATTTTAGGGTTCTTTATCTCAAACCAGGGTTGGTATTTTATTCATATTTTCTTATATTAGTGTGAGTAATACACATACACTATAGAGTTGATTTTATTTAATTCCGTGTTAGAGAAAAATAGATAAAAATAAGGAAACTATGGTGAATATCTATATGATATTGACTAGTGAGTTTGGCTTCTTATTTAATGCAAATATGCATTCTAAAGTGCAAACACTAATTCTAAGTGCATGAAGAGTAATAATGTGAAATGAATAAAGAATTGCAACTAATTACTCAGGAATGAAGCTTTATTTTCAACTTTTAGAGTGATGAATCACTAATTCATCACCTACTCAGTCACGTATGATAGAAGCGCCAATACTTCGAAAATCCAGGCGATACACAAGGTAGTTACGGACCTGGTATTGGGCTCTAATCCTTAAAAGGCCGCGCCTCGCTCATAGGAGGGGTTTTGGTCTCCTCCTAGGGTACTCGAGCAATGAGGGATTTATGAACACAAAGCAATGCAATTCATTACAAATTTTAATTAAAGTCAAAGTTTATTTAGCAATCTCATTGTTTTGGATTTCCGGGTTTTCACCTTTTTGGATATTTTGCATACAAACACCTAACAATTTTGTAGATTTTCATTTAAGTCCTAGGTGCTCAAAATCAGAGGGAGACAGCTAAAAAGCCGTACAAGTCGATTCGATGGAAATCTCATCATGAATCTAATGATTCATGCAGAGTTAGAGGATTTACAGTTCTTCCCAGCTTTCTACACGTGGTATGCAAAGCTGAATTTTTAAACCTATTCTACGTGGTGGTGTGCAATCGATAAAATCAACCTAAATAATAGCTACTATCAGTCGTGAAGAACTATATGTTAACTATTCAGAATTAAACCCTGGGGTCCAATCTTGGAGACTTCTCGGTGCTTGTTACAATGGGTCCTACTAGCACTGTATGATGCCTCTCACGATGCGTAGATTTAACTGACACTTATTAATTTGACAAGATCCAAAAGTAAGAGAATATAGGCACATAATTATTGTTAGGGTTTGGAACTAATTATCGATACAAGCAGTCCTAAAGTCTAGGGGCTCCATGCATACAAACAAATAAAAATAAAGGTAGAAAACTCAAAACATCGGGAAACAAATAAAACAAAGTGATAAAAACTCGAGAAAACCTCGACGAGGCCCCCATGTGAACAATCACCCGCGCAATGGACCTCGTTAATAGAGTGGTGTCCAAGTACAAAAAATATTACAAATAATAATGAATAAATGAATCACTCTCTCACCAGAATAGAATAAAATACTAAGCTAAAATGTATGCTAATCGTTCTCCTTGCTATGATTGCTGCCTCTCCAACTGGTCATGTGAGGAAGACTGGTCTCCACCTTGCTTGGCTACATCGTCCTCCTAAATGGTCATCCTCGCATGGCGGACCCTCACAACAAACACAATAAAATAGATGTATTAGCACAATCAATCAAATAATGTAATTAAAAATGAAATATTAAATAATAAAAATGTAAAAATTTGCACAAGGAAATGAATAAATAAATAAATGAATAAAGGATAAATATATGTAAATTAAGCTACACATGTTGCTCCCTTGCAACAGTACTATTTGATGACAAGAAATTAAAAGACAATGAAAGACAACTAGTCTAATTTTTTTTGTAATTTTTGGAACAACATTTGAATTTTTATGAATTTTGGAATTTCAAACAGGGGAAAATGACATGTTTTTGATTTTTTAAAATACCAAATGAAATCAAAATGCAATGAAAATTTTATGCTAAGAAGATAATCACATCTGGAGCATAACACAATTTTTGCAAAAATTTTGGATCACAAATAACATTTATTTCATTCAAAGAGAGCAAGCAAATATTTGTTCTGCAATTCAGGGACTAAAAATGCAAATCTTTCAAGTTTAAGTATCAGAGTATAACAATAAATAGGTGCAGGAAAGACTTTGTAAATTACCCAATGATTTGTCCGGCAAGGACGCAGTTGTAATTTCAACAACTTCGGGGGGCTTGAAGTGAAGTTTCCCCCAAAATAATCAAAATTCAAAACCCTAACAAGGGTTCTCTTCATTTCAACCAAATCCAAGGGGCAAGAGGGGCCGCCGCCTTCTTCTTCAGCAAGGTGGAGGCGCATCGGCTATGGAGGGGCGCGGGAGCAGCGGGCGGGATGAGGGTTGCTGGAAGGCGAGGCGGCGGGGCTCGACGGAGTCGGTGTTGTGGCTGTGGGTGCGGCGTTGGTGGAGGGAAGGGGCGACACGGGCTGAAGGGCGTGCGTGGTCTCACACAGGAGCGGAGGAGGAGGAGGCTGCCCTCGCGCGACGGTTGGCGGTGGCGGAGTACCTCGCGAGGGAGGCTAGTGGGCGGAAGCTGCGGCGGGAGCGCAAGGAGCTCGGGGCGGAGCCGCTGGTCGCGGCGGCTAAGGAGAGGTCGCGCGTGGCTGTTTGGGGCACGCTGAGGCAATGTAGAGGGCGGCGCGCTGCGGGTGGTTGTTGGATGGCGTCGAAGGCGCCGTGGGTCGGCACTGGAGGCGAAGGGGGGGGGGGGGCGCCTGGAGGGCGATCGTCCCCTCCCTATTTTTTATTTTTTTATTTTGTATTTTTTTGCAATGTAAACAGTAAATAATCGAAAAAACTTTTTTTTATTTTTTTTGTAAATCCGAAAATAGGAAATAAAACATGAAATGAGAAATGTTTGTTTTTATTATTTTTTTATTTTTAATGTTCCTGCAAAATAAATATTATAGGAAAAGAAATAAATGTTTTTTTGTATTTTTTATTTACAAATCAGAAAACGAACGAGGATTCGAGGGAGATGAGGGATTCGAATCCGATCTCTGGCCACGTACGTGGCCGGAGTTGAGAGATCGTGGACGATAGAAATAGAACGCGTAGAGATCGAGAAGATGAGATGAAAAATCGAGTCGGTGGCGGATCAAAAATGTGACGGATTTGTTTAATGATCTAGAAAAACAAAAGACGATGAATAAAAATACAATGAATTAAACTACGATTAAACTAAGAATAAAAGTACGAAGAAAAATGTGGATCTCACCTTAGGAGCGGAAAAGGACCGTGATCGCCTCGACAAGGCCGACTCGCTGTCATCGGACGGCTTGGAGGCTAGGCACAATTGTCGACGATTTTCTCTCGAAGATCGGGCTCCTCTCTCTAAAGATTCATCAAGTTGGAATGAGGGAGAAGGAGCCATATAAATAGAAAAGATGGAATTAAATTTGATTTTTTTGGATAAAAAGATAAGAGAGATGAAAGTTGTAATGGATTTTTGATTTTTTTGGTGGAAGAGAAAGATGGATGTAAAAAGTGAAATGAGATAAAGATAAATAGATAAAGTTATTTACAAAATTATCTATTTTTTGAATTTTCATAACTTTATTTATTTGAATTAAAAAATGTTATTTTTTTATTTTTTATGATGGTTAATTAGAAATAGCAACTATATATATACTATATACATATATGATATTATATACAAGGGTAAATAAGGAAATTAGCTTCTACAATCATTCTACAAATCCCAGTGATGCTATCTCCAAATCATTCTACAATCTACCTCTGAAGATGAGTACTATGTACTACTCTCTGAATAAGGTCACTGCCATTTTTTCTTCTTCATATCATGGTTCACCTCTCCACCTAGAGAACGAAACTTCATCATTCATGTACCATAGTCGAAAGTTGTGCCTGTGGTCCTAAGGAAGGGCTGCTCGAGAATGATATGAGATTCTCTCCAATGATTTGGGGTCTTCATGTCTAAGACTGTAAAGTCAACCTGATAGTCCTTCTCCTCAATCGAGATAATGACATTCTTCACTTCTCCCTTAGGTCTTTTCATTGAACGATCTGTGAATCGGAGTAAACTATGGATTTTCAAGGTGGTCTCAACTCCTATTTCTGATATAATGCTAAGGGAAGTAAGTTGATTGAAGAATTGTTATCATAGAGAGTGTGTGCAAAATCAATGATATCGATACGACTCTCCACGTAGTGAGCACCCATGTCTCTCTTTTTCCTTTGTAATTGCTAATTTTTGAGACAATCGGTTGTGGCAAGTGACAAGACATGAGTCTTTGCATATGTTTCATTCTGTTAACCCTAGTAGGTGTACATATCACCATAAAGGTATTTTTGGAATGTAGGATGATTAGTCACAAACTCATCAAATGGCACCTTAATTGTGATATTCTCTTTATAAAATTGTGCCATCTCGAGGTTATCTTTTTGAATCTTTTTGATGCACTTTTCCGCTGTAAGAGCACGTGGGAAAGGGATGGAAGCAAGGAAAACAAAAGATGAAGAATATGCATCATGAACTAAAAGATCATTTTTTGAATTAACAAAAAAAAGTTCTTCATACATGAATATTTTTGATGCAATATGGGATCAAGATCAAAACTATATACTATAGGTTGTGGAAAAGAAGCTGTCATGGTAGATGCCACAACCGTAGGTTTAAGGTCCTCCATAGAATCCAAGATCTCTCCATGCTATCGATGGCACAATCGTACTCTCCTTCTCTTCTTGGATCCTTGAGAAAGGATCCTCGGATGGTGTTGATGGGAATATGATGCCTCTCCTCCTCATCCTCTAAAGACTCCTCAAGTAGAGCTCTAGAGGCCCCTCCTCGTGTCCCTCACCTAGTCAGGTACGATCACGGTCCTTCCGTTCTTGAGTGACATATGGTTAGCCTCGTCACAAGAAAGAATCTCCTATTTAGATCTAAGAGATGCTAAATAGTATACATGACCATGGTGTTGTTGAGAACTAGATCGGTTCAGGTTGTTGGTTAGCCTGAACTTGGGTTGGGATCGAGGCAGAGGGTGCATACTGCTTGTTTCTCCATCTGGACAGGCGGTTGATATCTACCAATAAATCATGAATTTCTTTCTAGTAGGGACAAAGTATGTCAAGTATCTGCTGAAACTATGCATCCATGGGACCATACGAAGAAAGAAATGGAAAAGATTCAGAAGAATCTGCTGAAACTATGCATCCATGGGACCATACGAAGAAAGAAGTGGAAAAGATTAAGAAGAAGATCGAGAAGACTGGTCATGCTGATCAAGGTACTGCCTTTGCTGGTGCTGGGGTATCTGTTGAATCTATAGGCCCTGCTGGCCAACTTGGTACTGGTTCTATCGACTATACTATTGGTACTGCTACCACTGTTGTTGCTGTTGGGGTGGCTAGAATCTAGGGCTCTATTGTGAAGGGGGTGGTGCGGAGGTAAATGCAATATTGTGAAAGGTTAGGGATGCTGGTAAGCCTGTCGGTCCCCTGTACTTCCCTGCATGCTAGGGTCCTGAGTATTCCATACTCCATTCACCTCCCAAATCGATGGAGGCTCCTCCTAAACTGTCTCTATAGATGGGGGCTGTTGTTGAAACGATTGGGTGTAGGACTGATCTTGCTCCCACGACTGGGGTTGCCCTGACACCAGCTCTCCTGAACATGGTGAACTCAGTATACGGGAGCAACGAGTGCAGTCACGTTAGGTATCTTTATCTTAGATACCTTCTCGATAAACTCCTCCATCTGTCTAGGAATCTTGGAGACACTCTTGTCTAACTGATCAATCCTCTCGAATACTATAAGCTTGTCCGCAACGTGTCCCATGCTAGGGTCACATCTTGAGAGAGATCAACTTCAACTAACTTCCCTTGCCAGATGAGTGTGAACTAGGGAAATGTGCATACACCCTGCTGGCGGTCTGTGAGTAGCTAATCTCAGCCATCTGCTCAAATACCCTCCAGACAGTATCTGCTCCATGTGATGTGTAGCTGCCTCTACTGGCAGCGCTCTCTAAACCCTACATCTCAGGGTCGAGACCGGTGAAGAACGAGTAGACCTAGATGTTGTCATCTAGACCATGACAAGAAAATTTTTGCAGGATGTCCTTTACCACTCCTAGGCATCATAGAAGGCTTCATGGGGTAGTTGGGAAAAGCAAAATGCATGTACTCATCATGTTAGTCCTACTCTAGGGGTAGAACTTCTTCAGAAAATGATCCTTGAACTGGGCATAGGTAGTGACTGTTATTCCAAGGTTCTTCACCCAGTAGTCGGCTTTGCTACCCAAGGAAAAAGATAGGGCTCTGAGCCTAATGTAATCTTGTCTATCATTAGGATGTCTAAGGTTAGATTAGATGAGATTGAAGTCCCTTAGGAATGCATATGGCTCCTCAAAGGCATTCCCATCAAAGTGCGGCAACAAGTTTAGGAACTGCGGCTTCAACTCAAAACCAACTTCAAATTCAGTCAGACTCAAATAATTTCGAATTCTATACTGTCAGGGGTTGTACACCGCATCCATTGGTGGTTCAACCCCAACATTAAGCTGTCCTAGCTGAGCTCGAGGTAAGGCTTGTTGCTGCTTATATGCAGCTACTCTGGCTAGTACCATTCTCATGGGGTCCTCAAGGTGTTCTTCTTCTTCTTCTTTCTTTTTTAGTGGCATTTTACTTGAATATTCTTGGAGACCTAAATTAACAATGTGGTCTTGATTAGAAGAGGGTTCTAGAATCAAGATATTCTCACTGAGGCAAAGGTATTCCTCGGTGAGGTGGGAGGAGAGAAAGGGAACGATTTGTGAGTGACCATCCCGAGAGTGAGAGATCCTGAACTCAAGAGGGTCATGAGTCCAGGTTGGTCCAGGTTGTGAGTGGATCTTTGAAGACGTACTTCTTGGAGGGTTCAACAAGAGATTCAGGAAGTTTGAATAAATATTCCCCCAATTACTCATTTTCGATGTCAAAAGAACCGTTTAGAACACAAAATGCAATTAGGTGTTAGTTCTACGGTGCACCTGAATGTGTAGAGAATACTCACACAATACAAATACAATGCAAACCCCTAATTCACCAACTCAACACAAGTGAAGACGGCAAGAGTTCAGTCTTTTATCTTTTCAATTTTATTTGGTGATAAATGCAAACTATGAAAGAGTTAACGAGCTGTCAGGTGTATGTATTTCCCTATAGACTGACCTGACTCTTATGACTAGTTGCACCTACTTTCAACCAGTGTGGTTGTAAGTACGTACCATAAAATGACTCTACCCGTTACTTAAGGATTCGTGCCTTATGTAGTGTCCTTTAAACCATTCACTCTGCTAAGGAAATGTAGACCGTTATCGGCTACCCATATTTACTCACTGAGAAGCAGCTAATCGTTTTTGTAGAATAAGTAGTCAATATGAAAATCCTAGCCTAGATCCATCCTAGTATTCAAGTCTCTCTCACTTGCAGGTAAATTCAAACAATGAGGGCTTTATACACCTGTAAAAAAAAGGTTCTTTTTATTCCACTTTTGTTTAATCAATTTGCTCAATTCAGTCCCAATTTTAAGGTTAGGCTATCAAATGAAATTTAATCCGAGCACAACAAAGCACATCTGCCGTTCAGTCCTAATTTCTTTTTAATACTAAGTTGTAAAATAAGGGAGGAATCAAAAATCAGAATGCAAAGGTTAAGCGATGATGTATGCTTAGAAGAAGGTATACTTACAATGACTCCCAACACTCTCATGTGTTACGCAAATCTAAAATTTTAAATTTACACTAAATGCATGCAGATCGAGAAAAACACATCTAAACAATAAACTATTAGTGAGGAAGAATTGAGTTTAATTTGGCTAAGTAGTATGCGTCTATGTGCGTCTCATTATTAATCTAAAAAGATGGTGAATCTTCTATGAAGTGTGGCCTAAACTACGAAGGGTACATACAAATTTGAAATTACACTATCATGTGCCTATCCTTATTTCGCCACTCAAGTCGAGCCCCACTCTCTCAAGAGAGTGAAACAGGTCTTAACAAACACAAGAGAAAGTCGAAGTCCGAGTACACACGCGAGATTCCAAATGGAATCTATTGGAAACGTGCAATTATTACAAAATTTAAAATACATGTAAGAAATAAATTCCCAAAAACTCTACACTCTCTTACGACTCGACTCGATCTTAATTTTAATGTGTTTTTTCAGTAAGCTTATCACCAGAAAAAGCCAGCCTCCGAAGCTCTTGAGATGCTCGGCCACCTAAGCAACTCTCTATCGTGTCGAGTCCCTCGCACAAAACATAAGATGATGTTCAAAGAGATAAATCCAATAAAATAAAATAAAACAACCAAAAAATGCAGAAAAAAATAAGTAGAGAAATATACAAAATAGAAACCATGAGTCAGACTACCCAGGAGTGGCAAACTTAATATCGAGATTTTCTACAAAATTAACCTAAGCCGTACCTCCCTGACAATGGCACCATCTGATAAATTCCAAATTCCCCCTTTTAATCATGATAACTTAAAATGGTTTTAAGTTGGGAAAATATGGATTTATCAAAATGACAACTAAAATTAATTATCCAATTAAAAGTGAGCGGTCAAATTTTTATTTTACTTGGGCAAGCCCAAGGTGGAACTCAGGGAGGTCACTGTCTCCTTAGGTCAATTATTAGGCGATCTAGATTTTAGGTTTTCAGGGAATATTTTTTGGTATTTTTAAATGCAATTAATGGATGAAATGTAAATTTGGTAGAGTCTGGGGGACTAAAATGCGATATTCATTAAAACGATGTCTAATAATTATGAAACTTAGTCAGAAGATGAAAAATGATGAAATTAATGCTTTATATATTCTTGGAATTTTCTGATGTAAGATGAATTAATTAAAAATTAAATATGATTGTAGGGTGACTTCGAGCAAATTAATTTTAATAAATACCAAACATCTATATTTTCCGGAGATTAAATTATCATAGATAGGTCTCTGTGAGAGATATTGAGAATAATATTTAATTCCATAAAATACTAAATACGTATTTAACTAAAAATTAATTACAAAATTCAGTGTTCAATTTATTGTGACCTTTATATGCGTGCAATTCAAATGAAATTTGGACATGTTGTAAAACATCCTAAAATCTACTACTGTGAGTTTTTGAAAATTTTTGGAGCAATGATTAATTTAATAACAATTTAATAGTATGAATTGGGTAAAATATGCTATTTTCTACAAATATATTTATATTAATTATATCATGCCACACAGAAACATGCTCATCATCCAAATGATAGAGCGTTAGTTGATCTACAAAGTACATATTTTTGGAATAGTGAAATGATGTCAAAGGAAGGTTTAAACAAATATGCAAACCCAAGGGTGGAAGTGCAAAAGAGAAAATAAAATAAACTAAATGCAGTGAACAAGGACTAAGATGAAGATACCTAGACCCGGAGGGGGTCTAATGCAATTTCTCTACATGGGATGCGTGCTATGCACATGAGTTGGCCGTAGGGGGATCTTTATGTGCTTTCTTAGATTTTCAAGTACTGCAATGCAATTTTTTCGAGGGGCACATGCCATGCATGAGCCCTCTAGAAGGCGGGACCTGATTGCAAAAGCTGGCAAATGTAGGGTCTACGATGCAAATTCCACCACCCTCACGTGCAACACATGTATAGGGGGGAAAAAGGATGGAACACTACCTGAAATGCTACGGACGAGGGCAGCGAGGCTTACGATGAAGGCATGTGGAATGGATTGAGACAGACGGAATGGCTCGAGGTGGGCGGAGCTATCTTGACCGGGACTCGGCCGAGGCGGTCACTCAAGGTTGGAGGTGTTCGTTGGCGAATCAGTGGTGTGTGGAATTACCTATGAGGCGGAGAGTCACCTATGGTGGTGTGTTTATTGGAGGGAGCAGCTCAAGGCGGCTGAGGGTGAGGTGGAGTGGTGCAAGTTCGGGCGACACACGACCGAGGTGGTCACTCACGGCCGGAGGCATTCGCTGGTGAGTCAGAGGTGCATGTGTTGAGGCTGCGGACGAGGGTTGTGACCTGGAGGTGATGGCAGAGTGACTGTCAGTGGTTGAAGGCGGAGCGATGGACCTGCATGTGAGAACAAAGTTGGGGGAAGGTAGTTGTGATGGCGGAGCCTCAAGAAGCTGGGGGTGATGAGTACATTGAGGGCGTAAAGAAGGGGAAATAAAATGGAGGTGATCGAAGGTGTAAGAAGAGCATGAAACGAGGGAAGAAATAAAGAAGTGGAAGAAGAAACAAAGGATTAGGGAGAAACATAAGAAAGAATAGAGGAAGAAGGGGAAGGATGAAAAGAGGCTTTACCTGGAGGTGGAGCCGAGTCGCCTGATACTGGAGGAACCTTGCTCCGATCTTTGCTTAAAAACCGATAATGCTTTAGCTCAACAACATCTAAGAGCAAATGTAACAGAGGAAGAGACCTCCCTTTGGATCTCACATAGGACTCGTGTCGTCTTCGCACAACCTGAGGGTCTTCTTCGGTGACCAGAAGGTGGAAGGTGCTGAGCCGGAGTTGTCTCATGAAGTGGCAGATACTGTGCATGAGTGGTAATCGATGATGCTTTAAGGGAGGATAGGCTAGAGCACGATGGCCAGGATGACGTGGGTTTATGGGGAGCGGATCACGCGGAGGAGGTTTGGATGAGAGAGAGAGAGTAAAGGGGCTATGGCAGATGGTTACTCAAGACTCAGAGATAGCGGTTGGAGTGGGGGCAGGTGCGGGTTCTGCGGGGAAAAGAAGGAAGGGTGAGGGCAACTGGGTTACAGGTGGTTGCCACACCGCGACACAAGGTGGAGGTCACGGGAGATTGCACGCGTGAAGGTGGAAGGGTAGGGGGCCACGTGGCAGGCGTTGGAGGCTACACGTGGCACCAAAAAATAAATAAATTTAATAATAATAATAACATAAATAAAAATAGATATAATAATAAATAAAATAAATAATAAAATAAAGACAAATAAAATAAATAAAAATAATTAATATAATAAATAAATATTGGTAACATAATTAAGTAAATAATAAAGTAGTAAAATAAATAATAAATAAAATAAAATAAATAAAATCGAAAATAGGGATGACATGTGGCGGCTCCAGAAGCTGCCACGTATTGCTTTAAAAAAATCAAAATTAAATGTAAGAAAAACATAAAAAAGAATAATAAAATGGGTTAAGAAAAAGTTGTCAACATGAAAGTTGCTCGTCTGACGAGATCTAAAACTTTTGTGAAGGATCGAAAACCAAAATATATTATTTGTACAAAAAGTATTTTAGGTAGTATTTTATATGCATAAAATACCACATTTTGGTCGTTTACAGATTTTTTGGCATTTTAAAATAAGATTAAAATTTAATAAAATTAGAGAAAACATAAAACAGATATTTACAACTTAATCTAATTTTTGGACTTTTTAATAATAAGAAAAATGTAAAGATAAAATAAAACAGAATACATGGAGATATGTACAATATAATATACAAGGAGGGGCCCAAAACCCAAGTTTCACATAAGGACTCCGATTGTTTTGAATTTGGTCTTTTTTGGAGGTAACTGGACGAACATTTATTCAACGTGAGTAGGGGTCCATAGGAAACTGTAAGAGAGAGAGATTCACATTTTAGGGTTCTTTGTCTCAAACCAGGGTTAGTATTTTATTCATATTTTCTTATATTAGTGTGAGTAATACACATACACTATAGAGTTGATTTTATTTAATTCCGTGTTAGAGAAAAATAGATAAAAATAAGGAAACTATGGTGAATATCTATGTGATATTGACTAGTGAGTTTGGCTTCTTATTTAATGCAAATATGCATTCTAAAGTGCAAACACTAATTCTAAGTGCATGAAGAGTAATAATGCGAAATGAATAAAGAATTGCAACTAATTACTCATGAATGAAGCTCTATTTTCAACTTTTAGGCCCTGTTCGTTTGGGGTATAAGGAGGAATGGAATAAGGGGAATAAGCTCCCTACACGCTTCCCCGTGGTACGACTATTCCCCATTATTTCATCTTATTTCACTCTTATTCCTATCTTTATCCCACCTTACCTACCTTTATTTCACCTTATTCTCCTTATTCTTATCCTCCAACCGAACGGAGAATAGACCCTTATTCCCCTTATTCCCCATCCTTATTCCTGCTTATTCTCCTACCGAACGGGCCCTTAGAGTAATGAATCACTAATTCATCACCTACTCAGTCACGTATGATAGAAGCGCCAATACTTCGAAAATCCAGGCGATACACAAGGTAGTTACGGACCTGGTATTGGGATCTAATCCTTAAAAGGCCGCGCCTCGCTCATAGGAGGGGTTTTGGTCTCCTCCTAAGGTACTCGAGCAATGAGGGATTTATGAACACAAAGCAATGCAATTCATTACAAATTTTAATTAAAGTCAAAGTTTATTTAGCAATCTCATTGTTTTAGATTTCCGGGTTTTCACCTTTTTGGATATTTTGCATACAAACAGCTAACGATTTTGTAGATTTTCATTTAAGTCCTAGGTGCTCAAAATCAGAGGGAGATAAGCCGTACAAGTCGATTCGATGGAAATCTCATCATTGAATCTAATGATTCATGCAGAGTTAGAGGACTTACAGTTCTTCCCAGCTTTCTACACGTGGTATGCAAAGCTGAATTTTTAAACCTATTCTACGTGGTGGTGTGCAATCGACAAAATCAACCTAAATAATAGCTACTATCAGTCGTGAAGAACTATATGTTAACTATTCAGAATTAAACCCTGGGGTCCAATCTTGGGAGACTTCTCGGTGCTCGTTACAATGGGTCCTACTAGCACTGTATGATGCCTCTCACGATGCGTGGATTTAACCGACACTTATTAATTTGACGAGATCCAAAAGTAAGAGAGTATAAGCACATAATTATTGTTAGGGGTTTGGAACTAATTATCGATACAAGCAGTCCTAAAGTCTAGGGGCTCCATGCATACAAACAAATAAAAATAAAGGCAGAAAACTCAAAACATCGGGAAACATATAAAACAAAGTGATAAAAACTCAAGAAAACCCCGACGAGGCCCCCATGTGAACAATCACCCGGGCAATGGACCTCGTTAATAGAGTGGTGTCCAAGTACAAAAAATATTACAAATAATAATGAATAAATGAATCACTCTCTCACCAGAATAGAATAAAATACTAAACTAAAATGTATGCTAATCGTTCTCCTTGCTATGATTGCTGCCTCTCCAACTGGTCATGTGAGGAAGACGGGTCTCCACCTTGCTTGGCTACATCGTCCTCCTAAATGGTCATCCTCGCATGGCGGGCCCTCACAATAAACACAATAAAATAGATGTATTAGCACAATCAATCAAATAATGTAATTAAAAATGAAATATTAAATAATAAAAATGTAAAAATTTGCACAAGGAAATGAATAAATAAATAAATGAATAAAGGATAAATATATGTAAATTAAGCTACACATGTTGCTGCCTTGCAACAGTGCTATTTGATGACAAGGATCTTGCGAGGGTCTAAAATTACCCTCATGGAGTGTGAAGATAGAGTGTCGTTGAGGCGACCGATCTCAAGAATTCCTAAATCAATCAACAAGTACCCACATTGTATAAAGAAATAATGAATAGTAAAAAATGTGAGGCACAATTTATTACACTCTGCAAACAAAAATGTAGAGCATGTAAATATGTAGAGGTCGAAGCACATAGATTAAGCCTGGTAGCCTATGCTTATTGTTAATCAATGTGAAATATGTATGTACTTGTCTTTAAGTCTTTTTTGGGTTTTTGGTTTTTGATATTATTTATTTTTCTCTTTTTATATTGATTTTATTTTTAGTTTAATTAATTAGTGAATATATGTATATAGGTATAATAATAAGATATATGTACAGAGGTAGAGGTAGGGATATCAAATACAAACAATGTTATTTATTTTCATTTTTCCCTTTTTAAGGGTTTGAAATTGTTTTTTTATTTTTACAAATTATTTTTGCTAATTTTTATGTGTTTTTAAAGTAAAAAAAATACAAAAATAGGGATTAAATAGGCCGAATTGATTTGAAGGTTAAAAATAGCAAAAAATGTTAGAAATTCTCCAAATCAATTTTAATACATAGATAATACTATAGAGAAAAATTAGAAATAGAAATAAATATTTTTTTTAGGTTTTTGGTGTTTTTCCTATTTTTAATGCATTTTCGTGCATTTCCCAAAATTTAATACTTATAGTAGGTAGTTTTTAAAATAAACAATTATATAAAATTTTGAAGTGATGACAAGGAACTATTTGCAATATAGCCAAAGTATTCATGCATTTCAGAACCATTTTACAAAATCTAAAGTGTATATGATATTTTCCATAGAATAAATAAATTAAAAAAACCCGATCCTGTCTTTTTGCAAATACACACAAGTTCTGGTCCTTTTGTAATTTCTGCACAAAAATATATACTAAATATGGTATTTCATGTACTGTAAATAAATATACAATATCAGGGGCCATTCTCGCAAAGTACACAACTCACGTGGCATGCCACGTGAGCTGTGCTGGCTTGGACCCACATGTAGCATAGGAACGATGAGGGGCTCTATGCAAATTTTACAAAATTTTTTATACTCCAAGTACATATTTAAATACTAAAATGAACTAAGAAAAGGTGGAGGTGTATTAGTGCAAATTACCATTATTTGTATGAGGTTCGACGATGTAGATCTTTTCACTTAAACACATGGCGACTTCTCCTCGTATGATGACGCTTCTCCGATCTATGGTCCTGATAATATATGGGCTTGACGATTCGCGAATTTCACTATCTAAAAATACGTCGTGATTTGTGGTATGTTAAACATAAATATGTGTCGTTTCGTTGTAGGCGTGCAATCGGAATCGGTCAAGAAATAACCACAATTATTTAGTCAGTTTTAATCACATGGTTCTATGTTTATTTTACTTGGGCAAGTCCCAAGGTCGAACACAAGGAGGTAAAGGAACAACCTACAATTATGTCTATCAAAGTTCGTGTGCGGTTTTCGAGGCAGTTTTTTTGTAATTTTTAATACATTAAGGGATGCAAAATGCAATTTCAGCCTATTTTAAGGACTAAAATGTAAATATCGATCAAACGATGTCTGAAAAATATGAAACTTGGCCAAATATAAATTACGATGAAATAAATGCACTATATTTTTTTTGGAATTTTCGGATACAAGATGAATTTCTTATGAATTTTTTAAATGTAAACAAATTTAATTTCAATATTTAATTATAGTAAATATTAAACCTAATTATTTTCAAGGGATAAAATTATCTATGATCTATCACTTGGTGATCGATCTTAGAAAAATCCTAAACCTCGAAAATATGAGTTTTAATACCTATTAATAATCAAACATTGAAATATGCAAAATAATTTTTACAAACAAACTATGCATGCAAATAAAATTCTTTTTGGGCACAATGTTAACCACATTTAATTCTATAATCTGTGATTTTTCGGCAAATTTTAGAGCAACAGTTAATCAATGGTAAATTTCAGAGCACAAGATGGGCAAAATATGCAATTTTCCACAAATTAATTAACTATTAATAAACCACTAACCATAAAATTGTCCACAATATGTGATGATGTAGAGAATTAATTGACGAACAAAATGCCTATTTTTGATAAATAAAATAATGCAATGAAAAGGTTCAAAATAGAGAAGGAATACACGGGTATTTTTGTAATAATTAAATAATTATAAATAAGACAAATGCAATAAGGACTATTGTGCAATTACCGAGAGTCTGAGTGGGAAGGAACTGCAAAATTTCAGAGGGGTCACATGCTCCGCACGTGACCCTTGATCGGCGGGGGCAAATGCGTGAATATGACGACTCCGTGGGGGAGTTTTGCAATTTTCCCAGGGACTTAGGCACAAGACGTCCCCTCGCTCACGTGCGTAGAACGCGAGGAGGGTCTCGGGCTTGGGCCCGATCGACAGTTGGCGGAAGGGATGACACCCTATGGTGGTGCAACGTCGGGGGGGGGGGGGGGGTGCAGCGTCGGGGGGGGGGGGGGTGGCACTGGCCGAAGTCGGATGGCGCTCTGGGAAGCGTTGGTGGTGGCTGGTGAAGCAGGAGAGCACGTCGGTGGGTAACGATAGTTGCGAACCTTCAGAAGGTTGAAGATGAGCTGGGCCAGAGAGTGATGCTTCAGACGACCGGAGTTGGCGGAGCAGACCGACGAAGCGTTGACTGTGTTGATGGCGTTGTCGGTGGTCATTGACGATGAAGGATTGAAGCTGATGAAAAACAACGGAGTTGATCGTCGTTGTCGGAGAAGGAGGCTCAGGATTGATGACAAAGCGGAGCATGGCAAGGACGGCATGGGGGGGGGGGGTCACCGTGGGCTGCAGCGAGCCTGGTGAGCTTGGATCTTGCCGGAGAGGGGAGACGAACAACTCTGTCACCGCTGCTGTCTTGTCGCAGTTGAAGTTATCGACGGATCATGGGAATCGAGGACGACGGTGAAGCTTTTATAGGCCAAGGGGTTCTCGCAGGAGATGGAAGGTTAGGCACAGGATTGGGTTTAACGAGATCTGAGGGCAATTCGAGAAAGGAAGGCAACAGAGTTTTGATTGATGATTCGCGCGAGGTCAATGAGACCGGGGATCGGAGGGGGATCAGTGATGGCAGAAATCACGGCGGAGATGGTGAGATACGCAAGCGGCGGAGGATTGACGAGATGCGGAGTTGGGAAAGGGGATGAAGATGACGACCAACGACCGTCTGATCGATCGGGATCGGATGGCCATGATCGTGACACATAGCAACAGGGTTGCGAGGATACAGAGCACGTGCGTGGCACGTACCCTGTATGTGCATCACTTTAATTTTAAATATTTTTTAATAAAAATTAATTAATAAAAACTAAAAAATGGATGACACGTGGCAGCTCCAGGAGCTGCCATGTGTCAGTACCACAAAAATTGATAAATAAAAACTTTGAAAAATCCAAAATAAATACAAACGGTCTCAGATCGAAAAAGTTTCTTCACGAGATCTACCATTTTCGTAAAGACGCCAAAATCAAAATCGATCAATTGCTCAAAGTGATATTTTTGGGGTATCTCATGTACATTGAATACCTATATTTTTGGGTTTTATAATTTTTTGCCATTTTAAACCAGATAAAAATAAAAAAAGGTAAAATCAAAGATAATTATTTACACATTAATCTAATTTTTTGGATTTTTATTAATTAAGAAAAGAAGAAATAAAATAATACACGAAAAAAAACCAATTTTGTACAGACAGTTAGTGAAGACTTGGACTCAATTTGTTTCTTTAATTTCAAGCTCAGTTTGGATTTGGATTTTTACTCATTTTAATAAAAATTTTATTAAAGAAGACGAATAAAAAAGGAATAAAATAAAATGGGTTAATTATGTACATAAAATAATAGGTCAAAAACCACTAAAATACGAAATTTACAAAAGAGGCCCAAAACCCAACTTTTACATATGAGCTCCAATTCAGTTGAATTTGGTCTTGTTTTGAAGGTAATTGAATGTACATTAGTTCAAAAGTGAGTAGGATCAAAACAGACACTGGATGGAGAAGATATGAGGGTTTTAGTCCGGGAATCCTAGAACTAGGGTTTGGGTTTTTGGTCCACTTATTTGGGTTAGTGATTTTTTTGTATTTTTCCTTGATTCTTGTTAGTGACATGTACACAATGGAGGTAGTTTTGGGTCATTCAGAGTTAGCCTGAATTAGTTAAAAACATGGGAAGTTAGGCTATTTACAAGTCAATTTTGGCTGGGATTTTTGGCTTCTTATTTTGTGCAGAAATGAGTGCTAAAATGCAATTCTTATTAAAACATGCATGAATGCTAATTATGCAAAATAAATGAATAAATGCTAATGATTTTGAGGGATTTGAGCTTAATTAATGAGATTTAGAGTGATGAATCTGAGATTCATTAGGGCTTCCATCGGATTGGCGAACCAGACAATGATCGGACGATCTTGATTAGAACTGGAGTTCCTTGTCAATCCAATGGCTATTGCTTAGCTCGAAAAATAAGGAAGAATTGTCCCTATCCCCAAGCTTCGATTCCTCAATTCTTCATCCTCTGAGCTCCTCAGATGCTGCAAAGCATCTCGAGAGGTTCCTGGAGGTGTTTTGCAACTGAAGGTGCCCTCAAATGAGTACAAATCTCATCGTGGAATCTTGGAGATTGAAGTTCCTGGAGGTGCCCCTGAAGTGTCCTCAACCCTTAGATGGGTTGTTCAAGTCCTACATGTGTGCAAAAGCACAACAAGGAAAAGGCAAAGGTGCTTGTCCTTTATTGAGGTATTTTCGAGGAGAAATGGGGCGAAGTGATGTGCTCCGGCGAGGTAGTGGTGGAGGGAACACGTGTCCTTCATTCCAGATGGAGTTGAAGGTGGTTGGATGATCACGAACATGAAGAACTGAAGGGGCCAAGCGTTGAGATGATCGTGGATGGCGGAGACAGAGTCGAACGATGAGTCACAGTGGCTGGAGCTCTAGAGCTCCAACGAACCAATTAGTCGAACCTAATCTAGTACAATAATGAAAAATAGGACTAAAAAAAATAAAACCAAACCTAAGTTTGAAATCTACCTTGAGAAGATAAAATGTCACAGGTCATACCTAGTTTTCATGCCAGGGAGAAGAGGTGGCCGATGAGCCACCGTGGACCACCTCCTCGCCTCCTCGCATGGCCTGGACTCTGGTGGGTACCCTCTCTGTCAGTGGGAGCACACACACAAGGCCAGAGGTTCAAGGGATCGAAGAAGGATCAAATCTAGAAGGAAATGAGCATGTTTTATTTATAGGAATAGAGATGGGTCCTTATTGATTGGGGATTTGCAATGAATCAAGAAGATGTAACAAGATTTAAGGTGGTGTCCTGTATTAGGATTGATCGGGGGTTGATTTTTGTGAAAAATCATATTGATGGGAGTTGTTAGCTACAAGGGAAAAGGGAGTAAAACTGGGGAGGAGACATCTCTGATGAAGTAGAGACGCCAAAGAGCTAGTTGATCTGTGGTCAATAGAAGCCAGCCTCCCATTGATCCACATCGACCACTAGAAGACAAAATAAGGTAGAAAATGATAAATAATAGGAAATAAAATAATAAATGTATTAATTAAATAAAAAATATAAAATGTTTATTATTTTATGGTGTATTTATTTTTTATTTATTATTATAATAAGTTTATTGTAGGTTATTATTTACAAATATAGTTATAGGTGTATTTACCTCTATATAGGGTATTAAATTTTTATTTTGCATTTTTGATTTCATTATTTTTTCTCATAATGTACATATTTATACCTTGTTTATATATATAGAAATAATTATTTTATGGTATTTTTTATGTTATTTGTACACTAAAGTGACCTCACCTTCATTAAATGGCTTATTAAGAGTTATATACAACTAAAGATGATTTTATACATTTTGAGTTCATATGGAGAAGATATGGATCCGTGAAGTTTGAGTTTTGGATTTTATTCAGAGTATAAAAAGTATAGTGTATATTATTTTTATATGAAATTGATTTTGTATGTTTCTTTATATTTTTAACTACAACTTTCATGTACAAAGTTTATTTATTTGATTTGTAAATAATAAAAAATAAAATGGGTCCCAAAAATGTATTATTGATGAATAAATAAATGGAACTTTTATTGTCTTTTTGCCCCTTATCTCCCTCTACTTTATTCCTTATCGACGAAATCAATTCTTGACCTTGTCTCGGGGTTTAGGGTCATAAAATACCTTTAGAATTTTATTTTTTTTGTTTTATTTATTCTTTTATTTTGGCTTTAAATATTATAATTTATAATACAATATTTTGTACAAATAATGAAGTGCTTATTTTGACAAAATAATGATATATACATGTATTTATCTACGGTTTAAAGGTCAAAACGAAAGAATATAGGTGATGAAATGGAGATTCATCACCCAAAGAAGTCGGGAATTCAGATGGTCACCAAGGAGGAGGGAGTTGAGATTGTGATAAGAGTACCCACGTCGTGGCACGTTTGTGTCGATCACAGACGTTTTAATGCCATGAAAAGGAAAGATCACTTTCCCTTACCTTTTATTGATCAGATTTTGGAGAGACTAGTGGGGAAAAAGTTCTTCTATTTTCTTGACAGGTACTCTACCTACAATCAAGTAGCCATCGACCTTGAAGACCAGGAAAAGACCACTTTCAGTTGTCCTTTCGGCACACACGTATTCATACACATGCAATTTGAGTTATGCAATGCCCCATGTACTTTTCAGTGGTGCATGATCGCCGTATTTGCTAAAATGGTGGGGGATTTCCTATAGGTTTTCATGGACAATTTCTCAGTCCATAATGATTCATTTGATTTATGTTTAGCACACTTGGATCAAGTTCTTCAAAGGTGTAGTTAGGTCAATCTGGTATTCTTCTGGGAAAAAAAGTCATTTTATGCTTAAGGATGGTATCGTGTTGGGGCATGTCATATCCAAAAAGGGAATGGAGGTTGACTTTGCCATGGTGGATGCGATCAAGAAACTTGATACACCAACCAATATCAAGTCAATGAGATCATTTCTAGGACAAGCTAGATTTTATAGAAGATTTATTCAGTATTTTTCTAAGATTGCTCGCCCACTGAGCGAGCTATTAGGTAAAGACGCCGAATTCATTGTAAGATCTCAAGTGTCTAAAGACCCATTATCTATTAAAGATAAAGATTTCTGACTCGCCTATCATGTATGCTCTTGATTGGTCTCGTTCCTTTGTGATCATGATTGATGCATTGGATTTCGCTATAGGAGCCATATTGGGGAAGAGATGAGATAAGATTCGTTCGTCATTCACTATGTGGGCAAATTTTTAGACCCTGAACATAAAAATTACCTAGTGATCGAAAAGGAAATGCTCGTCAAATTATAGACTCTTGAGAAATCCAGATCATATATTTTGGGTGCAAAAGTGACAGTTTATGCTGACTATTCAACCATTATGTATCTCACGGAAAAGAAGGATGCAAAGGTGCATCTTCTTAGGTCGATTTTATTACTCCAAGAGATAGATTTAGAAATCAAAGATAAAAATGGAGTCAAGAATGTAGCGGCTGATCATTTGTCGAGAATTGAACTAAAGGATTCCCATGATCTAGAACCAGTCAAAGAACCCTTTCCAGTTGGGTCGACCAGTGTTGTTGATTCTCTTCCATGGTATGCCAACATGGTGAACTATCTTGTATCCAAGAAAGTTCCCCATGGTTGAACTAGGAGCAATATTATTCGACTGAAGTCAAATTCGAGGAAATACCATTGGGAGGATATGTTCCTTTTCTATGAAAATATGGGTTGTGTCTCGAGAAGGTGTATTCTTTCGGAAGAATACCGGAGTGCCCTCACACATTGTCATTCTTTGAGGCTGGATGGCACTGAAGAACCCATAATTACCCTCACTAATTATATGGAATTAACAACAAACTTCATTGCTGGCGAGAAATTCAGATTAATAAAAAAGACCACTTGATTAATTTATCCAAGTAAAAGCGATCAGTCAAATTTTTATTTTATATGGGAAACCCTAAGGTTGAACTTATGGAAGCCACTGTCTCCTTAGGGGTTGCATATTAGGCGATCTAGAAGCTGGGTTTTCAGGAAAGTATTTTTTTTTACATTTTTAGTGCAATAAAAATGAAAATGCAAAAAATGTGATTGAAGTAAGGTATTAAAAAAATCAAGAAACTTAGCTAAATTAATTAAAATATGAAATTAATCCAATTTAGTCAAATTGTATTTTTTTATAGATACCCAATCCAATGATGAATACAAAATGTATTTTTTTGGATTTTTATGTTAAAATGCAATATTGAAAATGCAAACTTTTTAGGGTTTTTTATATAATTATTCATATAAATGGAGTGCAACATTAATGAAATTTTTACTGGAAATGAAACATGATGAAATGAAGCTACAATGAATTTTTTGGATTTTTTTGACATTGTGTGAATTTTTTAATGGAAACAAAGTGACTATGAGTATTTAACTCCCAATTAATCCACAAAATAAAATTATTTAGAGAATGGTTTATCTCAAAAAGATATTTTAATAAGCAATCTAAGAGAGTTGCAGTTTCTAAAAAATAATGTCTCTAGATTTAATTAAAAGTCAACTACAGAAATCAATCAACTATTTATTTAAGGCAGCGAGCAAATCCAATTTAGATAAAATTTGGATGGTGATTAAATCACATTCAAAAGCATCATATACAATTTTCTTATAATTTTTAGATCTAGTGTTAATTAAATTTTAATTTAAGACCATAAATTGGGTAAAATAAGCAAATTTTCACCAAAATAATTTAATCTAATTACCCATTACTTTAAAAATTATAAATAAATAGCAAAAAATACAGAATTAATTGAGATAAAACAGGCTATTTTGCATTAATGAAATGATGCGAAATACAATCCAAATTAACTCTCATACACAGGGGTATCCGCATAATTTAGAATTTAAAATTAAACAATACAAACTATGCTCAAGGGCACTTTTGGAATTGCAAAAATATATGGGGATTAAAGTGCAAATTTCACAAATAAAATAAAAATAAAAATATAAACCTTCTTCTTGTTTGTGGGTTCCAAGAAATGGAACCCATGATTGGGCAACATGGGTAGCGATGGTGAGAGTCAATGGTAGGAAAGCGGTGCCTTGCATTGTGGAAGAAGGCGGTCGAGGAGCGCGTGCTCCAAGGGCTCGGTCGAATCACGGTCGAGATTCGGAGGGGGTGCGACTGGAGGGATCCACTCGAGACGACGCAGGCCACTGTGCTGAGGGCTGGAGATGAACTTAGGTAGAGTCTTGATTAACGTAAGGCCCGTGACTTAACCCAATAAGATACTTATATTATATTGATCGGTCAAAACTTAAAAATAATAAAATAAATAAGAAGCCAAGGGTTCTTCTTGATCGATACATGACTCGAGTAGAAGCAACGATCGCTTATGTGCCAGCGGTGAGAAGATGGTGACAACATGTGTGGTTCGTCAAGGGCTAGCTGCTGATCTTGTAGGTGAGGAACCAAGCTAGAGTGTGAGGGGTGTTGCGATGGAAGGTGGAGGCGTGCGAAGAAACACACTGTGGGCGTGCGAGGTGGTTGTGGCGATGCAGTCATCGTATCTGGGATGTTGATGCGTTAACCTCATGAAGTGGTTCACTATGGAGGGGTGGTGGGGGTTGAAGCTACTATTAGTGCGAGCGACTCACGACAGCTCTGAAGGTGACTCGAACAAGAGGTAGCTGGGCTCCTCTACTACTCGATGGTTTAGGATCTAGGGATTCAACCGTGGAGAAGAACATCACTTGGGGTGAAGGGAATGTGGGGTATGAATGTGGTGGTCCAACACAGAGGAGATCTTGAGAGGTCGTGGCTGCACATCACTGGAAGGGGTGGTCGACAACGAATGCAAATGGAGAGGTGGTTTGAGAGGATGTCAAGGTGCGATGGATCGTGCTCAGTGGTGATTGAGTGGGTGGCAATGAAGGTGAGGGTACGTGATTGATGTTGAAGGAAGATGGGAGGTGGATGGTGACCAGAGTTGGACAAATAGGGAAAGAAAAGCAGAGGAAAAGAATAAAGATAGGAAGAGGAGGAAGAACGAGAAGAGTGAAAAGAGAGGACATTTACCCGAGGTAGATGAACAAGTGCCTGGGGATGGGGCCTGGGATCCTCAATCATTGCTCGACGTAGAGGTGGTGCATGGACGTAGGTGCAACAACGAAGACGCCTTTGCCAGACCTCGCCTAAAGATGGGTCATCATTACTTGATGGGACTCCGGATCTATCGCCTGTGGAACCTTAGAGCTAGGCCGCTTCTTCTCGAATGGTTGATGGCACACAAAGGGGGATGAATCTCAAAGTTTGTAAATGGTTTGGTGGGTGGTTGGTGTTGCGCAGTGGGTGTGGAGGGGAGAGGGAGGTCGTGAGTAGGTGAGAGGGAGAAACATGATGATGAGTTCATGCAGTTGTGAGGCATGGGATGCGCACGCATGTTGCACAACGAGGGGTGGGTAGTTGCCATAGGGGAACTGGGTCATGGGAGGTTGGGCGAGCGTGTGGGTTGCAGGTTGACTGGAAGAAATTAGAGAGGATGAGGAGGGCGAAGGTGGAGGATGCGTGGGCTCACGCAAGGGGCGGAGGGCGCAGACTTCGCATGTGGAGAAAGGAGAGGGGGATGCCATGTGGCATGTACGGGTGCTTCCATGTGGCGGGAAAAATATATAAAAATTTAATAAATTAAATAATAAATAATTATAAATAAAATTACGTAAATAAAATAATAATTAACATAATAAGAAAATAAATAAATAAGATAAAATAAATAATAATAATTAAAATAATTAAAATAAATATGAATAAATAAATAAATAAAGATAAAAGGAAAGAAAATAATAACAATTAAAAACTAAGATTAAAATAAAATAAAATAAAGGGGGGGGGGGGTGGGGTGGGGTGAAACATGGCGTCTCTAGGAGCTGCTTGGTGTCGCTCCCAGAAAAAGCAAAAATTAAATATAAATAAAAATAAAACAGAAATAACAAAAGGGGTCCAATTAAAAATTAGTCAACACAAAAGTTTCTCGTCTTGACAAAATCAACAACCTTTGTGAAGGACCGAAAACCAGAATAATTCATATGTACAAAATGTATTTTTTGGTGGCATCTTATAGGTATACAATACCGTATTTTTGTCTTTTGCAATTTTTTTGGCTTGCTTAAATAAGTTAAAAAGAATAAAAATCAGTATAAATATAAATACCCACACTTAATCTATTTTTAGGATTTTTAATAAATAAGAAAAAAAGATAAGATAAAATAAAATAAATGGACTTTTGAACAATATACAATGGGGGCGTAAAACCCAAGTTTCACATACAAACTCCGATTCTTTTGAATTTAATCTTGTTTTGAAGGTAATTGAATGTACATTAGTTCAAAAGTGAGCAAGAATCCATAGGAGACTGTATGAGAGTGATATTCACGTTTTAAGGTTCACAGTCTCAAACTAGGGTTAGGGTTTTATTGGTCAATTTTACAACTTATTATTTTAATGATATTTTCCTATATTAGTCTTAGTAATATATACACTATAGACTTGATTTTATTCAATTATGAGTTAGAAGAAAAATATATAAAAATTGTGAAAATATGGTGAATATACACTTGACATTTACAAGCGAATTTGGCTTCTTATTTAATGTAAATATGCACGCTAAAATGTAGACAATAATTCTAAATGCATGAATGAGAATAATGCAAGATAAATAGTGAATTGCAACTAATTACTCGGTAACGAAGCTGTATTTTTGACTTTTAGAGTGATGAGTCACATATTCATCAACCCCCTATACTTAAATCTTGTTTGTCCCTGAACAACTAAAATGAAATACAAAAGTGAAATGATTTTGGGTTCCATACCAATGTCATGAACAAAAGGTGAAAATAGAGCTTGACTCGACCTTTGCATCAATAATGTGGTGGAACCTTATTGGGAATTGAATTTAAGACCTAACAATCTTTATGTTCCATACATCTCTATTCAGATCACCTCAACAATCAGGTCGGAACAAATCTTCATACGTAAATTCTGATGATTATGAATCTTATTTGTACCGTGTAAGTGAAATATAGTTGAAATAACAAAAAAATAACCTCCTCTGACAAGGTAACTTTATTTCTCCGGTCTAACAATTCTTTCCTCAAGGAGTGCGATGTTCCCTTCTAAGTTCAAGTGCAACCAACTCAAGAAGAGCGGGTAGAGAAGATAATGGATTGTGACCATTGTAGTCACATATCAATGGAGCTTGACCAATGCGGCCAAGTCTCTAGCTGCAAGCTTCCATGGTATACTTTGAAGCATATGCCTTGCTTATTCATATTTTTCTCCGACAGGATTTTTTTTAACTTTTTACCCATCTAACGTTTTTGGAGAATTTTCTTTCTTTTTTTGATATATAAAGAAGTGCAACATTTACATAAGGAGTTTTTCTCTATCCCTCTTTTGAAGCTTTATTGCAACCGACAACATCACATCATTAGACGTCGACACCACTAGACTAGGTTGAGATGCACTACCCTCCCTAGAAGAGGACGGATGTTTCCACCCGTGTTATACTCCAATCTAAAGGATTCTACCTCCTCACCACCTCATCAATGAAGATCTACGTATATGATGCTTGTCCAAGTTAGGTCACTGTCTAAAAGAATCATGTGTATGTTTGAAATATTCGATTTAGACCCAACAAGATGACATGTCAACATAGACTTGCGGACTCAAAGAATTAAGTCAGTCGACCTGAAAAATCTTAACTCCAGTTCCTATAAGGTTTCAATGAAATTAGGTAGATTAAGGTCAAACCAAATCTATCCTTAACTTCTATTTATAACTTGGTTCAGAACCCACTAACTTTTTACTTCGCATAAGCTAGATATGCAACTGAGACACAAATATCAAGAAATGCATATGAATGAAGTGCAAGTCAATTTTTTATGAATGCAAGGATGATATGCAGAGTAACCAAGAAACCTCTTTTTTTTCAAAAGTGTTATCGACAAGAATTTTATAAATTTATACACATTATACAATATACAAATATACAACTTGTATACAATATACATATTATACAAGTATACATGTACTTTACGAAAAGTTTTTTTTTCAATTTTACCTACTGATGAATCTATAATTCTCATTCTTTATTCTTATATTTTAAGCTCCATCCTTTAGTAAAAACATCTATAAATATTTGTAAATACAATAAATTAACATTGTAATGTACTTGTTAATATTACGTAGTTAACACATATTTTTCAAAAATAAAAGAACAAGGAGAAAAGAAAAATAAAGAGGGAGGTAATTATGAAATAAATGCAATCTGACCCAAACCCTGAGAGAAGGTCAATATATGACCTGATCGACAAGGAAGAAAGTAGGGGGTAGGGTCCTTGGATAGCCACTTGATATCTACATCTATAAATAATTATATTTCATGTATACTCTATACATATTATATTTTTTTAACATTTGTGCATACTATTAATAAGAAAATATAAATAAAATAAAAATTAGAAATCACAAATAAAAAACATCTATGTAGTTAATGTATCTACGTATTCTATAAAAATCAAATAAAATCTTATTATATTCCTTAAAATATTTTATATATAATAAAATATAAAATAACACATATTTGTGTAAAAATAATAAAATAAAAATACATACATATATATAATAGGTTTATATTAAACCTATGTATAATATACTATACTATATATACTGTATATATGATGTCATTAAAATAATTAAAATTCACAGAAAAATCATTTGTAAAATAATAAACATTTTTCATTTTATTCTTTTTATCATTTAATAATTTTCTATTTTCTATTCATTATTATTTCATTTTGTAAATTCCTGTTTTCTGATTCGTCCACGTCAAAATGTTGACCGCGGTCAGCCTTCTCCCACTGTTGACCCGACCTGCAGAACCCGTCGCCTGACCGATTTCTCCAAATTTTCCCTGTCGGGTCCGACCATAAAGTTTACGTTCAAAAAGTTTCCTAAGACCCGTGATCCTCATGGATCCCTAGGCACAATCGGATCACCCTAGGGTTTCGAGCACACCGATCTTTCTGGATCCCGCGACAACTCTATAAAGAGTCTCCTCCGCCTCCCGAGCTAACTAGCTCGTGCCTCACTGCTACCTTTCTCCTTAGTTACCTCAAGAAGTGTGACAACAGTTCAGAGAAGACTTTGGAGCATGGTTTGGTGGCTCTTTGGTTGAGGCTCAAGAAAGTGGTCGGAGCTCCATCACGTATAGCCTCATGCGCCTGCCGCATCTCAGTAGAGGCCACAACCCCGCTGTCCACTCTTTCTCATTTCGTCGATCATAGTAGCATTCCCTCTATTTCTGCTTTTCATTTCGATTTGGGCCATCGCCTTCCCGCCATTCCACTTGCTCCGACGAACTAGTCGGAGCTTCGTTCTGTGCATCTACCCGCACCGATTCACGCACGACTTCGGCTTCCATCTTCCATCGCAACCTGACCACCTTATACTCGATACTTTGATAGAGACTAAAATCCGATATCTCTCTCCCATGTATGATGGAGATCAAAATCATTCCCTCGTTGCTTCTCCTCTTTATTCCATCAAATAACCAGACCAGGGCAAGCCTCTGAGTCTGATTACCCTTCGTAGGTACCCTTGCCCATGAGGAGGCATGGTTTGAGCCCCATTCGATGTGGAAAAGCTGCTTCAGATGAAGCACCACCGTCTCGACCATCCGACCATTATCTTCCTCATCTCAATACCATGGCTGACACGGAGTAGCCTCTTGACGATGTTGGCCCTTTCGGCGATGTCATTGAACATGTGGAATGTCGTCCGATCGAAGTTCGCCCGAGCAGAGTTCTTCCAGCGCTCCCCTTTGCCGTCAATCTGAAGGAGTAGTTCCAGACTTGATCAAAGCCGTCCAATATCGTCCAATGTCTCACCGTCTGATTAAAGTTGGGTTCTCATCTACGCCGCCCGACCAAGCCACTTTGCAGGCCGTTGGATCCGATCTGAGGCATCAGATCTGACCGTACATCCCCGACATATTCAAAGTCGTCAAATCAACGTTTCAAAGTGCCTCAAGATCGTACGAGCCAAGAGACCAACGTGCATGACACGTGCCCCAACGAAGGGTATTTTGCCCTTTTCCCTCGCATGTATTTTTATTTCGCTTTAGTCCAATAAATATAATGTGTAGTTGAGAACATTTACAATTAGACCCTTGTAGTTTTCATATTTTCAGTTTTTCCATTTGAGTAAGGGTCACGTGCACCATCACGATTTTTCTGGGATATTTGCATATCATTTCCTGAACTTTGCATTTATTATGGAATGAATGTTTGATATTGATATTTGCACTTTTGCTTCTATTTGCCTGACTCACGTGCTGCACATGTATTGTATGGATAAATTTCATAGCAACCCCTTACAGTTTTTGATCTTGTTATTCTAGAGGCCCATAAATATAAAGTTAATTACAGAAAGGTCCCTCTGCACTATTTTTGGTTTCTTGTCTTTTATTTAGTGCAATAAATAGCTAACGAACCCCAAAACTACCCAAAAATTATATGTGACTCATGTTTGCATGCTTTGTTTGTGGTAATTTTGTTTGTTAATTTCTTTACATTTTATTATTATTAAAAATTTAAAAACTTCTAAATAATGTCCTATTTACCTTAGAAAATTCATAAAAATTCGAAAATATATCCAAAATTTTTTTAAAAAATTTAGAATAGTTGTCTTTTATTACCCTTATGCTCTGTTACCATTTTGTTCAAAAGTATTTCATAAAAAATTGTAAAACACTCGAAAAATCATAAAAATGATATAAAATCCTAGAAAAATCCATGATTCATGTCTATGTTTGAAGACATTTACTTATATTTTATCATAAAAATTTCTTTCAGGAGTTTTGGGCACTTTATCTTTCTTTAATTTTCAAATTACTCCTAGTTGTTAACTATTTGTCTATTTTTATCACTTTTTCATTTTTAGAAAATTACAAAAACATCTGAAAAATCTGTAAAAATTACCAAAAAACATTGTACAACATAGAAAATCCGATTTTTTTTGAAATTTTCTAAGTATTTTTGCCCCTCTAAAAAATTACAAAAGAGTGTTTGTGTGTGTTGTACTTGATTTCTTATATTGAAAAACTAAAAATTTGAGCATTAAAAACCACTAAAAACAATAAACATCTTTTGGAATCAATTACTTACTGTTTAATTGTGCTCCTTGTGTTTGACCCTGATCGCTATACCGGGTAAATAAAAGTAGCGAAGGGCTTAATTCATTGTTTGATTCATTAATGGTTTATTTTCTCAATTGACTGCCTTATTGATTAGGGTCACAACAACATTTTGCATAATTAATTAACTTAACACTAGTCGATCGGGTGGTCATGAGAATGCGCCGTTGCTAGGGATAATGGTTAAGTAGTTTGATTTTTGCATATTTTTGTGTCTATCTCGTATAACCGTTTCTGACCTTATTCTTCTTTAATTTTCGTGTGAGGGACTATCGGAGTATGACTCTATCCATTTTGGAGGGACTTGCATAGGAGGAAGAGTCTTCTAGATTGTAGGAGCTTGTTATTTTAGTTAGAGTTTATTTTTGGAAAACAATTGTAATAACTTAGACATTTGGACATTGTTGGACTTGAAACTTATTCGGGGTTTATTTCACTGAGTGTCGGTGCACTCGGGGAACCTCACTGAGTTTTTTACGATTTTTCACCTTTTATTTTTATTTGATTCTCGAGGTTTTAGCCCCTAGACTTAGGTTTTATTCTGGTTGAGCTCGGTAGAACTAAGGTCCAAACACATTCTTTGTCATATATATCATGTTTTGGACTTCAAAAATAAAAACCAAAATTAATTGGATTAGAAACCACACACCGTGAGAAGTTGCATACTGCGCTAGCAGGACCCTTTGTGGCGGATACCAAGTGACTTCCAAGACCGGCACTAAGTTTCTTATCTGGTTAATTAACATAAGTTCTTCCCGTAATAGAAGCTATCACCTAGGGATGATTTCCTTGTGCATCAGATAGATTAGTTTTTTACTTCTTCTTTACTTGAGGACCCATTGTTGACTTCTTCTGTACCTAAGGATATGTTTGGAAAAATACAAAAATGTAAAAACTTCAAAAATTAAAAAATATGAATAAAGGAAAGGTTTCTTTATCTCCTGTGAGTCCATATACCCTTTCCTCAAGCACTCCGCTTAGGGAATGGAAAAAAATCAGAAATTCCTAAAATGAAACAATAGACATAGGTCATCAAGCAGATGACATACAAATTTCAGATCCAACTGACTCTTCAGAGGAACTTGAGCACATCCCTCTATTCTAGAAAAACCTTAGAGAGAAGACCATCATTCGTAGGAATAAGTGGAATCACAATGCAAAAATCCATGTGCTCACTCGTGCCACTTGCTTTGCCATCTAGAACCGATTGCCATCCAAGAGATCTGATGCAGGAGCTCCTTATGCCAGATGCCATATTCATGAGCAACAGTTCGATCAGACTCTATTAGACAACATTTCCTCAATTAACCTCCTCCCGACAACCTTACTTGATCGATTCGAGTTTCGTCCTCTTAAACATAACAGGACAATCCTTTAGTTTGCAGATCGATCTATTAAGAGGCTGGAGGGGATGTTAAAGGGCGTTGTCATCTAGAACGATTGCCAGCCTAGTGATCTGATGCGGGAGCTCCTTTTGTAAGATGCAACATTCATGAGCAACAGTTTGATCAGACTCTATTAAACAACATTTCCTCAATTAACCTCCTCACGACAACCTTACTTGATAGATTCGAGTTTCGTCCTCTTAAACATAGAAGGACAGTCCTTCAGTTTGCAGATCGATCTATTAAGAGGCTGAAGGGGTTGTTGAAGGATGTTGTTAATTCAGGGCCTAAAATTCCCCGTGGACTTCGTTGTGTTGGACATAGAGATCCTTGAATCTGTGACTGATGCCTCCATAATTCTAGGACAATGGTTCTTTGCCACAACCAATGCAATATCCGATCATGATAGTGGGAAGGTATACTTTCGCATCGAGGGCAAGAGTATACAAATAAAGATGATTGAGCTAGAGACTCAGCTTGCTTAGAGAAGACCATCAATTCAGAGCAGATGATAGAGACAGTACGAGACGTCCACTAGGAGTGTGATTTTGTGATTATTGATGATGAAGTCGTTTGGACAGATCCGATTTCATGAGCTCTTGTCATACCTTCAGAGAGTGCAGAGCTACAAATGATAGATGATGAGAGTTTGGAGGGCACACTTATGACACCGAACAACTTAGAGGCTGATGATTGCGATTTGGGTAGTGAAGAAGAATATATTTCTTGTGATTTGTATTCCGATCCCTCAGGCTCAGACATCGATTTTGATTGGCAAGATTTCTATGATTATCTAACTTGTCTGATGACCACAGAGCCCACAGCTAGGATGGAAATCAAGCCAGTACAATTAATAGATACACCAGCAGAGCTGCCTTCATTAGATTTACAGATTCAGTGAGAGTTCTCCCATGCAGTTTTGGTAGCTTTTACGCAGATTTTTCAGAGGCTAGATATGCCAGCTCCCACTTGTCTTGAATTGAAGACCTTACTGATGAATCTCCATTTCATCACCTTTATTCTATCATTTTGGCCTCAAAAACCCCAGCAAATGCAGAGAAATAGCATTAATTTGTATAAAATAGCATTCATTATTTATTGTATTTACTGTACATAAAATAAGGTTTTTAATGCCAAAATTGTAGAATAAAGGGAAGAAAAGAAAAAGGAATAAAATATTGCAAATATTTTAAGACCATAACCCCGAGACCAAGGCCAGCATGGAATTGGTCGACAAGGAATAAAGTAGGGGGAGATAAGGGCCAAAATACAATAAATACTTCATTCATTTATTTTTCCATTACTGCATTTTTGACACCTGTTTTGTATATAATTATTTATTCATCAAATAAAGAAACTTTGATCATAAAAGTTGTAGATAATAATGTAAATAAAAATACAAAATTGAGTTTGTGCAAAAATAATACACAGTGCACTTTTTATACACAAAATAAAAAGCAAAAATCTCAACTTCATAGACTCATATCTTGCAAATAAAAACTCCAAATCACCCAAACTCACCTTTAATTGTATATATCATTCCATGAACTATTTTATAAAATTGGTTTCAGAATTTTTGGAGTCTATATGTAGAAGTTAGATTTTTGGCCCCCCTTGTATATAGAACTCTATTAAAATATTCATTTTATTCAATATTCATTAATTTTATAAACTCATATTTTTAGAACCTTGTGAATAATGAATATAATACTTGTACGTATTAAAATCAAAAGAAAACCCAAAATAATTTGAGAAATAAAATAAGCCTATATAAGATATAGGCAAAATACCTATGTGAAGCATGTACATAAATAAAAAGGGGAACATTCTTTAAGTATTTTTATTCTTTTATATTTGTATAAATGTACATATTATATACTAGTTATTAAAAATACAAATCTAAAACAAATAAATAAATAAATAAATAAAATACATTAAATATATTTTATAGGTAAAATACCTATAAGTATACTTACCTATACATATACACATTTATTTAAAAATGTAAATAAACTCTTAAAAATAAAATAAAAAATATTTATACTCACAAAAATAAGTTGTAAATTTATAAAATAAGAAAATAAAACAATAAAATAAAATAAACAAATTAAAAATAAAATACACAAAAATACATGTAAATACATACATATACACATTATTGTAATAAAACCGTAATAAAATAATTCATAAAAATAAATAAAAATCATATTAAAATACTACATACAATAATAAAGATTTTTTATTTTATACTCGAAAAATAATAAAATCATTTATTAACTTAAATAATTCGTTCTTTATTCCTCCAGCCTGTTTTGTCTTCTAGCGGCCTCCGTGGACCAATCGCAGGCCGCCAAGAGTTGACCTCGGGTCAACTCTTCAGACCCCAGGACTGCCCCTCTGACAAGTCACGAGAGGCCCCTTTTCCCCAATTTTTCACGCCAATTGTGTAGCTCGAGGGTGATAAGACCCTTCATGGAAATTGTTCCTTGTACATCCACGAATCACGCCACACCCCATGCTTCCTTGTACAAAGCCCAGATTCACCAGGATTCGCCGGCCAATAAGGGCGCAAACCCTGCTTATAAATAAACCTCCCGACCTCCTCCCCCAGTTTGGCCTCCCTTTCAGTCGTTTTCCACCATCTATTCCAGTCCTTCGAGGTTCCTTGTGACAGGAGGGTCCTCCTGGAAGCTTCAGACGGTCGGAGGAGTCGAAGGAGCGCCCACGGCCGCCGCGTCGCCGGAGGTCCTGCTCCCTGGTCGCAAACCAGGTATAAGAGCTGCCCTTTTCTATGTATTTTTAGTTAGTTTTAGGTTCTAGCTTTTCATTCCAGTCATTAGAATAGGTTTTGATTAATGCCTGTAGTTTAGAAATCGAAATTCGAAGTTCGCCGGAGCTTCGCTCCGGCGACTTCTCCACTATGGATCTGACCGTATCCGACCGCCATGTTCACCCCATCTCGTTCCTCGACGCCTTCTTCATCTATTTCGCGCAGTTGTTCAACCCAGGACCCTAGGTCCTGGCGAATCGGGGCTCCCCCTCCGCCGTTCGCCGGAGCCCCTCCGCCCATCTCCATTGTGCATCGTAGCTTCAAAACCCCGGGTCGAGGAGAAAGCTCTCTCGCCCGCGGTTCTTCCTGTGCAGGTACTTCGAAGAATCGAGCCCAACTGGACTCGCACGGACCCAGGAAGAGGTTCCTGGGGGCCCATTTCTTCTCCGACCTCGCTTCATCGACTCGGACCCCCAGGAGCCGTGAAAATGCCATCAATCGTCGCGGGAGGCTTCCAGCTACCTTCAGAATACCTCAGACGCGCCGGAGAACCCTGGAGGAGCCCAAGCTCCTCGATCCAAGCTCGCCAGCCCCGAGCTTCTTCCACGTTCTTCCAGGGGTCTTCAGCGCCGTCGGATCAGGAGGGCCGCCCCAGATTCAACAGGAACCGTCCGATGGAGCGTCGTACCCACCGTCAGATCAGCGGGGCTGATCTAATCTCAGCGCTTCATCGGCGAAGCGTCATCGGGCGTCCAGGAGACGACGCGTGGCAAGTGAGAGGAGCAGATCCGTCGGATGCCACGTTTGTATTAGGGGTAAATTTCACATCCACCCCCTTCGCTTTTTGTATTTATTATTTAATGCCAAGAATAAAGGTCACCGTTGTAAATAAAATGTGTATTTTACATACGGACCCCCAATGTTTTAGTATTTGCATTCAGGTCCTTCCGCGCCTCACGTGCAGTCCCACGTGAGGTGCGTGAAATTTTGCAGTTATACCCTGGCGGTTTTTGTATATTGTAGAATAGTTCTAAAAATAAAAATAAATGTTTATTTCTGTAGGTATTTTTGCACGGATACCCCTGTCTCTTATTTTATTTGCAAAAATGCCCCTGCCAGGCAGCTTATTTTTGTGTCTTTTATCTAGTTATTAAGAATATCTAGGAGGCTTCTAAAAATCCAGAAAAATTATGGTAAGTGCCCCATGCCATGCTCTTCCACGCACATATCATATTTCGCATTTTTGCAGTTTCCCTAATTATAAAAAAAATGAAAAGAATCAAAAAAAAAATTTCCTATGGTGTATTTTGAACTATGTTAGTGTCAGTCCAAAAATCCCTAAAAATCTCAAAAGAAAAAAAAACCCACAGCCACACAAGGATGACTGATGTGCACAGATAGGCTCATGCATTTTCGTATTGCTCTCTGTGGTTCGACCTCTACATGCTTGTTCCCTATACATTTTATGGTAGAGTAAATAAAGATTAATTCACACTTCCTTTGAGCTCGATTGTTTTATTCTTTGATTGTGGGTTAATTGTTGATTAAATGCACTTTATTGTGGGTCGTCGCATCGACATCGGTTGTCTCCGCCTTGTGTGAGACATACTCTTTAGACCTATGATAACGCGTGTTTATCAAATGGCGCCGTTGCCGGGGAGCAATGAGCATAGCCTACTTTATTTTTGTCATTCTTGTGTGCATTTTTGATTCTTAATTGATGATATTTTGTGAGCAGCTATTTTATTGCCATTAATCACTGTGCTTCATTGATCCATTTCTTGTGATTATCTTTATGTGCTCTATGATTGATTGATTCAAGCTATTCTAATACACTCTTTTTGTGACTTTGATGCGAGGGTCCGCCACGCAAGGATGGCTTCTTAGGAGGCCAATGCAGCCAAGCTTGGAGGAGGATGGTCTTCCCTTCGCATGACCATCAGGAGAGAGTATCAAGGATGCAAGGAGATGTGGATTAGATAGGCTTAGAACACTTAGGATTATCTCTGTAATTTTTGGTGAGAGAGAGACAATTTTGGCATGTAATAATTAACCGGACTCTACTCTTCACAATGAGGTCCAGTGCCCGGGTGTCTGTTCACCTGGGGGCCTCATCGCTGTTTTCCGCGATTTCTACCGCCTTCTTTCCTTTGTTTTCCGCTGTTTTGTGCTTTTCGCCTTTATTTTACTTTGTTTTGTGTGCTTGGAGCCCCTAGATATAGGTTGCTTGACTCGGTAGCTAGGTCCAAACATTAATAAGAATGCATGTTCCTATAGTCTACTTCGTATGGATCTAGTCAAACTTAAACAGCTAAGTCATTTATCTCTTAACCCACGTGCCGTGAGCGAGCCCCATCAAGCGCTACTCCTGAACTCGAGTGTGTCGAGAAGAGGAGGGGTGAGCCAAGACCGGACCCTTAGGTTAAAGATGAATGACCAAGCTTGTGGTTCTTCACGTTAATAGCAGCTAATGTTTAGGGCGATTTTGACGAATGCACACCGCCATGTAGATAGGTTTAAAAATTCTGTTTTGCATACCACATGGAGAGAGCTGGGATGCACTGTAAGTCTTCTAACTCAGCATGCATCATTCAGTTCAATGGTGAGATTTCCATCATAGAACCACTTGCATGGCTTTTCCGCTATCTCCCTCTGATTTTGAGAACCTAGGACTTAAACGAAAATCTACCAAAACGTTAGGCGCTGGTATGAAACAGATCCAAAAAAAGTGAAAACCCAAAGCTTAAAACTAGGGGACTGCTAAATAAACTTTGACCTTAATTAAAATCCGTAATGGACTATCATTGTACCGGGTTCATAAAGCCCTCATTGTTTTCAGGTACCTTGGAGGGGGACCAAAACCCTACTCCCTTGAGCGAGTGCGACCCCCCTAAGGATTAGAGCCAAAAGCCCAGTCTGCAACTGCCTTGTGTATTGCCTGGATTTCCGAAGTAATGGCGCTTCTATCGTACGTAGGCGAGTAGGGCTTGGTCACCAACGATGACTCTCTGTTGTGATGAGCATCGACCCTGTCCGAAGTATCGAGCATAGGCCACGCCTTCACGGGGGTGTCTGTCTCATTGTCCTGCGTCTGAGTAGGTTCTTGTACGCTCACGGGAGATTCCGTTGCGAGCGAGGACCGAAGTAGCGGTTTCACCTATCGGCTTCCTCTCTCTATTTTTTTGGCTGAGTAGGGATCCAGGAAGGGTTACGAGGACTCCAAAAAGTACAGACTACATGTTACACAGGAGGAGGACAAGTACGGGATACCCTTCCGGCAGTACTCTCTCTTCTATAGGGTAGCGTACTAAGGACTTGTTATAAGATATGCCTGAAATAACAACTCTAAAAATGAAAAGATAATAGCCGAACCTTTACGGCTTCACATGGCGTGAGTTGGTGAACCCTATTTTGAATTGTGTTTGTATGGATCTAGATTAAGGTTCAAAGATCAAGTCCCGCGCCTTTGCGCAAAATTTTGTTGTGTCACTCCTCTTTGACCCCCGCTCAGTTTGAGCCTTTTCTACTGTTTTGCACTCCTTTGTAATCCTCGTTGACCATCGTATCTTTCATCCAACATCCTACCTTCTCTTGTACTTCGCGAAGTTGATCCATGGATGGTTTCCGTCGGGACCATGCCGACACCCACATCGATTCCATGGACTCAACTCCGCCAATAACTTCGAGGCGATTCACGAGAACCTAATCCGGACTTTGCGGATCGATCTCTAGACTCCTCGTTTTCTACCTTTCTCTTGACCACCCAATAAACTGGGATCACCTTTGTCCCACTTTCGCCGTTGTGAAGGGAAGTCGATTACAGTCTACATCATTTTCCATTCACAACATGCTGGGGTTAACCTGAATTCCAGCATCATCTCGGCAGCTGAACATTGATTACAAGCAGTCTGATCAAGACTATCTCCTCATGCAGATAGAAGCCAGTGCAAGCCCTGGAGACTACTCCGGAGTTCATCTCTTCCGACTCAGACCCTGACATGGCTCCCGGAGGAAAGGGAAAGGGTCAGCAGCCACCCACACCAGAGGGACAGGCGCCATATCAGAATCAGGTCAATGCACAATTACTGGCATCTATCCAGGCCATCCAGCAGCAGCTGACCGAATAGGCCCTCACTCAGACAGCTTTCCAGGACATGTTGAATGATATGATTAACCGAGATGATGGAGGAGGAGGCAGAGGCAGAGGAGGCAGGAGAGGAGAAGGTGAAGGTGGAGGAGGTGGTGATGACCATAATGATGATCTTGAATTACCACCACCGAAACCTACCCTTAAAGAAACATACAACCCGGGAGACTGCCAGATGACCGAATGGATCCTCATTCCACCGGTACACGCTCACTTTGAGCTGAAGCCCCAATTCATTGCTCTTCTTCCTGCATTCCATGGAAACACCAGCGAGGAGCCGTACATCCACCTGCAGCAATTCTCCCGCATTTGCCGTACTACTCACTATCCCAATGTCCCTCTGGACATTGTCAAGATGACGGCTTTCCCCTTCAGCCTACAGGATAAGGCCCTTTATTGGGTCAATCATATGGGAAAAGTTGTGACGACCTGGGAGGAGCTAAAGTCCGCCTTCTTGCACAAGTACTACCCTCTGGGTCGGCTCAACCAGATGCGAGCCCGTATCAGTAATTTCTCCCAAGGACCCCATGAGTCGATACATGAAGCATGGGAGAGATTCACTGACCTGCAGGAGAAATGTCCCCATCATGATATTCCGAAGACCAGCTTGGTTCAGCATTTCTTCGGGGGACTGAACATTGAAAGTCAAAGGCTCGTAGACGCAGCATGTGGGGGCTCACACTTCAATAAGGATGAAGACGTCGTCTGGCAGATCTTTGAAGAAATGGCCGAAGGAGAGGCCGCCCTCTCTTCATCCAAGGCTTATCAGAAGCAACCCCAGATCCTTCAAAAACAAGTGCACATGGCAGCGTCTAAGGAATCAGAGAGAGATGAGAGCTCCAACCTCCGCATCATCGGGGGCCATCTCTCTAAAGTTGACATCATCGAGAAGCGATCACAGGATCTCGAAAAACTCGCCGTGATCGAGAAGAGGACCCAGAGTTTGGACAAGCTGGATCACATCACCAAGCAGCTGGAACTGCTGGTAGGTACCATCAATTCTGTTCAGTCGGCAGCACCGCTCGAAGCTCCAGCTGAGAGAAAAGACGAGCAACCACCGCTACACCAGCCTCAACCGAGCCAGCAACCACCGGCAGTTCAGCACGTGTACTACGTGCAGGCACCTGATCAGAGCCAGCCGCAACAGCAGATGGTTGTGTATCAACCAGAGTTTATCTCAGAAACCGATTCAGTGTTCCCACCACCACCCCTGGTCCAGGAAGTTAATGGGGTTTGGACTCATGATGCACAGCCGACCCGTCCTATGGGACAACCACAGGGTCAGCCATTTGCCAACCGGCAATACCACCAACCTCAGGGTGGTCGCTTTGGGCAATCCTCCCAGCAGCACCAATACCAGCAGCCTCCCCAGTCTGGACATCAGTGGAGGCAGAACCATCCATACCAGCAGCAGCCGCAATACCGGCACCCACAGCCGTATCACCAGTACGCGGTTGCTCCGCCTCAGCAATACCAGCAGTATCCACCTCCGTCTTATCAGCAACTTCAACTTCCTGCCCCGCCTCAGCATCACCAGCAACAGTCTCAGCACCAGCAGATGCAACAACAGCGTGGTCTGCACGCTGACACCACCGAGGCACCTCTAGTGAACCCCCCCATGGATTGTCTAGCCCAGCTTGTCAAAGGGCTAGCAGAGATGACCAAGCGGCTTGATGACCTGACTGCCACCCGAACCACCATCCCGGCTCAGGTCGAAGCAAATCCCAATAATTTCAAGAAAAAAGAGCAGGTAGAATGTGATGTCCTGTCCGTATCTGGTAATGATACTACTGTTTATTCTAATGCTGTAACTCTTAGGAGCGGTAGGACCTTGCCTCCGCCTGCTACTAAAAGTGGGGATAATAAAGAAATAGGTGGATCGTCATCTTCCGTATCAGCCGTACCAGCCACAGGGGCGGGTGAGGAGGAAGAAGAAGGAGAAGCCAGTCCAGCCGTCGTGCCATGCCAGCAACAACCTCAGCCGAAAATACAAAAAAATCAGCAAAAACAAAAACAACAAAAAGAAGCTCGTAGTAGAAGCGAAGCCGTGCCAGCATCGGAGGAGCCGATAGCAACCGCCGATCCCTCGCCAGCCGATGGAGCAGATGCTACCCTTTTTGATCGCCCAACAACACCAGCATGCCAAGACCCAGCTTGTACCCTTTTTCGTAATTCGGGTATACAACATTCTGTGGGCGATGATTTTGATGTAAATAAGAACTCTGATTTTCCTGCCAGTAGTGTACATATTCCTTTTCCTCATGCAATACAAAAATCCAAAAAAATTGCAAAACAAAAAAATGCATTGTCCGACCCAGGTGTTGTGGACATCTTGGACAAATTGACTGTTGAGATTCCCTTGCTAAAGGCCGTGGAATACATGCCAGCCGTGAAGAAAGGACTGAAGGAAGTATGTACTACTAAGCGTCGCCCATCAAGAAAGAACAGACGCCGGCAAGTTGAGAAACATGTCCTCTCATTAGCCACGGTCGCAGCTATCAGCAATCTCCCCCAGAAGAAACAAGACACCGGAGCACCTCTGATCAGTTGTGTGATTTTTGACCAAGTCTTCGAGCGCACTCTCTTGGATAGTGGTTCTTCCATCAACCTTCTGCCCTCGACCATAATGCAGGAATTTGGGCTGGGACCGCTCAAGCAGACACGCATGATCCTTCAGTTTGCTGACCGATTCGTCAAGCGGCCCCAAGGTCTCTTAGAAGACGTGATAGTTAAAGTGCAGGAAATGAAATTCCCAGCTGACTTTGTAGTCCTTGATATGGACTCACCTGCACCCTTACTCCAGACCCCTATCATCCTTGGCAGACCATTCCTTCGTACTTCAGGTGCCGTGGTTGATTACGGGTCTGGGAAGATCACTTTCAGCTCGAATTCCCAGCAAATCACGATAAACATAAACAAAGAGCAGAATGCCACAACAGATGAGAGCCAGGCAGCGTCAAATGCGGACTGTGAATTTATTGCAGAGATCAGAGACTCAGCGTTATCATTAGATGATTCATGGACCCGAGAAATCCTCACTCTCGAGGAAGACTTGGAAAGCGCAGTCAGCATATGCTCCGATGATTCTTGGGAGACAGATTCTCAGATGCAGGCACATCTTTTTGAGCAATCACTCCGAACCGAACATGATCAGCTTAGCGCAGAACCGTTCGGTACACCACCAGGATCTCAACAGAATATTGAGGATGGCAACATCTTCTCTGAAGTACTGCCCACCATCAGCATGGTGTCAGAGGTGACAGATAAAGTGGACAGATCAAAACCAGAACTCAAGCCACTTCCGGTAGACCTGAAGTATGCTTTCCTTACGGGTGAAGAACAAATGTATCCGGTCATCATCAGCAGCAGGCTGAGACCAGATCAGGAATCTCGACTTCTCGAGGTTCTAGTGAAGAACCGCAAGGCACTTGGATGGAACGTATCAGATCTCCGAGGGATAAATCCAGCCTTGTGTTCGCACCACATCTATTTAGAAGAAGACGCCAAGCCGTCCCGCGAATTTCAGAGAAGGCTGAACCCTAACCTTCGGGACGTCGTCATGAAAGAAATCACGAAGTGGTGTGATGCAGGCTTCATTTATCCCATCTCTGATTCAAAATGGGTAAGCCCATTGCATATAGTTCCCAAGAAATCAGGGCTTACCGTGGTTACAAATGACAAAGGGGAGGAAATTTCTACTCGGGTACCAACATCCTGGCGGGTTTGTGTTGACTACCGCCGTCTCAATGCAACAACTAAGAAGGATCACTTTCCCTTGCCATTCATTGATCAAGTGCTGGAAAGATTAGCAGGCAAGGAATTCTTCTGCTTTCTGGATGGGTACTCCGGGTACAACCAAGTGGCGATCGCCCCTGAAGACCAAGAAAAGACCACCTTCACTTGCCCGTTCGGCACCTACGCCTTCAAGAGAATGCCCTTTGGTTTGTGCAATGCACCTGCAACCTTCCAAAGATGCATGTTAGCAGTCTTTTCCGAGATGGTAGGCAGTTTTCTCGAGGTGTTCATGGACGATTTCTCTGTCTATGGTTATAGTTTCGATTCTTGTCTCGAGCATCTAGACAGAGTGTTTCAGAAATGCCGAGAAGTCAATTTAGTGCTCTCATGGGAAAAAAGCCACTTTATGGTCACCGAAGGTATTGTGCTGGGTCATGTCGTTTCCAAGCGTGGCATGGAAGTCGACCTGGCGAAGGTGGACGTCATTTCAAATCTTCAGCCACCTCAGTCAGTTAAGAATGTGAGGTCATTCCTGGGGCATGTGGGATTCTACAGGCGATTCATCAAGGATTTCAGCCGCATTGCCCGACCTCTGACAGAACTCTTGTGCAAGGAGACTGAGTTCATTGTTGATCAGCCGGTTCTCGTTGCTTTCAATCACTTGAAGGAGCTTATCACTCAGGCTCCAATCTTACAGCCGCCCGACTGGACTCTCCCTTTTGAAATAATGACCGATGCGTCAGATTTTGCAGTTGGGGCTGTTCTTGGGCAAAGAAAAGACAAAGTGCCCTACGCCATTCACTATGCCAGCAGAACATTAGATGAAGCACAGAGAAATTACACTGTGACAGAGAAGGAACTGCTGGCTATGGTTTTCGCCTTAGAGAAGTTCAGATCCTATTTGTTGGGATCAAAAGTCACCATCTTTACAGACCACTCTGCTATCCGCTACTTACAACAGAAGAAGGATGCCAAGCCAAGACTGATTCGTTGGATCCTTCTCCTCCAGGAATTCGATTTGGAAATCAAGGACAAGCCTGGAACCCAGAATGTGGTAGCGGATCATCTCTCCAGAATAGAGCAGCATGAACCTCCCCTGAGCAATGCACCTATCACAGAAACCTTCCCTAACGAAGCCATTTTAGCTGTGGATTCTCTTCCTTGGTATGCTGATATAGTCAATTACCTCGTCTCTGGGGTAAGACCTTCGGAATGGACGAAGAACCAAAAGAACAAATTCATGTCGACCATCCGTTTCTACCATTGGGAAGATCCTCTTTTATTCAGAGAAGGAGCAGATTGTATTTGGCACAGGTGCATCCCTCAGACGGAACAATCAAGTGTCCTCGAGCATTGTCACTCGCTCGAATCTGGTGGACACCACTCTGGAGATCGGACGGCAGCCAAAGTACTTCAGTGTGGCTTCTGGTGGCCTACTTTATTCAAGGATGCATCTGAATTTGTTAAACGATGCACTGACTGTCAGAGAATGAAAGGTACACTCACTGCCAAAGATTCAATGCCCCTGAAAATCATTCAGATAGCAGATGTCTTTGATGCTTGGGGCATTGATTTCATGGGACCTTTCCCTAACAGTCAAGGATTTGAGCACATCCTTCTCGCCGTCGATTACGTGAGTCGTTGGGTTGAAGCTATCCCTGCTCGAGCTGCCGACAGCAAAACAGTTTGCCAGTTTCTGAAGAAGAACATCATTTCGTGGTTCGGGATACCGAAAATCCTTATCTCAGACGGGGGTAGTCACTTCATTAACAAAGAGGTCAAGAAGTTAACGAAGGAGTACGACATCGACCATCGGGTTGCTACTCCTTATCATCCTCAGACCAATGGCATGGCAGAGTTATCAAATAGAGAAATCAAGACTATCCTGCAGAAACTTGTTAGGCCAAACAGAAAGGACTGGTCTCAACTCTTGGACTCGGTTCTATGGGCATACCGAACAGCCTACAAATCTCCCTTGGGCATGTCGCCCTATCGTCTTGTATATGGAAAGCCGTGCCATCTGCCCGTGGAATTAATTCACAAGTCTTTATGGGCAATCAACAGCTGTAATTTGGACTTACACCAAAGTGGTCAGAAGAGAAAAGATGATCTGAACAGACTCTTGGAATTCCGAGACTATGCATACGATAACACCTTGATGTACAAGGAGAAGGTGAAACACTGGCACGACAGGCACATCAGACGAAAGACCTTTGACGTTGGACAGAGAGTATGGTTATTTGATGCAAAGTTGCGGATATTCCCAGGTAAATTAAAGAGTAAGTGGACAGGGCCATTTCGAGTTTGTGAAGTGCGTGACAATGGAAGCATTGCTATATCAGAATTGTCCTCTGACGCACAGCCATTCGTCGTCAACGGCCAACTACTGAAGCCTTATCTCGAACCAGATACATTCTTGGCCGTTGTTGACTCCGTTCAGCTCATGCACCATGATGATACCTCGACAGCACCAGCGGCATCGAAAGATTCAGACTATGCAATCCAGCAACTATTTATCTGATTTTCTTCTTTTCTTCTTTTCCTTTTCTAGCCTCTTTTTGTATCTAAAAGGTGCCGACCTTGTGGACAGTTTTCTGTACTTAGGACGTACTTTGTCCTAAGTATAGGGGGGCGTGCACCCTGAGTATTTCCATTCTTTGATCCTCTCCATTGTCTCCTCTTCTTGTCTATACTTAGGGATATCTTACCCTAAGTATAGGGGGAGACAATCTGAGTACGATCTGTTCATTCCCACCTTGACCCTCCCTGCTTTTTGTACAGTCTGCTATACTTAGGATTACTTGATCCTAAGTATAGGGGGGACGGTCAACTTCTCATTCCTTAATTCCATTTATTTACATTCTTTAGATCTGTCTATACTCAGTACGAGTTATGTCTTTGCTTTTCCTTTCGATCTATGAGGACATAGCTCAAGCTAAGTATAGGGGGGTCGTATATACCATGTGTATACTATAAGCCATAACTCATACTGAAAAATAAAATATCACCTTGATATAAAATAGAACATAAAAAGTAGCTTTATAATAATGAAAGATGATTGTGAGTTCCTCAGACTCTTTGTAATTGTACTGATTATTAAGTCAGAAAAATGTTTTGTGCAAAAAGTTCTTTTTGGAAAATCTTGTGAAAATGGTTTGAAAATAGTGTGTACAAGTATTCAACCTTTGAAAAATCAGTTTGGTGTGAAAAATTTACTTTCTTTGAGTGAAATTAAAATGTGTGCAAACTAGTGTGCAAATGATTGTGAAAATTGATTGTCAAATAGTTTTGAAAAATCTATCTATGTTGTGTAAAACCTTTGCAAAAATCAATTTCAAATGCGTGTAAATATTGCAAAATTATTTTGGACTATAGTTCTCAAAATTCTTGTGAAACTGATCCTCGAATAAGTCTGAGGAGTCTGCACAAAAATCTCTCATTTGTAAATAAGGAATAAGTTCAAATAAAGCCTATAAGACCAAAACCATATTATACATAAAATACAGTTTCTCTTCTTTTGTATATACTGACTAATAAATCAGATACCTATATAGTATGATTTGAAAAATAGTGTGACCAGTTTTGAAAGATTTGATGTGAAATGATTTCAAATTGTGTGAAAATTGTTTTTATGGCAAAAATTTTTCTTTGTGTGAAAGAAAGGATTTGAAAGACCTGTGTGCAAATATTTTGAAAAATGTTTGTCAGAATTATTGTGAAAAATGTACATATAGTGTGAAAATTCTTTGCAAAAATAGTTTTCAAATGCGTGTAAATGATTGCAAAAATTATCATGTACTATAGTTTGCAAAACTATTTTCAAAACTAGAACTGAAGGATAAGATCACTATTACAAATACCTGTAAATAAGAAATAAAGTACATAAAATTCTTTCTCAACAACCTAAATAAACTATTCCATGTAAAGTCTGTATAAATTCATACATTTTGTAAATAAAGCAGTACGCCCGTGTAAATAATGGTATATACTTTTTGTATGTGTCAAGCTCTTATTTTATTTGCAAAAATTCTTTGTGTAAAAATATTCTTTGATTCTTTTTAAATCCTCTGTGAAAATTTGCATCATTCATTGTGCATAGCATAAGCATACCATGCATATTCTTTTTGAGTGAGCTTGATGACTGAATCAGTCTAATAAAGTCTCGAATTGGAGCTTGGTTGGACCCTACTGCACCTAACTGCACTGGAACCTTATGGGAACTAGGTTTAAGGTACTTCAGGTCTAGTCAGACTTAATTCTTTGAGAAAGCAGGGCTGGGTTCAAGTCACCTTAGTGGACTAACTAGAACTTTTCGAAACACACACATGACTCTTGTCGGCCGTGACCTAACTTGGACACCTGCACCTTTCACTTGGCTCAACTCAGTTGGAGTGGTGAGGAGGTTGGATTTGCCAGTCTGAGACGCACACGGGTAGAAACATTCGTCCTCGTCTAGGGAGGGAAGTGCGCCCCAACCTGGTCCTGTTTCAATGAAACCGAATGACGGGAGAGTGTGGGTTGCAATAAAGCTTCAAAAGAGGGATAGTCTACTGGCTCAAGAAGAAATTTCTTGTATATATGCTGCACCATGTAGATATGTTGTACATATGCACTTGAAAAAAAAAACTCCAAAAAAGTGGTGGGTCGGATTGAAAATTTAATAACCCCACCGGAGTGTATATAGTCCAATAAAGCAAAAGCTTATGGTATCACTGTTACATCTCGAGAAGCTTGCAGCGGGAGACTTAGCTACACTGGTTGAGCTCCCAAAAATTCTATACCTCTTATTCCCCCTCTTCTTGAGCTGGTTGCCACTTGAACTTAGAAGGGAATACCCCGCTCCTTGACGGTAGAGGGCTGGATTAGGGAATCATTGGGTTGTCATGCTGGAGAAGCTAGTCTCTTTGTCATTTCAGTTGAGGAGAGCCACTATCACTTACACTGTACAAGTCAGTTTCATAGTCATAAGGGTTTGTGTATGGTGTAGGCTAGTTCTGACCAGGCTATTGAGGTGGGTTGAACAAAGTTCCGTGACTATCAAAGGCTGTTGTATTTTAGAGCTGGTTCCCGATCAGGTTCCACACACATCCACACCCAGGGTCTGACAGGAGCTCCAATCTCGGATTTTGTAAAGACATGCATTGCACTGAAAGCACCCCTATTCACTCTATCTTCCTTTCATTTTCCTTTTTCTTTTCTTTATTCTTTTTGTACTTATTGCATAAGTGTTTGCTAGGGACTAGCAAAGGCAAGTATAGGTGGGTGATGAATCTCCATTTCATCACCTTTATTCTATCATTTTGGCCTCAAAAACCCCAGCAAATGCAGAGAAATAGCATTAATTTGTATAAAATAGCATTCATTATTTATTGTATTTACTGTACATAAAATAAGGTTTTTAATGCCAAAATTGTAGAATAAAGGGAAGAAAAGAAAAAAGAATAAAATAGTGCAAATATTTTAAGACCATAACCCCGAGACCAAGGCCAGCATGGAATTGGTCGACAAGGAATAAAGTAGGGGGAGATAAGGGCCAAAATACAATAAATACTTCATTCATTTATTTTTCCATTACTGCATTTTTGACACCTGTTTTGTATATAATTATTTATTCATCAAATAAAGAAACTTTGATCATAAAAGTTGTAGATAATAATGTAAATAAAAATACAAAATTGAGTTTGTGCAAAAATAATACACAGTGCACTTTTTATACACAAAATAAAAAGCAAAAATCTCAACTTCATAGACTCATATCTTGCAAATAAAAACTCCAAATCACCCAAACTCACCTTTAATTATATATAGCATTCCATGAACTATTTTATAAAATTGGTTTCAGAATTTTTGGAGTCTATATGTAGAAGTTAGATTTTTGGCTCCCCTTGTATATAGAACTCTATTAAAATATTCATTTTATTCAATATTCATTAATTTTATAAACTCATATTTTTAGAACCTTGTGAATAATGAATATAATACTTGTACGTATTAAAATCAAAAGAAAACCCAAAATAATTTGAGAAATAAAATAAGCCTATATAAGATATAGGCAAAATACCTATGTGAAGCATGTACATAAATAAAAAGGGGAACATTCTTTAAGTATTTTTATTCTTTTATATTTGTATAAATGTACATATTATATACTAGTTATTAAAAATACAAATCTAAAACAAACAAATAAATAAATAAATAAAATACATTAAATATATTTTATAGGTAAAATACCTATAAGTATACTTACCTATACATATACACATTTATTTAAAAATGTAAATAAACTCTTAAAAATAAAATAAAAAATATTTATACTCACAAAAATAAGTTGTAAATTTATAAAATAAGAAAATAAAACAATAAAATAAAATAAACAAATTAAAAATAAAATACACAAAAATACATGTAAATACATACATATACACATTATTGTAATAAAACCGTAATAAAATAATTCATAAAAATAAATAAAAATCATATTAAAATACTACATACAATAATAAAGATTTTTTATTTTATACTCGAAAAATAATAAAATCATTTATTAACTTAAATAATTCGTTCTTTATTCCTCCAGCCTGTTTTGTCTTCTAGCGGCCTCCGTGGACCAATCGCAGGCCGCCAAGAGTTGACCTCGGGTCAACTCTTCAGACCCCAGGACTGCCCCTCTGACAAGTCACGAGAGGCCCCTTTTCCCCGATTTTTCACGCCAATTGTGTAGCTCGAGGGTGATAAGACCCTTCATGGAAATTGTTCCTTGTACATCCACGAATCACGCCACACCCCATGCTTCCTTGTACAAAGCCCAGATTCACCAGGATTCGCCGGCCAATAAGGGCGCAAACCCTGCTTATAAATAAACCTCCCGACCTCCTCCCCCAGTTTGGCCTCCCTTTCAGTCGTTTTCCACCATCTATTCCAGTCCTTCGAGGTTCCTTGTGACAGGAGGGTCCTCCTGGAAGCTTCAGACGGTCGGAGGAGTCGAAGGAGCGCCCACGGCCGCCGCGTCGCCGGAGGTCCTTCTCCCTGGTCGCAAACCAGGTATAAGAGCTGCCCTTTTCTATGTATTTTTAGTTAGTTTTAGGTTCTAGCTTTTCATTCCAGTCATTAGAATAGGTTTTGATTAATGCCTGTAGTTTAGAAATCGAAATTCGAAGTTCGCCGGAGCTTCGCTCCGGCGACTTCTCCACTATGGATCTGACCGTATCCGACCGCCCTGTTCACCCCATCTCGTTCCTCGACGCCTTCTTCATCCATTTCGCGCAGTTGTTCAACCCAGGACCCTAGGTCCTGGCGAATCGTGGCTCCCCCTCCGCCGTTCGCCGGAGCCCCTCCGCCCATCTCCATTGTGCATCGTAGCTTCAAAACCCCGGGTCGAGGAGAAAGCTCTCTCGCCCGCGATTCTTCCTGTGCAGGTACTTCGAAGAATCGAGCCCAACTGGACTCGCACGGACCCAGGAAGAGGTTCCTGGGGGCCCATTTCTTCTCCGACCTCGCTTCATCGACTCGGACCCCCAGGAGCCGTGAAAATGCCATCAATCGTCGCGGGAGGCTTCCAGCTACCTTCAGAATACCTCAGACGCGTCGGAGAACCCTGGAGGAGCCCAAGCTCCTCGATCCAAGCTCGCCAGCCCCGAGCTTCTTCCACGTTCTTCCAGGGGTCTTCAGCGCCGTCGGATCAGGAGGGCCGCCCCAGATTCAACAGGAACCGTCCGATGGAGCGTTGTACCCACCGTCAGATCAGCGGGGCTGATCTAATCTCAGCGCTTCATCGGCGAAGCGTCATCGGGCGTCCAGGAGACGACGCGTGGCAAGTGAGAGGAGCAGATCCGTCGGATGCCACGTTTGTATTAGGGGTAAATTTCACATCCACCCCCTTCGCTTTTTGTATTTATTATTTAATGCCAAGAATAAAGGTCACCGTTGTAAATAAAATGTGTATTTTGCATACGGACCCCCAATGTTTTAGTATTTGCATTCAGGTCCTTCCGCGCCTCACGTGCAGTCCCACGTGAGGCGCGTGAAATTTTGCAGTTATACCCTGGCGGTTTTTGTATATTGTAGAATAGTTCTAAAAATAAAAATAAATGTTTATTTCTGTAGGTATTTTTGCACGGATACCCCTGTCTCTTATTTTATTTGCAAAAATGCCCCTGCCAGGCAGCTTATTTTTGTGTCTTTTATCTAGTTATTAAGAATATCTAGGAGGCTTCTAAAAATCCAGAAAAATTATGGTAAGTGCCCCATGCCATGCTCTTCCACGCACATATCATATTTCACATTTTTGCAGTTTCCCTAATTATAAAAAAAATGAAAAGAATCCAAAAAAAAATTTCCTATGGTGTATTTTGAACTATGTTAGTGTCAGTCCAAAAATCCCTAAAAATCTCAAAAGAAAAAAAAACCCACAGCCACACAAGGATGACTGATGTGCACAGATAGGCTCATGCATTTTCGTATTGCTCTCTGTGGTTCGACCTCTACATGCTTGTTCCCTATACATTTTATGGTAGAGTAAATAAAGATTAATTCACACTTCCTTTGAGCTCGATTGTTTTATTCTTTGATTGTGGGTTAATTGTTGATTAAATGCACTTTATTGTGGGTCGCCGCATCGACATCGGTTGTCTCCGCCTTGTGTGAGACATACTCTTTAGACCTATGATAACGCGTGTTTATCACTTACCACAAAGCATGAATTATAGATTCCTTGCTGGCGAGCCCTACATGTTCCCACTCATAATCTCAGCTAATTTGACTGAAGATGAATATTCTTGGTTGATGGAGGTTCTTGAAAGAAACCACAAGGAAATCAGATGGAGGGTACCTGATCTCCAAGGTATAAGTCCGGCCCTATGCTCTCACCACATATATCCTGAAGATGATGCCGATCCATCACGTGAGTTCCAGTGGAGGCTGAACCCGAATCTTCAAGATGCAGTTATGAAGGAAATGTATAAGTGGTCGAGTGTTGATTTTATCTACCCCATCTCTGAATCCAAATGGGTTAGTCTGTTGCATGTGGTACCCAAGAAGACGAGTATTACGACAATTGTGAATGAGTCTAGAGAGGAGATAGCTACTTGAGTACCCACTTCTTGGAGGGTCTGTGTGAGCTACAGACGATTAAATTAGACCACCAAGAAGGATCATTTCCCGCTGCTGTTTATTGATCAGATTATTGAGAGTCTATCTAGGAAGAGTCATTAATGTTTTATTGATGGGTACTCGATATACAATCAGGTGGCTATAGCGTCCGAAGACCAAGAGAAAATGGAGTTCACCTATCAATTTGGAACGTATGATTTTAGATGGATGCCCTTTTGTTTATGTAATGCCCCGGCTACATTTCAAAGGTGCATGCTTTCCATCTTCTCGTACATGGTGGGTGAATGTTTAGAGGTATTCATGGATGATTTTTTGGTCTATGGTGATGGATTTGATGCTCGTCTTACTTTCCTAGACTGAGTACTTCAACGCTATATCGACTTCAACCTTATCTTATCTTGGGAGAAGAGTCATTTCATGATGACTCAACGGACGATCCTTGGTCACATCATCTCCAACAGGGGCATGATCTGGCTAAGGTGGATATCATCAAGAAGATCAATCCACCTTCCAATTTACGACAATTGTGGTCTTTTCTAGGGCATGTTGGTTTCTACAGATGGTTCATACATGACTTCAGCCGGATTGCCTGACCGCTTATTGATATGGTGACAAAATATACGGAGTTCCTTATAGATGATAAGTGTCTTTCGTCATTTGAGATTTTTAAGGGATTAGTAGTGCATGCTCCTATCCTTCAGCCACCCGATTGGTCTCTCCCATTCGAGATCATGACGGACATTTCTGATTTTTCTACAGGAGTTGTGTTTGGATATATAGTGATGGATTACCATTTTGCCATTTACTAAGCTAGCCGAACTTTGGATGCCGCTTTGCAGAATTATACTGTGACAGAGAAGGAGATGCTAGCCGTAGTATTTACTCTTGAAGTTCAGATCATACATTCTAGGATCCAAAGTGACTATTTACATAGACCACACCACCATGTGATACCTCATGGCAAATAAGGATGCCAAAGCCATATTGAACAGATGGATCCTTCTACTCTAAGAGTTTGATATAGAGATTAAGGATAACTTGGAGTTAAGAATGTTGTGGCGGATACAACACCTTGAGGATTCTGATCAAAACACACCTATCACCAAGACATTCCCAGACGAGGCAATTCTTGCTATCACCTCACTCCCACGGTACACTGACATTGTGAACTATCTTGTTGCCAATAAAGTACCACAATGTTGTCCCCGACAGTGACTCAAGACCTTCCTCGCGAAGGCCAAGTCATACCATCGGGAGGATCCCACCTTTTTCTTGAAGGAGGGGATAGTGTATGGCATCAGTGTATTCCTTAAGATGAACTCCATAGCGTCCTCACCTATTGCCACAAGATTGAGGCAGGAGGACATCACTCTGGGAGACAAACAACATAGAAAGTTCTTCAATCCAGCTTTTGGTGGCCTACCCTCTTCAAGGATTCAGATGAATATATGAAGAGATGTACTAATTATCGGAGGATGGGCACCTGCGGACAGAGAGATATGATGCCGATGCAAATCTTTCACTTCTGTGAGGTCTTTGATGCATGTGGCATCGATTTCATGGTTCCATTCCTTAAGAGTCAGTGATTTAAGTACATTCTGCTTGTTGTAGATTATGTTAGTCATTGGGTTGAGGCCATCTCCACCTGAGCCGCAGATGCAAAGACTGTTTGCAAATTCTTAAGGAATAATATCATTTCATAGTTCAGGTACCTAGAGTATTGATTTCTGACAAGGGACTCATTTTATCAATGATAAGGTAAGGGCTCTTGCTAATGAGTTCAGTATTGACCATAGAGTTGCTACACCATATCATCCACATAGTATTGGTCTTGTTGAGGTTTCAAATAGGAAGATTAAGACTATTTTGCAGAAGGTTGTCCGCCTAGACCAAAAGAATTGGTCACAACCTTTGGACTCGATCTTGTAGGCATATAGGACTTCCTTCAAAACCTATTTATAGACGTCTACCTTTCGATTCGTTTATGACAAGCCATGCCACTTACCCGTGGAGATTAAACATAAGTCACTTTGGGTAGTCAATAAGATACAATTGGATTCTGAGAGTGTAGAAGACTAGAGGAGAGCAGAATTAGCAGACCTGGAAGAGTTGAGAGACACAACCTTCTCAAGTAGCCTGCAATATAAGGATAGAGTGAAGATATGGCATGATTCTCACATCAACCATAAATAGTTTAAGCCGAACCAGAGAGTATGGCTATTTTATGTAAGGTTAAGATTATTTCTATGGAAATTACATAGTAAATGGAAGGGATCATACTTGGTTAGAGAATTGCACGATAATGGAGACATTGATACATCTGAATTGTCTTCTGATTCCACCTTTTGAGTCAATGGTCAGCGCCTGAAGCCATATCTTGATCATGATCCGCTGGTCATTGACGCTGCCCCTATTCATTTTGTATAAGATGTGATCTTTGACTCGCATCACCTGCATCTCATACCTGATTTTCACTTCCAGTCCATAGCTGTAGAGATCCATTGTGTCTAATCATCCATTCTTTTCATTCAACACCCCATCCTGATCTTATGATCATGCTATACTTTGGGTGCATTTTACCCTAAGTATAGGGGGAGTGTTGGACCTATGGTTGCTCATTTGACTCTATTACCTCTATTTTTGATGCCTATACTTAGGGAGATTTCACCCTAAGTATAGGAGAGGTAATATCTGTACATTCTATTCTTCGATTTCTCCCTTTTGTGCAGTCTTCTGTACTTAGGATTACTTGATCCTAAGTATAAGGGGATCACAGATTTCTATTTTGTTGTATTCATTCATTTGTCATTGAAGTATAATCATTCTTTTCACTTCCCCAATACACAACACGAGTTATGTCTTCCTTCATCACTATCTAATCGCTCTGAGGACATCGTTCAACTTAAGAGTGGGGGGTGTCGTATATATTCTATATATACTTTAGCAATAACTCATACTTTATAACATGGCTATTATTTATAAATCTGGAATAAAAATGCTTTGAAAATATTTGTCAAAAAGTATTTGCAAAAAGTATTTTTTGTACAAGTTTTGTAAAAATGTTTGTAAAAATTTTGGTTGCAAAATATTTGTGAAATTATTTTCTGTATAAAATTAGGTACATTGTACAAAATTTTTGAAAAATTGTATGAAAATAAAAAGTTTGCAAAAATAGTTTTGAAAAATATTTGGAAACTATTTTGCAAAATTATTTTGCCACATACGAAAATAAATATGGGGTATAAAAACTACTTTTATATACATTAAAAACCATAATCAACCACTAAAATTTTTTGTAGACAAGTATCCTTAATAAAGCTGGTATAAGTATTGTGTAAATAAAATCCATTTTCTCCAAAAACCTATAACATAAACCTTTTTGTAAATATGTATATAGATTTGTGTAAGTCTTCCCTTATCTTTCAAAATACCCAAAAATTTGAAAATTCAAAATCAATAAAAATTTGCGTAGTTTGAAAAATCCTCACCAAAAAGAGTTTTGTAAATACTTGAATCATTGATGACATTTAAACTGGTCTAGAATCAAATTGAGGAATGGAGCTTGGTTAAGTCCTTAATCTACTTAACTTTATAGGAACCTTATTGGACTTGGGGTTAAGACTTTTCAAGTCCATAGCGACTTAATTCTTTGAGTCCACTAGACTATGTTCACATGTCATCTCGATGAGCCTGAGTAGAACACTTAACAATGCACGCATGACTCGCAGAGATAATGTCTTGACTTGGACATACATCTTACACCTAGCTCAACGCAGATGAGATGGTGAGGAGGCAGAATCCTTTGGCTTGGAGTAGCATTCTGAGGTAGTACAGCTAGCCGGAACCTCCCATCCTCCTCTAGGGAGGGATGTGCACCTCAACCTGGGCTGGTAATATTGCGGTCTAACGACATAAGAGTGTGGGTTGCAATATGCTTCAAAAGAGGGATAGTCTACTAGCTCAAGAAGAAAAATTCCTTATGTATATGCTGTACCTTGTAGATATGCTGTATATATGTAAAAAAATGTGCGAAATTGCAAAAACTCCAAAAAAGGGGACATGCTTGATTGAAAATAAATTTCCTGCTGGAGTGTATATAGTGAATAAGCAAAGCTTATGCATTCCACCGTCTTATCTCAAGGAAACTTGCAGCCGGAGACCTAGCTACACTGGTTAAGCTCCAAGGGATACGTGACTACACTGGTCACGGTATGTGCTCTCCTTTTCCCCTCTTCTTGAGATGGTTGTACTTGAACTTAGATGGGAATACCCTGCTCCTCGAGGAAAGAGTCACTAAACTAGAGGATTAGAGTTACCCTTGTTGAGGGAGGTTGTTTCTTTGCCATTTTTGAGATGGAGAGCTACACATCACTTACACAGTACGAGGAAAGATTCATAGTCATTAGAATTTGTGTATGTAGATTTGTTTGACCTGGTAGTTGAGGAGGCTTAACCATAGAACTGTAGAACTTGGAGGCTGTTGAGTCTTAAATCTATTTCCCAATAAGGTTCCGCTAAATTAATAATCCAAAGGTCTGACTGAGCTCCATATTCCAATTTAATGAAGATAAGTTTAAACAATCAACATTGATTCTTTCTTTTTCTGCTTGTTTTCACTTCTTTTTCAAATAAGTGTTTGCTAAGGGACTAGCAAAGGCAATGTAAGGGGGATGATGAATATATGATTGTCATTTTTATTCTTTTATTTTAAGCTTCATCCTTTAGCGAAAACATCTATAAATATATGTAAATACAATAAATTAACATTGTACATGTCCTTGTTAAAGTCGCATAGTTAACACATATTTTCCAAAAATAAAACAATAAAAAGAAAATAAAAAGAAAGAGGGAGGTAATTATGAAATAAATACAGACTGACTCGAACCCCGAGAGAAGGTTAATAAATGACCTGATCTACAAGGAAGAAAGTAGGGGTAGATAGGGTCCTTGTATAGCCATTTGATGTCTACATCTATAAATAATTATATTTCATGTATACTCTGTAAATATTATATTTTTTAACATTTGTGCATACCTTTAAATAAATAAAAATAAAATAAAAATTATAAAACATAAAATAAAACAAAAATAAAATCCAAAGTTCATCGTACAAAAGACACACATAGGTGTATTGTATAAAACATCTATTTAATTAATGTATCTTCTTGTTTTATAAAAATTTAATGGAAAGATTTTTATATTCCTCAAAGTATTTTGTAAATAAATAATATATAAAATAAAACATATTTTTGTAAAAAAATAATAAAATAAAAATACATGTATATAATATACATGTATATTATACCTATGTATAATACACTATATTGTATATATTATATATATGATGCCATAAAAATAATTAAAATTCCTAGAAAAATTGTTTGCAAAACAATAAACATTTCCATTTTATTTATTTTTTATTTTTAATCATTTGATTTTTTATTCATTATTCTTTCATTTTGTAAATTCTTAATTTCTGATTCGTCCACGTCAGAATGTTAACCGCGGTCAATTTTCTCCCCTAACTGACCTGACAAGTCGTCGCTGGACCTGATTCTCTACATTTTCCTGGTCGGGTCTGAACACCATTCACCTTGATTTTGCGCCCGATAAGTCTCATAGGATTCGTGATCCTCACAGATCCCTAGGCACAACCGGATAGCCCAAGGGTTTCGAGCACACCTTCGATCTTTCTAGAACCCAGGGCTCTCCTATAAAGTGTGTCCTTTGCCTCCCAAGCTCAGTTTCTCGTGCCTCAATGCTATCTTTCTTCTTAGCTACCTTCAACAGTGTGACATCAGTCCGGAGAAGCTTTTGGAGCCTATTTTGGTGTCTCTTTGGTTGAAGCTCAAGAACGTGGTCGGAGCTTCGTCGCGTATAGCCTCCTGCACTGACCATAGCTCAATAGTGGCCATAACCCCGCCATCCACTCCGCCTCGCTTCACCAATCACAGTAGCATACCTAGGTGCACCCCAATTTCCCCCTCTTTTCGCTTTTCATTCCAATTTAGGCCATCACCTCTACTGCCGCTCGACTTGCTCCGACCAGCTGGTTGGAGCTTCATTCCGTGCACCTTCCCTCACCGATTCACGTACGACTATGCCTTCCACCATCCATCGTGACTGACCATCTTAGACTCGATATTTAGATGCAGGTTAATATCTGATATCCCTCTCCCATGTACATCGGAGATCAAAATCGTTCCCCTATTGCTTCTCCTCTTTTTTCCATGCAATAAGCAGACTTGGGAAAGCCTCCGAGTCCAATTACCCTTAGTAGGTACCCACGCCCGTGAGGACTCATAATTTGAGCCCCATTCTAGGTGGAGAAGCATCTTTAGGTGGAGCACCACCATATCAGCCATCTGACCATCATTTTATAACAGCCATCCGACCATCATTTTACTCATCTTAATACCATGGCTGATCTGGAGTAACCTCACGATGGTGCTGACCCTTTCAGCAAAGTCATCAGACCTATGGATTCTTGTTCATGTTCGGTAGAATTTTGCCTGAGTAGAGTTCTTCTAGCGCCCCCTTTGTCGTCGATCTGAAGGAGGAGTTCTAGATTTGATCAGAGCTGTCCAATATGCCTAACGTCTCTCCGTTTTGTCAAAGTTGGGTCCTTATCTACGTCGCCCGACCAAGCAACTTTGCAGGCCGTTGCTGTATGTCCCTGACATATTAAGAGCCGTCAGATGGGAGTTGCAGAGCGCATCAGGACCATAAGAGCCAAGAGCCCTACACACGTGACACATGCCCCAACGAAGGTTTTTTTTGCAATTTTCACTCGCATGTCTTTTTATTTTACTTTAGTCCAATAAATATAATGTATAGTTGAGAATATTTGTAGTTAGACCCCTACAGTTTTTCATATTTGCAATTTAGTCCTTTTGAGTTAGGGTCACATGCACTGGCAGTATTTTCTAGATTATTTGCCTATTATTTCCTGAACTTTGGATCTATTATGGAATGAATGTTTGATTTTGATATTTGTATTTATGTCCCTGTTTGCCCTACTCACGTGCTGTGCAAGTATTATATGGACAAATTACATAACGATCGCCTATAGTTTTTGATCTTGTTACTCCAAAGGCCTACAAACTTAAAGTAATTACAGAAAGGTCCCCATATACTAATTTTGATTACTTGTCTTATATTTAGTGCAATAAATAGCTAATTAACCCAAAAATTACCCAAAAATTATATGCGACTCTTGTTTGCATGCTTTATTTTTAGTAATTTTGTTGTTAATTTCTTTACATTTATTATTTTTAAAATTCAAAAACCCATAAAAAATGTCTGGTTTACCTTACAAAATTCATAAAAATTCGAAAATATATCTAAAAATTCTAAAAAATTAGAGTAGTTGTCTTTTATTATCCTTAAGGTACAATACCATTTTTGTTCAAAAATATTTCATAAAAATTGGAAAAATAGCAAAACACTCGAATACTCATATATATATATATATGTAATTCTAGAAAAATCCACGATTCCCGTCTCTATTTGTAGATATTTACTTATATTTTATCATAAAAATTTCTTTCAAGAGTTTGGGTACTTTATCTATTTTTAATTTGCAAATTACTCCTGACTATTAACTATTTTTCTATTTTATATTTATTTTTAGAAAAAATACAAAAAACATCTAAAAAATATGTAAAAAATTACCATAAACATTGTACAACATATTAAGTCAAAAAAATATTTTTACCTCTAGAAAATACAAAAAAGAGTGTTTGTGTTTGTTGCACTTGTTTTCTTATATTGAAAAATTAAAAATTTGAAATTTAAAACCACTAAAAACAATAAACATCTTTCGAAATCGATTACTTAATTTTAATTGTGCTCCTTGTGTTCGTCCCTGATCGCTATACCATGTAAATAAAAGTGGAGAACCGTTTACATTCATTGTTTGATTCATTAGTGGTTTATTTTCTTGATTGTCTGCCTTATTGATTAGGGTCACAATGACATTAGAATAATTAATTAGCTTAACCCTAGTTGATTGGGCGATCATCACCCACCCCATAATTATTGCATAATATATATATACAAACACACAAAAATACGTGAAAGTATGAGCTATGGGTAAAGTGTATATGTAATATATACATGCCCCCTATACTTAGCTTGTGCTATGCCCTTTGAGCACAAGAAGCGAGGTAAAGACATTGCTCGGGCTAAGCATATGATATTTAAAATAAGAAAAAGTAAAGAAGTCAACCTATCCCCCTATACCTAGGCTCTGGTCAGCCTAAGTGTAGGAGAAAAACAAAAATGGGGTGGACGAGGTCAAGAGGTGAAATGGATGATTATATACACATGGCGGGCATCGCTCTCCCGTATACTTAGGCTCTAGTTAGCCTAAATGTAGAAGAAGAGAAAAATGGGGCAGAGAAATGGACGAGCATATACACTTTGCGTCATTGGTCCCCCTATACTTATTCTCTAGTCATCCTAAGTCTAGGTTAAGAGTGAGTGTAAGAACCAATGAGATCTGGTGAATATTAATCTGTTTAATTGCCCATTCAGATTTGTAAATAAGCTCAGAGGACGAATGACATGGCTTGCCATAGATCATTCTAAATGGTGGAGTGCCTAAAGGTGCCTTGTAAGCTGTCTTATAGGCCCACCGAACTTGGTCCAAGAAATGGGACCAGTTATTCCTATCGGGATGAACCATCTTTTGCAAAAATACTCTTCACCTCTTTGTTCGAAACCTCTGACATGCCATTAGGCTGTGGGTGGTAAGGACTAGTAACCCTGTGCTCAAATATCTAGTCCTTAGCTAAATATCTAACGTCTCGATTCACAAAGTGGATACCCCCATCAAAAATCAAAACTGTTGGTACCTCGAACCTGATAATAATATGGTCTCTCACACATTTAGAGACAGTCTTGTTATCTGTAGTTTGGGTTGGGATATCGTCCTTCCACCTGGACAGATAATCAACTACCAACAAGATGTACTCATGTCCTTGGCTGTTGGGAAAGGGACCCATGAAATCTATGCCCTACACATAAAAAACATCACAAATGATTACATGTTGCATGGGAATCTCATCTCTCTGTGTAACTGTCCCTCCCATCCTCTGAAAGATCTGACACGACTATACAAAATCAATAACATCTCTGAACAAGGTCGGCAAATACAATCCGCATTGGAGTACCATGTGAGCGGTTTTCTTCCACGAATGGTGTCCTCCACTCCCAAGAAAATGACAATAAATGAGGACACCATAATCATACCCTTCAAAAAAAGGAATAGATCACCCCAATGGTATCTCCTTGAATCCAACTTCAGTCGGTCAATGTTACTCGTAGTCCAACCTTGGGGAACTTGCTTGGAGAAAATAAAGTTCACCATGTTGGCATACCACAGGAGTGAGTCAATAATACAAATTGACTCATATGGGAAGGTCTCTTTAATATGCTCAAAATCAGGAGAATCCTTAAGCTCAATCTGGGAGAGGAGACCAACGACAACATTCTTCACTCAGGTTTATCTTCTATCTCCAAATCAAACTACTGGAGGAGCAAAATCCACCTAAGAATACACACCTTCACATCCTTATTTTCCATTACATATCAAATGGCTATGTGATCAGTGTAGATTGTCACCTTAGAGCCCAAAATATGCCACTTGAACTTCTCGAGGGACCATACTACAACAAGCATTTCCTTTTCAGTCACGGTGTAGTTCTTCTGTGTAGGGTCTAATACATTGCTCACGTAGTAGATCACAAATGTGATCGCCTCTCACCATTGTCCTACGACAACTCCTATAGAGAAATCCGAAGCATCAATTACGATCTCAAAGGGGAGAGACCCTTCAGGAGCTTGTAGGATAGGTGAGGCACATATCTTCATCTTCAAGAGCTCAAAGGTCTCTAGACACCTGTGATCTACAACGAACTCTGTATTTTTCCCTAAGAGCTTGGTTAGTGGGAAAGAATTCTTTGAAAAATCCAGGATGAATCTCCTGTAGAATCCAACATGCCCCAGAAATGACCTCACTGACTTCACGTTGGTAGGTAGATCAAGTTTCTTGATCACCTCCACCTTGGCAGTGTCAACCTCCATTCCCCTTTTGCAGATGACATGCCCCAACATGGTACCCTCCGTCTCCATAAAGTGACTTTTCTCCAAGGAGAGTACCAGATTCTTCTCCCTACACTGCTTCAGAACTCGGTCCAAGTGCGTTAAACATGTATCAAAGGAACCACCATGCACCGAGAAGTCATCCATGAACACTTCCAGGAAATCTCCCACCATCTTGGCAACTACGGGCAATCATGCACCGCTGAAATGTGTCGGAGGCATTGTAGAGCCCGAATGGCATGCGCCTGAATGAGTAAGTGACGAATGGACATGCGAATGCGGTCTTTTCCGGGTCCTCAAGGGATATAGCTACCTGGTTGTAGTATGAGTACCTGTTAATAATATAGAATAACACTTTCCCTACGAGTCTCTCCAAGATCTGATCAATGAATGGCAAGGGAAAGTGGTATTTCTTGGTCGTACCATTTAATCGACTTTAGTCAACATAGACGCGCCACAACGCAGGTACTCATGTCATGATTTCTATCTCATGCTTGTTGGTGACCATTAGAATTCATGACTTCTTTGGGACAACATGAAGCGAGGACATTCACTTGGAGTCAGAAATAGTGTATATAAACCATGCTTTGCACCATTTCACGATCTCATTCTTCACTACTTCCCATAGATTGGGATTAAGTCTCCTCTGGAACTCACGGGATGGTCTCACATTATCCGCAGTAAAAATATGGTGTGAGTAGAGAGTGGGGTTGATCCCCACGAGATCCGACATTGTCCAACCTATTACTTTGTGGTTCCTATCTAGGACCTCTAACAACCTAAACTCATGTTCTGAAGTCAAGTATGTGCTAATGATAATAGGATATATCTCTATGGGTCCCACAAGAAAGGTGTACTTTAGTGTAGGAGGCAATGATTTTAGTTTTGGCAATGTGGTGTCATCAAACACATATGGCTGAACTGAATCTGAATCTGGTTGTGTTCTGCATGAAGGAGGGCTCAACTATGTAGTACTCACCACGTACTCAGAAGTATCACGAGTCAGATCATCAAAGATATCTAAGCAATCAGCAAACTCCATGTCTGGCTTGTCATCTATGTCCCATGATTGTTCCGAAGGAGAAGGAACTGGTAAATCCAAATGGACCTTATGTCATCATGGGAGTAGGTCAGGTAGAGCTCCAGAGAGGCCCATCCTCATGTCCTTCGCTCAGTCAGGTACGCTCACGGTCCTTCCGCTCCTGAGTGACATATGATTGGCCTCATCACATGAAAGAATCTCGTGTTCATATCTAAGAGATGTTGAATAGTATACATGACCAATGTGCTGTTGAGAACTAGAACGATTCATGCTATTGGTTAGCTTGAATTTAGGCTGGGATCGAGGTAGAGGGTGTAGACTGTTTGTCTCTCCATATGGATAGGTGGTTGACATCCACCTGTAAGTCATGAATTTCATTCTAGTAGGAACAAAGTGTATCGAGTATCTGTTGAAACTGTGAGTTCATGGGACCAAACAAAGAAGGAAGTGGAAAAGGCTGAGAAGAATAATGGGAATATTAGCTCTGTTGGATAGGGTATTGCCTCTACTACTACTGCTGGTGGTGCTAGGGTGGTTGAAACTGTGGGCCCAATTGGCTCTCCTGGTACTGGCCATGTCGGCCATACTACTAGTACTGCTGCCACCACTGCTACTGGGGTGGTAGAAAACTAGGGCTCTACTATGAAGGAGGTGGTGGGGAGGTGAATGTGGTATTGTGAAAGATCGGGGGACGTTCGTAAGCCTGTCTGTCCCCTGTACTTCCCTACCTCGTGGGGTCCTCAATATACCATACTCCATTCACCTCCCAAACCGGTGTAGGTTCCTCCTGAACTGTCTTTGTGGGTGGTGGATGTTGTTGGAACGAATAGGTGTAGGACTGATCCTGCTTCCACGATTGGGGTTGCCCTGACACCAGTTGCTCCTGAACATGATGAACTCAGTATATGGGAGCATCAGGTGCAATCACAACATGCATATTAATCTTAGATACCTTCTCAGTCAACTCCTTCATATGTCTAGGAATCTTAGAGATGTTCCTATCTAACTCATCAATCCTTTTGTCAATCCTCTCGACTACTATAAGCTTGTTTGCAAGGAGTCCCATGTTAGGGATTATGTTCTAAGAGAGACTGACTATAGCTAACTTTGCCCTCAAGATGAGAGTGAACTGGGGGACTACACGTACGCCCCACTAGCAGTCTGTGAGCGGCTAGTCTCAGCCATCTGCTTGAAAACTCTCCAGATAGTATACACTCCACGTGATGTATAGTTGCCTCCAAAGGCAACACTCACTAAACTGTGCATTTCAGGTTGAGACTAATGAAGAACGACTAGACCAAGATGTTGTCATTTAGACCATGATAAGGAAATTTCTGCAGGATGTCCTTATACCTCTCCTAGGCATCATAGAAGGATCCTTGGGGTAGCTGGGAAAAGATAGTGATGCATGTCCTCATCATGTTAGTCCTATTCAGGGGGTAGAACTTCTTCAAAAAATGATCCTTGAACTGGGCATAGTTGGTGACTGTAATTCCAAGATTCTTCACCCAATAGTCTGCTTTCCCACCTAAGCCAAATAGAAGGGTTGTGAGATTAATATAATCCTAATTACAATTAGAATGTCTAAAGTTAAAGCAGTCGAGCTCGATGGACCTTAGGGATGCGTATGTCTCCTTAGAAGCAATCCTATCGAAGTGCAGCATCAAGTTCAAAAACTGCAGCTTCAACTCAAAATCAACTTCAGCTTCAGATGGACTCAAATAATTCTAAATTCTTTATTGTCCTGGGTTGTAAGCTGAATCCATTGATGGTTCAACCCCAACATTGAGCTGTCCTAACTAAGCTCGGAGTAAGGCGTGTTGCTGCTCAGATGCAGCTAATCTGTCTAGTATCATCCTTATAGGGTCATTGGGGTGTTCTTCTTCCTCTTCTTTTTTTTTCAGAGGCATTTCGCTTGAATATTCTTTAGGACATGGGTCAACAGTGTGATCTTAATTAGTAAAGGATTCTGGAATCAAGATATTCTCATCGAGGTGAAGTCTTCCTCAATGAAGTGTGAGGAGAGAAAGGGAACGGTTTGTGAGTGACTATCCCGAGAGTGAGTGATCCTGAACTCAAAAGGGTCATGAGTTCAGGTTGTGAATGGACCTTTGAAGACGTACTACTTGGAGGGTTTAATAAGAGATTCATGTGTTGGACATGCGAGCCCACGATGAGCCATTATGTAATACATGTTATTGTAAATATCATTCTGATCTGAAATGAAGAATAATTAATTTGCATAATAGGTCCCTTAGTACAATTAAGGTTATGTACCCTGACCATCTTAATGATCATACAACTGTTAATTCCGTTGTTGAATCATAGAGGTTGGTGCTCGGATGAATATCTAAAGAGTTAGATTGAGGACTCATTAAGCACCATCAAATGATTCTTAAGGAAGGATCTCCAACTCAAGAAGGAGATGACAATCCTTTCTCTAAAGATTAATATATAATCGATTTCTTGATGTAGGTACTCTGCATAGGAATAGAGATTCGAATTTTTAAATAAGTTAGGTGAAAGAGTTGACTCAATAAGATCAAGATAACCAAAGCCCTATTTCATATGCTATCACGATATAGGCACACATCCTCTGACTGGAGACAGATGTGTTACTATATGTCTGAGTATGTACATTTGGCAGACCAATAAATAGATGATCTAATCAAGGTCAATACACCGGCGCACTGGTGTGCATACAAGGGCAAATGAGTATTAAAATCTCTCAAAGGGATCATACAAGTTCTTTACTGACCGGAAGACATGAGCTCACTGATGAGATATTGGGAAGGATCAAATTCCGTGTAAGATCGTCTCTCTTTGGAAGCATGACTTAATTTGTAGGTTTGATACATGCTTTTGGAAAGTATATGATCAACATATAGGTATGATATACGCTTTTTTGAAAGCATATGATCGATACCGACTTCCAATGATCAAATGTGAAACTTAATGATAAAACCCCGAAGTGGACATTGTAAAATTGATCTAATACTTCAGGTTCATTTTAGGTCTTCCAGCACACAAGATGTACATGTATTAGGATTACCTGAGGGTGATGTAATCATAAACAATTGTATAACCATGATGCTTCCATTCCTAAGGAGTGATGAAATAGGTCTGGATTTTAGTGACTCTTCTTAGTGGAGAAGTGAATTGATCTTGGTCCAAATATTGGACATTAATCTGAATACGATTCAAATGCAATGAGAAGATTAGATTTGTGGTCTTGATTTAATCAAGCATCCATGAGCGTAAGATCTGGATTTGAGATGTGATCTTAATAAATAAGTTACTATACGTGGATTAATACAATCGCTCTGTCCTTATCTCTAACTATCTGCAGAGAAAGCACATTATTCTTGAAAGAGTTCAAGAATAATTCCATTGTTGAATTATAGTTAAGATTTGAGAAATGGATAATTAAATATGATTTAATTATCATGAATAATGTGAATTTGATTCATATTATTTGAATGCATGAGAGTGATAGTCCAATATAATTAAATGTGATTTAATTATTATGGATATGAATAATATGGATAGCATTAACAATTTTATTATTCACATATATTATAAATGTGATTTATAATATATTAGAGAGGGATTATTGTGTTTTTTTATTTGTTGATTAATTGTTGATGTTAATTGGATTCACATTGGATGATTAATTGAAAATATAATTTACATTTTGTTTTGGGGTGTGAATGTAATTCACATTTATTCTAATGACATGATTGCAATATTCATAAGATAATTATGAATTATTTTTGTGAAATAATTTGTATAACAAGTGTTGTTGTAAATCTTGGAGATTTCATGAGATCTCATGAGATAATGAGGAGATTGACCGGTCCACCCTTTTTAGGGATGTAGTCAATCTTCTTCCTCTTTATCTCCAAGATTAATTGATTTGATTTGAAATTTATTTATATTTCTTTATCAATATAAATTAAATTAAATTAATTATTGTTGTGTTTTTTAATACAACATCATGTCCATTGAAAAAACACAAATCAATCTCATCCATTGATTATGCATTTTCCCAGGATTGAGATCCATGGACTCCCAAAACCCTATATAAGAATAGGCACCCCTTGCTCTTCAAGTTATAACAACACCACAACTCTCTCTATTATTCTCACGCCATGCCCCCTCTCTCTCTCTGTCTCTCCTTGAGTGGTCTTCCACTTCTTCCCTAGAGAGAAGGTCGTCACCGTCGTCGCATCGCCATTGTGTTGCCGCTTCGACTACTCTTGGGTCTCCGTCTTCTTTGATGTGTCTCACTCGTTAAGAAGACATTCAATCTCATGAGACGATATCAAGAGATCCATTGCTAAGATCAACAACTTGGATTGCGAGAAGCACACGACTCATCTTCGTGGTCGCAAACGTCTGCTCTAATGGATCAGACTTGAGATAGGAGGCCTCTTTTCTTAGAGGTTCGATCACAACCACACTACAACATTTATTCCTTTATCTACTATGTGTTTTGATGAAATGATCCAAGAAGTGTTCTTCGATCATGTGGTTTCATCATTTAAATTATTTAAATTCCACTGCATCGAGCAAGTAGTACGATTAGTCTCTTCCGATAGTATATGATGCGATCCTCACGCTTTGGTGATGCGTTTAAAGATTTTTCCATGTCCTTCAAGTGGTATCAGAGCAGGATTCTTAGAGCTTTTGGATATGATCCATAAACCTAATATAACTTGGGCATTTTTTGGTTATGTGATGTTTCGTTGCATTTCATTCATGCAAACATGTTTAGTGCATTTTTTCCCAGTTTAAAAGTGTTTAAAAACGATTATCACTTTGATAATAATCCACATAAAATAAGGAAATCATGGGAATTGAGTTTGTGTGATTTGGAATCTGATTGCTCAAGTTATGATCATTTCAAAAAAATGAACATGTATCCATTGTTTCTGGAATGGAGAATCTTGATGTAATTAATGATTAATTACGGTTATAAAATGCCTATAAATGGTGAATATTACTTGGATCTGTGGTGAATCAACTTAGGAAACTATGGAAACTTCCTTTGCTTGATTTGGATTTAAATTGATTGAGATATGCTAATTTTAATAAGAAGGGGTCGCTGCTGGAAATTACATATTTGATCATGAACCTTGTGATTGTCATTCAATTAAATTAATGGAAATTAATGATTAATTTACTGATATGAGATAATTATTGATGAATATTTAAAATATTTAAAGACGGTGATTATTTCCTTCAATGACATTGACCATAACCAAAACTAGATTAGATGTGATCTAGATCACAATTAGTTACATGAACCTTCCAACAAACATTGATGCTTGAATAGGATTGGGGATTTGCTTGGCAAATCTCCTTATAATGTTAATAAAAATATGGTTTGATTATTATTATATCGTATAACTTTGGTTGAAAGACCAATTATCATCTCAAGTACACAGTGATCAATTGGAATTATCATGACCTGAGGCAGATATGGTGTCTAGTAGGGGAACATTGGAGTCGTAGGTTGCTCCATGAATGGTCTGTCCCACTACCGTCGGTACTAGCCATGATAGCGGGTAAGGGAGGGATAATGTTCGAAGGTATCATGATGTATTTTTTTAATTATTAAAATTTGTATAATACGTATTTTTGAGATAATACCATCCTTTAAGTAAGAATCAAGTTTGTTAGTTGAGTGATTGGATCGATAATTGATTTAATATGATTAAATTAATTAGATCTGATTAAAATTAAAATACTGTATTATAAAGAGAGTTGTTATTTCCCTTGGAAGAATTAATTATGTGAATATGATTCATAATAATAAATTATAATTTGAACATAATATGGAGGATCACATAACTAATATCCATAGTTTCCTGTCAAGGTGGAGGATTCCATCACCAGGGATTGTATATAGGAGATGCCTATCCGAAGTGACAACTTTTGCATACATGCACATCTGGATCAGGCTCTTTGCTTCTCGAAAGAGTAAGGCTGTATGCATAGCGACCCCAATATCATGTCCTCATATTATTGGGCGATATTGGATTGTGCATATCAAGTTCTAATCATGTTGACAGTTGGTTCAATTAATGATGGGTCAACATGACCTTAGGGGTGGTGGGCCCAACTGTTAATGTCCTAATTGGAATGCAAGTTGGACTTGCAACGTTGAATGTGTTCCCGATTCTTTTTATCCGAGTTACATATTCTCATATCATTGGGATTTGGCAAAGATAAGGAAGGAGATCCCAGATATTGATTGATATATAATGGTAAGTATTTCTTACATTGAAAGTGATTAAGGGAATGAAGTTTCAATGTTGATAAGGCAAGACAACTTTGATATAAAAAATTCCTAAATCAAAGTAATATATATATACATACATATATTTATGCAAATTTCTTATTTCAGATAATTCTCATTAAACCCACTCAATACTATACTCAATAATAACTAGTAAATCATTGTGGATTGGATCCATGATCAAGATATTGTACTTGTAGTTGAACACATAATATATGTGATTGCATTGAGCAAGTTTCCTCATAATAATGAGGAATTACAATTGAATAGACAATAAGACTAAAATCCTAGGGTTTGTGTGTCTCTATAGTCTTGATCTCTCGTCGAATGTACTTTGGAAGTGAGATGTCGATGATGATCATAATTGTCAAATATTCCTTATAAAATGTAAGAAGGTGTTCTGGCATACATATGTGCTCTAGATATTTAATCATGAATGACATGGTTCACTATATTATGCAGAATGGTGGCTCAATGAGAGATGATGCACTCAAAATGTTTGAGTACCTACATGAACTAAAGTCTTTTACAGTTTAGATGGATGTAGATATGAGTATGATCGCTCTACTGTCTATATTCAAATCATTCATGAAGCTTTATAATAGTCAAATTGTAAGAATTGAATGAAGCATGTTTAAATGTTGAAATACTCTTATATTGAAATATTTTGAGTTCAACATAAGAGATCCTTTGTCTGAAACAATGGTTGTTTATAGATGAAGGGAGCGTAGTGGAAACATGGGTTTGACCCAAACAAGAAGGAAAGTCAAAGAGCTGACTGTACTTCTATGACTTCCATATGACATCCAAAGAGTGGATGAATGCCAATACTACAATAGTCAATGTATTGATAGTGTGACTATGTGGACTATCTTGGATCCTTAGAGAAGGACCCAAATAGTGCATCCGAATAATCTATATTTACATATCAATATTGAAATTGGCTTACTTATTGGATAAGATTAGAAGTCTAATAATTGTATCGCATTATTCTAATAACACTTGCAATTGGTTGCATATATATTAGAATACTAGAAATTCGATCTTAAGGTTTAATAGTCATCCATGGATATTTATGCAATGGTTGCAACAATTCTACTGGATATATAGAATTTATATTTTCAATGGGAGAGCCCTTAGTCTATGACCTAGATATTAGAATACACTCATAGTTTATTTCTAAATGTTGGAAATAAACATGAATTCTGGAATAGACCTATCATAAAGAGTTATGATGGATATATTTCAGATAGTAATCTAATATCTAGAGGAACTACTAAATTAGAATATTAAGGAAGAGTTCATTAACATTTCTAATGCTGGAAGTTAAACCTTTTAAGATCAATATGAGGATGAAGATCGTTTCACAATGATCTGGCATCAAGCCTTGAACATTTGTCTATTGATGAGATCAATAGACTAGTAAGAGATGAAGCTTTAGAATGTCTGAAATTTCAAATCTTACATACTTGCGAATATTGTATTCAAAGTAGGAAATATCCAATGCACCCTTCTCTGGGAATGGTGTTAGATGCCAAGGTCTTCAAGATCTCATACATATTGATATATGTGAATCATCTGTATCATAATAAACATTAATGATATGTGACATCATTTGATGATTATTTGTGACATGAGGTTTCTTCCCTTCACTTTAAAAAGCTTTGAAAATTTCAAAGATTTCACAATTTTAATTTAGAACCAAAGTTTGAAGGAAGATGAAATGAATTTGATCTAACCTAGGTACCGAGTACCTATTAGATGAATTCAAGGAATACCTTATGGATAAAGGAATATCATTCCTATCTCTCTCCTCCTAATACAACTAAACTCAATAGAGTTGTAGGGAGATACCATTGGATCTTGCGTGACATGATTTGATCAACGATGAATCAAAGCATAATTACCTCTTAGTTTTTAAGTATATATGTAGTAGAGACTATAATATCTATCCTTAATAAGGTTCCATGCAAGTTAAATGGAATCTAGCACCTAAGAATGCTACTTCATTAGGAAAATAAAGGATGGCATTAGATGCCTATTTTATGTCCTTGAGATTCTTAAAAGATTTCATGTCTAAGGATATGATTCTTAGAGGACGACTCTCTTGATAATCAAGACGAAAATGAAGTGAAGGAACTCATTTAATCTTGAGAAGATAATGAGGCTCCTAAAATCAGAAACTAAAAGGACAATTAAAGATGAAACACTCATACCTCTTCAAAAGTTTGAGGATGGATTCCATGTATTAGTTAAGACTGACAATGATCTTACTTCGTATTATGAAGATTCTATAGATTATGACATGGAAAGATGGAGGTTAGCAATAAAGTCGAAAGTATATTTCATATAAAAGTGTTGTATATGGACCCTCGAGGATCCACCTATATAGGTAAGACCCACTAAGGTGTAAATATATCTTCAAGAGAAAGAGGTAACCTAATGAGAAGGTAGAGATCTTTAAAGCAGGGCTTGTATCTACAAGATACACACGAAGAGAAGACATTGCTTGCAATGAGACTTGCTCTTCAGTGGCCATGCTTAAACCCATCAGGATATTTCTAACTATAGCTACACAAATTGACTATGCTATCTTCAAGATGGAAGTCAATACCTCTATGAATAACTCTTTGAGGATATTCACATGAAGTAGCCCAAAGGATTCATGATTGAGGAAAGCAAGGTGTGCAAGTTGAAGAACTCTATCTATGGATTCAAATAAGCTTCTTGTTGTTGGAACATAAGATTTGATGAAATTATAAAGGTTATGATTTCAGATAGAATCTTGATGTACCATGTGAAGCTTAGTGGGAGTACCATTGTGTTCATCATGATAAATGTAGATGATATCCAAATCATTTGAAATGATATAAGAATGGTAATGAGTGTTTTATAGGATGGCAATTCTATACCTTGAGATATGATCTCAATGATACCTCTTAGATCTTTGTTCTGAAGCTGTTCAGAAGCAAAGAGGAGAGGGTATAGGGACCACCATATTTTAGTACACCTTGGACATACTCCATTCTTGGAAAACCCAAAGAAAGGCTTCCTTTCCTTAAGAAAAGGTACAAACCTATTTAAAGGGATAACACCTCAAAGAGATGAGGAAGTGAATGCTAAAACTGCTTGCCCTTATGCATCAGTTTGAGAAACCGAGTGTATGCTAGATGTTTACAAAAGCCAGATGCCTACCATGTAGTGGGAGTAGTAAACTATTACTAATCCTACCATAGAAGTAAAATAATTGATTACAATAATAACAGTATCTTCAAAGAGGACATGACTTTCGATATAGTGATATCTAAGTCTTATAATCAAGAACTTAATACTTTACAGATAACGATCTAAAGGTCTTAACTGTAGATACCTTAGGAAATAGAGATCTCTGAGAATAAGGGTATTCTGATAAAGATAATAGAAATTATATACTGGGTATAACAATCATTGATTCGTAGTTTTGACAACACTATAACTGCTTCAAGAATGAGTATTGGTTGCATAAGACACAACATTTGCATTGGATGCGAGCACTGTTACTGAGGGATATTTGGCATAGTTTCTTCAGAACATAGTGACTAATCAGCTTACTTAGCTATTTTTCTAAATATCCTATGACTGCCACATGAGTGTGGGTCTAAAGAATATCCCATTAATGGTGCTTTGGGATAGTGGGAGATTGTTGGACTTGTGAGCCCACGATGAGCCATTATGCATGTTATTGCAAATATTATTCCCTAATCTGAAATGAAGAATAATTAATTTGCATAATAGGTCCCTTAGTACAATTAGAGTTATGTACCATGGCCATCCTAATGATCAAACTGTTGATTTATTTGTTGAATCATAGAGGCTAGTGCTTGGATGAATATCTAAAGAGTTAGATTGGGGATTCATCAAGCACCGTCAAATGATTATTGAGAGAGGTTCTCCAGTCTGAGAAGGAGATGCCAATCATTTCTCTAAAGGCTGATATCTAACCGACCTCTTTATGTACGCCCTCTACATAAGAATAGAGATTCGAAGGTGTTAGTGAGCTAGGTCAAAGATTTGACTTAATGAGATCAAGATAAACAAAGTCCTATGTCATATGCCGTCACCATATAGGCATGCATCCTCTGACCGGAGACAAATGTGTTACTATATGTATGCGTATGTACATTTGGCAGACCAATAGGTTGATGACCTAATCAAGGTCTATACACCAACGCATTGGTGTGCATACAAGGGCATATGAGGAATACCCGAGGGTGATGTGATCATAAACAATTGTATATCCATGATGCTTCCATTCCTAAGGAGTGATGAAACATGTCTGGTTTTTAGTGACTTCTCTCAATGGAGAAGTGATCTGATCTTGGTCCAAATGTTGGACATTGATCTGAATATGATTCGGATGCAATGAGAAGATTAGATTTGTGGTCTTGAATTAATAAAGCATCTATGATAGGTCTGCAAGATCTGGATTTGAGATGTAATCTCAATATCCAAGTCACTATACGTAGAACAATACAATCGCCTTGTCCTTATCTCCAAGTATATGCGGAGAAAGCACATTATTCTTAAAAGAGTTCAAGAATAATTCCATTACTGAATTAGAGCTAAGCTGTGAGAAATATATAATTAAACGTGATTTAATTAACATGAATAATGTGAATTTGATTCATATTATTTGAACACATGAGAATGATAATCCAATATAATTAAATGCGATTTAATTATTATGGATACGAATAATGTGGATATCACTATCCAATTTTATTTTTCATATATATTATAAATGTGATTTATAATATATTAGAGAGAGGCTATTGTGATTTTTATTTGTTGATTAATTATTGATGTCAATTGGATTCACATTGGACGATTAATTGAAAATATAATTTACATTTTGTTTTGGGGTGTGAATGTGATTCACATTTTTTTCCAATGACATGATTGCAATTTAGGAAGATAATTATGAATTATTTTTGTGAAATAATGTACAACAAGTGTTGTTGTAAATATTATAGATATCATGAGATAATGAGATCTCATGAGATAATGAGGAGATTGACCTGTCCCCCCTTTTAGGGTTGAGGTCAACCTTCTCCCTCTTTATCTCCAAGATTAATTGATTTGATTTGAAATTAATTTATATTTCTTTATAATTATATAAATTAAATTAATTATTGTTGTGCTTTTTTACAATAACAACATGGCTATTGAAAGAAACACAAATCAATCTCATCCATTGATTATGTGTTTTCCATGGATTGAGATCTATGGACTCCCAAAACCTTATATAAGAAGAGACACCCCTTTCTCTTCACGTTACAACAAAAATAATACAACTCTCTCTCTCTCATTCTCACGCCATGCCCCCTCTCTCTCTCCTTGAGTGGTCGTCAACTCCTTCCCAAGGTTACCGCTGTCGTCGCATCGACATTATGCTACCGCTTCGACAACTCTTGGGTCCCTATCTTCTGGTGTGTCTCACTCGTGAAGAAGATGTTCGATCTCATGAGACAAGATAAGTACATCCATTGATAGGATCAACAACTTCGATTGAAAGAAGCATGCGACTCATCTCCACGCTCGCAAGCATCTCCTCCGACGGATCGGACTTGAGACATGAGGTCTCTTTTCTTAAAGGCTCGAATACAACCACTCTATAAGAGGTATTCCTTTCTCTACTATGTGGTTGGATGAAACAATCCCAGAAGTGTTCTTGGATCATATGGTTTCATCGTTTAAAAATTTTAAATTCCTCTATGTCGAGCAACCAGTATGACTAGTCGCTTCCGATCGCATACGACATGATTCTCATGCTTCTATGATGCACTTAAGGATATTCCCATATCCTTTACCGCGAAGTTCGAATAAATATCCCCTCCCCCCAATTAATTATCTTTGATGTCAAAAAGAACCATTTAGAACACGATATTCAATGAGGTGCTAGTTCTATGGTGTATTCGAATGTGTAGAGAAAACCCACACAATACAAACACAATGCAAACCCCTTTGGAAAGTTCACCAACTTCACACGTGAGGGACGTAAAGGTTCATCCGAATAATCTTGTCTGTTTTAGCTGGTGATGAAACAATCTTTTAATATATTACTCGCAAGTGTAGTCACCTAAGGTAGTTCATGTTCTAGCCGATGGAACACACCAACCTAAAGCAAGACTTCTTCTTCTAAGGGTCAGAGGCAAGTGCTTGCAGCAATAACATGACCCTAAGAGCGAGTCCAAGCACCTAGGGCACACGTATATGAATTTTGGCTCTAATCCTTAGGGGCTACATACTAACCCACTCTATTATAGAGGTATGTACCTGTGATCCAAATGATGGCTTTATGCACCCGTAAAACAAGGTTCTTTTTATTCCAATTTTGTTTAATAAATTTGATCATTTCAATCCCAAGTCATTTGAAATTAATCTGAGCACATTAAAGCATTTCTATCATTTAATCCCAATTTATTTTTTAATCCTAAGTTATAAAACATGGGAGGGATCATAAAACGGATTGTAAACATGAAATGTTGATGCATGCTCAGAAGAAGGTATACTTACAGTGACTCCCAACACTTTGCATGTGTTATGCAAAATTGAATTTTTAAAGTTACACTTAATGCATGCAGATCGAGAAAACCACATTTAAATAATAGACTATTATCGAGAAAGAATTGAGTTCAATTTGGCTAAGTAGCATGTGTTTATATGTGTCTCATTATGATACTTAAAGATGTGTGAATCTTTTAAAGATGTGTAGCCTAAACTACAAAGAGAACATACAAATTTGAAATTACACTACCGTGTTCCCATCCTAATTTCACCATTCAAGTCGAGCCCCACCCTCATCGGAGAGTGAAACAAGTCTCAACACAAACAAGAGAAAGTCCAAGTCTGAGTACACACGTGAGTTCCCAAACAGAATCTGCTGGAAATATGCAATTACCTAATTATTACAAATTATTTACAAAAGTAAAATAAATACAAAAAATAAATTCCTAAGGACTCTAAACTCTCTCACGACTCGAATCGATCTTAAATTTAATGCAGATCTTTCAGTCGGTTTATCACTAGAAAAAGCTGGCCTCCAATGCTTCTGAGTTGCTCGACCACCTAAGCGATCACTCCATCGCATTGGGTCCCTCGCACAAAAAATAAGATTATGGTCGGAGATATATACCCAATAAAATAAAATAAAATAAATAAATAAAAAAATACAGAAAAATAATCAGATAAATGTACACAAGAAAAATCAGGAGTCAGACTACTCGGGGTGAAAAGCTTAATATCTAGATTTTCTAAAAATCAACCTAATGCCTCCCCAGTAACAGTGCCATTTGAAAACCCACAATTACCCATGCTAATTATGTGGAATTAACTTTAAATTTCATTGCATGTAGGAAATTTAGATTAATCAATATGCCTACTTGATTAATATCTAATTAAAAGTGAGCGATTAAATTTTAATTTTACATGAGCATGCCCAAGGTTGAACTAAGGGAGGCCACTAACTCCTTAGATTATTTATTAGGCGATATAGAAGCTATGTTTAGGAGAAGCATTCTTTTATATATTTTAATGCAATAAAAAGGCAAATGCAATGCGATCGAGCTAGGTTATTAAGAAATCAAGAAACTTAGTTAAATTAATTTTAATGTGAAATTAATCCAATTGAACCAAATAGTATTTTTCCAAGATACCTAATCCAATGGTGAATGTAAAATGTATTTTTTGGAATTGTTGATATTAAAATGCAACAATGAAATATGCAAACTTTTTAGGGGTTTTATGCATTTGTTCTTGCAAACAAAATGAAAAATTAATGATTTTTTTATAATGAAACATGGTGAAATGAAACTATACTAATTTATTGGAATTTTCTAACACTATATGAATTTTTTAATGGAAACAAAATGATTATGAGTACTTAATTCCCAATTAACCCACTAGTAAAAATTATCCAGAGAGCGATTTATCTCAAAATACTATTTTAACAAGCAATGCACGAGAGTTAAATTTTTTCAAAAATAATATTTATGGATTTAATTACAAATCAACTACAAAAATCGGTCATTAACTTATTTAAGGGAACGAACACCTCCTATATAGATGAAATTTGGAGAGTAATTAAAAAAAATTTAAAAGCATCATATATAAATTTGTATGTAGATTTTTTAGAGAAAAAGTTATTTAAATATGAATTTAAGACCATAAATTGGGTAAACTTAGCAATTTTCACCAAAATAAATGTAATTAGTTACCCAATACTCACAAAATTATAAAAAAATAGCCAAGAGTTAAAGATCTAATTGACTAAAACATGCTATTTTGCACTGATGAAATGATGCCAAAATACAATCCAATTTTACTCTTAAACACAAGGGTGGTCATGCAATTTATAATTTAAAATTTAACAACACAAACTATGCTCAATGTCACTTTTGGAATTATGAAGATGTATAAGGAATAAAGTGCAATTTTCACAAATAAAATAAAATAAAAAATAATCATTCTTCTTGTTCGTGGGTTCCTAGAAATGGAACCCTCGATTTGGCGACGACGGCGATGATAGTGAGAGTCGATGGCAGGAGAGCGATAGCTTGCATCATGGAAGAAGGTGAACGGGGAGCGTTGGCTCCAAGGGCTCAACCGACATACGACCAAGCTTCGGAGGGGCGTGTGGTTGGAGGAAGTCGCTCGAGGCGTCGTAGGCTGATTTGCAGAGGGTTGGATATGAACTTCGATGGACAAGGGTTCCTCTCAGTTGTCACGAATTGAGTGGAAGAGATGATCCTCACGTTCTGATGGTAAGGAAATGGTGGTGGCACGTGAGGTTCGTCAAGGGTGAGCTTCTGATCTTGGTGGTGAGGAACCAAGCCATAGGGAAGGGGAGGTTGCGATGGAAGGTGGAGGCGTGCGACGATTTGCACAATGGGAGTGCGAGGCGGATGAGGTGATGCTGTGATTGGTGTGGGGACACTGATGTGTTGACCTTGTACGGTGGTTCGATGTGAAGGAGCGGTGGAGCTCGGGGATACTGTCAGTGCGAGCGACTCACGACGGATCTGAAGAAGACTCGAACAGGAGGTGTCTGGGCTCCTCTGCTACTTGATGGTGGATAAGTATGGGCTTCGACCATAAAGAAGAAGAACGACGCTTGGGGTAAAGGGAATGCAGGGTATGAATGTGGTGATCTGACACGGTGGAGATTTGGAGAGGTCGTGGCCGCACATCATTGGAAGGGGAAGTCGATAGTGAATGAAAATGGAGAGGTGGTTCGAGAGGATGTCGAGGCATGATGGATGGTGCTCGGTGGTTGATTGAGTGGGCGGCGATTAAGGTGAGGGTAGGTGAATGCGGATGAAGGAAGATGGGAGGTGGATGATGATCGAAGTAGAACAAACATGGAAAGAAAAGTAGAGGAAAAGAAGAAAGATATGCAGAGGAGGAAGAACAAGAAGAAGGAAAAGAGAGGAGGAGAGTTACTTGAGGTAGATGAATGAGTGCCAGGGGATGGGGCATGGGATGGTCCTCGATCGTTGTACGATGCAACGACAATATGGAGCTCAGCAGTGCGTGGATGCAGCTACAATGGTGAAGACGCCTCTGCTGGACCTCAAGAAAAGATGGGTCATCCTTACTCGATGGGACTCTAGATATGTCACTTGTAGAACCTCAGAGCTGGGCCCTTCCTTCTCGAATGGCAGATGTCCCACAAAGGGGGGTAGAGCACAAAGCTTTATTGATGGTTTAGTGAGTGGTTGGCATCGCACAATGGACGTGGAGGGGAGAGGGAGGTCGTGCATTAGTGAGAGGGAGAAACGAGATGAGGTGTTCTTGCGGTTGTGGGGTGCGGTCTGTGCGCGCATATCGCACAACGAGGGGCGTGTTGTTGCCATAGGGGAATGGGTCACATAGGAGGTCAGGTGAGTGCGTGGGTTGCATGTTGAACAGAAGCAGTTACAGAGGATGAGGAGGAGAAGGTAGAGGTTGTGTAGGCTCGCGAGGGTGGAGGGCGTGGACCACGCGGGTGAAGGAAGGAGAGGGAGATGCCATGTGGCATGTGCAGGTGCTACCATGCGGTAGGGAAAAATAATGTTTAAAATAAATTAAATACAAAACAATAGATAAATAGTAATAATAATTAAATTAATAATAATTAAAATAATAAGAAAAAAGTAAATAAATAAAATAAATAATAATAATGAAAATAAATAAAGATAAAAAGAAAATAAAATAATAACAATTAAATAAACTAAAATTAAAAGGAAATAAAGTAAAAGGGGGTGACAAGTCGTCGCTCCAGGAGAAACCACCTATCGCTCCCATAGGTGGTTAAGTGCAAAATTTCCTCCTCACGTGGGACGACACGTGACGTGATGTGGCTAGGACCCAATGGCAATATCAACAAACTCTAGAGGATTCCTTGCAAATTTTACAAAATGTACAAAATATTTTATAGGATTAAAATATAAAATAAAAAGGTTTGGGGGCATGGTTAAATATGCAATTTACCCCGACTAAGGTGTGGATATACGGTCGCATGCACTTCACTTGACTACGTGGAGACCTCTCAACAATCGATGATGGTTGGGCGACGATGGCTGGGATTAGATCTTCAGATGGCAATCAACGATCAGGGTGTAGGTACATCCAATGATTGCTGATCAATCTGGCATGTAGAGGAGATCAGACGGTGGCTGCTCTTCGCCAAGAATAAGGAAGAACAACAGTGGGGGTGAACTTAGATCTTCAATTCCCTTCACTCAATGCATCTCCAGCGATGTCCATATGCTCAAATCACTCCCTTCACTGGTCTTCATTTGTAGGAAGTCTCAAAAAGCTCCGAGAAGGCTCGAAGGGGTCTTTGGAGGTCTGAAGAGCTCATGCAACCTAGACCCTCCTTGGAGTCTAAAAGCTCCTCCTGTTGGCACCTTAACTCTACATACATGCACAAAAAGATTGTTGGGTTGAGGGCAAACTGCCTCAAATCGTTAGCGGGTGGAATGGATGGCAAAAGAGGTGTGGCGAATGTCTCTGTCGAGTGGCGGAGTTGGAAATGTCGATATCCAGATCCAAGAAGGATTTGGGTGAAAGGTGGCACGTGGGGCATGGAAGAAGTGTAGGGAAACAAAGTGAGTGTCGAAGGCAGGTCGAAAACAGAGGGAAGCACCATGGAGGGTTTTATGGAGTGGGATATAACGAACTATGAAGAGGTGATTTTATGCTAAAGCGAGTAATTAAAAGCTAAATAAATGTGACAAATAAAACTATAATTAGAAATTATCTAAAAAGGGCAGAAAATAGACATTGAGCAGTGTTGGCCGCGAGATGCGGTACCTCACGACGAGGTTCGCAGAAGATGGTGGAATCTTCCTCTACTTCACTCCATGTGCCAAAGAGTTGGGTGAGCAAGCTGTCACCTTGCTCGAGCCTTGGAGCATTGAAATTTAGGGGGGGGGGCAAATTGGGAAGAGGGGATTCAAAAATTAGAGGAAGGAGGATGGCGCAGTTATGTATAGGACAGAAAGGTGGTTGGAAGATCAAGTTGGCTAGCTCGATTTAACGGAGCAATCCTCAAGGAGACGATGGTGCGTAATAGGTAGAGAATAGAGGATAAAAAGTTGAAGAAGAATCATTCCAAATCAATGATCACATTGATCAGAGAAAAACGAAAAAGGCGAGGTCAAACCACAGTCTGACAGGTCTAGGGCCTAGGTTAGACAACTGACCTAGGCCAATGGGTGGCATGATCAGATTGGTCTACGCCATCCATAAAAAGACGAAATCGAAATTAAATTCAAATATAATTCAAAATAAATTAACAAATGATTTATTTAATTTTGGTTAAAACATGAAAAATATTTGTTATTTTATGAAGTATTTATTGTCATTTTAATTTATTTTTATAACAATATATTGCAAGTTAAGCTTAGAGGGTTCATTTATAGGAATATTTACTTAAGTTAGGTAAATTTTATTTTTATTTTTATTTTGTATTTTATTATTTTATATTCATAATTTATATATTTATAAAAAAATTAAATATACAAAATTGTTTTTTATTTTATTTTTCTGATATAACATGTACACCTAAATAAATATGTACACTTATAATATATGCATAAGTATAATATATTCATCTATGTATTCTGTATACTAATTTATTTTATTATTTCTTTATTATTTTATTTTATTTCTATTTTTAATATAATATAAATAATATTTACAAGTATACAAAAATATAAAATGAATAAAAGAATAATTTCCTCTTTTATATAAATATACATGTGCACTGTATTATAGGGATCTAAAATCTAACTTTCACACCTTAACTCCAAATTAAGTGAAACCACCTTTATTAAATAGCTCATTAAAAACTATATACAATTAAAGCGATTTTGGTATATTGAGTTCATATGAAGAAGATATGGATACGAGAAGTTTTGGCATTAGAATTTTATTCCCAGTATGAAATGTACAATTTGTACTATTTTTATGTAGAGTAAATTTAATATTTTTCTACGTATTTCTATCTACAACTTTCATGTACGAAGTTTCTTTATTTGAGGTATAAATAATAAATAATAAAATAGGTCCCAAAAGGGACTTACTGAAGAATAAAACTTAAGTTTTTTATTGTGTTTTTGACCCTTATCTCCCCCTACTTTATTCCTTGTCGACCCAGTGGTGAAGATGCCTAGGTCTCGTGGTTTAGGATCATAAATAACTTTGGCATTTTGTTTTATTTTATTTTATTTCTTTTCTTTATTCTTTTATTTTGAATTTAAATAATGTATATTATATAGTATTTATACAATGAATAATGAATGCTAATTTATGAAAAATAATGTTATTTACATGTATTTCGCTATGATTTAAAGGCCAACATGAAAGAATAAAGGTGATGAAATTAAGATTCATCACCACCCTATACTTGCCTTTGCTAGTCCCTAGCGAACACTTATGTAATAAGTGCAGAAAATAAAAAAAAGGAAAAGAAATGTAAAGAACTTGGATTGATTTTAGTTCTTAAACTTGTCCTCATAAAATCAAAGTTTGGAGCTCAGTCGGACGTTTGCATTTTAGGTGCGGTCGGAACCTTATTGGGAAATGGATTTGAAACACAACAGCCTTTGAGATCCACAAAACTTTACTCAAGCCTCCTCAATAGCTAGGTCAGAATAAGTATACTAATACGCAAACCCTTATGACTATGAATCTATATTGGACAATGTGTGTGATATGTAGCTCTCCTTGGTTGAAAAGGTAAAAGTAAATCTTCTTCAACATGGTGACCCTAATTTCCCAATCCAAAAACTCTTTCCTCAAGAAGTAGGGTATTCCCTTCTAAGTTCAAGTACAACTAGCTCAAGAAGAGGAGAAGAATGGACGGTAGCCAATATAACTATCTATCCTAGGATGCCTGACCAGTATGTATAGCCAAGTCATCCGGCTGCATGCTCAAATAAATATGACTTTGAAGCTCAAGCTTGCTTATTGACTATAGAAATATATACTCTGATATGAATTTTATTTCCAATTAGTCCTGTCCTCTTTTTTGGAGATTTTTCCATTTTTTAATACTATATACAACAACATTTACATATGGACTTTTTCTTCTTGATCTAGTAGACTATCACACTTTTGAAGCATTATTGAAACCCACAACCTCTTTCTTTAGACCTCATATCTACTGGATCAGGTTGGGGTATGATGGCTACGAATGTATGACTTTCGATGTTTCCATTAGCTTGTGTCTCATGTCAGCAAATCCAACCCTTTACCATTTCAACTAGGTGAGCAAAGTGTAAGGTGAAAATGTGCAAGCTAGGTCATTATCAACAAGAATCATGCACATGTTTTGAAATACTATACTTAGGCAGTCAAGATGACACTGAACCAAGTCTCGTGATCTTAAAGAATTGAGTCTAGTAGACCTTAAGTATCTCAATTACAGTCCCTATAAGGTTCCCATGATTAAGTAGATTTAAGGTCCAAGCAAGCTCTGATCTTCAAATTTTATTTAGACTCGTTCAATTGTCAATCTCAATCCGAAAATGTAAATGCTATAAATAATGCAAGGAAAATATTTTTGTGATGTAATTCTCTTATTCTGAACATTTTATGGATTTGAAAGAGGTTTTTCAAAATTTTATGCATTTTTTGAAAATATTTTTTTAAATGTTTTTAGGATTTTTCATTTTGCAAAATATTAGGGATTTTTCAAAACAAAAAGTTTTTAAAATAGGGGGATATGTGCTGATATTTACACGATAATTCTTTTTCTTATTTACAAGAGTTAGGGTGAAGAATTTACACAAGATATTTACACATTTATAAATAATTTTTATTTACTTGAATGATGTACATAGTACTCAATACATAGTACTCAAATAATTTGAAAAAACATTCGCAAATATTTTGAAAACTTATTTTGCGAAATAATTTGACAAATAATGTTTACAAACAATTTACAAAATTTGAAAACCATTTTGCAAAGATTTTTCAAATAGTCAATATATATTTTTTTCAAACTCTTTTTACAATAATTTTCCGAATATTTGCAAATAGATTTTCAAAACATTTTATTTCCAAAAACGAAAGGAATTTTTACAAAGAAAACATTTTTATAAAGGTTGAAAATATTTAACAAAACATATTCCAAATAGTTCTCAAAGGATTTTTCAAAAAAGATTTTCAAACTATTTTTCATATATTTTGCAAAATTTTTAACCTGATTTATTAATTTGTAATATACAAAGAATTTAGGGATTTTTTACAAATATGTAACTAATTGATCCATGCTTATTTAAAATATCAAAGTGCAAGTTATGTCTAAAGTATATACAAAGTATTTATGACCCCTTATATTTAGCTTGAGCTATGTCCTCATAGATGAGAGATAAAAAGAGAGACATAACTCTTATTGAGTATTGAAAAGCCTATATTACACCGACGAAATAAAGAATGAAGAAATAAATGAATGAGAAGTCATCTGTCCCCCTATACTTAGGATGAAATATTCCTAAGTATAGCAGGTTGTATTCTACGTGCAAGGAGGTCGGGGGTGGGAATGAACAGATCACAATTCAGTTTGTCTCCCTCTATACGTAGGGTAAGATATCCCTAAGTATAGAATAGAAATATCAACATGAGAGGAGAGAGTGGAGGGGATTAATAAAATAAACCAAGAAAAGAAAATATGTGGAGAATATATGAATCATTCCCCCTATATTTAGGGTAAAAGATCCCTAAGTATAAGAAACAACAATAGTGATGCAACAGAACGAGGAATGAACACTCGGCTCATCCACTCCCTATACTTAAGACAAGTACGTCCCAAGCAAGTCAAACACAGAATGGGTTGGATGAGCAAAAACGGTAGATGTAAGGAAGTAAAATGAAAGCGAATATATAAAAAGGTGGATATACAAAGATCAAGAAGGTAGAAAGCAGACCTTCTTGCGTGATCATTAAGGAATAGATCTCACAAGGTGAGGTCGATATCAGGGTCATCAACAGAAACAAATCGATCAAGATTGTCTTGATAAAGGTCCTCAACAATCTCAAAGCAGAAAGACACGAACTGGTAAGTGGAAGTAGTGTAGTTAGGTTCAGCCTAGGATGTCTCCGCTAGGTCACAATCGAAAGGACCGAATTCCTTGATGAAAGACGTAAGGTCGAATTTGGCCTCTAAAGTCTCTACTATGTCTGCCCTCCTATCTAAAGAGTCTATAATGTAAATACCACAGATGTCATCAATGCATCGCCACTCACCAGAAGGGGGAACTCTAAGGCCTATGCTTTCCTAGTCTTCCTCACCAAAGAGGAATCCTCAGGTCTCAGTATCATCCATCAAAAAGCAAACCTCTCTAATATCAGCATCAAGGTCATAGTCCTCGGGGTCGACTAACACATGCACACTCTCATGGGATGCAGGTCTCTGGTCAGTGGTGGGTGCAATGATCAACACATGGCTCATGCTATCAAAATGGAATAGAATCTCTCTAGATCCATAATTCATAACAACTCTCTCAGAGGCAAGGAAGGTCTATCTTGGGATGATCGAAGGCTGGGGAGGAGGTCTCCATGGGCAATACAATAAAATCTACAGTGAAGCTCATGTACATAATTTGATTGACAATATATTCTAGAATACCATTTGGCCTTTTTATTGATCCATCAATAAATTAACAACTATCATAGTTTTCTTAAGAGGCCTCAAGTGAAGAGACTGTACCAGCGAGATGGGTATTATATTGATCTAAGCACCACCGTCATGGAGAGTGTGATCACAAGAATAGTTAGAAATGGTGCATCTCACAAGAGGTGTGACAATGTTCCCTTTCCTCGTATGTGGATGGTGAGTGATGGCATGTGCGATGGCCATGGGAAAAATGTGTCACTCAGATCTGCGTCGTCGCATTCTCTTTTTGGGGGAGGGCGTAGATAATTGGTTCATGACTTGGTGAAGTGGGTCCTAAATAATATCGTGAATAGCTCCCACCATTTCAGGTTCAATAAACATATTTTTTTGAGATTTTCGATCTCCTCCATACAAGAGAGAGATCAGAATCATCATCTACATAAGGATGACTAAGAGAAGTATGTACATTGTCATCCTTGGGGTCAAAGCTGGGAGCTGTGGTGAATGTGTGTGTGGGCATAGGATATGGCATGTGTGACCTCTTCCCATAAGCTGACTCAACTGTGTGTCTCTTGAAATCTTTTATAGTTTTAGGATTTTCTCATTTTTTGTATTATGAGAGATTGCAAGCTCTCATGGTTGTCCTCAAATGAATCCATGGAATTAGATGGTGAAGCAACACTATTGTTCTTATTTAGGCCAGTGATGTCATTTATCCTTGAATTCATTTGCTCCACCAACTAGGTCATGTTCTCAAGAGCAGTACCAGGTGAGCGGTATGGTAGGTGGTGGTGGTAGGTAGAACTCAAAATCTAATGCTTGAAATAGTGGATCGGGCGGATATGTACAAAAAGATGAGTAAGGAATAAAGTTTTCTTGGAAATATGGAGGTGGACCAGTTGTAGGGTACGCGGGATCCACGAAGTTCAGATAAAAATCACTCCAGTTGGCCATCTCGGAAACAAAAGAAAGAGATCGAGAGACCATGATTGTCAAATCAAGATATGCAAGAAAAAATATGCAAATGCACAGAGAGGACCGAGTATACAAAAACAATTACAAACCAATATTCACAAAACAAACCCCTCAATTTACATACTCAACACAATGAGGACTATGAAAGTTCGGTCCTTTTTTCTCAAATTTTAGAGTTAGGTGATAAACACAAAGTTGTACAAACACATAGGTAGGCCTAGGATTGGGGCACTAATCCTTAGTTTGTACACATCAAAAATAAATGCAAATACAAAGAGGGGATTATTCTCCCCAAGACAAGAATTTTTCTTTTTGATTTTAGGGTTGAGTAGAATTAGCAGTCCTATTTTATTGGTTTATTTTTTTGTATTTGTAATAAGAATATATGAACCTAACAAGGAATCAATTCCTTTTAGATCCTATTTGGTCAAAATCAAAGCGAGAGTGCGGAAAAGCAACACGAGGCGAAATCAATGATGAATGCCAACTAGAAAAGCTCAGCTCGCCTCTATCTCTCTTCATGTAAGGATGCTAAGAATATTTGAAACCTATCTATATTCTATGCGAAGCCAATAAAATTTTCCTAGAATAGTAATTGCTATTATCATGAAGAAAGAGTAGAATATCTAGAAAAGAAACCAAGGGTCTGATCTTGGAAACCTCTCGGTGCCCAACATAGTAGGTCATGCAAGCATTGCTTGTGATTTCTCATGGGTGTGGTCTCAAGTCCAAATAATCAACTATTTAATTTGACTAAATCCAAGAATAACTATAGGTACATGCAGGTCAATTAGGGCTTTGGACCTTAGTCTATCGATAAGCAATTCCTAAGCTAGGGCTTAATCACACAAACAAATAAAAATAATATAGTGAAACAAAGAAAAAATCAAAGAAAACGCAACAAAAAATGATGAGGCCCCAAGTGAACAATCACTCGAGCAATGGACCTCATGAAGTGTCATAGTCATGGAGAGTTCAAATTATTACAATTAAAGTATCTCTCACTTAAATTACAAATATACTAAAATAAAAATAAGAATGCACTGCCTTAAAAATTTCCTCAAGCTCTCTCCTGCTGCTCTATCCTATTGGCTAGGTCAGAAAGTCATCCCCTCGTTTTGGGATGCACCAAATCTCCTAGGGAATCTACCCACGATCTGCAGTCCCTCGCAACAAAATCAAGTAAGAGAAAAGGTCATACAATTCACGAATAATATAAACTAAAATAAAGAAGAAATAAAGAGACATATATACAAAAGGGATGAAACAAATAAACACATCTATAGGACATTGTTCCCCAGCAACATTGCCATTTGAAATAATGAGAGATCTAGAGGGTCGAGTCAATCCACAAGGCGGATCAACAATCGTTGAGTTGACCCCTCAAGAAAACTGCTAAATTCAATAATTTACCCACAATACAGATCAGACAATAAAAAATAAAAATGTGAAGATAAAATTTATTATAACTCTACAAATGATTGTAATAGGTGCAAGTATTGTAGAGGTCGAACACAAGGAGCAAATGGTAGATCGGGAAATTTATTTCCAAAATTTGTCCTCCTTTCTTTATTTGTCTTTTTTATACAGGTTTTTTATAGTTTTTTGGATTTTAATTTCTTTTTTTATTATTTTTATTTTTTATTTTTATATTTCTTTTTATATTTTTTTGGTTTTTAATTTCTTTTTCTATTTAATATATGATATAAGAATATACATAACTATATATGTAATATAAGATAATATATTTATATATATAAATGAAAATAATAAAAATGACGGGATAAAATATTTTTGTGTTTTATATAATTTTTCTACTACTTTTGTGATTTTTGGGGATTTTTTGCTAATTTTATATATTTTAAAGTAAAAATATCCCAAAATAGGAATAAATAAATAGTATGAATTGTTTTGGAACTAAAAGTAAATAAAGCCAAAATTTCTAAAACTATTTTTAATTAATAAAATAATAAAGGAAAGTTCAAAGATGGAAATAAATATTTTTCTTATTTTGGTTGTTTTTATAATTTTATAAAGGATTTTAGAGCTTTTTATAATTTCCTTCTTTTCTTATCTATTTTAAGTGGTTTTTGGTACGGAGTTGTAAAATATAATCATATAAAATATTTTTTTGGAATTTTTCAAAAAAGGTTTTAATCTTTTGGTATTTTAAATGCAGATAGTGGTAAAATGTGTAATTTTTTATTTTTAATAAATATCTAGGATGCCTAAAATGCAAAATCTAAAATATAACATGAATGAATATGCTAGCAGGAACTTAACCCTAATTTTTCATAACTTTTGGAGCATAGATGATATTTTTAATAAATGAGATACAAAATAAAAATTGTTGGACTAACAAGGGTTATTTTTGCAAATCGAAATAAAGTCAAGAGCTAGAGTGCAAATTACCCAAACTATTACAACTAAATTTAAAGTTTATAATCTGAATCGAAATTACAGTACCCACAGGGGGTTAAATGCAAAGTTTCCCCCTCATATGGGACCACGTTAGGTGACGTAGCCAAGACCCAACATCAATATCAATAAACTCTAGGGGGTTCCTTAAAAATTTACAAAAATATTAAACAATAAAATATTTTACAAGACTAAAATATAAAGACAAAAGTGGGGGATTGGATGTGCAATTTACCCCCACTAAGGCCCGGATCGGCGGTCATAGGCGCTTTAAACTTGACCACATGGTACATCTCAATGACCAATGACGGTTGTGCATCGATGGATTACCTCTTGAAGCGTAGTTGCGATCGAGTCTCTAAACAAAGAGACCTCCTGTCTCAAGTCCAATCCGACGGAGGAGACACTTGCGAGCGCGGGGATGAACCGCGTGCTTCTCGCAATCCATGTTGATGATCCAAGCGGTAGATCTCCTGATCTCGATACACGAGATCCGACGTCTTCTTCACGAGCGAGGCGCGCCGAAGGAGACGGAGATCCACGAGCAAACGATTGGGCAACATAACGACGACGCTGCGGTGATGGAGAACTTCTCTAGGGCATCCATGGTTGACGGCCACATGAGAGGGAGAAAGAGAGTAGACGTGTAGAGAGAAAGAAAGAGAGAGTTTTTCTCTCACTTGTTGTGTGTAAAGAAGAGCAAAGGGGTGCCTCTCCTTTTATAACATTTTGGGATCCACAGATCTCAATCCGTGTGACAACACAAATCCCATGGTTCTCATTGATTGTGTTTCTTTCAATGGCTAAGACTTATGTTGGTAAAACCAACAACAATTAATTTTATAAAAATCAAATATATATAATAAATATAATTTGATTTATATCAAATCAATCTCCCTTAGAGAAATAGGAAGGAGGCAAGCCTCCTTCCATAAAGGGGGAGGACGGCTATGAGTCCTACAAGGACTCGGTAGCCGTCCCCGCTCCTTATTAGGAAGGAGCCTCCTTTTTATATTACATGAGATTGCATTATCTCATGATTCTCTCCAATATTTGCAACAACTTTTGTTGCAAATTATTTCATAAAAAATAAATCCAATTTATTTTGTGAACATTGCAATCATACCATTGGAAATTTGTGAATCACATTCACAACCCAAAATAAAATGCAAATTACATTTTCAATTTAATGTCCAATGTGAATCCAATTCACATCAACATTTAATTAACAAATGTAAATTACAAATAGCTCTCTCTTATATATTATAAATCATATTTATAATATATATGATTAATATGGATATTACTATCCACATTATTCATATCCATGATATTAAATCATATTTAATCATCTTGGATCTCTTTTTTCTTGTTATCAAATAATATGAATCACATTCATATTACTCACATCTTTGATAATTAAATCACATTTAATTATCTCAGATAACTCTATTTATAATATGAATCAAATTCATATTACTCATAATAACTAAATCACATTTAATTATCCATTTCTCAATGCTCGGATACATATTATCAACAATGAAATTATCCTGAACCCATTCAAGGATAATGCGCTTTCTCCGCGAATACTTGGAGATAAGGACAGGGCGATGGTATTGTTCCATGTATAGTGACTTTGATATTGAGATCACATCTCAAATCCAGATCGCGGGCCTCCCATAGATGCTTGATTAAATCAAGACCGCAAATCTAATCTTCTCATTGCATCTGAATCACATTCAGATCAATGTCCAACATTTGGACTAAGATCAGATTACTTTCTCTACCGAGAGGAATCACTAAAATCCAGACCCGTTTCATCCCTCCCTAGGAATGGAAGAGTCATGGTTATACAATCGTTTATGATCACATCACCCTCAGGTATTCCCAATACCTGTACATCCTGCATACTGGAAGACTCAAAATAAACCCGAAGTATTGGATCAACTTTATACTGTCTACTTCATGGTTTTATCAGTAAGTTTCTAATTTGATCATTGGGAGTCAGTATCGATCATATACTTTCCAAAAGCATATACCTTACCTAGGTCTTGATCATATACTTTCCAAAAAGTATATATCAAACCAACAAATTCAGTCAAGCTTCCAAAGCGAGACTACCGTGCGCACGGAAATTTGATTCTTCCCAATATCTCATGAATGAGCTCATGTCTTCCAGTTCAGTAACTGAACCTGTATGATCCCTTTGAGAGATCGTATTAACTCATATGCCCTTATATGCACACAGCGCGCCGGTGTATAGACCTTGGTTAGGTCATCAACCTATTGGTCTGCCAAATGTACATACTTAAACATATAGTAACACATCTGTCTCCGGTCAGAGGATGCATGCCTGTATCGTGACAGCATACGATATAGGACTTTGGTTATCTCAATCTCGTTAAGTCAACTCTTTGACCTAACTAATCTGACACCTCCGAATCTCTATTCCTATGCAGAGGACCTGCATCAAGAGGTCGATCAGATAACAGCCTAAATGAGAAAGAATTGCCATCTCCTACTCAGCCTGGAGATCATATCTTAACAATCATTTGACGGTTCTTGATGAGTCCTCAATCTAACTCTTTAGATATTCATCCAAGCACCAACCTCTATGATTCAACAGTTGAATCAACAGCTTATGATCATTAAGATGGTCATGGTACATAACCCTAATTGTACTAAGGGACCTATTATGCCAATTATTTATTCTTCATTTCAGATCATGGAATGATATTCGCAATAACATTTATTGCATAATAGCTCGTCGTGGGCTCGCATCTCCAACAATCTCCCACTAGCCCAAAGAGCTATTAATGGGCTAATCATTTAAACCCACACTCATGTGACAATCATAGGCTATTACGAAAATAGCTAGGTAAGCTGATCAATCACTCTGTTCCCGCGAGACTACACCATGCCCTTTTACGGCACTTGCATATCCCCAGTAACAGTGCTCGCATCTGATGCGAATGTTGCCTCTTATGCAACCAATACTCAATCTTGTTGGTTATAGTGTCCTTAACACTATAGCCTAATAATTATCATAACCAGTATTTCCATAATCCTTATCAGAATACCCATATTCATGGAGATCACTATCTCTTAAGGTATCCACAGTTGAGACCTTTTAGATCTCTATCTATAAAGTCTTAAGTTTTTGAAGATAAGACTTTGAGATCACTATCTCAAAAATCTTGTCCTCTATGAAGATATTGTTTTTACTGCAATCAAGTGTTTTCTCTCCATATTAGGATTAGTAATAGTTTACTACTCCCACTGCATGGCAGGTATCTGGCTTTTGTACACATCTAGCATACACTCAGCTTCTCGTAACTAATGCACAAGTGCAAGTAGTTCTAGCATTGACTTCCTCAACTCTTTGAGGTGCTATCCCTTTAGATAGGTCAGTACCATATCTTAAGGGATGGAAGCCTTTCTTGGAATTTCCAAGAATGGAATATGTCCAAGGTGTACTACAAATGTGACAGTCCCAATATCCTCTTCTCTTTGCTTCTGAACACTTTCAGAACTAAGATCCAAGAGATATCCTTGAGATCATATCTCAAGTTATGGAATAACCAGATAATAAAACACTTATTATTATCCTTATATAATTCTAAATGATTAGGATATTATCTACATTTAGCACTATGAACACAAAGGCACTCCCACTAAGATTCACATGGCTCATCATGATTCTATCTGAAATCATAACATTTATAATCTCATCAAATCTTATGGTCAAACTTCAAGAAGCTTATTTGAGTCCATATATGGATTCCTTAGCTTGCACACCTTGCTTTCCTCAACCATGAAGCCCTGGGGCTACTTCATGTGAATATCCTCAGAGAGGTATTCATAAAGGAATGCAATCTTGATTTCTTTCTCTTGAAGATCCATTTACACCTATATGGGTCTTACCCATATAGGTGGTGTGACGACCCTCCTCAGGGATCCAGATACTCAACAATACACTTTCACAACATATAATTCTACATTCAAAATACCAAGTTGTAACAACCATGCATGAGAACAGTAGAGAAAGAAGAACTGCATTTTTTCATTCCATTCATACATCATGTCCGCAAAAAGAATATTGTTGTACATTGCCATACAGAAATAGCCACATGGATAGATACATCCTTTGGTCTCTCAAAATATAAGTACATTTACAAAAACAAAGAGCGGGAATTCAACTATACCGCAAAACAGTGCTGCAACAAGTCAACTACAACCGCTTACTGCTGCGGCTGCTGCTCCTGTAAACCTGCCGAGTTCACGTAAATAGGTTTATGAGCAAAGCGCCCAATACGGATATGAAACCACTAGAAAGCTAACAGAAAGTATACCAAAAGCGTTTGTGAAAAATCACAAAGTATAAACAACTTTCTTATTTCCAACATCCACTAAGAAATGACACCTCACAAAGAACAATCATCCCATGCAAGAGACTTGTAACAACTTGACTTATAGATCCAAACCACCAATACTAACTTATAAGAGAATAGGACATGCTAGAAAAATAATCTAAGTCCACATTCTAACAATCGGGTTCACGACAGAAGGGCAGGATTTGATTCAACACATTTGATCCTGGCCAATCGTTACTAATTAAATAGTTTTACGGCTTTTTATTTAATAAGAGTCGGTGTCTTTCCTCACAAAGGTGCATCCGGGTACTTATACGTGGGGCCAACACCTATAAGTACCTAGATGTCACGTTAGTAAGGAAAGATGAGCTTGGATTGTAGTTTAGTGTTGCTTAAGGACACCACTCACACCCCCTGTTAGTAGCACCCGTCTCAAGAGGATCACATAGAGCCCATAGGCCTCATCGCCAGGCGGAGAACACACAGAACAAAAGCGCAACACAAAGCACAAGGCGCAAACCCACTCGACGTCATGGCAGAAAAATCACTAAGACGCCAAAAAAGCACTAAGCAGTGCACAAAGCACATAGTGAGCTAAAGCAGCATTAATCTCTCGACCGGATTATTTACGGTTGTCCAAAACTCTATCCGAGTTTCCAAGGAGGCATGCTTCTCCTTGGAGATATACTTCTCTTCCGTATTAAGCTTAATACTCGGAATGGTTCATAAAAGATCACTTTGGCACTTAGTGTTGAATAACTCTATTTCCATGGCTATTCACCAATCTCATGACATAAGCATATAAATCGAGTCACTAAGTTAAAAGTAGTTTCTATAGAGGATCTAAGTTACTAAAGCCTCTAACCCACCAAAGCGATGTAAATCCACACACAAAATTAAGAAAAGAACAAGCTGCTTAATATAAATAAATATGAGTAAGAGTACAATCCATCAACCAAAAGTCGTAACAATTCAGAGAGATCAGGATGTGCATTTGTTCAAATAGGGAAAAAGAATTTCAAAATGAATCAAACTACGAAGGATCCAAGTAGTAACAATTTAATATAACAATCTGAATTCTACATCAAATCACCTAAGTAGGAACTGCAGAACCTCCTGTCTTGTTCAAAAAGACCACTTAGAGTCAAGCTCTTGATCAAATTTCTCCTCTGTCTTGTTCAAAAAGACCACTTAGAGTCAAGTTCTTGATCAAATTTCAACATCACCCTGTTGAATTGTAACTTTCTCTCAATTGCTTATATGGGATTGAACACACGTGTCCTGTACACTGCATGAATCTTGGAAAGTATCTTATTCCCTAATCAACTCAGCCCTTCATTACTCTTGACAGTACTAAAAATATTGTTGCCAAGGCATGCCCTTACAAAAAAGAGAGCAGGAAAAAAAACTAAGACTAAAACCTTACCCATTGCATTAAGGTTCCTTTTCATAAGTAATTCAGTACTCGTTCAGCTAAGCATTACCCGGAGATTCAGAATCTTCTATCTATAAATTTAAGCCTCCTATCAATTCCTTCATTATTGCGTAAACCAAAGCAATGTTCTCTACAAATACTAATATTGAGATAACTCTTCTTTGCATGCCCTGGTGGTTCATTCACAGCCATGTTATAAACATACAAGACTATGTATGGGCACTTGGTCACTAGTCAAACTTGATAATCAAAGGACCTCACTATAGCCACAAAGCACTCAAACGTGCCCTTTACAAGTGGACAACTAATACAGAATATCTCTGGAGAATCCCCAACGGATTATAGTTCCCAAAATAAGAGATATTATAGATGAGTAAATTTTTGAAGCCAACACCTATGATTGCCGTGACATCAAAGAAAATCCTAAAACGATGACTAGTTATATATATAGTCAACTTCCAACATTCACACATGCAGGTGACTGTCATTATCCAGATAATCCAACGCATCCGGTAAAAACATTGGGAGTATGTAACTAATAGGGATATGATCGCACATCGACGTTAACTACTGAGCAATGAGCAATGCCATTAATGCATCTTTGGCTGAAAAGATTGCGATCCAGATGCTTCATGCAAAGAGTAATCAGAACATTTTCACACGGTAGACCAACTATGATATCTGAAAGGAGAGAAATAAGCACTCACCGTGTCTGTAAACATAACCAAATTTCATAAATAGCATGCACATTATCTCAAAGCACCATCAGATCTTTCTTTGTTAAACTGGAGGCTGGATTGTGTGTAGGGATGGAAAGGGGTGTAGCTGTATGCACAAATCCGAGATGATACGACCGAACCAATAGATCCACCCAAGGAGCCCTAACATCCAACTTGATGGAAATGAAAGTGCGGAAAACAACAGCAAGAGGGAGATCCGTACCCCACGGAGGTGAGAACGAGTTCCCCGCAGTGAGATCTTCGCACTGGTGCCTTCAGCTTTGCGTTTGGATGGTTTCGACGAACTCCGACGACTTCGGCGGCTCTCCGGCATGCTCCGGGGCGAAGCTCCGGTGGCTTGGGAGAGGGGAAAAGAGGTCTGGTCGACCTAGCCTGGGCTTAGCCTCCTTTTATACCCGATTTCGGTTAAACGGATCCGGGTTCGGATCCGGATTCGGTTTCTGACCCATGGTAGTAAAATGATCATATCTCCCTCATCCGATGTCGGATTTGAACGTTCTTGGACTCGTTGGAAAGATATCGACGAGAACTATGCGATGGAATCCTAATTTGAATTTTTTGGGCTCTGGGTAATTACAGATTTTACAATTTAGTCCAGATTCAGTAATTTTTGCAATTTAGTCCCTATTCGGGGTTCGGAGTTTTACATCATAAAAATCTCAAAGGAAGTCTCGTCCTCGAGACTTGATGTGTGATCCTACTAGTCTCGTAATCACGTGGTCTATAAAAATCTCAAAGAAAAAGACGAACCCATAAAAATCTTAAAGAGAGCTAAGCTCGGGGTTTCGGACTTCTATACTAGTGAGCAAGCGAGGCAACTTATCTCTGATATCGGTTCGTGGATTTCCAACACAAAACAAAAAGCAAGGTTGAAGAAATTGTGAAATAAAATTCTATATATAATAACCATACCTCGGACAACTGAAACGGAGGCAGGGGCCTGCTCTTGACTAATGGCATTCAACTGCCCTCGTTGTGCCTGCGTATATCCGGGTTCTGCTGCACTATATGTCTGATGAGGGGTACCCGAACCACTAGCACGCTGGGGACACTGTGCTATGAAATGACCAGGCTGACGACAATAGAAACACACTCGTGGTGAGAACGATCCTCCAGAAACCATATTGTCCCCTCGCGAGTTGTGGCTCTGTTGGTGTATGGGAAGTCGGGAAGATGACGCACCATGGCTAGCCAAAGCTCGTCCCAAAGTGTGAGATGAAGTAGAACCTGTGGTAGTTGGGGCTGTTGCAAATGGATGGAAACGATGATTTCTGCGAGAACGGAGAGAATCTTGATGCGATGTTCTTTTGTATTGTTCAGTATGGGACTGTGTCTGTCCTACAAGATGTCGTCTCAGGGTAGCCTCCCTCTTTGTCACCTTCGCTGTCACCTCCTTGATAGAGGTGATATCCAAGGTAGACAAACGGTCATGTACTTCCTCTCTCATACCATGGATGAACTTCTGCAAGTTCTCTCGTGGGTAGGCTGTAGTGGCAGGAGAGTGGCGTGCAAGTTCCGTATAGCGGATCAAATACTCTTGAGCGGTCATGGAACCCTGTTTCAGCTCTGCAAACTCTCTCCTTCGCTCTTCAACCCAATGGTCTTGATAGAACTCTTCGCGAAACTCGTCCACGAATACATCCCAAGTAATCGGCTCTGTAAGGTGCTCCTTGATGGCATTCCACCATCTTTCAGCATATCCAGCCAATGAAAATTCCGCAAAAGTAAGCCAACTATCTGCTGGAGCATGGATAATACATAACACCTTTGAGACATGCTCCATCCACAACTCCGCATCAACAGGTGTAGTGGTACCAAGGAATTGTGGTACCTGGGATCTCTGGTAGGCAGCGTAAGTAGTATGATGCTTCTGCAAAGCATCTAGATCCTCATCTTGTTCTGGATCTAGGGATGGCATTGGATGTACGCTGGACTCTTCCTTTGAAGGTCTGTAGGAGGGGTCAGACTGCTCTTGGAGCCTCTGCTCTAGCTGCTCCTGGCGTTGCTGGATGCCCTGAACGGCCTGAACCAGCAGGGCCAACTGCTGCATCATATCAGGGTCAACTCGTGGCGGCATGGTCCTGCACGAGAACCATAACATTAATATTTTTGTACCTTTGAGAGACATGTGGACATGTAACTAAATCTACTAGTCTCCTGGGATTCATGTAGGCTCAAGATCCATACACTATCCGTATTTCGAATACCACATAAGAATCATATTTGTGAAGTATATTAGAGTATCATTGCTCTGATACCATGCTGTGACGCCCCCAGGGTCCAGATACTCAGCAATACACTTTCACAACATACAATTCTACATTCGAAATACCAACTTGTAACAACCATGTAGGAGAACAGTAGAGAAAGAAGAACTGTATTTTTCATTTTTTTTTCATTCCATTCATACATCATGTCCGCAAAAAGAATATTGTTGTACATTGCCATACAAAAATAGCCACATGGATAGATACATCCTTTGGTCTCTCAAAATATAAGTACAGGTACAAAAACAAAGAGTGAGAATTCAACGATACCACAAAACAGTGCTGCAACAAGTCAACTACAACCGCTTACTGCTGCGGCTGCTGCTCCTGTAAACCTGTCGAGTTCACGCAAATAGGTTTATGAGCAAAGCGTCCAATACGGATATGAAACCTCTAGAAAGCTAACAGAAAGTGTACCAAAAGCGTTTGTGAAAAATCACAAAGTATAAACAACTTTCTTATTTCCAACATCCACTAAGAAATGACACCTCACAAAGAACAATCATCCCAAGCAAGAGACTTGTAACAACTTGACTTATAGATCCAAACCACCAATACTAACTTATAAGAGAGTAGGACATGCTAGAAAAATAATCTAAGTTCACATTCTAACAATCGGGTTCACGACAGAAGGGCAGGATTTGATTCAACACATTTGATCCTGGCCAATCGTTACTAATTAAATAGTTTTACGGCTTTTTATTTAATAAGAGTCAGTGTCTTTCCTCACAAAGGTGCATCCGGGTACATCTTCGTGGGGCCAACACCTATAAGTACCTAGATGTCACGTCTGTAAGGAAAGATGCGCTTGGACTGTAGTTTAATGCTGCTTAAGGACACCACTCACACCCCCTGTTAGTAGCACCCGTCTCAAGAGGATCACATAGAGCCCATAGGCCTCATCGCCAGGCGGAGAACAAATAGAACAAAAGCGCAACACAAAGCACAAGGTGCAAACCCACTCGACGCCATGGCAGAAAAATCACTAAGACGCCAAAAGAAGCACCAAGCAGTGCACAAAGCACATAGTAAGCTAAAGCAGCATTAATCTCTCGAACGGATTATTTAAGGTTGTCCAAAACTCTATCCGAGTTTCCAAGGAGGCATGCTTCTCCTTGGAGATATACTTCTCTTCCGTATTAAGCTTAATACTCGGATTGGTTCATAAAAGATCACTTTGGCACTTAGTGTTGAATAACTGTATTTCCATGGCTATTCACCAATCTCATGACATAAGCATATAAATCGAGTCACTAAGTTAAAAGTAGTTTCTATAGAGGATCTAAGTTACTAAAGCCTCTAACCCACCAAATCAATTTAAAATCCACACACAAAATTAAGAAAAGAACAAGCTGCTTAATATAAATAAATATGAGTAAGAGTACGATCCATCAACCAAAAGTCGTAACAATTCAGAGAGATCAGGATGTGCATTTGTTCAAATAGGGAAAAAATTTCAAAATGAATCAAACTACGAAGGATCCAAGTAGTAACAATTTAATATAACAATCTGAATTCTACATCAAATCAACTAAGTAGGAACTGCAGAACCTCCTCTGTCTTGTTCAAAAAGACCACTTAGAGTCAAGTTCTTGATCAAATTTCTCCTCTGTCTTGTTCAAAAAGACCACTTAGAGTCAAGTTCTTGATCAAATTTCAACATCACCCTGTTGAATTGTAACTTTCTCTCAATTGCTTATATGGGATTGAACACACATGTCCTGTACACTGCATGAATCTTGGAAAGTATCTTATTCCCCAATCAACTCAGCCCTTCATTACTCTTGACAGTACTAAAAATATAGTTGCCAAGGCATGCCCTTACAAAACAGAGAGCAGGAAAAAAAACTAAGACTAAAACCTTACCCATTGCATTAATGTTACTTTTCATAAGTAATTCAATACTCGTTAAGCTAAGCATTACCCGGAGATTCAGAATCTTCTATCTATAAATTTAAGCCTCCTATCAATTCCTTCGTTATTGCGTAAACCAAAGCAATGTTCTCTACAAATACTAGATATTGAGATAACTCTTCTTTGCATGCCCTGGTGGTTCATTCACAGCCACGTTATAAACATACAAGACCATGTATGGGCACTTGGTCACTAGTCAAATTTGATAATCGAAGGACCTCACTATAGCCACAAAGCACTCAAACGTGCCCTTTACAAGTGGACAGCTAATACATAATATCTCTGGAGAATCCCCAACGGATTATAGTTCCCAAAATAAGGGATATTATAGACGAGTAAGTTTTTAAAGCCAACACCTATGATTGCCGTGACATCAAAGAAAATCCTAAAACGATGACTAGTTATATATATAGTCAACTTCCAACATTCACACATGCAGGTGACTGTCATAATCCAGATAATCCAACGCATCCGGTAAAAACATTGGGAGTATGTAACTAATAGGGCTATGATCGCACATCGACGTTAACTACTGAGCAATGAGCAATGCCATTAATGCGTCTTTGGCTGAAAAGATTGCGATCCAGATGCTTCATGCAAAGAGTAATCAGAACATTTTCACACGGTAGACCAACTATGATATCTGAAAGGAGAGAAATAAGCACTCACCGTGTCTGTAAACATAACCAAATTTCATAAATAGCATGCACATTATCTCAAAGCACCATCAGATCTTTCTTTGTTAAACTGGAGGCTGGATTGTGTGTAGGGATGGAAAGGGGTGTAGCTGTATGCACAAATCCGAGATGATACGACCGAACCAATAGATCCACCCAAGGAGCCCTAACATCCAACCTGATGGAAATGAAAGTGCGGAAAACAACAGCAAGAGGGAGATCCGTACACTACGGAGGTGAGAACGAGTTCCCCGCAGTGAGATCTTCGCACTGGTGCCTTCAGCTTCGTGTTTGGATGGTTTTGACGAACTCCGACGACTTCGGCGGCTCTCCGGCGGGGCGAAGCTCCGGTGGCTTGGGAGAGGGGAAAAGAGGTCTGGTCGACCTAGCCTGGGCTTAGCCTCCTTTTATACCCGATTTCGGTTAAACAGATCCGGGTTCGGATCCGGATTCGGTTTCTGACCCATGGTAGTAAAATGACCATATCTCCCTCATCCAATGTCGGATTTGAACGTTCTTAGACTCGTTGGAAAGATATCGACGAGAACTATGCGATGGAATCCTAATTTGAATTTTTTGGGTTTGGGTAAATACAGATTTTGCAATTTAGTCCAGATTCAGTAATTTTTGCAATTTAGTCTCTATTCGGGTTTCAGAGTTTTACAGGTGGATCCTCGAGGGTCCATATACAACACTTGTATATGAAGTCTGCTCTAGACTTTCATTGCTAAAATCTATCTTTCCATGTTATGATCCTTAGGATTTTTATCACATGAAATCCGATCACTGACACATGGAGCACATCCTCAAACTCATTTGAAGAAGTATTAGTGTTTCATCTTTAATTGTCCTTTTAGTTCCCGATTTTAGGAGCTTCATTATCTTCTCAAGATTAAATGAGTTCGTACACTTCATTTTTATCTTGATTCTCAAGAGAGCCATCCTCTAAGAATCACATTCTCAGAGATGAGATCTTTTAAGAATCTCAAGGTTATAAAGTAGGTATCCAATACCATCCTTTATTTTCCTAATGAAGTTGCACTCTCTAGTGGTCAATTCTAGCTTACTTGAGGCTTGATGCTAGATCATTGTCAAATGATCTTCATCCTCCTATTGATCTTAAGGTTTAATTTCAGTATTTAGAAATGTTAATGAACCATTCATCAATTTTCTAATTTAGTGGAGTCCACTAGATTTTAGGTTACTATATGAAAATATCTCCATCATAACTCTTTATGATAGATTTATTACAGAATTTATGTTTATTTCCAATATTTAAAAAAAAAACAATGAGTGTATTCTAATATCTAGGTCATAGAGACATTCTCAAATACTAAGGGCTCTCCCACTGAAATTATGAAGCCTTTCAATCCAATAGAGATTGTTGCAACAATTGCATCAATATCTATGTGGATGACTATAAGCCTTAAGATCAAATTTTCTAGTCTTCTAAAACATATGCAACCCACTATAGAAGATTGAGATGCAATTACAAGACTTTATCTTATTCAATAAACAAGTCAATATCAATGATTTATGTAGATTATTCTGATGCTCTATCCGAGTCCTTCTCTAAGGATTCTAGACATACTTGATAGTCATACTATCAACACATCAACTTATTGCAGTATTGACATTCATCCAACTCTTTGGATGTCATATGGAAGTCATAGAAGTACAATCAACTTTTTGACTATACTTCTTACTTGGGTCCAACCCATGCTTCCACTGTGCTCCCTTTATCTATGAACAACCATTGCTTAAGACTAAGGATCTCTTATGTTAAATTCAAAAGAATTCAATGTAAGAGCATTTCAACATTTATACATGCTTCATTAAATTCATACAATATGAATATTATGCAGCTTCATGAATGACTAGAGTATAGACAATAGAATAATGACACTCATCATGTCTACATCCATCTAGACTCTTAAAACAGTGGTTCAGGTAGGTATTCAAACATTCTGAATACATCATCTCTAATAGAGCCACCATTCTGCATGATGCAGTGAACCATCTCAATCACGATAAATGTCAACAGCACATATGTATGCCAGAATATCTTCTTAGATTTTTATAAGGATTATTTGACAATTACGATCATTATCGACATGTCACTTCCAAGGTACATTCGATAAGAGATCAAGACTATAGAGACATACAAATCCTAGGGTTGTATATCTACTGTCTATTTAATTGTCATTCCTCATTATTATGAGGAAACTTGCATATTGCAACCTCATACATTATGTGTCCAACTGCAAGTACAATATCTGGATCATGAGTCCAATCCATGATATTTTACTGGTTATTATTGAGTATAACATTGAGTGGGTTTAATGAAGGATTATCTGAAATAAGAAATTTGCATAAGTGTATATATATATACACATATTTTATGTTGATTTAGGGATTTTTTTATCAAAGTTGTCTTGCCTTGTCAACACTGAAAGTTCATTCCCTTAATAACTTTCAATGTAAGAGATATACTTACCATTATATATCAAGCAAGATCTAGGATCTCCTTCCTTATCTTTGTTGCATCCCAATAATATGAGAACCTACAACTCGAATAAAAAGAAGCGGGAACACATTCCGCCTTGCAAGTCAACTTGCATTTCTCAATTCGATCTTTAACACCCGGGCCCACCACCACTAAGGCAATGTTGACCCGTCATTAATTGAACCAACCATCAACAGGAATACAACTCGCTATGCGCAATCCAATATCGCCCCAATAATATGAGGACCCGATATTGGGGTCACTACGCATACGTCCTTACTCTTTCGAGAAGTGAAGAGCCCGATCCAGATGCGCTTGCATACAGGAGCTGTCACTTCGGACATGCGTCTCCTGCATACAATCCCTGGCAATGGAACCCTCCTCCTTGACGAGAGACCATGGATGTCACTTATATGATCCTCCACATCATATTCAAATTCTAATTAATCATTATGAATCATATTCATTATGATTAATTCTTCCAAGAGAAATTACATCTCTATTTATAATAGAGTGTTTTAATTTTAATTGGATTCCAACTAATCTAATGATATTAAATTAATGATCCAATTAATATCCAACAAACATTTTTAATTGTTACGTGAATTATGGTATTATCTCAAATACGTATTATTTCGAATTTTAATAATTAAAAATACATCATGATTTCTTAAGCATTATACTAACCCTACCCGTTGTCATGGCCAGTACCGATGGGAGTATGACGTATCACATACGTTACAACCCACTACCCCAATGCTCTCCGACTAGACACCATATCCACCTCGGGAAAGGATAATGCAAAATAGATCACTTTGTACTTGAGATGATCATTGGTTCCTCAACCAAAATTATACCATATAATAATAATCAAAACAATTTTGATTAACATTATAATGAGATTTGCTAAACAAATCCCAAATCCTACTCAAGCAACATGTTTGTTGGAATATAGATCATGTCGATCATGTAACCAATTAGTGATCTAGATCACATCTAATCAAATATTGGTTAAGGCAATGTCATTTAAGGAAATAATTATCATCAAATATTTCACAAATATTTATGCACAATTATTCCATGAAATTAAACAATTTAATTTCACTAATTGATTAAATGACAATCACTAGGTTCTTGATTAGGAAAGTATTTCCAGCAGTGACCCTCACTTACTAAAAATACCATATCTCAATCAATTTAAATCCAAGTTAAGCAAAGTAAGTTCCTAAAGTTTGCTAATTTTATTTACAATAGAACCTAAGTAATTTGCATGCATTTCAAGACGTTTCAAATCCGCAATTAACGTCTTAATTACGTTGAGATTCGCAGTTCCCGAAACTGTGGATACATGTTCACTAAAGTGAGCATAACTTGAGCAAACGGAATCGAAATCACGTAAACTCAGATCCTACGATTTCCTTATTTAATGAAGAACAAAATACAATTATTATTTTTGTGTTTAAACAATTTAAACAGTGCCGAAAATAATCTCAAAATAGAGATGCGAAAATGAAATGCTAGAAAACTTTCGCAAACCCTAATGAACCCAAGTCGTCCTCGGTTAATGAATCATATCCAAAAACACCGACATAAGGCTCTGATACCACTTGAAGGATGTGGTATAATCTTCAAGTGCATCATGGAAGCGTGAGCGTCGTATCGAATACGACGAAGAACGACTAGTCGCACTAGTTGTTCTGTGCAACGGAAATTAAAAAATTTTATGCGACGAAATCACATGATCCAAGAACACTTCTCGGATCATTTAGTAGAAAGCACAAACAAGTAATAGGATTACCTCTTGAAGCGTAGTTGCGAACGAGTCTCTAAACAAAGAGACCTCCTATCTCAAGTTCGATCCGACGGAGGAGATGCTTGCGAGCGCGGGGATGAACCGCGTGCTTCTCGCAATCCATGTTGATGCTCCAAGCGGTGGATCTCCTGATCTCGACACACAAGATCTGACGTCTTCTTCACGAGCGAGGCACACTGAAGGAGACAGAGATCCACGAGCAAACGATCGGGCAACATAACGACGACGCTGCGACGATGGAGAACCTCTCTAGGGCATCCACGGTGGACGACCACATGAGAGGGAGAAAGAGAGTAGACGTGTAGAGAGAAAGAAAGAGAGAGAGTTTTTGTCTCACTTGTTGTGTGTAAAGAAGAGCAAAGGAGTGCCTCTCCTTTTATAACATTGTGGGATCCATGGATCTCAATCCGTGTGACAACACAAATCAAATGGTTCTCATTGATTGTGTTTCTTTCAATGGCTAAGATTTATGTTGGTAAAACCAACAACAATTAATTCAATAAAAATCAAATATATAATAAATATAACTTGATTTATATCAAATCAATCTCCATTGAAGAAATAGGAAGGAGGCAAGCCTCCTTCCATAAAGGGGGGAGGACGACTATGAGTCCTACAAGGACTTAGTAGCTGTCCCCGCTCCTTATTAGGAAGGGAGCCTCCTTTCTATATTACATGAGATTGCATTATCTCATGATTCTCTCCAATATTTGCAACAACTTTTGTTGCAGATTATTTCTCAAAATAAATCCAATTTATTTTGTGATCATTGCAATCATGCCATTGGAAATTTGTGAATCACATTCACAACCCAAAATAAAATGTAAATTACATTTTCAATTTAATGTGCAATGTGAATCCAATTCACATCAACATTTAATTAACAAATGTAAATTACAAATAGCTCTCTCTTATATATTATAAATCATATTTATAATATATATAATTAATATGGATATTGCTATCCACATTATTCATATCCATGATAAACTAATCATATTTAATCATCTTGGATCTCTTTTTTCTTGTTCTCAAATAATATGAATCACATTCATATTACTCACATCTTTGATAATTAAATCACATTTATTTATCTCAGATAACTCTGTTTATAATATGAATCAAATTCATATTACTCATGATAATTAAATCACATTTAAATATCCATTTCTCAGTGCTTGGGTACATATTATCAACAATGAAATTATCCTGAGCCCATTCAAGGATAATGCACTTTCTCCGCGAATACTTGGAGATAAGGACAGGGCGATTGTATTGTTCCACATATTGTGACTTGGATATTGAGATCACATCTCAAATCCAGATCGCGGGCCTCCCATAGATGCTTGATTAAATCAAGACCGCAAATCTAATCTTCTCATTGCATCTGAATCACATTCAGATCAATGTCCAACATTTGGACTAAGATCAGATTATTTCTCTATCGAGAGGAGTCACTAAAATCCAGACCCGTTTCATCACTCCCTAGGAATGGAAGTGTCATGGTTATACAATCGTTTATGATCACATCACCCTCAGGTATTCTCAATACCTGTACATCCTGCATACTGGAAGACTCAAAATAAACCCGAAGTATTGGATCATTTATACTGTCTACTTCATGGTTTTATTAGTAAGTTTCTCATTTGATCATTGGGAGTCAGTATCGATCATATACTTTCCAAAATCATATACCATACCTAGGTATTGATCATATACTTTCCAAAAGTATATATAAAACCAACAAATTCTGTCAAGCTTCCAAAGCGAGACGACCGTGCACACGAAATTTGATTCCTCCCAATATCTCATGAGTGAGCTCATGTCTTCCGGTTCAGTAACTGAACCTGTATGATCCCTTTGAGAGATCGTATTACTCATATGCCCTTATATGCACACCAACGCGCCGGTGTATAGACCTTGGTTAGGTCATCAACCTATTGGTTTGCCAAATGTACATACCCAAACATATAGTAACACATCTGTCTCCGGTCAAAGGATGCATGCCTGTATCATGACAGCATACGATATAGGACTTCGGTTATCTCGATCTCGTTAAGTCAACTCTTTGACCTAACTAATCTGATACCTCTGAATCTCTATTCCTATGCAGAGGACCTGCATCAAGAGGTCGGTCAGATATCAACCTAAATGAGAAAGAATTGCCATCTCCTACTCAGGCTGGAGATCATCTCTTAACAATCATTTGACGGTGCTTGATGAGTCCTCAATCTAACTCTTTAGATATTCATCCAATCACCAGCCTCTATGATTCAACAATTGAATCAACAGTTGTATGATCATTAAGATGGCCATGGTACATAACCCTAATTGTACTAAGGGACCTATTATGCCAATTATTTATTCTTCATTTCAGATCAAGGAATGATATTTGCAATAACATTTATTGCATAATGGCTCGTCGTGGGCTTGCATGTCCAACGACTAGATCTCTTGGTGATGATCATCAGTCTGGGTGTTGGCGTATCCAACGACTGTTGATCAATCTGGCACTTGGAGGAGATCAGACGGTGGCTGCTCTTCACCAAGAACAAGGAAGAACGACGATGGAGATGAAATTCGATCTTCGATTCCCTCTGACATAATGCTTCTCTGGTGATGTCCAGATGCTCAAATTGTTCCCCTCATAGGTCTTCGTTTGCAGGAGGTCTCAAAAAGCTTCGGGAGGCTCGGAGGGGTCCTTGGAAGTCTGAAAAGGTTAGGCGACATGGGACCCTCCCGATTCCAGAATCCCTCATGCTAGCACTTTAGCTATAGATACATGCATAAAAAGATTTCTATATCGAGGGAAAACTGCCTCGTCCCGTTAGCGGGTGGAATGGACGGAAAAATGAGGTATGGCGAACGTTTTCGGTGAGCAGTAGAGTTGGAGATGTCGATCTCCAGATCCATGAAGGATCTGGTGAATAGTGGCACATGGGAGTGTAAGAATTTTAGGGAAATGAAATGAGGCGGGTTAGAAATAGAGGGAAGGACTGTGGAGGGTTCGTTGGATTGGGATTCAATGAACTATGAAGAGGTGATTTTTATACTAATGTGAATAACTAAAAGCTAAACTATATGTGGGAAATAAAACTAGAACTTATCTAAAAAGGGCGGAAAATAGACCTCGAGCGACGTCGGTTGTGAGATGGGGTAGCTCACAATGAGGTTCACCGGAGATGGTGGAATCTTCCTCTACTTCACTCCTCCACACGCCAAAGAGATGGATGAGTGAGCTGTCACATCTCTCGAGCCTTATAGCACTGAAATGGGGTGAAGAATTGGAAAGAGGGGATTCAAAAATTCAATGAAAATGGAGGGTGCAGTTATGTATAGGCGAGCAAGGTGACTGGAAGATCGAGGTGGCTAGCTCGATTCAGCGAAACAATCCTTGAGGAGATGATGACGTGTGATAGGCGGAGAACCAGGAGAAGAAGTCGAAGAAGAATCATTCAAAATCAATGATCACATCGATTAGAGAAAAAGGAGAAGGCAAGATCAAATTGTAGTTTGACAGGGCTAGGGCTTGGGTCAGACAGTTGACCTAGGTCAACGGGCATGACCTGATTGGTCCACATCACATGCAAAATGGTAAAACCAAAATTAAATTCGAAGATAATTTAAAATAAATTAATAAATGATTTATTAAATTTTTGGTTAAGAAATGAAAAGTATTTATTAATTATGTAGTATTTTATTGTGATTTTTATTTATTTTTATGACTTAAGTTATTACAAGTTACTTTTTGAGAGTTCATTTATAGGTATGTTTACCTAAGTTTGGTGTATTTTATTTTTATTTTTATTTTGTATTTCATTATTTTATATACATAATTTATATATTTATAACAAATTTAAATATACACATTTATTTTTTTATTTTATTTTTATAAAATAATATGTATACTTAAATAAATATGTATACTTATTATATAGGTATAACTGTAGTATATTCATCTATGTATTTTGTATACTATTTTATTTTATTATTTTCTTAATCGTTTTATTTTATTTTCATATTTTTAATGGAATATTAATAATATTTATAAAGTTACATAAATACAAAATGAATAAAAGAATAAAAGAATATATTCCCCTTTTATTTATTTACATGTATATTGTACAATAGGGGTCCAAAACCTAACTTTGACATATTAACTCCAAATTAAGTGAAACCACCTTCATAAAATAGATTATTAAAAGTTATATACAATTAAAGGTGATTTTGGTACATTTAGATTCATATGGAGAAGATATGGGTATGAGAAGTTTTGATTTTGGAATTTTATTCTTAGTATAAAATGTACAATTTTGTATTATTTTTGTGTAAAGTAAATTTTATATTTTTTGACATATTTTTATCAAAAACTTTCATGTACAAAGTTTATTTATTTGAGGTATAAATAATAAAGAATAAAATAGGTCCCAAAAGAGACTTATTGAAGAACAAAACTTAAGGATTTTATCATGTTTTGACCCTTATCTCCCGTTACTTTATTCCTTGTCAACCCAATCATCAAGATGCCCAAATCTCGAGGTTTAGGTTCATGGAATACATTTGGCATTTATTTCTTTTTCTTTTCGTTTCTTTATTCTTTTATTTTGTCTTTAAACACAATATTTTAGTATTTATACATTAAATAATGAATGTTAATTTATACAAAATAATACTATTTAAATGTATTTAGCTAGGATTTAAAGGTCAAAATGAAATAATAAAGGTGATGAAATGAAGATTCATCATTAGGTCAATCGAGAATAAAGTAGGGGGAGATAGGGTAAAGTAAGGAACTATAAAGAAAACCCCAACTATTCTAAGTACAATATATTTTTTAATTAGCTAAAAATTAAACTATTTTGATAATAATGATTTCAATACAAAACTTTTATGTAATCATGTATAGAAAATAATAAAATTATTCGAAAACATAAATCATGCACAAGTCACTTAGTACACGCAAGTTGAAAAAGCCACAAACATGACTTTATTGATCAATATATTGCCCATATGAATTCAAAATGAACCAAAATTTCCTCCTTTGTGGTTCAAATTCATTTATCTTTAAAATGAAGGTTGTTTCATTTGAATTGGAGTCAAGATGCAAAAGATAGCTAATTGAGGTACTAGGGCACCTTTAAAACCATTATATTTTATTCTCCATATTTTTAGTATCCATATATTTTAAAATAATTGTTCACATTAAAAAAAATTCTAAAATTACAAATAAAAGTTCAAAGCACTCAAAAATATGGAAAATAAATAGTAAATCCTAGTATACATGCATAATGTGCCTATGTTATAAATACATGTATTTATTTATACATATAAACAAACAAAGTTTTATCAGTTGTGCCCCTCTGAGATATTGCAATACCAACTATGCCCGTCCTTTTTCGGTTATTTAAGTTGTGCCCCGACTTCTTACTATTCTATCACTTGTGCCCCTCGGGTTAGTTGTCGTTCTCCCCAATACAAACATGCGATAACTTCGGGGACACAAGTGGAAATAAATTAGAAACAAAGGGACTAAGAGGTATTTCTTGTCCCTCCTCACCCACTCCATCCTTCTTGAAGGCGGGGGGTTTTAGCCTTGCACATCACAACACCGTGGAGATCAGATCAAATCCTATCTAGGCCAATTAGTCATACCAATTGATATGGTAGCAGAATAACATAATTTTTTAAAGATGAAACCACATGACATGGAAACCTTTTCCATATCATTTCATCAACATCATACAAGTTTTTGTCTTAAACAATCTACCATCACATTATATGGAAAAAACAATGTAAGCAAGTGGAATAAAAAATTATTATAAACCCTATAAATAAATGTGTACACTGGTCAAGTACAAGTAAGATGTTGAAAATGGGAGAACTGGGGATAACCAACAAAAAATGACTAAAAAGAAAATATGTGTTTTTGGGTATCTAGGAATTTTTAAATTTTTGTGGATTTTTAATTATTTATTTTATGAATTTTGTTTTTATAATTTTTTATTTTGAATTTAATATTTTCTATTATCTTTTTATATTTTCAAATTTTTTAAATTTCTTTCTTCCAAACAAGATAATATAAAATTATAAGTAATAATATAGATAATATAGCTAATACAACTATATATATAACTCTAAATACTTAAAATTAGTAAAATAAAATATTTTTGATTTTTAGATTTTATTCTATTTTTATGTTTTTCTTCAATTAATAAGATAAAATAATAAATGCAATAAATAGACCAAATTGTTTTGGAATTTAAAAATAGCAAAAAAACTCAAAATTTTCTAACACTATTTTTATAAATAATATATAATATAAAGAAAATTCAGAGGCAGAACTAAATAAATTTGAATTTTTAGATTTATTAATTTTTATAAGGATTTTGGATCTTTTAATTGTTAATGATTTTCTTTATCTATTTTTAGGGATTTTTGGTCTATAGATGCTAAATAGGATAATGAATAAATGTTTTTTGAATTTTTCAAAAAATTTTTGTATTTTTTTTCATTTTTTTAAGATAGACATTAAAAAATTGCTCAGTTTTTGGTTTTTAATAAATATAAATATAAGATAAAATACCTTAATAAAATTATATATGGAAGAGTAAATAGATAATTTTTTATCATGTTTTCTACAAATTTTTAGAGCAAAGGAAATATTTTTAACAAAAATAAAATCTAAAAAAAGAAAATACTGTATGGTAGGGGCATTTATGTAAATATTTAAAGTTTATGGACTTGGACCGAATGAAACAACGTAGAGCACGACCAAAAATGCATTTTTCCATATATTTTCAATAATATATACCTGGAGGGGTATTTCTACAATTAATATATGGTTTGGGGGGGCCATATATAAAATTTCCAAAAATATTCACTTATATTCCGAAATGTAGACTAAAATGAAATACATAAAACCCAATGACCCAAGTGTGAAATGTCCGGTCCCCTTACGAGCACGGGCACATGAGCCGACGTAGATTGGACCTAAGTACAAATATATGTAGTATAGGGGTTGAACTGCAAAACAACCAAAATATTTTATACTATAGAATAATGTTTATGGACTAAATAGAAAATATACAAGGTAGGCATTTATGGCAAAATTACCCCCATGAGCATCATCCAGCGACATGAAGGATTCCACTTGACACACGTCACGTCGGGAGCGACTGATGATGCTTCGCAACGGACGTGTTCGATTTAGATCCGATCACGTAATATAACGATTGTGGTGCTTCTCATCCGACGATGATTGCTACATCTAGCGTTGAGGCTCAATCGAAAGGCTCAGAGATAGCCTGGAAGAACTGGGAAGAAGCTCGTTGCCTATGAGGTTCAATCAACCTTTCTAGCAAACTCTGAGCACCTGAGAGTCTTACATACTGCTCAAAAGTAGCCTGGGAGCATCCCGCATCTGCTGATGGTCTCTGGACGTCCTAAGCGCCACCGAGAGGTCCTTAAAGCTCGGGGAAGGTCAGGAGCTCCAGGTTCATGATCTTCGACAAAATCAACACCCACAGGGATCCTTGTATGCTTCGACCTATAGGGTTAGATTGGAAACGAAAAAATTAAGATATGGTCTTTGTTTGGGTGTTGATGGAGTGAAAATGGGTCAAAGGGCGTTCTCTGGTGATGCAGCAGAGGAGGAGAATGGATCTCCTAATCTGAACAAGATCAGAGGGAATAAAGGTGATAAACATGTAGAGCAACGATGGGGGAATTGAATGAGGACAAAAGGTGGGCAGAGGAACGACCAGATCATATAGAGGAGGTTCGCTGGAGCTCAGCTCCAGTGAAATATGAATTGGATTTTTTTAAAAGAAACAAAATCATCTGGAAATGAAACCTAAGATAACCTAATGCTACACCTAGGAATCGAAAATGCAAAGAAATAACTGCTCACCTGCCTGGAGGAGCTGAGAGCGGAGCTCATGGTAGAGCCGATCTGTGGAGCTCGGATCTATAATCTAGGATCCTCTTCCTCCACACCAAAGATGCCTCGACATTCCTACTGTAACTAGGAAGCTTCACATCATGACTTTTGGGGATTTCGAGGGTTTTAGAGAGATCAAACTTGAATAGAGTTCGGAGGGAGGTTTATGTACATAGGGATCTTTAACCAAGGTTCCTGATCGACAAAACGATTCATTAGTCGAGGGAATATGCTATCATGAAATACCAATGATCGAGGAACAAAAGTCAAAGAGGAATCGAGTCAAACGGATGCAAAGATCGATGGGAAAGTCAGAGCTACATCGAGTTTGACAGGCCTGAGGCACAAGAGGGGCCAGTTGACTAACGGGTCAACCAAGGTCATCCCCTCATTAGGCCACTATGCGAAAAAACATGAAGACAAGAATGAAAATTTTAAAATAAAATAATAAACAATTTAATTAAATAAACTCAAAACAAAAATTATTTATTATTTTAAGCAATATTCTAATACGATATTTATTTATTTTTTCGAGTTATCACTGGTTACTTTTACAAGTATATTTATAGGTATATTTACCTATATAATATGTATTTTATTTTTATTTTGTATTTTATTATTTTATTCATACAATTTATATATTTATAACTTATTTAAATACACTTAAATATTTTTTGTTGTATTAGCATGAAGTTATTTTCATACTTAGATAAATATGGATATTTATTATATATGTATATGTATAGGTAATTCATCTATGTATTTAGTATACTATTTTATTTTATTTTTATGGCTTTATATTATTTTAATTGTATATATATACTATAAAAAATATTTACAAAATCATAAAAACATAAAATAATGAGAAATATAAAGAATAAATAAAATGAATATTTTATTCATGTGTCTTATACAATAGGGGTCCAAAACCTAATTTTGCATCTTAACTCCAAATTAAATTAAACTGCCTTCATTAATTAGCTAATAAAAAGTTATATATAATAAAAGTAATCTTGATGGATTTTGAGTTCATATGGAAAAGATACATGTCTGTGAAGTTGGGACTTTGGAATTTGATCGTAATTATAGAATGCATAATATGCATTATTTTTATATAAACCAATTTTGTATTTTTCTATATATTTTATCTATAAATTTTATGTACAAAGTTTATTGATTCGAGGTATAACTAATAGAGAATAAAATAGGTCCCGGAAATCAATTATTTGGTAAAATGAATTGGGATTGCGTTTTCGGCCCTTATCCCCCCTACTTTATTCCTTATCGACCTAGTCTTCATGATGCACATGTCTCGTGGTTTAGGGTCATTCAATACATTTGGTATTTCATTTCTTTTTCTTTTCTTTTCTTTTTTCTTTTATTTTGGCCTTAAATATATTATTTTATACATTATTTACACAATAAATAATAGATTTTATTTCATGAAAAATATTACTATTTACATAGATTTGTCAAGGGTTTAAAGGTCAAAATGAAAGAATAAAAGTGATGAAATGGAGATTCATCACCCCCACATACTTGCCTTTGCTAGTCCTTAGGAAACACTTATGAATATAAGTGTAGAAAATAAAATAAAGAAAAGAAAAATAAAGAACTTGGATATATTTCTACTTTCAAACTTGTATTCATAAAATCAAAGTTTGGAGCTCATTGAGATATTTTGGAAGTTAGGTTTGGTCGGAACCTTAACGGGAGCCGGACTTGAAACACAATGGCCTATAAGACCCACAAGACTCTGCCCAAGTCTACTCGAAAGCCAGGTCAGAACAAGTCGATGTCATACACAGTCATTTATGACTATAACCTATCTTGTACAATGTGTGATACGTTGCTCCTCTTGGCTGAAGCTGTAGAAGTCGGTCTTCTCCAACATGGTTATCATCATTCCCCAATCCAACAACTCTTTCCTCGAGAAGCGGGGTATACCCTTCTAAGTTCAAGTACAATCAACTCAAGAAGAGGAGTTAGAGAGAAAAATTGGATATTAACTAGTGTAGCTACCTATCCTAGGATACTTGATCAGTGTAGCCAAGTCATCAGACTGCAGGATCACATACATTTGACTTTGAAGCTCAAGATTGCTTATTGGTTATATACATGCTCCAATGGGAATCGATTTTTCTTTGACTTTTGCCCATCTTTTCTTTTTGGAGTTGTTGAATATGCATTTTTTAGTACTATGCACAACATCATTTACATAAGGACTTTTTCCTCTTGAGACAGTAGACTATCCCTCTTTTGAAGCATTATTGCAACCCACAATTTCTGTCATTAAACCTCACGGCTACTAGATCGGGTTGGGGTACAATGGCCACAAATGTATAACTTCCGATGTTTCCATTGGATTGTGTCTCTTACCAGCGAGTCCTACCCTCTACCACTTCAACTGAGGTGAGTAAAGTGTAAGGTGCAAAGTGTAAGGATTTTATTTAGACTAGCTCAATTATCAATATCAATCCGAAAAAAATGCAGATGCTATGCATAATGTGAGGAAAATATTTTTATGATGCAATTATCTAACTTTGAACTTTTTATGGATTTTTGAAAAGTTTTACAAATTTTTATGAAGTTTTTAAAAACATTTTTGCAAAATTTATTGCATCCCTTATTTTAAAAATTTTTAGTGATTTTTTCAAAAATAAAAGATTTTTGTGTATATATTTACACAGCAGTGCATCTTTATTTACAAGAAGTCTAGATGAAGAATTTACACTAGGTATTTACAAGGTTTTTATAGGATTTATAAATAATTTCTATAGTCCTCAAAATAGTTTGCAAAAATTTTGACAAGCATTTTGAAAACTTTATTTTTAAAGAATAATTTGAGAGATATTTTTTTTGCAAATATTTACAAATTTGAAAATCATTTTGCAAAGATTCTTCAAACAATATGTATAAAATTTTCAACTATTTTTGCAACCATTCCAAACAATTTGCAAATAGATTTTCAAACATTTTATTCAAACAAATGAAGGAATTTTTTACAAATAAAACATTTTTACAAAGATTAACATTGTACCCATCATTTTTCAAACAATTTTCAAAAGATTTTTCAAAAATATTTTCCAACCAGTTTTCAAACATTTTGCAAACTATTTTTAACTTGATTTATTGATCACTATATACAAAGGATTTTATTATGTGTTTTAGTTTTTTTTATTAATTAGACATATTATTAAAAATATGAAAGTATGAGTTATGGCTAAAGTATATATAATGTATATACAATTCCCCCTATGCTTAGCTTGAGCTATGTCCTCATAGATCAGAGAGAAAACAAGAAGCTATAACTCATACTAAGTATAGACAAGTCTATACTACAACGACTAAAGAATTAGCAAATGAGAAGTTGATTGTCCCTCTTATACTTAGGATGAAATAATCCTAAATATAGCAGGCTATATGAAAGGCAGGGAGGGTCAAGAGTGGGAATATAAGAAATCATCAGCTCGACATGTTGACGAATCGCTAAATACGTGTTTTAATTTGGGCACGTTGTAGTACGTGTACTAGGCGAGTCGATCGGAATCAAGATAAAATCTCCGTGAAGAGTATCTCGGCTTTAATTTATATCCCAAGCAAGTCCGGAGTCAAACACAGGGAGGCAAAGGAATAACTTTGGGGTTAATTTGAAAATTAAGAACTAGATTTCCAATGCGGATTTTCTTTAAAAATTTTCAATGCAAAGTGAATGCCAAAGCAAAATGCAGGTGAATTAAGTTACTACAAAATCACACAACTTGACCAAATTAGTTTTAAAGCTAAATTAATCTAATTTAGCAAAATCATATTTTTTCAGTAAAATTAAGTCAATGGTGAATGCAACAAATGGTTTTTTTGGAATTTTCAGGGCTAAAATACAACAGTGAAAAATGCACATTTTTATGGATATTTTTGTAATTTTTCACACAAACAGTAAGAAAAAATTATGAAAATTTTACTGGAACATGAATATGATGCAAGAAAGCTATAGAAATATTTTTGGAATTTTTTGACAAAATATGAATTTTTATAGATTTTTTTAGTGAAAATAGAGTGACAGTACATAATTAATTCCTAATAAATCCATGTTATCAAATTAGCCAGAGAGAGAATTATCACAAATAGATATTTTAGATGCTCAATTCAGGAGATTGAAATTTTGCGAAAAAGGATGTACGTAGATTTAATTAATAATCAAATACGAAAATCACTCCACAATTTATTTTAGGCATAAAACAAATCCACTTTGGATGAAATTTGGTTAGTAATTCAATCAATTATCTAGGCATCATGTCTAATTTTTGTGAAATTTTTAGAGTAACTATGTGTCATATTTGAATTTAATAGCACAAAATGGGTAATATATGCAGAATTTCCATTAGACAAGCTTGATTAATTACCCAAATATCATAAAAGTATAAATAAATATTCAGACAGTAGATAACTAGTTGCTCAACATCATACTATTTTTTATTGAATAAAATGATGCTTAATTGAAGTCCAAATTAAAAGTAAAACATAGGGGCATCCATGAAAACATGAATAAACTTAAACAGAACAAAATAATTACAGGGACTGATTTGTAATTACAAGAACATGGTAGGAAGTATATGCAATTTTTACATAATAAACAAAATAAAAAAAGACCTTTCCTTCTTCCTGGAGAGGCAGGCAGAAAACTCAATTAGGGGATCGGCGCGGGGCGGGCGTGCGGGCGGTGACACACGGAGGACGGTGCCGCACGGCGGAGGTAGCTCTCGCACGGCTGGCTAGAGCCCTCCCGTGGCGATTGTAGGCCCATGGAGGAGGCCGCGTGTAGGGGGCTCCAACCGCGGGCTGAGGGGCGGTTGAGGAGGGACGGAGAAGAGCCGAGGGAGGCGGCATGAGCACGGCGGCGCTTGGCCTCATGGGACTGCGGGCATAGGAGAGGAGGTGGCGGGCGGCGCCGCCACTCGTGAGAGGAGGGGGGCGGCGGGCGGCGCCTGTTGCCTCGTTTATTTTTTAATTGTTTTTTGATTTTTTTGATTTACTTTCTACAATGGAGACGGTCGCCTATGGTGTGCTCATGAGAGCACAGTCTTCTCTCAAATCGTCGGCGAGCGATGAGCTCGAGCAATGCACGGACGTGGCTGCGATGTTGACCGAAAAGACAACGGATCTCATCGGAGAGAGGGTTGTTGTCGCTCGACCGCGGTTGCGTCGCTATCACCGATTCAACTCTGGGAACTAGGATCTCCTCACAATTAGATGGATCAAGTGCAAAATGAGGAGGATGTGATGTATATAAAGAGAATACATGAGAAGTTATTAAAGTGGTGGAGTTGAATGGTAGGTTATATTATTAATGGAGTTGAATGGGAGGTTATTAAAAAATGGTGGAGTTGAATGGAGGTTGGTGGTAGAAGAGAAGTTATTGTAGAGAATGAGAATTAAATAATAAAATAAATAATGATATAAAGTAGCTACTTTAAATACAATAAAAATATAAAGAAGGAAAAATAATGGAGAATTTACAAAGGAATACATACAACATGTACATTTTTTGTTTGCTTTTCTAATATGTATTTTTTTATCTTTTTAATAAGAGATATTCACAATGGAAAAATACAATAAAATACTATAATCAAAATACAACACAAGCATGGTTTTTTGTATTTTTACTAATTAAGAAAGATAAAATAAAAATGAAGAAAGAAAGAATATATACATAATATACAATGTACATATAGGTCCCAAAACCCAACTTTTGCAAATGAGCTTCGATGTTAATGAAACCACTTATGTTGGATAGATAATTTTCTAACTTGAACTTTAAAAGTGAGTTTGGTGAATTTGGAGTTCATACGGAGTGGGAATTTGGCCTGGATGTTGGACTTTACGGCTTTTATCTCCTTTGGGATCTAGGAGTATTTATTTGCGGTGAAATTTGTTTTGTATTTTATATTTTTATATATATTTTTATGAACAGGTTAGAGAAAGAATTAGCCAAAAAGAAGTTGAAATGAAATTATTAAAAATACATGATGTTTTAGGCTATTTACAGGTGAAAAACTCCTTTAATTTTGCGGCTTTTTATTGTTAATTTATTTTGTACAATCTAATATACAATAATCATTGTATTTTATTTACAAGAGTCATTTTGTTAATTAATTTATTTTATGGACATTTAATTGAGAATTTGCTCACATATTCTGCTAAGATCAAGATATTGAGATGATGAATCGCGGCTTCATCACCCCCTATACTTAAACTTTGCTAGTACTCGGGCAAATAAAGAATGAATAAGTTGAATTAACCCCTGACCGTGCATGTGCATACAAGACTTGATCCGTTCAAGAACTCTCGATTTTAGAGATCCTAAAATTCTAAGCCAAACCAAGCTATAGTCAAAAGGTATCCAAGACTCTCTTTGTGTACATATATAGTAAGGATATGACTTAAGTGTTGACCGCAGTTACAAGAGTAGAGTCACAATGTCACCCAAGGTTCCAGTCCAAGAGACTCTCCTAAGAACCCAATTCTCAACACTAGGAAATAAACCATTTCTTGCATCCAATTCACTGTCTCTTTAGTTGTCAGACATAAAAGTGTAGGTGGAAGTCTAGTTGATGGAGGGCATAAGATTGTGACATTTCTTCTCTCCCTCTCATTGGAACAAGGATCCTCTCAAGTGCCTTATTACTCAACGCATATTTTTGGTGTTGATCAGTGTTCCCATCAAGAGAAGTTGGAATCGTTGGCACTTGTTTTCCTGGGAGTAAACCGGGGTGTGCCTTTTTTGAATACCTATCGTACCTTCTACACTCAAACATGTAGCATTTATGATGCAGAGCCCTTTTTTCCCGACTCCTGGTCCTAATAGCGGTGGTCCAAGTGGACACTTTGAAATGGTTGGGAGTGCTCGTCTTTGGTGGAAGCTCTTTTGATAATTGACTTTGTGGAATGAGATCTTTTTTTTAACATTTCATTGCTTTGTAGTGTTTTTGGCTAGCTCCACTGCTTTTACCAAGAGTTGGCGCACATTGATCAACAATTTTTATTTTATCACACCCTGGCACATAGGTAAATATCAAGTGATAGTACAAGAACCATGTTCTCATATTGGCTAAAGGTGCTGACACTCAGGTTTCATGAAGCCTTCATTGATTTTATCCCATCCTCGAGCATCATCAAATAAAGTCCAAACTCAAATCCCTCATCCCAGTTCCTCAAGTTAAATTTCAACTCATCTCATCATAACTGCAGTTGTGTATGTGAGGCGCTGATCATAATTTTAAGGGTAGAGACTAAGCATGTAATATAGCACACAAATCTTTCAAACTTGGGAAATGTGAATAATTAAGTCAAGGATCCTAATGACTAAGGCTGGTTAACTCAAAATCTCAAGATCTCATAAACCGAGTGTTCTTGAACTTCACTAGTCTTGTATGAAAGTGAATATGTCAGGGATTAAACCAACTTATTAGTTAGTTTTTTTAGTTAGTTTTTTAGAGAGTTTTTTTTGAAAAACAAAGGAAAAGAAGAAAGGTTTTTTGTTAGAAAAAGTTTTGCTTGCTTTTTTTTTCAAAAGTTTTTTTAAGAGATTTTTTAGGAGATTTTTTTGAAAAGTTTTTTTAAGCAAATAAAGAAAAAAGTTTTCTACCCACCCCATAATTATTGTATAATATATACAAAAATACGTGAAAGTACGAGCTATGGGTAAAGTATATATGTAATATATACACGCCCCTATACTTAGCATGTGCTATGCCCTCAGAGCACAAGGAGCGAGAAAAAGACATAGCTCGTGCTAAGCGTAGGATGGCTAAAATAATAAATAGTATAGAAGTCGATCCGCCCCCCTATACTTAGGCTCTAGTCAGACTAAGTGTAGAAGAAGAACAAAAATGGGGCGGATGAGGTCAAGAGGAGAAATGAATGAGTATATACACAAGGCAGGCACGGTTCCCCCTAAACTTAGGATTTGGTCAGCCTAAGTAAAGTACAAGAGTAAGTGTGAGAACCGATGTGATCTGGAGAATATACAAAGAAGGGAGAATATACAAGAGTGATTGAATCTTGATGCTGCATCTTCATGAAGAGTAATCTGATGTATCTGCTCTGTGCTCACTCTGCATGAAGTTGATGACCTCGACTTGGACTAACTACTCTTTCAAATCAACAAAATGCTTCAACAGTTGTCCATTTACCACATGAGATTGTGCACCATCTGTGAGATCAGATATCTCTACACTTCCATTCTCGTACACTTTCTTAACAACAAAGGGACCCATCCATTTAGATTTGAGCTTCCCAGGGAACATCTTCAAACTAGCATTGAACAACCATACCTTTTGTCCAGGGACAAAGTCTTAGCACCTAATGTGCTGATCATTCCATCTCTTTACTTTGTCCTTATAAATCAAACTATTGTCATATGCCATGTTTCAGATTTCCACGAGCTTGTTCAAGTTCAAGTCTCGGTAAAGCTTCCCTAGGTGACAACTCCAATTAATATTCTTAATTGCCCATTCGGATTTATGAATCAATTCTGCGGACAAATGGCATGGCTTGCCATAGATCATTCTAAATGGTGAAGTACCCAATGGTGTCTTGTAGGCTGTCCTATAGGCCCACAGAACTTGGTCCAAGAGCTGAGACCAGTTATTCTTATCGGGACAAACCAATTTCTGCAAAATACTCTTCACCTCTCTGTTCGAAATCTCTGCCATGCCGTTGGACTGTGGGTGGTAAGGACTAGTAACTCTATGCTCAAATCCATAGTCCTTAGCTAAAGATCTCATATCTCGATTCACAAAATGGCTACCCTCATCAGATATCACAACTTTTGTCACCCCGAACCTAGAAATAATATGGTCTCTCACAAACTTACAGATAGTCTTGTTGTCTGTGGTTCAGGTTGGGATAGCCTCCACCCTCTTGGATGAATAATCAACCGCCAACAATATGTACTCATGTCCTTGTCTGTTGGGAAAGGGACCCATAAAATCTATGCCTCATGTATCAAAAACATCACAAATAATCATTGGTTGCATGGGCATCTCATCTCTCTGTCCAACTGTCGCTCCCATCCTTTGACAAATTGGGCACGACCGTACAAAATCAATAGCATCTCTAACTAAGGTCGGCCAATATAATCCACATTGAAGTACTTTGTGAGTGGTTCTCTTTCCCGAATGGTGTCCTTCAGCCTCAAGTGAATGACAATATGTGAGGACACTCTGGTATTTCTCCTGAGGAATACACCTTCTCCAAACACAATCCGGTCCTTCGAAGAAAAGTATCGTCCCAGTGGTATCTCCTAGAATCTAACTTCAGTCGATCAATGCTGCTCCTAGTCCAACCATGGGGAACCTGCTTGGAGACAAGATAGTTTACCATGTTGGCATACCACGAGAGTGACTCAATAACATAAATTGACTCATCTGGGAAGGTCTCTCTAATCCGCTCATAATCCAGAGAATCCTTAAGTTTAATCCGAGAAAGATGATCAGCCACACCATTCTTCACTCCAGGCTTATCTTTAATCTCCAAATCAAATTCCTGGAGGAGTAAAATCCACCTAAGAAGACGCGCCTTTGCATCCTTCTTTTCCATTAAGCATCTAATGGCTGTATGATCAGTGTAAATTGTCACCTTAGAACCCAAAATATATGATCTGAACTTCTCGAGGGCCAATACTACCGCGAGCATTTCCTTTTCAATCACCGTATAATTCTTCTGTGTAGGATCTAATAACTTGCTCGCGTAATGGATCGCAAACGGAATCTCTTCTCGTCGTTGTCCTAACACAACTCCTATAGCGAAATCTAAAGCGCCAGTCATGACCCCCCCTCTTCCAACCACCACACAGTGATCGCCGCCCTTCGCCCCACGGCCTCCAGCCTCCGTGCCTCGCCTCCTCCGGCCACCCACCATCGCTGCTCTGGACAGGCGATTAACATCCACCCGTAAGTCATGAATCTCATTTATGTAGGAACAAAGCTCATCGAGTGTCTGCTGCTGTATATCCGTGGGACTAGATGAAGAAGGAAGTGGATAAGACTGGGAAGAAGAACGAGAAGACTGGCCCTGTTGGCCAGGGTACTGCCTCTGCTGCTGCTACTGCTGGGGTTGCAGGCCCTGCTGACCTGCCTGGTAATGGCCTTGTCGGCCATACTGCTGCTACTACTGCCGCGGCTGCTGGGGTGGCTGGAATCTGGGGCTTTGTTGTGAAGGAGGTGGTGCAAAGGTGAATGCGTTGTTCTGAAAGGTCGGGGGATGCTGATAGGTCTGTCAGTCTCCCATACTTCCCTCCCTCATAGGGTCATGAGTATACCATATCTCATTCACCTCCCAAACTGGTGGAGGCTCCTCCTGAACTGTCTCTACTAATGGAGGTGGTGCTGGAAAGAGTGGGTGTAGGATTGGTCCTGCTTCCACGGCTGGGGTTGTCCTGACACCAACTGCTCCTGAACATGGTGAACTTGATAAACAGGAGCAGACGGTGCAGTCACGACGGGTATCCTTATCTTAGATACTTTCTCAGTGAACTCTTCCATTTGTTTTGGAAGTTTGGAGAAGCTCCGGTCTAACTCATCAATCCTCCTGTCGATCTTCTCAACTATTGTAAGCTTGTCTGCAAGGAGTCCCATGCTAGGGATCACGTCCTGAGAGAGATAGACTACAACTGATTTTCCCCCTCCAAATGAGAGTGAACTGGGGGACGGTGTATAGGCTCTACTGGCCATATGTGAGCGGCTAGTTTCAGCCATCTGCTCAAATACCTTCCAGACAGTATCCGCTCCTCGTGATGTATAGCTGCCTGCACAGGCAACGCTCACTAAACCCTACATCTCAAGGTTGAGACCAGTAAAGAATGACTGGACCAAGATATTGTCATCTAGTCCATGATAGGGACACTTCTGTAGGATGTCCTTGAATCTTTCCCAAGCATCACAAAAGGCTTCATGGGGTAATTGGGAAAAACTCGTAATTCACATCCTCATCATGTTAGTCCTACTCAACGGGTAGAAGTTCTTCAGAAACAGGTCCTTTAACTGGGCATAAGTGGTGACGGTAATCCCAAGATTTTTCACCCAGTAGTCGGCTTTTCTACCCAAGGCAAATGGAAGGGCTGTGAGCCTAATATAATCCTGGCTAACATTAGGATGTCTGAGGTTAGCACAAATGAGCTCAAAGTCCCTTAGGAATGCATATGGCTCCTCAGAAGCATTCCCATCAAAATGTGGTAGCAGGTTCAGAAGTGCGGTTTCAACTCAAAATCAACTGTGGGTTCTGCCGTACTAAAGTAGTTTCAAATTTGATATTGTTCGGGGTTGTACGCCGCATCCATTGGTGGTTCGACCCCAACAATGAGATGTCCTAACTGAGCTCTGAGAAGTGCGTGTTGCTGCTCGGATGCAGCTAATCTGGCTAGTACCATTCTCATTAGGTCTTCATGGTTCTATTCTTCCCCATCTTTCTTCTTTGGAGGCATTTTTCTTGTTTCTTCTTTTGGTCTCGAATCAGCAAGGTGTTCTTGATTAGAAGAGGATTTATGAATCAAGATATTCTCACTGAGGCGAAGGTCTTCCTCGGTGAGGTGGGAAGAGAGAAATGGAATGGTTTGAGAGTAACCATCCCAAGAGTGGGTGATCCTGGGCTCAAGAGGGTCATGAGTCCAGGTTGGTACAAGTTGGGCATGGACCTGTGAATACATACTTCTTGGAGGGTTCAATGAGAGATTCACAAAGTCCAAATAAATATCCCCTCAATCAGTCATCTTCGATGTCAAAAGAACCGATTAGAACACGATATTCAATGATGTACTAGTTCTACGGTACACGTAGATGTGCGGAGTAAACTCACACAATACAAACACAATTCAAACCCTCAATTTCAAACTCAATACGTGATGGCCGTAAGGGTTCGGCCAAATTATCTGGTCATTTTTAGTTGGTGATAAATACAATCTTGGAAAGATTAACGAGCTGTTATGTGCCCATGTTTTCCTACAGACTGGCCCAGTTCTTACGACTAGTTTGACCTACTTTCAGCCACTATATGAGTAAGTACAGGCTGGAGCCCGTTCCTTGAGGACTAAGGCACTCTCTAAACCTCCCACTTTGCTAAGGAAGTCCGGACTGTATAAATACGGCTACTTGTATTCCTCACTGAAAAGTAGCTAATCGCATGAAAATAAAGAACCAGTAGTAAGTAAGAAATCCTGGTTTGGCTCTATCCTAGGGTCGTCTCTCTCTCACTTGCAAGTAAAACAAACAATGAGGGCTTTATGCACCCGAGAACAGGGGTTATTTTTATTCCAGTTTTTTTAATCGACCTGCTCAATTCAGTCCCAATTTTAGAGTTAGGTTATCACTTGAATTTTATCTGAACACAAAAACACGTCTACCGTTCATTCCCAATTTCCTTTTTGACCTTAAGTTATAAAACTAGAAGGGAATCAGAAATCAGAATGCAAACGAGAAACTATGATGCATGCTCAGAACAAGGTATACTTATAGTGAATCCCAACACTGTCCATGCGTTATGCAAAACTGAATTTGTAAAGTTTAGACTAAATGCATGCAGATCGAGAAAACCACACTTAAACATTATATTATTAACGGGGAAGAATTGATTTAATTTTGAGCTAAGTAGTACGTATCTATGTGCGTCTCATTATGAATCTTATAAGATATGTGAATCTTCTAAGATATGTGTGGCCTAAATTACGATGGGGACAAACAAATTTGATTCAAAACTATCATGTGGCTAATCCTTAAATTCGCCACTCAAGTCGATCCCTCACCCTTACCGGAGAGTAAAACATGTCTCGACACACCACAGATAATGTCTAAGTCTGTTTACACGCACGAGCTCTCAAACAAGAGCCACTATAAAGAGCAAACTACCTAAATAATTACAACATGATAATTACAAGAATTTACAAAAATTCTCTCGAAGATAAATGAATTTTCCTCACACTTCAGCAATCGGCGCGCGTCACATCTATCGACCTCCGATGTACTCCAAGTCTACCAGGCCCTTGCGTGAAAAATGAGATTTATATTAGAGAGATAAATCAAAATATATACAAAAATATCAAGAGAAATAATTTGAGAAGAAAAAAAGGATTAACTACAAGTGGCCCGGGGGTCAGACTACCGGAGTAAGTGAAATCTAAATCCAAATTTTTAAATTAATCCCTATGTTGTTTGCCTCCCCAGCAACGACACCATCTGACATGTCGCTAAATACATGTTTTAATTTAGGCACGTTGTAGTACGTGTACTTAGCGAGTCGATCAGAACCGAGAGAAAATCTCCGTGAAGAGTGTCTCAGCTTTAATTTATATCCCGGACAAGTCCGAGGTCGAACACAGGGAGGCAAAGGAACAACTTTGGGGTTAATTTGAAAATTGAGAACTAGATTTCCAATACATATTTTTTTTTAATTTTTTTAATGCAAAGTGAATGCCAAAGCAAAGTACGGGTGAAATAAGTTACTACGAAATACACATTAGCCAAATTATATTTTTCTAGTAAACTTATGTCAATGATGAATGCAACATATATTTTTTTTGGAATTTTAATGGTTAAAATACAACAATGAAAAATGCACACTTTTTATGGGTATTTTTGTAATTTTTCATACAAACAGTAAGCAAAAATTATGAAAATTTTACTGGAACATAAACATGATGCAAGAAAGCTACAGAAATATTTTTGGAATTTTTGACAAAATATGCTTTTTTATGGATTTTGTAGTGAAAATAGAGTGACAGTGAGTAATTAATTCCTAATAAATCGACGTTATCAAATTAGACTGAGAGAGAATTATTATAAATAGATATTTAGATGCTCAATTCAAGAGAGTTGAAATTTTGTGAAAAGGATGTATGTGGATTTAATTAAAAATCAAATACGAAAATCACTCCACAATTTATTTTAGGCACATGACAAATCCACTTTGGATGAAATTTGGATAGTAATTTGATCAATTATCAAGGCATCATGTCTAATTTTTGTGGAATTTTCAGTGCAACTATTTATCATATATGAATTTAAAAGCACAAAACGAGTAAAATATGCAGAATTTCAATTAGATATTTTTTTAATTACCCAAATATCAGAAAAATATTAATAAATTCTCAAACGGTAGATAATTAGTTGCTCAACATCATACTATTTTTTATTGAATAAAATGATGTTAATTGAAGTCCAAAAATAAAAGTAAAATACACGGGCATCAGTGCAAACATGAATAAACTTAAACAGAACAAAATAATTACAGGGATTGATTTGTAATTAAAATAACATGGCGAGAAGTATATGCAATTTTTACACAATTAACAAAATAAAAAGACCGTTCTTTCTTCCTGGAGACGCAGGCGGAAAACCCAACAAGGGGCATGGCGCGGGACGAGCGTGCAGGCGGCGGCACGCGGAGCACGACGGAGAGCAGCGGCTGTGCCACACAGCAGAGGTAGCTCGCATGCGGGTGGTCGGTGCCCTCCTGTTGCGGTTGCAGGCCGATGGAGGAGGCTGCGTGCATGGGGGCTCCAACCGCAGACTGAGGGGCAGATGAGGAGGAACACCGAAGAGCTGAGGGCAGCAGCGTGAGCACGACGGCGCTTGTCCGCACAGGAGTGCGAGCGGAGGAGAGGTGGCGGGCGGCGCCACTGCCCGTGGGAGGAGGGGGGTGGCAGGCGGCGCCTGCAGCCTCATTTATTTTTTTAAAATTTTTGATTTTTTATTTACTTTCTACGATGGAGACGGTCGCCTATGGTGTGCTCATGAGAGCACGGTCTTCGGTCAAATCACCGGCAAGCGATGAGATCGAGCAACACACAGATGTGACTGTGATGTTGGCCGAAAAGCCAACAGATCTCACCGGAGAGAGGGCTGTCCTCGCTCGATCGCGGTTGCATCGCTGTCACCGATTCAACTCTAGGAACTAGGCTCTCCTCACATAAAGAAGGATCAAGGGCAAAATGAGGAGGATGTGATGTATATAAAGAGAATACATGAGAAGTTATTAAAGTGGTGGAGTTGAATGGGAGGTTGTATTTATTAATGGAGTTGAATGGGAGGTTATTAAAAAAATGGTGGAGTTGAATGGAGGTTGGTGGTAGAAGAGAACTTATTGTAGAGAATGGGAATTAAATAATAAAATAAATAATTATATAAATTAGGCTACTTTAAATACAACAAAAATATAAAGAAGGAAAAATAGTTGAGAATTTACAAAGGAATACATACAACATGTACATTTTTTTGTTTGCTTTTCTAATATGTATTTTTTTATCTTTTTAATAAGAGATATTTACAACGGAAAAATAAAATAACATAATATAATCAAAATACAACATAAACATGATTTTTTGTATTTTTACTAATTACAAAAGATAAAATAAAAAATGAAGAAAGAATGAATATATACATAATATACAATGTACATCTAGGTCCCAAAATCCAAATTTTGCAAATGAGATCCGATTTTAATAAAACCCTTCCGTTGGATAGCTAATTTTCTAACTTGAACTTTAAAAATGAATTTAGTGAATTTGGAGTGCATACGGAGCGGGAATTTGGCCTGGAAGTTGGACTTTACGGTTTTTTTCTCTTTGGGATCTAGGAGTATTTATTTATGGTGAAATTTGTTTTGTATTTTTGTATTTTCATATACATTTTTATGAACATGTTGAAAAAAGAATTAGCTAAAAAGGAGTTGAAATGAAATTATTAAAAATACATGAAGTTTTGAGCTATTTACATGTGAAAAACTTCTTTAATTTTGCGGCCTTTTATTGTTCATTTATTTGGTACAATCTAATATACAAGATATTGAGATGATGAATCACAGATTCATCACCTGTCCCTCCATAGTTAGGGTAAAATATCCCTAAGTATAGACAGAATATCGAGAGTTGAGGGAACATGTGGGGATTAAGAAATGAACAACTCGGGGTGAGCACACCCGTACTTAGGATAAGGTACATCCTAAGTATAACAATGATGAAAGGAGTGAATACCTTCTTCAGAAGAATTATAATAATGAAAAGGAAAAGAAGAAAACAAAATCTTTTTGTGATTTTTCAGCTTTTCATGTATGATCCTTCTACTATGAGAGATCATCTTGAATTGCAACTTCTATCAAATCCACAACAGACATGAATGTATTGTGCTCAGGGTATGCCTTCAACAACTGTCCATTAATTACACAAGGTTGTCCGTCAGGCGATAATCCAGATATGAGTAGACTTTCATTGTCACATACATTTTTCACGATGAATGGTCCTATCCACTTACTCTTCAGTTAGCTTGTAAAAAATTTCAACTTCGCATCAAATAACCACACATTCTATCTAGGTTCGAAAGTCTTCTTGAGGATGTGTCTGCAATGCCATTTCTTGACTTCCTCTTTGTACATCAGGTTATTATCGTATGCGTAGTCTCGAAATTCAAGCGCTCAATTCATATAAACTTTTATGTTCTTTCCGCTCTGCAAGAAATCAAGGTTGCTCATGTTTAATGCCCACAAGGATTTGTGAATAAGTTCCACGTGCATGTGGCAAGGCTTGCCATAAAAAAGGCGGTAGGACGAGTGGAGACTTGTATGTCATGCAATAAGCCCAAAGAACCGGCCCAATACTTGATACCAATTCTTACGATCTGGACGTACATGCTTCTGCAATATTGTCTTAATCTCCTAGTTTGAACATTCAACCAAGCCATTTGCTTATGGGTGGTACGATGCAACAACATGATATTAGATGTTGTATTCTTTAGTCAACTTCTTGACCTCCTTGTTTATAAAATAGCTCCCCTGTCAGAAATGATAATTTTTGGGATTCTGAACCATGGACTGATGTTTTCTTCCAAGAATCGATAAACTGTGTGGCTATCTATGGTTCGGACAGGGATTGCCTCCACCCATCTACTGACATAATTGATGACGAGCAAGATGTACTCAAATACCTAGATATTAGGGAACAACCCCATGAAGTCAATGCCCCAGGTGTTGAAGACATCAGATATCTGAATGTACTTCAGAGGCATTGTATCACACATGCTTATGTTCCCGGCCATTCTATCATAGTGCACTTCTTGACATAATCATCTACATCCTCAAAGAGAGTTGGCCACCAAAGGCCATATTGAAGCACTTTTTCTGACGTTCTCTATCTAAAATGGTGTCCACCAGCTTCAAACTTGGGACAGTGGTATATGACACCAATAATATTCTCTTGAGGTATACACCTCATCTAGATGCAGTCCGCACCCACTCAGAATAGATGTAGTTCTTTCCACTGGTAAAATGGATGCCTGTCGAGATTTGTCTCATATGATCTTCGACCAGTCTGGCAGAGTCTTCTTGGAGGTGAGATACTTCTCAGTGTTTGCATACCAAGGGAGAGAGGATATAGACAAGACTGCCTCATTCAAGAAGGTTTCTTTGATATGTATTGATTTTTTCTCAAGAGGCTCTGCATTGATGATTTTTGAAAGATGTTCTTCCACCACATTTTTGACACTTGATTTGTCACAAATTTCTAGGTCGAATTCTTGGACAAGAAGGATCAACCAAATCATACAAGGCTTGGCGTCTTTCTTGCTTTAAAGATACATCATGGCTGAGTGGTCAGTGTAAATAATAACCCTAGATCTGAGGAGATATGACCTGAACTTCTCACGGGCAAACACTACAACTGGCATCCCTTTCTCTGTCACAATATAGTCCTTCTGAGCTTCATCAAGTGTTCAACTAGCATAATGAATAACAAATGGAATCCCTTGTCACGTTTGTCCGAGGACAACACCAATTATAAAATCAGATGCGTACGTCATGATCTCAAAGGGTAGAGACCAATCGGGTGGTTGTAGGATAGGAGCATGTGTAATCAGGTCTTTCAAATGATTAAATTCTTTAAGAACATGGTCATCCATAATGAAATCAATCTCCTTACCTAGCAGTTCTATCAAAGGTCGAGAGAGTATGCTGAAGTCTTTGATAAATCATCGGTAGAAAGTGATGTGCCCCAAAAATGATTGGACCTGTTTCAAATTGGTTGGTGGCTCAAGTTTAGAAATTACTTCCACACTGGCTGGGTCCACTTCCATGCCACATTTAGATACAATGAGACCTAGCACAATCCCTTCAATCACCATGAAATTGCTCTTCTCTCACGAGAGCATGAGGTTCACTTCACAACACCTCCTCATAACTCGGTCTAAATAATCAAGTCAATGATCAAATGAATCTCCGTAGATCAGAAAGTCATCCATAAACACCTCTAGAAACTACCCACCATGTCTGCAAATATGGCCAATGTACATCGATGAAATATAACAGGGGCGTTACATAGGACGAATGACATTCGTCAGAAGGATGCATACCAAACGGACAGGTGAACCTGGTCTTCTCTTGGTCTTCAGGTTCAATTTCCACTTGATTTTATCTAGAGTAACATTCCAAGAAGAAAAAATATTCCTTTGCATCTAGTCTCTCAAGAATTTGGTCAATGAAGGGCAATGTGAAATGGTCCTTCTTTGTGGCAAGGTTGAGTTATCTCTAATCTAGACAAACTCGCCAATATGTTAGTACGCTGGTTGAAATCTCCTCTCCTTTGTCATTAGTAACAACAGTGATCTTGGATTCTTGGTCACTACATGTAGGGGACTCATCCAATTGGAGTCAGAGGTGGGATATATGAATCCCACTTCATACCAATTCTGAATTCTTTCATTACAATGCCCTAGAGATTTGGATTCAGCCTGCGTTGGAATTTACATGTCATCTTGCTATTTTCTTCTAAGCAGATGTGAGGAGAGCATAAAGATGGATTTATTACATGGAGATCTGATATCTTCCAAGCTATTGCCGTGAGGTTGCATTCAAGAACCTCCATTAGATGAGATTCTTGATCTTCGATTAGATGAGCATTGATAATGATCAAGTACATGTTCGATCCTCCAACAAGGAAGGCATACTTCATATTGGAGGGTAAAGGTTTGAGATCTGGTGGAGTGGGAGAAATTTTGGTGGTGAATTCAACGACAACTGTAGGTGTAAGTTTTGTCGATTATTATCTCTCCACCTCTGGCAGTTCTCTTTCATCATTTACTATAAGGCACAGATCTGCAATGAAATCTTAATGTTGAAATATAAGGGATTGGTTAACTTCTTCCACTAGCACATCAATGAAAATCTCATCCTCAAAGGCTTCGGTGATTTGGATTGTGCTTTCCCATCCTTCCTCGTGGTAGAAAAATTCTATGATTTCTCTATCATTCAAAAATAGATATGCATATCTAATCTCTGCTAAAAATTCAGTCCTCAGAAAATTGAGATTCAAGCACTCTCATCTCAAGCACAACTTATGTAGGATTTGGCTCGAGGACGGTCTCTATCTGGACTTTGTTTGTGCTAGAAAGGAATGTGATCTCTCCGGTATCGTAGTTAGCTACTACCTCAGTCATTTTAAGGAACGACTGGTCAAGGATGATCGAGGTATGGAGCAGAGCTACATAGGTATCCGTATCAAGGACAATGAAATCAACGAGGAACTACATCCCTTGAACTGTGATGATCACATCTTCCAACATGCCCTCAGGCTACTTGACGGATCAATCTGTGAATTGCAGGCTCATCTTGGTTGGCTTGAGCGGACCTAACCTAAATTATGTGAGTAGTAATGCTGGAAAAAGGTTGATGGAAGACTCACTGTCAAGCAAAATGCGCTCAAATTTCTGATTGAAGATGATGCATCTGAGGAGTGGTACTCCGTTGTCTTTCATCTTATGCGGGAGATTGCTGATGGCATTTGTAGCTTCTATGGTCAAGATGTGCGTCTTTGGTTTCTTCTTCTCACGACTCAGATGCTTTGTTGTATATACCTCTTTAAGTCCTTGTTTCACTGCAAGCATGTACTCCATGGCTTTTAATAATGGCAGCTTAAGAATCAAGTTTTGTAAAATTTGGACTATTTCGAGATCATATAAAGCATTTTTCATATTTTTACTGTTTGTGATTTAACAGTTGAAGGAAAATGCATATGAAAATGCATATGCACACTATCAAAAACATTTTCGTTCAAAATTTTGTCCATGTCTTTCCATACATATAGATGGAAAAAAGGAATACAATCATATACATGTTCTGGACCAAAAATGACAGGCTCGATGCCATCGGCTAGCTCTAGCATTGTTGTGGGTACCGAGATCTGCAAGGCTGGCACACCTTTACTAAGACTACTGCTTTAATTTTTATTTTTGTATTTTCTATTTTTTTGTGTGTTTTAGTGTAGGTGATGTGATGAATGTCAAAATTTTCTCTTTAATAATGTGGAATTATCTTAGCATAGGAGGAAAATTTGGTTCAGCAAAGACCACACTTTTGAATATGTGAACATTATTTTACTTGGAAAGTTTACAAAGGTCAAACTCAGGGACATAAGAATCTCCGTTTATTTATCAAATATTGTCGATTAATTGATGTGTGATTATTTCCAAGTTTTTAGGTTTTCATGCAGATGTGATGTGAAATGTAGATAAAACAATGCATGGGATGATTCACGTAATTTTTATGTAACTTTTTAATGCAATTATAATACTATTGATGAACATAATGCATGAATGAATGTAAAGGACAAGTATGCAAAAGAAGATTACAACAATGCCCCATGGAATGAATACGAATACAAATTATGATTTAGATTCTGAGTCAAATTGTGTATAAAAATCAAGAGCAAGCATCTATTAATGGCAAATATAACATCATAATTCATATTATTTCATTTAGTGTCAAATTAAGAAATAAAACATGCCATTAGATAGACAATGAAAAGAGCTTCAAAACGATATTGAAATCATGTATTTTGGATCTAAAATGCTCAAGATATGAAGGAAACAATGCATGGGCATACATGAAAAAAATGCAAGGAAAAATAAAGATAAATATTGCAAATTGGTCCCTCAAGGGACCCATTTGCAAATATTAAAAATCAACGAGGGCCCTCTGTTATTTTTCCATGTGTGGGGGCCTTTTTGTAATTCCCAAAAGCCAGATGGATGCCTCTTTAAAATACCCTCAAGCATGTACGTGAGGCACGTGCCAAGGGACCTTTTTGTAATTTTGAAGACGTCCAAGGGTAGCTCTACAAATAGCCCAACAAGCACTTGTTAGGCACGTGCAGGGCTTGGATCAGTTGGGTGGCAGCTTCGGCTGGTGATGTGGCAGGCGATGGTGCTTCGATAGTGGTTCGGGTCGTACAAGCTTGCAGGTTCGGTGGTGGCTACGTGGCTCCATCGAGGCTGTTGGACGGCCATCAAGAGGCTTTTCTTCTCCTTCGCTAGGGGAGAGGCAGCGTAATTGGAGCTTCGACAACCTCTCTAGAGCTTCGCCAGGATCCCTCGTGCATCTTGATCATCGCCGGAGGATCGTGTACACCTGGAGAGGGAGGCTGACCAGAGGTGAAGGCACGAGGTTAGCTGTATATGGTGATCGACATTGCCTCACCGGAGATGGAGGTCGAGATCAGAGAGGGACACTAATTAGGAAGATCAGATGACCAGGAATGGGTGGCGGGTGGCAGAAGGAGAACAGACCACATGGACAACCCTGAGGGTGCCACGTGGCCCAATCAGAAAATCCAGAAATACAAAGATAAAGATAAATATAAAAGAAAGAAAAATTAGGAAAAAGTCAAAACATGAAAGATGTAGATCACGATGAGGTCTACAAGTTTTATAATGAACAAAAATCAAAAGAGGTCATTTCTACAAATGTATATTTTTGGTAATATTTTTAAAGGGTAAAAACACCGCTTTGGGGTTTTGAGTTTTTTGTATTTTTTATTTCTTTTAAAGGCCAAGATAATTATAGACAATATTAATCTAATTTTTATGGGTTTTAATAAGATAGAAAAATGAAGAAAAAGTTAGTAATAAAATATTGTAAAAATAGATTAATTATATACAACAAAATACAAGATAATAATAATGAATTAATAGGATTTTTATTGAAATGTTTAAGCTTGGGGATTAATAATTGGATTTTAGCAAGATGAATCTGACATTCATCATACCCCTATACTTAAACTATGCTCTTCCTCGAGCTTCTAAAGAATGAAGGATTCAAATTAATTCCTGACAGTGCATGTGACAATTTCAAGGCTCAAATTTTCGAAGACCCTCAATTTAAGTGATCCTAAAATTCTGAGCTCAACCATGCTCTAGTCAGAAGGAATCCAACTTCTCTAATTATCAGACTCTTTGTTTGTACATAAGATATAAGGATATGAATTTCAGTGTACCGCAATCATGAGAGTCGAGTAGAGACAACACCTAAAGTTCCAGTCTAGGAGACACTTCTCTAGACCAAATCCTCAACACTAGGGAATAAGTCTATTCTTGCTTCAGTCAACCATCTCATTAGTTTATCAGACTTGAAAGTGTAGATGGACCGGCCCTAAGATGGAGGGCATGGGATTTTGTCTATTTTTCTCTCCCTCACATTGGAACAAGGGGCCTCCTGAGTGCCTTATTACTCAACATAAGTATATTTTTTTGATCAATGTATAGTCGTTCGCACTTGTTTTTTTAGGAGTACACTGGGGAGTATCTCTTTTGAGTATCTAAGAAACCTTCGACACCTAGACTTCTATCACTATACGATGAGAGCCCTTTTATGGTGCTAGCCCGACTCCTTGGTCCTAAGAGCGTTTAGTTCAAGTGGACACTTTGAAAATGTGTGTGAGCACTCACCTTGGTGGAAGCTCTTTTGAACTTGACTTTGTAATGATAGAGCTTTTTTTTGTCATGAGAGAACATCTCTCTATTTTCATGTCATTTGTTTGGATAGATACACTACTTTTTCCAAAAGTTGGCACACACTGATCAACAATAAAATTATGTTTCATCACACCCCGATAAATAGGTGAATATCAAATGACAACATATGAACTTGTTCACATACTGGCTAGGATTTTGCTGGCACTCAAGTTTCTTGAAGCCTTCATTAACTTTATCCCATCCTTGAGCAACATTAGATCGGGTCTAGACTCAAATCACCAATTCTAGTTCCTCAAGTAATAACTCAACTCATCTCATCAATCATGCAGTTGTAAAAGTGATATGCTGATCATATTCTTTAGAAGGTCGAGATGAAGAGTGTAATATATCACTCAAATCTTTCAACTGGGGAAGTGTGGATTATTAAGTTCAAAAACCTAATGACTAAGGCTGGTTAAATCATTCTCTCAAGATCACAGAAATTTAGTATCCTCAAAACCTCAAGACTTGAGTGAAAGTGAATGTTTCAGGAATACACCAATTCTAGAGGTTTTTGTTATTTTTATCTTTTGAAATTTTTTATGGATTTTGGTTCTTCATTTTTTTAATTCCTTTGTGAGACAACGACTGACCCAAGCTCATATGAATAGTTGCATCTACTTCCAACCAGTATGGATGTAAGTACAGATCGTTAGACGAACCCATGTTCCTTGAGGACAGAGCCACATATAGTTTCCTCTAAACCACCCATTCTTCTAAGGGATACCGAAGTTCCCTCACTGAGGAGTAGATACTCATTTTTAAGCCTAGTAATATGAGCCTCTACACAATAATTTTTTTAATTTTTCAAATTTTTGTGGAGTTTTTTAAAAAGGTTGAATTTGTTTACAAAAAAGTTAATCCCTCAATTTTTTAAGGAAAAGAATTTTACAAGAATTTTAACAAAACTAGAAAACTCAGTTCACCAATACTAAAAAGTTTTCAAAAATTTAAAACACGAGCTATGGCTAAACTATACAATAATTTATGGTATACCCCCTATACCTAACTTTTGCTATGTCCTCATAACACAAGTGATATTAAGCCATAGCTAGGGTTAAGTATAAGGTGGTATAGCGAAACTGAGGAGGAGGGTCCCCTTATACTTAGGTCAAAAATGACCTTAGTATAAGAGGACCGATGGAGGGAGCAATGATGGGTCAGTCCCCCCTGTACTTAGGCTGCAAATAGCATAAGTAAAGGATCTGGAAATTGGGCTGGGGGAACCAAGGCTTTTAGGGTTAGGGGGGGTGTATTCATAAAGGTGAGTGGAGGGAGGGGGTGAATTCTATTTTTTACATATGACTACGAAAAATATGAGGGGGGATGGGGTATATGTGTGTGTGAATATATAGGAATGGTAGGCAGGTGAGTAGATGTATAGATATGAGGGTTTGTGTGTATGGAGGTGGGGGGGAGGTAGATCATCTTAGTGATCTACTTTTCTTTTCTTTTTTTTCCTTTTTTACACAAACAAGCCCTCAAACAAGGACTGCTAAAATGCACATGATACATTTTCTTTTACAACATGATGCATGAATGAAGAGCTGACTAGTGTTCCTTGAATCCTTCCTTTTTTCTTTTGCAACTCCTTTCAACGGGAGCTCCCAACTTCATTCCTCCATGGATCTCAAGTATCCTTAATTTCCATGGGCCCTGCCACAAAAGAAATTGTCAGATAAATATCATGAAAAATAGTGAACAAAATGATACAAAACAACATTATGAGAAGACATCCGAATTCTGAAAATATTCAAAAAAAATATTTCAACAAAATTGGATAAATAAATAAAGATGAGTCATGTCCCTGATAATGACTCCATTTGATGAACGCCAAATATGCCTCTTTAATAATGTGGAATTGTCATAGCATATGAGACAAATTAGGTTCAACAAAGACCACACTTTTGAATATGTGGACATTATTTAACTTAGAAAGTTTACCAAGGTCGAACTCATGGATACGAGCCTCTTGTCTATTTATCATATATTATCGATTAACTAATGTGATTATTTCCAAGTTTTTATGTCTTCATGCAGATGTGATGTGAAATGAAGATAAAACAATGCATGGGATAATGCATGTAATTTTTATTTGCTTTTTCAATGCAATTATAATATTATGCATGAAAATAATGCATGAATGAATGCAAAGGACAAGTATGCAAAAATTTTTTTACAACTATACCCTACAGAATGAATATGAACATAAATTATGATTCAAATTCAGAGTCAAATTGAGAATAAAAATCATGATCAAGCATCTATTAGTGGTAAAGATTCATAAAGCAAGAGACATTATATAACATCAAATTCATCATATTTCATTTAGTGTTAAATTAAGAAATAAAACATGCCATCAGATAGACAATGAAAAGAGCTTCAAAGTGACACTAAAATCATGTAATTTGGATTTAAAATGCTCAAGATATGAATGAAATAGTGTAAGGGCATAAATGCAATAAAAATGTGAGGGAAAATATAGATAAATATTGAAAATTGGTCCCTGGAGGGACCCATTTTCAAATACCAAAAATCGACAGGGGCCCTCTATAATTTTTCCATAGGCATGGGGGCCTTTCTATAATTTCCAGAAACCAGATAGATGTCTCTGTAAAATACCAATAGACATGCACGTAAGGCACTTGCTCGGGGACCTTTTTGCAATTCTGAAGATGTCTGAGAGTAGCTCTGCAAATAGCCCGTCCAACACATATTGGGTATGTATGGGGCTAGGCTCGGTTGGGTGGCAGCTTCGGCTGGTGACATGGCGGGCGATGGTGCTTCGGTCAGTGGTTTGGGTCGTATAAACCTGCAGGTCTGGTGGTGGTCACGTGGTCCCACTGTTGGATGGCCGCCGAGAGGCACCAACGAACGATGCTTGTGCTTCTCCTCTACCGGGGGAGAGGAGACGTAATTAAACCTCCGACAACCTCGCTAGAGCTCCGCTGGGCTCCCCTGTGCTTCTTGATAATCACCGGAGGATCATGTACACCAGAGAAGGAGGCTGATGGAGGTGAAGGCATGTGGTTAGCTGCAGATGGTGATCGATGTCGCCTCATCGGAGATGGAGGCCAAGACTGGACATGGGCGTGAATTAGGAAGATAAATGACCAGGAACAGGTGGCATGTGGTAGAAGGGGAATGGGCCACGAAGGTGGCCTAGAGGACGCCACGTAGCCCAATAAGAAAATTCAAAAATACAAAAATACAGAAAAATCTAAAAGAAATAGAAGGAAGGAAAATTAGGAAAACGTCAAAACATGAAAGTTGTATATCTCGATGAGATCTACAAGTTTTATGTTGGAAAAAAGGTAAAAAGAGGTCACTTTTACAAAAGTGAATTTTGGGGAGTTTTTTTAATGGGTAAAAACACAACTTTGGGGGTTTGAGATTTTTTTGTATTTTTATTTCTTTTAAAGGCCAAGATAATTATAGACAATATAAATCTAATTTTTATGGATAAGAAAGAAAAATGAAGAAAACTTTAGTAAGTCAATACAATAAAAATATGTTAATTATATACAGTATAATACAAGATAATAATAATGAATTAATTGTGATTTTTATTGAAATATTTAAGCTTGGGGATTAATAATTAGATTTTAGCATGATGAATTTGAGATTCATCATATCGCTATACTTAAACTATGCTTGTACTCGAGCTTCTAAAGAATGAAAGATTCAGATTAATTCCTGATAGTGCATGTGACAATTTCAAGGCTCAATTTTTCAAAGACCCTCAATTTAAGTGATCCTAAAATTCTGGACTCAATAATGCTCTAGCCAGAAGGAATCCAACTTCTCTAATTATCAGACTCTTTGTTTGTACAAAATATATAAGGATATGAATTTCAGTGTGCTGCAATCTTGAGAGTCAAGTCGAGACAAAACCCAAAGTTCCAGTCTAGGAGACTCTTGTTTATTCCAAATACTCAACACTAGGGAATAAATCTATTCTTGCTTCAATCAACCATCTCATTAGTTCATCAGGCTTGAAATGGTAGATTGACGACCCGAAGATGGAGGGCATAGGATTGTGTCTATTTTTCTCTCCCTCACATTGGAACAAGGGGCCTTTCGAGTGCCTTATTACTCCATACAAGTACATTTATTTTTGTTGATCAATGTGTCCATCAAGAGAATTCGGAGTCGTCTACACTTATTTTTCTGAGAGTACACTGGGGTGTGTCTCTTTTTAGTATCAAAGATACCTTTGACACCCAGACATTTATCACTATACGATGAGATCCCTTTTATGGTGCTAGCCCGACTCCTTGGTCCTAAGAGCATTTAGTCCAAGTGGACACTTTGAAAATGTTTGTGAGTGCTCGCCTTGGTGGATGCTCTTTTGAATTTGACTTTGTAATGGTAGAGCTTTTCTTTGTCATGAGCGAACATCTCTCTATTTTCATTTCATTTATTTGGCTAGCTCCACTACTTTTACCAAAAGTTGGCTCACACTGATCACCAATTAAATTATGTTTCATCACACCCTGGCAGATAGGTGAATATTAAATGATAACACATGAACTTGTTCACATACTAGCTTGGGTTTTACTGACACTAAGGCTTCTTGAAGCCGTCAATAACTTTATCCCATCCTCGAGCATCATTAGAACAGATCTAGACTCAAATCACCAGTCCTAGTTCCTTAAGTAATAACTCAACACATCTCATCAATCATGCAGTTGTGAAAGTGATGTGATGAGCATATTCTTTAGAAGCTAGAGATGAAGAGTGCAATATAACGCTCAAATCTTTCAACTAGGAAAGTGTGGATTATTAAGTTCAAAACCCTAATGACTAAGGATGGTTAACTTAATCTCTCAAGATCACAGAAATTTAGTGTCCTCATATCCTTAAGCCTTGAGTGGAAGTGAATGTGTCAGGAATACACCAATTCTAGAGATTTTTGTTATTTTTATCTTTTGAAAATTTTTATGGATTTTAATTTTTCATTTTTTAATTCCTCTGAGCGATAACGACTGGCCCGAGATCATATAAATAGTTGCATGTACTTCCAACCAGTACAGGTTTAAGTACGGACCGTTAGACGAACCCATGTTTCTTAAGGACAAAGCCATATACAATGTACTCTAAAACACCCACTCTGCTCTGGGAGATTGAAGTTCCCTCACTGAAGAGTAGCTACTCATTTTTAAGCCTAGTAATCTGATCCTCTACACAAGAAATTTTTTTATTTTTCTGATTTTTGTGGAGTTTTTGAAAAAGGTTTTATTTACAAAAGGTAATACCTCATTTTTTTAAGGAAAAGAATTTTACAAGAATTTTTACAAAATTAGAAAACTTAATTCACCAATCCCAAAAAGATTTCAAAAATTTAAAAACACGAACTATGGCTAAAGTATACAATAATATATGGTATACCCTCTATACATAACTTTTGCTATGTCCTCATTACACAAGTGATATGAAGCCATAGCTATGGTTAAGTATAAGGTGATATAACCAAACTGAGGAGGAGCCCCCCCATACTTAGGTCAAAAATTGCCTTAGTATAAGAGGACATATGGAGGGAGTAATGATGGGTTGGGCCCCCTATACTTAGGCTGCAAATAGCCTAAGCAAAGGATCTGGAAATTGGGCTGGGGGAACCGAGGTTGTTAAGGTTGGGGGGTTTATTCATACAAATTAGTGGAAGGAGGGGGTGATTTTTTTTACATACGACCACGAAAAAAGATGAGTGGGGGTGGGGTATATGTGTGTGTGAATATATAGGAATGGTAGGGAGGTGTGTGGATGTACGGATGTGAGGGTATGTGTGTATGGGGGGGGTGGTCGATCATCTTAGTAATCTACCTTTCATTTTTTTCTTTTTTGACACAAACGAACCCTCAAACGAGGATTGCTAAAAATTAACATGATACATTTTGTTTTACAACATGATGCATGAATGAAGAGCTAACTACTGTTCCTTGAATCCTTCCTTTTTTCTTTTGTGGCTCCTTGTAGCGGGAGATGCCAACTCCATTCCTCCATGGATCTCAAGCATCCTCGATTTCCATGGGTCCTACCACAAAGGAAATTATTAGAAAAATATTACAAAAAAATAGTCAATAAAATGATGCAAAACAACATGATGAGAAGACCTCCAAATTCTGAAAATATTTACAAAAAAATATTTCAATGAATTTCGATAATTAAATAAAGGCGAGCCATGTCCTCGACATCGATGCCATTTGATGAACGTCAAATTTGCCTTTTTTATAATGTGGAATTGTCGTAGCATTGGAGGAAAATTTGGTTGAACGAAGACCACGCTTTCGAATATGTGGACATTTTTTAACTTGGCAAGTTTACCAAGGTCGAACTGAGGGACATGAGTCTTTTCGTCTATTTATAAAATATCATCGATTAATTGATGTGTGATTATTTCCAAGTTTTTAGGTCTTCATACAGGTGTGATGTGGAATGTAGATAAAACAATGCATGGGACGATGCATGTAATTTTTATGTGATTTTTCAATGCAATTATAATACTATGCATGAACATAATGCATGAATGAATGCAAAGGACAAGTATGCAAAAGAAAATTTACAACTCTACATAATGAATATGAACATAAATTATGATTCAAATTCAGAGTCAAATTGAACATAAAAATAAGGAGAAAGCATCTATTACTGGAAACTATTCATAGAGCAAGAGATACTGTATAACATCAAAATTCATCACATTTCATTTAGTGTCAAATTAAGAAATAAACCATGCCATTAGATAGACAATGATAAAAGCTTCAAAATGACACTGAGAACATGTAATTTGGATTTAAAATGCTAAAGATACGAATAAAGCAGTGCAAGGGCATAAATGGAATAAAAATGTGAGGAAAAATATAGATAAATATTACAAATTGGTCCCTTTAGGGACCCATTTGTAAAAATAAAAAATTAGCAGGGGCCCTCTATAATTTTTCCATTAGCAGGGTACCTTTTTGTAATTTCCAGAAATCGGATGGATGTATCTGTAAAATACCCCCATGCGATCACGTAAGACACATGCGCGGGGACCTTTTTGCAATTCTGAAGATATCCAAGAGTAGCTCTGTAAATAGCCCAACTAGCACGTGTTAGGTACGTTCGGGGCTAGGCTCGGTTGGGTGGTAGCTTCGGCCAGTGACATGGCGGGCGATGGTGCTTCGACCAGTGGTTTGGGCCGTATAAGCATGCTGGTCCGGTGGTGGCTACGTGGCTCCACCTAGGCTGTTGGATGGCCACCGAGAGGCGCCATCAAACAATGCCTATGCTTCTCCTCCTTCAAGGGAGAGGCGATGTAATTGGACCTCCGATGACCTCGCTAGAGCTCCACCATGTCCCCTGTGCTTCCTGATAATTGTGGAGGATCGTGTACACCTAAATAAGGAGGATGACGGAGGTGTGGGCACGAGGTTAGTTGTAGATGGTGATCGATGTTGCCTCGCTGGAGATGGATGTCGAGAACGGAGAGGGACACGAATTAGGAAGGTAAATGACCAAGAATGGGTGGCAGGTGACAAAAGGGGAATGAATCGCATGGGCGACCAAGAGGATGCCACATGGCCCAATCAGAAAATCCAGAAATATAAAAATAAAGAAAAATATAAAAGAAATAGAAAGAAGGAAAATTAGGAAAAAGTTAAAACATAAAAGTTGTTTGTCTCAATGATATCTACAAATTTCATTTTGGACAAAAAGTTAAAAGAGGTCATTTATACAAAAGTATATTTTTGGAAGTATTTTTAAAGGGTAAAACACAACTTTGGGGTTTTGAGATTTTTTTGTATTTTTTATTTCTTTTAAAGGCCAAGATAATAATAGACAATATTACTCTAATTTTATGGGTTTTAATAATATAGAAAAATGAAGAAAAATGTTAATTAAAACAATAAAAATAGGTTAATTATATATAATTTAATAGAAGATAATGATAATGAATTAATTGTAATTTTTATTGAAATGTTTAGGCTTGGGGGATTGATAATGGGATTTTAGCATGATGAATCTAAGATTCATTATACCCTTATACTTAAACTATGCTCGTTCTCGAGCCTCTAAAGAATGAAGGAGTCGGATTAATTCCTGACAGTGCATGTCAAAATTTCATGGCTCAATTTTTCGAAGACCCTCAATTTAAGTGATCTTAAAATTCTGGACTCAACCATGCTTTAGTCAAAAGGAATCCAACTTCTATAATTATTAGACTCTCTGTTTGTACATAAGATATAAGGATATGAATTTCAGTGTACTGCAATTATGAGAGTCGAGTCGAGACATCACCCAAAGTTCCAGTCTAGAAGACTCTCCTTTAGACCTAATCCTCAACACTAAGGAATAAGTATATTCTTGTTTCAGTAAACCATCTCATTAGTTTGTAGACTTGAAAGTGTAGATGGATGAGGAGAAGATGGAGGGCATAGGATTGTGTCTATTTTTCTCTTCCTCACATTGGAACATAGGGCCTCGTGATGCAACACAAGTGTATTGATTTTCGTTGATCAATGTGTCCGACAAGAGAATGCAGATTCGTCTGCACTTGTTTTTCTGGGATTACACTGGAGTGTGTCTCTTTTCAGTATCTAAGATACCCTCGACACCCAAACTTGTATCGCTATACGATGAAGAGCACTTTTATGATGCTAGCCCGACTCCTTGGTCCTAAGAGCATTTGGTCCAAGTGGACACTTTGAAAATGGTTGGGAGCGCTCACCTTTGGAAGCTTTTTTTGAATTTGACCTTGTAATGATAGATATTTTCTTTATCACGAGAGAACTTCTCTCTATTTTCATTTCATTTGTCTGTCTAGTTACACTAATTTTACCAAAAGTTGATGCACACCGATCAACAATTAAATTATGTTTCATCACACCATGGCACATAGGTAAATATCAAATGATAGAATATGAACTTGTTCACATACTGACTAGTGTTTTTACTGGCACTTAGGTTTCTTGACGCTTTCATTAACTTTATCCCATCCTCGAGCATCATTAGATCAGGTCTAGACTCAAATCACTAGTCCTAGTTCCTCAAGTGATAACTCAACTCATCTCATCAATCATGCAGTTGTGAAAGTGATGTGCTGATCATATTCATTAGAAGGTAGAGATGAAGAGTGCAATATAGCGCTCAAATCTTTCAACCAGGGAAGTGTGGATTATTAAGTTCAAAAACCTAATGACTAAGGCTAGTTAACTCAGTCTCTCAAGATCAAAGAAATTTAGTGTCCTCAAATCGTCAAGCCTTGAGTGAAAGTGAATGAGTCAAGAATACACCAATTCCATAGGTTTTTGTTATTTTTATCTTCTGCAAAATTTTATGGGTTTTAATTTTTCTCTTTTTTAATTCCTCTTAGAGACAACGAGTGGTCCAAGCTCATATGAATAGTTGCATCTACTTCTGGCTAGTATGGGTGTAAGTACGAACCGTTAGACGAACCTGTGTTACTTGAGGACAGAGCCATATACATTGTCCTATAAACTACCCCCTTTATTAAAGGAGACCAAAGTTCCCTCACTGAAGATTAGCTACTCATTTTAAACCTAGTAGTCTGAACCTCTACATAAGAATTTTTTTAATTTTTTAGATTGTTACGGAGTTTTTGAAAAAGGTTTATTTTATTTACAAAAAGTTAATACCTCTATTTTCTAAGAAAAACAATTTTACAAGAATTTTTACAAAATCAGAAAACTCAGTTCACCAAGCCCAAAAAGTTTTTAAAATTTTAAAACATGAGCTTTGGCTAAAGTATATATATATACAATAATATTTTGTATACCCCCCAATCATAACTTTTGCTATATCCTCATAGCACAAGTGATATGAAGCCATTGCTATGGTTAAGTATAAGGTGACATAGCGGAATTGAGAAGGATGGTCCCTTTACACCTGGGTTAGAAATGACCTAAGTATAAGAGGACATATAGGGGGAGCAATGATGGTTCGCCCCCCCATACTTTGGCTGTAAATAGCCTAAGTAAATGATCTAGAAATTGGGCTGGGTGGAACCGATGCTGTTAGGGTTAGGGGGTGTATCCATACAGATGAGTGGAGGGAAGGGGGTGAAATTTTTTACATATGACTAGGAAGAAGATGGGGGGGGGGGTATATGTGCATGTGAATATACATGAATGGTGGGGAGGCGAGTGGATGTACAAATATGAGAGCATGTGTGTGTGTGTGGGGGGGGGGGTAAGATCATCTTAGTGATCTACGTTTCTTTTTTTCCTTTTTATTCTTTTTTACACAAACAATCTCTCGAATGAGGACTGCTAAAAATGCACATGATACTTTTTTTACAACATGATGCATGAATGAAGAGCTGGTTAGTGTTCCTTGAATCCTTCATTATTTCTTTTGCGTCTCCTTGCAATGGGAGCGCCCAACTCCATTCCTCCATGGATCTCAAACATCCTCATTTTCCATGGGTCCTGCCACAAAAGAAATTGTCAGAAAAATAACAGAAAAATAGTCAACAAAATGATGCAAAACAACATGATGAGAAGACCTCTGAATTCTGAATATATTTACAAAAAAATATTTCAACAAAATTTGATAAATAAAAAAAGATGAGTCATGTCCCTAGCAACAATGCCATTCGATGAACGTCAAATTTGCCTCTTTAATAATGTAAAATTATCGTAGCGTAGGAGGTAAATTTGTCTCAACAAATAACACACATTCAAATATGTGGATGTTATTTTACTTGACAAGTTTACCAAGGTCGAACTCAAGGACATGAGCCTCTTCATCTATTTCTCAAATATTGTTGATTAATTGATGTGTGGTTATTTCCAAGTTTTTAGGTCTTCATGTAGATGTGATGTGAAATGCAGATAAAACAATGCATGGGATGATGCAAGTATTTTTTATGTGATTTTTTGATGCAATTATAATACTATGCATGAACATAATGCATGAATGAATGCAAAGGACAAGTATACAAAAGAAAATTCACAACTCTACCCTAAAGAATGAATATGAGCACAAGTTATGATTTAGATTTAGAGTCAAATTGAGCATAAAAATCAAGAGCAAGCATCTATTAATGGCAAAGATTCATAGAGAAAAAGACACTATATAACATCAAAATTCATCTTATTTCATTTAGTGTCAAATTAAGAAATAAAACGTGCCATTAGATAGACAATGAAAAGAGATTCAAAATGACACTGAAATCATATAATTTGGATCTAAAATGCTCAAGATGTGAAGGAAACAATGCAAGAGCATAAATGCAATAAAAATACGAGGAAAAATAAAATTAATATTGTAACTAGTCTTTAGAGCGACCCATTTTCAAATACCAAAACCAACGGGGGCCCTTTGTAATTTTTCCATAAGTATGGAGTCTTTTTGTAATTTCCAGAAGCCAAATTGATGTCTCTGTAAAATACCCCCAGGCACCCACATAAGGCACATGCCCGGGGACCTTTTTGTCATTTTGAAGATATATGAGGTTACTCTGCAATTAGGCCATCCAGCACGTGAAGCACGTGCGGGACTAGGCTCGGTTGGGTGGCAGCTTCGGCCAGTGGTTTGGGTCGTACAAGCCTGCAGGTCCGGGGTGGCTACATGGCTCGATCTGTGTCGCCGCCGAGAGCTGCCATCTGACAACACATGTTCTTCTTCTCCACCGGAGGAGAGGCGACATAATTGTAGCTCCAGCGACCTCACCAGAGCTCCGTCGGGCTCCCCCTTGCTTCCTGATCATTATTGAAGGATCGTGTACACCTAGCGAAGGAGGCTGACCAGAGGTGAAGGTGTGAGGTTAGCTGTAGAACGTGATCGACGTCACCTCACTGGAGATGGAGCTCCAGATCGGAGAGGGATGCATATTAGGAAGATCAGACGATCAGTAACATGTGGCAGGTGGCAGAAGGGGAACGAGCCATGTGGGTGGCCCAGAGGGTTCCGCGTGGCTCAATCAGAAAATTCAGAAATACAAAAATAAAGAAAAATCTAAAATAAATAGAAGAAAGCAAAATTTGGAGAAAGTCAGCATGAAAGTTGTAGATCTCGATGAGATCTACATGTTTCATGTTGAAAAAAAAGTCAAAAGAGGTCATTTATACAAAAGTGTACTTTTGGGAGTATTTTTAAAGGTTAAAAACATATCTTTGAGGTTTTGAGATGTATTTTTTATTTCTTTTAAAGGACAAGATAATTATAGATAATATTAATCTATTTTTTATGGGTTTTAATAAGACAATAAAGAAAAAAATTAGTAATTAAATACAATAAAAATAAGTTAATTATATACAATATAATATAAGATAATAATAATGAATTAACTGTGATTTTTATTGAAAAGTTTAAGTTGGGTATTCATAGTTGGATTTTAGCATGATGAATCTGAGATTTATCATGGTGCTACTCCAAAAAGTTCTTTGGACTTGTTGTCATTATTGGCTGAAGATTCACCATCATATGCTTTGTTCTTCTCTTCGCCGTCGTAGGTGGTTGGAGTTTCCTAACTATCTTGAGATGTGCAATATTAGATAAAACAATATCATTTCTACCTAATTTAGTCTGAACACTACAAACTACTTGCTCCTTACAATAGGAGCTTATTTGGATTTGCGTTGACCTGGACCGGAATGACATTTTTGGTGGCCGTCAGGTTGTCGATCTTCTGGGTCATCTCAACCATTTTCTTAGTGAGCTGGGCCAAATAATTTAAAGATGGGTTAATCGGGGAAACCTCAGAAGATTCAGCTTGATGAGAGAGCTGATTATGCTGGTGGGAGGGAGGCTGATGTTGGTAACCTTGAGAATTGTGAGGAGGAGGAGGAAGAAAAGGGTACTGGTGTTACTGAGAGGAATATTGGTGATGATATTGAGCAGCTGATTGTTGATAGTGTCGTTGGTGGTACATGGACTTGTATTGGTAATTGTTCTACCTGTAGTTGTATCCATGCTGCGGAGGCTGCTGTTGGGTTGGGTAGGACTGGACGTTCCACCCTCCTTGTTGATGTTGAAATGGTCGGTTGGCCTGGTTCTGACCTGCGGATGTCCTTGAGGACGGGTCAGCTGCTGATCATTACCCCAAACAATACTCAACTCTTGAATGATCGGGAGAGGGTGAGAACAATAGTCGAGGTAATGGTGCTGGAACTCTCATGGCTGGTAGACAACCATTCGAGTCTGCAATTGTGGCTGCTACTGCTTTGGGGCATGCACATAGTATACATGCTGGACCAGAGGTTGACTGGGGCCTGGCTAAGGTGGTTGAGTCTGTGTATGTTCCTTCTTCTCAACTGGAAGTTCAGTGGCGGAGGTCACTATGTTGTAGACACTGATAGTATTCACCAGCAGCTCCAGCTGCTTGGTGATAATGTCGATCTTGTATAAGCCCTTCATCCTTTGCTCGATCCATGCGAGCTTCTCTAGGTCATGTGACCTTTTCTCAATGATATCTACTTTCAACAGGTGATTCACGATGATGGTCAAGTCAGAGTTGTCATACCTATCGACTTCTCATGTATCCATGATATTTACATTCTTGTAGATAATCTACTGTGGCGGCTGAATCGAAAGTAACAAGATGAGGATAATACGACCTCTCCTTGGGCCATCTCCTCAAAGATCAACCAAACTACATCATCATCCTTGTTGAAGTGAGATCCTATGTAGGCGACACCAACCAGACATTGATTTGAATCTGTCAATCTCGTAAAGAAGTGTTGGACCAAGCTGGTCCTTAAGATGTCATGGTAGGGACACTTCTCGATCAGATCACTAAACCTCTCCCATGTTTCATAAAAGGATTCTTGAGGTCCCTGAGAGATGCTAGCAATCTTCGATCGCATGAGAATGAGACGACCGATGAATCCATGATTCATCTACTCTATATGTATGTTTTGGCAAAATCCATTTAGTAATTAATGTAACTAAACCCCTTAAAATCTATTAATTGACATTAATTAAATATGCTAAACTCAAGGTTAAAATATGTAATAAAAAATCTATATTTTTGCCTTCATTAATCTTAATATTTTATGTTTAAAAATCAAATTTTTTAACCTAATTATTTCGTTATTATATTCTTTGATTAATTAAGTAATATGGCATAAAGACCTAATATCCATAAAAAGAGCAAAATTAAAAGAAATAAAAAACATCTGACATTGTATATTTTGTACATACTTTCTCCTCATTGTTCTTATTTTACCGATAAAAAATCCATAAAAATTAGATTAATTATATATAGTGTATAAATTAATACACTAATTAAAATCAAACTAAAAATACAAAAAATCAGAAAGCACAAAATTTCAATATTTTGTTATACATAGAGTACCTCTAAAATCATGTTTTGTACAAATGATTTCTTTTGCTTTTGGGTCATTCACGAAAGTTGCAGATCTCTTTGAGATGAACAACTTTCTTGTTGGCCACTTTTTATTTGACATATTCTTCTTTTTCTTTTATATTGTCTTTTCTTAGTTTCTCTTTGGTCAACTACCTGGTCAACAACGCCACATGGTGTTCACCACTGGCCCTGCCTCACGTACAATCAACGCCCACATGTTGGCTGGTCAACCTTTCTTGTCCTTTACTTCCCTCAATCCGGGCCATTGGATCAACCCGATCTAGTAGCTCAAATCAACCCCGCTCAGCATGCGCCTCGCATGTGCCTTACGACATACCCATCACACAGGTCACTCCTCCACCATCCAATGTGATTCTCTAGATCGCTGGGGCCTCCACTTTTTCTTTGAACTCCACCTCTAGATCTTACCGCCTGCTTTTATCATTACTGATTGCTCCTGCTTCCATCAGAATCATTGGATCATGAGATCCAATGGTCTGTCCATCATCTTCCTCCTCAATAACGGCTCAACCCCACGTTACACCTCCCTGAGCCCTTGCCCCCTTCCAATTTTTGTTGCCACCACAAGTCACCTCACCACGATCTAACGCATCACCCACGTAGCCCTAAATCCCCTCATCTTCGCGGATCCAATCACTTTCCATGGTCGTTCTCCAAGCCCTAAAAACACCCATTATAAAGCAACCCCTTTACCTCTTGTAACCTCCACCCACCATCTTTAGATACCTAGTTACTGCCCTCTCCTCCACCCATCCACCATACAACGGAGGAAGGGCAAGCTCCAGGGAGCTTTGTCATGACAGGATCAATGCATATTACTGAACAAAAACCATACTCACCTCTAGGTGCGATCCACGACCCTCCACCGTGCCACAACCTCGATCCCTGGTGTCGTAGAGCTTTGTGACCCACCATTCATGTTGAAAAAAGACCCATGAGCTCTACGAAGCTCCAACCCAGACATCCCTCCATCCCAACTCCATCTGCTCCGTCGCTTACTCCAGGTATCTGCATTCTTTTTTTATTTCATTGAATTTTTCCACACACACACACACACCTCACCACCTCAGGTCCTCTTGAGGATCGAATCAGCTTCACTACATGCCACCCATCTTCACTGACATCTCACTTGACTCCTCTCCTTTCTCCTCTCTCTCCTCCAACTGCTGCTGCCTCTAAGTCTTACACAGATCTTGAGATCTAGTTCTTCGATTCCCTTCGCCCGCATAAGACCTCCATTCCACTGCCCTGCACCTCACTTTCGATTTCTGACCTTGCAAGTACCACCTCCCTTCACTCATTAGATGAAGCGACCAAGCTCCATTTTGTCCCTCATCCTCTGGTGAGGTAGCAACACATCACTATGCCAACCATGTTAGACTCTTCCTCAGGACACCATCTATTTCGCGAGGCTTTCATGAAGCTTCCTCGATCATCAGGAAAACACCAGATCCAAGAGGAGGAGATGGGACCTCGCCGGATCCCCACCCCTTATGCCACCGTCCACAGAGGAAGACAACGAGCACATAACCTTGGATCTTGATCCAACGATCCTTGCATATGAGGACCCATTACCGTTCGATTACTAGGGGGACCCGTAGCCACTGGATCCATCCACCTGAGCCTCCCAGCCTCGGGTGGCCTCTCTCTACAATGACTTACACGTGTCTCCCTGATTCCCGAGCCTCGTCTGGATCACGTGCCTACCACACATGGTTTAGGTTATTTACACATGAAGACCCCACATCCCTTGGGAATTGCAGCTTAATCCAAGCATGTGAATTCTTCATGTGTCCTTGAATATTTGTAGGCGTCTCCCCATACTTTCATTGAATTACAAAAACACCCCCAACTAGGGTAAATTGCATAGCAGACCAAGCAGATCCTAGGATTTGCAGGTAAATCCCCTCAGGGAACCTTTTGAGAGGAAAACTCATATTTTTACTAAATTTAGTCCCTGACATTTCATTTTCTAACATCTTTGTCATTTCAACACCAATTTTACCATATAATATGTCATTTTGAATCTCGTTTTATGTTTCTATGCATCATATATTGCATAAACAGATCTGAAGCTATTTATGGATGATTTCTATTTGAGGATCCATATTGACCCCTTGTCAGCTAATTTATTGACATCTTATGCGTTATTTTTATTGAGAAAAATCTATCTTTAATTCTAGGGACACATTTGAGGAGATTTAATTCGATTAACTCTCTCGGGATTGTCATTGATTATGTTTGAGAAATTAATTTCTGTAGGGGCTCAATTGATGCAGAGAAATCAATTTAATCTGCATGATAATTTTTGTGATTGAAAATTATTTATTTGAGTCTTAAATTATAAGGAAAATAAGGGACCGGAGTGTCCTGAGAAATTCATGCAGGAACAATCTTTGATACATTGATCTTTTTGGCTTGCATATGATATATATATATATATATATATATATATCTTGAATACATTTTTGTTGATATGTGGTTAATTTTTGAGGATATTGATCAATATTGTTTGGATTAAAAATCAGATCCCATATTTCATCTTTGTTTATTTCTTGCTTACATTTCATTATCGCATTTTCTTTTATTTTCACACTATTTCCCGACATAGCAATTGACATAGTATTAAATTAATTATTTAAATTAATTTAAAATCATGGAACTAAAAGTATGTTCCCTATGTTTGACCTTGGTAGACTTACCAAATAAAAATTGTTCCACAATATTCAAAGATTGTGGATTTTGATAGATCATTTTCTGCCTTCCTATACTACAATATATCATTCTTAAGTAACGTAGAAAACTAACCAGCAAATGACACTTTTATGAGGAATGACATATTTTAGGTTTTACATTAATTTCCTTAATTGATTTCTGCGAATTTAATTTCCGTATCATTTTTCTTCTTTGTCATGATTTGCATTAAAATTTCTTCAATTTTATTTGCATTTCTCTCTCATTTCAAATACTAACCATATTTTCTCTCTTCGTAGATAACTCGAAGCGATTTTGGATATAAATTTAAGGATCTGTGAAGAAGAAGATAATTTTTTATTTTATTTCTATGAGAGATTTTAGTGTATATTTATTTTTCTGCATTTTTTCAGGGTTCCTTTGAACCCTAAAACTTATAGTAATTTGGGCTGAACTTTCTGTGGTGTGTCGGGTCTGTTTGAACTCCTTGTGTGATGTTGGGACCTGTATTGAGTGGCATAGATATTAGGTGCACATATGCTCATATAGTTTTTTTATTTTTGATTATTCTCATAATTTTTGGGCCATACACATTTTTAAGTAATCATACACACTATAGATCATACAACATTAGTTAATTTTAAATCAATTCTTCACCACCAATACTACTATCTTCTTAGGAGCGTTTCCATCTGTTCATATCATTTAGTGTAAATTTTAAATCCTTATATTGCATCCCGCACGATGAAGGTGAGGAATCACGGTAAGTCTTCTTCTTCATATGCATCATTGATTTAATGCTTGCATCATCTTTTTCCGACCCTCTAGTCCTTAGTTTTTACAACTTTGGAATTAAAGGAATTGGGACTGTTGGTTTGACATGATATTTTCTATGCTCATCTAAGAGTCAAGTGATAACCATAATTTAAAATTGGGATCGCTAATCAAGGTGACTGTAAATAAATTAACATAAAATTAGACCTTGTATTTGGTGGAGAGAAACCCACTCATCATTTGTAGGAAAAGATTGCACACTTATGGTAGAGCCAAAACCTATAAACTTCACTCTGACTATTGAATTTAAAAATGACTAGCTACTTATAAGTGAGGGAACTACAATCTCTCTTAGGAGATTGGGTGGTTAAAGGACAACATGAAAGGCACCATCTTGAAGTAATACAGTTATTCGTTCTATGGTCTGTATTTACACCCATATTTGTTGAAAGTAGATGCAACAATCCTAATGAATTCGAGCCAATCTTTGTGATACTCTTCCAAACCTAAGATCTGCTTAATATTCTCAAAGATTGTTTTGTTTTTAAATTAAAATTGAAATATAAGAGACTGAACTATAACATGCCTTCACAAGTGTCGAGTGGGTGAATCTACGAGTTTGTTTTATGTTTGACTTGTGTACGTTAAAGTCCTTGAAATTGCAAGTATATCGCGGTTCACAAATCCTTCCATGTCCCTTTCTTAAGAAGATGTCAGTTCATTGGTCTCCATACCTAGACTCCGTGGGTCCAACATACACAATCAATGTCCCGATAATCTTCATTCTAGGGGAACCCTCTCTTCGAAACCGATCTCCAACATCCATATTTTCCCTCTAGCTCATTCACTCCACCCCATACCCACACTTCTTTGTGGACTATACCCCTCTCACATTCTGACTTTCAAATGAACACAATAGAGCGGGCACCAAGTCACAACATTTGGAGTACAATTATTCTGCACCAAGTCATGAGGAGTTTGAGGATGAAATCTCTCGTATCAACCAAAGAGCAGATACTCTAAATAAAAGAATTTATGATATCGTCCAATCAAGGAAAAACCAGGAAGAACTGAGGACCCCACCTTACGAATCACAAGTCCATCAAATGACATACACTCGGACACAACCACCACTAACGTCTGACCAACCTACTGATCATCAAACCAAAAATACCAAAAAATGAAAAATAAGACATTTTAAAAAATGGACAAATATGAAAGGAAAGAATTTTACAAGATTGTGATATTAGAGTTTCCACTAATCAAGGACATAAAATATGTACTCGATTTTAAGAGATTTGTGAAGAGTCAATTGAACCCTAAAAAGATGGGCAAGAAATGATCAAGGGCTGAATATCATGTCATATCTATGGCCAGTTTTTTGGTGATGAATCACAAAGCTAAAAGCTGCAAAGTCAAGCGGTTGAGTCAAATCACGTGTGAAATTGAGGACTCCTTATTCACTCATGTTTGGTTAGACAAGGACTCAACATTAAACATCCTCCCAAAGATCGTCTTTGACCAACTCAAACTCGAACAACTCAAAAAGATGAGAGTAATCGTTCAACTAGCAGATTGATCTACCAAAAGACTTCGAGGAGTTGTTTCTGTCATCGTAAACTTTTGAGGTGACACACACAAAGTGGATTTATTGTCCTTGACATTGAGCACTACGAAGAATCGTCTAAATCTTCTATCATTTTAGAAAAGCCATTCTTGCCTCTAATAAGGCAATTGTTGATTGTGAGACTCAATACATCAAGTTCTCGAATGTGGACAACAATGAACAAGCCCTCAATGACACGGCCAACCCTAATACAACTCAACCATCAACCGATAGTCGTGGTTAGGACAACAGTACTCCACATGACCAGGTCTCTCCTCATGAAACATAGACACAAACCTAAGGAGAGACACCTTAGAGACCGACTGTTGGATTCACCACGATTCTCATCACACCTCCCTCCCTGATACTAATCATAGGATGAAACAATATTTAGGAGATTATGAAGAATTGGATCATGTTTATGAATACCGTCGCAAATATTTGAGTTGTACAATCTTTGAGTCGGTAGTCATTCATGAAATACTTGAACCATATAAGGAGCCGATTCAGGAACCCTACTATGTCACAAAAACTCATGTATATCAGAAGGTGACATCAATATCCCCCGCCAATACTCACTAATCCAACAGGAACATGCACCCTCACCCAAAGTCTTGTATGACACTACAAGAATTGGTAAACTTTTAGAGATATTCATCTGACGAGGAACCCCCAATCGCCACATCCGTTACTCATGACATGGAGAAGAACTCTGACCATCTTCCTCCCAATGCTTCTAATAGAAACAAACCAATCAAGAAAGTCACCTTTGAGATTATAAACTAGGTGATTCTGAAGAATCCTCGTATGATCCTGAAGCAGTACATGTGGTAAGTGCAATAAGTGAAACTGTGATTAATGGGCACTTACCTCTTGTTGACAATAGTTGGAGATCCTCTGCATATGACTATTATTCTTCTGAGGATGACACTGATGATGATTGGACCTCTTCATCCTCCCCCTCTTCACCACCTTCTACATCTCCATACGACCTCCCACCAAACTCCTGTAAGAAGGTTCGTCACAAACCTCCTTGACCTTATTCATCCAAAAATCTACTCGGTACCCCACTTGAATTATCCAATCATACTTAGGCCGACCCGGTCCTAAGTATAGGGGGGTTGATACCATTGTCTATACATCACTTCTGTTCTTTTCTTCTCACCTTTGACCACCCAATTTCTTGCTCTTCTACTATGTTTAGGCCCTCAAAAGCCTAAGTATAGGGGGTGAGTTGACTTTCTTTTCTTTTCTCTCAACTATGCTTGGTACGAGCTATGTGTACATTTCAATTTGTGCCATGAGGTCATATCACAAGCTAAGTATGGGGTGTGTGCATATATTCTATATACTTTATCCATAGCTTGTACTTTAATTATTTTCATAAATAATCGGGTATGGGTATATGTGGTGTATATTATTTATATTATACATAAATTCTTAGTGTAATTAATACATGTTCATAATTTTTTATAAAATTTAAGTGGATAACAAAAAATCAAATAAAATCATCAATAAAAATTCAATCAAAAATCTTTTTTTAAAAAAACTAACTTAAGGTTTTATCCCAGACATTTTCATTATTACTCTCGACTTGAGCAATGAAAGAAACTCGGGTTTCAAGGTCCTTTGATTGAGAGTTAATAAATCTTGGTCATCAAGGTTTGAGACTAGATAAATTACACTTCCCTGGTTTGCAAGATGCGAGTGCTATAATGCAAGCTTAATCTCTGCCTTCTAAGATTATGATCATCACATCACTTGCACAACTGCATGAATATTATCATCACATCACTTGGTCATTAGGGTTTGAGACTTGATAAATTACACTTCCCTGGTTTGCAAGATGTGAGTGATATAATGCAAGCTTAATCTCTGCCTTCTAAGAATATGATCATCACATCACTTGCACAACTGCATGAATGATGAGTTTAGATTTTACTTGAGATATGGAGACTTGAGATTTGGTCTAGACCTGATTTTATCATACTTGAGGATGGGATGAAGTCGATGAAAGCTTTAGGAAACTTAAGTGTCAGCAAACTTTAGCCGGTATGTGAACAAGTTTTCATACTATCTTTTAATATTGACCTATGTGCCATGGTGCGATGAAACTAAATAATTGTTGATCATTGTACGTCAACTTTTGGTAAAAGCAGTGGCGCTAATCAAAAAGAAAAGAAAAGAAAGAGATATTGAAAGAAAATATCTCTCAAAAACAAAGTCAAATTTTAAAGAGCTTCTATCAAAGGCGACCACTACCAACCAGTTTCAAAGTATGCAATTGGACCAAATCTAGTTGGGGTCAATGATTCTGTCTAGAACCTCAGAAAAGGTTCTGCATCATAAGCGATATAAGTCTGGGGGTAAGTATATTAGATACTAAAAGAAGACACACCTTTGTGCGCTCATATAAAAAAATATAGATGACTCAATAACTTTTGACGGACGCACTAGTCAACACCCAAAAATATATGTATTGAGTAATAAGGTACTCGAGAGGTCCTTTGTTCCAATGAGAGGAAGAGAAGAAAATACACAAAACGAAATCCTCCATCATTTGGCCTATCATATACACTTTCAAGCCAGACAAACTACTGAGACAATAGATTGAATGCAAGAACTGATTTAGTCCCTATTGTTGAGGATTAGGTCATGGGGAGAGTCTCTCAGACTCCCAGACTTTGACTTCGAGTGAACTTTTGACTCGACTCTTACGGTTGCAGTACATACTAAATGTCATATCTATTATGCTATAGGTACAAAAAGAGAGTTGAGAGTCTGATAATTAGAGAAGTTGGATTCCTTTTGATTAGAGCCTGGATTGAGCTTAGAATTTTAGGACCATTGATATCAATATTCTTAATGAGACAATTCTTGAATATCACACGATGCATACTCATGGATTCAACCTTCTAACTCACTAAAATTTGCTTGGGGACAAGCAAAGAGCTAAGTATAGAGGTATGATGAATCCATGATTCATCCACTTTATATGGACGTTTTAACAAAATAGATTGAATAATTAACTTATTAAACTTTTTAAAATCAATTAATTAACATTCATTAATTATGCTAAACTTAGGGTATAAATATGTAATAAAATAAGCTATATTTTTGCCTTAATTAAGCTTATTATTTTATGTGTGAAAATCATTTATTTTGATCTAATTATATCCCTATTATATTCTTTGATTAATTAACTAACATGGCATCAAGAATTAAAATCCATAAAAAAAGAAAAATTAAAAGAAATCAAAAAATCTGACGTTGTATATTTTGTACATACATTCTCCTCGTTGTTTTTATTTTATCTATAAAAACCCATAAAAATAAGATTCATTACGTATATATTGCATATAAATTAGTCCACTGATTAAAATCAAATTAAAAACACGGAAATATCACAAAGAACAAAAATTGGGTGTTTTATTATACATAAAGTACCTCCAAAAACATATTTTGTACAATTGATTTTTTTTGCTTTTGAGTCCTTCACAAAGTTGTAATGAGATGAACAACTTTCATGTTGACCACTTTTTCATTTGACATCTCCTTCAATTCCCTTTCCATTTTATTTTCTTATTTTCTCTTTGGCTAACCACATGATTAATTTCTGCATCACAAGGCGTTCTTAATGTCCCCGCCACACGTATAGTTAGCACCCACCTGTTGGCTGGTCAACCTTGTTGTCCTTTACTTCCCTCAATCCTGACCGTTGGGTCAATTCGATCCAACAACCCCAATCTACCCCTCTCCGTGTGCACCCCACACGTACCCTACGACACACCCTCCTCACGTGTCACTCCACCATCTGATGAGATTCTCCATATCGCATATGGATCCTCCAGTTCCACCTTAATCCCCATCGCTAGATATCACCGCCTGATCTTATCATCACCGCTTGCTCTGGCTTCCATCAGGATCGTTGGATCACGATATCCAACGGTCCATTCAGCATCTTCCTCCTTAGTAATGGCTTAGTCGCATGTTATGCCTCGCCGAGCACTTACTCCCATCTAATTTCTGTTGCTGCCACAAGCCACCACACTACGATCTAATGCCATCGCACATTGTCTGGGAAATTTGCACTGGAAGCCCCCACGTCTCCCAAGAATTGTAGCTCAGTCCAAGCACGTGAATTCTTCATGTGACCTCAAATATTTGTAGGCATGTCCCTAGGCCTTCAACGAATTGTAGAAATACCCCCGCATGGGGTAAATTGCATAGTAGACCCAAGCAGTGTCCAAGAATTGCAGATAAGTCCCCTCAAGGACCCTTTTGAGAGGAAAATTCATATATTTACTATAATTTAGTCCATGACATTTCATTTTATTACATCTTGGTCATTTGAACTTCAATTTTAGCGTATAATATGTCCTTTTGAAGCTCGTTATGTGCTTCTTCGCATCATATATCGCGTGAATAGATAAGAAGCTATTTTTGGATGTTTACTATTTGAGGATCAATATTGACCTTTTTCGTATGATTTATTGACATCTTATACACTATTTTTATTGAGAAAAATGTCTTTAATTGTAGGGACTCATTTGAGGAGATATAATTCAATTTGCTCTTGGGAATATTATTGATTATATTTCAGAAATTAATTTTTGCATGGGCTCAATTGAGGTAAAGAAATCAATTTAATCTCCTTCATAATTTTTGTGCATGAGAATTATTTATTTGAGGCTTACATTACAAGGAAAATAAGGGGCCATAGTGTCTTGAGAAATTCATGAGGGATAAATATTTGATAGACTAATCTTTTTGGCATGCATTTGATATATATATATATATATATATATCTTGAATATATTTATGTGGATGTGTGGTTAATTGTTGAGGATATTGATCAATATTTTTGGGATTAGAAATCAGTATCACAAATCACATACTTCATCTCTGTTTATTTCTACTTGCATTTTCATCGTCACATTGTATTTTATTTTCACACTATTTTCTACCAAAGAAATTGACATAACATTAAATTAATTATTTTATTTAATTTAAAACCACGCTACTAAAAATCTCTGTTCCCTTTGTTTGACCTTGGTGGACTTCCCAAGTAAAAATGGTCCATAATATTCAAAGATTGTAGTTTTTGATTTATCATTTTCTGACTTCCTATACTACAATATATCATTATTATGTAAGGTCAAAAAACATACCATCAACGACCGAGAGGATTGTACTTGTGAAGGAAAGTTGATTTCAAGTCCTCTCGGGTCATCACCACCTTCCCTAAATGGTTTATCTAGTTGAGAGCTTTGCCTTGAAGGCTGAATCGGAACGCGGTCATCTTGACTACACCCAACAAGATGTTGTGGTATTGTGTCATGCTACATATGCCACCAATCTCCCGTACATGGATATACGGCTCCTCATTTGAGTTCCCATGGAACCTCGGGAGGAGCGAAAGGAGTCGCGCCTTTAGTTCAAATTGTCAGCCCATTGATAGGATCTAGATCCTCTCATTGATATGATCAGTCCCAGGGTTATACGACTGTACCATGTTGGATTTGGTCGGTCTCTCCCTTCTTCATCCACCCTTCCACGAGGTCCATCTACAAATTGATCATCTCTGTCCACATCATCACCTCCTCCTTGAGATGTTCCCCTCTCTATGGATCTACTCCTTAGATCATTCCACATATCTTGAAAGGTGACTTGAGCGAGAGCTTGGTCAGTAAGCTGCTGCTGAATGGCCTAGATAAAGGACAAGAGTTGACTGTTGACTTCATTCTGACTAGGCCCAATGCCGTGCCCTGTGTCTTGCTCGATATTCTACTATTGAGGTCCCTTTCCTCTTCCTGATAAAGCCTTCTCTGATTTTGACTGTGATTATGCAGGCTCAAGATCAGGGTCAAGATCTGCAATGGCAAATATACCTCGACCAGTCTGCATGCTAACACTAAATGAAGAAAATAATTCAGAATTAGCATCGATTCTGAATCTTATTAAAGATGTAGAAGAGTCTGGAGTGAAATCAATCTCCACCCAAAAAGGGCAAAACTGGGGAAGAGAGTTTTCCCGTTCTAGGTAAGAAAGAAGAAGTAGGGAGTCTTGAGGGTGGCTCACAGAGTCTGAACCATGGAATTGAGAATCACCCTGAATTATTGGAGATACTGAACCTTGAGGGGTCGATGTGGGTGTCAGTGTAGTCCCGACTAAGTCATCCTTCACTCATAATCTTGAGACAAGAGGGAAGATCGAGTTTGAGGAAAGATATGGTGATGAAGAGAAATAAATGGAGTGTAAACCATTATAAGGCTCACTATGAGTGAGGGTCAAAGAGGAAGTGAGAAAAGAATAATGCAAAAAATGCGTAAGTATGTAGGACTTTTATCTTTAATTATAATCTAAACAAACAAACAAACACCAAAGAAAATGGATTCATTAACTCAATCCAATGTGAAGCTATGAGAGTTCGACTATTTTTATCTTTCCAAATTTAGGGTCATTGATTCAGGAAAAAAGTTGTCATGAGTCCTTAAGAGGCTAGCCCTAAAGGAGAGCGTGTACTACCAGTAAGAGTCTCCCTGTACTTGTTCCACCTCCTATGTATCTTGTGATATGTACTCTTTAAGATCCTCAACCTTGTACCTGGGTGGCTACTCAGTGAATCTACATTTCATCATCTTTATTCATTTTTTTAGCTTAAAATATCTTATAAAGCACTTATACATATCAATAAATCCATCTTCGTACTAACCAACATCCTTGTGTAAATATTGTATATTTATCACTATTTTATTCTAAATTAAATAAATAAAGGAAAAATAAATAAAAATAAAGGATTGTATATACATAATAGATACATGCTGAATCAACCCTTGAGAGAAGGTCAAGACTTAACCTAAATGACAAGGAATAAAGTAGAGGGAGATAAGTCCAAAAGCATAAAAAATTCCATAAAATACAATTGTCATTTGTAATTATTCATCACACGTACATTATTATTTATATTTCACACTCCTTAATTTATTTAGTACCAAATCTCTTGTAAATGACAAAATATTGTGCATAAAGTTTTTTTATAAATAATAAAAATAATTTCAATAAAGACTTGTATACATTATATAAATAACATCATTTTCCAAAAGCCACAAAAGTACAAACTTCCAAAATAAATATTTTCCCCAACTGAAATCCAAATTCATCAAAATCACTTTCATTGTATTCCAAATTAAATTATCTTTAAAATGATGGTGACTTCATAAAATTCAGAGCTAAGGTGTGAAAATGTGGCTGATTGGGGTATTACTGTATATTATACCTATATATACTATATATATTATTTAATCATTTGTTTTCTTTTGCATAATTGTGAATATTATATTTTTAATTACTTGAAAATATTGTATTTAACTCAACTAAAAATTTAAAAAATCAGAAATAAATAAAAATAAAATCTTGTATATATTATATATGTATCACCATGTATATAGTGTGCCTATACCAATTTAAATAACCTAATAAATTAACTATTAAAAATCAAATAAAAATATCTTTAAAGATGCCTCAACATTCCTAATCCTCCACGCCAAAGACGCCTTAGCGGAGCCGGCCAACCTAGGGTCCTCTTCCTCCTTGCCAAAGATGCCTCATTGCTCCTATTGTCACCATGACGCTTCATGGCATGACCTTCGGGGATTTCAAATGTTTAAGGGAGACCAAACTCGAATGGAGGTCGGAGGGAGGATTATGTAAACGGGGATCTTTGACCGAGATTCCTGATCGACACATTGATCCATTGATCAAGGTAAGATGCTATAATGAAAGACCAATGATCGAGGAAAAAAAGTAAAAGAGGAATCGAGTCGAAAGGATGCAACGATCGATGGGGAAAATATGAGGAGGTCAGATCTACAATGAGTTTGACATGCCTAAGGCACAAGAGGGGCCATTTGAATGGCGGGTCAACCAAGGCCAACCCTCATTGGGTCACATAGGCTACTAAGCGACAAACACGAAGAAAAGAATTAATTTTTTTTAAAAATTAAACAATTTAATTAAATAAAACTCAGAACATAAAATTATTTATTATTTTATGTAGTATTCTAATATGATTTTTATTTATTTTTTTGAGTTAGTTTATTAGGGTTACTTTTACATGATAGGTATATTTACCTATCAAATGTGTATTTTATTTTTATTCTTATTTTTTATTTTATTATTTTATTCACATCATTTTTATAATTACAATTAAATACACTTAAAAATATTTTTGTTGTATTTGTTTCTAAAGTTATTTGCATACTTAGATAGATATGGATATTTATTATATAGGTATATGTATAGGTAGTTCATTTATGTATCTTGTATACTATTTTATTTTATTATATTTTTATGGGTTTATTTTATTTTAATAGTGTATGTATACTATAAATAATATTTAGAAAATTATAAAGATATAAAATAATGAGAAATATAAAGAATAAATAAAATGAATATTTTATTCAGGTATCCTATACAATAAAGATCCAAAACCCAACTTTTGCATCTTAACTCCAAATTAAATGAAACCACCTTCATTAAATAGCTAATAAAATGTTATGTACATTTAATAGTGATTTTGATGGATTTTGAGTTCATATGTAGAAGACATATGTCTGTGAAGTTAGGATTTTTGAATTTGATCCTGAGTGTAGAATGCACAATATGCATTATTTTTATATAAAATATTTTTATCTTTTTTACGTATTTTTCTTATATCTTTCATGTAAAAATTTTATTTATTTGAGGTATAAATAATAAATAATAAATAGGCCCCATAAATTAATTATTTGGTAATTAGGATTTCTATTGTATTTTCAGCCCTTATATCCCCCTACTTTATTCCTTGTCGACCTAGTCATGATGATGCCTTGGTCTCATAGCTTAGGTTCATTCAATACATTTCTTATTTCATTTCTTTTTCATTTCTTTTTTAATTATTTTATTTTGGCTTGAAATACAATATTTTATACATTATTTACACAATAAATAATAGATGTTATTTCATGCAAAATAATGCTACTCACATGCATTAGGCTAGGGTTTAAAGACGAAAATGAAGGAATAAAGGTGATGAAATGGAGATTCATCAGGCACGTTGATGAGACATGTGATCCCCACAATCCATGGCAACAATCCAAGCAATTAAGATCCTAATTTCATCACTCGAAATCCACCATCTTCTTCATTAGCTAGAGGCATTGAAGAAGATGCGGCTTCTTAAGCGATTGGTTCGTCAACACAATGACAATGCGACAACAATCACTGTCTCCACAATTAAGGCAGAGGACAACCAAGACTCGGAGATATGGTTATGGTGTATAGAGAATGATGGAGAGAAATTATATTATTGATTATTCCGTCGTCTGAGAAGGGGGTTAACCTCTCTTATATAACAATATGAAAGTTCATGGATCACAATCCATATGCACACAAAATTAATGGTTGAGATTAGTTTTTATTTTTTATCTATGGATGAGATTTTATTTCTGTTTTCTCAAAGTCACAAAATCTCACAGATAATAGTTGAAAACAATTTTCAATTATCATCTAAATTAAATTAAATAATTAAGAGATAAAAGTCAAATAGGATTGCCTTCTCCACCTACCTTATTGGGAGGGGATGGCCTCCATGTGTCAACATGGTGGCTACCCTTTCCAATCAAGGAAGGATGGTTGAAGGCTCTCTTATCCCTTTATGAAGAGATACTTATCTTCTTCAAATTACATTTAATTAAATTATTTAATAATTAAGTTTATCACCAAATAATCCCAAATTATTTGTTACAAATTCAATTCTACCATTGACACTAAATAAATATAAACTTCCATCAATATTTCAATATAAATCACATTTACATTAAATTGATCAATGAAAATCAACTTCACATTTAACATAATTGGGAATCATATTCTTTATTAAATCTCTATATGATAATGTGGTTCATATCCACATTATCAAGAATAATTCCGAATAGTGCTATCTACATTATTCCTATCCATGATAGTTAAATCTAATTTAATTATCATGTATATCTCCCTACACATATGAATCAAATCCACATTATTTGTGATATTTAAATCCAATTTAATTGTCCAAATTTTACCCATATAATATTGCTCGTGAACAATTCTTGAAGAATTGTGTGCATGTCCTCAGATACTTGGAGATAGGTAAGGGTGACTGTGTAGTCCATGTATAGTGACTTGGATAGTGTGATCTAATCTCATATCCAGATCTAGAAGACTGCCCAAAGGTATCTAAACAAGATAGATGGTCATGGTACATAATAATAATAATAATTATACTAAGGCACCTAATAAGTGCATGTTTGCTCTCTTGATGCCTTTGGGGTTTCTTTGCCAGAGTTATGGCTCCTATGTTATCACAGAACAATGGGATGAGAGTATCAAAGGAAACTATGGCAAGTTTTGTGATGAACTTGCACAACTATAATGCCTCCTTTGCAACATCTGATGCAATAATGTACTCAACTTCTATTGTTGAATCAACTGTAGTTCCTTCTTCTTATTTCTCTAGCTCATAGCACCACTGTTCAACAAGAATACAAAGCCTGAAGTTGACTTGTGGTCATCTATGTCAGATTGGAAATCATAATCTTTATATCCTAAGACTTGGAGATCACCATCTCTACATACCAAGATGTAGTCTTGCGCCTATCCTAAAAACTTGAAGATGTTCTTCACTACATTCATGTGTTGCTCTCTATAGCAAGATTGGTAACGACTTAGCACTTCTACGGCATGGTAGATATCTGGTCTGGTACACATTATGGCATACATCGGCTTCCCACAACTAATTCATAAGGGCATATGGTATTGGCCTTCCTTTCCTCAACACTTTGTGGAGCCATCCCTTTAGGTAGGTGTATGTCATATCTTGAGGGAAGGAAGTCTTTCTTAGAATTTTCCATATGGAATTGTTCCAAGATTTTCTTGATGTATCCATGTTGGGATAATCCTAAAATCCTCTTTTCTATATTCTAAACAGCTTTAGACCCAAGATGTATCAGGATGTCATACATGTTAAGTACACTGAACATAATGGTGCTCCCAATAAGCTTCGTGTATACACATGGCTCGTCAAAAATTATAACTTTTTATGGTTTCATCGAATCCGATGTTCCAACTATGAGAAGCTTGTTTAATCCTATAGATGGACTTCTTCATCTTGCATACTTTGCCTTCCTCAACTATGAATACCTGGGGCTACTCCATTTAGATAACATCCTCGAGGTATCCAAATGAGGAATTCGATCTTGGCATCTACCTGCTAGATGTTGTAGTCAAGATGTGCAAATATAGCTAGAAATGCCTTGATGGAGTTGAGAATGGCAACATGAGAGAATGTCTCATCGTAGTCGATGCCTTTTCTATGTGTATAGCACTTGGCTAAGAGATGTGCCTTGAATGTCTCAACCTTCCCATCAGGTCTCCTCTTTCTCTTGAAGATCCATTTACACCCAATGGGTTTTACCTCTTTAGGTGGATCCTCTAGGGCCCATAAACCATTCTTGTACTTGGAGTCTATTTTAGACATCATGGCTAGCATACATCTATTCATGTCATGATCAACGAGTGCTTCATCATATTAAGTTGGATCATTTTTAGTTTCACTTGACATATGGAATCCATACCTTTTAAGTGGAATGACCACCCTCAAAATCTTTTGAAGAGGTATGAGCATTTCATCTTTATTTATCTCTTCTGTTTTTGGTTCAGGAACCTCATCCTTGGGGGATTCAATGAGTTCCTTTACTTCATCTTTGTATTGACTCTTAATGAAGTCATCCTCCAGAAACTTAGCATCATTAGAGATGAATACCTTTTGAGACTCAAGGTCGAAAAGTTGGTATCCAATAGTATCCTTCACATACCCAATGAAGTATCACTCTCTAGTGCGGGATTCTAGCTTACTTCCGTCCATATTCTTTGCATGGACCAAGCAACCTCAAATCCTTAAATTTGTATCGTTTTACAGGGTTTGGGGTATAGATTTGCTATAAATATTATTAAAGATATATATTGTAGTCTCTACTACATATCCCTAGAAACTAAGATGTAAATGTGCTTTAGTCATCATTGAACGGACCATGTCCATGATAGTCCTGTTGCATCTTTCAGCAATACCATTCATTTGAGGAGTTCCAAGAGGAGTGAGATTGGAAACTATTCCTCTTTCCTTAAGGTATTCCTTAAATTCATTTAATAGGTACTTGCCACCTCGGTCAGATCGAATTTGTTTTATCTTCCTATCGGTTTGATTCTCAACCAAAACCATGAACTCTTTAAACTTTTTAAAGTTTTCGGATTTGTGACGTAATAGGAAGATAAACTCATGTCGAGAAAGATCCATTTCGATATCCATTTCAATTCATGATACTGAAGGGACCACATACATCAGTGTGTATTAGGTCAAGTATACCTTCACATCTAGTTTCCTTATTTTGAAAGGGTGCTATAGACATTTTACCTGGAATACGATGATGAGATGAGTTGATATTTCACTTGAGGGACATGGACTTGAGATTTGAGTCTAGAGCTTATTTTATGATACTTAAGGATGGGATAAAGTTGATGAAAGCTTCATGAAACCTGAGTCAACAAACTATAGCCAATATGTGAAAAATTTGCATGCTATATTTTGATATTGACCTATGTGCAAGGGTGTGATGAAACTAAATAATCGTTGATCATTATGTGCTAACTTTTGGTAAACGTAGTGGAGCTAGGAAAAAAGAAAAGAAAAGAAAGAAATATTGAAAGAAAAGAACTCTCAAACACAAAGTCAAATTACAAAGAGGTTCTATCAAAGGCGAGCTCTCCCAACAATTCTCAAAGTCCTATTGGACCAAAGCTAATTCAGACCAATAAGTCAGGCTAGTACCTCAAAAAGGGCTCTGCATCGTAAGCGATACAAGTCTAGGTATAAGTATATTAGATACTTAAATAAGACACACCCTAATGCACTCTTAGAAAAAATAAGTACATACGACTCAATAACTTTTGACGGACGCTCGGGTCAATACCTAAAAATACATGTGTTGAGTAATAAGGTAATTGAGAGAACCCTTGTTCCAATGAGAGGAAGTAAAGAAAATATACAAACCTAAATCCTCCATAATCTAACATATTATATTCACCTTCAAGTATGATGAACTACTAAGACGGTAGATTGAATGCAAGAACTGATTTAGTCCCTATTGTTGAGGATTAGACCTTGAGGAGAGTCTCTCAGATGTTGACATTGAGTGACATTTCAACTCGACTCTCATGATTGTAGTACACACTAAATGTCATATCTCTTATGCTATATGTGAAAACAAAGAGTCTGATAATTAGAGAAGTTGGATTCCTTTTGATTAGAGCTTGGATTGAGCTAATTTTAGGACCATTAAATCAATATTATTAATGAGACAAGTCTTGAAATTTGTACAATGCATAGTCAGGGATTCAACCTTCTAACTCACTAAAATTTGCTTGGTGACAAGCAAAGAGCTAATTATAGGGGTGTGATGAAACCATGATTCATCCACTCTATATGGATGTTTTAAGAAAATCCCTTTAATAATTCACTAATTGAACTTCTTAAAATCAATTAATTAATATTCATTAATTATGCTAAACTTAGGGTTAAAATCTGTAATTAAATAAGCTAAATTTTTATTAAACTTATTATTTTATGTACAAAAAATCATTTATTTCGATCTAATTATTTCTCTATTATATTCTTTGATTAATTACTAACATGACATCAAGAATTAAAATCCATAAAAAGACCAAAATGTCTAAAGGTTCAAATCTGGCATACTTGTGAATATTGTATTCAAAAGTAAAAATGTCCAATACACCCTTCCTTAGGAATGGTGTAAGATATCAAGGTATTGATCTCATGCATATTGATGTATGTGGATCATCTATATCAAAATACATATTGATGATATATGATATCATTTGATTATTATTGGTGATATGGGATTTCTTCCCTTTACCTTAGAAAACTTTGAAATGTTCAAAGATTTCACTTTTTGGTTTAGAACCAAAGTTTGAAGAAAGATGAAATGAATTTTATCTAACTTAGGTGGCTTGTACCAGTTAGATGAATTCAAGGAATAACTTATGGAGATATGAATGCCATTTCTATCTCGCTCCTTCTGATACACCTAATCTCAATAGAGTTGTAGCGAGATACAATTAATCATGTGTGACATGATTTGATCAACGATGAATCTTAGCATAATTACCTCTTAGTTTCCCAAGTATATATATAGTAGAGACTACAATATATATCCTTAATAAGGTTCGATGCATGCAAGATGGAATCTAGCACCAGAGACTGCTACTTCATTAGGAAAATAAAGGATGATATTGGCTGCCTACTTTATGAACATGAGATTCTTAAAAGATCTCATCTCTAAGGATGTGATTCTTAGAGGATGACTCTCTTGAGAATCAAGATGAAAATGAAATGAAGGAACTCATAGTCTTGAGAAGATAATGAGGCTCCTGAAATCAGAAACTAAAAGGATAATAAAAGATGAAACACCCATACCTCTCCAAATGAGTTTGAGGATGGTTTCCGCATGTTAGAGAAATCTGACAATGATCAGACTTCATGTGATGAAGCTCGTAAGGATCATGACATGGAAAGATGGATGTTAGCAATAAAGTCTAAAGTAGACTTAATATACAAGTGTTGTATGTGGACCCTCGAGATCACCTATAAGGGTAAAACATGTTAGGTGTAAATGGATCTTTAAGAGAAAGAGGGATCCTGATGAGAAGGTAGAGACCTTCAAAGCACAGTTTATATCCACAAGATACACACCGAAGAGAAGATATCTCTTGCGATGAGGCTTACTCTCCAATGACCATGCTTAAACCCATCAGAATATTGCTAACTATAGTTAGACAACTTGACTATGACATCTTCAAGATGTGAGTCAAGATTGCATTTCTCTATGAATACCTCTCTGAGAATATTCACATCAAGTAGCCCCAGGGCTTCATGGTTGAGGAAAGCAAAATGTGGAAGCTAAAGAAATCTATCTATGGACTCGAATAAGCTTATTGTGGTTGGAACATAAGATTTGATGAAATTATAAATGTTATGATTTCAGATAGAATCTTGGTGTACCATGTGAAGCTTAGTGTGAGTGACATTCTGTTCATCGTGCTAAATGTAGATAATATCCTAGTTATTTTTTGAATGATATAAGGATAATAATAAGTATTTTATAATCTGGCTATTCCATACCTTGATATATGATCTCATGGTTACCTCTTGTATCTTAGTTCTGAAAGTGTTTAGAAGCAAAGAGAAGAGGGTATTGAGATCGTCACATTAGTGTACGCCTTGGACATTTCCATTTTCTGTAAAATTCCAAGAAATGCTTCCTTCCCTTAAGATATGGTACTGACCTATCTTAAGGGATAACACCTCAAAGAGTTGAGGAAGTGAATGCTAAAACAGGTTGCCCTTTGTGCATCAGGTATGAGAAGCCAGGTGTATGCTAGATGTGTACAAAAAGCTAGATGTCTATAATGCAGTGGGAGTAGTAAACTAATCCTACTATGGAGATAAAACACTTAGTTGCAATAATAATAATATCTTCAAAGACTTTTCGAGATAGTGATCTCTAAGAATTTATAGAATAACGTCTTAGCTGTGAATACCTTAGGAGATCGAGATCTCTGGGAATAAAGGTATTCTGATAAGGATTACAGAAATACTGGTTATAATAACTATTAAGCTGTAGTGTCAAGGACACTACAACTGATAAAATTGAGTACTGATTGTGTAAGATGCAACATTCACATCAGATGCGAGCACTATTATTGGGGGATATGCATGTGTCGTAAAAGTACGTGACATAGTCTCTTGGGAACAGAGTGACTGATCAACTTACCTTGTTACTTTTCTAAATAGCCTATGATTGTCAAACGAGTGTGGGTTTAAATGATTAGCCCATTAATGGCTCTTTGGGCTAGTGGGAGATTGTTGGACATGCGAGCACACGACGAGCCATTATGAAACAAATGTTATTGCAAATATCATTCCCTGATCTAAAATGAAGAATACTAATTTGCATAATAATTATATAGATGTTGATTCAATTATTGAATCATAGAGGTTGGATGAATATCTAAGGAGTTAGATTGAGGACTCATCAAGCACCGTCAAATGATTATTGAGAGATGACCTAAACATGAGAAGTAGATGGCAATCGTTTCTCTATAGGTTGGTATCTAACCGACCTCTTGATGCATGTCCTCTACATAGGAATAGAGATTCAGGAGTGTTAGATAAGTTAGGTCAAAGAGTTGACTTAACGAGATCGAGATAACCAAAGTCCTATGTTGTATGCTGTCACGATATAGGCACGCATCCTCTGACCGAAGACATATGTGTTACTATATATCTAAGTATGTACATTTGGCAGACCAATAGATTGATGACCTAATCAAGATCTATACACCGGCGCACTGGTGTGCATGCAAGGGCATATGAGTAATACGATCTCTCAAAGGGATCATACAGGTTCATTACTGAACCAGAAGACATGAGCTCACTCATGAGATATTGGGAAGAATCAAATCCGTGCAAATTCATCTCGCTTTGGAAGCTTGACTGTATTTTTAGGTTTGATATATGCTTTTGGAAAGTATATGATCAACACATGGGTATGATAAATGATTTTGGAAAGTATATGATCGATACCAATCCCAATGATCGAAAGAAAAACTTACTGATGGAACCATGAAGTAGACAATGTAAAACAGATCTTATACTTCGGGTTTATTGTAGGTCTTCCAGTATGCAGGATGTACAGGTATTGGGAATACCTGAGGGTGATGTGATCATAAATGATTGTATAACCATGACACTTCCATTCCTAGGGAGTGATGAAATAGGTCTAGATTTTAGTGACTCCTCTCAATAGAGAAGTAATATAATCTTGGTCCAGATATTGGATATTGATCTGAATGTGATTCAGATGCAATGAGAAGATTAGTTTACGGTCTTGATTTAGTCAAGCATCTATGGGAGGCCCGAGATCTGGATTTGAGATGTGAGCTCAATATCCAAGTCACTATATGTGGAACAATACAATCACCATGTACTTATCTCCAAGTATCCACAGAGAAAGCGCATTATCCTTGAAAGAGTTCATGATAGTTTAATTGTTGATATTATATATCCGAGCATTGAGAAAATTGATAATCAATGTGATTTGATTATCATGAATAATATGAATTTTATTCATTTTATAAGGAGAGTTATCTTATATACCTAAATGTGATTTAATTATCAAAGATGTGAATAATGTGAATGTGATAAATATTATTTGGGCACATGAGAATAGAAATCCAAGATGATTAAATGTGATTTAATTATCATGGATATGAATAATGTGGATAGCACTATCCGTATTAATCATATATATTATAAACGCGATTTATAATATATAAGAGAGAGATATTTGTAATCTACATTTGTTAGTTAAATGTTGATGTGAATTGGATTCACGTTGGACATTAAATTGAAAATGCAATTTACATTTTATTTTGGGTTGTGAATGTGATTTTTCAATGGCATTATTGCAATGTTCACAAAATAATTTGGAACTATTTTCGGTGAATACTTTTTGCAATAAAAGTTGTTACATATGTGGAATATTATGTGAGATATAAGATCTAAACATAATTGGAATGAAAAAGCATTCATTCCATACATGGAGTGGATGACCAACTTGGACTCCCCAAGTTGGTGGCCTTCCACTCTATACATGGAAGGAGCTTGATTTCTATCCAAGATATTCCATGTTTGTTGATTTGATTTATATTGAAATAACTTAATTGATTTTCAATATATTCAATTTATTTTAAAGACAACAAATCATTGTTGTGTTTTTAACAACAAGATCATAACCATTAAAAGAAACACAAATCAACGTGAGCCATTGGATTTGTGTTGTCCATGGATTGAGATCCATGGATCCCAAAATATTATAAAAGGAGAGATGCCCCATTTTCTCTCCTTTACACACAACACATGTTGAAGATAACAATTCTGTCTCTCATTCTCTACATGCCCTCTCTTTCTCTCTCTCTTGCGGTCGTCCATCATGGAGCCCTAGAGAGAGTCGCTCTCACTGCAGCGTCGCCGTTATGATGCTTGATTGTTTGCTCGTGGATCTCCGTTTCCTTCGGTATGCCTCGTTCGTGAAGAAGATGTAGGATCTCGTGTGACGAGATCAAGAGATTCACTGCTTGGATCACCAACATGGATTTTGAGAAGCACATGTTTCATCAACATGCTTGCAAGCGTCTCTTCCGTCGGATCGGACTTGAGACAGGAGGTCTCTTCGTTTAGAGACTCGATCACAACCACGCTTCAATAGGTAACCCTAATACTTGTATGTGGTTTAGACGAAATGATCCAAGAAGTGTTCTTGGATGATGTGGTTTCGTCGCATGAAAAATTTTATTTTCCTCTGCCTCGAGCAACTAGTGCGACTAGTCGCTCCTGATCGCAGACAATGTGATCCTCACTCTTCCGTGATGCGCTTATGGATCTAATCATATTCTTAAACGGTTCTGGCTATTCACTTATTTAGGTTATATTTTATTTTTATATGTTGGATCATATTACATGTAGACTGTTTTCGATAGGTACGCTTTCTTTACCCTGCATGCATCACTGATTTCATGGCATTATCTTTTCTGACTTCCTTCCTAGTTTTCTCTCACTTAGGATAAAAAAGGAACTTAGAAAATTTGTTAGATCATTATATTTGAAAAAACTTAAAAAAGCAATAATTGAAATAAAATTAGGACTGTTAAAATTACAACCTAAAAAATGTAAAAGATCATTCACTATCTTTGGGGGAGTAACCCCTTCATTGTTGCAGGTAATTACCTCCAAGCAGTGTGGGTAAGGACGTAGCGCTAATGATAGAGACAAAATCCCTAAAATTATGCCCTAATCATCTATGTATCACTCTTTGGTATACGTTCGCAGCTTCAAGCACTTGCCTCAGACCTTAGAAAATCAATTTTGTGTGCTCCACTCTCATCTCCCATTGGGCCCTCGATATAACCTGGCAACCTGGGAGGATAGTTCTACTTTTGGGGTGGTTTGAGAACATACACTAGGTGATAGGGAGACATCATCCTATGTGTTTGGTGTTAAGTAACTTCTTGTGACTCACTAAACTAAAATTGAAAAGAGAAAGGATTGAACTGTTATGGTCCTCACATTGTGTTCAGTTGGTGAATCGAGGGTTTGTATTATGTTTGTTTGCTTAGTATAAAGATCCCTCTATGCAAGTAACACCATTTTCTTCACTTCTTGTTCTTGTTTGACATCGTGTTCTTGCATCTTTCCTTTTAACATCAAAGATGTCAGCTTAGAGTACTTTTTGTTCGAACTTTACGAGCTTATCTTTGTTTTGACTTCGTGTTCTCGCATCTTTCCTTTTGACATCGAAGATGTCATATTAGAGTACTTTTTGTTCATTATGATCTTATCTTTGTACTTTCCAGTTCAGTCTTCTTCACTAGTTTGGGATGACTCTCTTATAGAATATTCTTCCTTCTCTACTTCACCATTTATTTCTATAATAAATCCCTTATTTGAGATTGACCCTAATCTCAAACTATCATTTGAGACTCCATCATTTTTGAAGACTGATCGAGTGCCTTGCACATTTTCAAAGATAGACTTCGAGGACTGATGGCTCCCGACATAACAACATGAGATAAATAACACAATGTTTGTTTTATTATAGTCTATTCAAGAACACTTGATTGAGCAAGCCAACATCCAGGGGGTTTGAGAGATATAATCTTAAAGCCATGGAGAAATAGAGAAGAGAGGAGAGAGGAGGATGAGCAGTCAAGAGAAGGTGGGAATGAGGGAGATGAGCAGCAACCTAGAGCAGATCCAGTTGAGCCATAAAGAGTGGTGCACAAGCTCACATTGATATAATCATATAACCCAGGCACATGACACTTACTCACATGGATTTAGATACATGTGGTTCATGGGCATTTTGAGCTGAAGTCCCATCATTTACCATTATGCCCCATATTCCATGATCACATAAATGAGGAACCTTATATACACCTCCGGCTATTCGACTGCATATGTGGTATGATGCATTACCTAACATCCCGTTAAAAGCAGTGAAGATGACAACCTTTCCGTTTAGCCTTATCGATAAGGCATTGTATTGGATTAATCATTTAGGAAGAGCTGTCATGTCCTGGGAGGAATTGAGATCAACATTCTTGAGCAAGTATTACCCTCTAGGATGACTCAATCAGATGCGGTCGCTTAAGATAACTTCTCCTACATGTCCCATGAACTGATTCAAGAGGCATAATAACACTTCAAGGATTTGACAGAGAAGTACCCCCATCATGATATATCAATAATTCGCCTTGTGCATAATTTCTTTGGGGGTTTGAGTTCAAAAAACTAGAGATTGGCCGATGACGCTTGTGGGGGGGTCCCAATTCAAGAAGGATGCCATTTAGCAGATTTTGGAGGAAATGACAGACAGTTCGACATCTTTATATTATTCCTACACATTTTAGAAACATCCTCTACCATCTTCAGTACCCCACATGATCATCAACATGACAACATCTCATCATGGGGATATGGTGGATAGTTTAGATCTAGTAATCATAGGAAATCACCTAACAAAGTCAATATCATTGAAAAGTGGTCATAAGAGCCTGAGAAATTACAAGTGATCTAGTAGAGGATGTAGCAGCTGGATAAGCTAGATGAGATTATGAAGCATCTGGAGCTTCTAGTCAGTACCATCAGTTCATGTTAGAGTGTGAACACTGCAACCGATACTTCTTCCCCAGAGACATCTTCTTCCACTTCTTCAGTACAACAGAGTACTGGAGCACCTTCTTCAGTTTAGCACATTTACTACGTGTTGGCTCTAGACCAGGTCCCACAATAGCCGCCTCCAACATGCATTATACCGAACTACCTGGAGTATCCATATCTTTCTGAGCAGTAGTGTACACCTCCACCTCATATTCAGGAGGTAAATAATATTTGGAGCAGCCCCGAGCATAGCCAGACCTGTCCACCAAGGTAGGGATAGTTGGGTTCTCAGACCAGTAAAAAGCCCGTTCACTAGTTTCAGGGTGGGAGATCACAACAGTAATAGCACTAACAACCACAACCTCAATATTCAACTTCATGACCACCCGTTGTTGAGAATCCAGAGGCACTCATGAATCGTCAGTCTACAATAATAATATGCCCTCATTGTAGCACAAGTCGATAGACAATCAACAGAACCAAGAGAAGGTATCCATGAAGAGTTCTCGGCTTTAATTTATACTTGGGTAAGTCCAGGGTTGAACACATGGACATGGGCAACTATCTAATTAAATTTAAGAGTCAATAAATTATTTAAGTAATATTTATGTTCTAGGTTAATCACAATGCAAACAAACACAAAGAGAATGGATTTTTCAACACATTTTTATGCAACTATTTTAGTATGATAAAGAATGCTGCAATATATTCACAAGGACATACAACACAAAATTATATTCTTGATTAACTAAATTAACTTCTTTCTATTTCAATTAATTAATTCATTAATTAATGAGAATTCAGTGACAAAAGGAAATCAACTTCAACCTATTTGTAATCATATTAGAATAGACAATAAGGCTGAATAGATAATAATATTCCTCTAAAATTTATTATGCACAAGATAGATCAAGACAATTATTTAAATGTATTAAATTAAAGAGCGTAAAATGAGCTTTCCAGTGACACCTATTACATTAAAAATGGATCAATAGTTCACAAGTTATTAATACAACTAGGCAGGGGCATAAATGCAAGAAAACATGTTTTATTATATTGCAAATAAGTCTAAGATGAACTAAAATATAAATATAGAAATCCTCTTGGGTATTTATACTATTTTCCCAAGTGACAAGACTTATCTTCAATTTCTGAATCTTCCTAGGCTTGATTGCAAATTTACCAACGTTGCGTGTGCGCTCCTCGTGACCTGGCTAGGCTCGATGGTGCAGGCTTAGACCACATGTCCCTCTTGGAGGCTCTGAAGTAGGCTTGGGTGCTCCAAGACTTATTCGTGAACTATTGCCTCAAGAAGAGGCTATGATTGAACGTCAGTCGTCAGATCTGATCGTAGAAGCCTAATCAAACAGCTGCTCCTACTCCCATTCTTTCCTATCCTCCATAGGTGGTGGAGGAAGAGCGGAGCTCTGGTGCACACGAGATTCCTCCTCCTTGTTACTCCTCTTGATTTGAAGGTTGATGTACCTTCATGAAGGCCTAGCGAAAGTAATGGTGCCCAAGGGATGCTATGAAGTTTTCTAGAAGAGTGTCTCAGTGTAGTATCATTGGAGACAAAAAAACGAGATCGGAGCTCCATAATTTTTCTGATCATTGAAGACTTGCAAGGCTAGAAGATAAATTCCAAGAATTTGAGAATCTACTAGGATTCTAAGGAAATGAAATGTATGCTCAACGATGGGTGATGGACTTCGAGCCTAATGGGTTGTGTGATCCTTATAATATTAGAGAAGGATCAAGGTTGATTGGGTCATGAAGAAACAGAATGGGTTGATCGAAACTTTTGCATAAACGATTGATGAACGGAGATGTTGAATAGACATTGGGATTATAGAATTATAATGGAAGATTGTGGGATTAAAATGGAGAAACTATACACTGAAGAAATGAGAGATACAGGGAAATTACATGAGGAAGAAGTAAATGCTCAAAGATGCTCTAGAAAGTGGAGTGGACCTGGAAGTTGGAGTCCTTGAACTCCAGTCATCTCTTGATGGGCTAGAGGTCGCCAACTCGAAGCTCGAGCAACTGAAGGATTGCAACAAGGTTGAGAAGCCTTGGATCTTGCTGGAGAAGAAGACACCATGATGACACTCGAGATGCACTCACTCTATGTTCCAAGTGAAGACCAAGGCTAGGGAATTCTCTCCAAATTGGTGGATAACCACCTCAAGCGATATGGGAGGGATTTTGAGGGAATGGTTTTGGATAGTTCCAGGCGGTGAAGGTGGTGGTTTCAACCACCAATGAAAGGAGCACGTGAGGGAGATGAGGATATTTGGAGGTTGGGCGAAGGGTATTGATGATCGGGAAGAAGAATGGCGATAGAGATGGACAAGTAGAGCAAGTGAGGGGGTTGTAGGAAGCATGGTTTCAGATTTCGTGAAATTTCGGTGAAATTTCGACGAAATTTCGACAAGGCATCGAAATTTTGAGCGAAATGGCAATATGAAGGCAGTTTCCGGTCGTTTCTTCACAAATGGTGGTCGATATGGGCGAAATGTCGTCGAAATTTCATATCGACAGGATATCGATACGATATCCGAAACCGATATTTAAACGCTTAGTAGGAAATCAGTGAAGATGGATGGGCGTGAAGGGTTGTGACCCTCGGGAGGCTAAGCTTGAGGCTGAAGAAGAACCACAATTGTTGGATCTTGAGATCCAACGGCTTGAAATGAGGCACGATGCAGAGAAGAGGCAGTGCCACATGGTGCTCTTAGATGGTGCCACATGGCCCAATGAGAATTAAGATAATTATAGAAAATAGTAAAAAATAGGAAAAATAATAAAAGGGAAAAGATTTAGAAAAAATGGAACCATGAAAGTTTTAGATCTCAATGAGATCTACAACTTTCATTTAGAACTAAAAAAGAAATAAAGTCAATAATATACATAAAATATTTTGTAAGTAATTTAATATATTAAATTACTTATTTTTAATTTATTTTCTTCATATTATTTTTATGGATTTTTATTTTATAAGTAATGTAAAATAATTATATAATTCTATACAATATTTTTCTAATTTTATTGGATTTTTAAATAAATAATAAATATATAAAATAATAGCATAATAATAAGTATACTAATATACAATAATTATATGTATTTATTCACAATACAATATTAATTAAATAATGTTTTTTAGTTATTTTTATTGATTTTCTTAAGCTAAAGAGATAAGAAGTGAGAATAATGTAGTTGAATCTGGGATTCATCAAGCACATTCGGTGAACCCAACACTAGATCAGCTTCCTCTATTTATGAGGAATATGAATAATTTGAACTAGAGGCTTGATGACCTGATCACCATGAAGACACTCATTCCAACCCTGGTCGAAGCCCATCCCAACAACTTCAGACGTAATAAGGAGCAGGTAGCCCATGATCCATCCACCCCCGAAATAGGTATATCTTATGATTTTACATATTTATATGTTTCCATTACTCTAAGGAACATTAGAAGATTACAACTTCTAGCACAGTTGGTATTGGGGAAAGCTATTGATCGAGCTTCATCGCCTTCTTCATCTTCTACATCAGTTGAGCAGAGGACCAGTGTTGTAATACACAAAGGATCACCACCACCACCGCCATCATTTAGAAAATACCAAAAGGAGAATAAAGGAAGATGCAACGTCGAGTCAATTTCGAAGGATAATATACCCATCACGGAGTCTTATATAGCACCAACAGATAGAGTAGCCCATTTAATTCTCCCTTCTTCTACACGTACATACTAACTTCGAATGTCCATATGTGTATGCTGATTAAAATTTGAATAAAAGGAATGCGCAATTTGATGCTATTTCTGATTCTGTCCCATTTCCTGATGTGTTGAATAAAAACAAAAATACAAATATTAAAAACAGCACTTTCTGATACTGGAGTGGTTGAGATATTACAAAACATCTTACTTGAGATGCCACTCATGAAATCCATGGAGTATATGCCTGTATTTAAAAAAGGAGTGGAAGAAGCTTGTACATCTAAACGAGAGGACATAGTAGGACAAAACGTCACATTATAATTATGGCTACCGCTAATGCCATAAACTATCGACTCCCAAATAAAAAGAAAGATAAGGGAGAAGATGTTGTCAAATGCTAGATTTCAGACCTATAGTTTGATCGTACTCTTTTGGATAGCAGTTCGTCCATTAGTCTATTGCCTTTATAACTACTCAAGCATCTCAAACTTTGTCCTCTTAAGAAGAGCATAATGTTACTTCAGTTTGCAGACCGATCGATCAAGAGGACGAAGGGCATACTTGAGAATATTGTTGTGATGGTACATGGCATAAGCTTTCATGTTGATTTTGGTGTTGTAGATATGGATTATACAGTACCATTACATCACACTCTGATTATTCTTGGACAACCCTTTTTGTTTACAACAAAAGAGATCATTGATTGTGGGGTAGGTACGATCACTTTTAACTCTCATAGTGAAAGTGTTATTGTTGAGACGATTATCGAGCTGAAAGCAAAGTCAACATCATAAGAGAGTGTTCCTGATTCATTTGATACATGAGATTGTGATTATATAGATGAGACCACACAAGAGTCACTATCTTGAATGACATTTCTGCCTAAGAATTCTTTTCTCACATGGAAAATGTAAAAAGCACACTTTTTGTGATCCACACATTGTAGATGGGAGTATTATTTTTGATGATGAGCCAACAGGTCATGAATATGTTGATGAACTTATGATGGTTTATGGATATGATTTTTGTAATGGCAATGGTGATTCACTTCCACCTTCTATATTTGTGCCTGATTGTTACAAATCTGTTAAGTTCTTTCACCTTGCTAACTATGATCGATGGTTTGAGGATTCAGACACGGATACATCTGAGGACGAACTCGATGTCGATATACGTCTCATTGATCCAATAACTCAACGGATGCGAAATATGGTCAACCTTCTTCCTTCTTGAGCATCATACGTTCTATCTTCTTTTGTATATATTCCTTTCATTTAGTTCTTTCTCCCCTCCATTTTAATCATTCAACTCTATTCCGTATATGTGCTATACTTAGGATGTACTCTATCCAAAGTATAGGGGAGGTGAATGACTTGAGTTGTTCTATTTTCGTTCGGTTTCATCACTCTTGTAATTGCATATACTTAGGGATCCCTTACCCTAAGTATAGGGGGAGTGATGTCTTTCATTTTCTATTTCTTTTTTTTACTTTTGCTTTATTTCTTATGTTCTCTTGCTTGTCCTCCAACTTATTGATATTCTTTTTCTATACAGGGATATTTTACCCTAAGTATACGGAGGACATGTCAAGCCATTGAGTTTGTACATTCTTACCTCGATCTTCCCCATTTGTACAATCTTTTATACTTAGGATTACTTGATCCTAGTATGGGATATCGTCGACTTCTATTCATTTTATTCTTTATTCTTTAAGTCATTGTAGTATAGGATTCTTTTCACTTTTCTATACTCAACACGAGTTATGTCTTCCTTTGTCACTTCTTGGTCACTATGAGGACATAGTTCAAGTAAGCTGGAATAAAAATAATCTGTAAAAAGTACAAATAATTTAGACATTTTTTAAAAATTTTTAAAATAATTTTGTTTTTAAAATATTTATACATTATTTTGTAATAACATTATTTATAATATAAAAATGTTTGTAAAATGTTAGAAATTAATTATTTGTAAAAATTGTTTTGTAAAATTTGTAAAATATTTGCAAAATATTTTTTAAATAATTTTGTAAAGGTTTTGTAAAATGTTTTTAAACATATTTTATAAAATAGTTTGTAAAATTATTTCCTCATATTGTATATAAATAACTTGTTAGTATATGTGTATATACTTCTTTGTGAATAAAATCTTGTAATTATTCTTTGTAATAACCTTATAAATTTCTGAATAAAATTGTTTTGTTAATAAATTCTTTGTATAAAACATGTAATTAGAATTTATATATAAAATTCTATCATAAAAATTGTATATAAAATAATTTTGTAGGAAAAATACTTTGTAAAATTTATATGTAAAAGTTGTAAATAAAAATTATTTTTGTAAAAATCTTGTATAAAATTTGCATAATTCTTATATATAGGTTTTGTAAAATTCTTTGTATAAAGTTTGTATGAAATTCTTGTAAATTCTTGTAAATATATAATACTCTATTTAATTTATTAGATATTGAAATGGATAAAATCCATAAAAATTTGCAAAAGTTATCTGAAATCCTGATTTTTAAAAGTTTATTTTCTTCTTTTTTTTTCTTTAAAAATGTGTATATTTCTTGTATTTGCATTTTTTCGAATGATATTGATGCCTAAACTAGTTTGGAATAAAGTCTAAAGAATGGAGCTTGGTTAAGACCTTAATCCACTTAATTTCACGGGAATCTTATATGAACTGGAGTTGAGACTTTTCGTGGCATAGTGAATTAATTCTTTGGGACCACAAGACTATGTTCACATGTCATCTTGATTGGTCTAAGTAGAATATTTCATATGCATGCATGATTTCTTTTATACAGTGACCTAACTTGGACAAGCATTTTGTACATAGCTCTTCACTAATGAGATGGCGTGATGGTAGAATAATCTAGCAGAAGACGCACATGAATGGAAACGTGCACAATCGCCTTGATTGGACAGTGCATCCCAATCTAGTCTAGTGGATGGACGTCTAAAGACAGGAGCTGTGAGTTGAAATAAAGCTTTGGATGAGGGATGGTATGCTGATACATTTTTTCTAAGACCCCAAAACATGGGCAGAAATAAAGATTAATATCCATAAGGGTACAATAAGATCAATGTAGTGCAACAATTCTTTCCATTAAATAGAAGCCAAAGTTACACCAAACAAAAAAAGTAGTATATTGACTACATTTGTCCAATTTCTGAGAACCTACATATCTTAGTGGAGACTTGGCAACACTGGCCGACTTCACAAGGAGATGTGGCTACACTGCCCATACTCCAGCTATTTTCTTATTCTTCCATCTTCTCGTCCTTCAATTGTGGGCACAACACGTACCTGAACATAGAAGGAAATACCTCGCTCCTCGAGGAAAGAGCAGCTAGATTGGGAAATTAGGGTTTACATGTTAAGAGAAGGTCGTTCTTTGTCACTTCTAATGTGGAGAGCTAAATTTCACTTACACAGTGCAAACAGATTCATAGTAATCAGAATTTGAGTATGATGACTTGTTCTGACATGATTGTTGAGGCGACCTGAACATAGACTTATGGAATTCAAAGATGGTTAGGTCTTAAATCCTATTCCCAATAAGATTCTACCAAATTAAAAATCCAAAGGTCTGATCGAGTTCCATAATTGTATTTTATGAAGATTAATTTAAAAATCAAAATTGTTCTAAGTACTTTATGTTTCCTTTCTTCTTTTTCCTTTTAGTCACTTATTCTTCAAATAAGTGTTTGCTAAGGGACTAGAAAAGATAAAGTATATAGGGATGATGAATCAACAATTCATCATCTGTATTCATTTATTTTAGCTTAAAATTCTTATAAAACATCTTTAAATATCAATAAATAACTACTTTTCTAAATCCTTATTCTTCTGTATATATTGTATATTTATTATTCTTTTATCCTAAAAAAATAAATATATAAATAAAGGAAAAATAAAGGAAACAAAATACTGTATGAATGCAATAAATACATGCTGACACTAACCCTGAGATGAGGTCAAAACTTGACCTAATCGACAAGGGATAAAGTAGGAGGAGATAAGGCCTTCATCTAGAAAAATTCAGAAAAGAATCTCCACTTGTGAGTATTCATCATGGTACATCACTGTATATACTATATCCATTGCTTCTTCTATTATATTTATAATCAAAATCACCTCAAATAAAAAATTTTTTCTTCTTGGAACTTGTTCATAAAAATTAGTTGTAAATATTAAAAATAATTGCTAGAAGAGAAATTGTACAAATTAAAATAACAACACTTTGAAAAGATGTAAAACTCAAATTATCAGACCAAGTATCTTCTCCAAAAAAATTCAAAATAAACAAAACTCGCTTTCATCATGTCCAAAATTAAATAATCTTTAAAATGAAAGTGCTTTCATTAATATCATATTTAATATGTGAAAAGTGGCTCTTTGGAGTGCTATTGTATACTATGCCTATATTGTACATTGTATTATTTAATTGATTGATTTATTTTATTTTTGTATATATTATATTTTAAATATTAATATGTATTGTATTTTATGTATATAAAATGAAATAAAAAGCATAAAAATCGAAATAGACGAAATATCTTGTATATATTGTATATGTATTACATACATATATGGTACATATTACTATTTAATAAACTTAATAAATTAACTCATAAAAATAAAATAAAAATCTGTTTAAAGTGCTCAAATAATTATATAACTAAATATATTATTAAATTATATTATTTGTAAAAATAAATTAATAAAAAGTCATGTGTTATATATATATATGTATATTTATCTATGAATAGAGGGAATTATTTATTTTCACATATTAAATTAATTTATTTAATTTATTAAAAATCAACTAAATTATGTTTATTAAAATTTATTTTATAAAATAATTTTATTTAAACTCATTTTCCAATTTATTTCAAATTTATTTTATTTTGTTTCTTCTTTTGTATTTTTCTCATTGGACTATAGTAGGCTGTCCATTCTTATTAGAGGACTTGTTTCAACTTTTTATTCTCCAGTCTTATAGAATAACCTGCTTTAACTACCATTCTTTTTTTATTTTTACCCGTAGATCCAGATCTATACAACACCCGATTTCTTCTTCAGATCTCCACTTCAAATAATAATCCTCCACACTCGAATAACATTTCAATTCCCCGTGCTTCGGATCATGCACTCCACTGATTTCAAATTTCATCATCACCAACTCTATATAAACCTCTCCAAATCCATTCCTCAGCCCCCTTATATGTTTTCCTTAGCCTTTTGTGCGTGAGGTTGAGTTATGGAGCATGGAGCTATGACAGGGCTTCAATTGCACAGCCGGGAGAGCTGTGAATTGACATGGGAAACGTGATCCGCCTATGTTGCTGGAGTGCCATCGATGTCTTAATGTTGACACAAAAATCGAGATCGACTAAGGTGGAAAATAAGCAATGTCGTTGTTCCTAATAAATCAATTTGGTCAATCAAGAAGAAATAAATTACTAAACAAAGATCAAACAATCAGGCACAAATGTAAGAGGTTCGCTATTTATTTTACCTGGTACAACAACTAGGGTTGAACACACAGAGCACGAGAATCCTACAAAATCATATCTTAGAATAACATATTTTTATTGGTTTCAAATTTTTACAAATTTTTAATCTTAAATAAGGAAACAAATTCAACAATTAAGACAAGAAGGCAACACAACAATCTTTTTGTAATTTTTCTTTAAGGCCAAAAATGCTTAAAAAGTAAGATAAAAATATTTCTGGGTTTTTGAGGTTTTAAAATAATTAAAAAAATATTGTTGTGTTGCCTTATTGTCGTAATTGTTGAGTTTGTTTCCTTATTAAAAATTAATAATTTGCAAAAATTAAAAACCACTAAAAATATGTTATTCTGATATTTGACTACTTCGTAGGATTCTCGTGCTCCTTGTGTTCAACCATGGTTGCTATACCACGTAAAATAAATAGGGAACCACTTACGTTTGTGCTTGATTGTTTGATCTTTATTTAGTGGTTTATTTCTTTTTGATTGACCAAATCGATTGACTAGGGACAATGACATTGCTTATTTTCCACCTTAGTCGATCGTGATTTTTGTATCAACTGAATGGCATCGTTGTCGGGGAATGAACTTGGGTCACCCGCGTGACAGGCGAGAATACTCACCAATATACTACAACGACGAATAAAAGAATATAATGAACAGAGGTCAGTGATCCTGCTATACGTAGGATCAAGCAATCCTAAGTATAACAGTTTGTACACAAGGGGAAAATCAAGGCTAGAATGTACAGGGTTTTCCTCTCCTATACTTAGGGTGAAATATCCCTAAGTATAGGCAACAAATAGCGATAAAAAGAATCAAACAGATAATCACAATTCTGACACCCCCCATACTTAGGGTAAAGTACACCCTAAGTATAGCATAACCATAAGATGAAGATGGGGTGTTAGACAAAAGAATGATTGATATGGACAACAGGATCTATATGGCTGCCGAATAGAAGTGGTAATCTGGCATGAGATGCAAATTATGTAAGTGAAAGATCACATCTCATGCAAAATGAATAGGGGCAACATCAACGATCAATGGATCATGATCTAGATTCTGCTTCTGGCACTGTTCATTAGCACAAAAGGTGGATTCTATTGACAACTCATATATATCAATGCTTCCATTGTCATGCACCTTTCGGATCAGATATGGTCCCTTCCATTTGCTCTGCAACTTCCCTAAACATAATCTCAACCTGGCATCGAATGACCATACTCTCTGGTTTGGCTCAAACTATTTATGGCTGATATGAGAATCATGCCATATCTTCACTATCTCCTTGTACTGTAGGCTACTCGAAAAGGATGTGTCTCTCATTTCCTCTAGGGCTGCCAACTCTGCTTTCTTTGCACTCATATACTCTTGGGATCTAATAATAACTTAGTGACTGCCCATAGTGTCTTGTGCTTGATCTCCACAGGTAAATGGCAAGGCTTGCCATAAATGAGACGAAAGGGAGATGCACTCAAAGGTGTTTTGAAGGAGAACTGATAGACCCACAAGATCGAGTCCAAAAGATGTGACCAATCCTTTCAGTATGGGGAGATGACCTTCTGCAATATAGTCTTGATCTCCCTATTCGATACTTTAGCAAGACCATTGGTCTGAGGGTGATATGGAGTGGCAACTCGATGGTCAATGCTAAACTCGTTAGCAAGGGCCATTACCATATCATTGCTAAAGTGAGTCCCCTCGCCTGATATCAACACTCTAGGGACTCAGAATCATGAAATGATATTCTTCCTCAAAAATCTGCTAATAGTCTTAGCATATGTGGTTCGAGCGGGGATGGCCTTAACCCAATGACTCACATAATCCACAGCAAGCAGAATGTACTCGAATCCATGACTCTTAGGGAATGGACCCATGAAGTCAATGCCCCATTCATCAAAAACCTCACAGGAGTGAATGGGTTGCATTGACATCATGTCATGTTGTCCACAAGTGCCCATCCTCTGACAGTTAGTACTTCTCTTCATGAATTCATCATAATCCTTTGAGAGGGTAGGCCACCATTAGCCACATTGGAGCACTTTCTGTGCTGTCCTCCTCCTAGAATGATGTCCTCCTGCCTCAAGCTTGTGACAGTATGTAAGTACGCTATGGTGCTCCTCTTGAGGAATGCAACGATGCCAGACACTTTCCCTTCCTTCGTGATAAAGGATGGGATCCTCCCAATGGTATGACATGGCTTTCGCTAAGAAAGTCTCAAGTCACTGTCTGGGCCAACCTTGTGGAACTTTCTTGGCAACAAGATAGTTCACAATGTCAGTGTACCATGGAAGCGAGGCGATAGCAAGGATTGCCTCATTTGAGAAGGTCTCTATAATAGGTGCCATCTGCTATGAATCCTCAAGGTTCTCTAATCGAGAGAGGTGATCCTCCACCACATTCTTGACTATAGTCTTATCCTTAATCTCTATGTCAAACTCCTGGAGTAGAAGGATCCATATGGATAATCTAGCTTTGGCATCCTTCTTTTCCATGAGGTACCGAATGGCGGTGTGATCTGAAAAATTGTCACTTTGGATCCAAGAATATAAGATCTGAATTTGTCTAAGGTAAAGACTACAACTAGCATCTCTTTCTCTGTAACAATATAGTTCCACTAAGCAGCATCCAAAGTCCATCTAGCGTAGTGAATGACATAAGGCAATCCATCCCACCTCTGTCCTAGCATAACCCCTATGGTAAAATCAGAAGCATCCATCATGGTATTGAATGAGAGAGATAATTTAGTGGCTGAAGGATAGGAGCCTCAACAACTAGTCTCTTAAGAGTCTCTAATGATGCCATACACTTATCATTTACAATGAACTCAGTCTCTTTCATGGTCAGTAGCGGTTGGGTAATACGTCTGGAATCCCGAATAAATCATCGGTAGAAACCGGCATGCCCCAGAAAAGACCGTAACTATCATGAATTGGACAATGGAATGAGTTTCCTGATTATATCCACCTTGTCTGGATCGACCTCCATGCCCCTATTGGAGATGATATGGCCAAGCACCTCCCCAAAAGTTACCATGAACTGTCTCTTCTCCTAAGATACAACAAGATGGACCTCGATACAACGTTGAAGCACACAGTATAGGAAGTCGATACAAGCATCAAACCCATCATAATAGACCGAGAAATCATCCATGAAGACCTCTAAGCAATCACCCACCATGTCTGAAAATATGGACAACATGCACCTTTGGTATGCAGACGGGGCATTACATATATGAAAGGACATCCGTATGAAAGCATGTCCCAAATTGGCAGGTGAATGCCATTTTCTCCTAGTCTTTGGGCACTATGGCCACTCTCCCTAGATTGCCTCTCGATAATATGATCAATAAATGGCTGTAGAAAATGATCCTTTTTGGTGGCCTGATTCAATCGTCTCTAGTCCACACAAACCCTCCAAGAAGTGGGTACCCGAGTAGCTATCTCCTCTCCATACTCGATCGCAACTGTAGTGATGCCCGTCTTCTTGGGCATCACATGTAATGGAATAACCCACTAGGAGTCGAGATGGGGTAGATAAAATCGACGCTTCACCATTTTGACATTTCTTTCATGACCAGATCTCGAAGATTCAGGTCCAGTCGTCGTTGGAATTCACATGATGGCTTGGCATCTTCTTCAAGATAGATATGGTGGGAGCATAGGGTCGGACTTATCCCCTAGATATCAGCTACGCTCCATCCAATCGTCTTACGGTTTCTTTCAAGAACCTCCATCAAATGATATTCTTGCTCTCCTGTGAAAACATCTGAGATAATGACTAGGTACATCTCCGGCTCACCAGCAAGGAATCTGTACTTCATCCATTGCGGCAAGGTTGAGTTATGGGCAACTAGGAGGTGGCATTTGTCTTCTGATGAGTGAAGGCAACCATATATACATGGGAGAACTCTCGTTGTGTGTGTAAATTTGGCGAAGAGGGCTCTGTTGGTATCTCTGTAATCTGTGATGGTGTAATCTCCACCCTAGTTGCCGGCTCTGTGGGAATTAGACATTGCAAATAGTTATAAAAATCATCCCAATCAATGTCTGAATCTGAGGGATCTGAATCTGAAGCACATGAAATATACTCTGCTTTGCTCTCCAGACCATGATCATCATCCTCAAATGTGTCCTCGACAAGGAGTGTGATCTCTGAACTCTCATATGCTGGAACTTGTCAGTCTGCAGTGTCTAAAGGTGCGACAAGAGCTCGTGATACGAGATCGGACCAAACTTCTTCATCATAGGTAATCACAAAATTGCACTCATGGTGGACATCTCTCTCTGCATATGTCATCTGTTCTATATCACTCGACTGCTCGGAGCAAGCTGAATCTCTCGCTCTCGTCTCCTCGATCGTCTCAATGTGTACACTTTCTCCCTCTACACGTAAGTATACCACCCCACTATCATGATCGGGCACCGCCTTGGCTGTGGCCAAGAATGGGCATCCTAGTATGATGGGAGTATCTGTCACAGACTCAGGGATCTCCAAGTCCAATACAACAAAGTCCACGGAATTTCAGGCCCTGAATTGTGATGACCATGTCCTTCAACAACCCCTTCGACCTCTTGACAGATCTATCAACAAACTGAAGGACTGTCTTGCTCTGTCGAAGAGAGCCAAACTCAAATCAGTCGAGTAAGGCTATTGGAATAAGGTCGATGGAAGAGCCACTGTCTAATAGAGTCTGATCGAATCGCTGCTTATGAATATGACATCTAACGTATGGAGCTCCTTCATCCATCCTCTTAGCTGGAAATCGGTTCTGGATGGTGAAACATGTGGCACGAGTAAGCACATGAATCTCTGCATTGTGGTTCCTCTTCTTCCTGCGGATGGTGGTCTTCTCTCTCAACGTCTTTTGGAAGAGAGGGTTGTGCTCAAGTGACTCATGTAGAGTTCGAAAGTGCTCCAATATAGCCTATGGTGGCCTACCCTCTTCAAGGATTCTGATGAATTTGTGAAGAGGTGTACTGACTATCAGAGGATGGGCACTTGCAGACATCGTGACATGATACTGATGCAACCCATTCACTTATATGAGGTTTTTGATTCATGGGGCACTGATTTCATGGGTTCATTCCCTAAGAGCAGGGATTCGAGTACATTATACTTGTTATGTATTATGTGAGTCGTTGGGTTGAGGCCATCCCTGCCCGAACCGTAGATGCTAAGATTTTTTACAGATTTTTGAGGAAGAATATAATTTCACAGTTCATGGTTTCTAGATTGTTGATATCAGACGGGGGGACTCACTTTATCAATGACAAGGTAAGGGCCCTTGCTAACGAGTTCAGCATTGACCATTAGTTGCCACTCCATATCACCCTCAGACCAATTGTCTTGCTGAAGTATCGAACAAGGAGATCAAGACTATATTACATAAGGTTGTCTACCCAGACTGAAAATATTGGTCACAACTTTTGGACTCAGTCTTGTGGGCCCATCGGACCTCCTTCAAAACACCTTTGGGTACATCTCTGTTTTGTCTCGTTTATGGCAAGCCATGCCATTTACCTATGGAGATCAAGCACAAGTCACTATGGGCAGTCAGTGCATTATTATTGGATCTCAAGAGTATAGGAGAGCAGAGGAAAGAAGAGTTGGCATCCTTGAATGAGTTGAGATACACATCCTTTTCGAGTAGCCTACACTACAAGGAGAGAGTGAAGATATGACATGATTCTCATATCAGCCATAAACAGTTTGAGCAAAACCAGAGAGTATGGTTATTCGATTCTAGGTTGATATTATTTCCAGGGAAGTTGCAGGGCAAATGGAAGGGACCATAGCTGGTCCAAAAGGTGCATGACAATGGAAGCATTGATATATCCGAGTTGTCATTAGTATCCACCTTTCGTGTCAATGGTCAGCACATGAAACCATATCTAGATCATGATCTGTTGATCACTGATGTTGCCCCTATTCATTTTGCGTGAGATGTGGTCTCTGGCTCACATCATTTGCATATCATGTCGGATTATCACTTCTCTTCTGCAGCTGTACAAATCATGTTGTCCATATCATTCATTATTTGGTCTAATACCCCATCTTCATATTATGATTATGCTATACTTAGGGTGTACTTTACCCTAAGTGTAGGGGGTTGTCAGACTTGTAATTATCTGTTTGATTCTTTTTACCTCTATTTTACTGCTTATGCTTAGGGATATTTCACCCTAAGTATAGGGGAGATAAACCATGTACATTCTAATCCTCAATTTTCTCATTTTATATAGACTGTTATACTTAGGATTGCTTGATCCTAAGTATAGGGGGATCATCGACCTCTATTCATTACATTATTTTATTCATCGTTGTAGTATAGTGGTGAGTATTCCTTCCTATCACGCGGGTGACCCGGGATTGTTCCCGATAACGACGCCATTCTGTTGACACAAAAATCAAGATTGACTAAGGTGGAAAATAAGCAATGTCATTATCTCTAATCAATTGATTTGGTCAATCAAGAAGAAATAAACCACTAAAGAAAGATCAAACAATCAAGCACAAATGTAAGAGGTTTGCTATTTATTTTACCTGGTATAGCAATCAGGGTCGAACACATGGAGCACGAGAATCCTACAAAGTAGTTAAATCTCATAATAACATATTTTTAATGGTTTTTTATAATAAAATAAGTTAATATATACATTATATAGTATTATATACATGTATATGATACCTATGTATTATGTACAAGTATTTTTATTTTATTATTTTTACATAAATATCCTTTTTATATTTTATTTATCTATAGCATAATTTTAGGAGTGTGAAATAATTTTTTATTTGTTTTAAAATAAAATAAAGGTGCATAATATTAGTGGATGTGATATATACATATGTGTTTTATACAAGGACTGAAGATTTTTATTTTTATTTTTTATTTATATTATTACTAGGAGGGCCAGAAGGATATATTCAGGTTGGCCAAAGCAAGAGAAAGAAAGACCAAAGACCTTTCTCAAGTGAGATGCATTAAGGACGAGGAAGGTCACGTGCTTGTTACTCAGAAGGATATAGAGACTAGATGGGAGCAATACTTCCATAAACTTTTCATTGGAGAAGGAAATAGAGAGATCACTTTAGGTGATCTAGCTAGTAGTGAAAGTAACTTGAATCGTGCATGCTATAGACAAATACAAAGAAAAGAAGTAGAGGAGGCTTTGAAGGTTATGAGACTTGGGAAAGGTGTTGGACAGGATGACATCCCTGTAGAAGTATGGAAAGTTTTAGGTGAGCGTGGTTTGACTTGGCTTACGAATCTATTCAATGTTATTTGGCGAAGCAAGAAAATGCCTGAAGATTGGAGGAGGAGTATCGTGGTGCCTCTTTATAAGAACAAAGGAGACATTCAAAATTGTTCAAATTACAGAGGAATCAAGCTGATGAGTCACACTATGAAAATTTGGGAACGTGTGATCGAAAGAAGGTTGAGGCAAGTATCCCAAGTAAAAGAAAACCAATTCGGATTCATGCCAGGTCTCTCAACTATTGAAGACATCCATTTGCTGAGGAGAACAATGGAGATTTACAGAGCTAAAAGGAAGAATCTCCATATGATCTTTATTGATTTGGAGAAGGCATATGATTCTGTCCCACGTGAGATACTGTGGAGAGTTTTGGATAAGAGACAAGTACATGTCCTATACATTAATCTCATAAAGGATATATATGATAGGGCTTTATCTTGTGTAAGGACCCTGACGCGGAAGACTGACTATTTTGATATCAACATTGGTTTACATCAAGGTTCAGCTTTGAGCCCATTTCTTTTTACTTTGATTATGGACGAGTTGACAAGTCACATTCAGGATGAGTTACCTTGGTGTATGTTATTTGCTGATGATATTGTGTTGGTTGACGAGACTATAGATGGAGTAAATGAGAAGCTTGAGGTTTGGAGACATGCATTGGAGACTAAAGGTTCTCGTATAAGTAGGGCTAAGACGGAATATGTGGAATGCACCTTTGATGGAAGCAATGGTGAAGGAATCGAGGTGAAGATTGGTGACGATAACATTCAGAAGAGAGATTCTTTTAGATATCTGGGATCTATTTTGCAACATGATGGGGAAATTGATGGAGATGTTATTAATAGAATAAATGCAGGCTGGCTAAAGTGGAGAGGAGCCTCCGCTGTTCTCTGTGATAAGAAAATTCCTTTAAAAATTAAAGGAAAGTTTTACAAAGCAACCGTGAGACCTGCTATGCTTTATGGTTCTGAATGTTGGCCTGTGAACCATAGGCATGTGTAGAGAATGGCTGTAACAGAAATAAAAATGCTAAGATGGATGTGTGGATATACACATAAAGATCGGATTCAGAATGATGCAATCAGAAAGAAAGTTGGTGTTGCTTCGATCGATGATAAGATGCGAGAAAACCGCTTAAGATGGTTTGGTCATTTGCAAAGAAGGTCAACTGATGCACCGGTTAGGATATGCGAGTGTTGGGATGTTGAGACGGCTAAGAGAGGGCGAGGACGGCCTAAGAAGTGTTGGAAGGAGACTATACGAAGGGATCTTAGTTTTTTGGATATAAGTACGAGATTGACCCAAGATAGATCTGAATGGAGGCGAATAATCCATGTAGCCGACCCTACTTAATTGTGGGAAAAGGCTTTGTTGTTGTTGTTGTATTTATATTATTACTAGAAATATATACAAAGGTGTAAAAAAATACTTTAATTTCATCTTATCAAAATAAATAAGTACAATTATAGGTAGTGTATACAATACATAGTGAACCCCATCTCTCTCTACTTGCAATCTGGTCAAGTCTTGACCTTCGCTTGGGGTTTGGGTCACTATGTATTTATTCTAAATACATCATTCCTTTTTCTTTCCCTTTATTCTTTTATTTTTGCCAAAAACATGCTAATCACGCAATACTAACATATGCATGCAAATTGCTAAGCTATTGTATTTACAAGTAGTCACATGATGTTTTGCCAAGAAAAGAGCTAAAATAAAAGAATAAAGAGTAAGAATCATGGATTCATCACTTAGCTTCTTCAAGATGACACACTCATATCGAGGCCGCAACCAATCATTATCTTTGTAGGTTAATTCTTCCATCGTTCATTTTTCGTAATTTCACTTCGAATTTGTTTAGATCTTATCATCCTCGATCTAGCTCCGATCTGCTTGATGAAATCCCATCCGTGCATTATTTTTTATCTCCGAATATCATCCCACCTTCTACAATCATTTCTCCACCTTGCTACCATAATTGATTATCCAGATCCTCCACAAATATGGAAATCGACCTCCATCACAGCCATCTCCAACATAGGTCCCCATTAACCCCCCATCTTTGCTTCTATTTTGCTAATATCACCGGCCGGAGCTATGTCAACTAGAAATAAACACTTTGCATGTTCTAGGACATCTTCTGGAGCAGTGAATCATGAGCTTGAGCTTGAATTGCACGCAGAGCAGCCAGCTGCTCCAGATCACGAGTCGTCGACGTTCGAGCTTTATCTCCACATTCATTCAATGTGGGAGGACAACAACAACCTTTTTGATGCTTCATGCAGTGTTTTAGATGGAAATTGACCGAGATTCGACCGATTGAAGTTCATGGGCACCACCCTTCATCCCAGTTCCTCTAAAGGGCTTCTCTGCTGTCAGATCAAGAATGCATACGCTAGATTGCATCGTGATAGTTGAGGAAGCCCCAATGTGCAACCGATTGATTAGATCTAAGGGAGCAAACCAGAATCTTAGATCTCGCACGTGACCTACGTGACCTTGATGAACTTTATTCCCTAGCCTCCGCAACTTCTTTATTTTGTAATTAAGTCCATGAAAGGACACGTCTTCTGGTGGTTGTGTGAATAATGTCATAGAAGCCCTTATGTGTTTTTACATTTGCATTTTGGTCCTGTTTGAACAGACTCACATGCTCTACATGTGACTTTTATGGTGAATTCGTAGTAAAGTATTTGTGGATTCTTGTTATTGTTTGACACTTAGTAATTAAATAATTTTATTTAGGCTCGTTCCAGCGCGACTCACATCCACTAACACACGCGTTTTGTGGTAACTTGGACATTCCACCTTACATTTCTATATTTTTTTCAGTCCATGTATTCCAAAATATTTACTTGTTCTTAATTTTTTTAATAAATTATTAATTACATTTAATTTTTTTATTCCATAAAAAAATCTTAACTTCCTACTAAGATGATTGATCATCAAAAATTTTGGTTTGAAAAATTAATTAGTTTTATTAATTTAAAAATTAAAAAACATCAAAATTTTCCCTTTTGGCAATAGAAAATTTATAAAATTTTAAAAAGGTTTTAAAAAATTACAAAAAAATCAAAGATTATGCATTTTGGGTTATTTCATTTTTCATAATTTTTTTTTTAATTTTTTATAAAAAACGTAAAAATTGAAAATATAGAAACACTAAAAAATTAATATAAAATCATTAAAAAATCTAAAAAAGATTTAAAATAGATTTAATTAAAGCATGAAAAAATACTTTGATTTATATATCTTTCCATATTTTTTTATTATATTTGTATTTAGAAATCCAAAAGTATTTGATTGTTTTGTTTGTGTTCTATTTTTCTATTTTAGTTATTTTGAAAATCTTAAAAGATCTATAATTCTCTAAAAATCACAAAATTAGTTAAAAATTGTTAAAATACAAAAGTATTTTGATTTGAATTCTTTGTACATTTTTATAATTTTTGAAAAATACAAAAAGAGTGGTCGATTCCTTTATTACTATTTTTTTGTTTTTTTTAAATTTTTTTATTAAAAATTGCAAAATTTAAAGTCACTAAAAACCGAAAATTGAAATATATAAAATATATAAAAATTAAAACACATAAAAACACTAAAAGAAGAAAAATAAAACCTCTTCATTAATTCTTAATAATTAATAACCCCGGGGTATTGTAGCCTCCTTAAGTTCCATGCAGGCTCTACAAGTAAAATAAACAATATATTTTTTTCTTTCTTGAGCATCTTCTTTCTTGTTTCATTTTCTGCTTGAGAAAAAAATATTTTGGATTGGGCCATTTCGGGTTACAACGACACTGTTGACATTATTTTCTATTAAATAATTAAAATCCTTAGATCATCTTTAATAATCAACTATCTCGACTCAGAATATTACAATTGGATCAATATACTCGTGATTTTATGGATCATTCATGTGATGAATGGTATGATACTATATAATATTCACTCAGATATTTAGTCATCTTGAATATATATATATTTAAATATCATAAATTTCTAGTCATATCAAGCAAACAAGTTTGGTTTTATATGTAAAAGTTGTCCTACAACTATTGTAGGAAACTAAGGTTTTCATGTCATGATCCTATCATTCAAGGTTGTTGTAGATCATGCATTTCTCTAGATAATTGAAACAACTATTAGCCATGAAAATTCTAATTTTTCATGATTATTTGTGAATGATTAACATAATTAAAAATGTCAACATGATGATCTAATCATCTTCCAATCCCTGTGCACTAAATATTGCATATCTAGAGCATACAAACTCGGAATCACGCGGAACAAAATCATGCATTTTGCTGATTTAATTTTTGACATAACTAACATGTTATAGTCAGGTTTCATAATAGAAAAATAGTAACTAAAATTTGTTGAGTTATATATTCAGGTTACATGCAAAAATAACAAACCGCGGGAACTATTCGAATACAAAATAATGCCCGATTAATGCCAACCTTTGGAAAACTTTTGAGGACATATCCAAAACATCTAGACATGATTAAGTATCTCAAAATAGTGCATTCAAATCAGGTCAAATCAGAATACATATCACATATACAAAAAAGAATTCGAAGATTTCAATAATGTGACCAATAATGAGTTCCTGCACATCCCTACATCCAAAGCCTTATTTCCTAGGGTTTGGATCATACGCAAGACCTTTAAAATAGATCTAGTGTAGATCAGATCAAATCCGATCGAGGTCAACTAGTCATACTAGTTGGTATGGCAGCAGAGTAATAAAAAATTTAAAGATGAAATAACATGACATGGAAACATTTTCCATAGAGTTTTATCAAGATCACACAAAGTTTAGGCTTACCTCTTGAAGTGTGGTTGTGATCTCAATAGACTCTAAAGGAAGAGTCCTCCTAACTGAAGTCCGATCTGACAAGATTGCACTTGCGGTAGCATTGATGTGACACATGCTCCCCGCAATACTAGGCACAATCCAAGCAACGGACATCTTGATTTTGTCATATGATATATGTAATATTATTTACGAGCACAATGCATCGAATAAGATGTTCCTTAAACGATTGATCGGGCAACATGACGACAACATGACAACAATCACAGTCTCCAACAATCAAGGCAAGGGACAACCAAGACTTGGAGAGACGGTGATGGTGTGTAGAGAACGAGAGAGAGAGAGAGAGAGATTATGTTGTCTACTATTCCTTCTTTTGATAATACTAGGTTTAGCCTCTCTTGTATAACAACATGGAAGTCCATGGATCACAATCCATGTGCACATAAAATTAATGGTTGATATTAATTTGGGTTTTCTCATCAATAGATGACATTTATTTGTGTTTTATCTAAGTTTTAAAATATGATAGATAATATTGAAAACAATTTAAAATTATTATATACATTAAATCAACTAATTAAGAGATAAAAAAGCAAATAGGAGTGCCTTCTCCCACCTACCACATTGGGAGGGGACAACCTCCATGTGTTAACATGGTGGCCTCCTCTTCCAATTAAGTACGGTTTGAACTCTCTCTTATTCTATTATGAAGAGATAATTATCTTCTTTAAAATACCTCTTAATTAATTTTTTAATAAATTAGTTTATCACCAAATGATTCCAAATTAGTTGTGACAATTTCCATTCTACCGTTGATAATAAACAAATATAAACTCTATCCATAATTCAATGTAAATCACATTTACAATAAATTGATAAATGTAAATAAAATTTGCATTTAACAAATATGGATCATATTCACATTGTCCAGAATGAAAATGGAAAATGCTATCCACAATGTTTCTATCCATGATAGTTAAATGCAATTTAATTATCTAAGGTATCTCTATACACATGTGAATCAGATCCATATTTTTGTGATAATTAAATCCAATTTAATTATCCAAGTTTTCAATGCTCAGATAATATTGCTCATGAAACAATTCTCAAAGAATTGTGTGCCTTTTTCTCTGATACTTGGAGATAAGGGCAGGCTGATTGTATAGTCCATGTATTTTTACTTGGATAGTGAGATTTAATATCATATACATATCTAGACGACCATCCAGAGGTGTCTAAACAAGTCAGACATGATATCTGATCTTCTCATTATTTCTAAATCACATTTGTGTCAATGTCCAATAATTGGTCAGGATTGGATATCTAGTCTACTAAGACTAGTCGTTAAAATCGAAACCTATTTAATCTCTCTCTCTCTCTCTCTCTCTCTCGGAATGGAAGCATCATGGTATACAATCATTTAAGATCGCATAACTAACGAGTATTCGAATACTCGTACATCCAGCATACTGGAAGACCTCAATTAGAACTGTGAACACTTTCCCTATACTCTAGCCCTATCAGAATTGTGAACCCCCTCTTCTTCTCCAAATTTTTGTGTTTCCTCCATGCTTCGGATTGACTCGAGCTCCTCATGAAATATGTTCGCACGATTATTATCCATCATGCCATGATCCTAGTTTCCATCAACCACCATCGAACCACGTGTAATCCTCAATCGAAGTTGCCCCTTCCTCCTCTGTCATATATCTTCATCTTCTGGCTCCAACTCCTTTTAATCCACCTCTAACCACTGTAACCCACGAATTGCTTGTTGGATTGAGGTCCTTGTGACAGGAGGGGTTTACCTTTCAACTCACGATGAGGAGAAGGCGGTCAAGGAACGGTTTGCATACCAATGGAGCACCCCTGTCACGTCTTTGCTTCCCAGGTCCTCCAAACTAGGTGAGGCCATTATCATAGGCTTTTTTTGTTCGCATTTCAATTCAGCACATGGCGTAGGCTTTTATTTCCAAATATTTCATCTGGTTTTAGCCGAAATAAAAAAATAAAGTACGTTGGTCACTAGTCTCCGACTTATGTCCACCATGAATCAAGCCCTATTCTGATCGTCAAAACACACCATCTTCTTCCTCTTACATTTCTTCATCATCTTAACCACTCAGATCTACTAGATCTTGTTTAGATCGAGGTCGCATATCTCCGCCTATGCCTCACGTCGGAGATCTTCTACCACCTCATTCCCCTTATGTTTTCATTGAATAAGGTCTGAGAAGAATCACCTTCAAGATTTCATGACTTCGGCATAAGTATCAAGACCAAAGAGGCCCATATGGGGAGGCGACTCAACTAGGACTTGAGCTCCAAGGAGCCATGTTATTCCACAATCTCCTGCCTCAATTAGTAAGGCCTAGACCATTTTGAGGGTACCATCAACTGTAGATCACTCCCAAGAAAGCATTTGAGATACTCTCGAGCTTAGAAGGTGAACGGAGGATGGAGATACACTAGATCAAAGGTATGGGAGAATGATGTTCTTTCATGCGAGCAGGAATTAATCGATCATGGTGCATCTCCATGTTTAATCACAACCGCCCGATCAAGGCGAAATAATGCCCAATTAGAGATGTTGATCGTGCTTAAGTGGTTACGCCTCCGCCGTCAGATTAAGGTCATATGTACGAGTCATACATGCCTTTCTTGGGTATTTTACGTCCGTCTCCCTCTGCCTTTTATTTAATATTTCATCTTGTAAATATTAATTTATGTGTAGTATCTTTAGTGTATTTTGCATTTTGGACCTTGGAATTCCATGTAATTGCATCTATATCCTTCTTGAGTGCTAGAATATTTTAAACCTTTGTTATTTTGCATGTATAGCCCTAGATTTTGTATGGATGTTCTAAAATGCATGATAAGTTTATATATATATATATTAAAATGTGTCCATGTTCTACTGATTTATTATTTTAAGTATTTTATTTTTATTAATATTTATGATGCTAAAAAATATAAGAAAATTAGGGAAAATGTCTAGAACAATATCCTAATACATATATTTTTCCATTCAGCATTTAACTTATTCCTATATTTAAAAATACAAAAAAACTATTTTCCTTGTTTAGTATTTAAAAATCCCTAAAATGAAAATATCTCTCCAAAAATTACAAAAAAATGCAATATCTAGATTTTATTATATTCTATCACATATCCAAAAATCATAAAAAAATATAAAAAATGTCAAATAACTCAAAATCCTACAAATCTAAAAAAATAGCAAAATAATATAAAAATCGAAAAAAATACATTTTATGTTTATGGATTTTCCTTATTATATGTAGTTTATATTAAATACCTTAGGGTTTATTTTGGAATTACATCTAATAACAAATCCTAAACATTATCAAATTATCTTACCCACTATTTTATGTATTTATCAATCTAAAAATCGACTAAACAATATTAGAAAAAACCCACAAAATAACCTAAAATATTAGAAAAAACACAAAAATATTTTATTTTATTTTATTTTAAATTTGGTTGACTTATTTAAAAATCCAAAAAATATATTATCTATGTATTATCAATATTATTTTCCTTATTTTAAAAATAAACAATAAATAAAAAATTTGCAAAATTAAAAAGCAACTAAAATTAAAAATCATAAATCACATAAAAATGTAACATTTAAAACATATTTTTGAAGATTTATAATAATTTTTATTTACACACACTTTGATATTCATCTATATATTGTGGGTTGATTGTTGTCTTGATTGTGGATTGGTTGTCATATCGATTATTGTTCAAGACTTGTTTGGAGCAATAGGTATGTCTACTCTTCAATACTACCGTATATATTATAAATATATACATTATTCATATCCCATACTTTTTATGTACTTTATGTATCTATTACTCAAGATACATGGAATATGGGTAACACTTAAAATATGTATGAAAATGTGCGATCAAATATAAATCTATAAAAACTTGTATAATATGTAAAACCTCTTTGTAATCTCGTACATTATACACCTTGTTTTAAAATTATTGTAAAGTAATGTGTATATCAATAATATTAAAAACTAATGATAAATAAAAACAGCATTTCCTCATACTTATAAAGACTTGTTGCACATCATGCCACTTGATTGGAAGTAAATCAACTTTGAGAATCACCAGTCCTATTTAAGAGGGCATTCTTATTTAAAGTACTCAAAGTCCTGTGATTGAGGTGTGTATAATCTTAGAGATGAAAACAAATTGACCAGTACTTCACTTTGCATAATTGCATGTAATTGGTGATGAGTTACAGTTTTGCCTAAGGACCAAGGATGCAAGAACTTGACGTGGGCCTTGATTTTACGAATCTCGATAATGGAAAAGAGTTTTGAATCATCTCATAAAACCTAAATGTCAGCATGTAGACACTACGGGAGCAAGGATTTTTTTAATTACCTTCATAAATCCTAGATGCCATGTATATATATGAAAATATAAAGCTATGTGAATCAACACGAGGCAATTTAGTAAGAGACGAGGAGCTAATGAGTACATGACATTATTGTACCAAAAATCAACAAAAAATCTCAAAATTCAAGAAATTTTCCATGAAAAACAGCTTCAATAAATCGATGCAAAGCACTCCAAACCTTTTCACTGTCCACCTAGACCAAAGAAAGAGAGCCATAATACCACTGTTTCTAATGCTAAATCATTTGTAAATAGGATCATGCAGGCACAAAAAAGGGCTATCCATTATAAATGCTACAAGTACGGGAATGTTATAAAAGTTATTATTTTGTTATTTACATCTGAAATGAAACGAATAATTGAATAAATGCACTTTATTATTAAGGTCCCTTTGTGCAATTAGAGTTATGTAACATGGCCACATTGAATACCATGTAAGTAAGAGTACACACCTGACTTCAAACATGTGATATTCAATAAAGATCTCCAGTCTGAGAAAGAGAAGGCAGTCTTTATCTAAAGAATGATTTCCAACTGGCTTCTTGATGCATGTCCTTTGCATAGGAATAAACATTCAGAAGTTTTCGAACAATCAAGTGAAAGAGTTGAGTTTGGTGAGGTTGAGATAAACTAAGACATGAATCGTAACTGTCACGATCATGCACACATCCTTTTAACAGAGATAGATTTGCATCTATATGCCTGAGTATGAACATTTGAGACTAATAGGTTGGTGACCATGGTCCATATACCAACACGTTGGTCTAGTATCTTTAGTGTATTTTGCATTTTAGACCCTGGAATTCCATGTAATTGCATCTATATCCTTCTTGAGTGCTAGAATATTTTTAACCTTGGTTATTTTGCATGTATAGCCCTAGCTTTTGTATGGATGTTTTAAAATGCATGATAAGTTTACATATATTAAAATGTGTCCATGTTCTACTGATTTATTATTTTAAGTATTTTATTTTTATTAATGTTTATGATGCTAAAATATATAAGAAAATTAGGGAAAATGTCTAGAACAATATCCTAATACATATATTTTTCCATTAAGCATTTAACTTATTCCTATTTTTAAAAATACTAAAAAACTATTTTCCTTGTTTAGAATTTAAAAATCCCTAAAATTAAAATATCTCTCCAAAAATTACAAAAAAATGCATTATCTAGATTTTATTATATTCTATCACATATCAAAAAATCACTAAAAAATATAAAACAAAAATGTCAAATATCTCAAAATCCTACAAATATTAAAAAATAGCAAAAATTTTATAAAAATCGAAAAAAATAAATTTTATGTTTATGGATTTTCTTTATTATATATAGTTTATATTAAATACCTTAGGGTTTATTTTGTAATTACATCTAATAACAAATCCTAAACAAGGTTATCAAATTATCTTACCCACTATTTTATGTATTTATCAATCTAAAAATCGACTAAACAATATCAAAACCCACAAAATAACAAAAAATATTAGAAAAAAACATAAAAATATTTTATTTTATTTTATTTAATTTAAATTTGCTTGACTTATTTAAAAATCCAAAAATATATTATCTATGTATTATCAATATTATTTTCCTTATTTTAAAAATAAACAATAAATAAAAAATTTGCAAAATTAAACAGAAACTAAAATTAAAAGTCATAAATCACATAAAAATGTAACATTTAAAACATATTTTTGATGATGTATAATAATTTTTATTTACACACACTTTGATATTCATCTATATATTGTGGGTTGATTGTTGTCTTGATTGTGGATTGGTTGTCGTATCGATTATTGTTCAAGCCTTGTTTGGAGCAATAGGTATGTCTACTCTTCAATACTAACGTATATATTATAAATATATACATTATTCATATCCCATACTTATGTACTTTATGCATCTATTACTCAAGAAGGTACATGGAATATGAGTAACACTTAAAATATGTATGAAAATGTGAGATTAAATATAAATCTATAAAAACTTGTATAATATGTAAAACCTCTTTGTAATCTTGTACATTATACACCTTGTTTTCAAATTATTGTAAAATAGGGTATATATCAATAATATTAAAAAATAATGATAAATAAAAAAAACATTTCCTCATACTTATAAAGACTTGTTACACATCATGCCACTTGATTGGAAGTAAATCAACTTTGAGAATCACCAGCCTTATTTAAGAGGGTATTCTTATTTAAAGTACTCAAAGTCCTGTGATTGAGGTGTGTATAATCTTAGAGATTAAAACAAAGTGACCAGTACTTCACATTGCACAATTGCATGTAATTGGTGATGAGTTATAGTTTTGCCTAAGGACCAAGGATGCGAGAACTTGACGTGGGCCTTGATTTTATGATTCTCGATAATGGAAAAGAGTTTTGAAGCATCTCATAAAATCTAAATGTAAGCATGTAGCAACTACGGGAGCAAGGATTTTATTAATTACCTTCATAAATCCTTGATGTCATGTATATATATGAAAATATAAAGCTATGTGAATCAACACAAGGCAATTTAGTAAGAGACGAGGAGCTAATGAGTACATGACATTATTGTACCGAAAATCAACAAAAAAATCTCAAAATTCAAGAAATTTTCCATGAAAAACAGCTTCAATAAATCGATGCAAAGCACTCCAAACCTTTTCAATGTCCACCTAGACCAAAGAAAGAGAGCCATAATACCAGTCTTTCTAATGCTAAATCATTTGTAAATAGGATCATGCAAGCATAAAAAAGGGCTATCCATTATAAATGCTACAAGTACGGGAGTGCTATAAAAGTTATTATTTTGTTATTTAGTAAGAGACGAGGAGCTAATGAGTACATGACATTATTGTACCGAAAATCAACAAAAAAATCTCAAAATTCAAGAAATTTTCCATGAAAAACAGCTTCAATAAATCGATGCAAAGCACTCCAAACCTTTTCAATGTCCACCTAGATCAAAGAAAGAGAGCCATAATACCAGTCTTTCTAATGCTAAATCATTTGTAAATAGGATCATGCAAGCATAAAAAAGGGCTATCCATTATAAATGCTACAAGTACGGGAGTGCTATAAAAGTTATTATTTTGTTATTTACATCTGAAATGAAACGAATAATTGAATAAATGCACTTTATTATTAAGGTCCCTTTGTGCAATTAGAGTTATGTAACATGGCCACATTGAATACCATGTAAGTGAGAGTACACACCTGACTTCAAACATGTGATATTCAATAAAGATCTCATGTCTGAGAAAGAGAAGGCAGTCTTTATCTAAAGAATGATTTCCATCTGACTTCTTGATGCATGTCCTTTTCATAGGAATGGAGATTAAGAAGTTTTCGAACAATCAAGTGAAAGAGTTGAGTTTGGTGAGGTTGAGATAAACTAAGACATGAATCGTAACTGTCACGATCATGCACACATCCTTTTAATAGAGATAGATTTGCATCTATATGCCTGAGTATGAACATTTGAGACTAATAGGTTGGTGACCATGGTCCATATACCAACACGTTGGTGTAGTATCTTTAGTGTATTTTGCATTTTAGACCTTGGAATTCCATGTAATTGCATCTATATCCTTCTTGAGTGCTAGAATATTTTTAACCTTGGTTATTTTGCATGTATAGCCCTAGCTTTTGTACGGATGTTCTAAAATGCACGATAAGTTTACATATATTAAAATATGTCCATGTTCTACTGATTTATTATTTTAAGTATTTTATTTTTATTAATGTTTATGATGCTAAAGTATATAAGAAAATGAGGGAAAATGTCTAGAACAATATCCTAATACATATATTTTTCCATTCAACATTTAACTTATTACTGTTTTTAAAAATACAAAAAAACTATTTTCCTTGTTTAGCATTTACAAATCCCTAAAATTAAAATATCTCTCCAGATATTACAAAAAAATGCATTATATAGATTTTATTATATTCTATCATATCCAAAAATCACTAAAAAATATAAAAAATGTCAAATATCTCAAAATCTTACAAATCTTTAAAAATAGCAAAAATTATATAAAAATCAAAAATAATACATTTTATGTTTATGGATTTTATTTATTATATATAGTTTATATTAAATACCTTAGGGTTTATTTTGGAATTACATATAATAACAAATCCTAAACAAGGTTATCAAATTATCTTACCCACTATTTTATGTATTTATCAATCTAAAAATCGACTAAACAATATCAAAACCCACAAAATAACCAAAAATATTAGAAAAAACACAAAAATATTTATTTTATTTTAAATTTGGTTGACTTATTTAAAAATCCAAAAATATATTATCTATGTATTATCAATATTATTTTCCTTATTTTAAAAATAAACAATAAATAAAAAATTGCAAAATTAAAAAGAAACTAAAATTAAAAATCATAAATCACATAAAAATGTAACATTTAAAACATATTTTTGAAGATTTAAAATAATTTTTATTTACACACACTTTGATATTCATCTATATATTGTTGGTTGATTGTTGTCTTGATTGTGGATTGGTTGTCGTATCGATTATTGTTCAAGCCTTGTTTGGAGCAATAGGTAGGTCTACTCTTCAATACTAACGTATATATTATAAGTATATACATTATTCATATCCCATACTTTTTATGTACTTTATGTATCTATTACTCAAGAAGATACATGGAATATGGGTAACACTTAAAATATGTATGAAAATGTGCGATCAAATATAAATCTATAAAAACTTGTATAATATGTAAAACCTCTTTGTAATCTTGTACATTATACACCTTGTTTTCAAATTATTGTAAAATAGGGTATATATCAATAATATTAAAAAATAATGATAAATAAAAACAACATTTCCTAATACTTATAAAGACTTGTTGCACATCATGCCACTTGATTGGAAGTAAATCAACTTTGAGAATCACTAGTCTTATTTAAGAGGGTATTCTTATTTAAAGTACTCAAAGTCCTGTGATTGCGGTGTGTATAATCTTAGAGATTAAAACAAATTGACCAGTACTTCACTTTGCACAATTACATGTAATTGGTGATGTGTTATAGTTTTGCCTAGGGACCAAGGATGCGAGAACTTGACGTGGCCTTGATTTTATGATTCTCGATAATGGAAAAGAGTTTTGAATCATCTCTTAAAACCTAAATGTCAGCATGTGGCCACTATGGGAGCAAGGATTTTTTTAATTAGCTTCATAAATCCTAGATGCCATGTATATATATGAAAAATATAAAGCTATGTGAATCAACACGAGGCAACTTAGTAAGAGACGAGGAGCTAATAAGTACATGACATTATTGTACCAAAAATCAACAAAAAAATCTCAAAATTCAAGAAATTTTCCATGAAAAACAGCTTCAATAAATCGATGCAAAGCACTCCAAACCTTTTCAGTGTCCACCTGGACCAAAGAAAGAGAGCCATAATACCACTCTTTCTAATGCTAAATCATTTGTAAATAGGATCATGCAAGCACAAAAAAGGGCTATCCATTATAAATGCTACAAGTACGGGAATGCTATAAAAGTTATTATTTTGTTATTTACATCTTAAATGAAACGAATAATTGAACAAATGCACTTTATTATTAAGGTCCCTTTGTGCAATTAGAGTTATGTAACATTGCCACATTGAATACCATGTAACTGAGAGTATACACATGACTACAAACATGTGATATTCAATAAAGATCTCCAGTCTGAGAAAGACAAGGCAGTCTTTATCTAAAGAATGATTTCCAACTGACTTCTTGAAGCATGTCCTTTGCATAGGAATGGAGATTCAGAAGTTTTCGAACAATCAAGTGAAAGAGTTGAGTTTGGTGAGGTTGAGATAAACTAAGACATGAATTGTAACTGTCACGGTCATGCACACATCCTTTTAACAGAGATAGATTTGCATCTATATGCCTGAGTATGAACATTTGATACTAATAGGTTGGTGACCGTAGTCCATATACCAACACGTTGGTGTTCATATGAAGTCATATGAGATGTATGACCTCTCGAAGGAATCTTACGGGTTCATACTTGATAAATCAAGAGATAGAGCTCACTCATGAGATAATTTAGGGTCAAAATGAATTCCAGGCACGGTCATCTTGTTTAGAAAATAAGACATGAATTCGAGATATTGTTATATGCTTTTGGAAAGTATATGATTAATATTGTCGCCCAATTACCAGATGAGAAATCTATTGATACATTCTAAAGAAGAAAATCAAACTAGGGTTTAAATTTCAAACTTATCAAAGTCTTCCAGTGTGAAGGATGAATGAGTATTGGGAGTACTCAACATTACATCTGTTGTAATAGATCATCTTCCATGACACTTCCATTCTGAGAGAGTGATGAAATATGATGGACTTTAGTTGCTCCATTTATCTAGATTATTTGTGATTTAATTAGAATAAATCACAAATTCATTTGAATACAATTTCTAATTCTAATTCCAATTTCAATGTCTAAATGTTGGAAATAGAAATGGTCATGGAAATGGAAATATACAAGCTCCTTGAACACATTTCTTAGCTCCAAATGGTTTGAACTATGATTAGAAATGGTCAAGGAAGTTGGATTCAGCTCACCGACACTTTGTCCATCTCATGGAAAGTGTGATGCATTTTGTTGAGCTCGCTGAGAGTGTAAAGTGTTACAACTCAAGCTCAACATTCGTAGGTGACAGACTTTTGCAAAAATAGTATAAACATTGAAAATGGATAGCTATCCACATGTAAAATCACTATACATGGACAATATTATTTCCCCGACATTATCTCCAAGTATCTGCATATTTAATCTCATGAGTCCTAATTGGAATAGGACTCATACATGTTAATGGAAATATTATAATGATTATAATTACTACATATTATTAATACAAGTAATTTTGTGAATATGATTCACAAGTATAACTCATTAATTAATGTGAATAGTAATTCACAATAGTCAATATTTATATGGATATTATTCATATAAATAATTATGTAAATGTGATTTACATAATTTTTACAAATCATGAGATTGTGTGAATTTGATTCACATTAATTTTGTAAATGTAAATTGGATTTACATTTAATTTGGGATCATGAACATGATTCATAAAGTTTGAGGATTAATTCCTTAATTTCTCCAATGTTGATAATACCCATATGAAGTAAATTATATAATTAATTAAATTTACAACAACAATTTCCATTTATGGAAGGTGGTGTGTGTGTATACTAAGTATACATGGTCCACCATATTGTTGAGTTCTTGTTAAATTAGGACCCTAAAGTTGTTGCTCATTTTTTAACTAATTAATATTGATTGGAGATATAAGGAGATAATCCTTATTGAATTAGAACTTGCTCTTATCCCTTGATTTAAAATCCAAGGGCTACCGTGGTACATGTTGGACGAGTACAACAGGTATAAAAGGAGGGCCATGCCCTCTCTTTTCAGTACAAATATAAGAGAAAATTCTCTTCCAAATTTCAGGCCCCCTTGAGATGATGACTCTCACAACTCTCTTCTTGTTGCCCTAGTCAACGTCCAGGTTTGTGGGAAGCAATATGATTCATCTATGCACCCAAAAGAGAGACTTCCACAGTTCAATAGTAATTCAGGAGGTTTCTTGTTTTAGAAACTAACATTTCTGAGGTAAACCCTAATCTATCTCCTTTATTCATTGTGAATATCAAACATTATTTTGGAAATTATTTCCTTAGAATTTATAATATGTGAATGCACAAATTATTGTGTTACATTTTTTCTAGCTCATATGATGAACTAACATTGTTTTGCCAAAAAGTTTGCTAAATATTCTGCATTTCCATGATGCGTAGTAAATAAAATATAATATCTTTTTTTTACTTACTTCAGTAGAAGTATAATATGTACTCATAAAAGGTACATCCCAACGTACTCCCACGAAAAGAAGTGCAAATAGTTTAATCTATTGACATATGTGTTTATTACACTAAAAAAATCTATTTACTTATATTATATTATACACGATTAGTTCCTTGTCCAGCGAGAGGAAGAGAAAATAAGAACACAATTCTACTTATTCCATACTTGGACTTTCTTGCTCATATCATTTTGAGTTTGACAACTAAAGAGACAGTGGATAGAGATAAGGTAACAACTGAAACTAGAGCTAAGGATAAGGTCTCTAACTGAGTCTTTCATACTTGAATCTTAGGTGGAGCACAAACTGTATACACTGTTGCAATCAATGTATAATTATCATACATGTTACCAATACTATACAGAAACGAATATGAAATCCAAAGAATTTAAATTTTTTTGGGTAAGTGTCACCTGGACTTGATTTATATGAGTTCTCATATCGAGAGGCCCGATCAAAGAGTCTTCACTTCACTTACAAGTTTCCATTCATCCAAAATATCCTTTTCTTCTCTAACTTATTTTTCAAATAAGTGTTTGTTAAGAAACTAACAACGCTTCAGAATACAGGTCGATGAATATGTGATTCATCTACATTATACTAAAGTTTTGACCCTAATTCTTGAACATACATGCTCTTTGAAAGACGTTTTTCCCAAGGCTAAAGCTTCAATAAGACTGAGGTCGCAATATCTACACGGCAATCATCATTCAAATGAAAGACCTATAGTAATGAATCCATATTCCTATATTATTTCTCAACCCTTAGGCAGGTGATTAATGCATAAAGATTTAGCTAACGTTGTTGATATCGTCTTTGATCCCCCTATCACTAGTTTCAAATCTATTAACATGACTTGAACTATAGGTTCGTCGGGATGAGACTCTTGAAAAAGTGTTGGCTGGATTCGACTATCAATCAATGATAATTGGGAGGAAAGGGAAAAGTCTATTGTATATTAGCACGTAAAGGAAAAGGGTACGTACGTAGGAGGTGATTGTCGGTTAATAGGGCAAGAAAGTCATATGTTGTACGAAGAGTAGATAACAGACGACCCAACTTTCTTAGTTATTTGGAAAGAAAGTCTATGCCCATAAATCGTAGACATAATTTATATGTGGTTCCTCTTTGCTTATAATTTTAAACACTATCTTACTATGCCATATATATTAAAAATAAAATTTCCATTAATTGATATTAGTCACTCATCATCTTTATGGTGTTGAAGATAGATGGATGAATACTTGAGCCTCATCCCAACTCATTTCGTACTTAACTTAGGATAGGTAGAGACAACTTCCTGAAGGGACCACCATTCAAAGTGGGAGATGACTAACTAAAGGAGGATGTAGTTGAGGAGTTAATGGAAAGATATAACTCATTTCATAGGCCTCTTAGAGTGAGATATGGTAAACTAAATAAAATAATAAAATGATAAAAATAATCTAGATAATGAAAATGGTATAAATGTATACTATCAACACCTAAATAAATCGAAGAAATGAAAAATAAAAAATCTGAAAAATAAGGAGTTAAACTCATATATATATATATATATATTCACCTTTTTATAATACATAACCTTCCTTTATTTTTAATAAATTCATGTTAAATAGAATTGACATGAAATCAACTCCATTAAATCACTAACCGAGTTTAGTAAAATTCCTGAAAATACTAACATGTACATATTTGCAGACTCCGGACACTAGTTTGAGTAGAATAATAATTCAAAGCTAATTTTGCACCTCATACTGTCTCCTATAAAACTCTATTCACTTTGAGATAATGTACATTCAATTACCTACAAAAGAATACTAATTTCAAAAGAATCAAAGATTGTACGTGAAACTTAATTTCTAGAATCTTATATATTATACAATTCTAATGTTTTGCATTTATCATTTGAATACATAATTCCATTTTCATAATATACGTAAAATAATTTAATCTTTTATTTTAACTAACAACTACAAATAAATTGTGCCTCAAAAAATTGAAAAGGAGAGAAAAGGATAAAAATAATCATGTATACATTAACCTATCTACTTGTATATATAACCATTATCATTTTGTTTTCACTTTTTCTTAATTACTAAAAATAAAAAATCTATAAAAAAATCACTACGGTTGTATTTTTAAAATATAATATGTATTCACTAGTAAGAGAAAAACATTAGAAAAATTATAAAGACCCTCCAAAACCAAGAATTTTAAAGCTATAAAACACATCAAAAATTTTGTATTATGTGCATATAGCTTCTTTAGTCGTTGCGTTTTCATGAAAGCTTTAGATCTCATCAAGATCTATAATTTTTTCATGTTCACATATTTTTAATTTTAATCCATTAGGCATTTTATGTTCATTTTCATTTCCATTTTTTGTTTTAGATTTATTATGAGCCCCACACATGTCATTCCACTAGTTTTATCAATTATCACGTGGTTCTTCACAAGTGGCTTATGCCGCCACATGGACGATATGACTGACTCCAGTTCACCATGCCATACACTTGATCTTCCCTTGGTTCGTGGCAACCATCACCAACTAGCTCAGCCACTCTAGCTGACCTCCTTGATCAACTTTATCCCCCTCGTACGACCCATGTCTTTCACATTCCCTTTGCCTCTCCTTTGGTCTTTCATCTATATGAAGTTCACTCCACGTTCCCTACAACCTCTTATCATCCTGCGATCAGCCCGAGCAATCCTCATTGATAACCAACCACCCACCCCTCTGTCATGGTCACTTCCTCCATGAACCCATCTCAAGCACCAGATACACTTAACCTTTTGCACTTTGAGAATTATTCCCTATTTGCCTATATATATATATATATAGAGAGAGAGATGCCACCAACTCTGTGACTTATTGATACTGAGCAATGGAAATGTTTTGATGCATCGATAAGAGGTCCTCCATAGCGCAAGAGAGATTGAGAAGCTTCATCTCCTTACTACAATTGATCTTATTGTTGAGCTTTATAGTTCCTTAGATGAGCTTTTAGAGATAAAAATTGAGGCACTGATAAGCTTCATCTCTATTATACATTACTTGTTACCAGTATACCCCCCATTATGTGCTCTCTTCATCCTTTTGCTACCTCTTTTTCTTTCTTTTTTGTCAGCTTTACCAACTTCTTCATTATCACTTCTCCTCTCTATCAAATTCAAACCTCCAATTCAACCCAATTCCAATCAAATGCCATCACCTACACCTCTTCTCTCTTCTGAATTCTTTCCCAATATCTTATACACCCTACTTTCAACAAGCATCATGATTGAATTTTGAGTTTCATCCTTATGTACATATGGAGCTCACATGCACCACCTTGACAATTAAAACACTACATGCCTCAACCATCCTTGTTCTTGTGTCTTCTCTTGGAACTTGCAAGTCCATGATGGACCCAAAATCACCTTCTTAATAATGTCGAATTAGTATTCAAATTTCAATACAGGTGGGCAAAATCGAATCGATCAAAAACAACTTGATCAATTTTTCAATTAAACATAAGTAGTCAAATATATTTTAGGCAAGCCCAAGGTCGAACTCAGGGACACGAGCCTCTTGAGTGATTATTCAGACTCTTAATACTCGGCTCAAGTGATTAATAAATAACTAATTAGGTCCTCACACAAGGAAACATAATGCAAATGGTATAAATATGACATTAAGCATTTTTATTTGGTTTTTATAAAGCAATGTGACGTAAGTGTAAAAATATTCACATATACCCTACATAAATAAAATCAATGAGCAATGAAAATGTAGTCAATTTCCAGATCAATTCATGAAGTAAACTCGATTGATAAATTAAGCAATGGCATTAAAATCATTAAGCATATGACACTACATAACTAGAATTAACCAACCATAAGTTAAGTGTCAAATTAGGTAACAAATCATGCCTAAGGATAGATAATGAAATAATATTCAAAATGAAAATAAATCAACTTAAATGGAGATCATATGCTTAAGATATTCACAAAATAATCCAGGGGTATAAACATAAAGAAAACATCATAATAATTATAAAATCATTACAAATAGGACCCTAGGAGGGCATAAATGTAATTAAAATAAACCGCAATGCCTTCCCTGTAAATTTCCCATGTGCATGAGGCTATATTGCAATTATTCAAACCTGGAGGGGTTAGAATGCAAATAACCTAGGCGAGCATCATGTGCACGTGATCGGAGGGACATGTCTGTAATTTGGAGAATAATGTGGGGGCACCAATGCAATTTTCCCATCATTCATGTGACCAAAGCATGTGATGGCTAGGCTCGGACGAAGGCTCATGCGTGGTGCTTGGCTTGCTGTTGTTGGGTGAAGGCTCAGGCCATGTGTCATCATTTGGTGCTCTGGCTTAGCTCGGGCGCCTCGAACCTGGAGGTCAGATGTGGAGGCTCGGGGGCTGACACGTGGCTCCCTGTGGGTCGTCCGATCATGAGGATCAGACGGCAACTACACACCTTGTTCTTTATCTCTGCTACCCGCTGTGACAAACTTGGTAGGGCTCCGGCGAGCTCATCTTTCCACCACCAGGCCTCCATCAAATGTCTGAAGCTCGGGGAATCATCTGGAGGTGTCGATGATGAAGCTCGAATAGTGGAGAACTCTGGAGGGGTCGAGGGCATTGTGGCAAGGAGAACCCATCAGAGATGGAGCTTTTGATATGCTCTGGCGAGGCTCCAACCATTGAAGTGGTGTACCTGCAATGTTAATATGTAGCCGAAGCATGCATGCATGGTGTAGAGTGAATGGAAGGGGTCCTGTGCAAACAAAAGAGTGGGGGATCAAGCCTCCATCTTCGGAGAGATGGAGAGGAGATGGTGCAAGGGCGATCAGGTGATGGAGAAAAGGAGGAGGAAAGGGGAGGGTAGCACGAGGATGAGCGAGGTGTGGTGAAGCTAATTGGGGTGGACAATTGTGGGTAAGAATTAAAGTGTGTGCCTAATTAAATATAAAAAATCAAGAGTAAAAGAAAGAAGGCTTACCTAGAGCTTAAAGACAACGAGGGCTGTAGGATTTGTCCTGGGTTGAGCACCTGGAGGTGCTCCAGTCTTCGCTCGATCTAGCTGACCGATCCAAAGAGCCGATGGTGCTCTAAGGCAGCATAACATCACCTGCCATAGTCATGAGTCTTCATCGAGGCGGAGGTTGTCTTCACATCCTCAATCCGACCTCCCCCTGTTATGGGGATATGCAGAGGTGCCGGGTCTCGACCTACATCAAGGTGGACACCATGTACAAGGGGTGACGATGGTGTATTTGAAGGAGGAAGTGTAGTGGTGTAGGTGGTGGAGGTCATGGATTTGTAGGCTCGAACTGACAGGAAGAAGAAAAGGGGATCGAGGCCAAGTGCCATACAAAGATGGTGGAGGTTAGGGATCGGAACTGGCATTGTTAGAGGGGCGAGGGAGGTGTTGAGGAGATGGAGAAAATGGAAAGGGGGAAGAGTGGTTAGATGTGGAGATCGTGGGAGAGAGAGGGTAGCTAGAGGTGGGAGATGATGGATTGGTTGTTGGATCTAGTGATCTAACGGTTACGGTGTAGGTGGAAGTGGGCGGTCTAGATTAAATCTGGAGGCATTGATCGAAGGGTTATGAGTGAGGAGATTGTGGTTGTTGGATCTAATGATCAAACAGTCATGTAGCAGGCAGGAGCGGGCGCTCTAGATGCAATCTGGAAGCCCGATTGAAGGGTCGAGGATGACATGCGGTTGTGATGAAGGTGCCATAAGGTGATCTGATGATGCAGAAGGGAGACACATGGTGCGAGGGAAGGCGGGTTACCTGGCCCAACCAGAAGGAGCCATGTGGCCTAATGAGATTATTCAGAATATAAAAATAAAAGTAAAATCAAAAAGAAATTGTAGGAGGCTAAATTTGGAGAAAAATTCAAAACAAGAAAGATGTAGATCATGATGAGATCTACAAGTTTCATGTTGACCAAAAACACCAAATAAGTCAAACAAAGGGAGAAATGTCTTTGGGAACGTTTTTAAAGGTATAAAAACCTACAATTTTTGTTTTGTAATTTTTTGTATGTTTAATTTATTTTAAGACCAAGATAAATATAGTATTTACTCTGGTTTTTATTGACAAATTATAAGTTAGGGGATTAGTATATAGATTTTAACAAGATGAAATCGAGGTTCATCATCCCCCTATACTTAAACTATGCTCATCCTCGAGCATCTAGACCATCAATAGGTTGGATTTAACCCCTGATTGTGCATGTGAATACAAGACCTGGCCCATTCAAGAACTCTCGATTTTAGAGGTCAAAAATTTCAAAGCTGAACCAAGCTCTAATCAAGAGGTATCCAATTTCTCTAATCATCAGACTCTCTCTATATACGTATATAATAAGGATATGATATTAAGCTCGGTTGTAGTCACAAGAGTAGACTCGCAACGTTGCCCAAGATTCCAGTCCAAGAGACTCTCCTATGAACCCAATCCTTAACAATAGGGAATAAACCAATTCTTGCATCCAATCCACCATCTCTTTAGTTGTCAGACTTTGAAAGGTAGATGGAAGGCCAGTTAACGGAGGACATATGATTGTATTATTTCTTCTCACCCTCTCATTGGAATAGGGATCCTCTCGAGTGCCTTATTAACTCAACACATTTTTTTTTATCAGTGTGTCCATAAAGAGAAGTTGGAGTCATCTGCACTTGTTTTTTCAGGTAATACACCGGGGTGTGTCTTCTTTGAGTATCTAATATACCTTCTACAGCCATACTTGTAGCATGCAGGTGAAGAAATGTTGTGCTTCCTCACCTAACTTTTAAGAGTCTTGTTTAACTCTTTGAAAGAGTAGATCAAAGAGCAAAGACTCCACCAAGGAATAATCTATTTGAGTATCCTGAAATTCTTGATCAATGAATAATGAATAGATCACAGGGAGAGTGCTCCACTTTTATCTAGAGTCGAGAGACCTACAGTTCAAGATCATCAAGTTGGAACTTGAGCTTTGGGACATGCTCTTTTTTCCAACGATTAATTACACCCTTTAGTGTTCGAATCTTATCTGGAAACATGAAAAAAACATCCAAATGTGGTCATACCTAAAGTACAGATAACCATCTAAGATATCCTTTTGGAAAAGGAGAAGTGGATTTTGGTCCGAATAGGTATGGGGTATCCCAATCATGTGAGGTAAATTCATACTGTAAGTGGTCCTAAAAAGAATCATATGGCCATCGAAGAGGAAACGGTTGAGTCTTACCTACTATTGAGGGCTCCTTTAGTCTATCCAGATGAAACACGGGTTGAAAAGGATTGATACTTTCAAGGAAAAGTCAGATATGAGATTATCAAGCAAGGAAGCAGCCTTAGGATTCAACGATCTAGAGGATTTATCAAAGTGCTTGAAGGTAATATTAAAATCACCAAAGATAATAGTAGAGCGTGCTTGTATGAAAGTATTTCTTAAGGAAATGATAAAAGCTTCCTTATCAATAGTTGATTGGGGACCATAGACATTTATCACTTTCAAGAATCGATCCTCAAGTTGGAAGGTGGTAGCAATTCCAAAAGACAGGAAATCATGGTGACGCAACGTTAAGGACATGGAGTTCTAAAGTGTGAGGATTGTTGGGTTTTTTGTAGCCCAGCTACAACTTGGAGCTACATCTTTTCCCACTTTTGTGGGGACGCACTTGCAATCTCTCCTGCAAGTTGTGGGGGACGCACTTGCAATCTCTCCTGCAAGTTGTAGTCCCCTTTCGGCTACAACATTCCAAGGCCAAAATCCCCCATCGGGGGACCCCGTTCCTGAGGGTAACAACCCCAATCGGTCAGCCCCCCATTTTCCAGAGAGAGTGCATCAGCGAGGGTTTGAAACCCTCGTTTCTTCCAACCGTAAGAGAGAGGTCGAGAATGAAAGAGGGAGGGCAGTTGGGCTCCTCTTCCTTTCTCCATTGACTGAGGTGCCACGGACTGAGGTGCAACGGGCTGAGAAGGTGTTGGTCGAGCTCGAGGTTGGAAGAAACAAGGAGGTCATTGGGAATGACCTCAAGGAAGCCGAGTGCTATTTTAAGTCTCCATTCGGGATCCCACATGGAAGCCAGCTATCCTTCTTGGATTTGAGAACATTTTGATGTTTTGTATACCTAGGATAGTTAATTGCTTGCATAAGAACTATCATTCATGCTCGTAGTTGTATCTCGGTTTTGTTGGCCAACAAAATCCCAAAAAACATTGGTCCATTTGACCATAGTGGAATCATTGCCGGTCTTGCCCCGTGGTTTTTCCCTTGTTCGCATCTAGTAAGTGTTTCCACGTAAAAAATCATTATCTCTTGTAGTTGCTTGTTGTTACTTGTGTGATTTCTTATCATCGTTACCATTTAGTTCCTATATGGGGAACACATATTGTTCTGTCATCTTTGTTGCAGGATGGATTAGGAGGTACAACTCGTGTGTTATTCCCCAACAAGTGGTATTAGAACGCAGGTTGAATAATATTGGCAAAGATGATGAGGGCATGATGATTAAGCTCACAAATAGCAACTGGCAGATTTAGAAAGCCAAGATGGAAGATATTTTGTATTGCAAAGACATCATGATCTTGTGGAGGGAGAGAGGGCCAAGCTAGAGAATATGTCCGCAGGTGAATGGACAAAGTTGAACTGAAAGACCATTGGGACCATTCAGAAATGGCTTGACATGCATGTATTCCATCATGTTGCTGAAGAGATGAAAGTTGTGGGACCAATTGTCCGAACTCTATGAGCAGAAGACCACAACCAATAAGGCTTTCTTGATTAGGAAGCTTGTGAATTTGAAATACAAGGACATATGCAAAGTGGCGGAGCATTTGAATGATTTCCAAAGCATCATCAACTAGTTGAGCTCCATGGGCCTAGTACTTGATGACGAGTTGCAGACACTTCTTTTGTTGGGTTCGTTGCCAGACAGTTGGGAGACTCTAGTAGTCACCGTGAGTAATTATATGAAGGATAGCAAGTTGACCATGCCCATGGTCAAGGGTAGCCTCTTGAATGAGAAGATAAAGTGTCGCTCATTAGGAGAGACATCCTCCTCTTCACATGTGTATGCAGTTGAGAGGAGAGGAAGATCCGCTAGCAGAGGAAAGTCACAAGAGAGGCATCAATCCAAGGACAAGTACAAGAGTAGAGGAAAGTGTCACCATTTTTAGAAGCTCGGTCACTGAAAGATAGATTGCAGGATTTGGAGGAGAAACCAAGCTAAAGACAAGAAAAATCAGAAGAATGAAGATGGGAATGTAGCTGCAGTTGTGACAGATGACGATGCAGAAGAGGTGATTCTCACCATTCAGGATCAGTGCTTACATGCATGGCGTGATTTGGTGTTGGTCGTTGATACGATGCCTCCTATCATATAACTCCACACAGGAAGTTCTTCACCTCTTACACCAAGGGTGATTACGGACGAGTCTTGATGGGTAACAAAAGTTACTCTAAGATCATGCAAATTGGCACCATCTTGATTAAGACTAATGTTGGGTGCTCAATGACTCTACAAAATGTGAGGCATGTTCCTGATGTGCGACTTAACCTTATATCTGGTTCACAGCTAGATAGTGAAGCTACCATCTAAAGTTCGGTGACATCAACTGCAATATAAGTAAGGGTTCTCTCACAATGGCTAGAGGCAGTTTGTGTTGCACACTATATGACTAGAGTAAAGGTCATAAAATGGTAGTTAACATGCTAGCGAGGCAGCCACTTCATATTTGCGGCACCGTCGGTGATGAATCTCATATTGATCACTCTAAAAATTATTAATTAAGATCTAATCCCTAAAAATCATTGACATTTATTCATTTATACTTCATAATTAGCGTTCATTCATGTTTTGATAAGAATGACATTTTATCACTTATTGTTGCACAAATTAAAAAGCCAAAAATCCTAGTCCAATTGACCTGTAGAATAACCTAACTTTCTCGATTTTTAACTAATTCATGCTAACGCCAATTAACATGAAACTACCTCCATTGTGTACATTTTACTAATAAGAATGAATGAAAAATACAAAAAAATCACTAACCTAAATAAGTGTACCAAAAACTCAAATCCTAGTTCTAGGATTTTCGGACTAAAACCTCGATATCTTCATCATCCAGTGTCCGCTTTGATCCTACTCACTTTTAAACTAATGTTCAAAACAAGACCAAGTTCAAGTGAATCAGAGCTCATATGTGAAAGTTGCGTTTTGGGCCTCTCCTGTACATTTTGTATTTTAACAGTTTTGACCTATTATTTTATGTACATAATTAATCCATTTTATTTTGTTTCTTTTTCATTTATTTTCTTTGATGAAAGTTTTATTAAAATGCGTAAAAATCCAAATCCAAATTGAGCTTGAAATCAAAGAAACTAACTGAGTCTGTGTCTTTACTAACTAACTACACAAAAAAAAACTCTTCTTTGTGTTTTATTTTATTTCTTCTTTTTCTTACTTAATAAAAATCCAAAAAATTAGATTAATATGTAAATATTTATATTTTATTTCACCGTATTTTTTGGATTTTTATATTACTTAAAAATAACAAAAAATTATAAAACCCAAAAATCAAGGTATTCTATGTACATGGGATACCTAAAAAATATCACTTTGTGCAAATGATAGATTTTGATTTTGGTGTCTTTATGAAATTTGTCGATCTCATTGAGACGAGAAACTTTGTGTAGAAAAAGTTTCCATATGAGGTCGTTTACTATTTCTTTTGAATTATCTTATTATTTAATTTTTGAATTTTCTAGGGCTGACAAGTGGCAGCTCTTGGAGCCGCCATTTGTCACCCATATTTTGCCTTATCTATTTTCATTTTTGATAAAAAAATTAAAAAGCCTCGTACATGCAGAGCACGTGCCTCCAGCACACTCACCCCGCAAGTGTGTTTGCCCCCTAACCCTTTCCAGATCGGGCAGTGCCGCCGCCTCCTTCCATCTATGGACAGCCGCCGCCCCGCATATCCCAGCCGCAATCCGAACTCCTTCAAAATTAAGCACCGCCTCACAATCCTTTCTACCCCGCATATCTCGGCCCTCCCACATCACGTGATTCTCAAATCCTTTTTCAAACCCAATCTTCGATCACCATCCCAACTTATTCCCGTCGGCCTCGCCTATTTAAGCTTTGCCCCCCATCTTCAAGCATTCGTCGATCCCCTCAGTTGAAGGGATAGAGCCTACCAGAGGTAACATCTCTGACACTCCCTATTGCGGCGAGTGCTGACCATCTTGGTCGTTGCAGCACTCCCTCGAGTTGCAGCCTTGCTCCGGTCTTCGGCCGTCGAGCCAACATCTCACCATCTTCGTTCATCGTCCAAGCAACTCCTTCATCCAACAACGTCTTCACTTTAGCTTCATCGACAACATGTGCTTTGTCTTCATAGACACCCACCTTCTACTCTGACAACATTCAAACATCGACTTCATCTCCATCGACGTCGACAGGAGCTACGTATCTCCACCGCTCATGCTCTTCGACGACCATCGGTCGTGTGTCGGTCGGTCCCCAACTTTGACACCTATCCAGGCTTTCTCCTTCGATGTCATTGCCATGCTTCCGACGCCTCCATCTTCATCAACAGGTAGCTCCTCCAACCGCTCCTTCGTCTTCGTCAACAATCCCCCCAGGCCGGCTCCACCTCTCCTTCAGGAGCTTTGCTTCCTCCGCACTAGAAAGCCCCGCCTCCTCCGCCTTCGGCGACCGGAAAGCATGCCCAAGACCCCCACCACGTGCATTACACGTGCGGTTGGGGGGATCACCACACGTGACCCCTCGTACGTCGGTGGAAAATTGCGGAAGCCCCCTACCTCTCTTCCTATTTGCGTAACAATCCTCTAGCATCCAAGGTTACGTGCATAGCACGTGACCCCTTGGGAATTTTGCAGAAATCATTTATGGCACTCGGTAATACAATGTACCCCTAGTTCTGCATTTTCTTTATTATTTATTTATTGTAATTTGCATTGGTACCTCTGTGTTCCCCATTTATTATGAACCTCTACATCGCATCATTTTTATTATTCAAAAATAGCATTGTGTTCTTCAATTAATTCTCTATATCTTATCATATGTTTGATATTTTTGTGGTTTGTGGTTAATTATTAATTATTATTTTTTGTGGAAAATGGAATATTTACCTATTCTGTGCTTACAAACTCATATTAAATTAATCGTTGCTACGAAAATTGCCAAAAATTCATGGATTGTAGAATTAGTTGTATGTCACATTCTGCTCAAAAAGAATTGATTTGTATACATAATTTACCTGTTAAAAATCATTTTATGTATTTCAATCTTTAATTGGTAATAGGTATTAAATCTCATATTTTTAAGATTTAGGATTTTTCTGAGATCAACTTGGATAATTTTATTATTTGAAAATAATTAAGTTTAACATTTAATATAAATTATTATTGAAATTCATTGTGTTTACATTCATAAATTTATAAAATGTTTGTCTTGCATTTAAAAAATCCAAAAAAAATTATAGAGCATTCATTTCATCATAATTAACCTCTCGACCAAGTTTCAAATTTTTTGGACATCGTTTGATTATGCTTCACTTTTTAGTCCCTAAAACTGACCTAATTTGCATTTTGCATCCCAAAATTGCATTAAAAATAACAAAAAAATACCATCTCGAAAACCGTGCACGAACTTTGATAGACAAATATCTAGGTCATTCTTTTGCCTCCTTGATTTTGACCTTGGGACTTGCCCAAGTAAAATAAACATAAAACCACGTTGATTAAAATAAAATAAATTTTCTATGGTTATTTCTTGACCAATTCTAATTGCCCGATGATGAATCTCATATTCTTCACTCTAAATCTCATTTATTAAGCTCAATTCCCCCAAAATCATCAGCAATTCTGCCTGCATAATTAGCATTCATGCATGTTTTCATAAGAATTGCATTTTATCCATTATGTTTGCACAAAATAAGAACCAAAAATCCAAGCCAAAAATGACATGTAAATAACCTAACTTCCCTGATTTTTAACTCCTTCATGCTAACTCCAAATAACCCAAAACCACCTCCCTTGTGTACATATCACTAACAAGAATAAATGAAAAATACAAAAAATCACTAATCCAAATAAGTGGACCAAAAACCCAAACCCTAGTTTCAGGATTTTCGGACTAAAAGCCACATATCTTCCCCATCCAGTTCCGATTTGATCCTACTCACTTTTGAACTAATGTACATTCAATTACCTTCAAAACAAGACCAAGTTCAAGTGAATCGGAGCTCATATGTGAAAGTTGGGTTTTGGGCCTCTTTTGTACATTGTGTATTTTAGTGGTATTTGACCTGATATTTTATGTACATATTTTCTTAATTAATAAAAATCCAAAAAAAATTAGATTTAGGTGTCTTTATTTATCTTTGATTTTTCCATAATTTTTCCGGATTTTTATTTGGTTTAAAAATGACAAAAAAACATATAAAACCCAAAAGTCCAGGGACTCTATGTACATGGCATACCCCAAAAATATCACTTTGTGCAATTGATCGATATTAGTTTTGATGTCTTCATGAAAGTTGTAGATCTCATTGAGACGAGCAATTTTTGTGAAGAAATTTTTTTGATCCGACGTCATTTGCTATTTATTTCACATTTTACAAAGTATTAATTTCTCAAATTTTTTTGTGCTGACACGTGGCAGCACCTGGAGCCGCCACGTGTCAGCCTTTTTTGGGCTTTATATTTATTCATTTATATTAAAAAAATTTTAAAAATAAAAATGCACCGCACGTGCGTCGCACGTGCCTCCCAGCCCCGCTCTCTCTCCCCATGTTGGGCCACGTAGCGACCTCCTGGCCATCCAATCATCGCTCGATCGGACGACCCAGGAGTCGCCTTCAACCTCCCAAACGCCTCCTCCTCTCCTCTCGCACCTCCAATGAACTCCGCGTCGCTCGCGGCCAACCACCTCCGGATCTCCCATCGGTCGCTCGATTCCTCTCTCCTATTTAAGAACCTCGACCCTCCCCTCGACTCCTCATCCACCGATAGAGCTTCGAGAGGTCCGGTGGTGACAGCCCAGGCTTTCCTCTACTTCGACGAGATCGGCCGCCTCTTCCACGGCCATCGTAGCGTCGCTCTGGCCTAGCTGCTTCGCTCCGGAGTTCCTCCGTTGAGACACCGCCACCACATCTCCACAACTCTCCTCCGACTCGCTTCATCTTCTCCGACTACGCCACCTCCGCTACGGTTGCCTCCAACTTCGCCTACGCCACCTCTATCTTCATCAACACCTCCATGAGCTTCCTCGACAACTCTAACGGCTCCGCCTTCATTCTCGATAGCAGGTCAACGGCAAGCTCGCCTCTGCCACGACGCTCTACCGATAGGACCCTCCTCCGCCTTTGACCGCCGTCGACGCGTCTCCACCGCTGCCCCCTGGCCGTGTGTTGGCCCGACGCCAACCACACGTCATCAATAGGTAACCCCGGGGTAACGTACCCTGCACGCGCACCGTGAGAAAATTGCAAGTCGCCCCCCGGAGGTCACCATATTTGCAGCAAAGTCCAAGAGCTCCACGGTCATGTGCTTGACACGTGACCTCTGGTGAAATTGCAGAAAGCTCCCCCTTGTTATCGGTAATTCAACTTAGTTCCCCCACTGCACTTTTGATATTTATTTTATTTATATTTATTTACATCTGTACCTTTGTGTTCCCCATTACTTTTAGACGTCTACAAGACTTTATTTTATTTATCCAAAAATAGCATGATGTTTCTCAATTAATTCTCTGCATTTTAACAAATTGTGGTTATTTTTGTGATTAATGATTAATAAATAATTAATTATTTTGTGGAAAATTGCAAACTTTGCCCATTTTATGCTCTTAATTTTGTTATTGATTAACCGTTGCTCTAAAACTTCATGAAAAAATCACATATTGTTGAATTAATTGTACTTAACATTGTGCCCAAAAAGATTTGCATTTGCTTGCGTAATTTGCACTGTAAAAATCATTTTGCATATTTCAGTGTTTTAGATCTTACATTTTCAAGGTTTAGGATTTTTCAGAGATCAATCACCTAGTGATAGATCTTAGATAATTTTATTCCTTGAAAATAAGTAGGTTTAATATTTATTATAATTAAATATTGAAAATTATTCTATTTGCACTTAAAAATTCATAAAAAAAACATATTGCATCCAAAAATTCCAAAAATTGCACTGCATTCATTTCATCATAATTTACATCGTGGCCAAGTTTCATATTTTTCGAACATCGTTTGAACGTAGTTGACATTTTAGTCCCTAAAATAGGCTGAAATTGCATCTTGCATCCTTTATTTGCATTAAAAAATTCCAAAAAAAAGATCGCCTCGAAAACCGTACACGAATTTTGATAGACATAATTCAAGGTCATTCCTTTACCTCCTTGCAATCGACCTTGGGAATTGCCCAAGTAAAATAAACATAAAACTACTTGATTAAAATTGACAAATATTTTGAGTGGTTATTTTCTTGACCGATTCCGATTGCCGCCTACAACGAACGACACATTAATTTTTACGCATGACGCTAAACACATCTTCTTAACAAGCGAATATCAGACTCGTCAGATGGCGCCGTTGTCGGGGAGGCAAACGGCTTAGTTTTGTGTTTTGAAATTTCTTGTTTGGTTTTCCGCATTCGGGTAGTCTGACCCTTGAATTTTTCATTAAAAAAATCATTTTATTTCCTGCATTTATTTTTCATCATTTATTTCACTTTTGATTATTTTCTGAGTACGTGGAGTGGTTTTTCAAGAAACCGAAGCATCTTCACCGACATCCGAAAAAACCACAATTAATTTAAGATCGAGTCGAGTCGTGAGAGAGCGTAGAGTCTAGGTTTTTAATTTCTGCAATTTTATTTGATTGCTCATTTACAGCGGTCTCCGTTTGGACTCTCGCGCATGTAAAAAGACCTTGAACTTTTCTGTAGTGTGTCGTGGCCTGTTTCACTCTCTAGTGAGGGTGGGGCCCGACTTGAGTGGCGATTAGGATAGACCTGCACATACGGCTCTCAGAGCATTTATATTTTTGATTGTGCTCTTAGGATCTAAAGCCACACTGTACGACGCACATTAGATCGTTCAATTTAGCCAAAATTTAACTCAATTTTGTCCCGATAATAGAACTTTCTGCTTAGGTGCGGTTTTTCATCGGCTTGCATTCATTTAGAATAACTTTTCAATTCTGTATTGCATCCTACATGGAGATTGCGAGGAAGCACTGTAAGTCTTCTAACTGAGTATACATCATTGTTTTTGCGTGCATCGGCTTTTCCCGAACTCCTCCCTCTTGTTTTGTCACATAATTTTAAAGGAAATTAGGACTGGACGGTAGACGTGTATTTGTGCTCATTTAAATTCTTCAGCGATCACCTAATTAAAATTGAGACTGCTAAATATAACTGATCTTAAGAACCGATAAAATCAAGAATTCTTGTGGGAGAGCAACCCCGACATTGTTTGATTATATCTTGCAGCGAGGAGAGAGATACACAGTAGGATAGAGCCAAGCCAAGATTTTCATATAGACTACTGATTTTAAAAACTATTAGCTATTTCTTAGTGAGGAATACGAGTAGCCAGTAAACGATCTGGACTTCCTTAGCAGAGTGGGTGGTTTAAAGGACACTGCGTAAGGCTCCGTCCTTAAGTAATACGGATAGCCGTTTTACGGTCCGTACTTACACCTATACTGGTTGAAAGAGGATGAAACTAGTCATACAAACTCGGGACAGTCTTTAAGAAAATTTCGGCACCTAACAGCTCGCTAAATTTTTGCCAAGATTAATTTATCACTAACTAAAATTGAAAAGATAATAGCCGAACTCTTACGGCTTCATTGTGTGAGTTGGTGAACTCGGAGTTTGATTTGTGTTTGCATTGGTGTGCGTGAACCAATATCGAAGATCAAAAGCCGCACATTTGATAAAAATTCTTTTGACTATCCCATGCAATCATCTCTCTCTTTCTTGATTTAAATCTCATCATGCAACTTTTTCCAAATTGCAGATCCAACCCATCATTTCTTTCAACTCTTTCAAAAATGACTGAACATTTATCCGAAGATCCATCAGTGCTATACTATGAAAATGAATTTGTATCGGTTAGACCCAAAACACCTCCTCCAACTTCATCAAGAGACTCTCAAACACCAACACTCTCCACAAATCCGATTTGCTTCATGAATGACAACCCTTTGTTTTCGGACCTGACAAATCAACAACTGACTGAGATCTCCACTTCTTCGTATATCAATCCTCTCTACACCGATCATACAATTCATCCATCATAGTCTGTGAATATCAATCCATCATTCCTGGGAGATGATAACAACATGATCGAATTGAACACTTCTTCACCTCGTCCATCGACCCTACCCTGGAACACCAATGAACAATCATCATTTCGGATTGACCATGACAACCCCCTCTTCAGACATACAGAGGATTGGACTGACCACATAGAAACACATCAACCTTGTATGTTGACTCCACAATATCAAGGTCCGACCACTCATAACAAAAGGTTTGAACTCGACTCGGACCAACTCCACATACCTGGACCATATGAGCAGCCGCCTTCCATAATTATTGAGGAGATATATTCAGAAAATGATGATCATATATCAGACATTTCAAGAGACTCCTCTCCTAGTACATATAGGAAAATGGAAGACGAATTTCAATTACAAAAACACACCACGACTTCTCCCATGAGTGATCATGAACAAATTTTTTATTATGATATTTCGAGGATAAATAAAAGATTTGAATCAATGGAGGATAGATTGCAAAAATTCACCGACCGATTAATCTCAATCTATGGTGGCTCGGACATTAAAATGAATGAGGAAATGATTGGATCTGAGATTGAAAATTTTGAAGATATTCATGAACCTAGGGACGATTCTGACAATATCACTTCTGCATTTTATTCCCCTAAAAATGACTATGCTGCTGACTATCACTCTGAACACCAGAACCCCTGCTCGTCTGAGAAACTCACCACACCCCCACACCATACATAAAATACCAAAAAAATTGGAAATATTTGAAAACCACAAAAAATTTGAAAATCCAAAAAAAGTCATAAAAATTGAGACTGAAGACAATCTGAGGAATTTGGATCCGACTGTACGAAAAGCACTAGAAAAACGCTTGATGTTTGAACTTCCCTTTATACAGGCCATTGAACACTTCCCCGACATTAAAAGATTTGTAATGGATAAATTAATGATCAAAAAGTCGGTTAGGATACGAACAAAGACTGAGAGACATATATTGTCAATGGCCTCCTCCTTGGTGTTGAGGAGAAAAACCAAGAGCCGCATAGTGAAGCGGTTGCCTAGATTTGACTGTGAAATCAAAGATACAATTTTTACCCATGCTTGGATTGATGACGATTCACCGATCAATATCCTCCCGACCTCTGTATTTTACGAACTCAAACTTGGACCGATTCGGAAGATACGAGAGATTGTTCAATTGGCAGACCGATTGATAAAGAGGCCGAGAGGAATCGAGAAGAATCATTTCTGTCATCATGAAATTCCAAAGCACTCTGCTCAGAGTAGAATTCACGATCATTGATATTGAGCATCAAGAGAATTCACCCAGTCTCCAATCATTCTCAAAAAGCCGTTTTTAGCATTGTCTAAGGCAATTATTGATTGTGAGACTCGGGAAATCAATTTTAAAGCATTGGAAGCACTTAGATTGGACCATGTCTTTGAGGAACCACGATCTTCTGAGGAAACCCACGAAGTCCCCGACAACCGCAACCATGAAGAGTTAGAAGAGCCTTATCCCGCTGCTACATCTCAGATAGCGATTGTTGATGAGACTATTGGTTTAGAAAATCTCCCCCCTACTCCATTCCCAGCCACTCTCACCTTGGAGAATCATGTATATGAATCATATGATCCGGAGACTTATGCATGGGCACACCCTGGGTCAACCTACTCCGACTACATGGATTACATCAACTCGACACAGGAATCCTCCAACATCAAATCAATTAAGAACGAACATGCAGAAACTCTCCCCAGTATTTCAATTCCCACGGATCTCAAAATAGACAAATACTTCTACTATGATCCTGAGACATATGCATGGTCCCACCCTGGAGCAACCTTCTATGAATACCTTGACCAAATCATCCCAAATCGAGAGTGCACCAACATTCAGAAGACCAAGAACAAACACGTAGGCCACACACCAACTAGGAGAAGAATTCCAATGGTTATTCATCTGGATACTCAAGTGAACCGACACCTTCACGAAAAAATAAAAAGAGAGTCACCTTTGACCTTTCGGAAGAGGAATCAACTGATGATCCCTCATCAGGTCCAGAAAAGGTTGTCTACATGAGTGAAGTCTGTTCGGCAGCTCTAAAGCCATATCTTTGCAAGGATCCAAAATTCAATTCTCGTTGGACAACTCCCGTTCCTAACTACTATTTCTCCAAAGTTGATGCTCCTGCCCTCTTCAAATACACTGGAATTATTTTTATGAGCTGACTGAGACAGGTGCTTCCGAGTATTCATCCGAGGACAAACCACTTGATCCCAAGAAGGAACGAATTCTGAGAAAACAATTGAAGAAACAAAAATACCAGAATATTTGGAGTAGGTCCACTTTCGAATACTACTCCTCTGAGGATAATTCCGATGATGGATATCTTTCATCTGACTCAAACACTTCATCCACTATCCATCATGATTTTTTTAAGGATGACACTGATAATAGTTGGGAATCATATGCTTTATCTCCATCTCGTTATTCCGATATCCCATCGCAGGCTCACAAGAAGATTAGCCGGAAACCACCTTAATCATCGGCTACCCGCCCTCCCTCCCGACCACATCGGTCTCCTTGTACAGCTTCTTCCTCTACTTAGGCCAAGGCCTAAGTATAGGGGGGACCGATGCCATTTGTATATACCATTTCTCTCATCACACTTCTCCTTCTCAATTACTCCATTTCCACCCTTCTCTTATACTTAGGCTGACCAGAGCCTAAGTATGGGGGAACCGACACCCACCTGTATATACTCTCTACATCTACATAACCCGACTGTTTCATCTTTTGCGCTCTTCTTCAATACTTAGACTATTCACAGCCTAAGTATAGGGGGGCGGACTAGTTTTTACTCTCTTACGCTTAGCCCGAGCTATGTCTTCTTTTCGCTTCTTGTGCTCTGAGGACACAACACTCGCTAAGTATAGGGGGTATGTATATATACTTTGTATATATTTCACCCATATCTCGTACTTTCGCGTAAGTCTATATGTATTTACGGGGTGGGTAATTAATTTAAAAAACAAAAGAAAAAGAAGAAAAGAAAAGAAAGAGGATTTTACTACTAACACCGACTTTGCCCAAAATTTTTTGAAAATGGCTTCTTATTTGCATTTAAAAAAATATCCCTTGCATAAAAAGAAAAAAAATGTGTCTACATTTTACACACCTGCACTTCATCCAGCATCACATTCATCTGCATCTGTGAAAAGTTATTGGGTTCTGAACCGAGTTATGAGAAGAAACCGAGAGTGGTCTGTACTTGACCTTAATCCACCTAATTTTCAGAGGAACTTCACCGAGAAATAGGATTTTAAGAGCTTCAGGACTTTGACTTAATTCTTTAAGTTCCACATGACAATGTGCAGTGTTTGACTCTTAGTGTCTAACCTGGTCTCTTCATTCTGGGTACAACTCTGGAATAGGGAATTAATTTGTAATCTCGCACTATGCACTTAGCTCAACTCAGACGGGATGTTGGAAGACTGTGTGAGTCTATTTTCTGGTAGCGTGGAAATCTAAAGACCGGAGTACGGGTTGAAATAAAGCTTCGGAAAAGGGATGAACAACTTGGCACAATTTTTTCTAAGACCCCAAAAAATGTACGGAACAAAAAGATTCTATATCCGTAGGGGCACAACAAGATCCAAGCAGAACCACCATAAATTCCAAATACAAAGAAGCCACTATCAAATAAATATCTGACCAAAAAGGTCCAAGCTTCAAGAAACCTGCAGATCTTGGTGGAGACGCGGCTACACTGGCCATCTTCACAAGGAGAGGTGACTACACTGGCCACCCTCCAGTTCTTTTCCCCTTCTTCTAACTTCTCCTCCAAATCGATTGTGAACACAACACGACATACCTTATAAGGAAATACATGACTCCCCGAGGACGAGTTACTAGAGAGGAGAGAAGAATGGTGGTCCGGCATTCTGGATGGGAAGAGCCAAAACCTTTCACACACATGAGTCGGTTGTTCAATGTTCATACGGTATACTTTGGGAAGAGGATTGATCTAAGATGACTTCTGAGCCGAATCTTTGACAATGATGTGTAGAACTTGAGGGCTGTTGATTTTAAAATTCTAAGTCTCACAGAAATTCCGACACACAAATAATCCAAAGGTCGAGTTTAGTTTCACTTTCACCTTCAGTTCATGGTCTTGGTATGGAATCCAATATCCTTTTACCTCATGGCATTTCTTTTTGATGCTAAGGGACGAGCATGGTTTAAGTCTAGGGGGATGATGAATCTCGGATTCATCACTCTAAATCTCATTTATTAAGCTCAATTCCCTCAAAATCATCAGCATTTCTGCATTTATTCTGCATAATTAGCATTCATGCATGTTTTCATACGAATTGCATTTTATCCATTATGTTTGCACAAAATAAGAAGCCAAAAATCCAAGCCAAAAATGACATGTAAATAACCTAACTTCCCTGATTTTTAACTCCTTCATGCTAACTCCAAATAACCTAAAACCACCTTCACTGTGTACATATCACTAACAAGAATAAATGAAAAATACAAAAGAGTCACTAACGCAAATAAGTGGACCAAAAACCCAAACCCTAGTTTCAGGATTTTCATACTAAAAGCCACATATCTTCCCTATCCAGTGTCCAATTTGATTCTACTCACTTTTGAACTAATGTACATTCAATTACCTTCAAAACAAGACCAAGTTCAAGTGAATCGGAGCTCATATGTGAAAGTTAGGTTTTGGGCCTCTTTTGTACATTGTGTATTTTAGTGGTTTTTGACCTGATATTTTATGTACTTATTTTCTTAATTAATGAAAATCCAAAAAAATAGATTTAGGTGTATTTATTTATCTTTGATTTTTCCATATTTTTTTTGGATTTTTATTTGATTTAAAAATGACAAAAAAACATATAAAACCCAAAAGTCAGGTACTCTATGTACATGGGATACCCCAAAAATATCACTTTGTGCAATTGATCGATTTTAGTTTTGATGTCTTCATAAAAGTTGTAGATCTCATTGAGACGAGCAATTTTCGTGAAGGATTTTTTTCGATCTGAGGTTATTTGCTACTTATTTCACATTTTATAAAGTATCAATTTCTCGAATTTTCTGGTGCTGACACATGGCAGTACCTGGTACCGCCACATGTCAGCCTTTTTTGGGCTTTATATTTATTCATTTTTATTAAAAAATTTAAAAAATAAAAAGGCACCGCACATGCATCGCACATGCCCCGCTTTCTCTCCCCATCTTGCGCTACGAGGTGACCTCCTGGCCGTCCGATCCTCGCCCGATTGGACGGCCCAAGAGTCGCCTTCAACCTCCCGACCGCCTCCTTCGCTCCTCTCTCACCGCCAACAAACTCTGCATCGCTCGCGGCCAACCACCTCCGGATCTCCCGCCGGCCGCTCGATCCCTCTCTCCTATTTAAGAACCTCGACCCTCCCACCGACTCCTCATCTGCCGATAGAGCTTCGAGAGGTCCGGTGGTGACATCCCCAAGCTTTCATTGACTTCGAAAAGATCCGACCGCCTCCTCAATGGCCGTAGTAGCGCTGCTCCGGGCTAGCTGCTCCGCTCCGGAGTTCCTTCGTTGAGCCACCACCAACGCATCTCCACAACTCTCCTCCGACTTGCTTCATCTTCTCCGACTACGCCACCTCCGCTACGGTCGCCTCCAACTCCGCCTACACCGCCTCTATCTTCATCAACACCTCCAGAAGCTGTTGGACATGTGAGCCCACGGCGAGCCATTATGCAATAAATGTTATTGCGAATATCATTCCCTGATCTGAAATGAAGAATAAACAATTTGCATAATAGGTCCCTCTGTACAATTAGGGTTATGTACCATGGCTATCTTAATGATCATACAGTTGTTGATTCAATTATTGAATCATAAAGGCTGGTGCTTGGATGAATATCTAAAGAGTTAGGTTGAGGACTCATCAAGCACCGTCAAATGATTGTTAAGATGTGATCTCCAGCCTGAGTAGGAGATGGCAATCCTTTCTCACATAGGCTGATATCTGACCGACCTCTTGATGCAGGTCCTCTGCATAGGAATAGAGATTCGGAGGTGTCAGATTAGTTAGGTCAAAGAGTTGACTTAACGAGATCGAGATAACCAAAGTCCTATGTTGAATGCTGTCACAGCATAGGCACGCATCCTCTGACCGGAGACAGATGTATTGCTATATGTCTGAGTATGTACATTTGGCAAACCAATAGGTTGATGACCAAACCAATGTCTATACACCGGCGCGCTGGTGTGCATGTAAGGGCATATGAGTAATACGATCTCTCAAAGGGATCATACAGGTTCACTACTGAACCGGAAGACATGAGCTCACTCATGAGATATTGGGAAGAATCAAATTCCGTGCACGGTCGTCTTGCTTTGGAAGCTTGACTGAATTTGTAGGTTTGATATATACTTTTGGAAAGTATATGATCAAGACCTTGGTATGATATATGCTTTTGGAAAGTATATGATCGATACCAAATCCCAATGATCAAATGAGAAACTTGGTGATCAAACCCTGAAGAAGACAGTGTAAAATAGATCTTGATCTTCGGGTTGACCATGGGTCTTTCAGTATGCAGGATGTACAGGTATTGGGAATACCTGAAGGTTGATGTGATCATAAACGATTGTATATCCATGACGCTTCCATTCCGAGGGAGTGATGAAACAGGTCTGGATTTTAGTGACTCCTTTCAGTAGAGAAGCGATCCGATCTTAGTCCAAGTATTGGACATTGGTCTGAATGAGATTCAGATTCAATGAGAAGATTGGATTTGCGGTCTTGATTTAATCAAGCATCTGTGGGAGGTTCGTAAGATCTGGATTTGAGATAAGATCTCAATATCCAAGTCACTATACGTGGAATAATACAATTGCCCTGTCCTTATCTCCAAGTATCTGCGGAGAAAGCACATTATTCATGAAAGGGTTCAAGAATAATTCTTTTGATGAAATATCCAAGCAAGGACTTGATGATTAAATGAGATTTAATTATCAAGCTTAAATATGAATATGATTCATGTTGTGAAAATGATTATCTAAGATAATTAAATAGGATTTAATTATCAAGGATTAAGAGAATGTGGATAACACTATCCATGATATATGTGTGTTATAAATGTGATTTATAATATACATATATAAGAGAGAGATTTTATGTAAATAGCATTTGTTAATTAATAATGTGGATTGGATTCACATTTATTAATTAATTGGAAATGCAATTTACTAATTAGTTTGGGTTGTGAATATGATTCACATAATATTCAATGGCATGATTGAAATATTCACAAATTAATTTGGAATTAATTTGGTGGATATTATTGCAATAATAGTTATTACAATTTAATTAAGAAATAATAAGATAAATAAAAAGGAGACAAAATAAACCCCATTTGTAGGGAGGTTGGTTGACTCCATTTTTATTTATCACATTATCTCTTAATTAGTTAATGTTAAATTAAATTATGTTGATAATGTTGCAACATTTTTTAATTTAAATTAGTGTTGTTGGTTTTAACCAACAACAATCATAGCCATTGATTTAGCATGGACCAAGCATAGCCCTTGGATCCATGTGTCCCATGGATTGAGATCCATTGGATCCTAAACTAATATAAATAGAGGGCTAGGGTAGCCTTCCATGGTACATCATTAAGAGTTGTACAAGGTGACAACTCTCTCTCTCTCTCTCTCTCTCTCTCTCATATTCTCGCCCTCTCTCTTTCTCTCCTCCAAAAGATGGTCGTCCATCTTGTGTTGAGAAAGGAGAGACTCTCGGTTTCTTCTTCGACGCTTGGATCTTCATCAAGGATTGCGGGAAGGACGCGACTCATCATCGTGCCCGCAAGTGCGTTCTTCGTGGGTCGGACTTGAGACAGGAGGATCTCTACTTTGGGATCTCACGATCGCAACCACGCTTCAAGAGGTATTCCTTATACTTGTGGTTTGATGAAACGATCCGAGAAGTGTTCTCGTGATCATGTGGTTTCATCTTTAGTTTTAAAATTTTAATTTCCGCTGCATCTAACAACTAGTGCGACTAGTTGCTCCGATTGCATACGATGCGATCGACACGCTTCCGTGATGCGCTTGAGGATTCTCAATATCCTTCAAGTGGTATCAGAGCCACAGGTTGAATAAGGTTTTGGATATGATCCATAGACCTTAGACGATTTGGTTCTTGAAAGGGTTGCGAAATTTTTGCTGCATTTCAATTTTCGCACCTCTGTATAATTGAATTTTTCGGCACTGTTTAAAATGTTTAAACACGAAATTTTCAATTGGATTTTGTTCCCCATTAAACAAGGAAACCATAGGACTTGAGTTTACTAAATTTGGACTTTATTTGCTCAAGATATGGCTTTTTGAATATGACTATATTCACTGTTGCGGGAACTGCGGATTTGAACGTAATTAATGAGATGATTACGGTTTTAATCCGCCTTGAAATGCGTGAATTATCACTTGGGTTCTTTAATACATCAAATAGGCAATCTTTGGAAACTGAGTTTGCATTTTTTGGATTTAAATTGATCAAGATAAGTTAATTTTAGTGATTGGGGGTCACTGCTGGAAATTAACAATTTTGATCTTGAACCTTGTGATATGTCATTCAATTATCATGATGAAAATTAATTGTTAATTTTCTGGAATAATTAGTGATAAATATTTGTGAAATATTTAAAGAGATAATTATTTCATTGAATGACACTTGCCTAAACCACAATGATGAGATATTAGATCTTGATCATTGGTTCATCAACAAACATTGCTTTCATGAAAACTATAGTTTATCCTACAATTGTTGTAGGACAACTTTTACATGAAAAACCCTTTTGCTTGAATAGGATTGGGGATTTGTCTAGCAAATCTCCTTATAATAAAAAATGTTTTGATTTATATTTATGGTATAATTTCGGTTGAAAAACCGATGAACATCTCAAAGTACATGATGGTCTATCTGGTATTATCCTTTCCCGAGGCGGATGTGGTGCCTAGTCGGAGAGCATTGGGGTCGCGGGTTGCAACGTATGTGGTCCGTCCCACTCTCGTCGGTACTGGCCATGACAGCGGGTAGGGACTGTATAATACCGGAGACAGACAATGTGTATTTTTTCTAATTATTAAAATTCGAATAATACGTACTTTGAGTATATACCTACTATTCAAGTAAAAGACATGTTTGTTGATTGATGTTTGGATTGATGATTAATTTAATATGATTAAATTAATTATATCCAATAAACACTCTATTATGAATAGATGTGTATTTTCCTTGGAAGAATTAATTATGTGAATATGATTCACGATAATTAATTACAATTTGAATATGAGGTGGAGGATCACATAAGTGACATCCATGGTCTCCCGTCAAGGCAAAGGATTCCGTCGCCAGTTGTTGTGTATGGGAGACGCCTGTCCGAAGTGACAGATCCTGTGCATGATTTAATTGGATCGGGTTCTTTGCTTCTCGAAAGAGTAAGGCCGTATACGTAGTGACCCCAATATCGGGTCTTCATATTATTGGGGCGATATTGGATTGCGTATAGCGAGTATTAAGCCTGTTGACGGTTGGTTCAATTAATGACGGGTCAACATCATCTTAGGGGTGGTGGGCCCGGGTGTTAAAGACCGAATTGGGAAATGCAAGTTGGACTTGCAAGGCGGAATGTGTTCCCGCTTCTTTTTATCCGAGTTGTAGGTTCTCATATTATTGGGATGCAACAAAGATAGGAAAGAAGATCCCAGATCTTGCTAGAGGTATAATGGTAAGAATATCTCTTACATTGAAAGTGATTAAGGGAATGAACTTTCAGTGTTGACAAGGCAAGACAACTTTGATATAAAAATTCCTAAATCAAAGTAAAATATGTATATAATATATACTCATGCAAATTTCTTATTTCAGATAATCCTTCATTAAACCCACTCAATGTTATACTCAATGATAACCAGTAAAAATATCTTGGATTGGACTCATGATCCAGATATTGTACTTGCAATTGGACACATAATGTATGTGGTTGCAGTGTGTAAGTCCCCTCAACATAATGAGGAAGGGCAATTAAATAAGACAATAAGACATCACCTTAGGGTTTGTATGTCTCTATGTTCTTGATCTTTCATCGAGTGTACTTTAGAAGTGACATGTAGATGGTGATCATAATTGTCAAATAATCCTTATAAAATAAAAGAAGATATTTTGGCATATAAATGTGCTCTAGACATTTAATCATGAATGACATGGTTCTCTGCATTATGCAGAATGGTGGCTCGAAAGAGATGATGTATTCAAAATGTTTGAATACCTACCTGAACCTAAGTCTCCAAGAGTTAAGATGAATGTAGATATGATGAGTGTCATCATTCTACTATCTATACTCAAGTCATTCATGAAGCTTTATGATATTCATATTGTATGAATTTAATGAAGCATGTATAAATGTTGAAATGCTCTTACATTGAATTCTTTTGAATTTAACATAAGAGATCCTTAGTCTTAAGCAATGGTTGTTTATAGATTAAGAGAGTGCAGTGGAAGCATGGGTCGGACCCGAGTAAGAAGGAAAGTCAAAGAGTTGACCTACTTCTGTGACTTCCATATAATATCCAAAAAGTTGGATGAATGCCAATACTGCAATATGTTGATGTGTTGATAGTATGACTATCAAGTCTGTCTAAAATCCTTAGTGAAGGACTCAGATAGAGCATCAAAATAATCTACATATAATCATTGACTTTGACTTACTTATTTCATAAGATAAAGTCTGATAATTGTATCCCAATCTTCTAGTGATATTTGCAATTGGTTGCATATATATATATATTAGAAGATTAGAAATTTGATCTTAAGGTTTATAGTTATCTACATGGATATTGATGTAATTGTTGCATCAATCTCTGTTGGATAGATAGACTCCATATTCTCAGTGGGAGAGCCCTTAGTCTTGGAGAATGTCTCTATGACCTAGATATTAGAATACCCTCATTGTTTGTTTCTAAATATTGGAAATAAACATGAATTCTGAGATAGAACTATCATAAAGAGTTATGATGGAAGTATTTCAGATAGTAATCTAACATCTAGTGGACTCCACAAAATTAGAAAATTAATGAATGGTTCATTAAGATTTCTAATACTGAAAATTAAACCTTGATAGATCAATAGGAGGATGAAGATCATTTGACAATGATCTGGCATCAAGCCTTGGATGTTTGTCTGTTGATTTGATCAATAGACTAGTAAGATATGAAACTTTAGAATGTCTAAAATTTCAAATCTTACATACTTGTGAATATTGTATTCAAAGTAAAATGTCCAATACACCCTTCTATGGGAATGGTGTTAGATGTCGAGGTATTCAAGATCTCATACATATTGATGTATGTAGATCATCTATATCATAGTAAACATTATGGATATGTGATATCTATTGATGATTATGTATGATACGAGATTTCTTCTCTTCACCTGAGAAACCTTTGAAATGTTCAAAGATTTCACAATTTTGGTTTAGAACCAAGGTTTGAAGAAAGATGAAATGAATTTGATCTAACCTAGGTAGCTTGTACCTATTAGATAAAATTCAAAGAATACCTTATGGAGATATGAATATCATTTCTATCTCACTCATCCTGATAAACCTGAACTCAATAGAGTTGTAGGGAGATACAATTGGATCATGTGTGACATGATTTGATCAATGATGAATTTTAGCATAATTATCCTCTTAGTTTCCTGGTATATATGTGTAGTAGAGACTACAATATATATCCTTAATAAGGTTCCATGGATGTAAGCTGGAATCTAGCACTTGAGAGTGCTACTTCATTAGGAAAATAAAGTATGGTATTGGATACCTACTTTATGACCTTGAGATTCTTAAAAGATCTCATCTCTGAGAATGTGATTCTTGGAGGATTGAGACTCTTGAGAATCAAGATGAAAATGAAGTAAAGGAACTCATTTAATCTTGAGAAGATAATGAGGCTCCTGAAATCGGAAACTAAAAGGACAATTAAAGATGAAACATTAATACCTCTTCAAATGAGTTTGAGGATGTATTCCATGTGTCATCCAAGTCTGACAATGATCGGACTTCATGTGATGAAGCTCCTAAGGATCATGACATGGAAAGATGGATATTAGCAATAAAGTCTAAAGTAAACTTCATATACAAGTGTTGTATAAGGACCCTCGAGGATCCACCTATAAGGGTTAGACCCGTTAAGGTGTAAATGGATCTTCAAGAGAAAGGGAACCTGATGAGAAGGTAGAGACCTTCAAAGCTTGGTTCGTAGCCATGAGCTACACACCATAAGAGAAGACATTGCTTGCAATGAGACTTGCTCTTCGGAAACCATGCTTGAACTCATCAGAATATTGCTAAAATTAGCTACACAACTTGACTATTGCATCTTCGGGATGTAATTCAAGATTGCATTCCTCTAAGAATACCTCTCTGGGGATATTCACATGAAGTAGCCCCAGGGCTTCATGGTTGAGGAAAGTAAGGTGTGAAAGCTAAAGAAATCCATCTATGGACTCAAATAAGCTTCTTGTTGTTGGAACATAAGATTTGATGAAATTATAAATGTTATGATTTCAAATAGAATCTTGATGAACCATGTGAAGCTTAGTGGGAGTGCCATTGTGTTCATCGTGCTAAATGTAGATAATATCCTAATCATTTGGAATGATATAAGGATGATAATAAGTGTTTTATATTCTGGCTATTCCATACCTTGAGATATGATCTCAAGAATACCTCTTAGATCTTAGTTCTGAAGTTGTTCAGAAGCAAAGAAAAGAGGGTATTGGGTCTGTCACATTTGTAGTACACCTTGGACGTATTCCATTCTTGGAAATTCCAAGAAAGGCTTCCTTCCCTTGAGATTTGGTACTGACCTATCTAAAGGGATAGCACCTCAAAGAGTTGAGCAAGTGAATGCTAGAACTGCTTGCACCTTTGCATCAGTTACGAGAAGCTAAGTGTATGCTAAATGTGTAAAAAGCCAGATATTTGCCATTCAGTGGGAGTAGCAAAGTGTTGCTAATCCTACTATTGAGAGAAAACACTTGATTGCAGTAATAACGATATCTTCAAAGATGACAAGGCTTTAGAGATGGTGATCTCTAAGTCTTATCTTCAAGAGCTTAAGACTTTATAGATAGAGATCTAAAAGATCTTAACTGTGGATACCTTCAGAGATAGTGATCTTCCGAAATAAGGGTATTCTAATAAGGATTATGGAAAAACTGGTTATAATAGTTATTGAGAAATAGTGTCAAGGACACTATAACTGCTTTGACTAGATTGAGTATTGGTTGCATAAGATGCAACATTCGCATTGGATGCGAGCACTGTTACCTAGGGATATGCAAGTGCCGTAAAAGGACTTGGCATAGTCTTTTGGGAACAGAGTGACTGATCAGCTTACCTAGCTATTTCTAAATAGCCTATGATTGTCACATGAGTGTGGGTTTATATGATTAGCCCATTAATGGCTCTTTGGGCTAGTGGGAGATTGTTGGACATGTGAGCCCACGGCGAGCCATTATGCAATAAATGTTATTGCGAATATCATTCCCTGATCTGAAATGAAGAATAAACAATTTGCATAATAGGTCCCTCTGTACAATTAGGGTTATGTACCATGGCTATCTTAATGATCATACAGTTGTTGATTCAATTATTGAATCATAAAGGCTGGTGCTTGGATGAATATCTAAAAAGTTAGGTTGAGGACTCATCAAGCACCGTCAAATGATTATTAAGATGTGATCTCCAGCCTGAGTAGGAGATGGCAATCCTTTCTCACATAGGCTGATATCTGACCGACCTCTTGATGCAGGTCCTCTGCATAGGAATAGAGATTCGGAGGTGTCAGATTAGTTAGGTCAAAGAGTTGACTTAACGAGATCGAGATAACCAAAGTCCTATGTTGAATGCTGTCACAGCATAGGCACGCATCCTCTGACCGGAGACAGATGTATTGCTATATGTCTGAGTATGTACATTTGGCAAACCAATAGGTTGATGACCTAACCAAGGTCTATACACCGGCGCGCTGGTGTGCATGTAAGGGCATATGAGTAATACGATCTCTCAAAGGGATCATACAGGTTCACTACTGAACCGGAAGACATGAGCTCACTCATGAGATATTGGGAAGAATCAAATTCCGTGCACGGTCGTCTTGCTTTGGAAGCTTGACTGAATTTGTAGGTTTGATATATACTTTTGGAAAGTATATGATCAAGACCTTGGTATGATATATGCTTTTGGAAAGTATATGATCGATACCAAATCCCAATGATCAAATGAGAAACTTGGTGATCAAACCCTGAAGAAGACAGTGTAAAATAGATCTTGATCTTCGGGTTGACCATGGGTCTTTCAGTATGCAGGATGTACAGGTATTGGGAATACCTGAAGGGTGATGTGATCATAAACGATTGTATATCCATGACGCTTCCATTCCGAGGGAGTGATGAAACAGGTCTGGATTTTAGTGACTCCTTTCAGTAGAGAAGCGATCCGATCTTAGTCCAAGTATTGGACATTGGTCTGAATGAGATTCAGATTCAATGAGAAGATTGGATTTGCGGTCTTGATTTAATCAAGCATCTGTGGGAGGTTCGTAAGATCTGGATTTGAGATAAGATCTCAATATCCAAGTCACTATACGTGGAATAATACAATTGCCCTGTCCTTATCTCCAAGTATCTGCGGAGAAAGCACATTATTCATGAAAGGGTTCAAGAATAATTCTTTTGATGAAATATCCAAGCAAGGACTTGATGATTAAATGAGATTTAATTATCAAGCTTAAATATGAATATGATTCATGTTGTGAAAATGATTATCTAAGATAATTAAATAGGATTTAATTATCAAGGATTAAGAGAATGTGGATAACACTATCCATGATATATGTGTGTTATAAATGTGATTTATAATATACATATATAAGAGAGAGAATTTATGTAAATAGCATTTGTTAATTAATAATGTGGATTGGATTCACATTTATTAATTAATTGGAAATGCAATTTACTAATTAGTTTGGGTTGTGAATGTGATTCACATAATATTCAATGGCATGATTGAAATATTCACAAATTAATTTGGAATTAATTTGGTGGATATTATTGCAATAATAGTTATTGCAATTTAATTAAGAAATAATAAGATAAATAAAAAGGAGACAAAATAAACCCCATTTGTAGGGAGGTTGGTTGACTCCATTTTTATTTATCACATTATCTCTTAATTAGTTAATGTTAAATTAAATTATGTTGAAAATGTTGCAACATTTTTTAATTTAAATTAGTGTTGTTGGTTTTAACCAACAACAATCATAGCCATTGATTTAGCATGGACCAAGCATAGCCCTTGGATCCATGTGTCCCATGGATTGAGATCCATTGGATCCTAAACTAATATAAATAGAGGGCTAGGGTAGCCTTCCATGGTACATCATTAAGAGTTGTACAAGGTGACAACTCTCTCTCTCTCTCTCATATTCTCGCCCTCTCTCTTTCTCTCCTCCAAAAGATGGTCGTCCATCTTGTGTTGAGAAAGGAGAGACTCTCGGTTTCTTCTTCGACGCTTGGATCTTCATCAAGGATTGCGGGAAGGACGCGACTCATCATCGTGCCCGCAAGTGCGTTCTTCGTGGGTCGGACTTGAGACAGGAGGATCTCTACTTTGGGATCTCACGATCGCAACCACGCTTCAAGAGGTATTCCTTATACTTGTGGTTTGATGAAACGATCCGAGAAGTGTTCTCGTGATCATGTGGTTTCATCTTTAGTTTTAAAATTTTAATTTCCGATGCATCTAACAACTAGTGCGACTAGTTGCTCCGATTGCATACGATGCGATCGACACGCTTCCGTGATGCGCTTGAGGATTCTCAATATCCTTCAGAAGCTTCCTTGACAACTCCAACGTCTTCGCCTTCATCCTCGATAGCAGGTCAATGGCAAGCTCGCCTCCGCCACGACGCTCCGCCTGTAGGACCCTCCTCCGCCTTTGACAGCCGTCGACGCATCTCCACAGCCGCCCCCTGACTGTGTGTCGGCCCGACGCCAACCACACGTCATCAACAGGTAACCCCAGGGTAGCGTGCCCTGCACGTGCCCCGTGGGCTAATTGCAAGTCGCCCCCTGGAGGTCACCATATTTGCAGTAAAGTCCAAGAGCTCCAGGGTCACGTGCTTGGCACGTGACCTCTAGTGAAATTGCAGAAAGCTCCCCCTTATTATCGGTAATTCAACTTAGGTCCCCCACTGCACTTTTGATATATATATATATATATATATATATATATTTGCATCTGTACCCCTATGTTCCTCATTACTTTTAGACCTCTACATGACTTTATTTTATTTATCAAAAAATAACATGATATTTCTCAATTAATTCTCTACATTCTAACATATTGTGGTTATTTTTGTGATTAACGGTTAATTAATAATTAATTATTTTGTGGAAAATTGCAAACTTTGCCCATTTTATGCTCTTAATTTTGCTATTGATTAACCGTTGCTCTAATAATTCCCGGAAAATCACATATTGTTGAATTAATTGTACTTGACATTGTGCCCAAAAAGATTTTCATTTGCATGCATAATTTTCCCTGTAAAATTCATTTTGTATATTTCAGTGTTTGATTTTTAATAGGTATTAGATCTTACATTTTCAAGGTTTAGGATTTTTCTGAGATCAATCACCAAGTGATAGACTTAGATAATTTTATTCCTTGAAAATAAGTAGGTTTAATATTTATTATAATTAAATATTGAAAATCATTCTATTTGCATTTAAAAATTCATAAAAAATTCATATTACATCCAAAAATTCCAAAAAATTATACTGCATTCATTTCATCATATTTTACAACGTGGCCAAGTTTCGTATTTTTCAGACATTGTTTGAACGTAGTTGACATTTTAGTCCCTAAAATAGGCTGAAATTGCATCTTACATCCTTTATTTGCATTAAAAAATTCCAAAAAAAGACCGCCTTGAAAACCGTGCATGAATTTTGATAGACATAATTCTAGGTTGTTCCTTTGCCACCTTGTGATCGACCTTGGGACTTGCCCAAGTAAAATAAAAATAAAACTACTTGATTAAAATTGACAAATATTTTGTGTGGTTATTTTCTTGATCGATTCTGATTGCCTCCTACAACGAACGACACATTAATTTTTACGCACGACGCTAAACACATCTTCTTAACAAGCGAATATCAGACTCGTCACCCGACAACGACAAATTCAACATTAATTTAAATGCTCGATAATTTCCCACAATGAATGTGGGGCATTCTTGGACTCGTCAGATGGTGTCGTTGCCGAGGAGGCAAATGGCTTAGATTTGTCTAAAAACTTTCGTGTTCGGTTTCCGCATTCGGGTAGTCTGAGCTCCGAATCTTCATTGTAAAAATCCCATTTTTTTATTTCTCTACATTTATTTTTATTTTAATTTTTCTTCACATTTATTTTTTGTCTTTATTTTTTATAAATTTTTGAGTCACTCTCTTACATTCTCTCTCTTATTTTTCTTGTGAGGTACCCGATGTATGTGGAGCAGTTTCTCACAAAACTGACACATCTTCAAACACCCGAAAAGTCGCAATTAAATTAAGATCGAGTCGAGTAATGAGAGAGCGTAGAGTCTAGTATTTTTTCTGTAATTTTAATTTATGTAATTAATTGCTCATTTTTAGCAATGTCCATTTGAACGCTCGTGTGTGTAACAAGACCTCAAACTTTTTCTGTGGTGTGCCTTGGCCTATTTCACTCTCCGGTGAGGGTGGGGCCTGACTTGAGTTGCTTGTAGATTAAACCTACGCATACCACTATTAGATCTTTTAAGATTTATTGTTTGTGCTTGTAGAACCTAGGACCACACTTCCCTTTAATTGAGACGTACATTAGATCGTTCAATTTAGTCAAATTCAACTCAATTCTTCCCAGCTAATAGAACTTTTTGCTAGGTGTGGTTTTAATCAGCTTGCATTCATATAGATTAATTTTTCAATTCTTGTATTGCATCCCACATGGAGATTGTGAGGAATCAATGTAAGTCTTCTATATGAGTATACATCATTGCTTCACGTGAATCAACTTTTCCTGAATTTCTCCCTCCTGTTTTGGCTCATAATTTAAAAGAAATTGTGACTGGATGTAGACTTGTATTTTTGCTCACCTAATTTTTCAGTGATCGCCTCATTAAAATTGGGACTGTTAAATATAGCCGACATTAATTAAATCATAAAATCAAAAAATTTTGCGAGAGAACAACCCTAATCTTGGATGCATTTATTTTTCTGAGTGAGCAAGAGACGACGCTTAAGGCTAGAGCCCAACTCTGAAATTTCATATTGACTATTGATTCTATAAAAACGATTAGCTACTTCTCAGTGAGGAATACGAGTAGCTGGTAAACAGTCCGGATTTCCTTAGCAGAGTGAGTGGTTTAAAGGACATTGCGTAAGACTTTGTCCTTAAGTAATATGGGTATCTTTTTATGGTTTGTATTTACACACATACTGGATGAAGTAGGTGCAACTAGTCGCTAGAATTCGGGTCAGTCTTTAAGAAAATTTTCAGCACCTAACAACTCGTTAATTATTTTCTAAGATTGATTTATCACCAACTAAAATTGAAAATATAATTGCCGAACTCGTGCGTCTTCATTGTGTAAGTTGGTGAACTTGGGGTTTGATTTGTGTTTGCATTGGTGTGCGTGAACCGATTTCAAAGAAAAAACCGCACACTTGTGTCATCATTCTCCTTTCTTGATCTGAAAAATTTATGGTTTCTTCTATTGAATATCCTAGCCATTGGAACGTCAATCCATATATCAACAAATAAATCTCCTAAGAAAATTATGCAACTTTTGTCCAAGTACCCCCAGATTCGTATTATGAAAATAAAATCATCTCGGCCAAACACAACTCATCATTTCTTATGTCAGCTCTTTCCAAAATGACGGAACATTTGTCCGAGTATTCATCAGAGCTATACTATGAAAATAAATTCCTTCCAGTTAGACCCAAAGCTTCAAAACCTCCTCCAACTGGACACCATCCAACTTTCACAGGAGACTCTCACCCACAAATAGACCCAACCCTCTCTACTAAGCCGACCTACTTCATGAATGACAATCCTTTATATTCATATCATATAAACAAACAACCGACTGAGTTCTACATTTCTTTGTATGTCATTCCTCTATATTTTAATCATACAATCCATCCTTCATATTCTGTAAAGGTCAATCCAGCATTCATGGGAGATTCTAACCACATGATGAATCTGATCGAATTTAACACTTCTTCACATCTTCCATCTTCCCCACCCTTGAACATAAATGAGCAACTACCATCTTGGATTTACCCATTACTCGTGGGAACTCATGAATCATTTGAACATCAAATCACTTTTGAGATGAATGATCGACCAAGACAACAACTCTAACTAACATCAATCCCTCACCATATTGTTGGAACATGTCAATATTTCACATATCCACAACTAGATTTGGCCATTGGGATTAAAATGGAGGTCTGAACATAGCAAGAGGGCCGGTACCTAATAATCTTCCATCTTGGATTAACCGTGACAATCCCACATTCAGACATGGCACTCATACAGAGGAATGGACTGATGATATTGACACACATAATCCTTTATGTTGACTCCACAGTATAAGGGTCTGAGCAATCATTACCAAAGGAATGGACTCTACTCAAACCAACTATACATACCTGAATCACACCATGTTGAGTATGTGACCAATAGTGTCTCTCACATCAAGAAGACTCCTTCCATGATTTTTGAGGAGAAATTTCAGAATATAAAGATCATATATTGGATGTTCCAAGAGAATCTTCTCCCAGTTCATACATGAAAATGGAAGATGAAATGAACGGATATCAAGTTAAAAAAGGAAAGAATACTCATGAAACTACACATACTGCTCACATGATTGATCTTGAGAATTCATTGTAGGATAATATTTTGAAGATAAGTAAGAGATACGAATTAATGGAGGAAAAATTTAGAAATTTCAGTGAATGAAAGAGGAGGATGAATTGATTAGATATGATGATGGCAATCATGAGGATATTCATAAACCCGTAAACTATGATCATCCTAGGGACAACCATGATAGTGACACCTCTGCCTACTACTCCCCTAGGAATGACTTTGTTTCTGACTCTTACTTGGCATATCAAAACTCCTCATCATCTACAGAAAACACCACATTCATACACCACACCAAAAACACCAAAAATTGAAATATTAAAAAATACCAAAAAAATTAAAAATCTAGAAAAATACATAAAAACTGAATCTGAAGAAGATCTGAAGAATTTGGATCCTACTTTATGAGAAGCACTAGAGAAGGCAATGATTTTTGAAGTTCCCTTGATACAGACCATTGAATACTTCCCCGACCTTAAAGGATTTGTACTGAACAAATTAATGACGAAAAAATACGGCAGGATAAGAACAAAGACTGAAAGACATATCTTGTCAATGGCCACATTCTTGGTGTTGAGGAGAAAAACCAAGAGCTGCATAGTGAAGCGGTTGCCCATATTTGACTGTGGAATCGAAGACATAATTGTTACCCATGCTCGAATCGATGATGACTCACCAATCAATATCCTCCCGAACTCAGTATTTGACAAGCTCCAACTTGGACCTATCAGGAAGATAAGAGAGATCATTCAACTGGTTGATCGATCAATAAAGAGGTCGAGAGGAACAATTTCTATCATCATTACATTCCAAGGTACCCCGCTTAAAGTAGACTTCATGATCATTGATATTGAGCATCAAGGAGAATTCAACCAGTCTCCAATTATTCTCAGAAAACCATTCTTAGCATTGGTTAAGACAATTATTGAGTGCGATACTTAGGAATTTTACAGCATTGGGAGCACTTCGCCCTCAACAAGTCTTTGAGGAACCACAATTTTATGAGGCAACCCACGAAGCCCTCGACAGCCATAACCATCAAGCGGTAGATGAGCCCTACCCCTTTGCTACACCTGAAATAGCGGTCGTTGACAAGACTATTGGTTTAGAGACTCTACCCACTATTCCGTTTCCCGTTGCTCTTACCATGGAAAATCGAATGTATGACTCATATGATCCGGATATATATGCATTGGCTCACCCCGAGTCGGTCAAAACCTTCTCTGACTACCTTGATCAAATCAACCCGACACATGAATGCTCCAACATCAAGTTAATTGAGAACAGACATGCAGAGACTCTCCCTACCATTCCATTTCCTGCTGCTATGGAAAAGTGTTTCTTATATGATCCTGAGATATATGCATGAGCTCACCCTGAGTCAACCTTCTCTGACTACCTTGACCAAATCAATCAACTCAAGAGTGCACCAACATTAAGAAAACTAAGAAAAAATATGTGGGACAAGCACCGACCAAGGAGAAAAATTTAAATGATTATTCATCTGGAGACTCAAGTGTCAACACTTCACTCCCAGGACCAACATCTTCACGAAACACTCTAGTTGACCCTTCATCTAAAAAGAAAGTAGCCTTTGACCTTCTGTAAGAGGAATCATCTGATGGTCCCTCATCAGGTCCGGGAAGGGTAATCCACATAAGTGAGGTCTGTGCGGCAATTCTAAAATCATATCTTCGTAAGGATCCAAACTTTAATTCCTGTTGGATGACTCCCATTCCGCACTATTATTCATCCAAATCCAATTCTCTTGGTCTCATTAAATATATTGGAATAAATTCTTATGAGCTAACTAAGACTGGTTCTTCAGAGTATTCATCATCCGAGGATGAATCGCTTGATCTCAAGATGGAATGAATTCTGAGAAAATAATTAAAGAAACTAAAGAACAAGAATATATGGAGTGCCTCCACTTTCAAATATTGTTCCTCTGAGGAAAATTCCTATGATGATTATCTTTCATTTGATTCATATGCTTCATCTACTCTCCAACATGATTTCACTGAGGATAATACTGATAATGGTTGGGAATCATATGCTTCATCTCCTTCTTATCAATACAATCTCCCACCACAAGCTCACAAAAAGATCAGCCGAAAATTGCCTTAATCATCGGCTACCCTCCCTCCCTCGTGACCACATCGATCTGCTTATACATCTTCTTCTTCTACTTAGTCCAAGGCCAATATAGGTGGGACTGATGCCATCTATACATACCATTCTCCCCATCTCATGATCGCTTCATTTCCATACTTCTTCTATACTTAAGATGACCAGAGCCTAAGTATAGGGGGAACCGATGCTCATCTGTATATACTCTCCTCATTCACATACCCCGACCACCTCATTGTCGCTCTTCTTCTATACTTATACTATTCAAAACCTAAGTATAGGGGGTGGATCGATCTATCTTTTTCTTTTTCACTCTCTTACGCTTAGCCTAAGCTATGTCTTCTCTACGCTTCTTGTGATCTGAGGACACATCACTCGCTAAGTATAAGGGGTGTGTGTATATAATTTACCATAGCTCGTACTTTCGCATAAGTCTATAACTAAAAAATACAAAAAACAAAAACAATATTTTGCTACTAACACTAACTGTGTACAACCAAAAAATTTTTGAAAAATGGATCTTATTCAATTTGCATAAAAAAACAAAAAATACTTGCATTTAAAAAAATCAAAAACAAAATGAACAAAAAAAATATGTCTGCATTTCATGTACATGTACTTCATACAGCAATTCATGCATTTGTGAAAAGCCATTGGGTTTTGAACCGAGTTATGAGCAGAAATCAAGAGCAATCTGGATTGACCTTAATCCATCTAATTTTCAGAGGAACTTCACTGAGAAATAGTATTTTAGAAGCTTCAGGTCATTGACTTAATTCTTCAAGTTCCACATGAGAATGTGCAACATTTGACTCTTTGTATCTAACCCGGTCTCTTCATTCTGAGTATAACTCTAGAATAGGGAACTTACACTATGCACTTAGCTCAACCAAGACGGGGTGTTGGAAGACTTTGTGAGTTTTTTCTGGTGACGTGGAAATCTAAAGATCAGAGTATGGGTTGAAATAAAGCTTTGAAAAAGGGATGGAGGGTTGGGCACAAATTTTTATAAGACCCCAAAAAATATACGGAAAAAAAGATTCCATATTTGTAGGGGCACAACAACATCCAGACAGAGCTACCAAAAATCCAAATACAAAGAAACATACTACCAAATAAATATTTGACCAAAAAGGTCCAAGCTGTAAGAAAACCTGTAGATCTTGGTGGAGACTCGGCTACACTGGCCAGCTTCACAAGGAGAGATGACTACACTGGTCACTCTTCTATCCTTTTCTCCTTCTTCTAATTTCTCCCTCCATTTGATTGTGAACACAACACGACAGACCTTAGAAGGAAATACCTGACTCCCCGAGACGAGTTACTTGAGAGGAGGTTTACGTCGTAGTCCGACAATCTGGATGGGAATAGCTAAAACCTTTCACACACATGAATCAATTGTTCAATGTTCATGGGGTATGCTTTGGGAGGAGGATTGATCTAAGATGACTTCAGAGCCGAAAATGTGACAATGATGTATAGAACTTGAAGGTTGTTGATTTTAAATTTCTAAGTCTCATGGAAGTTCCGCCAAACTAATAATCCAAAGGTAGGTTCTAGTTCCATTTTCACCTTCTGCTCATGGTCCTGGTATGGAACCCAATCTCATTTCACCTCATTGCTTTTCTTTTAATGCTCAGGGACGAGCATGATTTAAGTATAGGGGGAGGATGAATCTCAGATTCATCACTCTAAAAATAATTAATTAAGCTCTAATCCCTAAAAATCATTGGCATTTCTTCATTTATTCTGCATAATTAGCATTCATTCATGTTATGATAAGAATGGCATTTTATCACTTATTATTGCACAAAATAAGAAGCCAAAAATCCCAGTTCAATTGACCAGTAAAATAACCTAACTTTCCTGATTTTTAACTGATTCATGCTAACTCCAATTGACATGAAACTACCTCCATTGTGTATATTACTAAAAGAATAAATGAAAAATACAAAAAAATCACTAACCTAAATAAGTGGACCAAAAACTCAAACCCTAGTTCTAGGATTTCCAAACTAAAACCTCAATATCTTCATCATCATGTGTCTGATTTTATCCTACTCACTTTTAAACTGATGTACATTCAATTACCTTCAAAACAAGACCAAGTTCAAGTGAATCGGAGCTTATTTGTGAAAGTTGGGTTTTGAGCCTCTTTTGTACATTTTGTATTTAGCACTTTTTGACCAATTATTTTATGTACATAATTAACCCATTTTATCTTGTTTCTTTTTCATTTATTTTCTTTGATGAAAGTTCTATTAAAATGCGTAAAAATCCAAATGCAAACCGAGCTTGAAATCAAAGAAACTAGCTGAGTCTATGTCTTCACTAACTGACTACAAAAAAAATCTCTTTTTCGTGTTTTATTTTATTTCTTGATTTCTTGCTTAATAAAATCCAAGAAAATAGATTAATGTGTAAATATTTATCTTTGATTTTATCGTATTTTTTCTAGATTTTTATCTGATTTAAAATGACAAAAAATTATAAAACCCAAAAATCAAGGTACTATATGTACATGGGTACCCAAAAATATCACTTTGTGCAAATGATCGATTTTGATTTTGGTGTCTTCATTAAGTTGTAGATATCATGGAGACGAGAAACTTTTGCAACGAAAAATTTTCCATCCGACGTCGTTTGTTATTTCTTTTTTAGTTATCTTTTTATTTAATTTTCGAATTTTCTGGGGTTGACACATGGTCGCTCCTGGAGCTGACACATGTCATCCATTTTTTGCCTTATTTATTTTCATTTTATATAAAAAATTTAAAAAGCCTTGCATGTGAGGAGCGCATGCCTCCAGCGCATGCGACCTACCCATGTGTTCGCCCTCCCCTACCCCTTCCTAGATCGGGCGACGTTGCCGCCTCCTTCCATCTATGGCCAGCCGCCGCCTCGCATATCCCGGTTGTAATCCGATCTCCTTACAAATAAAATGTTACCTCACGATCCTCGTCACCCTACATAACTCGGCCCTCCCACATCACATGATTCTCAATCCCCTTTTCAAACCCAATCTCCAATCACTTTCCTAACCTATTCCTGTCAACCTCGCCTATTTAAGATCCCCCACCCCCATCTTCAAGCATCCGCCGATCCAACTAATTGAAGGGAGAGAGCCTACCGGAGGTGACAATTCCGACTCTCCCTATTGCAGCGAGGTCTGACCATCTTGGTCGTTGTAATACTCTCTCAAGTTGCAACATTGCTTCGGTCTTCGGTCGTCGAGCCAACACCTCACCATCTTCGTTCATCATCTAAGCAGCTCCTTCATCCAACAACATCTCCACTTTTAGCTTCATCGACAACTTGTGCTATGTCTTCATCGACACCCACCTTCTACTCCGACAACATTCAAACATCGAATTCATCTCTAACGACATCCACAGGAGCTACACATCTCCGTCGCCCATGCTCCTCTGACGACCGCCGGTCGTGTATCAGTCGGTCCCCAACTCAGGTGCCTATCTAGGCTTTCTCCTTAGACATCATCGCCAAGCTTGCGACACCTCCATATTCATCAACAGGAAGCTCCTCTGGTCGCTCCTTCCTCTTTGTCAACAATCACCCCAGGACGGCTCCGCTGCTCCTTCAGGAGATTCACTTTCTCCATGCTAGAAAGCCCCGCCTCCTCCGCCTTCGACGGGCGGGCAACATGCCCGAGAACCCACCACGTGCATCGCATGTGTGGTTGGGGGGAATCCACCACATGTGACCCCACGGGCGTGGGTAGAAAATTGCTGAAGCACCCTACCTCTCTTCTTATTTGTGTAATGTCCTCTAGCACTACGTACGCGACCCCTTGGGAATTTTGTAGAAATCACCCCTAGCTCTCGGTAATTACAATTTATCCCCAGTTCTGCATTTTCTTTATTACTTATTTATTGTAATTTGCATCAATACCTCTGTGTTCCCCCTTTATTCTGAACATCTACATCGCATCATTTTTATTATTCAAAAATAGCACTGTGTTCTTCAATTAACTCTCTACATATCAACATATGTTTGATATTTTTGTGTTATGTAGTTATATATTAATTATTATTTTTGTGGAAAATTGAATATTTTACATATTTTGTGCTCATAAATTCATACTAAATCAACCATTGCTCTGAAAATTGCTAAGAATTCACGGATTGTAGAATTAGTTGTATGTCACATCACTCTCAAAAGGAATTGCATTTGCATACATAGTTTGCGCGATAAAAATCATATTATGTATTCCAATATTTAATTTGTAATAGGTATCAAATCTCATATTTTTAAGGTTTAGGATTTTTCTGAGATCAATCACCTAGTGATATATCTTGGATAATTTTATTCGTTGAAAATGAATAGGTTTAATATGTATTATAATTTATTATTGAAATTCACTGTGTTTGCATTCATAAACTTATAAAATATTTTTCTTGCATTCAAAAAATTCAAAAAATTACATAGCATTCATTTCATCATAATTAACATCTCGGCCAAGTTTCAAATTTTTTGGCCATCGTTTGGTTGCTCTTCACTTTTTAGTCCCTAAAATTAGTCTAACTTGTATTTTGCATCCCAGGATTACATTAAAAATAACAAAAAATACCATCTTAAAACCATGCACACACTTTGATATACAAATTTCTAGGTTGTTCCTTTTCCTCCTTGAGTTTGACCTTGGGACTTGTCCAAGTAAAATAAACATAAAACCACGTTGATTAAAATTGACTAAATTTCCTGTAGTTATTTCTTGATCGATTCTGATTGCCCGACAATGACAAATTCAACATTATTTTAAACGCTCAATAATTCTCCATAATTAATTAGGGTAATTCACGACTCATCAGTCAGCTTGGCTACATGAGCTAGAAGGGCTTGTAGCTTATGAGAAAGAGAGTGTTTATCCCCTATCACAATGACATCACATTGTCTCCTTGTGATGCATGTGATGTTGGGAAGAGCATGTGTGCGCCATAGAGAGTCAGATCTATAGTGAATGGAGACCTTCTATAGTTGGTTCACTCAGATGTTTGTGGTCTTGTGGACAAAGCCTCTTTCGGAGATAACAATATTTTGTCACCTTCATTGATGATGCATATAGGAAGGTGTTGGTGTATGTGATGAGGATGCAAGGTCAAGTTTTTTATTGTTTCAGAAAGTTCATGTCACGGTTGAGCGTGAGATAGGTAAATTATTGAAATGTCTATACATAGACAATGGGGCAGAGTACACCTCCCTTAGCTTTCAGGTCTACTATGTAGAGCACGACATCAGATATCAGAGGACAGAGCCAGGCCCACCCCCATCACAATGGTCTTGCTGAGCGGATGAATATCACCATTGTTGAGAGAGTTCGTTGTATGTTGAAGACAACAAAGTTGCCCAGAACCTTTTAGGTTGAGGCAGTTCACATCGCATATTACTTGATCAACCAATCTCCATCGGTTCCTTCGGATTTTTAGATTCCAGAGCATGTTTGGATAGGGAAGGACCCCTCATATGCTCATTTAAGGGTATTTGGATGCAAAGATTATGCATTGGTACCCAAGGAGCAGAGAAAGAAGTTGGATGACAAGATGGTGCCTTGTATCTTTGTTGGCTATGGAGATCAAAAGTTTGGATACCGTCTTTGGGATCCAAGAAAGAAGACTATCACCAGGCACACTGGATATGATCTTTTATGAGAATCAGACATTGGCTAAGGACAACACTAAGAGTGGTGATGTAGATGGGTTTTCCATGGATGATGGTAGTGACAAGAACATGGACCCCTCTCCAGTACAAGGTATATGTGGAGAGAATTGGCAACTAGAGTAGTATGAGCCATATGCAGACTCCATTGATGCAAAATCCAAGGGACTTGGGGCAGGGGGAGCAGCCTCATCCACTTGCAGAAGCAGCAGATCCTCATGTTAGTAGATCTGAGAGGGTTCACCAACCACCATCATGTTACCCCACTTTCAGGTATGTGATGCTTACAGATGCAGGTGATCTATACACCTTTGAGGAGGCACAGATGCATAAGGACAAGGATCATTGGTGCAATTAAATGAATGAAGAGATGATATCTCTCAGAAAGAATCACACTTATGATCTTGTTGAGCTTCCTAAAGGCAAGAGAGCCATGAAGAACAAATGGGCCTACAATCCAGAGTTTGATGATGGTGGCAAGCAGGTCAAGTACAAGGCCGGATTGGTGGTGAAAGGGTTTGGTAAAAAAGAAGGTATGGACTATGATGAGATCTTCTCCCTTGTGGTAAATATCAATTTAGTGAGAATGGTTCTAGGACTTGTTGCTAGCACAGACCTTGAGCTAGAGGAGATGGATGTGAAGACCACATTTCTTCTTGATGATTTGTAGGAAGAAATCTATATGGAGAAGCCACATGTAGGTTGAGGAAGAGTCTCTCTGTCTTGAAGCAAGACCTAAGACAATGGTACTTGAAGTTTGATGCTTTCATGGCAAATCAAGGCTTCAAGAGGAATACAATTGATCCATGTATATATGTTCGTCGTCTTCCCAATGACATGTTCGCCATTCTCTTGATATACATAGATTATATGTTGATTGTAGGTCATGATTCGAACTTGATTGTAAATCTCAAGAGAGAACTCTCCAAAGAGTTTTCGATGAAAGATTTGATCAAGTCAAGTCACATCCTTGGATGCAGATTACAAGAGACAAGAAGAAGCGCACATTGTGGTTATCACAAGAGAGCGATGTTGAATGTGTGTTGGAGCGGTTCAACATGAAGAATGTCAAGCCTGTCACTACACCCTTAGCCTCTCATTTCAAGCTGACCAAGGAGTCATGTCCTTTTTACTTTTGAGGAGAAAATAGAGATGGCCAAGATCGCATACCCGTCTGTAGTTGGGAGCCTAATGTATGCCATGATTTGCACTAGACCCATCATAGCCCATGTAGTGGGCACAGTGAGAATATTCATGTCCTATCCGGGGAAAGGACCATTGAGAGGCCGTGAAATGGATCTTGAGATACTTGAGAGGGACCTCAAGTATGTGGATTGTGTTTAGGGGGACAGATCCCAAACTTCATGGCCACACTGACGCAGATATGGCAGGAGACATGGACCAAAAAAAGTCTACCTCATGCAACATTTTCATATTTGTGGGAGCCATATCATGGCAATCCGAGCTACAAAAATGTGTTGCTCTCTCGACTACCGAGGCAGAATACATAGCTGTAGCAGAGCCTAGGAAAGAAGTGTTGTAGTTACAAGGCTTTCTTGGTGAGTTTGGATTGGATGACAGTGAGCCAGTTATGTTTTGTGATAGGCAGAGCGTTATAGACCAGAGCAAGAGTACCATGCACCATGCTCACACAAAATACATTGATGTGAGATACCATTGGTTGAGGGATGCAATTGACCAGAAGCAACTCATGTTGAAGAAGATTCACACTGATGAGAACCCCTCAGACATGTTGACTAAGGCAGTCACTCATGGCAAGCTTCGGCTCTGTAGAGATATGAGCGATGTCACTTCTTCTTGATCTCCATCAGTGGATGACACCTCCCCATTGGGGTTGGAGAGGAAGGTTGTTGGATTTTTTTCGGTCCATTTCCAACTTGGAGCTACAACTTTTCCCACTTTCGTAGGGGCACACTTAAAATTTCTCCTTCAAGATGTAACATTTTAGGGACCAAAATCCCCAATCAGGGGACCCCATTGTAGAGGGTAGAAGCCTCAATCATTCAGCCCCTCATTTTCTAAAGAGTGTTGCAGCGAGGGTTTGAAACCCTCATTTCTTACTGTCGCAAGAGAGAGGCCGAGAGTGAAAGAGGGAGGGCAGTTAGTCTCCTCCTCCTTTCTCCATTGACTGAGGTGCCATGGACTGAGTTGCAACAGGCTAAGAAGGTGCTCAAGAGGAGAGTACGACAACTTTTTTGAGTCTTCGAGTTGCAGTATTTCGTATATACAATCCAGTCTCCAAGAGACCACATAAGGTCCCGTGGAGTATTCGTTCCATGACGACGTAGCAGGACTGGGTTGCATATTAGAGATAGGTTAGGAGGTTTGGAGGCTTAGAGTTCAAGCGGGGGTGCAAGGGTGATAAGTGTTTGAATATATCTATGACCTTGCGCTCAATCCTCCGTCGACAATTGCGTGAGGCAGTAGTTGCACAAGTGTTGAGTTTCACATGAGACTCACGTGAATCGAGCGTGGGTAGAGTGGGGCGGACTATGCGAGGGGCAAAACACACCCTATAAATACACCTCCTTCTGGAGGGGAAGAATACACAAAACAAACGATTCTTACGTCGCATAGGGAGCCCTATCCCATCCCCTTCTCTCATTCTCCTCTCTCATTCTTTCTGTAGATGATGATGTGTCTGGTTGCTACATAGTCGATCCACCATCCGTCACTGTTCGTGATGATGGAGTTGCATTCCACGATAGCTGTGAATTCCATTTTCTTTTTGCCTTTGTTTTCAGGCATTTTAGGATTTCATGACTTCTTGCTGTTGGGGCAATTGACCTTGAAATGGCCATATTTGTCGCAACCATAGCAAGAGTCGCGTGAGTATTTCCCACTCTTTCTCTTGAACTTCATCTTGAAAGGGGCCAACCTTTTCTTTGTGTGCGCGGAAGTTGCTTCTTCTTCTTCCTTAACCTCAAAGATCTCATCTTTCGATCTTTTCTTAAAGAGGTCTTTCTCAACTACCAGCTGTGCAGGTAGGTCCTTCACAGACTTAATGTTGCCATTCATTCTCAGAGATGTGGCAACCATGTCGAATGACGGTGGGAGACTCCCTAATATGGTTGTGATATGCATCCTCTCCGGAGTTACACAATCAACAACCACTAGATCTTTGGCCATCACAATCATATTGTTTACGAGCTCAAGAATGCTTTCAGATTCCTTCATTCTACATGAGTTGTACTTGTGTAGAAGAAGCTGGATGTTCACTTCTGACTTGTAGTGATATTCCTCCTTAACCGGGATCCAGAGCTCGTAAGTTGATTCACTGGTCTCAAATACTCGAATCAGGTTCAAATCCATGTGGTCAGCATGAAGCTCCTAACCCTATTATCTATTTTCTTCCACTATTCATGGGACCTGATTTCCTCCATAGTTGGATTTTCAGATAAGGTTGGATCGAGTTTGTTTATGATGGAGTGTATGCTATCGTGTAGTAGGCCATAGTAGATCTTTCTACTCCACAACTCATAATTAGTACCATTAAGGTACACAATTTTCCCCATCTCTGTGGCAATAGTCTTGCTTTTCATTTTCTTGTTGATCTAAAGGATTTAGGGCTTTCGTAAATGAGTGGGGTGCAAGACGCAACTTCTCTCTCGACATGGAGGCATGCGACACCTTCTCTCTTGATGTTGTCGGGGATGTAAGTGCGGCATCGATGTGAAGATGTAAGTCACAATCATGATCGGGTATAGGAGCTTTTATACCAATCTAAGGCACGCCACCGTCTATAGAAAGAATGAGAGAGGATAATGAGAGAAGGGGATGGGATCGGGCTCAATGTGCGAGGTAAGAATCATTTGTTCTTTATATTCTTCCCCTCCATGAGAAGGTGTATTTATATGGCGTGTTGTGCCCCTCGCATAGCTTTGGCATGGGGGATAGCATTATGATATTGAATGATGTACTATATGCCCTGGCGATACACAGGAAACTGATCTCTACCCCAGTGTTGCTCAAGAAGGATTTTGAAGTCTGATTTTATAATAAGCGTGTATCTATAGGCAGGGAATAATAAGGTCTATGCGACGAGAAAGTGCCCGAGGATGACCTATTCTGTCTTCCTATAATAAGCCCTAGTGAATCAATGAATGTTTCTTCTAAGTATTCCTTGTGTTAATTGTCCAACTATGACTTGTGACACATGAGACTGAGTCATCTAGGAAATGCTATGATGGATCAAATGCTGAAGGCAAATATGTTGCCTAAGTTCACGGTGCAAGGACATTGCCTTGTGAACACTGGCTGACCACCAAAATGATGAGAAGACCCTTCTCAATAGGAATTCGGTCAGAAGAGTTACTAGGTTTGATCCATTCAGACATATGTGGACCACTAAGCGTCTGCACACATAGAAATAAGGAATACTTTATAGCATTAATTGATGATTACTCGAAGTCTTATGTCTATCTATTATGAAGAAAGTCGGAAGCACTTGAAATATATAAAAGATATAAGTTGGAAGTGTATACAATATTAGGAAAACCAATCAAGACCCTTAGGACAGATAGAGGCTAGGAATATACGTCAAAGGAGTTTGAGGATTATTATATTCAGACAGGCATTCGTAGGCAGACTACAATGCCCTATACACCACAACAGAATGGTGTAGCAGAAAGAAAGAATAAAACCTTGATGAATGCAGTAAGGTGTATGCTTCACACCCAGTACTCTCCAAAAAAATCTGGGGAGAGACAATGTTGACTACAAACTATATAGAAGATTCCCACCAAGTCTGTAGAATCAATGCCATATGAAATATGGAATGGCAGAAAGCCCAAGTTGGGCCATCTTCGAAAATGGGGATGTATTGCACATGTTCTGGTACCAAGTTAGCTTAGGGACAAACTAGACTTCAGGACATTAAAGTGTAAGTTTAATGACTATAGTGAGAATTATAAAGGATATATGTTCTTCCATGAATCTAATGGTCTAATTGAAAGTCGTGATGTGACTTTTCTTGAAAATCATCAAGAAAAGAAGCATGAAGTAGAGGAATCAGATCCTTTGATTGTTCTACAGGAAAATGAAGATGACTTGAGCTTTAGACAAGAATTTGGAGATGATATCAATCATCCAAGTGTAGAGAATGAACCTATGGAATATGATAATCCTTTAAAAGAAGTGGGTGGAGCCACACAACCCACGAGTATAATAGACAACAAGATACCCCGAACACAACCCACATTGATGGAAGATTACTATTCTATGGATGTGAGGCATCATGCTACACCATGGATGAGGATGTAGTGGATGTACACATCCCATATCCTTTGATGAAGCTATGGCTTTGTCTGAGTCAAAATCATGGACGGCCGCCATGAGAGATGAGTTGGACTCAATCGAGTGAAACAATGTATGGGAACTTTGTGATTTGCCAAAAGGTAGGCAATCCATAGGATGTAAGTGGGTATTCAAGAAGAAGTATCAAGTCAATGGTACTGTTGATAAATACAAAGCAAGATTAGTTACTAAGGGTTATACTCAGCAAGCGGGAATAGATTTCCAGGAAACCTACTCTCCAGTGGCTAAGTTTGCATATGTTCGGATGATCTTAGCCATAGTCACATATATGGATTTAGAATTGTTTCAAATATATGTGAAGATAACCTTCCTTATTGGATAATTAAAGGAGAAGATTTATATGCGACAACCTGATGGTTCTCAGGTTGAAGGTAAGGAGAAAAGGGTTTATAAGTTAACAAAGTCATTATCTAGCTTGAAACAATCTTCACGGCAATGGTATCTCAAATTTCATGAGAAAGTTATCCATTTTGGATTTGTTTCAAATAAATTGGATAACTGTGTGTATGCCATGAAGAGTGGGAGCATGTTTGCAATCATGTCATTATATGTTGATGACATTCTCTTTGCGAGTATTGACATACAAATGTTCAATGAAATCAAACAGAAATTGAGCAATGGATTTTAGATGAAGGACATAGATGAAGCATCCTATGTTCTTGAAATTCAAATAACAAGAGACAGGGATCCAAGGACATTGAGCCTTAGTCAGGAAAGATATTTGCATACTATATTAAGGAGATTTGGAATGTAGAATAGCACTCCAAGCTCCAATACCACTTGTGATGAGAAAGGGACTCGGTAAGAGTCAGTGTCTTGATAAGGGACAGAAATCTTTAGATGTACCATATGCACAAGCGATGGGGAGTCAAATGTATGCAATGATATGTACTCGACCTGACATAGCCTATCCAGTAAGCTTAGTTAGTGGATATCAAAGCAATACTGATCCAGCACATTGGGAAGTTGTAAAGAGGATTCTTCGATATCTGAAAGGGGATAATACATCTGAAACTTGTGTATCAAGTAGAATCACTTGAAGTGGTAGTATACTACGATGTCGATTTCAAAGGGGATGTGGATAATAGAAAATCCACATCAGGTTACTTGTTCATGTTTGGTGCTGCAACTGTTTCTTGGAGTAGCAAGAAACAAAGATGTATATCTCGACATACACAGGAGGCTAAGTACATTGCATGTAGCATGGCCACTACTCATGTTGTGTGGATCATGCATTTTATAGAGAACCTAAGCCTTAAATTTGTCAAAAGGCCAATTGAAATGTATTGTGACAATCAAGTTGTGATAAGCTTGATCGATAGTGGGGCCAATATTTCTAAAGAAAAATACATTGAGATCCAATATCACTATATACAAGATATAGTGGGGAAGTAAGAAATCATGGTAACCTACATACCTACCAGTGACATGTTGGATGATTCCCTAACCAAGGGAATAGCAGCAGGAACATACATCAAACACGTTGGTTTAATGATACTCATGAATTCTTGAGTCAATCAGAAGACATCTCCATATGTACACTACACAAATAGTGAGAGTATAGAATATTTGTCGCTTCGGTCAGGTGGGAGATGTTTGAATATATCTGTGACCTCACGCTCAAGCCTCCGCCAGCAGTTGCACGAGGTGGAAGCTGCGCAAGGGATGAGTCTCATGCGAGACTCATGCGAATCAGGTGTGCGTGGAGTGGGGTGGACTATGTGAGGGTCACAACAAGTCCTATAAATACACCTCCTTCTGGAGGCAAAGAATACATAGAACAAATGATTCTTACCTCACATAGGGAGCCCTATCCCATCCACTTCTCTCATTCTCTTTTCTCGTTCTCCTCTCTTGTTCTTTCTGTAGATGGCGACGTGCCTTAGAATAAGATCAGTTGGATTCTCTAGAACAAAAGGACGAATCATGTATTGTGTTGTAATGCATGAATCTGTCCGATGGGGATCAGACGATCCTCATAGGGGGGCGAGGATGGTCGGTCCCCAATGAGGGATGAGGGTCGTTCAATCTTCATTGGACATAAATGCTCCTTATGTCTACACTTAAAACATGTCATCGTCATGTACATACTAGAGGGGTGCTTTGAGAAGCCCACATGAGACTTCTTGTTTACATGAACTTTGGTACGGGTAACCGAGAGAAGGACCATCCATATTATCATAGGGGTAAGGTGTTTCAATTGAGGCCAAAGGAAGCACTCAAATCTGTACTACACATCTACTGAGAGATGTAACGAGTTTATCCATGAATAGTTTGTCTGAAATCTTGGTAGGATACTCCATATCCATATCATGTAACTTGTATCCTATTAGTGATACATGATAAAAATTTGTAATACCAGTTATGCATTCATTTCCATTGAGTTGATGATCAGTTTGAAGTTCACTAGGATGAATGGTTTCCCATAAGTTTCTTACCTTTGGTACGTATGGGGTTTGATTGCAACGTATTCCAAAGTGCCTGAAATTCAAGATGTGGTGACAAGTTCATCATGCAATAAGGAGTTCCCATCTTGTCGATATGAAAATAAAAATAATGAGGGCCTTTGAAATTCAGTATGCGACGACAGTCTGTAAGTGCCAGAAATTTAATATAGAAGCCAAGGTATTGACTCAAATGATCGTGAAAAGGACCTCTCTTCCCATGACTTTATTTAATTTCTCCTTATTTGCATTTTACATCATATCATTTACATGTTTCTCCTTGTGACTGTGCCATTGGAAAGCAACCCACCATTTTTTAGGTGTGAATGGAACATTGAGGGCCTCAGTGACTTTTTTTGTAAAACAACCCTTTGCAAACAATAAGATCTCAATTCCCAATATTGGATCAACTAGAGAAGAGAAGGTTGGAAACATTTCTAGAACATTTCTAACCTAAAAGGTGGAATTCTTCCTTGAGTCTCTTAATTGGAACATGACCACTCACTTCACGACACATGGAATATAAAGAGGGAAGAAGAACATGACCCTCAATGACTTCATGATATGATTGATGATCCTTCCTCCACCATATTTGTGATGAGGGAAGACAGACTTCCCAAGAGGATCAAGACGACTACTAGGGTATTATCCCCAAGGATCTTGGGGTAGTACTATTAGTAGTGGTTAGGAAATCAGGCTTTTTACAAAAAAGAGGAAACCAAGATTAGCTTCTCCTTGAACTTTCTATTAACTCCAAAAGTACCGTGAGTTTAACATAATCATTTGTTTCTTTGAGCGCACCCTTAGGGGTTGTTCGTTTACGGGTTGGGGTGGGATTAACGCTACCAATCCTGCCCCAAATTGTGTCAGGACACATGTCCATTCTTAAGATTGTGTGCGTTGAGGTCGGATGAAGTAGAGGCTCCCTAACCCGCACCAACTCCTACCTCACACCCTCTCTAGCCATCGATTCCAAGCTTCTAACTCCCTTCCCTCACACCCTCTCCGATGCCAACCACCATAATTTTAGGTCTCACCAAGCTCCAGAGTGTGAACGAGAGTGTCCTCGACTTTATAGTCCTTCGATATCTTGGTGCTCCAGGTGGTGATGATGGACGGGACAACAACTAGGTGCAGCAGGCGGCTCGAGAATCTTTGATGGACACTCGGTAGAGGTGGTACCTCAGCTCACTCTTTCGGATGGATAGATGATGAATATCCATTTCATCACCTTTATTCTTTTATTTTAAACTTCAAACCCTAGCTAAATCAATATAAATAACATTTTTTGCACACATTAGCATTCATTATTTATTGTATAAATAATGTATAAAATACATTGTTTAAAGCCAAAATAAAAGAAACAAAAATAAAATATCAAAGGTATTTTATGACCCTAAACCCCGAGATCTAGACATCTTGATGACTAGGTCATCAATGAATAAAGTAGGGGGAGATAAGGGTCAAATACACAAGAAAAACACTCATATTTATTCATCAATAATGTATTTTTGGGATCTATTTTATTCTTTAATATTTATACAACAAATAAAGAATCTTTGTACATGAAAGTTGTAGACAAAAATATATAGAAAAATACAAAATTGATTTCACACAAAAGTAATACAAATTGTCATTCTACATTCAGAATAAAATTCCATAACCAAAACTTTCCAGACACATATCTTCTCCATATGAACTCAAAATGCGCCAAAATCACCTTAAATTGTATGTAACTTTTTATTACCTATTAATGATGGTGGTTCACTTAATTTAGAATTAAGATGCAAAAGTTAGGATTTGGACACCTACTATACTATACACTTGAATAAAATATTCATTTTATTTATTCTTTTATAAATTTTATAATTTTACATTTTTATAATTTTCTAATATTATTTATAATATAAGGATATATTTAGAAATAATAAAATAAAATAGTGTATAAAACTATAAACAATGATATACTATACTTAGTCCTATATAATAAACACGTCTATTTATTTAAGTGTATAAAATACATCAAAAAAATAATAAAAATTTATTTATACATATAAAAATAAGTTATAAATATATAAATTCTATATATAATAAAATTTAAAATACAAAATAAAAATAAAATATACAAAGCATAGGTCAATATACATATACATTTACTTGTAAAAAGTAACTTGTAATAAATAAACCCGTAAAATGAATAAAAATCATATTAAATACTACATAAAATAATAAAATTTTCATGTTTTAAGAAATAATAATATTGTTTAATATTTCTTTTTGAATTATTTCAACTTTTATTCTCGATTCTATCATTTTCTGGCCGATATGGCCCAATCAAAGCTGAATCAGAGTTGACTCCAATCAACTCCTCACCCTCCTTGGTTCCACGATTGTCAAACTTTTTGACCTATCTTCCTCGGATTTTTCACGCTTGATTCTTTCATCCATTTTGCTCGATGTCTTCTTGACTTTTACTCCTCAACTACTGAACTTACACACCGACCCTTCATATCGATCTAAGAGCTTCTAATTAATGCTCGAGTCTCGAGTCAACCTCACTTGTATAAAACACCGCTTCCCATCTTTCTTCACTTCTGGATCCTTCTTCTACCACCAAACCCTAGCTCTCTCGCGTCAAGGTGATTCCTCGTGACAATAGGAAACCTTAGAAGAGCTCAGTGACCTGGTTGGCATTGAATCGAAGTCGATCCGAGCTCAGTCGCCTCCGCTGTCGTGAGCTTGCTCTAGCTTTCACATTGTCAGGTAAAGCTCTTATTTTCCTTGCTTTTCTTGTTCTTTAGCATAACAGTAGAGTAGAGTCACATTTTTTTCGTTTAATTTTATTTTATTTTTTGTAAAATAAAAAATTAGCTCTCATCGGAGCTTCAGCTCTTCCACAACCATCCCAACTACCTTGGACTCCACTTTCACCGCCATCAACTTGCCCTTTCGCTCCTCTCCACTCCATCCTCCCTCTCCGTCATTCACCAGAGGACACTATTACACATTACCTCCCAGTCCATTTGCCCCGCTCTGAACATCAGAGGGACCACCTTTTGTCCGCTAACATGTTCCTACAGGAAACAAAGAGAAAATGCCTCTTTGCATGGGGTCATCGAGATAGGAGCGTATACCCAGGTCTTGAGCAGTCAGAGCCCTTTCGGTGGGTCTCGAGCCATTTTGAAGGCCGAATCCTCTGCGGAAAAACTCCAGTAACCTTCTCTGATACTCAACATAGTTGGAGGTCGGAGGAGCGAGTTCTTGAAACTCAGCCCAGCTAAGTTCTTGACTTGTTCTCCCAACTGTCTTTTCGATCGTCCGATCAAGCCCAATCATCAAGTGCTGCATCTACCTTGGATCGAGCAGCCCCATGACCATTGATTCCATCTGAGAGATCTAATCTCGCCCGTCCATCGGGAATTGTCATCGCTTTTTCTTCACGTGCCACATGTCAAATGGGATCTGCATCATTGTCGGATCGCACTTTAAGGGTATTTTGCGCACACAACCTCCCGCGATTTTGTATTTTATTTTCAGTCCTTAAACATTCATCAGATGCTTAAATATTTTTGTAAAATTTGCATGTTAGCTCATATCCTTTCACTGTTTGCATTTAAGTCCAAGCCACATCACCTCACGTGCTCGTGCACGTTAGGGGATTAGGTTTTTTGTACCTAAGTCCTGGCCTTTTTGTATTTCACTTCAGTCCTTATTTTTGAATTAGTAATGTTATATTTTAGGGCAAAATTGCATCTGGACCCTTGAAATATGCACTAATTTGAAAAATACCCCCTGGCTATATACTATTGGATATTTTTGGAAAAATTACGTGTTTCCCCATATACTTCTGTGTGGTTTTTGGATTTGGTCCACAAACTTTAACTATTCTAAGAATGCCCCAGTCAGAATGTATTTTCTTTTTGTTGATTTTATTTGTGTAATATATATCCAGGTCTTTCAAAATTCACTGAAAATTCCAATAACTATATGATATATCTATCTATCACATGTATTTTTGGTTGGGTATTTACGACCTATTTCTGTTTATTTAAAATAAAAAAGGGAGCTTTTATTCCCACTTGGTATTTAAAACTACCAAAAAATATAAAATCTTTTTGAAAAATTCCAAAAAAAAATATTTGGTGCATTATAGAATTTTACAACTCCAGAAAAAAATTCCTAAAAATGGAAAAAGAAATGTTTAAAAATTAAAAACCTCCAGAATCCTTAAAAATATTAAAAAATCACCAAAAACTCCAAAACATTTCTTTCTATTTCTAAATTTTATTTATATTACTTATTATATATAAAAATTGGTTTGAAGAATGTTCGACTCCTTTGTTATTCTTAATGTTCTAATCAATTGACATATTCAATTAGTCACTATTTTTATTATTTTTTTACTTTAAAAATACCGAAAATTAGCAAAAACTCTCAAAAATCACAAAAATAGTATAAAAAATATAGAAATAACAAAAGCATTTTACTATGTAATTTTGTTTCTTTTTTGTTGTATTTATACTTATATTTTCCTATATTGTATATAGTTTTATATAATCCTATATTATTATATTTAAAAGAAAAGGAGATTAAAAATCAAAAAAATATAAAAAGAAAGTAAAAAATATGAAAATAAATGAAAGTATATAATATAAACTAAAAACCATAAAAATATATAATTAAAACCCCACAAAAATTCAAAACACATTAAAAAGTCCAAAATCATTTATTTGCTTTCTTTGCCAATTTTGCTTGTTTATCCTCCATTACTTCTATGTTCGACCCCGACTGTACATATCCACTACAATCTATTGTATGGTAAAATAAATTTTGATTCATACTGTTTGCATTAATTTTTTATACATTGTTGTTTGACTTATTTGTGAGCGATTGCCTCAACATGTTTTCACACTATGTGAGTATAATGTTTTAAACCCTTGCAAAAGTCATCTCAATAATAAATCGCATGAGTTGTGGCTTCAAAAGATAAACTCAAATAGAATCAGGACCGGAACTACTACCTCGACTCGCCCCATTACGTAGTTGAGCACATCTAGATTTTCGAAGATCCTCTTGATTAAATGGGGAATCAGAGCATCTGAATGTTACGGTAAAAGATAACATATCTATTTGACTACAATTACACCTAACAGAAAATAAAAACCGCAATTACACCTAAGAAAGGTACGCAACTTTTATCACGTATCTTGTACCCTTACTTTACCAACCAAATCGGAATAGCACGCAACTACCACCTATCCCTTCTTATCCCACATATTCTATCCCTGCAAAGGAACAAAAATGGAGGCTACAACAACTTAAACTGCCCTTATCCCATATCCAGTATCCCGCTACTGAATGCCCCCTTAGGATTGAATGTATGTTAATTACAATGTTGTATTTGAAAACCCAGCATACACACCACATTGAGACCACCTCCTTTCAACTTTTTAAAACATTGTTGTCAAAAATGATGAAAACAAATCAATTAATCTGGGGAAGGATAAGGAGGGTTGGCTGGCATCATTCATTAGCATACTGGTCAAAGGAATGCCGGCAAGAAGCCTTGAGTGATTTACGAAAGGACTTGGTTATCGTAACTATTCATCATCTAAAGTTAAGACGGCTAAAATACGAGCCACATTTCCTGATGAATTAGAATACAAAGCAATGGCATAGGGCCATCAAAAAAGCAAAAACAAAAGAGAAAGTACGAGGAAGCCCTATTCTGTTATCCAATTCCAATCAAGAATAGATCATTCACAGAAAGTACATCGAGCTGGACAACGTTTATTAAGCAAATTCTAATAATATCATTCTGTGAGAAGAGATGTGTCCAATGTGAAAACAAACAATTTAAACTTTTGGGTACCTTACAATATCAATAGATCATACTCACGTGTCATCATAATCACACGTGCCATCAACCACGACATTGAGAAGACAGGCAGCGTTCTGTGGGGTGCAGCCAGACGGTCGAGGCAACAATGATGTCATCAACGGCATCAGTGAAACTTTGGTCAGACTAAAGCAAGACATGATAAAGGGGCAATGGTCTTTGGTGCAAGTTATTATGGCTGTCTATAGGTAATAGTTTGGAAGGCAGCTTTTTGGTGCACAACACCACCCAATCTGTAGACAACTTAAGGCACCTGCTGAAGTTGACCTTCCTATTTGAGTGCACAGACAAAGCAGAGAACAGAGTTAAACGTTGGAAATTGTCGGTCTTGTTAACCTACTTCAGGACAAGATACAATTGTAAGAATAATTGGATTTCAATCTGTACACATGCAGGAATTCCTGTAAGAACATAAACCAGATACGAGAAATTTGTTGAGGCTGTCATAGAGTTGATGCAATATCATCACGATGAATCGTTGCCCATTACATAATTCCATGGCATTACTATCATCCTGATAACAATTCCTTCTCCACAAAACATAATCTCGACTGTGCAAAGGAATATTCAAGGGGAAAGAAGCCTGAGGACTGCGATGTACTGGTGCACAAGAAAATAAAAGTTAAAAGGAGGGGAAAAACTCTAAAGAATAAGGTAAAAAAGTGCCAAATTATCAATTGATGCTATATAAGAGACAGGAACCTTGACGAGGCAAGCATTTCTGTTTCCCTTGGCTTCGTCACTGGTACAAACAGACTAAAGGATGCAAATGTCTACTTATGTATGTCCAATCTATTTTGACACCCATATCCACTTTCCTATAACATGCAGATTAAATGGATCTATATCCATACATCCACCATAATGTACAAACATTGCTATAGATATATTTGTAATTGTATGTGACAATAATTTAACGACGTTTCTAGCTACTTAATTTTCTATCAATAAAAAGATATATCTATTTAGTACATGATGTTTACGCTTATCTACTCTCCCCACATTCGCTTTTAAAGATAAAATAAATTTTCATTCTCATCATCAGGCATATCTATTTCCAAAATTAAAATGGACCAATAGCATTTATCTCTATATCTAAATCCAACCCTATGCATCATCCCTTGCTGGCATGACAATAGAGTCCACACTGCAAACTCAAATTTGGGAAATGCAAGTTGTGATATAAAGAATGAAAGGACCTGGTGAGAACAAATCTGCATCTGGAACACTATTTGGTTATAAGCATGGAATTACCGGTCATCAGCTCACAAAAGGAACAGCAACTGACATAAGATATAACTCTAACTCATTCGAAAAACTGTCTCAAGGAGAAATCCCCAGTTTAAATGACTAAATCACATAAGATCAGCATTAAGAATGTACTATAAATTGAATGAGTAATGTACACATACAATCTTATTGTTTTCATTAAAGCATGAATGGCTACATATTTACATACAGCATTTAAGAAAATATTTGCTGGATTGCAGCCTCCGCATTGCCATTGTACTGTGAAAGAAGATGAATTGCATCTGCCCTCGGTAAAGCAAGGAATTCCTGCATAGCATGCAGATGGAATTTCAAAATGGAATAAAATTGCAACAATTAAACTGACTGCTCCTAGAGGAGGCCAAGACACCAGTCTGTACGCCATTCTGAAGATCCAACTTAAAATCGACTACTCCTAGAAGAGGCAAAGATACCACATCCGCCTGGCATTACCATTGATGATCCATAACTCCAGCCATTATCCTATGAACGCACATGCATGTGTGCACACGCACACAACAAAACGACCATACAAACACACACAAAAACATGCATTCAAATCCCCTACCCACAACTATAAACACCCACCAATAAATCCAAACCCATATAAAAGGAAATTGTGATTACTAGTTGCGCTTCCAAAAACCAGGCCTCATTTGGTTGCAGAAAAGGAGCTCTCTAACATATATTTATTTTTAATAGGAAAAACTGGAATTCTTTTTTAAGAAAACAAGTCAATATATGTAGTAGTGGGAGGAAAAAAGTATGAGACAGGAAGACGGAGTTATTCTAGGTTCCACTTCAAACATAAGGCAGCTAATCTCAGTATTCTCACATTTTCTAACAAGATACTCTTTTCTAGGTTCCACTTCAAACACAAAGTAGCAAATCTTAGTGTTATCTCATTTTCTCATGAGATAGCTATCTAGCAAACCATAAGCGAAAATATTCTTCACGTGGCAAACTGATCGCACCCCTAATTGAAATCATGGATGGAAAGTTAGCAACTTAGCACTACATACCATAACTTTGAGGATAGCGCTTTCATCACAAACATCTCCGGAAGAGAAAGGGGCAGTGCTGCTGATGTCTATCACTCTACCACCAGAGGAATCAGAGACCTGGGAAGATCTGTCGGTACAGTTATCTGTTTGTGCCCTGGATATGGCATCGCTTGTCACAGGAATATCGATTTCTTTCAGGAGATCTATCTTAAGCATCCCTTCAAATCGATCCTTGCACATCTGAAGTTTAAACCATTCATTATGAGTGTGAAGGGTAGCTCTAATTATCTTCATTAACTGGGGTTCATCAATGCCAAGTCTTCCACTGAAGGCAACCTACACCAACATCATGTTCAGAGGGAAAAAAATATAAAAAAAGCAAAAATTCAAAGAAAACGCCCTAATAACCTAGAGTAAGAGACACCAAATGAAAAATACACTCAAATTCCCTTAAAGGACGACAGATATGAATCAGTACACCATTTCCCAAAATCCTATCAAATTCGCAGTTGACAAAAGATTACATGGTTGTGAAAACTGAAGGAGACCTGCAAACAGCCTTCTCACAGAAACATGTGCATTGACCGTTGATTCACCATCTTATTTTTCATGCGAGGGATGGAAAATGATTGCGCCAAGGGATTTGTATCTTAAAAATTATCATGAATGGGAGGACTAGTGACCTCAGCAATTACTGAACAGGACATTTTTTCTTGAGAGAAAAGGGTGGACATCTAAAATGGTGTATACCAAACTATATATTACTAATCACAAGATTAAAATTGCAATGATCATAAATCACAAAGTGTTTTGTGTGTAAGCACGATTTCCACAAACAATTTCTCCTGACAAAATACCATATAACTACTCGCCAAACAATGCGTCCAAATAAAAGCCAAAGATTTGCCATTGTGCCTGCACATTTGGAAATCTGTCACATCAAGAGAGCTCCGGAAACCCTCCATACTAGTGGAATCCACCATTCCAGTGGCATGTTCTAAACACCTCTTTGAGCAACTCACATGAGAACAACAAACGCTTCCGGATAACAAAACATGATGGGCATAAGCCAGTCCCACGAAAGCATAGTCTCGCAACACTCTTGACCGTATGAGTAACCATATGAAGATTTTCACTCTTAAAGGATGCACTGAAGTCCCCATAATAATCTACAGGCGCTCACCATAATTTTGGGATCAAATATCATAGGAGTATAATTCCTTGTATTTAGTTCCTTGCATGCCTTAACAGATAAGTCACCATTACCAAACACCAAATGACCACAACCCTCAGTCGAACCTTCCACAACGCTCAGAAATCACATACCCAAGAAATCCTAGAGTCAACGCTTGGAAAAAACAAAATTAAAATTAGGAGCCCAAGCTCAGTTAGACCAAACCTTTGCCACCCTTATGTCTTGATTGGTAGCCACAGCAAAATGCCTCAGGAACACAGCACAAAAGAACCCTTCTCGGCTGAACCATCTTTTTCCAAAATAACAAGAATCCAACGACACTCCACAGCTAGCTTTTCAATCTTGTCAAAAGCAAGAAAACAAATATTTCCCATTTTACATTCAGAAAGCTCATCTAAAATTCCACCAAGATTTAACTCCCCCCTCCCCCCGGGAAAAGATTGCATCAAATGTATATTGCAACACTGAAATAGAACACATGTATGCCAAGCACCCATTAGAGGTCTCCCTCGGTTGGATATGCGATCCCACGTAGAGTTATTATGCAATAAGTGTTATTGCAAATATCATTACCTGATCTAAAACGAAGAATCACTAAATTGCATGATAGGCCCCTTAGTACAATTAGGGTCACGCAACATGTCCATCTTGATGATCATACATATGTTGATTCAAATGTTGAATCATTGAGGCTGGTGCTTGGAAGAATATCTAAAGAATTAGATTGAGGACTCATTAAGCACTGTCAAATGATTGTTAAGAGAGGATCTCCAGCCTGAGAAGGAGATCACAATCCTTTCTCTAAAGGTTGATATCTAACCGACCTCTAGATGCATGTCTTCTGCATATGAATAGATATTTAGAGGTGTTAGATAAGTTGTTAGGTCAAAGAGTTGACTTAACGAGAACGAGATAACCAAAACATATGTCGTATGTTGTCATGATATAGGCACGCATGCTCAGACTGGAGACATATGTATTACTATACATCTGAGTATGTACATTTGGCAGACCAATAGGTTGCTTTCCTTATCAAGGTCTATACACTGGCACACGGATGTGCATACAAGAACATATGAGTAATATGATCTCTCAAAGGGATCATACAAGTTCATCACTAAACCGGGAGACATGAGCTCACTCATGAGATATTGGGAATCAAATTCCGTACCCGATCGTCTCCCTTTGGAAGTTTGACTGAATTTATAGGTTTATTATATGCTTTTGGAAAGTATATGCTCAATACCTAGGTATGGTATATGCTTTTGGAACGTATATAATCGATACTGGCTCCCAATGATCAAATGAGATACTTAATGATAAAACCCCGAAGGAGACAATCTAAATTGATCTAAAACTTCGGGTTTATTCTAGGTCTTCCACTATGCAGGATGTACAAGTACTAGGAATACCTGAAGGTGATGTGATCAATAAACAATTGTATAACCATGATGCTTCTTTCCGAGTGAGTAATGAAACATGTCTGGATTTTATTGACTCCTCTCAATAAAGAAGTAATCTAATCTTGGTCCAAATGTTGGACAATAATCTAAATGTAGTTACAATAAGAATATTAGATTTACAGCTTTGATTAATCAAACATCTTTGGGAGGTCCTCGAGATCTGAATTTCAGATGTAATCTCATTATCCAAGTCACTATACGTGGAATGTACAGTCGCAATGTCCTTATCTCAAAGTATCTGCAAAAAAAGCGCATTATTTATGAAAGGGTTCAAGAATAATTTCATTATTGATATTGTATATGAGAATTGAGCAAAATGTATAATTAAATGTTATTTAATTATTATGAATAATGTGAATTTGATTCATATTATTTGGGCTCATGAGAATGAACATCCACGATGATTAAATGTGATTTAATTATCAAATGTATGTTTAATGTGGATAACATATCTATATTATTCATGGATATCATAAATGTGATTTATAATATATTAGAGAGAGATAATTGTAATTTATATTTATGAATTAATAGTTGATGTGAATGGGATTCACATTAAACAATTAATTGCAAATGCAATTTACATTTTATTTTGGATGTGTGAATATGATTCACAATTTATCAATAGCGTGATTGAAATTATCACAAAATAATTTGGAATTATATTGATGAATAATTTTTGCAATAATAATTGTTGCATATATGGAATATATTGTGAGACATGAGATCACATGAAATTGGAATGTGGAGTGCACTTTCCTAACATGGATGGACAACCACACTTGATTTGTTAAGTTGTGGTCGTTCACTCTATGTAAGGAAGGATGCTCTCTCTCCTTCCAATTTATTTCATCTTTATTGGTATGATTTAAATTGAAATATATTAATTAATTTCAATATATTTAATTTAAATTAAAAGCCAACAAATTTGTTGTTGGTAATCAAAATAAAATGAGATCATGGCCATTGATTGAAAGCACAAATCGATCTCAACCATTGAATTTGTAAGCACGTGGATTGTGATCCATGAACATCCAAAATAACATAAATACAAGGGTAGCTAGCCTTTTATTTACACAATGTGAAACACAACAAATCTCTCTCTCTCTCTCTCTAATTTCTCATAGCCATTCTATTTCTTTCTTAACAATATGCTCGTCCACTTGTTGACCTAAAGACCTTGTCCAACGCATCTGATGCAAACGGCAAATCGGCGTCGCGCGGGAAATAATTTGAACGGTGGAAAATATTTGGTAGAAGAAATTAGAGGGGTTGAGAAGAAGAACTCGTCGGGAATACGAGAGGTTAAGGGAGAAGAACGCGAAAATCGCGGGAGGAGAGAGGAGAGATAGAGAGAGATAATGAGATAACTCAAATTTTCTTAATACTTGACTGAATAAAACAATGGGTTACCCTCTTTTTATATAGGAGAGATGGGTTACAAAAATAGTAAACAAATCAAAATTGACAACTAACTTTATCCTAATTGGACTCTAACAACTTTCAATTGACCCCTAATTACTCTAATTAGACTCTAATCTAATTAATTGACCAAAATTGCAATTAAAATCTACGAAATAAACGTTGAGATCACAGGCGATCTCAATTATTTAATTAGCCCATTACGACCGCTAAAAACGTAAATAAAATTGACTAATAATTAAATAAATGTGGCCCTATAATTTGGGGCCACGCTGCATCAACTCTCCACCGCTTTAAAAATTCGGCTCCTGACGAATTGCGTGAACTGTAGGCTTGGAGGATGATTCGGCGCATTCCGTCGTCTTCTGGAAGAACTGATGTGGAGCGAACGGCGGAATCCATGTGCGGGCGGGAAAGGCGCGGCTGTCGCAGGTGAAGAACATATGCGGTGCGCACGGCGGCGTCGTCTTGATCGTTGTCTTCTTCCCATGATGCTCAAAAAATTGGTGTGGCATGGAGCATATGGTCCTTAGAGAAGCCATAAGAAGCAATGGCACAATGAGAGGAGAAGAGGAGATGTGGCTAAGGAATGAAGCCATGGGGTCCTTATATAGGAAAAACCCAAGCTCTAGTCCTATTTGGATAAGGAGGACCCTTGATTTCCCAATTACAACCCTCTTTTTTAAATATTTCTGCCGGCAGGGGTGTGGGCGCAACTTTCGTACCCCTTCATTATTCCTTACTTTCTTATCACATTGGACCTGTCTGCAAATAATTATTTTTGGAACTTTCATTTTGCAATTTTTCCACCTCAACTCCAAATCCCTGAAATTGGGGGATTCAATCCCTGTGACCGAAACAACCCCCGTAAGGGTTTCGTCCTTCTTCAGCAAAAGGCGGCGTCGGCGGTTTGCGGATCGGCGTGGATGGAGGGCGCGCGGCGCCCGTGGATGCGCGCGCGGATGTGGATGGTGCTCGGGGTGGTCGTGGCTCGGTTGTGCGTGGGTGTGTTGCGCGGCCGGGTGGGAACGTGGGGTTGGGGCGGGCGTTGGGAAGGGGCGCACAGTGGCGCGTTGGTGCGCAGGGCGATGGCGAGGGAAAGAGATGCGGAGTGCGGCGGTGAGGAAGAGGTGGCAGGGCGCGCAGCGCTGTGGGGAAAGGGCGATGGCGAGGGAGGGGTTGTGGGTTGCGGTGGTGGAGCGCGGGGGAGGTCTACGGAGGAGGAGGGGGCTCCTGGGGAGGTCTGCGGGAGGGAGAGGGTGGCAGGGACTTGTGGGGGCTGGAGCAGGTGGGGCTGGGGCCGGTGGGGGCTGAAGTCGGTGCGCGTGGGAAGAAGGGAGGCGAAGGCGGGGGGGCGGGGTGGCGCGGGTTGCCGGGCGGCGGGGCCTGGAAGTGATGGCGGGTGGGGATGGGATCTGAACCGCGGGGTTTGCGGGGGCGAGGAGTGGCGCCAGTGAGGCCGGGTGCGGAACCGGGGTCGCCGGGGTTGCGGGAGGGACTGCCGGTGGGCGGCGAGGGTCTGGGCAGCCTCGGGAACCGCTGGATGGGCTGGGGCTGCGATGGGAGCCGCCGTTGATGATGGATTCAGATCTGGAATCTCCTGGACAGCGGCCGATTCCTCCGTTACGGCGAGTTTTTCTTCGTCAAGATTGACGGCAGCGGCTTCGACGGGTGGAGGCCTCGATTGGGCGTCGCAGTAGGCCTCAAAGTTGGCCATTAGATCTCAAAACATGGACTGGACGTTGTTCTGCAAATCACGTACCATGTGCTCCGTCTCTTTGAAGGAGGCGTCGATGGTGGAGATGGTTCGGCGTGTTTGTTCGGATGAAAGATGATCCCGATGCAAGCGCCTGAACGGATCGTTAGATCGTGGGGATGACCTAAAGGCCATGCTCTGATACCAATTGATGCAAACGGCAAATCGGCGTCGCACGGCGTCGCGCGGGAAATAATTTGAACGGTGGAAAATATTTGGTAGAAGAAATTAGAGGGGTTGAGAAGAAGAACTCGTCGGGAATACGAGAGGTTGAGGGAGAAGAACGCGAAGATCGCGGGAGGAGAGAGGAGAGATAGAGAGAGATAATGAGATAACTCAAATTTTCTTAATACTTGACTGAATAAAACAATGGGTTACCCTCTCTTTATATAGGAGAGATGGGTTTACAAAAATAGTAAACAAATCAAAATTGACAACTAACTTTATCCTAATTGGACTCTTAACAACTTTCAATTGACCCCTAATTACTCTAATTAGACTCTAATCTAATTAATTGACCAAAATTGCAATTAAAATCTACGAAATAAACGTTGAGATCACAGGCGATCTCAATTATTTAATTAGCCCATTACGACCGCTAAAAACATAAATAAAATTGACTAATAATTAAATAAATGTGGCCCTATAATTTGGGGTCACGCTGCATCAGCATCGTTGTTATGTTGCCGGATCGACTGTCTGTGGATCTTCGTCTCCTTCGGTGCACCTAGCTCGTGAAGAAGATGTCGGATCTCGTGAGACGAGATTAGGAAATTCATTGCTTGGATCATCAATATGAATTGTGAGGAGCACACATTTCATCAATGCGCTCGCAAGCGTTTCCTCCGTCGGATTGAAATTGAGACAAGAGGTCTATTTCTTTAGGCTGCGTTTGGTACGCGGGTTAGGACGGGTAACTGGTAGATGGTAACCCGTTTTTGTGTTTTGGTGTTTGGATAGAGGGTTAAACTGGGGGTGGGTTAGAAGTGGTTTGTTGTGATATGATTGTATTGAAGTTTGAAAAAGTGAATAGTTATTATGATGTGATTGTATTGAAGTTTGGAAAAGTGAGTAGAAGTGGAGTAGTATATAATTTTTATATGATATGAAGGTATAATATATTATTTTTTGATGGAATTGATGATGGAGATTTGATTTATTTAATTTTTTAGAAAAGAAATAAAGTGGGGCCCACATTGAGAGAGAAGGGGTGGGTTAAGGGGTTAAACTCCCCTAACACCCCCTTAGAGACTCGATCGCAACCACGCTTCAAGAGGCAACCTTAATATCTATTTGTGGTTTAGATGAAACAATCCGAGAAGTATTCTTTCATCACGTGGTTTCATCGGTTTTAATTTTTTAAAATTCCGTTGTCCCAAGCGAGTAGTGCGATTACTCACTGCCGATTGCATATGATGTGATCCCCACGCTTCTGTGATACGCTTAAGGATTTTCACATTTCCTTCAAGTGGTATCAGAGTCGTAGGTCGGAGGTTTATGATATGATCCTCAAACCTAAGATGACTTGGGCGTATGCGAACATTCGTAGCATTTTGTTCACACATGCCTATTTTGTGCGATTCTTTCATCCTGCTTAAGTGCTTTAAAATGTGAGTTTATCACTTGGATTGTGTTCCTTACTAAATTAGCAAACCACAGTACTTGGGTTTGCGTGATTTGGAATATGTTTGCTCAAGTTATGATTGCCTTGTGGGCATGTATCCATTGTTACAGGAATGGTTTTTTAGAACGTAATCAAGAGATTGCCATAATTTTAAAATGCCTAGAAATGTGTGTCTATCACTTGGAATCTATTACAAATCAAATTATCAAGCCAAGGAAATTTAGTTTGCTTGATTTGGAGTTTATTTGCTCAAGATTAGTTAGTTTTAGTAAGCATGTGTCATTGTTAGAAACTTAACAAATTTGAACAAGAATCTTGTGATTGCCATTCAATTTCTTCATGAAAATTAATGGTTAATCTCCTAAAATAATTAGTTGTTAAATATTTGTGAATATTTTAACAATGATGATTATTTTTTGAATGACCATAACCAACATGATAAGATGATGCATCTTGATCGAATTGGTTACAATGAACTTTCTAACCAACAATGTTGCTTGAATATGATTGGGGATTTATTTAGCAAATCTCCTTATAATATTAATTAAAATAGTTTTGATAAATATTAGGGATTTTTACACCCATAACCCTGAGTAATATCGCAATAACAGTCATAACCATGCATAATCGCGAATTACATGAGAAACCATCAGTAACGCTTAACTCTTACATGACATAACCCCGTATCATGTTCCGTTTGGGATGCTCGTTATGTTTGATGATTTCCGTTAAAAATATACAAAACTGCCCCTAATATCCATTCTTATTTGCAAAACATGCCATCGACACTTCCTTCTCTCCCGCACTCGAACGCCCCTCTCCCCCTGCTGAGCACCACCTCCACCTCCCCTACAGGCCATGCGTCGAGCGCCCCGCCGCCGAGCTCATCTCCTTCAGACCCTTTGTCGACTTCTGAGCAAGCTCGCTCCCCTGTTCGAACCATTTGCATAAACAAATATATATATTGAATAACAGATGCAAAATATTAACACGGCCACCATTTGCTATCTAAAACCTAAACGAAATAAACCTCACGATCATAGAAATATTAGGACAAACTGGACATCTTATTAGGACTAGATTCCAACAAATAAACCTAGGTAGACCCTTCAATTCTTTAGATGGCGCAACTATTGCAGAGTTGTGCCGCCACCACTGGACGAAGGTGGAGACGAACCGCTGTGTGTGGGAGGATTTGCTGGAGCCGAACTACCTATGAAGGTGGCTGTGGGAGGAATTGCAGGAGCAGGACTGTCAATCAAGGATAGAGGAATGACTGGAGCCGAGACACCCATGTTGGTAGGAGGATTTGCTGGAGACGAACTGCCAATGAAGGAGGGAGGAGTGGCAGGAGCCAAAATGCCGCTAATAGTAAGAGCATTTGTCGAAGGACTACCATTGTTAGAGGGCGGAGTTGCGGGAGCCAAGACGCCGATGGGAATGGGAGAAATTGCCGGAGCCAGACCGCCAATGGAGGGCGGAGCCGTCGGGGTTGAACTGCTGCTCGGAGTGGGAGCAAGCACCGGAGCCGGATTGCCAATGTAGGAGGGCGGAGTCACCAGGGATGAGATGCCACTCGGAGTGGGAGCAATCGCCGGAGCCGGAACGCCAATGTAGGCGGGCGGTGTTGCCGGGGCTGAACTGCCGCTCGGAATGGGAGCAATCGCTGGAGCCGGACTGCCAATGTAGGAGGGCGGAGCCACCAGGGATGAACTGTTGCTCGGAGTGGGAGCAATCACCAGAGTCGGACTGTCAATGTAGGAGGGTGGAGCCGTCGTGCCTGAATTTATAGTCACGATGGATGCAGGGGTTGGCTCAAGAGACGGGATACTTATTTTTTTTATTTAGAATAAATTTCAGTCATTAGATCCTTAATTGGTTAGATTAACTCAATCATCTGGTTGAGTTAACGAAATAAAGTAATAGAAGGTTATAAGTGTAAGACAACACACTTATTCAAGGTCCTGAGCGTATTTCGCGATTATGCAGGAGTATGAATGTTATTGCAAAATTACTCAGGGTTATGGATATAAAAATCCCTAAATATTATATGCTATAACTTCGATTGAAAGACCGTCATCTCAAATACAGTATGATCAAATCACATTATCTTGACCTGAGATGGATATGGTGTCTAGTCAGGGATCGTTGGGGTAGGCAGGTTTCTCTGTGAGTGGTCTGTCTCGGATCCTGTACGTACTGGTCATGACAACTGGTAAGGAAAGGATACTGCTTGAAATGATCATGAGGTATTTTTCTGATTATTAAAATTTGAATAATACGTATTTTGAGATTATATCATCCTTCAAGTAACAATCAAAATTGTTTGTTGGTTGTTTGGATCGATAACTAATTTAATATGATTAAATTAATTATATCTAATTAAATAGTCTATTATGAATGGAGTTATGAATGGAGTTGTATTCTCTTAGAAGAATTAATTATATGAATATGATACACAATAATTAATTAGAAGTTGAACATGATATAGATGATCACATAATTGACATCCATGATCTTCCGTCAAGGCGAAGACTTCCGTCGTCAGGGATTGTATGTAAGAGACGCCTATCCGAAGTACAACACACGCAAGCAAGCGCATCAGGATCGGGCTCCATGCTTCTCGAAAGAGTAAGGTCGTATGCGTAGTGACCCCAATATCGGTTCCACATATTATTGGGGTGATATTAGATTGTGCATAGCAAGCGCTATTCTTGTTGATGGTTGGTTCAATTAACATCGCCTTAGGGATGGGGGGTTTGAGTGTTAAAGACTGAATTGGTAAATGCAAGTTGGACTTGCAAGGCGAAATGAGTTCCCGCTTCTTTTTATTCGAGTTGCGATTTCTCATATTATTGGAATGTAACAAAGATAAGAAAGGAGATCCCAGAACTTGCTTGAGATATAATGATAAATATATCTCTTACTCTGAAAGTGAATAAGGGTCAGAGTGGACAAGGCAAGACAACTCTGATATAAAATTCCTAAATTAAAGTAATATATATTTATATTTATTCAAATTTCTTATTTCAGATAACCTATATTAAATCCACTCAAAATTATACTTAATAATAACCAGTAAATCATGATGGGGTTCGTGATTAAGATATTGTACTTGCCATTGGACACATAATATATGTGGTTGCAATACGCAAATTTCTTGTAATAATGAGGAATGATAATTAAATAGACAAGAAGACAACAAACTAGGGTTTGTTTGTCTCTATAGTGTTGATTTTTCATCGAGTGTACTTTGGAAGTATTATATTGATGATCTTAATTATCAAAAATCCTTATAAAACCTAAAAAGATGTTTTGGCAGATATATGTGCTCTCAACATTGAATCATGAATGACATGGTTCACTGCATTACGCAGAATGATGGTTCTATAAGAGATGATGTATTCAAAATGTTTGAGTACACGTCTGAACCAAAAGTGTTGGAAAAAAGTGAATGATATGTTATTCCAAGGAACCCTAGGCTCTCTTATATAGAGAGAGACCCCATGGGTAAAATACATAGAAGTCCAGAAATAAAACATAAGTTAATAAACGATACATAACATAATAATATAAGTCTCTACACTCCCCCTCAAAGTGGAGCATAGATGTCTATCATGTTCAGCTTGGAAGAACATCTCTGGAAAGGTCCTCTGAGCAACGGCTTGGTGAATATATCAACAGTCTGATCTCCTGAGCTCACGTAAGATATAGATACCAAGCCTCTCTGGATCAAGTCTCTCGTGTACTGGCAGTCAACTTCTATATGCTTTGTTCTTTCATGGAATGCTGGATTGTTGGCAATACATGATGCTGCCTGATCGTCACACAGAAGCTGCATGGGTAAAGGTACGGCTATATGTAGATCGTTTAGTATAGATCGGACCCATATCATCTCCGTGCTTGCATGCGCCATGGCCCTATATTCATATTCGGCACTGGACCTTGCCACAACAGTTTGTTTCTTGCTTTCCCAAGAAACCAGAGAGCTACCAACAAACACGGCAAATCCTGAGGTCGACTTTCGATCCTTAAGGCACCCTGCATAATCTACGTCTGCACATGCTGAAATAGATAAATCTGTACCCTTTCTAAATAGCAGCCCTGAGCCTGGAGAAAACTTTAGATACCTCAGTATCATGTATATGGCATCCATATGAACTTGTCTTGGCTGCTCCATAAATTGACTCACCCGACTTACTGCAAAGGCAATATCGGGTCGAGTTATGGTAATATAAATGAGCTTACCCACCATCTCTCTATATCTCCTCTTGTCTACTTCTGCAGTGTCATCATCTTACAACTTCATGCTTGGATCCATATGAGTACTCGATGGTCTGCATCCAACCATGCCTGTTTCAACCAAAAAATCTGTAATGTACTTCCTTTGGGTCATCACCAGACCCTGTGCATTCCTGGCAAATTCCAACCCCATAAAGTATGTTAGGGTTCCAAGATCCTTCGTGACAAATTGACGGCCCAGGAATGCTTTTACCCTCTCTATTCCCTGAACATCATCTCCTGTAACCAGAATATCATCAACATAGACCATGATGACCACCATACCTGTAGCAGACTTCTGAATGAACAACGAGTAATCCGAATTTGATCTTTTGAACCTCTGTCGTTCAATCAGATGGGGAAGCTTCTGGAACCACGCCCTTAGACTCTGTTTAAGGCCATAAATTGCCTTGTGAAGTATACACACCATATGCTTCTCCCCCTAAGCAGTGAACCCTGGTGGCTGCTGCATGTAGACTTCCTCCTGCAAATCTCCATAGAAGAAGGCATTCTTGACATCAAGTTGAGATATAGTCCAGTCACGTACCACAACAACTGATAAAAGAATGCGAAGAGTAAAGTGACAAGCAACTGGAGAAAAGGTATCCATGTAGTCTACGTCATAGGTTTGCGTGAAACCTCTTACGACCAACCGTGCCTTGTATCGATCAAGACTGCCATCAGCATGGTATTTAATTGTGAATACCCACTTGCAGCTAACAATGGATGCGTCAAGGGGAGCATGAATTAAGCTCCATGTGCTACGAGACTGTAAGGCACGAATCTCGTCTTCCATAGCCAGTCGCCAGCAATCAATCTTCATAGCTTCTTCATAGGTTCGTGGTATGTCCACGGAAGACAAGGCCGCAACAAATCTCTGAAAGTCTCTTGTGAGACGATGAAAGGACACCTGGGAAGCAAAAGGATAAGACACACAAGTCCTTTTCTGCTTCCGGATAGCAATGGGAATATAGAGGTCATCGTCAATGTACTGGATGGTGTAGTCTCCTCCTGCAATGAAGAATCCTGCACATGTACCATATCTGACCCGTCAGTAGTAATGCCATCTGAACATATCTGAGGCGCGATGGTTGCTTGACGTGTATCCTGAGCAGGACGTGGCCGACGCGTATAGAATTTTGGTAAAGGTGGAATAGTAGGTTGTGGAGGTGGCGATGGTGGAGGTGGCGGTGGTGGTGGTGGTGTAGCAACTAGAGCTGGGTGGACACAGGTGAACTCGAACTAGGAGGAGGAACATAGACATCATCATTGGTAGTGGACGAGACCAGCCTGTCACCTGTAGGGGAAAAGTACGTAACAGACTCAAAAAATGTAACATCAGCATTGACAAAGTATTTCTTGTTTATGGGATCATAACAACGATAGCCCTTTTGAGTCCGAGAGTAACCTACAAAGACACACTTGACAGCTCTAGGAGAGAGTTTGTCAAGTCCAGGGGATATGAGATGAACAAATGCAATACTACCAAAGACACGAGGAGTAAGTGAGAATAATTCCTTATCAGGAAAAATGATAGAAAGAAGAATTTTCTCACCAAGGACGGATGATGGCATACGATTGACCAGGTAACAGGCTGCTAGGACAACATCTCCCCAGAAAGTGATAGGAGCACAACTCTGAATAAGAAGGGTTCGAGTGATGTCAAGAAGGTGACGATGCTTTCTTTCTGCCACGCCATTCTGCAGGGATGTGTAAGCACAAGTAGTTTGGTGAATAATACCCTTACACGAGAGAAACTGAGAGAGAGACCGGGTACAGAACTCAATGCATTATATGTATGAACATATTTGACAGTAGAAGAAAAAACATTCTGCACTTCATTAATCAAAATTTTAATTACATCCCATGCTTCAGATTTATTCTTTAAAAGAAAGACCCAAGATACACGAGAAAAGTCATACACCATAACTAGATAAAACATGTGTCCCTGATGATCAGGTACATGACTCGGACCCCAAATATCAATGTGGAATAACTCGAACGGGAGCTACTGCTCCGACTCTGACGACTAAGAAAGCTAGACCGATGATGCTTTCCTATCTGACACGCTTCACAGCGAAAAGATGAACTGGGAGATATCTGAGGCAAGATATGTCGCATTTTCTGAAGTAGGAGAAGGCCAAAGCGAAGATGCCAGATGTACGGAGATACTGGTCCGACGGAATGAGAAGAGACGCCAGCATAAGAGTTCCGGACCAGCCGATAGAGACCATTCTGCACAGAACCACAACCAATCACCCTGCCCGTTAGTATGTCCTGAAAAATAAGAGATGAGGGGTCAAATATAGCACGACAGTGCAAATCCTCCGTAATCTGACTAATAGATAACAAATTCATGGAGAACTCAGGAGCATGTAAAACATTCTGTAGATGCATAGAAGGTGATAAGGAAACCTCCCCCTGTCCAACAAGGGGGGAATGAGTACCATCTGCTATCAGCACTGAGCGGCCATGTGGAATGTCCCTGTAGGACTCAAGTCTCTCTCTATCGCGGCAGAGATGATGGGTGCCGCCAGAATCTATAATCCAATCAGATATATCATGACAAGATGTAAAGGCAGTAGCGCTACCTGAGGTACTAACAGCAGGTACACGACTCGGACCCCAAATATCAATGTGAAATAACTCGAACGGAGAGCTACTGCTCCGACTCTGACGACTAGGAAAGCTAGACCGATGATGCTTTCCTAACTGACACGCTTCACAGCGAAAATATGAACTGGGAGATATCTGAGGCAAGAGATGTCGCATTTTCTGGAGTGGGAGATGGTCAAAGCGAAGATGCCAGATGTACGGAGATACTGGTCCGACGGAATGAGAATAGACGCCAGCATAAGAGTTCCGGACCAGCCGATAGAGACCATTCTGCTCAGAACCACAACGAATCACCCATCCCGTTAGTATGTCCTGAAAAAATAAGATATGAGGGGTCAAATATGGCACGACAGTGCAAATCCTTCGTAATCTGACTAATAGATAACAAATTCATGGAGAACTCAAGAGCATGTAGAACATTCTGTAGACACATAGAAGGTGATAAGGAAACCTCCCCCAGTCCAACAAGGGGAGAATGAATACCATCTTCTATCAGCACTGAGCGGCCATGTGGAATGTCCCTGTAGGACTCAAGTCTCTCTATCGCAACATAGATGATGGGTGGCGCCATAATCTATAATCCAATCAGATATATCATGGCAAGATGTAAAGGCAATAGCGCTACCTGAGGTACTAACAGCAGCAGACGAACTGGCAGAAGCTGTAGCAACAACATCTCAAGGTCCACCTGGAGAATTAGTAGACAATTGTGGCATAATATCACGTAGGCGCGTCACAAGCTCCTCGAATCGATTATCTGCAGTGGGTGCTGACTGGGGTATTACATGTTCGGCTACACGCGCTGATGCTGGAAACCCATGCTTGGAGTAGCATGTATCCTCGGAGTGAGCTGTGCGATGGCAGAACGAACATGGCTGACGAAAGCGACCTCTCCGTCTACGAGGTCCATGTCCACGACCAGACGACTGACCATCTCTCCCACGCGATACTGCCATTGCCGATGGGGGTGGAGTAGGTGTGCTGGGAGAAACTGATATGCGACTGAGCCTCCGGTAAATGTCCTCCATTGGAGGAATGACTACATTGGCCAATATCTGAGAGCGGGCTACCTTGTACTCAGGATCGAGGGCTGCAAGAAGTACCCCCACCATGGTAGCATTCCGAAAGGTCTTCTGCTACTTTGGAGTCGCCGTAAGTGGTATGGTACTATATAGTTTCTTGAACATCCCTCTCAGGTATGTGTACAAGGAGTGAAGTGGCCGACCATTCTCCTTCATTGTGAATATATCATGCTGAAGCTGTAACATCTTGGTCTCGTTCCACACTTGGGAATACGTAGCGGCCAGAATATCCCACACTGCCTTGGTAGTGGGCTGATGGAGGACATCATTGGCAATTTCCATCGACAGTGTGCCTAACAGCCAAACTTCGGCATAAGAATCATCAGCCTCCCAAGAGGCATAGATCCCAGTCTTCTCTTCCGGCTCATCCTTGGTAAGTATACGCTTCTTACCGTTTGACTTCATGAGACTCATGAACTGCATCGTCCAAAGCTCGTAGTTTGTCCCGTCCATCTTGACTATTGGCGCAGGACCTTTGAAGGCGCCTATAGAGGGCATATCAACTTTATTCTCTGACATGTCGCCGTAGATGAAGAACTAGGGATTGTAGACCAATAACAGGTGTCTACAAAGACTTGATTGGATTTGAGTGCATATGTAGACGTTACGCACTCAAATCCATGGAGGTAGAACGGCCTACGAGAAGTGGAGGGGCCCTACGGCGGCAAGGGTGGGGAGGGGCCCGACGACGCCAAGTGGAGGGGCCCTACGGCGAGAGGAACGATGGGGAAGGGAGGTTTGGTCCCAACGGCAGCAGGAGAAACGACGAGATGGGAGAGGGGGCGGAAGGGAGATGGAGGAGGAGGGAGAGAGGCGGCGGTGGAAGCCTAGGGTTAGGGTTGAACTCTTGGCTCTGATGCCCTGTTGGAAAAAAGTGAATGGTCTGTTATTCCAAGGAACCTTAGGCTCTCTTATATAGAGAAAGACCTCATGGGTAAAATACATAGAATTCCATAAATAAAACATAAGTTAATAAACGGTACATAACATAATAGTATAAATCTCTACATAAGTTAATAAACGGTACATAAACGGTACATGTCTGAACCAAAAGTCTTTAAGAATTTAGATGAATGTAGATATGATGAGTATCATCATTCTACTATCTATACCATGGTCTTTCATGAAGCTTCATATGATTCATATTGTATGAATTAAATAAAGCAAATATAAATGTAGTAATGCTCTTATTTTGAAATCTTTTGAATTCAACATAAGAGATACTTTGTCTTAAGAAATGATTTCTTATAAATAAAGGGAGCGAAGTGGAAGCATTGGTCTGACCCAAGTATGAAGGAAAGTCCAAGAGTTGACTGTACTTCTATGGTTTCCACATATATGGCATCCAAAGAGTTGGATGAATGCCAATACTGCAATAAGCCGATGTATGGATAGTATGACTATCTAGACTCTAAGATCCTTAGGGAAGGACTTAGATAGTGCATCGAATTAATCTACATATAATCATTGAAACTGACTTGCTTATTGGATAAGATCAAAGTTTGATAATTATATTTCACTCTTCTGATAACACTTGCAATCGTTTAAAGCTCGCTTTCTCTCGAGCCTTCTTTAATATATAAGACATTTCAAGATCAGTTGATTATGCCCGGTGTGTGTGTTGATTAAGGTTTATACTTTGAGTGCCCCTATCTCTAAAGGGGCTTATGTGACTGGTCTCACTGACGGCCATAAAAGAAATTCTTTTTCATGAATAAGAAAATGTGGGATGATAATAACTTTCACCATCCTCATAGCCGGAAGCCTGATTGGTTGCATATGTTTTAGAAGATTAGAAAATTTGATCTTAAGGTCATCTACATGGATATTAATGCAATTATTGCAACAATCTCTATTGGATAGGTAGACTTCCTAATTTTAGTGGCAAAGCCCTTAGTCTTAGAGAATGTCTGTATGACCTAGATATTAGAATACATTCATTGTTTATTTCTAAATGTTAGAAATGAGCATGTATTCTAGAATAGACCTATCATAAAGAATCATGATGGACATATCTCAAATAGTAATCTAATATCTAGAGGACTCTACTAAATTAGAATATTAGTAAATGGTTAATTAACATTTCTAATACTGAAAATTTAAACCTTAAAGAATCAATAGGAGAATGAAGATCATTTGACAATGATCTAACATCTAACCTTGGACATATGTCTATTGATGAGATCAATAGGCTAGTAAGAGATGAAACTTTAAACTGTCTAAAATTTTAAATCTTACATACTCGTGAATATTGTATTCAAAGTAGAATTTCCAATGCACCCTTCTCTGGGAATGGTGTTAAAGGTCAAGGTATTCGAGGTCTCATACATATTGAGGTATGTTATCATTTATATCATAATAAACATTAATTATATGTGATATCTATTGATGATTATTTATGATAATGAGATTTTTCTCTTCACCTTAGAAACTCTTGAAATGTTCAAAGATTTCACAATTTTGGTTTCGAATCAAAGTTTGAAGGAAGATGAAATGAATTTGATCTAACCTAGGTAGTCAGTAACTATTAGATGAATTCATGGTATACCTTATGGAGAAAGAAATATCATTCATATCTCACCCTTCCTAACACAACTAAACTCAATAGAGTTGTAGGGAGATACAATTGGATCATGTGTGACATGATTTGATCAATGATGAATATTAGCATAATTACCTCTTAGTTTCCCGGCATATATTTAGTAGAGACTAAAACATATATCATCAATAAGATTCCATGCAAATATAAATCCAAAAATCCTCATAAGCTATGGTTTGGAACCTAGCCTTGTGTTGGATACTTGAGGATTTTGGGTTACTTGGTCCATAACCATGTCATGGATGCAAGTAAGCTGGAATCTAGCACCTGATAGTGCTACTTCATTAGGAATATAAAGGATGGTATTGGATACCTATTTTATGACCTTGAGATTCTTAAAAAATTCCATCTCTAAGGATATGATTCTTAGATTATGTCTCTCTTGAGAATCAAGATGAAAATGAAATAAACAAACTCATTGAATCTTGAGAAGAGAATGAGGTTCCTGAAATTGGAAACTAAAATGACAAATTAAAGATGAAACACCCATACCTCTTTAAATTAGTTTGATGGTGGTGAGACCACCTAAAGGGTATGAATTCCATGTGTTAGTTAAGTCTGACAATGATCTGACTTCATGCGATGAAGCTTCTAAGGATCATGACAAGGAAAGATGGATCTTAGCAATAAAGTATAAAGTAGACTTCATATACAAGTGTTGTATATGAACCCTCGAGGATCCACCTATAAGGGTAAGACCCGATAGATGTAAATGGATCTTAAAAAAAAGTGGGAACCGAATGAGAATGTAGAGACTTTGATAGCATGGCTCATATCCGCAAGATACACACGAAGAGAAGACATCGCTAACGATAAGACTTGCTTTTTAGTGACCATGTTTATACTCATCAATTTATTGCTAACTATAGCTACACAACTTAACTATGACATCTACAAAATGGAAGTCAAGATTGCATTCCTCCATGAATTCCTCATCGAGGATATTATTCATATGAAGTAGCCCCAAGGCTTCATTGTTGAGGAAGGCAAGGTGTGCAAGATATAGAACTCCATCTATAGACTCAAATAAGCTTCTAGTTGTTGGAACTGTTAGCCATGTCAGTCAGAGGCGAACCATTCATACAATATATGTTATTGCAATATTTGATTTATCAATAAAAGTTATTGATTTTTTCACACCCTATCTGAGATTAAATGAATGAATGCATTATAAGATCCCTATGTACAATTACGGTTATGTATCATGGCCATTTTAATAATCATACAGTTGTTGATTCAATAATTGAATCATAGAAGCTTGTGATTGGATGAATATCTAAGGAGTCAGATTAAAGACTCGTTAAATAATTGTTAAGAGATGATCTCCAGCCTGAGTAGGAGATGGCAATCCTTTCTCATTAGGTTGATATCTCATTGATCTCTTGATGTATGTCCTCTACATGGAAATAGAGATTTGGAGGTATGAGATAGTTAGGTCAAAGTGTTGACTTAACGAGATCGAGATAACCAAAAGTCTTGTGTCGTATACTGTCACGATACAGGCACACAACCTTTGACAAGAGACAAATGTGTAATAATATGTCTAAGTACATTTGGTAGACCAATATGCTGATGACCTAACCAAGGTCTATACACCAATGAGCTGGTGTCCATGTGAGGGCATATGAGTAATAAAATCTCTCAAATGGATCATACATGTTTATTTGTGAACTAGAAGACATGAGCTCACTCATGAGGTGTTGTCATGTTGGGACTAATCAAATTCCATGCATGATCGTCATGCTTTGGAAGCATGACAAGAATTTCAAGGCATGATATATGCTTTTGGAAAGCATATGATCAATACCAAGTCCAATGACCAAGAATGAGAAACTTGATGATGAAACCCTGAAGATGACAGTGTAAAATTGATCTATGTCTTTATCATAAGTCTTCCAGTATGTAGGATGTACATGTATTAAGAATACTTGACGATGAGGTGATCATAAATGATTGTATAACCATGACGCTTCCATTCCAACGGAGTGATGAAACAGGTCTGGATTTTAGTGACTCCTTTAGTAGAGAAGTAATCTGATCTTGGGCCAAGTATTAGACATTGATTTGAATGAGATTTAGATGCAATAAGAAGATTAGATTTACAATCTTGATTTAATCAAGCATCTATGAGAGGTCTATGAGATCTAGATTTGAGATGCGATGTTAATATCCAAGTCACTATACATGGAACGTACAATCGCCATGTCCTTTCCAAGTATCTACGGAGAAAGCGCATTATTCTTGAAAGAGTTTAAGAATAATTCCATTGTTGAATTACATTTAAGCATTGAGAAATGGATAACTAAATGTGATTTAATTATCATGAATAATGTGAATTCGATTCATATTATTTGAATGCATGAGAACGATAATCCAATATAATTAAATGTGAGTTAATTATTATGGATATAAAAATATGGATATCACTATCCAATTATTCATATACATTATAAATGTGATTTATAATATATTAGAGAGAGACTATTGTGATTTATATTTGTTGATTAATTATTGATGTGAATTGGATTTAAATTATATGATTAATTGAAAATATAATTTACATTTTATTTTAGGGTGTGAATGTGATTCACATTTTTCCAATGACATGATTGAAATATTCACAAGATAATTGTGAATTATTTTTACGAAATAATTTACAACATGTGTTGTAAATCTTGGAGATATCATGAGATAATGAGATCTCATGAGATAATGAGGAGATTGGCTCGTCCCACCATAAGAGGGTGGACGGCCACCAACTTCCATTAAGAAAGGGTAGTCGTCCCCCCCTTTTAGGGATGAGATCAATCTTCTCTCTCTTTATCTCCAAAGATTAATTGATTTCATTTGAAATTAATTTATATTGATTTATCAATATATTAATCTAAATTAAACTAATTATTGTTGTGTTTTTGCAACGACATCATGACCATTGAAAGAAACACAAATCAATCTCTTCCATCGATTTTGTGTTGTCCATGGATTGAGACTCATGAACTCCCAAAATCCTATATAAGAAGAGGCACTCATTGCTCTTCAAGTTACAACAACGACAACACAACTCTCTCTCTTTCTCATTCTCACACCAAGCCCTCTCTCTCTCCTTGAGTGGTCGTCCCCTCCTTACCTAAAGAGAAGGTTGTCATCGTCGGTGCATCGTCGTTGTGCTACCTCTTCGACAACTCTTGGGTCTCCATCTTCTTGAGTGTGTCTCGCTCGTGAAGAAGACGTTCGATCTCGTACGACGAGATTAGGAGATCCATTGCCTGGATCAAAGACTTAGATTGCGAGAAGCATGCGACTCATCTCTGTGCTCGCAAGCGTCTCCTCCGACGGATCGGACTTGAGACAAGATGTCTCTTCTCTTGGAGGTTCGATTACAACCACGCTACAAGAGGTATTCCTTTATCTACTATGTGGTTAGATGAAATGATCAAAGAAATGTTCTTTGATCACGTGGTTTTATCGTTTAGAAGATTTTTAAATTCCACCGCACCGAGCAACTAGTGCGACTAGTCGCTCTCGATCGTATATGATATGATCCTTACACTTTCGTGATGCGCTTAAAGATTTTTTTCATATCCTTCAAGTAGTATCAGAGCTTTAGGTCAGAGGTTTTGGATACGATTTATAAACTTAGGAAGACTTAGGCTCATTAGGGTTTGTGAAAATTTTATCGCATTTGGTTCACGCAGTCCTTTTTGTGAATATTTTCGGCCTTATTTAAATTATTTAAACACGAAATTATCACTTGGATTATAAAACTGTGGGATTTGAGTTTGTGTGATTTGGAATTCGATTGCTCAAGTTATGATCATTTAAATGAACATGTATCCATTGTTTCCGGGATTGTGAATCTTGACGTAATTAAGGAGTAAATAACTGTTTTGAAATGTTTAGAAATGCTTGCAAATCACGTGGGTTTCGTTGTAATCAAATTAGGAAACTTTGGAAACTTATTTTGCACGATTTGGATTTAAATTGATTGAGATATGCTAATTTTAGTAAGGATCACCGCTGGAAATTACATTCCTAATCAAAGAATCTTGTAATTGTCATTTAATCAACTAGTGAAATTAATGGTTATTTTTCTGGAATAATTATTGATGAATATTTTTGAAAATACTTATTTCCTTAAATGACATTGCCGTAACTAATAATTGATTAGATACGAACTAGATCACAAATTGGTTACATGATCCTTTTTCCAACAAATAAACTTCCTTAATAGTATTGGGTAAGACTGATTATTAATTTAAGTATAAAGTGATCAATTGGCATTATCCTACCCTGAGGCGGAAATGGTATCTAGTCGGGAAGTGTTGGGGTAGCACATTGCTCCATGAGTGGTCTGTCACACACCCGTCGGTACTGGCCATGATAGCAGGTAGGGAAGGGATAATGTTTGCGAGATCATGATGTATTTTTCTAATTATTAAAATACGAATAATATGTATTTTTGAGATAATTTCATCCTTTCAAGTAATAATCAAATTTGTTGGTTGATTGAATTAGATTGATAATTGATTTAATGTGATCTAATGAATTATGTCCAATTAGAACACTCTATAATGAATTATATGAACGTGATTCATGATAATTAATTATATGAATGTGATTCAAGATAATTAATTAGAATTTGAATATGAGGTGGAGGATCACATAAGTGACATCCATTGTCCCCCGTCAAGGCGAAGGGTTCAATCACCAGGGATTGTGTGCATGAGACGCACGTCCGAAGTGACAGCTTCTGCATACAAGCGCATCTGGATCAGACTCTTTGCTTGTCAAAAGAGTAAGGTCGTATACGTAATGACATGAATATCGAGTCCTCATATTATTGGGGTCATATTAGATTGTGTATAGCGAGTTCAAATCCTATTGATGGTTGGTTCAATTAACATTATGTCAACCTTACCTTAGGGGCTTGTTTGGTTGCAGGGTTGGGCAGGGTTGGCCCAACCCTGGTTACTATTCACAAGGGTACTTCCTCCTCACAGATTACTATTCACCCAGCCCAATCCAGCCCAACCAACCCTGCCCAACCCTGCAACCAAACAGGCCCTAGGGGTAGCGGGCTTGGGCCGAATTGGGAAATGCAAGTTGGACTTGCAAGGTAGAATGCGTTTTCTCTTATTTTTATCTGAGTTGCAAGTTCTCATATTATTGGAATGTAACAAAGGTAAAGAGGAGATTACTGATCGTGCTAAAGATAGCGGTAAGTCTCTCTTACTTTGAAAGTGTTTAAGGAAATGAACTTTCAAATTTGAAAAAGAAAGACTAATTTGATTAAAAATTCTTTAATCAAATCAATAAATTTAAATATATAATTATTTATATGTTCTAAATAAGTGCATTCTAAATTTCAGGAAATGAAGTCCATGAACCCACTTAACATGCTTCTGGAGGTCAATCAGTTGACCGGATCAAATTATTCGGATTGGATCGGAAATTCAGATCTTGTCCTATCTGTTGAGTGCATATGTTATGTGCTATCAAAAGACAAGTACATAGCCTGAAACTCTGGAAGAAATTACTTTTAATGAAAAATATGATGAAGATCAAAATTTGACAAGATGTTATATTCTTGGTTCATTGTCCAATGTGCTTCAGAAGCAGCACGTGGAGCTCAATACTTGCCAAAAAATCATGCTGAATCTAAAAGAAATGTTGAATGATGTAAATCACACACAATATTATTATATAATGAAAGAACTTATTCGCTGCAAGATGCATGAGGGGAACTCTGTCAGAGAACATATACTCAAAATGTTTGGATACCTCTCTGAACTGGAAACCCTGGGAGCTTTTATGGATTCAGATATGCAAGTTGATTTCATTCTGTTGTCGTTCCCCAAGTCTTTTAACTTTGTGGTCACGTTGTACATGAGCAAAGTTGATTATACTAACGCTGAGCTATTGGATGCATTAAAGTCTGCTGAAGACGTTATGAAGAACTCCTCTAGCAGTGCAAGGTTTGCACAAGTCAAAAGAAAGCGCGATCGGAAGTAAGGTTCTCGAAAGGGCCTGTCCCAAAAGAGAAAGAAGAAAAGTCAAGGCGTTGGCTCATCTTCCAATGCATCCACCTTGATATCATCGAAGAAAACTGATGTTTGTCATCACTGCAAGAAGCCGAGGCACCGGAGGCGTAATTGCCCATATTACCTGAAGTTTGTTGATAAAGATAAAGCCCCAACAGGTATGAAATCTACTTTCATCATTGAAACTAATTTTTTTGTTCGACGAGACGGAAATTGGGTAATAGATTCTGGTACTTCTGTTCATGTATGCAATTTGTTACATCTATTTCAAGAAACTAAGAGTCTTGATGAAGGGGAGATAGTCATTCAGATGGGACATGATTTAAGTGTTGCAACAGTCGCCATCGGGACCTGCCGACTATCGTTATCTAAATGGAAGAGTTCTAATACTCAAAGAGTGTCTTTATATACCATAAGTCAGAAGGAATTTAATATATGTATCTAAGCTTGTTAAAGGTAGAAATTCATTCCTTTTTTATAATAAACTAGTCATAAATCATTATGATACGGATATTGCAGATGGTGTTTTGACTTCTCGTGGACTCCATGAATTATGCATTGATGAATGTCATGAATGTTACTACCACTAATAAAAATCCTAAAAGATCCAGGAAGGATGGAAAACATTCAAATATGATTTGGCATCAAAGCCTTGGTCATTTATCTGTTGATAGGATCAATAGATTGATAAAGGATGGACCCTTAGATTTTCTACAGGTTCAATCTTTGCCTACCTGCGAACATTGTATTCGAGGTAAAATGATTAGGATGCATTTTCGTAACAAGAATACATGATGCAGAGGTATTCTTTAACTTAATACATACCGATGTATGGGATCCCTTCAATACCGCGACTTGAAATAGATATCGATATTATTTGACGTTTATGGATGACCATTCACGATATGGGTTTATCTTCCTATTAAGTCATAAATCTGAAATCTTTGAAAAGTTCAAAGAGTTCAAGGCTTTGGTTGAGAACTTAAACGATAGGAAGATTAAACGGATTCAATCTGACTAAGGTAGCGAGTACATCTCAGATGAATTCAAGGAATACCTTAAAGAGAATAGAATTGTCTCCAATCTCACTACTCCTGAAACCCCCCAACTTAATGGTGTTGCTGAAAGACGTAACAAGACCATCATGGATATAGTCCCTTCAGTGATGAATAAAGCATCTTTACCCCTTAGTTTCTGTGGATATACAGTAGAGACTACAATATATATCCTGAACAAGATTCCTAACATATATGTACCTAAGATTCCTCATGATCTATGGTATGGAATCAAACCCAGTGCTAAACACTAGAGAATTGGGGTTGCGTGGTCTATGTGAAGAACATGAATGCAGTAAGTTAGAATCTCGCACTCAAGAGTGCTACTTCATTGGGTATGTTAAGGATGGTATTGTATACCGGCTTTATGACCCTGAGACCCAGAAGGCTTTCGTTTTTAGAAATGTGAGATTTCTGGAGGATGACTTCCTTAAAGATCAACAAAAAATTGAAGTAGAGGAACTCATTGAGTCAATTGAGGATTCTGAGCTTCCTGAACCAGAAGCTGAAGAAATAAATAAAGATGAAACACGTATACCTCTTCGAAGGAGTTCGAGGATGGTTGCACCACCTGAAAGGTATGGATTCCATGTGTCAGGTGAAACTGACAATGATCCTATTGATGAAGCACTCGTAGATCATGACATGGATAGATGGATGCTAGCAGTGAAGTCAGAGATTGATTCCATGCATAAAAATGGTGTATGAACTCTAATGGATCCATCTGAAGGGGTAAACTCGTTGGGTGTAAATGGATCTTCAGGAGAAAGAGGACACATGGTGGAAAAGCAGAGACTTTCAAGGCACGGCTCGTAGCCAAAGGCTACATACAGAGAGAAGGTATCGACTACGATGAGACATTCTCTTCTTTAGCTATGCTTAAGTCCATCAGGACACTGCTAGCTATAGATGCATCTCTTGGCTACGATATCTGGCAGATGGACATCATGATAGCTTTCCTCAATGAATACCTCGAGGAGGATATCTATATGGAGCAACCCCAATACTTCATAACCGAGGAAGGTAAAGTATGCAAGTTGAAGAAATCCATCTATGGGCTCAAACATGCTTCTCGTAGCTGGAACATCATATTATTAAATGAAACCATAACGGGTTATGATTTTGTGCAAAATCCTGATGAACCTTGTGTGTATAAGAAGCTTAGTGGGAGTGTCACTGTGTTCATCGTGTTTTATGTAGATGGCATCCTTATCATTGTAAATGATACAGAGATTATGACCATTGTTAACATTTGGATATCACATACCTTTGAGATGAAAGATATTAGAGAAGACTCTTACATCTTGGGTCTAAAGCTGCTCAGAAACTGAGAAAAGAGGATATTGGGATTATCACAACATGATTACATCAAGACAATTCTTCAAAGTTTCCGTATAGATAGTTCAAAGAAAGGATTCATTCCTTTAAGACATAATATCCACCTATCTAAAGGGATGGCTCCTCAAAATGCTGAAGAAAAGATAGCCATGGTTGGATGCCCCAATGCATCAATTGTAGGAAGCTTAATGTACACCATGATGTGTACTAGGCTAGGCATCTGCCATGTACTGGGAGTGGTAAGTCGTTACCAATCCTGCTATGGAGAACAACAATGGAATGCAGTAAAGTATCTAAGACGGGCACAAGATTACATCTTGCTCTATGGAGATTGTGATCTCTAAGTCTTGGGATACACAGATTCAGACTTCCAGTCGGATATTGATGATCGAAAGTCGACATAAGGATTTGTGTTCCTATTGAATGATGGTGTTGTGAGATGGAGATGCAAGAAGCAGGGCATTACAACAAATTCAACAACAAAAGCTGAATACATAGCCCTAGGATGCTGCAAAGGAGGTGGTGTGGTTGCGCAAATTCATCTTGGAACTTGGCGTAGTTTCGTTTAATACTCCCATCCCGCTACTCTGCGATAACACGGGAGCCATTGCCCAGGCGAAGGAACCCAAATAGCATCAAAAAAGCAAGCACGTGGAAAGGAAATACCACATCATTCGAGAGATTCAAAAGCATGGTGACATCATCACCAAGGTGGCCTCTACTGATAATGTTTTTTATCCTCTTACCAAACCTTTGACACATAAGGTTTTCAACCAGCGTGTAATAAGTATGGGTTTAAGGATCACACCTGAATGGTTCTGAGAGCTAGTGGGAGATTGTTATTCATGTGAGCCCAAGGCGAACTATTCATATATTACATGTTATAGTGATATTTGAGTTATCAATAAAAGTTATTGATTTTTTCACTCCCAAACTGACATTAAATGAATGAATGTACTATAAGGTCCCTCTTTACAATTACGGTTATGTACCATAGTCATCTTAATAATCATACAGAGTTCATTCAATAATTGAATCATAAAGGTTGTTGCTTGGATGAATATCAAAGTTAGATTGAGGACTCATTAAGCACCGCCAAATGATTATCAAGAGATGATCTCCAACATGAGTAGGAGATGGCAATCCGTTCTCAATGATTTCTGATGACCTCTTGATGTAGGTCCTCTGCATGGGAATAAAGATTCGGAGGAGTCAGATTAGTTAGGTCAAAGAGTTGACTTAATGAGATCGAGATAACCCAAAAGTCTTATGTCGTATACTGTCACGATACAGGCTCACATCCTCTGATGGGAGACATATTTGTTACTATATGTCTAAGTATGTACATTTGGCAAGCCAATAAGTTGATAACCTAATCAAGATTTATATACAGACGAGCTGGATATGAGAGCATATGAGTAACACAACCTCTCAAAGGGATCATACAAGTTCACTTGCGATTTGTGAACTCGGAAGACATGATCTCACTCATGAGGTGTTGGGACCGATCAAATTCTAGCATGGTCATCATGCTTTGGAAGCATGACAAGAATTTGAAGGTATGATATATGCTTTTGAAAAAACAATTATCGATACCAATTCTCAATGACCAAGAATAAAAAACTTGATGATGAAACCCTAAAGATGACAGTGTAAAATTGATCTATATCTTCGAGTTTATCATAGATCTTCCAGTATGCAGGATATAGATGTATTAGGAATACATGAGGGTGATGTATCATAAACGAATGTATAACCATGACGCTTCCATTTCAAGATAGTGATGAAACATGTTTGGATTTTAGTGACTCATATCAGTAGAGAAGTAATCTGATATTTGTCCAAGTGTTGTACATGATCTGAATGAGATTCAGATGCAATAACAAGATTAGATTTACGGCCTTGATTTAATTAAGCATCTATGATAGGTCCATGAGATATGAATTCGAGATGTGATCCCAATATCCAAGTCACTATACATGTAACATACAATCACCACATCCTTATCTCCAAGTATCTGCTACGAAAGCGTATTATTCTTGAAAGAGTTCAAGAATAATTCCATTGTTGAATTATATCTAAGCATTGAGAAATAGATAATAAATGTGATTTAATTATCATGAATAATTTGAATTTGATTCATATGAAAGTATGAGATTGATAATCCAATATAATGAAATGTGATTTAATTATTATGGATAAGAATAATAAAGATAGAATTATTCAATTATTCATAAATCTTATAAATGTGATTTATAATATATTAGAGAGAGACTATTGTGATTCATATTTGTTGATTAATTCTTGATGTGAATTCGATTCACATTAGATGATTAATTGAAAATATAATTTACATTTTGTTTTGGGGTGTGAATGTGATTACATTTTTCTAATGACATGATTGCAATATTCGCAAGATAATTGTGAATTATTTTTGTGAAATAATTAACAACATGTGTTGTTGCAAATCTTAGAGATATCATGAGATGATGAGATCTCATGAGGTAATGAGGAGTTGACCCGTCCCACCATAAGAGGGTGGACGGCCACCAACTTCCACTAGGAAATGAACGGCTCTCCCCTTTTAGGAATGAGATCAATCTTCTCTTTCTTTATATACACAGATTAATTGATTTGAAACTAATTTATATTGATTTAACAATATATTAATTTAAATTAAATAAATTATTGTTGTGTTTTTGCAACATCATGACCATTGAAAGAAACATAAATCAAGCTCATCCATTGGTTTTGTGTTGTCCATGGATTGAGATCCATGGACTCCCAAAACCCTATATAAGAAGAGGCACCCATTGCTCTTCAAGTTACAACAACGACAACAACACAACTCTCTCTCTCTCATTCTCACGCCAAGCCCTCTCTCTCATTCTCACGTCAAGCCCCCCCTCTCTCCTTGAGAGACCATCCACTCCTTCCCTAGAGAAAAGGTCGACGTCATCGTCGCATCATCGTTGTGTTGCCGCTTCGACAACTCTTGGATCTCCACCTTCTTTGGTGCGTCTCACTCATGACGAAGATGTTCCATCTCATGCGACGAGATTAGGAGATCCATTACTTCGATCAACGACTTGGATTGCGAGAAGCATGCGACTCATCTCCATACTCGTAAGCATCTACTCCGACGGATCGAACTTGAAACAGGAGGTCTCTTCTCTCAGAGGCTCGATTACAGCTACGCTTCAAGAGGTATTCCTTTATTTACTATGTGGTTAAATGAAACGATCCAAGAAGTGTTCTTGGATCATGTAGCTTCATCGTTTAGAAAATTTTTAAATTTCGATTCACCGAGCAACTAGTGCGACTAGTCGCTCTCAATCGTATATGATACGATCCTCACGTTTCTGGATGCGCTTCAGGATTTTTCCCATATCCTTCAGGAACATCATATTTGATGAAATTATAAAGATTGTGATTTCATATAGAATCTTGACGAACCATGTAAAGCTTAGTAGGAGTGCCATTGTGTTCATCGTTTTAAATGCAGATAATATCCTAATCATTTGGAATTATATACGGATGATAATAAGTGTTTTATAATCAGGTTATTCCATACCTTGAGATATGATCTCAATGATATTATAAAGGTTTTGATTTCAGATAGAATCTTGATGAACCATGTGAAGCTTAGAGGGAATGTCATTGTGCTCATCGTGTTAAATGTAGATAATATCCTAATCATTTGGAATGATACAAGGATGATAATAAGAGTTTTATAATCTGGCTATTCCATACCTTAAGATATAATCTCCATGATACCTCTTATATCTTAGTTCTGAACATGGAATGAAATTTCACGAAATTTCGCGAAATTTCGGTTTCGAGAGGTCATGGTATCGAAACTCCTATATATATATATATCGATTTCCCGGATTTCGACCGAAATTTCGGTAATATTTCGACATTTCGATCCATTTCGACCCTTTTCGATTGAAATTCATGGATCTCAGTACAAAATTTCCTGGATTTCGACCGAAATTTCGGTGATATTTCGACATATCGACCCATTTCGGTTGAAATTCATGGATACATAGTATGTTGAGACAAGAGGGTACATACATCGATTATTCAACTTGGGGAGCTTCTTCCCCTTTGGGTTTAAGCAATGGAGATGAAAAACTCTATAGCTTCTATATATTTGATATAGCTTGTTCTTTTCATTTATTTGTCATTTATTTTCGTAAATAGATGCATCTTTATTGTAAGTATGTAATTAATTCTGTAATTCATTCGAACTTTGTCTGTGACGGTTATTTGTATAAACAAAACATTGTTTAATTAATCATTATCTACATTTTTAAATAAAAAATTCTTTTCTATTTTTATGAAGAAAAGATGTCTTCTAAGTGTTGTTATCTTAGTTATTTTGATTTCCATTTCCAGTATCTATCAGACCGCTCAACAATATGTCTGATATGACCGATATGGTGTGATATAAGGCGCAAGGATGAGAGATGTGTGTGATATAAGTGTGCATTTGTAAGATGTTGTTTTAATATCTGGGATTGGATGATATTAATTTCCAATACATATCAGTCAAGAATCAACATTAACATCGATTTGACCGATATGACCGATATGTGTGATCTAAGGGGCATATATAAGCAATATGTGTGATATAAGTGCGTATTTGTAAGCTATTTATTGTTGTAATAACTCATAAGATCTTAATTTCCAAAAAAAATCATCGAAAAATGGCTTTTTTGAGCCATTTTCAACATTTCCACCGAAACGGTCGAAATTTCCCGAAATTTCACCGAAATTTCGGTTTTGGAGGGGACTGAAACGAAATCGAAATCGAGATTTCGAACCTTGGTTCTGAAGATGTTCAGAAGTAAAGAAAAGAGAGCATTAAGACCATCACATTAGTGGTACATCATGGACATGTTATATTTGGGAAAACCCAAGTAAGTTCCCTTCCCTTAAGATGTGATACTAACCTATCTGAAGGGATAGTACCTCAAAGAGTTGAGGATGTGAATGCTTAAATTACTTGCCCTTGTGCATTAGTTATGAGATGCTTGGTGTATGCTAGATGTGTAGAAAAGTCAGATGTCTGCCATGCACTGGGAGTAGTAAATTGTTACTAATCCTACTATGGAGATAAAAACACCTAATTGTAGCAATAACAATATCTTCAAAGAGGACGACTTTTGAGATATTAATCTCTAAGTCTTATCTTCAAGAACATAAGACTCTCTAGATAATGGTCTATAAAGGTCTTAACTGCAAATGCCTTATAAGACATAAGACTGGATCCGAGTCTTAGGAGATAGAGATCTCCGAGAATAAGGGTATTCTGATAAAGAATAATAAAAATCGCACACCGGTTATAATGATTGTTGAATTGTAGCGTTAACATCACTATAACTGCTTCAAGATTGAGTATTGGTTGCATAAGATTCAACATTCGTATTGGATACGAGCACTGTTACTAGGAGATATGCAAGTACCGTAAAAGGACTTAACATAATCTCTCAGGAACAGAGTGACAGATTAGCTTACCTAGCTATATTAAATAGCTTATGATTGTCACATGAGTGTGGGTTTAAATATTAGTCCATTAATGGCTCTTTGAGCTAGTGGAAGATTGTAGGACATACGAGCCCACGACGAATCATTATGCAATAAATGTCATTGGAAATATCATTCCTTGATCTGAAATGAAGAATCACTAAATTGCATAATAGGACCCTTAGTACAATTAGGGTTATGTACCATGGCCATCTTGATGATCATACAACTGTTGATTCAAATGTTGAATCATAGAGGTTGGTGCTTGGATGAATACCTAAAGAGAGATTGATGACTCATCGAGCATCGTCAAATGATTGTTAAGAGAGGATCTACAACCTGAGAAGGGGCAATCCTTTCTCTAAAGGCTGATATCTAACCAACCTCTTTATGTAGGTCCTCTACATGGGAATAGATATTCAGAGGTGTTATATAAGTAAGGTCAAAGAGTTGACTTAAAGAGATCAAGATAACCAAGCCTATGTCGTATGCTGTCACGATATAGGCATGCATCCTCTGACCGGAGACAGATGTGTTACTATATGTCATATGTACATTTGACAAATCAATGGGTTGATGGCCTAATGAAGATTTATACACTAGCATGTTGGTGTGCATACAAGGGCATATAAGAAATACAATCTCTCAAAGGGATCATACATTTTCATTACTGAATCGGAAGATATCACTGAATCGGTTGACTTAATTTGTAGGTTTAATATATGCTTTTGGAAAGTATATGTTCAATACCTACGTGTGATATATGCTTTTGGAAAGTAAGGTCAAAGAGTTAACTTAACGAGATCGAGATAACCAAGACCTATGTCGTATGTTGTCACTATATAGGCACGCATCCTCTGACCGGAGACAGATGTGTTACTATATGTCGTATGTACATTTGGCAAACCAATGGGTTGATGGCATAATCAAGGTCTATACACTAGCACGTTGGTGTGCATACAAGGGCATATGAGTAATACAATCTCTTAAAGGTATCATACAATTTCATCACTGAATCGGAAGACATCACTGAATCGGTTGACTGAATTTGTAAGTTTGATATATATGCTCAATACCTAGGTCTGATATATGCTTTTGGAAAGTATATGATCAATATCGACCCCCAATGATTAATGATATACTTAATGATAAAACCCTGAAGGAGACAGTTTAAATTGATCTAAAACTTCAAGTTTATTATAGATCTTCCAATATACATGATGTACATGTATTAGGAATACATGAGGGTGATGTGATCAATAAACGATTGTATAACTATCACGCTTCCATTTCGAGGGAGTGACGAAATAGATTTGGATTTTAGTGACTCATACCAGAGAAGTAATCTAATCTTACCAAATGTTGGACAGTGATCTGAATGTGATTCAGATACAATAAGATTAGATTTACGGCTTTGATTTAATCAAACATCTTTGGGAGGTCCCCTAGATCTAGATTTGAGATGTGATCTCCTTATCCAAGTCACTATACGTGGAACGTACAATCGTCAAATCCTTACCTCCAATATTCTTGTTGATATTGTATCTGAACATTGAGCAAAATGGATAATTCTGTGTGATTTAATTATTACGAATAACATTAATTTGATTCATATTATTATATGGCTCATGAAAATGGACATCCATGATAATTAAATGTGATTTAATTATCAAAGATATGTTTAATGTGGATAGCACTATCCATATTATTCAAGATATTATAAATGTGATTTATAATATATTAGAGAGAGATAATTGTAACTTATATTTATGAATTTATACTTGATGTGAATTGCATTCACATTGAACAATTAATTGTAAATGCAATTTACATTTTATTTTGGATGCGTGAATATGATTCACAATTTTTCAATGGCATGGTTAAATTTATCACAAAATAATTTGGAATTATTTTAGTGAATAATTTTTGCAATAATAATTGTTGCATATGTCGAATATAATGTGAGATATGAGATCACATGAAATTGGAATGTGAAGTGCACCTTCCTAACATGGATGGTAGAAGGCCACATTCGATTTGTCAAATTGTGGTCGTCCACTCTATGTAAGGAAGGAGGCTCTCTCTCTCCTTCCTATTTCTTTCATTTTAGTTAGTGTGATTTAAATTGAAATATATTGACTAATTTCAATATTATTAATTTAAATTAATAGCAAACAAGTTTGTTGTTGGTAATTAAAACATTACAAGTTGAAAGAACAAATCAATCGCAACCAATGAATTTGTGAGCACATGGATTATGATCCATGGACATCCAAAATAGTATAAATAGAACGGTAGTCCTAGCCTTTTATTTACACAATATGTGAAACACAACAAATCTCCCTCTCTATAATCTCTCATGGTCGTCCTCTCTCTTTCTCAACAATGTGGTCGTCCACTTGTTGACCTAGAGATCATGTCTGTCGCATCGCCGTTATGTTGCCTGATTGACTGCTTGTGGATCTCTGTCTCCTTCGGAGCGCCTAGCTTGTAAAGAAGACGCCAGATCTCGTGAGACGAGATCAGGAGATTCACCGCTTGGAACATCAACATGGATTGCGAGGAGCACACGTTTCATCAACGCGCTCGCAAGCATGTCTCCTCTGTCGATCGGACTTGAGATAGGAGGTCTCTTCCTTTAGAGACTTGATCGCAACCACACTTCAAGAGGTAACCTTAATACCTATTTGTGATTTAGATGAAACGATCCGAAAAGTGTTCTTGGATCAAGTGGTTTCATCGATTTAAATTTTATTAAATTACGTTGCCCCGAGCGACTAGTGCGATTAGTCACTCCCGATCGCATATAATGTAATCATCACACTTACGTGATGCACTTAAGGATTTTTCCATATCCTTCACCCCCTCACAGCTTTATCCACATGCACTACAAGGACATCAACCACTATAACAAACAAGAGATGTACAAGATGACAATTGTGTTTCACCTCCTCTGGAAAACGCCCCCTTCTGGATGATTTTTTACGAGAAACGAGTAGGATACAATTATTGCACCTCTTCATCCAAGAAACCAAGTATATGGAAACCCTCTCTTATAGAGAAAGGAGCACATGAATCTCCAATCTGCACAATTATCGACCTTGGAAATGTCAACCTTCCCAAGCAACTCATGTAATTGCCTCTAATTAGCCAACAACTCCAATCCATAACTATATTTTCCATCAAGAGTCTTGACACAAATGTTCTTTATTGTGAGGTAATAAGCCAACATCTTACACATGTTATGCCAAAATAAGATAAATAATAGTGGACATTACAAGGGGACTGCACAAAATCCTTCTTAGCTAATCAAAAGATAAGCAGTGTCTCTACCCTCTTAAAATCAAGATTTCCATCTCGAACTCCTCAATCATGTCCTATATGCTATACCATCACTTCCAATTCCATGAAAAAAAAATGAAAACCCATTTAGGTCTGTGGAACAAGCACAGTAATAACACCACGCACTCGTGAACTAAACTCCTAAGCATATAAGGCCATATCGATATCGATATCGTATCAGTACGCCCGAAAAAGATATATCAAGATATATCGCCTATATATCGATGATATCGGTGGAAATATCGAAAATGGCTCAAAAATGGAATTTTTTGTCATTTTTTCCAGAAATTAAGATCATCCAAGATTATTAAACAACAAATAACCTACAAATACACACTTATATCACACATAGGTCATTTATACCCCATATATCGCACATACCGGTCACTTCGAACATATCGATGTTAACGTTGATTCCTGACTTAAAGATATTGCAAATGGAGTTCGTCCAAATCCTTACAACACAAAATAAATTACAAATATACTCTTAGATCACACATATCGATCATATATGATCCTTATATCGCATATATCAGTCATATCGAATATATCGCTGGGACTGTTAATTGTTGACCTATAGATATTGGAAATGGAGTTCGTCCAAGTTCTTAGAACACTAAATAACTTACAAATATACTCTTAGATCACACATATCGATCATTTGTGACCCTTATATCGCATATATCGGCCATATCGAACATACCGTTGTTACTGTTGATTGCTAACTTGTGGATATTGAAAATGTAGTCCATCCAAATTCTTATAAAACTAAATAACTTAAAATATGCACATATATCACACATATAGATCATCTACGACCCTTATATTGCGCATATCTATTATATTGAGCATATCATTGTTAATGTTGATTGTTGACTTGTAGAAATTAGAAATGGAGTTCAACCAAGACTTATATTGCATCACATACTATGTATAAACAAAATGTTTGAGCTATTTTTGGAACCAAACAAATAAAGAGCGTAATAGTATTTTTAAATAGACATAATTCACAATAATATTTTCGAAAGGGAAGAAGATGAATTAAAATCGATTGGACACCCCCAAGGTGAAGAACCATTGTATGCACCACCTTGTTGCACCATACCCTACCAGATGGGGCTCTCGTTGCCCAGTCAGTGAGCACGGGGGGTTGGGGGCCCATGTTATCTCCCCCTTGCTGGGGGTGCGAGGGCAGCGCCCCTGATCCGAAACAAAATATATAAAACATGATGTGTTTTAATATTAGGAGTAGCAAAATAAGTAGTGAAATCAAACTTACAAGGATATTATTCATCAACTATATGGATATCAACGAAATCTCAACAATAACGATTGATAGCCAGGAATTTTCGCACTAGATCCAATCATTTTTTACCAATATGACGATATATTGCCGATATATCAGTCATAAATCGTCGATATCATGGTAATTAAAAGATATGCACCCTGATATCGATATCCCCTACCTCTCGATATCGATATATCAACGATATATGCGATATTGTATTCTATGCTCCTAAACTATCCACCCTACATATGCGTCAAGCAACTTGCGAGCACCATGCATCAACAAACACTAACGATATTCACGGCTTAAAAAACTCACCTCAAGGTGCCGAGGCTCACTCCTTGAGGCAGTTTCAAGGGAATATAGCTTTAGGCTATAGCCTCAGACTGCTTAAGTGAGACTTGCGCCTTGATTGTGAGGTTGCGAGGCGATAACAGGACACCGCCTCGATTTTCGAAGGAGTATGGAGATTGTTTAAAAAAAGAAAATACATGCTTTTGCATTTGCTGTAGGTTATATATTTAGGGAATTTGTTTGAGAAATATTCAACCGTTAAACAAATATTTAGAATATTAATAACATTTTATATTATATTGTATCCTTCTTCAATTGTTAGTTAGAATTTGATTTTAATGCATCCATATCTTGTTAGTCTACTATGTAAAAGTACACTACTGAGATTTTATATTGCTTAAGCACGGGATTTTAAAAGAACTTTTTTTGCTAACAATTTTACATAACTATAAACTTTTTGCAAAATCTACTTAGAACATTGTCATTTGCTACTTTAACACTATAAAATACTTTAATTTCTTCACTGTGAGTATTTTGTTCTACACATGACCCAAGTCATTATTATGATGGTGAAAGTAGACAAATTTATGGTGAATTCCTAAACATTTGATTCAAAGCCTCTCATGATTGAAGAATAACCAGAGCAATCTCATGTACTGAAAAGTCATAATGTGTATAATTATATAACATATAAAAATATAAAATTATTAATTTAATTTGCCTTCATAAGAATGGAGCAAGGTTTTAAATCTCGATTTTGATTTCCTTTCAAGATGGCGAAAAAACAAAATAATTTTGAAATTTCGACGAAATTTTGCCAATTTCGGCCAAAATTGGCCTAAATTTGTGAAGGGACTATATTGAGATTTCGATTTCGATTGTGGTGAAGCGTCGAAACTGAAATTTCGACAAAATTTCGCTGAAATTTCGTGAAATTTGAAACATTGGAATAGAGGCTGACGCATCAACCTCCTCGCGGCTTGCATCTCCTCACTTATAGAAAACCACCTCGATCTACATTATTTAAAACATTAGCGATAGTCATTGTCTTCTAACTAAACTAGTGAAAATGATCCACCATAGCTCTACCCACCTTATAATTACCCGTAAAGACACTTACCCAACTTTAATGGAGTCGATGAAATTCCTCCTTCATCTCTCACCGACAATGGTGTGCAAGAATGTCATGTTCACATCGTCTTCGCTCAACCTGATTTGCCTTAAGAATCGTTTCCATTCCACTTCCCTCTTTTTATCCTTTATCACCACATTATGTTTCTCTCCATATGCTCATCTAGCCCAATACTATCAGGAGACTAGGGTGTCCACCTGATCAAGCCTAACAACAACAACCTCTTGTACATTGATCCTCCTATGAACTATTTGAAAATGAGTACGCTTCCTACTCTTAACTCGAGCCTCAATACAGCCAACTTCAAAACAACCATGTAAGTAGTTGACACCTAAACTATTTGTTGGACAAAAGTTCGTGATTACATCTCTGAAACCTTCAATATCCAAGAATGTTCAAATTTAAAGTATGATAAAGTATGTGACATGTTTCCCCAACTCCCAAATCAGAGGTATATGACGAGGTCATGCCCTTGACAAAGCCATCATTGTAGCCAACTGAAACTATTTTATCATCTTTAGGGAGAGAAGGAAACAATTAATGTATGATGTAGATGATGTAGTATTGATGTAAGAGACGATGTTGGGGAGTTTAAATGACATCTTGTAGAGGACTAGAACCCCATCACACATGAGTCATTTCCCTGAGCACATGTAGGCCTATCAGTATTCGTGAGCATGATGTTATAGTTCGCTCCCATTAACTGCAAAACATGCTGAAATCTCAATCTAGCCTCACAAAATCTGTATCTAGGTCCCCCTCCTAGTGTTAATGTGAAGGATATTGAGTATCCTTAAGCGCATCATGGAAGTGTGTTGATCGCATCGTATGCAATCGGAGCAACTAGTCGCACTAGATGCTAGATGCGGCGGAAATTAATTTTTTTTAAAACTAAAGATGAAACCACATGATCACGAGAACACTTCTCGGATCGTTTCATCAAACCACAATGTAGAGACTTATATATGTTACGTTTTATTGTTTCGTATTTTCTATTTATATATTGTAAGACTCTGTAATTTACCCAAGGGTTTTCTCCCTATATAAGAGACCCGAGGGCTCTATGAAATAACACATCAGAGTATTACTCTATCATGGTATCAGAGCCCTAACCCTAACCTAGGGTTTCCTCCACCCGCCCCCCCCCCCACCCCCTCTGCTTCCGCCGCCGGCCTCTCCAGGCCTTCCGCCGCCGCCGCCAGCCCAGCCGGCACCTCTAGCCGATCCAGCGGGCCCCCCCCAACCCTCCGCCGGTTCCGCCAGCCCTCCAGCGGGGCTCTCGCCAACCCAGCCGGGCCCCCAGCCCTCCGCCGGTCCCCTCCCAGCCGTCCCCGGCACCGCCACAGTGCCCAGCCCTCCACCGGGCACCTCCCAGCCGTCCCCGGAGCCGCCAGCAGTGCCCAGCCCCGCCGCCGGGTTCCCCTAGCCGCCGGCTATCTCTCCCGCCGAGGCTTCTACAGCCTCTAATCGTCACCGGGGTACCTCTCCTTCGGTCGGTTCCGGATAGAGGATGGGTTCAAGTGCATAACGTCTACATATGCACTTGAATCCTCACAGGTCGTGGTAGACACCAGTTTCTTGGTCTATCATCCCTAGTTGTTCTTCTCCGGCAGTATGTCAGATCAAAAGGTCGATATGCCCGCCATCGGTGCCTTCAAAGGTTCGGCACCTTTCGTCAAAATGGATGGGACGAACTACGACCTGTGGGCTATGCAGTTCCTCAGTCTCATGAAGTCGTGTGGTAAGAAGCATATTCTTACCGAAGATGAACCGCCGGAGAAGACGGGAATATATGCCTCATGGGAGGTTGATGACGCGTACGCCAAAGTTTGGCTGTCAGGTACGCTCACGACGGAGATAGCAAATGATGCCCTCCATCAGCCCACCGCCAAGGCGATGTGGGATATTCTGGCCGCGACGTACTCTCAGGTACGGAATGAGACCAAGATGCTGCAGTTGCAGCATGATATCTTTACCACGAAGCAAAATGGGAGGCCCCTTCATTCTCTGTACACATCTCTTCGTGGAATGTTCGAGAAACTTTATAGCACAATTCCACTCACAGGCTCACAGCCACGCCGGAACAGCAGAAGACGTTCCGCAACGCCACTATGGTTGGTGTCTTACTTGCTGCCCTCGATCCTGAATATGAGGCAGCACGCTCTCAGATCCTTGCCGATGCCACCATTCCACCGATGGAAGAAGTCTACAGACGGCTCAGTCGTGTACCAGTTCCATCGATTGCAACGACTACACCTCCCTCGGCAATGGCTGTCTCCAGAGGACGAGGTAGTTCCTCCTCATTTCGTGGCAGAGGAAGTGGTGGACGTGGCCGTGGAGGTCGCATACCCTCTACGTGCTCATTCTGTCGTCGTACTGGTCATTCGGAGGATACATGCTATTCCAAGCATGGCTTCCCTCCTTCTGCACGTGTAGTTGATCATGTTCAGGGTCCACCAGCATCTACTCCCGATCACAGGTTCGAGGAGCTAGTGGCACGGCTTCGTGATATCATGCCACAGTCATCATCAGAGGGTGCTGATACGTCTGATGTTGCGGCCTCGGCATCAGCTAGTACTTCTGCCTCAGCCAGTGCCTCAGGTAGTCCTTCCGTCTCATATCATAACCATGATCTCACAGGATGGATTGTTGATTCTGGAGCCACCCATCATCTCTGTCGTGAGAAAGATGTTCTGCAGTCCTATAGAGCTATAAAGCCTGGTCGCTCTGTACTCATCGCTGATGGCACTCATTCCCCTATCATCGGTCAGGGGGAGACGGATTTGCTGCCCTCTATGCACTTACAGAATGTTTTACATGCACCAGAATTCTCTATGAATCTCTTATCCATTAGTCAGATTACACGAGATTTGCACTGTCGTGCTATTTTTGACCCATCGTCTGTTATTTTTCAGGACATACTAACGGGCAGGGTGATTGGCTGTGGTTCTGAGCACAATGGCCTTTATCGTCTTGTACGGAACTCTTATGCTGGCGTCTCATTACATTCCCAGGGCTCCGTATCTCCGTATACCTGGCATCTTCGGTTCGGTCACCTGCCACTACAGAAAATGCGCCACCTCCTGCCTCAGATTTCTCCGAGTTCATCCTTTCGTTGTGAAGCTTGTCAGTTAGGGAAGCACCATCGGTCCAGCTTCCCCAGTCGTCAGAGTCGAAGCAGTCGCTACCCATTTGAGTTATTTCACATAGATATATGGGGTCCCAGTCGTGTCCCAGATCATCAGGGGCACAGGTTCTATTTAGTCGTGGTTGATGATTTTTCTAGAGTGACCTGGACCTTTCTTCTTAAAAATAAATCCGAAACAGGAAGTGTTATTCAAAATCTTATCAATGAAGTTCAAAATGTTTTTTCGTCTACTGTTAAGTATGTGCGTACTGACAATGCATTGGAGTTCTGCACTCGTTCTCTTGCTAATTTTCTTTCTTCTAAAGGCATTATTCACCAAACCACATGTGCATACACATCTCAACAAAATGGGATTGCAGAACGGAAACATCGCCATTTCCTTGATATTGCTCGCACATTACTTATTCAGAGTTGTGCCCCATTATCCTTTTGGGAGGACGCCATACTTACAGCATGCTATCTGGTCAACCGCATGCCTACAACTGTTCTTGGGGAAAAGTCTCCTATATCTGTTCTCTTTCCTGACAAAGATTTGTTTACTCTTACACCTCGGGTCTTTGGCACTGTTGCGTTTGTCCACCGCTTGTCTCCAGGACTTGATAAGCTATCTCCTAGGGCTATCAAGTGCGTTTTTGTGGGCTACTCCAGGACACAGAAAGGATATCGCTGCTATGACCCTGTTCATGACAAGTACTATGTGAGCGTTGATGTTACATTTTTCGAACCCGTCATGTATTTCTCCCCTGCCGGTGACAGATTGGTCTCCTCCACAACCCACGGATTGTAGTGTCTATGTGCCTCCACCTCCAAGTCTGGGTCCATCCTATACTCCTCCACCACCACCACCACCACCTCCAATTGTACCATTTCCTAAGTTCTATACAAGGCGGACAGGCCCTGCTCAAGCTACATGTCAACCATCCAACACGCCTCAGGTATGTTCTGATGTTATCGCTAATGATGGGTTAAATAATGCACCAGTGCAGGAGCCTTTACTACAGGAGGAGGATGAACCGGTGGACACTGTATCAGATGATCTGGATCGGCCCATTGCTCACAGGAAGCAGCGGAGACAATGTGCTTCATATCCACTTGCCTCCCAAGTCTCATTTCATCGTCTCAATGGGGATTTCCAGAAGTTTACAGCTGTTGTCTCGTCCGTTGACATTCCACGGACCTACCAAGATGCCATGAAGATTGATTGCTGGCGTCTAGCCATGGAAGAGGAGATGCGTGCCTTGCAGTCTCGAGGGACTTGGTCTCTTGTCCCCATTCCTCCAGGTGCCTCCGTTGTGAGTTGCAAGTGGGTGTTTACAGTGAAATATCATGCTGATGGACGTCTCGACAGATACAAGGCAAGACTTGTGGCAAGGGGATTTACCCAGACGTATGGGGTAGATTATTTGGATACTTTTTCACCAGTGGCTAGACACTCCACTCTTCGCATCCTCCTATCTGTTGCTGTGGTACGTAACTGGGTCATTTTTCAGCTTGACGTCAAGAATGCTTTCTTGTATGGAGACCTGCAGGAGGAAGTCTACATGCAGCAGCCACCAGGGTTTGCTGCTGAGGGGGAGACTCAGATGGTGTGCAGACATCATAAGGCTATCTATGGCCTCAAACAGAGTCCCCGAGCATGGTTCCAGAAGCTTTCTCAGCTAATTGAACAACAGGGGTTCAGGAGATCAAATGCGGACCATTCATTGTTCATCCAGAAGACCCCTAGAGGTACAGTTGTTGTTATGATATATGTTGATGACATCTTGGTCACAGGAGATGATGCTCAGGGGATTGAGATAACCAAGTCCCTGTTGGGAAACCAGTTCATTACGAAGGATATGGGCACGATACGATATTTTCTGGGGATAGAGTTTGCAAGAAATGCACAAGGAATGGTGATGACTCAAAGAAAATATGTCACAGACTTGCTAGTTGAAACGGGAATGACTGGATGCAGACCTTCAAGTACACCTATGGACCCAAGCATGAAGCTGCACGACGATGATACCGAGGAGGTGGACAAAAGAAGGTACAGAGAGATGGTGGGTAAGCTCTTATATATTACTATAACTCGACCAGATATTGCCTTTGCAGTAAACCGGGTGAGTCAATTTGTGGAGCAGCCAAGGCAAGTTCATATGGATTCCTTGTATATGATATTGAGATATCTGAAGTCTTCCCCAGGCACAGGGTTGCTATTTAGGAAAGATACGGATCTGTCTATTTCAGCTTGTGCAGATGCAGATTATGCAGGATGTCCAAGGGATCGTAAATCTACTTCTGGATTTGCTATCTTCATAGGAAGCTCTTTAGTTTCTTGGAAAAGCAAGAAACAGACTGTTGTGGCGAGGTCCAGTGCGGAATCCGAGTACAGAGCCATGGCACAAGCAACTGCAGAAATGATGTGGGTTAGAGCAGTCTTAAAAGATTTGACTGTAGATGTCCCCTTGCCTATGAATCTCCAATGTGACAATCAGGCAGCATTGTTTATTGCCAATAATCCAGCGTTTCATGAGAGAACAAAGCACATCGAGGTGGATTGTCATTTTACTAGAGACATGATTCAGAAGGGCTTCATTTCCACTTCTCATGTCAGTTCAGAGGATCAGACTGCTGACATATTCACCAAGCCACTGCTCAGAGGACCTTTCCAGAGATGTTCTTCGAAGCTGAGCATGATAGATATCTATGCTCCATCTTAAGGGGGAGTGTAGAGACTTATATATGTTACGTTCTATTGTTTCGTATTTTCTATTTATATATTGTAAGACTCTGTAATTTACCGAAGGGTTTTCTCCCTATATAAGAGACCCGAGGGCTCTATGAAATAACACATCAGAGTATTACTCTATCACACAAGTATAAGGAATACCTCTTGAAGCGTGGGTGCGATCGTGAGATCCCAAAGTAGAGATCCTCCTATCTCAAGTCCGATCCACGAAGAACGCACTCACGGGCATGATGATGAGTCGTGTCCGTCCCGCAATCCTCGATGAAGATCCAAGCAATGGATCCCCTGATTTCGTCAAACGAAATCCGTCGTCTTCCTTTAGAGTAAGAAACTCCAAAGAAGAAGGAGATCCTCAAGTCGTCGAAGAAGAAGCCAAGAGTCTCTCTTTTCTCAACACAAGATGGACGGCCATCTTTTGGAAGAGAGAAAGAGAGAGGGCGAGAATATGAGAGAGAGAGTTGTAACCTTATACTTGATGTACTTAGAAAGGCTACCCTAGCCCTCCTTTTATATTAGTTTAGGATCCAATGGATCTCAATCCATGGGACACATAGATCCAACGGTCAGGCTTGGTCTATGCAAAATCAATGGCTATGATTGTTGTTGGTTAAAACCAACAACATTTATTTATAATTAAATTAAATATATGTTGCAACATTATCAACACAATTTAATTTAACATAAATCAATTAATTAAGAGATTTATCAAGATAATAAAATGGAGATAATGTAGCCTCCTAAAACAATGGTGGCTTATTATCTCCTTTTTATTATATCATATTATCTCTTAATAATTTGTGATAACTATTATCACAAAATTATTCACCAAATTAATTCCAAATTAATTTGTGAATATTTCAATCATTCCATTAAAAATATGTGAATCATATTCACAACCCAAACTAATTTGTAAATTGCATTTCCAATTAATTAATAAATGTGAATCCAATCCACATTTAGTAATTAACAAATGCTATTTACATAGTTTCTCTCTCTCTAATATATTACAAATCATATTTATAATATATATGATTAATATGGATAGTGCTATCCACATTATTCATATCCATGATAATTAAATCACATTTAATCATCTTGGATCTCTTTTCTCATGTGCCCAAATAACATGAATCACATTCACGTTATTCATATCTTCGATAATCAAATCACATTTAACTATCTTAGATATCTCTTTTTATAATATGAATCAAATTCATATTATTCACGATAATTAAATCATATTTAATTATCCATTGTCTCAATGCTTAGATACAGAATTCATCAAATGAATTATTCTTGAACTCCTTCAAGAATAATGTGCTTTCTCCGCAGATACTTGGAGATAAGGACAGAGCGATTGTATTGTTCCACGTATAGTGACTTGGATGTTGAGATCTCATCTCAAATCCAGATCTTACGGACCTCCCACAGATGTTTGATTAAATCAAGACCGCAAATTTAATCTCCTCATTGAATCTGAATCTCATTCAGACCAATGTCCAACACTTGGACTAAGATCAGATTGCTTCTCTACTGGAAGGAGTCACTAAAATCCAGACATGTTTCATCACTCCCTCGGAATGGAAGCGTCATGGATATACAATCGTTTATGATCACATCACCCTCAGGTATTCCCAATACCTGTACATCCTGCATACTGGAAGACCTATGATCAACCCGAAGATCAAGATCAATTTTATATTGTCTTCTTCAGGGTTTTATCAATACGTTTCTCATTTGATCATTGGGATTCGGTATCGATCATATACTTTCCAAAAGCATATATCATACCAGGTCTTGATCATATACTTTCCAAAAGTATATATCAAACCTACAATTTCAGTCAAGCTTCCAAAGCAAGACGACCGTGCACGGAATTTGATTCTTCCCAATATCTCATGAGTGAGCTCATGTCTTCCGGTTCAGTAGTGAACATGTATGATCCCTTTGAGAGATCGTATTACTCATACGCCCTTACATGCACACCACCGCGCCGGTGTATAGACCTTGGTTAGGTCATCAACCTATTGGTCTGCCAAATGTACACACTCAGACATATAGTAACACATCTGTCTCCGGTCAGAGGATGCGTGCCTATGCTGTGACAGCATTCAACATAGGACTTATGTTATCTCGATCTCGTTAAGTCAACCCATTGACCTAACTAATCCGACACCTCCGAATCTCTAGTCCTATGCAGAGGACCTGCATCAAGAGGTCGGTCAGATATCAGCCTATGTGAGAAAGGATTGCCATCTCCTACTCAGGCTGGAGATCATCTCATAATAATCATTTGACGGTGCTTGATTAGTCCTCAATCTAACCCTTTAGATATTCATCCAAGCACCAGCCTCTATAATTCAATTATTCAATCAACAGCTGTATGATCATCAAGATGGCCATGGTACATAACCCTAATTGTACAGAGGGACCTATTATGCAAATTATTTATTCTTCATTTTAGATCAGGGAATGATATTCGCAATAACATTTATTGCATAATGGCTCGTCGTGGGCTCACATGTCCAACATAATGTCGGCTCACAAACGATAACTACAAAAAGGAAGTCATCTGCTCTCCTCCTTAGCATCACCAATAGTACATGGCACTAAGAACCTCCTCTTATAGCTAAATGGACCCTAGTCCAACCAAGTGTTGCAGAAGACGATATTCGTTATTCAGTCGGAGGGGTCACTAAATAGAGAATAATCGGTATTCGGGCGACTATTAGGAATTATTCAGTTTTGTATTTTTAATATAAAATAATTTATAATACATATATTCTTATATTTTTATACATATATGGTCATTAGTTAACATGAATCCAATATAAAAGTACCAATAAATATAATAGATATATAGGATTTGACATTTGTGGCGATACCATAGTAAAATGTAACCCATAAAAATTGAAAATAAAAATATAAAATATCAAAAGTCAAACTCCAGTCGACCGAATAGTCGGGTCAGTAGGACGAATAATCAGCTGACTATTGATTGACTAGAGGTTTGTTCAGTCGGGGACCCCCTCCCCTCCCCTAGCACCTCATAGTCAGACCGATTATTTGAGATAGTCGGCCGACTATTACAACACTGGTCCAACCCACAAGGATGCCCCAGATATCCCAGTTGAGTTGATCTCCCTAAACTCGATTAACTTAACTCCTTGCATAGTCCTCTACAAGATGTCATCTGAACTCCCTAGCACCGTCTCTTACAACAATACTAAATTATCCATCCACAAGATAAGTACCTTCCCAATGCATCCCTCTTCTGGGGATCACCCAGTCCTATATTCCAAATGACAATCTTCATTGGAATACAATGGGTGAGCACTAGGATGTAACATTGCGCATGTTGTTTGTCACCAAACTGAGTGAAACCTTCATCCAATCAATGTTGTTTTACCTCTGAGACCTCTTGGGGCTCATGACAATAGTTATGGAAGCGATACCTTCATCTAAGGATTTTAAAATGACGGGATTACGTCTACTAATGTACTTTCTACATAACTCAAACAAACCCCACCTCAATTCTTTCTATTTACACCGATATCTTGCCAAAACATCCAATTATCCTTAAATATTGTTCCAATTATGCATCTTTATTGTAAGCTAATAGTGGCAATCTGCATTTTTTCTTGAAAACGTATTTTTTACACATCAATAAGCATATCCTAGAATAAACTGTTGGAAGAAAAAGAAAACATATTTATTCCAGGGAACCCTAGGCTCTCTTATATAGAGGAATCCTATGGGTAAATTACATAAGTTGGAACAAGAAAAATAAATATAACAAATGAGTACATAAATACTAGAAATATCTCTACACTCCCCCTCAAGATGGAGCATAGATGTCAATCATGCTCAGCTTGGAAGAGCAATTATGAAATGACCCTCCGAGCAATGGCTTAGTAAAGATATCCGCAGTCTGTTCTCCTGAACTTACATGGAAAGTAGAGATCGAACCCTTCTGAATCATGTCCCTGGTATAATGGCAGTCTACCTCAATATGCTTCGTCCTTTCATGAAATGCAAGATTATTAGTAATAAATAGTGTTGCTTGATTGTCACATGGGTAAAGGTACATCTATGTGCAGATCTTCTAATACGGCTCGAACCCACATCATTTCCGTGCTCGCTTGTGCCATGGCCCTGTATTCAGATTCAACATTAGATCTAGCCACCACTGTATGTTTCTTGCTTTTCCAAGAAACTAAGGAACTGCCAACAAACACTGCAAAACCTGAGGTAGATTTCCGATCTCTAGGATATCCTGCATAATCCGCATCAGCACATGCACAGATCGAGAGATTTTCTTCTTTCCTGAACAATAATCCTGTCCCTGGAGACGACTTTAGATATCTTAGTATCATATATACAACATCCATGTGCGCCTGTCTAGGTTGTTCCATGAACTGACTCACCCGACTAACCGCAAAGGCAATATCAGGTCTAGTGATAATAACATAGAGAAGCTTTCCCACCATTTCTCTATATCTTCTTTTGTCAACTTCTTCCGTATCATCTCCATATACCTTCATACTAGGATCCATGGGAGTAGTGGAGGGTCGACACCCAATCATACATGTTTTAACAAGCATATCTATAATATATTTTCTTTGGGTCATCACAAGACCCTGCGCATTCCTCACAAATTCCAATCCCAGAAAGTATCGTAGAGTACCAAGATACTTAGTCACAAACTGATGGCCTAAAAATTCTTTTGCCATCTTTATCCCCTGTCTGTCGTCTCCCGTGACAAGTATATCATCAACATATACCATAATAACAACAGTACCTCTGGGATTCTTCTGGACAAACAAAAAGTGGTCAGCATTTGATCTTATGAACCCTTGCTTTTGGATTAGATCTGAAAGCTTTTGAAACTATGCCCGCAGACTATGTTTAATACCATATATAGCATTGTAAAATCTACACACCTTCTGCACTCCCCACCAACAGCAAACCCCGAAGGCTGCTGCATGCAGACTTCTTCTTGCAGATCCCCATATAAAAAGGTATTTTTAACATCAAGTTGGAACAAAGGCCAATCACGTGCCACATCGACTGACAGAAGAACACGTAGAGTGGAATGTCGTGCAACCGGAGAAAAGGTGTCCATGTAATCCACACCATAGGTTTGAGTGAATCCACGGACCACTAGCCTTGCTTTGTTATCGATCAAGGCTACCATTCGCCTTATATTTGACAGTAAAGACCCATTTACAACTGACCACAGAAGCTCCCGGGCGAGCATCAACTAAGCTCTATGTACCACGAGACCACAGGGTAGCCATTTTCTCCTCTGTGGCTAACCGCCAGCTGCTTTCTTTCAAGGCATCCTAATAATTCTGTGGTATCTCCACGGTAGATAAGGCAACAGCAAATCTCTGAAATTCACCAGTGAGGTGATGGAATGAAACCTGTGAAGCAAGTGGATAAGATGCATACATCCGCTTAGACTTCCTCAAGGCAATAGGTACATCCAAATCATTCGCGGTGTCCACCTGTAAGTCATTCTCATGTACTAGTGCATTATCAGTCCCATCATTACTAATTTCATTTGGACATACTTGGGGCGTGGTGGATGAATAACGACCTCTATGAGTAGGATGCGGACGACGGGTATAAAATTTCAGTAAAGGTGGGACTGGTGGTTGCGGGGGTGAGGTGGTGGTGGTGGTGGTGACACAGTAGGAGTTGGTATGTTATCAGACGGACGCAGAGGAAGAGGTGGTACATAAATGTCATCATCAATAGTGGAAGGAGTCATCCTGTCACCTGTAGGCAAAAAATACATCACATTCTCAAAGAAGGTGACATCGACACTAACATAATATTTATTGTGCATAGGATCATAGCATCGCTAACCATTTTGAGTAAGAGAGTACCCAAGAAACACACTTGACAGCCCTAGGGGAGAGCTTGTCAATCCCTAAAGTGAGTTGATGAAGAAAAACAACTGAGCCAAAAACACAAGGAGTTAGGGAGAACAATTCCTTGTCAGGAAAGACAACCGAAAGTGGAATTTTCTCGCCCAATACAGAGGATGGCATCCGATTGCTCAGATAACAAACCATAAGAACAACATCACCCCAAAGAGAGAGAGGAGCACAACTATGAATGAGGAAAGTCTGAGTTATACCAAGAAGATGACGATGTTTTCGTTCTGCAACACCGTTCTGTTGAGATGTGTAGGTACATGTTGTTTGATGAATAATGCCATGAGACAAGAGAAATGTGAAAGAGCACGAGTGCAAAATTCTAAGGCATTATCTGTGCGCACAATCTTCACATTAGAAGCAAAAACATTCCGAAATTCATTGATAAGATTTTTTATTACATCCCCCGCTTCAGATTTATTTTTCAATAAAAAGACCTAAGACAATCGAGAGAAATCATCAACAACTACTAGGTAAAACATGTGTCCCTAGTGATCAGGAACACGACTCGGACACCGAATGTCAACATGCAACGACTCAAAAGGGGAGCTACTGCTCCGAGACTTACGACGAGGGAAAGTATATTTGTGATGCTTCCCCAACTGACACGCTTCACACTAAAAAGAAGACTTTAGTGAAATCTGGGGCAAGATATGTCGCAGTTTCTGAAGAAGGAGATGACCGAAACGCAGATGCCAAGTAAAGGGAGAAGCAGTTCCACGGACTGAGAGGATACACCAGCATAGGAGGTGCGAACCAACCGATAGAGACCATACTACTCACATCCACAACCAATCACCCTGCCTGTTAGAATGTCCTGAAAAATAAGAGACGATGGGTCAAAAATAGCCCGACAATGCAACTCCTTAGTAAGCTGACTAATAGAGAGTAAGTTCATTGAGAAATCTGGAGCATGTAAAACATTATGTAGCCGTATGGAGGGTGTCAAACTGATCTCCCTCTGTCCAATGATAGGGGGAAGAGTCCCATCTGCTATTACCACCAATCTCCTTGGTGAAACCTCCCTGTATGATGTAAACTTATCTCTATCTCGATAGAGATGATGTGTCGTACCGGAATCCATAATCCATTCTGAAACATTAGAACTGTGACAACATGTAAATGCATAAACGCTACCTGATGTGCTAGTTGTCGCTGACGTGCTGGTAGAGGCGGAAGCTGCTATGTCTGAGTGACCTCTTGGCGAGTCAATAGTAGCAGGAGGTATGATATCTCATAGTCTGGCCACAAGATCCTCAAATCGCTGATCTGAAGTAGATGTGGGCATAGGCACAACATGCTCGGCTACACGGGCTGATGCCGGAAAACCATGCTTAGAATAGCATGTATCCTCCGCATGACCTGGGCGATGATAGAAGGTGCATGGTTGACGAAATCCATGGCCACGAAAAGAAGAAAATGCACCTCTGCCTCTGGAAGCTGTCATCGTTGAAGGAGGTGGAGCATTGGCAGTCGAAGGAATTGTGATTCTGCTGAGTCGTCGATACACTTCCTCCACTAGAGGAATAGTAGCATCCGCCAAGATCTACGAGCGAACAACATCATACTCCGGGTCAAGTGCCGCTAGTAAGACCCCCACCATTGTAACATTCCAGAACGTCTTCAACTGCTCAGGGGTCGCCGTCAGGGGAATGATACTATAAAGCTTCTCAAACATCCCTCGTAGGGATGTATACAACGAATGCAATGGCCGACCATTCTGTTTGACCGTAAATATGTCATGCTGAAATTAGAGGATCTTGGTCTCGTTCCTCATCTGCGAGTACGTCACAGCTAGAATATCCCAGATGACCTAAGCCGTGTGCTAACGGAGGACATCATTAGCAATCTTCATCGTCAGAGTGTCTGAAAGCCAGACCTTGGCATACGAATCATCAGCCTCCCATGAGGCATAAACCCCAATCTACTCTGTCGGCTCATCTTCGGTAAGAATGTGCTTCTTACCATTGAACTTCATTAGACTCATGAACTGCATCGCCCAGAGCTCGTAATTTGTACCATCCATTTTGAGTATGGGCGTTGGACCTTTGAAAGCGTCGATGGAGGGCATGTCGGTTTTTGTTTTCTGACATTGTTGCCTAAAGACGAAGAACAAGGGTTTGTAGACCAATGGATAATTGTCTACATAAACATGTATGGAGTTGAGTACATATGTAGACTTGTGCACTCAAATCCATAAAGACCGAGAACGAGAAGGCACCGACTTAAGACGGGGGGGGGGGGGGGGGGGGGGGGGGGGTCGCCGTCAAGAAACGAGGGGCGGTCCGTCGGCAGGCTGGGAAGGGCGACGACTGGCTGGAAGGGGCGGTGATGGGTTGGGAGGGGCGGCGGGCTATGGTGGAGAGGGGTGGCGGGCTGTGGGAGGAGACACCGAGAATAGAGGGCGGCAGCGGGGGCTAGGGTTTTAGGGTGGAGGCTCCGATACCATGTTCGAAGAAAATGAGAACATGTTTATTCCAGGGAACCCTAGGCTCCCTTATATAGAGGAAGCCTATGGGTAAATTACATAAGGTGGAACAAGAAAAATAAATATAACAAACGAGTACATAAATACTAGAAATATCTCTACATAAACTTTACATATATGCATCACAGGCAGAACAATGGCTCTCTTACTTAAACGACCCCAACTGGCCTAGCTTGATCATGGACAAGGCACACGAGAGGCAATAACCACCGTGCATTATACAAGAAAGATGAATCCATGATTTCACCCTAGCAACCAAAATGATGAACAATATATATTGCGTTGCATTGACAACACATGAGCGGCATATCCAGCTGGCGGAGGGTATAACGAAAAATGCATACAACGGCATCAGCTTGTAAACCTAAGGCATTCTAAAAGAAACAAGTAAGGTAAATGTTATTAAGATGGTGAAGCCTTCTCCCACTTTAAGTAGGGTCAGCTACATGGATTCGTACTCACATTCATGTTGAAGATCTGTTTATTTTTTATACTGGTTGTCGGCTACCTAATGCAACACCCATAGGGGGATTTGAAACCTGGTCTTTTGGTTGGTAGACACACTGCACTACTTACAGGTAGATATAGCAAGGCAATAGAGATTTCTAAAAGAATATCATGCTATAAACATATGAAGCATTTGCCGGGCAATAATAGCAGCATCAAAAGCATTGTGTATAAGAACATCTAATGATAGCAAATCCATTCAGCCATCAGCCACAAGAGCAAGAGGACCCCAAAAAAATCAACTCAAAAGGGAATGAGGATGCCGTAAGCATAATTTCAGTTTTCATAATTACCTGGAGTGAAGTTGCAAGTAGAGATAGGGTGTCGCTCTTGTTGACAAGTCTTCATCAGGTCTTAGCAGCACAAATAAGTTTCCTTTAGGGCTTGAGGAGATGTTGATTACTGGCAGCCAGTGGACCTAAATAGAAGCTTGCAATTTTTAAAGCTCGACGAAAATCTCCACTACTCACCAGCTTTAGGAATTCGACCTATGTGAACGAATGAACAAAGAAAACTGTCACGAATTTTGTCCATAGTTCTACAGTTACAAGTTTCCTTAACACACTTCTGAGCAAACATTTTGGTAAATTGACTGTAACTTGACAGACCTGCTTGAGTTGAAACAACAAGTGGGATTCTGAGCAAAAAAATCAGGGTCCCTTGCATTAACTTCTTCCACCACTTCTTCGGTCATCCCCTTGTAAGTCAATTCTCTCATTTCTAGAATAATTTCATATTTATGATCGTCAACATTCTCTATAGAAGAATGGCTTGAAATCTACAAAAGAAAGGCAACAACCAATATTGAAAGTTTGTCACAACAAAGCCTCGAGAAGTAGCTCTTAAGGTACCTGCTCACAATATATTGAGATCTACAAACACAAAGGCATACAATCACTGACGAGCAAGTTCGAGTAAAATCAGCGTAATGACCTTCTGTACCTGTTCTTCCTCGACATCTCCAGTACCAGTTGAATCTCTCAATTCCATATTATCATTCTCAATAAAATTAGCATACGCTGAGGAATCAAGGATACGTCCCCTCCATCTTTTACGCCTACTATTTTGAGCAATTGCATGCCTTCTGCCCCGCCTAAATTTTCTTGAATAGCCTTCAGGTTGATTCATATCACTGGTGCTGCAATCTTCATTTGAAGATCTGACCTCATCACTAGCTTGTTTGCTCATATTAGCAGCTTGATCACCTTCGACATCAACGTTACTCACTGATGTCTCACCATCAGAAGATCTGCACGTCCCACAATCTGTTTCAAGAAAATACTAAAATATGTTATGTGATGGTCTGAGCCCAAAATACAAGTCAGCATATAAAACACAAAGTCGAAAGGACTAAATGCCTAGCTGGCGTTCACCCATCAGTGCCAGTAATAGTAGTACTAAGTACTAAATTATATTTCTGTATTTAAAAAATATAGAGGCACTTTTAACATTTGAAGAAAGGCTGACGCCAAATTTCATTGCTTTCAAACAAATTCCAATAAATATATAAAATGAATATTCAAAAAAAAACTTAAAATTTCAAGAGATGAATATGTAATTTTAGCCCCCAATATACAACAGAATTCTAAAAATAGAACTGTTGGAGTATGCGGCATTCATATAGATGGGTAAACGAATCTTTCTAGGATCATTTACCCCATCCAGTTGTTTAGTCCTACCCCTAGTAGTTGTGGGATGTGGAGACTCGGTGAGTGCTATATAAGAAGACTCACACCATATGTATTCAGTGAGAAAGTGCATTGCATACATTAGCCCTTAGAGGCGTTCTCCTGTAGTTTCATCCTGCTCCTTAGGAAGTAGGGTGCCACATTAAATCTCGGGTTCTTAATGTTTATTTTTCTATCTTTGATATTCGCTTCCGCATTATATTTCCTAACATGCTATCAGAGCAGGTTCGATTCTCGAGGCTTTCATTATGTTCTTTATTTTGATTCGAGATTCGAGATTCAATTCTAGGGTTTCTATTGAAACCCTAATTATGCTCTTGAAAATTATTAAAGATTATTGTGACATGATTTGGTCAACTCAAGTCCATGTTCTAGGGTTTTATAAAACCCTAAGTATCGACGTCAAAATCACCTCCACCTCCAGGTGCAACATCTTCTTCTCTGTATCAAAGGCTTCAAGGTGGCAACAACCCTAGCAGCAACAAAGCGCAAGCGCCGCTCATCCTTGCGCACAACCAAGCCTGACTTCTCCAAATATCGTGGCTCCTCCAGCTTCACTGCGGTTCCAGGTGAAGACTCATCTTTCGATGCTCATGCGCCTCCCTTTTCAGGCGGCAAATGCCACAACTCCTCCATGTTGGCGCTCCAAACGACATCCAAGGCCCCAGCAACACTACCCCTCTCAGCCCTCGATGCAACCTCAGCCATCAACCCACTAAGATCGCAACTCGAGGAGGTAGGGCTTCTCCTCTTCAATCGATGATATATCCAGTCACCGGTGTCGCCCCTTATCGAAGAACTGTTGCCCAGGCGGGAGATCGAAGCTCCTTTAACGGAGCAACAATCCCTTTCTCCATCACGCAGGCGGCGCGATGCTCCCTCCAACCGAGCTCCTCCAGGCGATCATCGCACACCTGCCGTCAACTCCATCTCCAGGTGGCGTCGCATCATCCTTCAGGTGGAGGCACCAGCCTCGCGTGCTTCAACGGCGGTGTTTAAGGACTCTCATCCAGGCGGCAAGCGGCGAAGCTCCGAGTGGAGCCTCTTCTCCTAGACTTCGGTGGTGGGGGATTTTCATCTGAGAACCCGAGAGAAAGCACGACAAAAAGGTATCGAGCCCTATAGGTGATCTTAAATTGGAAAAAAAAGAGGCGGTCCCAATTGGGTTTGGTTGCGATAAAAATTGAATTAAAAAGGGAAGAAGGGCCAGTTGTTGGAAAAAAAGGGGCCCAACTGTTAAAAAAATTAGAAGAGACCAAAAAGAAAAGAGGAGATTGTAAGCTCAATTGGGTTGAGTCGAGTTTTTGAGCCCAAAGTGGGACCAATTTAAAAAAAAAGGAGAAAGGAATTTGTTTTGAAAAGAGAGCGCATACAAAAAAAACATGAACGTGGAAAAAAAAACATTGCAAAAAAAGAGGGGGAAACCGTAAAAAAGTGACTCTCGAAGAGGGATCAATATCAAAGCAGAAGGTTTGACCTCGAAGAACTGTCGTAAGTGGAAAGTTATATCTTTATGGCTTCGGCCCTCAAGTGTGGATCATCGGGTTGAGCACAAAGCATGTTTCAGCTATGAGGCAGTGAATGACTTTGAGTATAATTGAGAAAGTAATCAAGCAAAGCAAACCTTCTCTCTCGGAAAATGATGAAATGACTTAAAAAATTGAGAGGAAAGCCGTTAAAAAAAGAAAATAAAATAAAAACTGAAATGGCTTATGTGATGTTTTGTTTGATTTCGAGTCTTCAGTTTCAGACATGCACATGTATGCGGTCTTCAGTTTGATGTGCACATGTTTACCATCTTTCATGTGATCCCCATCTTTTGCTTTTCGGCCAAGGTTTTCATGGATCCATAGGAACTCCATAGTAGAGATCCCATTCCAGATGACATGTGGGCTAGGGTTTTCATGTGGTTTCATAGGGAATCCTGACTGAGTAGAGATCCCATTCTCTGAGACAGTATGGGAGAGATACAGTTCTCCGATGATGAGACCTCTTCGGACTCCATTCTCCAGCGATTGTGGACTCCGACGATGATGACTTTTCGATTCGGCCCTTTTCAGAGATGGAGCAGTTGTCCACATGTTGTGGCAAGCCAGAATTGTCCAGGTGGAGACTCACTTTCAGTTGCAGTAACTCTGACAGGCATAATACAGAGCACATGCTCTCCGACGAGGAGATTCACTTTGACTGACACTCTAGCTCGCTCATCCTCCTCACATGCACGACATGAGAAGTAACGTCCTCGACAGCAGCTGACAGTTGTACGCATTGAGTTGATATTGTCTATAGTGTCTTGTATTGTGAGTTGAGATTTCCTTTTGTTTGTTCAAGCTAAGCATTGCATGATCCAGCATGAGGGGGAGTATTAGAGTATGTGCCATTCATATGTAAGATGGGTAATTGGATCCTTGGAATATGCATTTACCACATCCAAAGTTTAGTCCCACATCTACCAGTGGTTGGACTTGGAGGGTCTGTGGAGGCTATATAAGAAGCCCTCGACCTCTTGTATCAGATAAGAAAGTGCAATACATAAATCATCCCTTTGAGGCGTTCTACTGCGGTTTCATCGTACTCCATAGGGAGTAGGGTTCCATGTTAAATCCCACGTTTTTAATGTTTATTTTTCTATCTCTGATATTCGCTTCCACATTATATTTTCTAACGAGAACTAAAAATTTTAGTATCTCAAGAGGCATCAAACCAAAAGAGATAAGGATCAATCCCCAATGTTAAAGGGTAGTAACCCTAGACACACCAAAATTCATGCATTTTCAAAAAAGTGTTATAACAACTGTTAGCCATAACAAGTCCCCATTATAAATTTTACATCACTGGGCACTGACATGGCGTTGTAAGCATTAACAGAGGCTCTAAGATTACGTATTATCTATAACTCTAACTAATAGAAGGTTTTCCCCCTCTTTCTTCTACATTTTCCACGTGGCAGCCTGAAATCTCAACAATTACCCGTTTCTTTCCCTCTCTCTCCCTCTTTCTCTATCTCTCCACTCAATCTCCCCCTCTCGACCACTCTCTCTCCCTCTCTTGACCACTCTCTCTCCGACTTTCTCTCTCTCCCCACTAATTCTCTCTCCATCTTTCCTCTGCATTTCACCCCTCTCTCCCAACCGCCCCCATCTCCCTCCCCCTCTCTCCTCTTTTTTTCTCTCATCTAACTCCTCCCCTCTCCCTCTTTCTTCCTTGTTCATCTTTTTCTCCCTCCTCTAATATATTTGTTAAATTTAAATTACAAATATCATATTTTTTTTATATGTATCATTTTGATGTATATAACATTTATGTATTTATTATATTAAAATTTTTAAATCTTATATAAAGTTGCAACTTTTTTTATGTGATGTAAAAATTGGTTACAATATTTTTACAAACTTAGTAATTTATTCAAATTTTGTAATCAATGTGGGAAAAACACACATATATATTTTATTATTATACTAAAATTATATCATATTTATATGTGATGTAAAAATTTTTAAATACAATAATAATTTAAAATTAGTTTAAAACAAAATTAATTGTGAATGTGAAATACAATACTAATTAAAAATAATTTAAATCAAACCTAAATTTGCATATATAAATCTTATAATAAAGCAATAAAATATATAATTTGAAAATAATTTCCATTTGATGTTTAAATTATTATGTAATACAAATAATTCAATACATAATAAAAATAAAATTAACTTATGATTATGATAATGATAAAATTATACTTATATCAATAGTTTGTTAATAAAATTTTTAAAAATAGTTTAAAATTTAATAATAGTAATTTTTATATGTAATACATACATAACTTATTTTTTTCATCTTTTTTTAATCTCTTATTTAATACATACATAATAATTTCTAATCGCCATTTGATCCCGCCGCGAAGTGCGGATATGATACCTAGTGTTCATCTATTAGCAATGTACACGGTACACCGCATCATGCAAAATTGAGTGCATCCCATGCTCCAAGATCATGAGCCCATTTGCTACAGACAATGTTTGCACAGCATCCGGAACATGGGTGTATGAGCATAGGAAATCCACATCAGGGCCTCATTCAGTTAGAAACGTGACAGAATGTAATGCACAATACTATGCAAGGCCTTCTTTATTTGGATAAAAGCACTGAAATGCATAGAACATTTAGTAAATCCTATTATGCAGACGATGGGTGACAATATTCTTTGTGCATGTACTACACAGTCTTTGCCAATTCAAGCATGGGAACATGTTTCCTTAGAGAGAGAGAAACATGAATTTACAAATTATAGAAATTACAGCAAGTACAAAACATACAGTGCACTTGTTGAGAAGAAGGATGAAGATTTATAGAGCTAAAAGGAAGAACCTCCATATGATTTTTTATTTATTTGGAGAAGACTTATGATTCTGTCCCAAAAGAGATAATGTGAAGAGTTTCGGAGAAGAGACAAGTACATGTCGTATACATTAACCTCATAAAGGATATGTATGATAGGGCTTTATCTTGTGTAAGGAAGACTGACTATTTTGACATCAACAGTGGTCTGCATCAAGGTCCAACTTTGAGTTCATTCCTTTTTACTTTGATTATGGACTAGTTGACAAGTCACATTCAAGATGAGATACCTTGATGTATTTATTCTTTGATGATATTGTATTGACTGATGAGACTAGAGATGGATTAAATAAGAAGCTTTAGGTCTAGAGACATGCATTGGAGATTAAGTATTTCGTATAAGTAGGACTAAGACTGAAGATATAGAGTGCACTTTTCATAGAGCAATAGTGAATGAATCGAGGTGAAGATTGTTGACTATAACATTCAGAAGAGAGATTCTTTTAGATACTTGGAATTTTTTTGCAACATGATGGAGAAATTGATGGAGATGTTACAAATGGAATAAATGCAGGTTGGCTAAAGTGGAGAGGAGCCTCTATTGTTCTTGTTGGGAAAAATAGAAGAGTCGTTTATTTCATCAGCCCTAGGCTCTCTTATATAGGAGAGTAGCCTATGGGTAAATTACATAAAGCATATAGCTGAAAATAAAAATAACAGAGAGATACAAAGGAAACTAATATATATGTTAACACTCCCCCTCAAGATGGAGCATAGATATCAATCATGCTCAGCTTGGACGTACACTTCTGGAATGGGCCTCGTAGTAATGCCTTGGTGAATATATCGGCAGTTTGATTTGCTGAAGTAACATGAGATGTAGCAATGAATCCCTTCTGAATCATGTCACGTATGAAGTGACAGTCAACCTCAATGTGCTTGGTTCGCTCATGGAATGCTGGATTGTTAGCAATGAACAAGGCTGCCTGATTGTCCCATTCTAAGTTCATAGGAAGTGGTACATCTATACATAGATCTCTAAGCACAGCCTTTACCCACATCATCTCTGTGCTAGCCTGGGCCATAGCCCTATATTCAGATTCAGCACTAGATCTGGCTACCACCGTCTGTTTCTTGCTCCTCCATGAGATTAGAGAATCTCCAACGTAGACTGCAAACCCCGAGGTGGACTTCCTGTCTTTAGGACAACCTGTATAGTCTTCATCCGCACATGCTGAGATAGAAATCCCCTTGCCCTTCTTGAATAGCAAACCTGCACTTAAAGATGATTTGAGGTATCTACGTATCATATGTATGGCATCCATATGAACCTGACGTGGTCGCTCCATGAACTGGCTCACACGACTCACTGCAAAGAATATATCGGGCCTAGTGATCATGACATACAACAGTTTTCCTACCAGTTCTCTGTATCTTCTCATGTCCACCTCCTCTGTGTCATCATCATATAGCTTCATGCTGGGGTCCATTGGTGTTGTAGCAAGCCGACACCCAAGCATACATGTTTCACTCAACAGGTCCGTAACATATTTTCTCTGCGACATTACTAACCCATACGGATTTCTAGCAAATTCCAGCCTCAGAAAATATCTAAGAACTCCAAGATCCTTAGAGCGTTTGTATCCATGTTTTTCAAAGAGGTCTGAGAGCTTCTGAAACCATGCTCTGGGGCTCTGCTTAAGGTCATAGATAACCTTATGAAGTCTGCACACCTTGGAACACTCCCCCTCAACAGCAAAATCGGGTGGCTGTTGCATGTAGACTTCCTCCTGTAGGTCTCCATATAAGAACGCGTTCTTCACATCCAACTGATATAGCGGCCACTCTCGAATAACCGCGACTGACAGCAAGATCCGTAGGGTAGAATGACGGGCTACTGGCGAGAACGTATCAAAGTAATCCACCATGTATGTCTGTGTAAAGCCACGTGCAACAAGGCGGGCCTTGTATCTTTCAATACTGCCATCTGCATTTTGCTTTACTGTAAATACCCACTTGCAGCTCACCGGGGTGACATCTGTAGGTATAGGAACTAGACTCCAAGTTCCCCTAGATTGAAGTGCTGCCATTTCTTCCTTCATTGCTAGACGCCATCTACTATCCTGCAGAGCATCTTGATAATTCCATGGAATATCTACAGCTGACAAGGCAACCACAAAGTTCCTGAAATCCCCAGATAGTCGCTCAAATGACACAGAAGCTGATAAAGGATATGTAGCACAGTTCCTCTTCGATTTGCGTATAGCAATAGGAACATCTAAAGCAGGTGTGTCCTCATCTGGCCCCTGCAACATATCCTGCTCAGAAATATCATTAGATCCATTAAGAGTAGTATCTTCAGTACATACCTTAGGCGAGCTAGGAGATGAGTCATAATCATGAGCTGGAGGAGGCCTGCGGGTATAATGGAATGGTAGTGGTGAAACGGGGATAGTACGTGGAGCTGGTGGTGGTGGTGGTGATGGTACTGGTGGTGGTGTCATATATATGGCATCGGTAGTCACTAGAGGTAGTTGTTGATCACCTGAGGATGAAAAATACATTAGGGATTCAAAAAATGTAACATCTGCACTGACCATATACCGCCTACGCAAAGGATCAAAGCACTTGTACCCCTTTTGAGTTCTAGAGTACCCAACAAACACACACTTGACAGCCCTAGGAGAGAGCTTGTCAGAACCAGGAGACAGCTGGTGGACAAAGGCAACTGAGCCAAACACACGAGGAGTAAGGGAAAACAGATCCTTACCAGGGTAGATAAGGGAAAAAGGAATCTGTTCATCTAAGACAGAGGACGGCATACGGTTAATTGGGTAACATGCTGTGAGAACTGCGTCACCCCAGTAAGAATAAGGAACATGACTCTGTATAAGAAGTGATCTTATGACATCTAGTAGGTGGCGATGTTTCCTTTCAGCGATCCCATTTTGTTAAGAGGTATAAGCACAGGATGTTTGATGGATAATCCCTTTTGATGAGTAGTAGTTGGCTAGGACATGAGTACACAGTTCTAGGGCATTATCACTTCTCACAAATTTCACAGATGTGGAGAAAACATTTTGAATTTCGTTCAGAAAATGGATAATAATATTGCCTGCTTCAGATTTGTTTTTCAACAAAAATACCCATGACACACGAGAGAAGTCATCCACAATAACTATATAAAATCAGGTACACGACTTGGACCCCAGATATCAATATGAAATCAATATGAAATAACTCAAACTTGGAGGTACTACTTGATGATCAGGTACACAGAAGTCATCCACAATTTTGATGATCAGGTACACGACTTGGACCCCAGATATCAATATGAAATAACTCAAACTTGGAGGTACTACTCCGACCTGGACGACTGGGAAAGGTAGACCGGTGATGCTTTCCCAACTGACAAGCCTCATATTGGATAGATGTGTGAGGAAGACCATGGGGTAACACACGACGCAACTTCTGAAGCGGTAGATGCCCAAAGCGCAGATCCCACGGCAGAGGAGATACTGGTCCAGTAGGAAGGGATGAGGTTCCAGCAAATGGAGTCTGATTTAGGCGATAGAGGCCTCCTTGCTTATAGCCACGACCAATCACGTTGTTCGTAAGGATGTCCTGAAAAATAAGAGAAGATGGATCAAAAATTGCCCGACATTGTAAATCCTTCGTAATCTGACTGATTGATAACAAATTCATTGAAAAATCAGGTGCATGTAACACATTCTTGAGCTGCATAGAATATGTCAGTCTAATCTCCCCCTGACCAGTGATGGGGGAATGTGTACCATTGGCAATGACCACTGTTCGGCCTGGAGGATTCTGAGAGTATCCTGTAAGTAAACTCTAATAGCCACATAGATGATGTGTAGCGCCCGAGTCCATAATCCAAGGTAATGTATCTGATCTACTACTGGTAAATGCAAGTATGCTACCTAAAGCACTGGTAGACGCAGAGGCAGATGCAGCAGCATCAGATTGACTCTCAGTAGTAGGTGATGGGCCAGATGGGGGAATAATGCCCCTTAGACGGGCAACTAGATCATCGAACCACTGATCCAAAGTGGAAGCAGATGGAGGCTCTATCTGCTCAGCGACTCGTGCAGATGCAGGAAATCCATGCTTAGAGTAGCATGTGTCTTCATTGTGTCCGACGCGATGACAGTAGGTACATGTTGGCCGAGTGCGGCCTCCTCTGCCACGAGGTCCACGTTCACGGGTCTGATGATGAAATCCACGACCCCTGTTGGCGGTCATGGCCGAAGCATTCTGATTCGTGGCTGTGGAAGGAACGGTGATCTGGCTCAGTCTGTGAAAAGCTTCCTCCATGGGAGGAATAGTAGAATCGGCCAAGATCTGGGATCGTGCCGCCTCATACTCTGGATCAAGTGCAGCAAGGAACACGCCCACCATAGTCGCATTCCGATACGTCTTCTGTTATTCTGGCGTGGCTGTCAGGGGCATGAAGCTGTATAGCTTCTCGAACATCCCTCGCAGGGATGTGTAGAGTGAATGTAGAGGGCGATCATTCTGCCTTATAGTGAATATATCATGCTGGAGTTGCAGAATCTTCGTCTCATTCTTCGCGTGGGAGTATGTGGCCGCCAGAATATCCCACATATCTTTGGTCGTGGGCTGATGTAGAATGTCATTGGCAATCTCGATCGCCAAAGTTCCGGACAACCAGACTTTGGCGTATGCATCATCTGCCTCCCATGAGGCATTGGCTCCAGTCTTCTCAGCAGGCTCTACTTCGGTAAGAATGTGCTTCTTACCAGTCGACTTCATCATACTCATGAACTGCATCGCCCACAGTTCATAGTTTGTACCGTCCATCTTCAAGACAGGTGCTGGACCACGAAAGGCGCCTAACGATGGAATATCCGCCTTGTTTTCTGACATACTGGAAATATAAGACTGGAGCGATAGACTGGTGAGAAGATCGTCTACACGGACATAGATGGGTTTAGTTGCATGTGTAGACTTCAAGCAACCAAACCCATTTCGTTGACGGTGTGCGCTCTAGATATGTGATTCAAGGGCACACGAACAGGGCACTAAGGTGCCCGCTGTAGGCGACGAAGGTGTGCGCGGATGTCTTGGCGCTAGCGCTGGATGACTGGGGCTACGCGCACGGATCGCTGAGCACTAAGGCGCAAGAGCAGGGACCGCAGGATGCTAAGGCGCAGTAGCGCGCAGGCGCTGATGCACAAGCGCACAGGCGCTAGAGCGCGGGTGCTCAAGGCACGGGTGCACAGGCGCGAGGTTGAGACCGCGCAGGCGACGGCGGAGAGGCTCACGAGCACACGCGCAGGCGCTCGACGGCGAAGAGACTCGCAGTCGAGGATGTGCGCCGGCGGTGGCAAGGAGAGAGAGAGAGAGGCACGCGGGTGGGGGCTAGGTATAGGGTTAGGGTTTCGAGAACTTCGGTCTAGGACCGTCGCTCTGATACCATGTTGGGAAAAATAGAAGAGTTGTTTATTCCATCAGCCCTAGGCTCTCTTATATAGGAGAGTAGCCTATGGCTAAATTACATAAAGCATACAGCTGAAAATAAAAATAACAGAGAGATACAAAGGAAACTAATATATATGTTAACAGTTCTCAGTGATAAAAAATTCTTTGAAAATTAAAAGAAAGTTTTACAAAGCAGTTGTGAGACATGTTATACTTTATGGATCTGAATGTTGGCCTGTGAACCATATACATATCTAGAAAATGACAGTAATAGAAATGAAAATGCTAAGGTGGATGTATGGACACACACGTAAAGATCGGATTCGGAATGATGCAATAAGAAGGAAAGTTTGTGTATATCCTATCGAGGATAAGATGCAAGAAAACGCTTAAGGCTATCCGATCATTTGCAAAGGACGTTAGTTGATGCGTTCGTTAGGAGATACGAGTTTTGAGGTGTTGAGCAAGCTAAGAGAGGACGAGGAAGGCCCAAGAAGAGTTGGAATGAGACCCATACAATGGAATATTAGTTTTTTGATCTATGCTCTAGAATGACCCAAGATAGATCTGAATGGAGGCAAAGAATCCATGTAACCAACCCTACTTAATGTGGGAAAAGGCTTTGTTGGTGATATACAAAATATACAATACACATGTATAATTGTTTTTTATAAGAGCACACATGCATGATTTGGATAATAGATAATTGAGTATAATTAAGAATAATAGATAATTGAGAATAACTGTATTGAACTATTGTTGCATGGACTAAATGTTGCTCTTGAGGATAAAGTTTTCCTGATTCCACAAACCTAACCCTCATTTTACATACGGGTGAGGTAGAAAGTACAAAAAAAGTTCAAATAATTATGCCAAAGTAAAATCGATAATCAAACTCAAGAACATAGAATATAGAATGACAGAGTGCTCAATATTTTACGTGAACTGCGACTCCATAAGGAACGGGATGAAACCACGAGAGAAGGCTTCTGAGGACCGGATATTTTATTGTATCTCTTTTAATGAATGCATTGGGCGAGGGGTTTCTTATATAGCCCCACAGACAGATCGGTCCCATTTATAAATGATGTGGGATCGAATAAGAGACTTGGTAATGGGATCATGGAGAGATCCAATTACCCATCTATTATATACTCTAACACTCCCCCTCAAGATGGAGCTGAGAAAGCTGCAACTTGCAACAAAAGAAAATATACACAACTCATCTTCACTTGATACATCTTAAAGAGAGAGGAGGAGACCCGCTCAGAGTAGCGAAACACGATGACATGTCTACGATTATCAAGACGTGCATGTAGTAGAGTCGATGCGACGATCATGACATGCCTGGAGTGGGCCCTAGAAGAAGATCAACATGTAGCGTAATCACACTTGGAGGAAATATGTTCAGAAGTAACAGAGGCTCATTGAAGATGGCCGATATATGGTAGTAGTCTGGAGTATTGGTCTTCATGCCATGGATGGACAGTTGAAGTCAGAGATGATCCGAGATAGAGAAACCTACCTGGAGTAGTTGATGTTGAAGCGAATACCGAAGTAGAGTAGTTTTCTCCCATATACAGATCTCTAGAGTTTGGCCTCTCTCATACGTGAACACTAAAAATGGCCTCTCACATATCTTTTGGGAACCTAAAGTCGGTTCTCTTCTGTAGAGACCATGGAGATGACATATCTTTCTAAGGAGCCACAAGTAGAAGATGCTGAACATGATAAAAATCATGTAGATAGATCTCAAGTAGAAGAATGCACCATACTCTCACTCTTTCTTTCTCCCATACTTGTTAGAACAAGAACAAAGATCGTCAAGTTGGGAGAAACAACAAAGAACTTGCATTTTTCCCTCTCTTTTTCCAGCTTTTCATTTTTCATAAGCTATCTTTCTTTTTTTCTCTCTTTATAAGCATTTTTAGGATTTTCCTCCTTTTTTTAATCTACCTATTATTCTTTTTCCGGATATTGTAGCACTGGCCCAACTTTGGGCCCAAAATAAAATATATCTTCTCCTATTTTTTTTTCCGACCACCCCATTTTTTGTAACCACGACCCAGATGAGCCCAAAAGATTCAATCCTACTTTTTCCTTTCACGGGCTTGTTGGGTCAAGATAGAAGGGGCCAAATAATATCAACCTATTTTTTAAAGAGGAGTATAAAGAGCCCCCCATCCTCTCTTAAAAAGACTAACTAAGTTTCATAGAATGGGAAACCCCAACATCAACATCGAGAGTTGCGGCCATTGTCGCCCGGAGATTGGACCGTAGGATATTGCCTCCTCGACTTGTAGGAGGAGTAGCTTGTGAAGCTTTTGTGCGCCTAAAGGCGATCAGGATTGGGGGCTCATGGTTGTTTGCTAATGGTGGTGCACAGGACTGGAAAAGGGAGGCTGTAATGAGTTTATAATCACTTGGAAAGGGTTATCAGCTTCGCCTTGAGGTGAAAATGTGGTGGTCGATCACAGTGAGAGATGTTGCACTTTGATGGGGTATGGATGCCAACAACGCCACCAGCCTTCTTTTCAAGGAGTAGGATTCCCTCTTTTATTCTTTGATGAGTGCTAGGATTTCCATTGTGCATGGGACCTATCCTCTATAGCACATCTCGAATCTTCTTTGTCGTTGTTGCAATTAGGGCCCTCGGAGGAATCGTGCGTCCCATTATGCTTGAAGGTCAACGCGAGAGAATAACTCCATAAATCGTACGCCCCATGAACCATGTAGAATAAATAATGTGGAAGCAGAATCGATAATCAAACTCAAGAACATAAAAATATAAAACGATAGAGCGCTCAGAATTTTACATGAATCCCTACTTCCTAAGGAGCGAGATGAAACCACTAGAGAAGGCCTTTGAGGGATGGATATTCTATTGTAACTCTTCAATGAATACAAGGGGGTGTAGGGCAGTGGCTTCTTATATAACCTCATAGACAACCAGAGTCTCACTTATAGATGATATGTGACTAAACAAGAGACATGGTAATTAGATTCGGAAAGATCTAATTATCCATCTATTACATACTCTAACAACAAATAATACTCACCTCAAGCTGAAGCATAGATATCAATAATGTGATCCTTCTCAGATCAGAAAAATATGATGCTTCTTGGGAAGCATCTTTTAAAAAAATGAAGGGACAACATCTTCCTTCACAATCACTACGATAGTGAGAAATTGAGTGCAATACATTTTCGATGCAAGACCTAGCATCACTAAATACATTATTTCTTGAGAGCTTGACTAACCAAAGGACGATAAGAAGTTTAATTGACCAACTAGACAATGTTGTTCTCACTAACTTTGGTCATCCCTCTGATATCTGCTAGACATTGTCCACAACAAGGAACGAATCCAGGCAGATCGTAACCAACTATGCATGTTTCAATCAAAAAATCGGTAATGTACTTCCTTTGGGTCATCACTAGACCCTGTGCATTCCTGGCAAATTATAACCCCAGAAAGTATGGTTCCAAGATCCTTCGTGACGAACTGACGACCCAAGAATGCATTTGCCCTCTCTATTCCCTGAACAACATCTCCTGTAACCAGAATATCATCAACATAGACCATGATGACAACCATACCTGTAGGAGACTTCTGAATGAACAACGAGTGATCTGCATTTGATCTTTTGAACCCTTGTCGCTCAATCAGATGGGAAAGCTTCTGGAACCATGCCCTTGGGCTCTATTTAAGGCCATGAATCGCCTTGTGAAGTCTACACACCATATGCTTCTCCCCCTCAGCAGTAAACCCCTGGTGGTTGCTGCATGTAGACTTCCTCCTGCAGATCTCCATACAAGAAGGCATTCTTGACATCAAGTTGAGATATAGTCCACTCAGGAAAAATATATCCATATAGTCCACGCCATAGGTTTGTGTGAGACCTCTCGCGACCAGCCGTGCCTTGTATCGATTTAGACTGCCATCAGCATGGTATTTAACCATGAATACCCACTTATAGCTAACAATGGATGCATCAGGGGGAGCATTAACGAAGTTCCATGTGCCACGATACTGTAAGGCATACATCTCGTCTTCCATAGCCAGTCGCCAGCAATCAATGTTCATACCTTCTTGATGGATCCGTGGTATGTCCACGGAAGACAAAGCCGCAGCAAATCTCTGAAAGTAGCATGTGAGGCGATGAAAGGATACCTGGGAAGCAAAAGGATAAGACGCACAAGTTCGTTTCTTCTTCCGGATAGCAATGGGAATATCAAGGTCGTCGTCCACTAACTGGATGGTGTAGTCCCCTCCTGTAATGAAGAATCCTGCACATGTACCATATCTGACCCGTCAGTGGGGATGCCATCTGAACATACCTGAGGCATGATGGATGCCTGACGTGTAGCCTGAGCAGGACCTGACCGACGCATATAGAATTTTGGTAAAGGTGGAATAGGAGGTTGTGGAGGTGGAGGTGGCGGAGTTAGTTGTGGTGGTGGTGGCGTAGCAACTGGAGCAGGAGAGGACTCAAGTGAACTCAAACTAGGAGGAGGAGGAGGAGGAGGAACATAGACATCATTGTTGGTAGTGGACGAGACCAGCCTGTCACCTGCAGGGGAAAGGTACATAACGGACTCAAAGAACGTGACATCGGCACTAACGAAATATTTCTTGTTTATGAAGTCATAACAGCGATAGCCCTTCTGAGTCCGAGAGTAACCTACAAAGTTACACTTGACAGCTCTTGGAGAGAGTTTGTCAAGTCCAGGGGACAGGAGATGAACAAACGCAACAGTTGCAAATACACGAGGAGTAAGTGAGAATAATTCCTTATCAGGAAAAATGATAGAGAGAGGAATTTTCTCACCAAGGACGGATGATGGCATACGAGTGACTAGGTAGCAGGCTGTAAGGACAGCATCCCTCCAGAAAGTGATAGGAGCACAACTCTAAATAAGGAGGGTTCGAGTGATGTCAAGAAGGTGACGATGCTTTCTTTTTGCCATGCCATTCTGCTGAGATGTGTAAGCACATGTGGTTTGGTGAATAATACCCTTAGACGAGAGAAACTGAGAGAGAGACCGTGTGCAAAATTCCAATGCATTATCTGTACGAATGTATTTGACATTAGAAGAAAAAACATTCTGCACTTCATTAATAAAACTTTTAATAACATCCCATGCTTCAGATTTATTCTTTAAAAGAAAGACCCATGATACACGAGAAAAGTCATCCACCACAACTAGATAAAACATGTGTCCCTGATGATGAGGCACACGACTCGGACCCCAAATATCAATGTGAAACAATTCAAACGGGGAGCTGCTGCTCCGACTCTGCAACTAGGAAAGCTAGACCGATGATGCTTTCCCAACCGACACGCTTCACAGCGAAATGATGAATTGGGAGAGATCTGAGACAAGAGATGTTGCATTTTTTGGAGCGGGAGATGGTCAAAGCGAAGATGCCAAATGTACGGAGATACTGGTCCGACGGAAAGAGAATAGACGCCAGCATAAGAGTTCCGGGCCAGCCGATAGAGACCATTCTGCTCAGAGCCACAGCCAATCACCCTGCTCGTTAGTATGTCCTGAAAAATAAGAGATGATGGGTCGAATATAGCATGACAGTGCAAATCCTTCGTAATCTGACTAATAGATAACAAAATAATGGAGAACTCAGGAGCATGTAGAACATTCTGTAGACGCATAGAAGGTGATAAGCAAACTCCCCCTGTCCAACAAGAGGGGAATGAGTACCAGCTGCTATCAGCATTGAGCGGCCATGTGGAATGTCCCTGTAGGACTCAAGTCTCTCTCTATCACAGCAGAGATGATGGGTGGCGCCAGAATCTATAATCCAATCAGATATATCATGACAAGATGTAAAGGCAGTAGCACTACCTGAGGAACTAGCAGCAGCAGACGAACTGGCAGAAGTTGTAGCAGCAACATCTGAAGGTCCACATGGAGAATCAGTAGACGATTGTGGCATAATATCACGTAAACGCACCACAAGCTCTTCGAATCGGTTATCGATAGTGGATGTTGACTGGGTCCTTACATGCTCGGCTACACGCGCTGATGTTGGAAACCCATGCTTAGAGTATCACGTATCCTCTGCGTGGCCTGTGCGATGGCAGAACGAACATAGTTGGCGAAAGCGACCTCCCCATCCATGGGTTCCACGTCCACGACCAAAAGACTGACCATCTCGTCCACGCGATACTGCCATCGTCGATGGGGGTGGAGTAGATGTGCTTGAAGAAACTGATATGCGACTGAGCCTCCTGTAAATGTCCTCCATTGGAAGAATGACTACATCGGCCAATATCTGAGAGTGGGCTACCTCGTACTCAGGATCGAGCGCTGCAAGTAGTAAGCCCACCATGGTAGCATTCTGATATATCTTCTGCTTCTTAGGAGTCGTCGTGAGTGGTATGGTACTGTATAACTTCTCAAACATCCCCCTCAGGGACGTGTACAATGAGTGAAGTGGCATGTCATTCCGCTTCATCGTGAATATATCATGTCGTAGCTGCAACATCTTGGTCTCATTCCGTACTTGGGAATACGTAGCGGCCAGAATATCCCACATTGCCATGCCAGTGGGCTGATGGAGGACATCATTGACAATCTCCATCGATAGTGTACCTGACAACCAAACCTTAGCATAAGAATCATCAGCCTCCGAAGAGGCATATATGCCAGTCTTCTCTGTCGGCTCATCTTCGGTAAGTATATGCTTCTTACCGTTGAAGGCGCCTATGAAGGGCATATCAACTTTGTTCTCTGACATGTCATCGTAGATGAAGAACTAGGGATTGTAGACCGAAAACCATTGTCTACAAAAACTTGACCGGACTTGAGTGCATATATAGACGTTACGTACTCAAATCCATGGAAATAGAACGACCGACGAAAGAGGAACCCAGCGTGTAAGGAAGCGGAACCCGACGGTTAGGGTCCCCTACCTAGGGCTCGAACCGGTTGAGTAGGGTGCCCTACGGCAAGGTGGGGGCCCCAGCGGCGTGAAGGAGGGGGCCCGACAAAGTTGGGGCTCTACAGCGACGTGGAGGAGAGGGCCCGACGAGGAGGAGGAGGAGGAGGGGCCGACAAGGAGGAGGGGGCGCCGGCGTGGAGGGGGCCCGGCGGCGTCGGCGGAAGGGTGGTGGAGGGGAGATCCGGCGGCGGCGGTGAAAGGACCTAAGATTAGGGTTAGCCCCTGGGCTCTCATACCATATTGGGAAAAATGAGTAATCAATTATTCCGAGGAACCATAGTCTCTCTTATATAGGGAGAGACCTCATGGTCAAAATACAAAAGAGTCCAGAAAGTAAACAGGAATTAAGAAACGGTACAAAACATAATAATATAAGTCCCTACATTAACCTTTTGTATATACCTTGGTAACAATCTAGTACCAACATTTTGTATATACCTTGGTAACAATCATGTATATCTTTTTGCATAGACCTTGGTAACAATCTGGTGGCGGCATTGTTGAGGTGTCTCAGTCTTGTGGCACCAATAGGGGTATCCAAGGTTGTTAGAAAAATATCATGTCATGTAACATTAGGGGTCTGGGGAGGCCTGAGAAAAGGGCGGTGGTGCAGAATCTGATGTTAGATCATAGAGCGGGCGTTGTCCTTTTTTACAGGAGATGAAAGTCTCTCAGGAGGTTGATGGGGTGTAGAAGGATGTTGGGGGCAGCAGAAGGAGAGAATGTAGAGTTGTGGAATCAAAGGGGGCTTCCGGGGATTGATGATGGGTGGGATGAGGATAAGTTTTCTTTAGAGGCGAAGGTGTTGCGAGGAAGTTTATCTCTAACATTGTTGCTACGGAGGAAGGGAGATTGGCAAAGAGTTCTGGTAATGAACGTGTACAACCCACTGAATGGAGCTGGCATAACTCGACTTGTGGACTTACATAATGCAAAGGTGGGGGCATCCATCTTGGGTTATTGCGAGAGACTCCAACGTGACATTCCTCTCTGAGGATCGGCCCGGGGGGCGATGGTAAAGTGATGTTGGTTCGGTAGGGTTATTGGGGGCGGTAGAGGAGCTTGGTCTTTAAGTGATCAATGCAGCAGGATGTGTTTACAATTGGTGATAGAAAACTTGAATGAGGAAGCATATCAAAAAAAGGGATAAATAACAATGAAGAACGCGTGATTTTATGTGAAACCCTACTCCCTACGGAGCGGGATGAAACCATAGGAGGCCTCGAAGGGTCATATGTGTCTATTGACTTTCGCATTGGATACAGGAGGTATGGGTCTTCTTATATATCCTCCACAAACTCTCCAAGTCCCACCACTGGTAGATGTGGGACTAAACTCTGGATGTGGTAAATGGATCTTGGAAGAATACATTTACCCATCTTATATATGACACACATACTCCAACATTCCCCATCAAGCTGGGCATGAAATGATCAGCTTGGACAAACAGAAAGAAATCTCAAACTCACAATATTAGACACTACAGACAATATCAACTCAACATGCACAACTGTCGGCTGTTGTCGAGGATGTTGCTTCTCATGTCGTGTAGGTAAGGAGGAACAAATGGGCTGGAGTGTGAGTCAAACTAAATCTCCTCGTCGGAGAGCATGTGCTTTGTACTGTGCCAGTCATTGAAAATGGAAATGAGTCTCCTTGTCAGAGTATTCTGGCCCACTACAATATGTAGACAACTGCTCCATCTCGGAAAGGGTCGAACTAAAAAGATTGTGGAGACATCCTCGTCAGAGTCCATGATCGCTGGAGAATGGAGTATGAAAAGCCTCCTCATCAGAGAACTGGGTCTCTCCTGTACTGGCTTAGAGAATGAGATCTCTACTCCAGAGTCCCTATGAAACCACATAAAAACCCTATCCCAGATGGCATAGGGAATGGGATCGCTACTTTGGAGTCCCCATGGAACACATGAAAACTCTGATCAAAATAAAAGATGGGGACCATACAAAATGATGCCAAACATGTGCACATCTAAAAAGAAGCCTCTCTGGAGAAATCGAAGAAAATGGGCCACTCAAAGATGGAGTGCCTCAAACTTGAACTCTAAACCAATCCGCAGAGTCTGAAACTGAACTGTAGAGTCTGAACAACTGGTCGGCCTGAAACCTGACATATGAATATCGAATATGGAGAATCTGTCAATAAGGCATGTAACTCTACACAACTCCCCCTTTCTCCCATACTAGTCAGAAAACAATGGCGTCAACCAAAGTGGAGGAGAACACAAGAAAATGGAGAGACAACAAAGCATCATAAATGACGATCTCATCATTTTTTCTACTTTTTTTCAATCAATTTTTTTCAGCCCACTCATTTTTTATTGCGTACAGTTTTTTGTACGCAGTTCTTTCAAAATCTCTCTTTTTCCTGACTTTTCTTTTTTTTAAATTGTCAGCCCACTTGGGCCCTTTTTCTCTCTCTCTCATTTTTCTTTTTTTTTACATTTGCGACCCAACTTGGACAGAATTGCAACATGCCCATGTTGGGTTTATTTTAGGGTTCCCACTTGGGAACCGTCTTCGAATCACAGCTCCCCGATGGGGTTCCTCTTTCCATCGCCGCCTGAAGATTCTCCCTCGGGAGGATATGTTCTGCTTGGAGCATCGAACACGGCCTCACGGAGGCTGTTGGAGGTCCTTCGTCGCCTCGAGTTGGAGGGGCGACGATCTGGGAGGGAGAGGACGCTTGCGCGAGGAAGGAGGTTGCACTGCACAGAGCTAGAGAAGGACGCAAGGTTGGAGCACCGCCTCCGCTTGGTCATCAGTGGCCCTAGAGATCTCGCATGGAAGATTCGGCTATAGATCTCCACCTGGAGATGGTGATGTGGCTGGAGATGTCACTGTTTTTGGCTGTTGAGAGGCGAGGTGCCACCTTCGGCTGCTGCGGTGCCGTCACTTGTGGTTCCGCCATCAAAGGAGGTTTGTACGGCTAGCATGCAACAAGGGTGCTGCCAGAGAAGAGAGCTGCTAGATGTGTCTCCTGGGAAGGTTCTGCCAAGGAGATTGCAAGCATGGGAAGGTTACGTCGTGGAGATTGCAAGCGGCCTGGATGAATAGGGAATATGGGTTGAAGATCCCTCGCCGAACAGAAATTGAAGAAGTTGCGGCGATGTGGAGGTTCCTTCGTGGGAGGAGATCTAAAGATGATCCAGAATTAGGGTTCCAAGAACCCTAATTTTTTTCGAACTTGAACAATAGTCTTTAACGAATAAATCTTCAAGAAAATAGAACCAAAAAATCGAATCTCGAACAAAAATTATCAAATACATCCTCGAGAATCGAACCCGCTCTGATATCATGCTAGAAAACATGAATGCGAAAGCGTATTGCAAATAAAGGATAGATAACAATGAAAAATGTGGGATTTTATGTCGAATCCTACTCTATAAGGAGCGGGAGGAAACCACAAGAGACGGCCTCAAAGGATCATATGTGTCTATTGCCTTCCTCATTGGATACAGGAGGTCTGTGGCTTCTTATATAGCCTCCACAGACTCTCCAAGTCCTACCACTGGTACATGTGGGACTAAACTCTTGATGTGGTAAATGGATCTTCGAAGGATCAATTTACCCATCATACATATGACGTATATACTCCAACACTTGGCGTAATGCGAGATTGAGGCCCATCATTGATCGGTTCTTAATGTTTGTTGTGCCCTGGAGTTTTTCCCAATGGTAGAGGCTCGCGCCTTGTCGCGGGCACACTCAGATAATACGTCGTTGCTCTGGTCCTCTGGGGAGGAAGTGCAACCTCGATCGTTCTTCCTCTTCGAGCAGGCTTGGCTTTTAGAGGAGGAATTTAGGGAGTCTGTGACGGCCTTCTGGGAGGGATGCAGTCCTTCGGGTCCGCCACGTGCAGCTTGGCTGCCAAGCTGGTGCCATTCAGAGGTCACTTGATGGAGTTCAGTAAGGTGAATCGTGTACTGAGGTGGAGCTGACAAATGAGGGCCCAACCTGAGGTCAGCAGATTAGACAAATTAGAGGATGAGAGGACCCTGACGGTCGAGGAAGTCTTAGTGAGGGGAGGTCACTTGGAGGAGATTCTTCTAGAGGACAAAAATGAGGTCGGTTGGAGGCAGAGGTGGTTGAGGGAGGGTGATGCGAATACGAAGTTCTTCCATGGAATGGCTAGCGAAAAAACTTTATTCATTAAGTGGTTGCTGGGGGTGGAAGGAGTTCGGGAGGTAGGTAGGGCGTTGCAATCGCATTTTCAAAACTTTGGCAGGTGGAGGAGTCGTGCTAGTTGGGGTTGGCAAGGGAGAGAAGTCTTATAGATTGCGGAAGACGATTCGGAGGCATTGGTGGTGGAGTTCTCGAGGAAGCCCAGACGAGCGTTGTTCCACTCGAATGCAGATAGGGCACCGGGACCGGATGGATTCCCGATAGGTTTTTACAAGGAACTCTAGGGGACGGTCAAGAAGGATGTCATGGACAAGTTAGAGGAGTTCAGAGCAGGAAACATAGGGTTTGAGAGGCTGAACAAGGCACTCATTTTTCTGCCGCCCAAGAAGGGCACCCTGACTAGGATGGAGGATTACATGCCTATTACGCTTTCCAATGCTATTTACTCGGTGGTGTCGAAGATCCTTGTGAACCGGTTGTGGAAGGTGATACACGAGTTTATCTCTTCTGATCAATCGACATTTGTTCCGGGGAGAGCCATGGTGGACAGGTTGGTTTTGACATCAGAGATAATCACAGATTGGAAGAGAAGCGGAACCAAATGTGTGCTCTGAATGGTTGACTTTTCCAAGGCATACGATTGCGTGGACTGGAGATTATTGTAGGCTTCACAAGAGAAGAGGAGTTTTCCAGAGTTGTGGATTGCGTGGAACAAGAGATGTGTTACTGCAGCTTCCCTTGTGGTCTTGTCAATGGTAGATCGGACGTGTGTTGCTTCCAGTCGCGGAGGGTATTAGCCAAGGCTGCCTGCTAGCCCCACTCCTGTTCGTGTTGGTGGCCTATGTTCTGGCTGTGATGATGAGGTTGGTGGTTGAGCGAGAGTGGTGCTCTGGTTTTGCCAAGGAGGAGATTCCCATCCCATTGTTGTAGTATGCAGTGATGTTCCCAACGGATGATCCGGAGAGGATTCGGTGAGCGTCGCATATTAGGGACATTTTTGGGGATGTTTCCGGGCTCATAGTGAACAGGGAGAAGTCAGTGGTGGTCTCCTTCAGCCTTTCGAAGGTGGAGCAGCAAGGTGTTTCAAGGATTATGGGATGCCCGACTGCCTCCTTTCCCATTACGAACTTGGGCATTCCTTTGGTGGCGGGAAAGCTGAGGTCCAGGGACTAGATGAGTTTGTTGGAGAGGCTGGAGGCGAGGCTGCGAGGTGGAAAGCTTCTATGCTATCTAGGGGAGGGAAGTCGGTTCTACTGAAGCAAGTTATTTTGGTGATTCTGATGTTCTTCTGCTCTACGTGTGCATTAAACCGCAGGGGTGCGAAACAAGATCAAAGCTTTGATGAGGAGACTCTTTTGGCCGGACAATCATCAAGGAAGGGAATTTATTTGGTGGATTGACATAAGGTGACATCCTCGAAGAAGAAAGCCGACTCTGGGAGATGCAGATGGGAGAGATGAACAAGGCATTTATGGTGAAAAGGGTGGTTCGGATATGGGGGAGTTCTGATGAGCTGGTTTGCCAATTACTGAGGAAGATGTATGAGGGGGATATGTCGTTGGACATTAGTCCAGGCCATTTGTAGTTGTCGTTGTGGAAGGGGATGACTAAGGTGGTTCTGAAGATTTCCAATTTGTTGCGATCGGTGCTTGGGAATGTTGCAGGGTTTCGATTCTGGTTAGATGATTGGAAGGGAGATGGGGCTTTGGGGGGACGTTACCTACGTTTGATGTGGTTGGTGGGGGACAGAGAGGTGACGGTGCACCACGTCTGGGAGTGTGGGGTGTAGACCCCGATGTTCGCTTCTGGGATTTCTGAATCAGCGGGTGGAGGAGTTCCTTGCCTTACGGACAAAGCTCTTGCGGTACGAGGCACTGACTTCGGGAAGGGACCATTTTCGGTGGGGAGATGAGAGATTCACAGTGAGAAAAGCATATCGTTTTTTGATGAATGAAGGGGTGGTGATGTAGGATGAGTTGGTGGTGGACACGGGTACGATTTGGAGGTGTAGAGCGTCGAACCGCGTTAAGGTTTTCCTTTAGTTGTTCCAAATAGAGAAAGTTCTTACGAAGGCAAGTGGAGGGTATCTAGTGGGCGTAGAGGATGTTGGGTGCGATAGATACAGTGCGGTCGAGGAGGGTGCGGACCATTTGTTCTTCTCTTACCCGTTATCGACAGATGTTTGAGCCAGGGCCAGTATTCTATGGCTAGAGAGTCAGAATGGGGCCACATTTTGGAGGGATATCGTATTGGTTTGTGACACATCATTTTTAAGGGGACGAGGTTTTACGTAGTTGAGCATTTTAGGGCATTGGGTTCTATGTGACAAGTGTCACAGGGTCAAAATCCCGCTATCGATTTCGACCGATCCTATGCGGCGTTAGCTAACCCGTAGCTAACCAGCCTTCCCGAGTAGAACGATCACGGACGCACTCCAACTCTTCTCGATACTCCTGCTTGCTAACGCACCGACGCTTACACACAAGCAGAAGCTCGACTCTATGGATCGTTCAAGAACACAACCACACGATCACACAAGCACGTGCACAAAGCTCTTCTCTTTATTAGAAGTGGAACTCTCTCTCTGGAGCGGTGGACACTCTACACTTGTGTGTACAATGTGTACTCTGTGTTTACAAATGAGCCACCACCTCTCCTTTTATACAAGACTCAAGGCAACCCAAGGGACACTCATTATTTCATTTACAATAATGATACATAAAGACGCAAGAGACCCTTCGAGTTCTTCGGTAACCCTTCGCGTTACTCAGCAACTCTTCGTCTGCTCGTCTCTTCGACTCCCTTGTTGTCCTTTCATCTTCGCGTACAGTTGACACCTAGTTAACCGCCCAGTCATCAGCATACTCGCGCTCCAACGCTTGCTGATGTAGCTTTGCCATAATTCACCGAGTGCCACCGAACACTCGGTCTTGTGCCAAAGGGAACCCGCGGCCTCCAGACCCCCGTGCGGTAAACCCTTCCTTAGCATTCTGCATGCTAAGGTGAAGTCCTCCAGAACTTCACTATCGTGGCTTCCAGACCACTTTCGTACGTGTACTACCGAGCATGCTCGACAATGCTCATACTCAGCACCTGCAACGCTTCATGCCTTTGTGGATCGCCACGCATCAGTACCGATACCGTGCGCCTTCGTACGTACACCTCTGTGACCGTACCGCATTGCTCCTCAATGCATATTGTTTCACAACATACCGCCCTTCTACGCTCGCGTACGTACCCGCTACGTGCATCCCCTGTCATGTCATGCACTGTTGTCTGTACTCGCTGCTGACACTGCTATAAGCTTCACGACACTCTACTACCGAACCAGTGTCCTCTGTGACGCTTCTCCCTTGTAACGTACGGTTGAGCCTCCAGACTCCTGTGGATAATCTCCGTAATAACCACGCATTTTCGGACTCCTCCTGAAGGCCAGCTCCATCGATCATTCTCGAGCATCCAGCTACCGTGTCTGCATGACCATTCTCGATCACAGAATTTGGGGGTGTGACAAGCCTGCCCCACATGAAGAATTGGTTGTCCTCAACCGAACATTCTCTCTTCAGCTGGCGTCCCGCCACGATCCTCCATCCGTTACACATCTCCTGATGCTGCTCAATTGGAAGGGTGGTGCAAGCTTGCACCGCCTCACTTCCTGCAATTGGTCTTCTCACGAACCACGTCCCTCCATGACTTGATCTTCAACGTGAAAAGTGGAGCTTCCTTGTCAGCTCCCATTTTTGGTGTATCCCTCCTGGATACAGCAGCTCCATTGCTGGTGTGTGGCAGCTCCAGCTCCACATGTGGAGTACTCACCTCCACGCTCTCTCGTTGGCGATCTCTATCATTCCCTGTAGGCGTCCCCACATCTTGGGAAATGAGCACTTACTGTGCTCCGAGTGTCTTTGCTATCTTGCCTCCTACATGATCGTCGGTTGTATGGACACCACCATGGAAGGTCGTATCGATATCGTTTCGATATCGTATCGATACGATATTTCGACGATATATCGTCGAAATATCGCCCATATCGACTAGCTTTTGTGAAGAAAATGTCTGGAAATCGGGATATATCGCCGTATTAGGTACATAATCGGTCCCATATCGATATCGATATATCGGCGATATATCGCCGATATATCTCGATATTTCCTTCCATGGACACCACTCCACCCCTATAGACATGTAACTTCTTGCCCATGTTGCATCGCCCTCCAGAGCTCTGCCTTGCCTTCTCGTGCACGGATGTTCTCCTATCCGCAGCTTTAGTTGTGTGCCTCATGCACACACGTTGGTGCTCAAGTATGCACATGCGCACTCATGTGCATCCTCGATCGAGCCTTGCCGTTTCCAAAGCTCTTTGTTGTGGAATTCTCTCCCTCCACCGAATTCGAAGCTCCAACTCAAAGTGTCGTGAGGTGTACTTTGTGCATAGCATCGATTGCTCCCAAGCGTACCTCACCTTCTTCCTCCTCCTCGTCCGCACGAAGAGAGTTCAACTTCTTCTTCTTTGGGCACTCTCGCGCCCGATGCAGTCCGTCGCATATGAAGCATCCCTTGCTCTTGGGTTGCTCACTCTTCTTGGAGTACTATCACTCCTCCATTGGTGGATCTCGGGCAACACCTTTGCTCGTGTCCTTCGACCGAGCCTTCGGCTTGCTGGTGAACTCCTTCTCTTCAGCCTTGTGACTTGGTTAGGCCCCATAGTCGACCAACGCATCGCCACCTCGATTGTTGAATTCAATTCTTTCACGCCATGCCTCCGCAGTTCGGCTTGCGCCCAGCTTTGCAACCCGATCGTAAAGTGGAAGAGCTAGTCCTCCTCGGACATTCCCTGATGTTCAGCAGTAAAGACGTGAACAGCATCACATTCTCACGAACTGTGCCTGCCTGCTTCAGGAGTCGAAGAGCCTCACGTGCGACCCACGAAGTGTTCTTCGGCATGAACTGCTCCTTCAGTTTTGTGACTAGATCATCCCATCTGAATATCATCGGTCTTGCCTCATCTGCTGCACGGCTCCTCCACCACAACTTGGCGTCGCTCGACATATACATCGATGCCAAGCTCACTTTCTCAGCTTCCCTTATCTTGGTCGCCTCGAAATACACTTCCATATCCCATAGGAAATTCTCCAAATCCTTTACACTCTGCGTACCTATAAAGGGTTTGGGTTCGGCTAACTTGCGCCGTTGCACCTCCGTAAAGCTCCTGTTGTTCGCCAATGCCTTCTTGATGAGGGAGATCTCATCGCGTAGATCCTCCATCATCATGTTGAACGCCTTCAGTTTATCCTCCAAGGACTTGATCTGCTCCGCTAAGCGTTGTTGGGTCTCGTCCCCAACATCTGATCCTTCTGAAGAACGATTCTCGAAGACAGCGATGCGATGCCCATGAATCCCAAAAGTGAACTCCACTTCTGACATCGCTTACTCCAGTGCTGCTACGCGATCGGTAACACCCACCATCTTCGCTCTACTAATTGAAGATGAACTTACACTAACAAGTTCCTTGGTTCTCGCGATCGATCGCACCGACAGTCGCTCCTAACTTTGCTCGCTTTCTTGGCACCAACCAAGCTCTATAATCTGCTCCTTGCTCTGATACCAACCTGTACCAACGAATGGTATCATCTTCAAGCTCTGATACCAACTCGTGCCAACGATTGTTATTGGCTTCAGCTCTGATACCAACTGTCACAGGGTCAAAATCGCGCTATCAATTTCAACCAATCCTGTGTTGCGTTAGCTAACCCGTAGCTAACCAGCCATCCCGAGTAGAACGGTCACGGATGCGCTCCAACTCTTCTCGATACTCCTGCTTGCTAACGCACCAACGCTCAGACACAAGCAGAAGCTCGACTCTATGGATCGCTCAAGAACAATCTCAAGAACTCGCTCAAGAACGCTTAAGAACACAACTACGCGATCACACAAGCACGGGCACAAAGCTCTTCTCTTTATTAGAAGGTGAACTCTCTCTGGAGTGGGTGGACACTCTACACTTGTGTGTACACTGTGTACTCTCTGTGTTTACAAATGAGCCGCCACCTCTCCTTTTATACAAGACTCAAGGCAACCCAAGGGACACTCATTATTACGTTTACAATAATGATACATAAAGATGCAAGAGACCCTTCAAGTTCTTCGGTAACCCTTCGCGTTCCTCAGCAACTCTTCATCTGCTCGTCTCTTCGACTCCTTTGTTGTCCTTTCATCTTCGCGTACAGTTGACACCTAGTTAACCGTCCAGTCATCAGCATACTCGCGCTCCAACGCTTGCTGATGTAGCTTTGCCATAATTCACCGAGTGCCACCGAACACTCAGTCTTGTGCCAAAGGGAACCCGCAGCCTCCAGACCCCCGTGCGGTAAACCCTTTCTTAGCATTCTGCATGCTAAGGTGAAGTCCTCCAGAACTTCACTATCGTGGCTTCCAGACCACTTTCGTACGTGTACTACCGAGCATGCTCGACAATGCTCATACTCAGCACCTGCAACGCTTCATGCCTTTGTGGATCGCCACGGATCAGTACCGATACCGTGCGCCTTCGTGCGTACACCTCTGTGACCGTACCGCATTACTCCTCAATGCATATTGTTTCACTGCATACCGCCCTTCTACGCTCGCGTACGTACCCGCTACGTGCATCCCATGTCATGTCATGCACTGATGCCTGTACTCGCTGCTCGCACTGCTATAAGCTTCACGACACTCTGCTACCGAACCAGTGTCCTCTGTTACGCTTCTCCCTTGTAACGTACGGTTGAGCCTCCAGACTCCTGTGGATAATCTCCATAATAACCATGCATTTTCGGACTCCTCCTGAATGCCAGCTCCATCGATCATTCTCGAGCATCCAGCTACTATGTCTGCATGACCATTCTCGATCACAGAATTTGGGGGTGTGACAAGCCTGCCCCACATGAAGAATCGGTTGTCCTCAACCGAGCATTCTCTCTTCAGCTGGCGTCCCGTCACGATCCTCCATCCGTTACACATCTCCTGATGCTGCTCAATTGGAAGGGTGGTGCAAGCTTGCACCGCCTCACTTCCTGCACTTGGTCTTCTCACGAACCACGTCCCTCCATGACTTGGTCTTCAACGTGAAAAGTGGAGCTTCCTTGTCAGCTCCCATTTTCGGTGTATCCCTCCTGGATACAGCAGCTCCATTGCTGGTGTGTGGCAGCTCCAGCTCCACATGTGGAGTACTCACCTCCACGCTCCCTCCTTGACAATCTCTATCATTCCCTGTAGGCGTCCCCACATCTTGGGAAATGAGCACCTACTGTGCTTCGAGTGTCTTTGCTATCTTACCTCCTGCATGATCGTCGGTGGTATGGACATCACCATGGAAGGTCGTATCGATATCGATATCGTTTCGATATCGTATTGATATGATATTTCGACGATATATCGTCGAAATATAGCCCATATCGACGAGCTTTTGTGAAGAAAATGTCTGGAAATCGGGATATATCGCCGTATTAGAACATATCGGTCCCATGTCGATATCGATATATCGCCGATATATCCCGATATTTCCTTCCATGGACACCACTCCACCCCTATAGACATGTAACTTCTTGTCTATGTTGCATCGCCCTCCAGAGTTCTGCCTTGCCTTCTCGTGCACGGATGTTCTCCTATCCGCAGCTTTAGTTGTGTGCCTCATGCACACACGTTGGTGCTCAGTATGCACCTGCGCACTCATGTGCATCCTCGATCGAGCCTTGCCGTTTCCAAAGCTCTTTGTTGTGGAATTCTCTCCCTCCACCGAATTCGAAGCTCCAACTCAAAGTGTCGTGAGGTGTACCTTGTGCATAGCACTGATTGCTCCCAAGCGTACCTCACCTTCTTCCTCCTTCTCGTCCGCACGAAGAGAGTTCAACTTCTTCTTCTTTGGGCACTCTCGCGCCCGATGCAGTTCGTCGCATATGAAGCATCCCTTTCTCTTGGGTTGCTCACTCTTCTTGGAGTACTATCATTCCTCCATTGGTGGATCTCGGGAAACACCTTTGCCCGTGTCCTTCGACCGAGCCTTCGGCTTGCTGGTGAACTCCTTCTCTTCAGCCTTGTGACTTGGTTAGGCCCCCATAGTCGACCAACACATCGCCACCACGATTGTTGAATTCAATTCTTTCACGTCATGCCTCCGTAGTTCGGCTTGCGTCCAGCTTTGCAACCCGATCGTAAAGTTGAAGAGCTTGTCCTCCTCGAACATTCCCTTGATGTCCAGCAGTAAAGACGTGAACAGCTTCACATACTCACGAACTGTGCCTGCCTGCTTCAGGAGTCGAAGAGCCTCACGTGCGACCCACGCAGTGTTCTTCGGCATGAACTGCTCCTTCAGTTCTGTGACTAGATCATCCCATCTGAATATCATCGGTCTTGCCTCATCTGCTGCACGGCTCCTCCACCACAACTTGGCGTCGCTCGATATATACATCGATGCCAAGCCCATTTTCTCAACTTCCCTTGTCTTGGTCGCCGCGAAATACACTTCCATATCCCATAGGAAATTCTCCAAATCCTTTACACTCCGCGTACCTATAAAGGGTTTGGGTTCGGCTACCTTGCGCCGCTGCACCTCCGTAAAGCTCTTGTTGTTCGCCAATGCCTTCTTGATGATGGAGATCTCATCGCGTAGATCCTCCATCATCATGTTGAACGCCTTCAGTTTGTCCTCCAAGGACTTGATCTGCTCCGCTGAGCGTTGTTGGGTCTCGTCCCCAACATCCGATCCTTCTGAAGAATGATCCTCGAAGACAGCGATGCGATGGCCATGATTCCCAAAAGTGAACTCCACTTCTGACATCGCCTACTCCAGTACTGCTACGCGATCGGTAACACCCACCATCTTCGCTCTGCTAATTGAAGATGAACTTACACCAACAAGTTCCTTGGTTCTCGCGATCGACTGCACCGACAGTCGCTCCTAACTTTGCTCGCTTTCTTGGCACCAACCAAGCTCTATAATCTGCTCCTTGCTCTGATACCAACATGTACCAACGAATGGTATCATCTTCAAGCTCTGATACCAACTCGTGCCAACGATTGTTATTGCCTTCAGCTCTAATACCAACTATCACAGGGTCAAAATCCCGCTATCAATTTCAACCAATCATGTGTTGCGTTAGCTAACCCGTAGCTAACCAGCCTTCACGAGTAGAACGGTCACGGATGCGCTCCAACTCTTCTCGATACTCCTGCTTGCTAACGCACCAATGCTTAGACACAAGCAGAAGCTCGACTCTATGGATCGCTCAAGAACAATCTCAAGAACTCGCTCAAGAATGCTTAAGAACACAACCACGCGATCACACAAGCACGGGCACAAAGCTCTTCTCTTTATTAGAAGGCGAACTCTCTCTGGAGTGGGTGGACACTCTACACTTGTGTGTACACTGTGTACTCTCTGTGTTTACAAATGAGCCACCACCTCTTCTTTTATACAAGACTCAAGACAACCCAAGGGACGCTCATTATTACATTTACAATAATGATACATAAAGACGCAAGAGACCCTTCAAGTTCTTCGGTAACCCTTCGTGTTCCTCAGCAACTCTTCGTCTGCTCGTCTCTTCGACTCTCTTGCTGTCCTTCCGTCTTCTCGTATGGTTGACGCTCAGTCAACCGGCCAGTCATCAGCACACTCGCGCTCCAACGCTTGCTGATGCAGCTTTGCCATAACTCACCGAGTGCTACCGAACACTCAGTGTTGTGTCAAAGGGAACCCACGGCCTCCAGATCCTCGTGCGGTAAACCCTTCCTTAGCATTGTGCATGCTAAGGGGAAGTCCTCCAGAACTTCGCTATCGTGGCCTCCAGACCACTTTCATACGTGTACTGTCGAGGATGCTCCACAATGCTCGTACTCGGCACCTGTAACGCTCAATACCTTTGTGGATCGCCACGCATGAGTACCGATACCGTGCGCCTTCGTGCATATGCCTCTGTGACCGTACCGCATTGCTCCTCAATGCATACTACTTCACTGCATACCACCCTTCTGCATCGCATACGTACCTGCTGCGTGCATCCCCTGTCATGTCTTGCACTGTTGTCTGTACTCGATGCTCGCACTGCTACAAGCTTCACGACACTCTGCTACCGAGCCAGTGTCCTCTGTGACGCTTCTCCCTTGTAACGTACGGTTGAGCCTCCAGACTCCCATGGATAATCTCCATAATACGCACGCATTTTCGGACTCCTGATGTCCACAGCTCCATCGATCATTCTCGAGCATCCAGCTACCGTGTCTGCATGATCATTCTCGATCACAGAATTTGGGAGTATGACAGCAAGCGTGATGTAATGGCTTGCATTATAATTATGACATGACGTAATCCTTTTTCTTTTTAATAAAATATACATACTCTGTGAGGTAGGTCTCGACTTGGGAGGCCACTCCTATTTTTCCTAAAAAACAATATGGTACCTATAATAGCCATAGAATAATTTTTATTTTGATACATATCTAGGTCTTCTAAATGCACCTAAAATAATGGTGGGTCGAATCCATAACTAGCGCTCCCTACCCACGGTGATCCCCTCGTATATTACTATGACTCTGAACCTCCCGGCATCCCACTCCAACAATCATGTGCACCTCCCATCCAACAAGGCCACCAAATTCGTGACATCCTCAAAATGAGTGTTCAGAACATAAGAACCGGATACAAGAGTCCAAACTCCTCATTTATGCTCGTCAGGGACAAAAAATCAGCCATAAAAACCTGAAAATTCATTTTGAAGGTCTACCGTCTTGGGAAAGACCACATGTCGTGACATGCTCATCTCTCTATCTAGAACCAAAAGTGAGACTCATCCCCCAATCTAGGAATAAAAAAATTAGCGACAACCAAAATCACAGGATTATCCCCTTATAAAAAGTGAATGCATGAGAGGTGGCATCACATGCTCTTCTCACTCCAAAGATAACGCACACAGAGGACACTTTAAGAAAAAAGCCATCTTTTTTACGAGGGAGCACAACATTTTTTTGGCTCTTCCCACTACTAAGACAACACACAAAGAGGATATTTTTTAAAAAGTCATCTTTTATAACAGGGGCCACAACATCTTTTTCGATGGTAGAATGAAATTCCACGTTCTTCAATCCTTGACACAAAACCACCACCATCACCATCCATCATCGAACAACAAACCTCAACCCATCTCACCACAGACATACCATCACCTGCTTTATCAAATCTCCATCACATGGATCCTTACCTCTTAGGAATTGAAGATGCTTGGTGCTAAAAGTCAATCCCATCAAATTATGATGCTTTTATGATGATCTGGTTGCATTTCTCCAAAACCCGGCAATCATGTGCCACCCATCCTTCTCCAATTGCCGATGCAGGTTATACCCCCCAAACCACCACCACCACACACAAAATAGAAGAAAAGAAATAATAAAAAGTATTTGATTCTCCCAACTTGTTTCTGTTCCCTATTTGATCGACCACCTATATAATTCGAGGAGTATGAAAGAACAGGGGTTGAGAAAGTAAAGTGTAACCTTTTTTTACTTGAAATCACCCATAAGGAACTTATGTTTTGTCTATCCTCCTCTTTTCGTGGCCTACAGAATGAGATCTCTTCTTTGAGGTTCATGTATGAGAGAACACACCTCTTGAGGTCCATATACGAGAAAGACTTACTTTTTGGGTTCTGCCTTAAGAGAGTGGCTTTATATAGATTCTGTATGGGAGATGGTAGTTCTATGAGTCTCCTATAAGAGATGTCCACTTTCATGATCTTTGTACAGGAGGATTACTAGTATTACTTGAGACGGACTCCGACTATTGCTTGGGTCGTTTCATAATCCATTGCCTATACTCTGATTACATAGAGATCAAAACTACATCCTCCAACCACACATCTTCTCCAAGCATTTCCTCCAGGCACAGTCTCCTCCAAGTGTTGTCTCGTAAATCTCCTCCCAGCAAGGTCTCATTCGAGCAAGTCTTGACCCATCTCCTTGAAAGATGTGCTCAACGAAGATGAGTTGACAATTTATTTTGTAATAAGCTGTAGATTTTCAACTCTAGCTTGAGGGAGAGCGTTAAAGTGTATATTTAATAGATAATCAGATATCTCCAAACTATAATTACACTACTCTCTTATGTTTAGTCCCGTGTTACTAAGGGGAAATTACGTGTTGGAGGGAAATACAATGAACCATACACCTAGAGAAATTATTATGAAGATCTGACCTAATAAGATCCTTCTCTTACGGAGTAAGGCAATCATCCCGACACTCTCGAACCATCTAAACTCGAATGATGATGTTTTGTTGGCTCCTTTAATCTCTCATCAGTCTATTTTGAATTCCATGAAGGTCATAACATTCTAGATGGTGTCCAGGCCCAAGCTTGCGAAAGCCAGACAACTAGTCGGTCGAGCGATCCGACTACTCTTGGCTGATCATTCGACTATTCGATCGCTTTGTTAACATTTATTTATGATTTTTTCATACTTTTAAAAGTAAACAAAAGTTAGATGATTAATGTTTGATTGGAACTCAGGTAATACTTTTATTTCGTTATGCCAGTAATAAGAATATTCAAATATATGTAAACATACAAGAATATATGTAAAAAATGACTTTTTTATATTTAAAATAACTAAAAGATACAAAATTGACTAAATTCGATTAGTCTGGACTGTCAATTGATCCTCAGAGACCCTTCTAATGAATACCAACTACCAAATTTCGCATGTTCTTCTAGACCTACAATGTATATCGACAAGTCTAACATCACTTTGGCTTCAATTAGGCCACAACCTGAATTTTCTAAAAAGGATCAAATTGCTTGAAAGTTAGATGAAGAACAAGATGATGAACCCATTGCTAATATAGTGTAATATTTTGATAACTTTTCTTAAGTTTGCCTACCTATTTTTAACAAGAAACAACTCCAAGGTATGGCTACTCGAGCTAGAAGCAAGAGGAATCAATGGAACATTGTTTTTTTAAAGAAATCAATGGAACATTGTTGAGACAACTTATAATACTTAAGGTTGTTGAAGATTTCCTTTCTTACATTGCTTCAAGGCCATTTGGCCATACTCGCAATTACTCGTTGGCTTTTTTTCAAGTCCTTTTACGCCATAGCTATCCTTTTATACTTTTCAATTTATAATATATGACCCTCTCTGTGCACTACATGTATAAATATTTTGAAAAGACTGAAAGAAGTAACCCAAGCCACACAAAATCGAGCTTATGAGTAAAAAAAGTCTAATGTCACTAAACATTCAAGAATATTTCTCATCCAAAGTCATCCAGATATCCTTAGAATTATCCATCCCCAGGAGCGGAGGAGGTGTGTGATGGACATGCGAGCCCACGGCGAGCCATTATGCAATAAATGTTATTACAAATATCACTCCATGATCTGAAATGAAGAATAAATAATTTGCATAATAGGTCCCTTAGTACAATTAGGGTTATGTACCATGGCCATCTTGATGATCATACAGCTGTTGATTCAACTGTTGAATCATAGAGGCTAGTGCTTGGATAAAAATCTAAAGAATTAGATTGGGGACTCATCAAGCACCGTCAAATAATTGTTAAGAGATGATCTCCAGCCTGAGTAGGAGATGGCAATCTTTATCTCTAAAGGCCGATATCTGTCCGACCTCTTGATGCAGGTTCTCTGCATAGGAATAGAGATTCGGAGGTGTCAGATTAGTTAGGTCAAAGAGTTGACTTAATGAGATCGAGATAACCAAAGTCCATATCGTATACTGTCACGATACAGGCACGCATCCTCTGACCGGAGACAGATGTGTCACTATATGTCTGAGTATGTACATTTGGCAGACCAATAGGTTGATGACCTAACCAAGGTCTATACACTGGCGCTGCTGGTGTGAATATAAGGGTATATGAGTAATACGATCTCTCAAAGGGATCATACAGGTTCAGTTACTGAACCGGAAGACATGAGCTCACTCATGAGACATTGGGAAGAATCAAATTCTGTGCGCACGGTCGTCTCGCTTTGGAAGCTTGACTGAATTTGTAGGTTTGATATATACTTTTGGAAAGTATATGATCAAGACCTAGGTATGATATATGCTTTTGGAAAGTATATAATCGATGCCGACTCCCAATGATCGAATGAGAAACTTACTGATAAAACCATGAAGTAGACAGTATAAAGTTGATCCAATACTTCGGGTTTATTCTGAGTCTTCCAGTATGCAGGATGTACAGGTATTGGGAATACATGAGGGTGATGTGATCATAAACGATTGTATAACCATGACGCTTCCATTCCTAGGGAGTGATGAAACGGGTCTGGACTTTAGTGACTCCTCTCGGTAGAGAAGTAATCTGATCTTAGTCCAAATGTTGGACATTGATCTGAATGTGATTCATATGCAATGAGAAGATTAGATTTGCGGTCTTGATTTAATCAAGCATCTATGGGAGGCCCACGATCCGGATTTGAGATATGATCTCAATATCGAAGTCACTATACGTGGAACAATACAATCGCCTGTCCTTATCTCCAAGTACTCGCGGAGAAAGCGCATTATCCTTGAAAGGATTCAGGATAATTTCATTGGTGATATTATGTATCCGAGCATTGAGAAAATGGATAATTAAATGTGATTCAATTATCATGAGTAATATGAATTGGATTCATATTATAAAGAGAGTTATCTAAGATAATTGAATGAGATTTAATTATCGAAGATGTGAATAATGTGAATGTGATTCATATTATTTAGGCACATGAGAATAGAGATCCAAGATGATTAAATGTGATTTAATTATCATGGATATGATAATGTGGATAGTAATATTCATATTAGTCATACATATTATAAATGTGATTTATAATATATAAGAGAGAGTAATTTGTAATTTACATTTGTTAATTAAATGTTAATGTGAATTGGATTCACATTGGACATTAAATTGAAAATGTAATTTACATTTTATTTTGGGTTGTGAATATGATTCACAATTTTCCAATGGCAAGATTGCAATATTCACAAAATAATTATGAATTATTTTGTAGAATAATTTACAACAATTGTTGTTGTAATAAATTGGAGATATATGGAATATGTAATTAAGGAAGATTACATTTGAGAGATCCTCCTTCCATAGGAGGGATGGTCACCTATTCCTATTAGGAAAGGGAGGTCGTCCACTCCATGTATATGGAATGGAAGGAGGCATTCTCTCTTCCCCATTATCTCCATATTTGTTGATTTAATTTGTGATTAAATTGTGTTGATTTATCAACATATATTTAATCTAAATTAAATTAACTGTTGTTGGTTTTACCAACACAAATCTTAGCCATTAAAAGAAACACAATCAATGAGAGCCATTGGATTTGAGATCCATGGATCCCAAAATGATATAAAAGGAGAGGCATCCCTTTGCTCTTCTTTACATAAGAGAGAACATTAGTCTCTCTCTCTCTTTCTCTCTACACGTCAACACTCTCTCTCCCTCTCATGGTCGTCCACCATGGATGCCCTAGAGAGGTTCTTCATCGCCGTAGCGTCGTCGTTATGCTGACCGACTCTTTGCTCGTGGATCTCTATCTCCTTCGGTGCGCCTCGTTCGTGATGAAGACGTCGGATCTCGTGTGTCGAGATCAGGAGATCAAGCGTCTCCTCCGTCGGATCGGACTTGAGACAGGAGGTCTCTTCGTTTAGAGACTCGATCGCAACCACGCTTCAAGAGATAATCTTATTACTTGTTTGTGGTTGAGACGAAACGATCCGAGAAGTGTTCATGGATCATGTGGTTTCGTCGCATGAAAATTTTTTTAAATTCCGCTGCACAGAACAACTAGTACGACTAGTCGTTCTTCATCGTATCCGATACGACGCTCACGCTTCCGTGATGCGCTTAAGGATTATACCATATCCTTCAAGTGGTATCAGAGCCTTAGGTCGGTGGTTTTGGATACGATCCATTAACCAAGGACGACTTGAGTTCATTAGGGTTTGCGAAAGTTTTCTTGCATTTCATTTTTGCATCTCTGTTTTGAGATTATTTTCGGCACTGTTTCAATTGTTTAAACACGAAAATAATAATTGGATTTTGTTCCCCATTAAATAAGGAACCCGTAGGATCCGAGTTTACGTGATTTCGATTCTGTTTGCTCAAGTTATGCTCATTTTAGTGAACATGTGTCCACTGTTTCGGGAACTGCGGATCATGACGTAATTAAAGAGTTAATTGCGGATTTGATACGCCTTGAAATGCGTGCAAATCACTTAGCTTCTGTTGTAAATCAAATTAGCAAACTTTAGGAACTTACTTTGCTTAATTTGGATTTAAATTGATTGAGATATGGTATTTTTAGTAAGTGAGGGTCACTGCTGAAAATACTTTCCTAATTAAGAACCTAATGATTGTCATTTAATCAATTAGTGAAATTAAATTGTTTTATTTCCTGGAATAATTATGAATAAATATTTGTGAAATATTTGATGATAATTATTTCCTTAAATGACATTGCCTTAACCAATAATTGATTAGATGTGATCTAGATCAGTAATTGGTTGCATGATCTACATGATCTACATTCCAACAAACTTGTTGCTTGAATAGGACTTGGGATTTGTTTAGCAAATCTCATTATAATGTTAATCAAAATTGTTTTGATTATTATATGGTATAATTTCGGTTGAAGAACCGATGATCATCTCAAGTACAAAGTGATCTATTTTGTATTATACTTTCCCGAGGTGGATATGGTGTCTAATCGGAGAGCATTGGGGTTGCGGGTTGCAACGTATGTGGTCCGTCCCACTCTCGACGGTACTGGCCATGACAGCGGGTAGGGTTAATATAATGTTTAAGAAATCATGATGTATTTCTAATTATTAAAATTCGAAATAATACGTATTTGAGATAATACCATAATTCAAGTAACAATAAAATGTTTGTTGGATATTAATTGGATCATTAATTTAATATGATTAGATTAATTGGAATCCAGTTAAAATTAAAACACTCTATTATGAATAGAGTTGTTATTTCCCTTGGAATAATTAATCATAATGAATATGATTCACAATGATTAATTAGAATTTGAATATGATATGGAGGATCATATAAGTGACATCCATGGTCTCCTGTCAAGGCGAAGGGTTCCGTCGCCAGGGATTGTATGTAGGAGACACATGTCCGAAGTGACAGCTCCTGCATGCAAGCGCATCTGGATCGGGCTCTTCGCTTCTCGAAAGAGTAAGGCCGTATGCGTAATGACCCCAATGTCGGATCCTCATATTATTGGGGTGATATTGGATTGCGCATAGCGAGTACTATTCCTGTTGACGATTGGTTCAATTGATGATGAGTCAACATCGCCTTAGGGGTGGTGGGCCCGGGTGTTAAAGACCGAATTGGGAGATGCAAGTTGGACTTGCAAGGCGGAATGCGTTCCCGCTTCTTTTTATCCGAGTTGCAGAATCGCATATTATTGGGATGTAACAAAGATAAGGAAGGAGATCCCAGATCTTGCTGAGATATGTTGGTAAGTATATCTCTTACATTGAAAGTGATTAAGGGAATGAACTTTCAGTGTTGACAAGGCAAGACAACTTTGATATAAAAATTCCTAAATCAAAGTAAAATATGTATGTATATATATATGCACTTATGCAAATTTCTTATTTCAGACAATCCTTCATTAAACCCACTCAATGAAATACTCAATAATAACCAGTAAAATATCATGGATTGGACTCATGATACAGATATTGTACTTGCAATTGGACACATAATGTATGTGGTTGCAATATGCAAGTTTCCTCATAATAATGAGGAATGACAATTAAAAGGACAATAGATCTACAACCCTAGGGTTTGTATGACTATATAGTCTTGATCTCTCATCGAATGTACTTTGGAAGTAACATGTCGATGATGATCGCAATTGTCAAATAATCCTTAAAAATCAATGAAGATATTCTGGCATACATATGTGCTCTTGACATTTATCATGAATGAGATGGTTCACTGCATCATGCAGAATGGTGGCTCTATTAGAGATGATGTATTCAAAATGTTTAAATACCTACCTGAACCAATGTTTTAAAAGTTTAGATGGATGTAGACATGATGAGTATCATTATTCTATTGTCTATACTCTAGTCATTCATGAAGCTTCATAATATTCATATTGTATGAATTTAATGAAGTATGTATAAATGTTGAAATACTCTTACATGAATTCTTTTGAATTTAACATAAGAGATCCTTAGTCTTAAGCAATGGTTGTTTATAGATAAAGGGAGCGCAGTGGAAGCATGGGTCGGACCCGAGTAAGAAGGAAAGTCAAAGAGTTGACCTACTTCTATGACTTCCATATGACATCCAAAGAGTTGGATGAATGCCAATACTGCAACAAGTTGATGTGTTGATAGTATGACTATTAAGTCTGTCTAGAATCCTTAGAGAAGGACTCGGATGGAGCATCGAAATAATCTACATAAATCATTGATATTGACTTGCTTATTGAATAAGATAAAGTCTTGTAATTGTATCTCAATCTTCTACAACACCTGCAATGGGTTGCATATGTTTTAGAAGACTAGAAAATTTGATCTTAAGGCTCGTAGTCATCCACATAGGTATTGATGCAATTGTTGCAACAATCTCTATTGGATTGAAAGGCTTCATAATTTCAGTGGGAGAGCCCATAGTCTTAGAGAATGTCTCTATGACCTAGATATTAGAATACACTCATTGTTTATTTCTAAATGTTGGAAATAAACACAAATTCTGTTATAAATCTATCATAAAGAGTTATGATGGAGATATTTCAGATAGTAATCTAAAAATCTTGTGGACTCTACTGAATTAGAAAATTAATGAATGGTTCATTAACATTTCTAATACTGAAATTAAACCTTAAAAGATCAATAAGAGAATGAAGATCATTTGATAAATGATCTGGCATCGAGCCTTGGACATTTGTCTATTGATTCGATCAATAGATTAGTAAGAGATGAAACTTTAGAATGTCTAAAATTTCAAAACTTACATACTTATGAATATTGTATTCAAGGTAAAAATGTCCAATACACCCTTCTTCGGGAATGGTGTAAGATGTCAAGGTATTGAGGATCTCACACATATTGATGTATGCAGATCATCTATATCATAGTAAACATTATGGATATGTGATATCTGTTGATAATTATGTATGATATGAGATTTCTTCCCTTCACCATTAGAAACCTTGAAATGTTCAAAGATTTCACTAATTTTGGTTTAGAACCAAAATTTGAAGGAAGATAAAATGGATTTGATCTAATCTAGGTAGCTTGTACATGTTAGATGAATTCAAAAGATACCTTATGGAGATATGAATGTCATTTCTATCTCAATCCTCCTAACACACCTTAACTCAATAGAGTTATAGGGAGATACAATTGGATCATGTGTTATACGATCTTATCAATGATGGATTTTAGCATAATTATCCCTTACCTTCCAGGTATATATGTGTAGTAGAGACTACAATGTATATCCTTAATAAGGCTCCATGCAAGATGGAATCTAGCACTTGAAAGTGTTGCTTCATTAGAAAAATAAAGGATGGTATTGGATACCTACTTTATGACCTTGGGATTCTTAAAATATTTCATCTCTGAGAATGTGATTCTTAGAGGTTGAGATTCTTGAGAATCAAGATGAAAATGAAGTGTCGGAACTCATTTAATCTTGAAAAGATAATGAGGCTCCTGAAATTGGAAATTAAAAGGACAATTAAAGATGAAACACTAATACCTCTTCAAAGGAGTTTAAGGATGGATTCCATGTGTCAGAGAAATCTGACAATGATCGAACTTCATGTGATGAAGCTTCTGAAGATCATAGCATGGATAGATGGATGTTAGCAATAAAAGTCTAATGTAGACTTCATATACAAGTGTTGTATATGGACCCTCGGGGATCCACCTATATGGGTAAGACCTGTAAAGGTGTAAATGGATCTTCAAGATAAAGGGAACCTGATGAGAAGGTAGAGACCTTCAAAGCACGGTTCGTAGTCATGAGCTACACACCGGAAGAGAAGACATTGCTTGCAATGAGACTTACTCTTCGGTGACCATGTTTAAAATCATCAGAATATTGCTAACCTTAGCTACACAACTTGACTATTGCATCTTCAAGAATAAAGTCAATATTGCATTCCTCTATGAATACCTCTCTGAGGATATTCACATGAAGTAGCCCCGGGGCTTCATAGTTAAGGAAAGCAAGGTTTGCAAGTTAGGGAATCCATCTATGGACTCAAATAAGCTTCTTGAAGTTGGATCATAAGATTTGATGAAATTATAAATGTTATGATTTCAGATGGAATCCTAATGAGCCATGCGAAGCTTAGTGGAAGTGCCTTTGTGTTCATCGTGCTAAATGTAGATAATATCCTAATCATTTGGAATGATATAAGGATAATAATAAGTGTTTTATTATCTGGTTGTTCCCTAACTTGAGATATGATCTCAAGGATACCTCTTAGATCTTAGTTCTGAAGTTGTTCAGGAGCAAAGAGAAGAGGGTATTGGGACTGTCACATTAGTAGTACACCTTGGACATATTCCATTTTATGGAAAATTCCAAGAAAGGCTTCCATCCCTTAAGATATAGTACTGACCTATCTAAAGGGGTAGCACATCAAAGAGTTGAAGGAGTGAATGCTAGAACTGCTTGCACTTGTGCATCAGTTACGAGAAGCTGAGTGCATACTAAATGTGTACAAAAGCCAGATATCTGCCTTGCAGTGGGAGTAGTAAAGTGTTGCTAATCCTACTATGGAGAGAAAACACTTGATTACAATAATAACAAAATCTTCATAGATGACAAGATTTTTGAGATAGTGATCTCAAAGTCTCATCTTCAAAGGCTTAAGACTTTATAGATAAAGATCTAAAAGGTCTTAACTATGGATACCTTAAGAGATAGTGATCTCCAGGAATAAGGGTATTCTGATAAGGATTATGGAAATACTGGTTATGATAATTGTTAAGCTGTAGTGTCAAGGATACTGTAACTAACAAGATTGAGTATTAGTTGCATAAGATGCAACATTCGCATTAGATGCGAACACTGTTACTGGGGATATGCAAGTGCCGTAAAAGGACTTGGCGTAGTCTCGCGGGAATAGAGTGACGGATCAACTTACCTAGCTATTTTCTAAATAGCCTATGATTGTCACATGAGTGTGGGTTTAAATGATTAGCCCATTAATGGCTCTTTGGGATAGTGGGAGATTGTTGGACATGCGAGCCCACGGCGAGCCATTATCCAGTAAATGTTATTGCAAATATCATTCCCTGATCTGAATGAAGAATAAATAATTTGCATAATAGGTCCCTTAGTACAATTAGGTTTATGTACCATGGCCATCTTGATGATCATACAGTTGTTGATTCAACTGTTGAATCATAGAGGCTGGTGCTTGGATGAATATCTAAAGAGTTAGATTGGGGACTCATCAAGCACCGTCAAACGATTGTTAAGAGATGATCTCCAGCCTGAGTAGCAGATGGCAATCCTTATCTCCAAAGGTTGATATCTGACTGACCTCTTGATGCAGGTCCTCTGCATAGGAATAGAGATTCGGAGGTGTCAGATTAGTTTGGTCAAAGAGTTGACTTAATGAGATCGAGATAACCAAAACCTGTATCGTATGCTGTCACGATACAGGCACACATCCTCTGACCGGAGACAGATGTGTTACTATATGTCTGAGTATGTACATTTGGCAGGCCAATAGGTTGATGACCTAACCAAGGTCTATACACCGGCGCGCTGGTGTGCATATAAGGGCATATGAGTAATACGATCTCTCAAAGGGATCATAGAGGTTCAGTTACTGAACCGGAAGACATGAGCTCACTCATGAGATATTGGGAAGAAACAAATTCCTTGCGCACGGTCGTCTCGCTTTGGAAGCTTGACTGAATTTGTAGGTTTGATATATACTTTTGGAAAGTATATGATCAAGACCTAGGTATGATATATGCTTTTGGAAAGTATATGATCGATGTCGACTCCCAATGATCGAATGAGAAACTTACTGATAAAATCATGAAGTACAAAGTATAAAGTTGATCCAATACTTCGGGTTTATTCTGAGTCTTCCAGTATGCAGGATGTACAGGTATTGGGAATACCTGAGGGTTATCTGATCATAAACGATTGTATAACCATGACGCTTCCATTCCTAGGAAGAGATGAAACGGGTCTGGATTTTAATGACTCCTCTCGGTAGAGAAGTAATCTGATCTTAGTCCAAATGTTGGACATTGATCTGAATGTGATTCAGATGCAATGAGAAGATTAGATTTGCGGTCTTAATTTAATCAAGCATCTATGGGAGGCCCACGATCTGGATTTGAGATATGATCTCAATATCCAAGTCACTATACATGGAACAATACAATCGCATGTCCTTATCTTCAAGTATTCGCGGAGAAAGCGCATTATCCTTGAAAGGGTTCAGGATAATTTCATTGTTGATATTATGTATCCGAGCATTGAGAAAATGGATAATTAAATGTGATTCAATTATCATGAGTAATATGAATTGGATTCATATTATAAAGAGAGTTATCTAAGATAATTGAATGAAATTTAATTATCAAAGATGTGAATAATGTGAATGTGATTCATATTATTTGGGCACATGAGAATAGAGATCCAAGATGATTAAATGTGATTTAATTATCATGGATATGATAATGTGGATAGTAATATCCATATTAGTCATACATATTATAAATGTGATTTATAATATATAAGAGAGAGCTATTTGTAATTTACATTTGTTAATTAAATGTTAATGTGAATTGGATTTACATTGGACATTAAATTGAAAATGTAACTTACATTTTATTTTAGGTTGTGAATATAATTCACAATTTTCCAATGGCAAGATTGCAATATTTACAAAATAATATGATATATTTTGTAGAATAATTTACAACAATTGTTGTTGTAATAAATTGGAGATATATGGAATATGTAATCAAGGAAGATTACATTTGAGAGATCCTCCTTCCATAGGAGGGACGGCCACCTATTCCTATTAGGAAAGGGAGGCCGTCCACTGCATGTATATGGAATGGAAGGAGGCATTCTCTCTTTCCCATTATCTCCATATTTGTTGATTTAATTTGTGATTAAATTGTGATGATTTATCAACATATATTTAATCTAAATTAAATTAATTGTTGTTGGTTTTACCAACACAAATCTTAGCCATTAAAAAAACACAATCAATCAGAGCCATTGGATTTGTGTTATCTCATGTTGTCCCAATGGAACATTAGTCTCTCTCTCTACACGTCAGCCCTCTCTCTCCCTCTCATGGTCGTCCACCATGGATGCCCTAGAGAGGTTCTTCATCGCCGTAGCGTCGTCGTTATGCTGCCCGACTCTTTGCTTGTGGATCTCCGTCTCCTTCGGTGCACCTCGCTCGTGAAGAAGACGTCGGATCTCGTGTGTCGAGATCAGGAGATCCGCCGCTTGGATCATCAACATGGATTGCGAGAAGCCCGCGATTCATCCACGCGATCGCAAGCATCACCTCCGTCGGATCGGACTTGAGACAGGAGGTCTCTTCGTTTAGAGACACGAACGCAACCACGCTTCAAGAGGTAATCCTATTACATGTTTGTGGTTGAGACGAAACGATCCGAGAAGTGTTCCTGAATCATGTGGTTTCGTCACATGAAAAATTTTTTAAATTCCGCTGCACAGAACAACTAGTACGACTAGTCGTTCTTCGTCGTATCCGATATGACGCTCACGCTTCCCTTATGCGCTTAAGGATTATAACATATCCTTCAGTTTGTGAAGGCCTTGAAGGAGCACGGAACACGTCGCACCGATGGAGATAGGGCTTGACCGCTGGAGCTGCGGTTTGGAGGGCCCCTTGCGGCCTGGAAAAGGGAAGGAGGAAAGGAGATGGGATCCGCCAGGAGTGAGGGCTGCTTGCGGGAAGAAGACCTATGGCTTGGCATCACCATCGAATGGATGTGCGAAGCCAAGATGAGATCGGCACCACCATGGATCTGGTCACAGGTTGCGAGGAGGGCATAAGAAACCTACGACGATGATCTAGAACTTGAAAGAACAATGCGAGATCTGGAACTTGATGATTTGAATAATAGTCCTCCCAACTTCAATCAAACAATCGAAAAACTGAATAATCGAATCTCAAAAAAAAAACATCTTCAAGAATAAATCCTTGAGAATCAAACCTGTTGTGATACCATGTTAGAAAATAGAGAATGTGGAAGTGTATCGTAATAAAATAATAAGAACATGAAGAACACTAGATTTAACATGGAACCCTGCTCTCTAAGGAGCGGGATGAAACCACGAGAGAACGCCTCGAAGGGTTGATAGTCTATTGCTTTTCTCATCTAACTACAGGGGTGTGAGGCTCTATATATAGCACTCACGGAGTCTCCACGTCTCCAAACGGGTATGTGGGACTAAACTCGGGATGAGGTACACGGATCCTGTAGAGATCCATTTACCCATCTCCCATACATATGACGCATATAACAAATACTCCAACAGTTTGTAACATAAATTTGGAGCAATACAATTCATGGCAATATAACTGACATGCCCTTATCTCTGAACCATTCACTAGTAAGCATTGAAATACTTCTTGCTAATCGATTGTGTCAGAATATTTTCCATTCCTAATAAATAACAAGGACCTGGTCCAGTCAACCTAGCTATGTGTTGAGTAGCACCAAAAGAATCCCAAAAAACCACACCCAAGGTGGTTCCTACTCAATTCATTGCCCCAATCCTCAAGATCTCGTTGATGCCCTTGAAACTGAAGGATAAATGCTCCATGTCCTCCTTATAGGGATGAGAATGGGGCCAGGCACTTGCAGGCAGGGCAGAGCTCAAGCTCAAACCCATTTAACATAGTGGGTTTTGGGTCAGACCAAGGTCCAAAAATCCTATCAAAGTTTGGCCCAAGCCCAAGACCGACTCAAAACTAGTGGATAGGGCATTGGTCGGTCTGGCCTGAACTATTTACACATGTAATATCAATACTTGATAATTCCACAAGTTCCTCATTCAATGGCAATGCCATTAGCAAAAACTCTTTCAATTCCTTATAGGAAAGGGTCAAACTCCAATATTCTTGCCTTATCTCTTATAAAGGATTTTAGAGAGTGTCATACATTACACTTTTAGTTTGTTATAAGAAAGGCCTCATAGACTAGAGGTTAGCTTTTTCTTTTCGGCTACTGTCATTCTCCACGCATGTCTATGGTTCGTTGGCCAACATTCAGATCCATAGAGCATAGCAGATCTCATGGCTGCTTTGGAATATTTTCCTTTGATTTTTATAGGAATCCTCGTATCACAAAAAATGGTAGAGGTTCCTCTCCACTTTAACCAATCTGCATTTCTTCTATGAGTAACATCTCCATCAATTTCCTCATCATATTGTAAAATAAATCCCAAGCATCTAAAAGAATATTTCTTTTGAATGTTATCTTCTCCGATCTTTGGCAATTGAATAGACATAAGTATTTGGAAGATGAGAGCTATATGGAGATTTCTCGACAACAGAGAGAGCATCTACGATGGGTGGTGCGAGGAGGGGTGAAGATGTTGAGAAGGACTATCAACAATGATGAGGAGAGGCGCAAGAGAGCCATCATGCATGTAGTTGAGAGGGCGAAAGACGGTTGGATGTTTGTTTCTCATCGCAAACATGACTAGCGATACTTTAGGTGTGGGATTTCTGGTCATCGAGCTGCATCATGCACGCTCCCACCATGCTATTTTGGTAGAGGTAAGGAGGATCATCAGAAACTTGTGTGTTCTCAGGCAGTGAAACTTCCACAAACCAACCTGGTTTGCAACGTCATGGAACCAAGGTGTTCAATGAGCTCAGTATTGTTGCTATTGCAGTATACTACGTGAACCTATGTAACAGTGGTTTGTGAAAGCAAGCCCGAAGCAGTTTCACTGAAAGATGGATTTCTCATTGGTTCTTCAGCAACTGAGGACTTGACGTCTTCTCGATTCTGGATCTTTGCAAAAGTTATTGGGAAGTTCTTTTACAAGCGATGTTGCTTTTCTGGACTCCAAGGTATGTTGCGTAAGGCGTTCTGAAAGGCAGAGATCAATCTCATGCTACACAAAGACCATAAAATTTGAAGTCAGATGGCGCCTCCCTCGTTTTACAGATGGTGAAACATCAAACAGTAGGTTGAGGGTTGCTCGTATCCAAGGTGCCCCCTTTCTTTCGCGTTCGACGAAGCACTGAAACAAACACTAAGGGGGTTGGGAACGATGACATGGGTAGTTGCAGATGGTCGGCTCCTTGGCTCAGATCCTTTAGCGACCAGAGTGGTCCCGGAGGATTCAGATTCTATTGTTCCAGAGTTTGTTTGCAAGTTAAAGGTGGGTTGTGCTTCCTTTCAGCTACTGGTACAGGTTCTACCCCCACCACAACCGCCATCTCTAGCATTAGAAGCCATCGCAAGCACCTCCTCAGCTTCTTCGATGATGCAACGTCCGATAGCGAAAATTTCAGAAGATCCATTGTCACTTTTTTATCGATCCATCTTTGGAAGTTTTTCAAAAAGAGAGAAATCTATGGAGTTCAAATCTTTGAGATTAAATTTAGGGCCAAACCGAGAAATTCATGTGCCCACAACGTAGCTCCTTCTAGCTTGCACGATGACGGTACCATCAAGCTTCCTTTTAGGGTTCCAGGTTTTGCAGGATGCCTATTTTGTTGTGGTTAATAATGTATCCTCCCTAATCGGTTGGTTTTACACCTACCCAACCGAAGCTGCTATTAGAGTTGTGGCTTTGGGAGGGGCGAGTGGTGATTGCTAAGATAATGAGGACCCATTAAACATCGGGGATCCACTTAGCCTTTCAGAGGCTCTCGACCCGAAAAAAGGAAGAGAAGTGAACGATGTCGTTGTATCAATAGGTCATCTAATCCCGGAACTGTCTGTAGAAAAAGACAGATAAACCATCTAGTCCAAGCACCCATCCGCATTAAGATCAAAGACTGACATACACATCTCTTCACTTTTGAATTTAGAAATAAGCATATCATGTTGTTCAGGCCTCAAGGATGGCTCCCCTCCTAAGCCACCTGGCCACTGAGGATGGTGCCCTCCTGACTAGGGATGAGCATGGGCCGGGTTGGGTCGGGCCCTGAAGGGCCCAGGCCCAAGCCCACTTAAAAACTTCGGGCCTTGGGCCGGGCCTAGGCCCGCAAAATTTTTTTGGTTCGGCCCAAGCCCAGGCCCGACCCAATTCCTATGGGTCGGGCTTGGGCCGGGTCGGCCCATTGAGTTTGTGTTAAAGTCAGTCTCAATTCAAGTTAGACGAGCTAAAATTGTTTAAAACATATGCCATAATACTTGTGAAACAACTAAAACTCAATTGCTACCGGAGATGATTTCTCATTTTATACAAGTCCACTCAATGTTATATACCATAAACGTCTCTCATTACAGAAATTGAAAGAGTGAACCAAGTTTACACAATTAACAACAATAGGTGCACCATGCACTACATGTTAAAAAAATGGACATAATGCTCGTATTGGGTAAATGTTCAATAATAGAAAATATTATAATAGAAAAAATAAACACTAAAAACTCAAGAATAACCATCAGAATCTAAGACATAGACTAATTAAGAAAAATTAATTCTGAAATAAAATACAATGATCATCAACACATATGTCTCACACATGACTTTCTTTTTTTTGAAACTCCAAAAACGGGGGGCGCACTCGACGGTGCCCACCCCAAATTTATTAATAGAAAATAAAGGAAAGAAAGAGACTTACAGTGGGAGAATACAAATGGTAGAAGGGAAATAAAAGAGCGTGACCATAGTCGGACTGGACCTCCAAACCAATGCCCCGACAAAACACAAAATAACAATTAAACAACTGACCAGTCACGGACCAACCGAGAAGCAGAAATTAGGACATTTTCCAAATAGAATCTCTGACCAGAAAACAGCGCCTCATTCCTAGAAGTCCAAATGCACCACAGCCGAGCGATAGCAGAGAGAATGTCGACCCTACATCTAGCCCTCGAGCGAACCAAGCAGTCGCAGAATGAAGCGGCGTCCGTAACGTCAAGCCAAGGCAGATCCACCCAAATGGCACGCGAAGAGCCGCAACCAAAGAATAGGTGGTCGATAGTCTCATCCTCCAGGTTGCACAGACCACAAGTAGGCACAGCTGAAGGGAAGATAGCGGCACACCTGATACGAGTGAGTAGACGCCCACGACGGAATAACCAGAGGAAGATGCCAATCCGCTCAGGAACCCGGAGACCCCAAAAGAATTGGCAATCCCGGATTAGCAAATCATCACCCCCAACCAAGGCCGGGAGAAGGGCCCTGTAAGCAGCACGAACAGAGAAAGGGCCATCCTTCCAGCAAAGGTGATCACGGCCCACCGAAGGCGAGGGCGAGACCGCCAGAATCTCCAGAAGGGCCATAAACTCAAGTTGCCGTTGATCAGAAAGGTTGGCCACAAAGGAAGGCCCCCAAGCAGCACCATCCCAATAAGAAGCTACCCTCGCGTCCGGGTCAGCAGCCAACGCGAACAACCGAGGGAAATTATCCTTAAGAGGCCCCCTACCAGTCCAATCATCGCCCCAAAAATGAGTGAGGGAGCCATCGCCCAACTTCATGACAAAACGACCACGGTTGCTGGCCAGAGCGAGACCAATAGCACGCGAGAAGTGAGAGGAGGAAGCCAAAAAGCAGCCATCCGAATCCAGCACTAGCCGACGGTCAAAACCAACAACCATCCTTAAGAAGTTAAGCAACAAATTATCCTCCGGCCCACAGAGACGAGAGACCCATTTAAGAAGAAAAGCCTCGTTGACGATAGCCAATCTCCTCACCGCCAACCCTCCCTCCCTCTTAGGCCGAGTGACATCATCCCAAGCAACCAAGGGAACGCCGCTACGCACAGAACCCTTCTTGCCCCAAAGGAAAGACCGCATATAAGTATCCAAGCGTCGACGAATCCCCTTAGGCATCCCCTTCACAGAAAGGAAGTAAATAGGCAGAGAAGAGAGGAACGATTTGAGGAGAACCAGGCGCCCGCCCCGAGAGAGGAGAGCGGCACGCCAACCAGCCAAGCGGGCAGCCATACGATCCAACAGCGGCTGTCAATCCCTTAAGCGAGCCCGGCCGATAGACAATGGAAGACCAAGATAGTCCATGGGAAGAGCACCCACCGTACAGCGCAAGATCCTCGAGCAAGCATCAACCTCCGCCGAGGAAAGAGAGAAGGGGACCAAGGAGGACTTATTGTAATTGATGTGAAGTCCAGAAGCCTCACTGAAGAGCTCCAAGGTGATCGCCATACCCGCCATATTCGACGCGTCACCTTCGATAAAACAGATTGTATCATCCGCGAACTGAATAATCGGCACAGAAAAGGGCCCCAACGAGCAACCACGGGTCAGACCAGCAGCGACCACATTATTAACCATTATGGAGAGGACGTCCGCAGCCAAGACGAAGAGCAAGGGGGGCAAGGGGGGCAACCCTGCCGAATACCCCGGCGGGGCTGGAAGAAACCCCCCGCCAAACGTCCATTGAGCAAAACCGACCAAGACGCCGTGGAAACACACCGACGTACCCAAGAAATCCACAACGGGGGGAATCCCCCGCCTCTTAAGGACGGCCCATAGAAAACGCCAATCAATAGAGTCATAAGCTTTAGAAAAATCGATCTTCCACATGATACCCCTAGTGCCGCTCTTGTGCCAAGCGTGAATAATTTCGGACGCCACCGCATAGCAATCGCCAATTTGACGGCCCTTGATAAAAGCCGCCTGGGAGGGCGAGATAAGCGAGTCAAGAAGCGGGGCCAAACGGCGCGCCAAAACCTTAGCAACGATAAGGTAAATAGCATTTGAAATGGAAATAGGCCGGAAACTCCTCAATCCGGGTGGCAGAGGGGGACTTTGGAATGAGAGCAATACAAGATTTGTTGAGCTTGTTGAAGCCGTTATTGCCAGCACAAAATTCGTGAGCAACCGCCAACACGTCTGAGAGAGTATATCCCAAAATTCCTTATAGAAAAACACGGGAAGCCATCAGGCCCCGGGGCCACATCAGAGTTGAGAGACCAGACCGCCTCTTTCAATTCCTCCAAAGAAATCTGACGAGAAAGGATATTTGCATCCGCCTGAGGGAGCACCGCAGCCCCCCTTCCCCGACCACCGCCAAATGCGCGCAGGCCTGCGCCCAAACCACCCCTTAAAAAAGTCCGAGACAGCGACACCCAACTCCCGCTCCCTGAACCTGTGAATCGTTGATGATCATAGAAGATAGGAAATTAGACCGCCGGCGACCCGAAGCCACCCTGTGGAAAAACGCCGAATTCGCGTCACCCCTCCTTTAACCAACGCAACCGAGAACGTTGGTGCCATTCAATCACACGCTTACGATCCTCCAGCTTGACCTTGTCCAGAGCATTGCGCGAGCCAACAACTCATCATGAGTAAGATCGCGAGCGTTTTCAATACGGTCGAAATGCAAAATCACTTCCTCAGCCTCCACCCGGGATGCGATGCGAGCTGAGCGGGAAGCCCTTTTAAAAGACGCCAGCATTCTTCTGAGAGATGAAATCTTGTGGTGAAAGCGTTGGGCGGCACTACCAGAAGGATAAAGTTGAGACCAATGCTGACGAACCATCTCACGGAAGCCAGGCTCCAGGAGCCAAGATCGTTCAAAGCGGAACATAGAATGCGGGCGGGTCTCCTCCCCGTTCGACCAGAAGATGGGGTTATGATCAGAGAACGAGCGCGGTCTCGAAGCAACAAAACATAAAGGAAAACAATCCATTAGAGAGTTATTCGCCAAAAACCGATCGATCCGCGAACGCGAGGAGCTATTCCGCCAAGTGAATGAAATGTCGTTAGGAACCAAAGATTCAAGAGCCAAAGCATTCAGAAACTCCAAGAAATCCTCAGATCCGGGTCGAGACCACCGCGCCCACGAGGGCGATCCTGAGCATGCAAAGTAACATTAAAGTCCCCGCCAATCAGCCAAGGAACCTCACCAAAAGCAGCAGCATCCTCCCGCAAGTCATGAACAGAGTGTGCATGATAGGTGAGAGTTTCCATACGTTTAGGATATGGGAAGGGTTCGGGCCCTCTTCGGGTCGGGCCCGTGGGCCGGGTCGAGCTGGGCCAAGCCAAGCCGAGCCCGGCTCAAAAAAATTTTGGACCTAAAAATTAGGCCCAAGCCCGACCCAATGTTCGTTTGGGCTTGAGTCGGGCCGGGCTTTTTGGGCTGGGCTTTGGGCTGGGCCGGGCCGGGCTGGCCCAGCCCAATGCTCATCCCTACTCCTGACTCTTGTAGAAAGCCAGAACTGTTTCACAATCGTTGCACAAATCGCCCCGTCTCCCTGAATCCTCTCCCCATCCACCTGCAAGTTGTATATCAGATTCCTCCTCCTTTCACTTGCCACTGCATGGAAGAACTTTGTGTTCGCATCACCGCCTTTTACCAATTTCATCCTAGATCCTTGATTTCACTCTACCTCCTTCCAGCATGTTGTCGTTAGCCACAGCTTTCTGGTGTTCACCTCTTACCTGCAGCTCTTTCTGGTAAAGATCACGCTCATCCTCTAACCCATTTAATCTGGCAATCTCCTTCACAGCATTATCTCATCATCTACTCATGGCTCTGGCACACTTCCTTCCTTCATTAACATCTCTCACAAACCCCGAATCTGTTGGGCCAATCTCTATGCAGCTGACCCTCCAACTGCATGGACCAATGAAATCGGTCATAGAACTACATATGCGGCTGCACATGCCCGTGGCATGCAGACCACACCGATTTCATGAATCAGTCCATTATGCGCCTTCCTCGTATATGCCCCGCATATCCCGCATATGCCCTGCATACTGCTCCAGCAGCTCCAACTTTTTCAATCATCTCATTCAGGTCCTAAATTTCTTAGCCCTACCTCTTCCATCATTCAATTGTAAGAATATGACATGCATTTGTATACAATTTGCAACCGACAGGAAACGATCCAATCGGACCTAGACGAGTTGTTACGCCAAGCGAATCTCCATTCATGGAATCCAACACCCTCCAATGTCAACTCCCCAACAAACTTCAAGAAATATTCTGACCTCGGATCCCACCCTCCTTTGTCTCAAGGGTTGACAATCTTCATGATTCATTAACAGGGTTAACAACGGGCATCACATCACCAAGATACTCTACAACCCGCATGTGAATGTCAACCGCAGCACTCAAGTCACCATCATTCAACTCCATGATCCCCACCAAATCCTCCAAAGCCGACTTCTCGACCAAGTTGTCCCCACTACTACCTTAACAAAACACCCCTACAGTCTAATCCTCTAGCTCCCGCTCTAACCACATCCGCGCTTCTGGCTTCATTCCTTTTTAGCGAAAAGGAGAGAATAAGATATCCCCCATGTCTTTCGACCACTCTCCCCAATGCCAGCCTCTTCTCCCTACAAGCCATTTCGATCGCCAAAATACGCTTCTTGGCCTTCCTACTTCATGCCAAGAAAGCATCCTGTGGTATCTCCTTCACCAAAACCTCGCCTCTCTTCACTCCGCTCCACCACCCCCAACTACACCTTTCCCAATCCTTCCCTCTCGCCATCCACCTTCCGCGTAGAAGCATCAACGACAACCATCCTCCTCATACTCGAGGAGCAATCTTTTCGAAGGTGAACAACTCATGACACCGGTAGCGAACCGGCCGACGTGTAGCATACTAGCTTGCCAAGTGCCCCTCTAGAACATAATTGAAGCAACGATGACAGTCGGGGAAAAGAGATCTTGACACCACGACGGTGGCCCCCTCCCTCACGATTGCACTCTCTGACGGTAGCCCCTCCCTCAGCTCTCCCCTGCCCCTCTGCATCCCAACGCGAGAACCGCACTAGGTCACCATCCCTACAGACTCCCTCATCCCCGTATGGGGTTCTTCCCCAAACCCTCCATCAAAAGGCTTGTTTTCTACATTTCTAATTGAGAGATTTTAGTTGATAATTAATGGGTTGGCCCCCATAAAGAATTTTGTTCCTTGGTTAGGTTTAGAGAGAAGGTTCAGAAAAGGGGTATGCATTTTTATCTTCATTCGGTTAGGCAGTCTAAAGCAATTAAATGTATATGTGAAGGAGTCTACAAGTATATATATGTGATTATGCAGTTTGTAACACTTTAATTAAAAAAATAAAATGCAATAATAAAACATGGTGATAGAAATTAATTTAATAATTGGTCAATACAAGCCAATATTAAAATATTCAAATTAGAATATATAATATGTAATCCCACCATCCAACACATGGATATCTAAACCTTGATTAAAGTCCATATTTTGGATTGCAAGCGCAAAGCAATCTTTTTGTCCTTATCATGGATTTTTTTGTATGGTCAGTAACAATGTTGTAAAAGTCTCCCGACTGGCCAGACTAGTAGGTCCGACTAGTCTTGTCGGTGGGGTGGCCGACCAAGTATTGACTTCCGACTAGGTCAACTAGCTGATCGATTTTTGGTTGGAGATGCCACATTTTTTACTATTTTAAAGCAAATGTATTCTAATATGCTTAATATTTTATTTAAATTCAATTATGTAACATCCGGAATCCACATAAATCAAAACCCGATCCGATTTAGGTCCGATTAATCCAATAAAGTTGTTGACAAATACTAACTAAATAACCTAAATCGATCAATTGATCGTGGATCAAAAGTCAATCGGGCAAAATCGACCAAGAATCGGTCGCACCGTAATGCATACCTGAAAAAGCCACGACGCAAACTTGGAAACCGTGAAATAAACCTAGACTGTCATAAAATCTTGTTCGACAAAATAAGACCAATGAAATTGACTGTTTGTCAATCGAAGGTCGTTTGATATTTTTAAGTCATAAAATCTCATCGCAAATCAAAAATCGTATCTCAAAAAAATCCAGGGATCCAACCCCGATCTAAATATATCAAACATTATACTCATATTGATCGTCGTTCGGAAACGTCAAAACGAGCCATTATACATTAAAATCGGAGATTCGAGGCACGAATACAAAGGACTTTGGATTATTCAAATAAGTGACAAAATATAAATACATAAATAAATTTAAAAAAATCTGACTGTGCACAGACTGCACAGTCCAGCCGTGAGTACATATACATTTTTTTCTTTTTTTCTCCATATAACACTTGCCATAATATTGCTCTCCACTTGTCCATATCTAAGGAACTCCTCCTTGGTTATATAAGCACAATTTCCTTTCTTTTCTTCTCACAATTTCTTCCCATTCCAGTCCTTATTCTACCGTAAGTCTCCCATCTTCTTTGCCTTTTCTCCTCTTTCTAACTCCAGCAGTTACTCTCTCCTTTCTTTCCTCTATTCCCCTAAATATTTTCTCAACGAAAGAGCCAGAGCTCTCTCACTTTCCTGGATTTGGCAGATGCTTTGGAGATCAATTTTCCAAGAAATTTCTGGAGTCCAGGAGCCTCCCTTGCTGCAGCTACTTCTTCAAGCAGTTGTAGTGCAACTCCGAACAGCAAAAGAAGTTGTTTCTCCTTGCATTAGGGGAGCTAATACTCCTTGATTCTATCTCCAAAATTGTGGAAAAAAACAAAGGTAGAATCCTTTTCCCTCTTATTGCTGCCATGCATGTATAACCCAATCTTTCATGCTACCATTCATGACATATTTATACACATATAAGGGATGATCACATTCTGCATGAATATTATAGTTATCAATAATAATTCCAGAATTGGTTATGAAATAAAATTTTTCTTTAACCAAAATACTAATGTGAAACTCTTTATCAAATCCATGCTACTGGATACTTAGTATCTATGTTTAATAATAAATAAAATATAATATCTTTGAAATTTTGTACGTAATCTACATTGGGAATGCAATCTCTTTTGATTTTTCCGCAGCGGTACTTTATTATTGTAACACCCGGATCCGAGGGGGTTCACAAGTTTAGTATCAAAGCAGTGGTACCCCGATATGCACATTCGCAACATTACAATTCCGATCGCATTAAATTCTCGGATAGTGACAATTATTCTCTCCTATTAGACTATCATTGGTCGTGATGATGACAATTTCTTGTGGTCCTTAATTATGAAATACTGACGGATATTGTCTCTGCACAAATTGTTAATTAAGATTTAGTTAGGTCTGTGGGACACAAAAAATAAATAAAGTAAATTTGGTTTAAATGATGATATTAAAAGAATAGAAATCAATGTTATTATGGTATAGGTTTTAAATTTTTTGATTCCTCATAGATGCAAATAGTATCAAGAAACTTGATTAGTTGAATTCTTCTTAATATAAAAGTGATATAGAACAGTATCCTTTATACAGAAATTTTCCTCCAATATAGGTTTTAAATTTGTGGTTCCTCATAGATGCAAATAGTTTCAAGAAACTTGATTGGTTGAATTCGTCGTAATATAAAAGTGCTATAAGAACCATATCCTCTATATAGATTTTCCCTCCATTTCTGAAGTGTAATTATTAGTAAATTTAGATGGTAAAATTTCCAACAGGAAAGTTATACTTGATTAGAAAAAAATCACTAACGAAACAAAGCACATTGATAACGGATGTTTTCATTCTTTAAAGGAAGAATACAATATTAAAAAATCACCATATTGCCAGTAACTTGCCAGACTGTTTCTTTAAATTCAATCTTGTATATTAAATGGGATGAAATACAGAAAGTACAATTCAAATAATATATAAATATATACAAATAACCAAATGCTTTCATTCCCGTTTATGCCCTCCAAGTGTTTGGACAGGGGGTTGAAGGATTTGGGAAAGCTCATTGAATTAAATTTAAATATTTTTTAGAAAGTAATATGCAGATTTAACCCATAAGAGATCACTATGATTGAAAAGCCCCGCTCAATTGATTCTGAGTAGATTCTACTATACTACTAAAAAATATTTTTGAGTAAATAGTGGGTGATACCCCATCGTGGGGTCACCGCCAACTGTCATTAATAGAACAAGAAATTACAATACCGCGATAACCAGGTATTATAAAGTGTGGTGCAATGAGAGATTACATTTTTCCCGGTAACATCTCTGACCCTTAAAAACCATCTCGTTACGACCAATCCAAATGCCCCACAGCACCGCAAATGGCCACGCACAAATCATCCGTAGACCCACCTCCCATCCGTCGTATCGAGGCCAAACGAGGCGAAGTCGTCTGTGCAGATCCAAGATATATCCGCCTCCCTCCAGATCCTGTCCGAGACCGGACAACCCAGAAAAAGATGTGTCGGGTCCTCCTCCGCCTCATTGCATCTATCGCACCGGGTATCAGACAGCTCCATCAATCTCCCTCTACGGCTTTTGTCAAGGATGCACCCCCTTCTTAAGCACTAAAGGAAAAATTTTATTCTGCTAGGGATTTTTGATGCCCAAATGATTTTGACATCGTCCTTCAGTTCCTGGTCCAGTTCCTGCGCCCTCCTGTTGAACTCCTCATACGCCCTTTTAACTGAGAACCTGTTCTCCACCCAAACAAAATGATCTCTACTCGTGGCTATCACGTCCGTACGTGGAAGATCCCTTTAGCAGCGTCAGCAGCTCATCCATGAGCCTCTCCGATAGCGGCAAATTAAATGCCCGGCCCCCATGAGTCCACCACCAGCGTCTGTGACAAGGTTGCTTCCTTGAGGGAAGTCAGCGCAAAGAGACGGGGGAGACGGTCCTGAAGCTTACCTTCTCCCATCCAATCATCTTTCCAGAATCGAAAGAGATTGCGATCACCGATCTTTAGAACCATCTTTCCAGAGAGTTGAGGAAGGACCGCAGGAATCCGCCCAAAGCGGGGATTCAAACCTAGTGCTACAAGCAGAGAGCTGGCTCGTCACCCCGAGATACACCTCAGCAGTCTCACCACCAGAGCATTCGACGGCCCTCAGATGCGTAGAACCCATTTCGAGAGGAGTGCCTCGTTCATGTTCATGTTCCAAGCCTCGTTCATGTTTACCACCAGAGCATTCTTTCTATTTAGTTTTGCTTGATTTATTGCAAAGCGCATTAAGTTTACAAGTATTATTGGATTTGATATTTATGAATCCATTCATTAAAAGAGAAATAGTGCGAGTTTGCGAAATAGTTGGATACAATTAATAGTAAATACGAAGTTATGGGCACGAAATAAACCACCAAATTTAGGCATTTATCACGTATAATCATTATCCTAAAGAAGCAGATATTTTTTAAGCCAAAAAAGGGGAAGACACTCGTAGGTGTTCACTCCATTGATATATTAAAATTAAATAAAGCAAAAAAACAAGAAGCGCTCTAGACGAGCCGTGAGCGCTACAGACCAAACACACTGGTACATATGTTCTCCTTATAGAATCTATGACCAGAGAACAACACCTCATTCCTAACAAGCGAAACAGACCAAACCACAGCAAGTGGCCTTAGAAGCTCCTCCCTCGATTGATGCTTGGCCGCGACCAAACTCCCCAGGATCGTCCTAGACAGGGAGCCAGAGAAGGGTGGGAGAAAAAAAGATGTTTCAAAGTCTCAATCCCCCTACCGCACAGCAGACATCTGTCAGAGATCGTGCCAAGAAGTCTCGTGCAACGGTCACGCGTTATCAGCCTCTTCCTCCTGAAAAGCCAAAAGAAGAAGGTGATCCCTGCCAGCAGCCTCATCCCCCATAAGAAGTTGCAGTCACTAACCAGCTCCGTCGAAAGAGGGAGGAGGCCTGCAGATCACCGAAGAGGCCATCTTTACGAAGAAAGAGAAGCAGATATTATAAGCTTCTCAAACTACCAGTAAACCATTAAAATCATAAAAAACACCACAAAAAAGTAAAAACTCCTCGACTGAGGCGTACGCCTCAAGGCTAAAAAGGACCGCTTCACCTCGAGGTGTATGCCTCCAGGCTAGTTTTTTCATACCATAACACCCCTCACTTCTTAGAGGTTATCTCCGTCGTTATCCCCTGCATCCTCAGCCACATCTTCCCCTCTTACCTCATGTAGAACAACAATCCCTCCCTCTTCTCATCATGTTTACATCTTGTCATTGTACCAACTTCATTGTCATTAACCCCTATCCTCCCATCCCATTTGCGAGAGAACACGCAACTCTTTTGCAGTTGCAGTGATAAAGCATGGACAAAAAATGTGGGCACCATTGTAAAGAGTAACACCCATATCAATAGCACAGGTGAGAGGTTGTATCTGTTGGAGGAAAAATAGAAATGTGATATCAATATTGAGACCCTAGGCTCTCTTATATAGGAGAAAAGCCCTGCGTAAATTACATGAGAAGTACATGAAAGAAAAAGAAATCAGAAATAAATATAAAGAGATATAAATATCTCAACCCTCCCTCTCAAGCTGGAGCATATATGTCTATCAAGCTCAGCTTGGAACATCTCTGAAAAGAACTTTTAGCAAGGGACTTGGTGAAAATATCAGTTGTTTGATCTCCAGAAGAAACATGGGAAGTGGATATGAAATCCTTCCGGATCAGGTCTCTGGTATAGTGGCAATCGACCTCTATATGCTTGGTTCATTCATGAAATGCGGGATTATTGGTAATAAATAAGTTGCTTGATTGTCACATAAAAGCTGCATGGGAAGAGGAACCTCAACAGCAAGATCAGTCAAAACCGATCTAAGCCGCATCATCTTTGTGCTCCCTGTGCCATGACCTTATACTCAGATTCTGCACTGGATTTAGCAACCATTGTCCGATTCTTGCTTTTCCACTACACAGAGAGCTCCCAACAAAAATAGCAAAGCAAGAATTAGACTTCATGTCTCTATGGCATCCTGCATAATCTGCATCTGCACAAGCTGTCACCACAAGAGACGTACCTCTACCTAATATAAGACCAGTACCAGGTGAAATCTTCAAATATCTCAAAATCGTATAAACCACATCCATATGAACCTTCCTGGGTTGCTCTATGAGCAGGCTCGCATTGCTTACATCAAGGATATGTTCGTCCTGGTGATGGTAGCATATAGGAGCTTCCCAACATGTATCTCCTCTTGTCTACCTCCTCAATGTCATCATCATATGATCTCATACTCAGATCAATACGGGTAATACCAGGCTTGCACCTGTCATACATGTCTCTAGTAGAAGATCAGTCACAAACTTCCTATCCGTCATCATAAGACCACAATGGCTCCTAGAGGAACTCTAATCCAAGAAAGTATCGAAGATTGCCGAGGACCTTTGATGCAAACGGCTTTTGGCGTCGATGATAAAAATAAAATAATTTGACGGTGGAATATCGGTGGAGAAAAGGAAAGGTTGAGAAGAAGAAAAACTCGTCGGTAACGAGGGATTGAAAGGAAGAAGAACCGCGGAGATCGCGTGGAGAGAGAGGGAGAGGAGGAAGGAGATAAAAATCTCAATTTTGATTATCACTTTCACTGAATAAAAATACTGGACTACCATCTCTTTATATAGGAGAGATAGTTACAAAAATAGTAACAAATTAAAATTGACAACCAACTTTATCCTAATTGACCTCTAATTACCCTAATTAGACTCTAACTTATTCAAATGACCAAAATTACAATTAAAATCTACGAAATAAACGTTGAGATCACAGGCGATCTCAATTATTTATTAGACCATTACGACTGCTGAAAACGTAAATAAAATTGACTACTAATTAATTAAATAAATGTGGCCCTATAATTTGGGGTCACGCTGCATCAACTCTCCACCGCTTTAAAATTCGGCTCCTGACGAATTGCGGGATCTGCAGGCTTGGAGGAGGATTCGGCGCATTTCGTCGTCTTCTGGAAGAATTGATGTGGAGCGAACGGCGGAATCCATGTGCGGGCGGGACAGGCGCGGTTGTCGTGGTTGAAGAACATGTGCGGTGCGCACGGCGACGTCGTCTTGATCATTGTCTCCTTCCATGATGTTCAAAGAATTGATGTGGCATGGAGAATATGGTCCTGGAGAACCATAATGAAGCAATGGCACAAGGAGAGGAGAAGAGGGGATGTGGCTAAGGAATGAAGCCATGGGGTCCTTAAATAGGGAAAACCCAAGATGATAGTCCTATTTGGATAAGGAGCAGCCCCTTTTTTTAAAGCGGTGGAGAGTTGATGCAGCGTGACCCCAAATTATAGGGCCACATTTATTTAATTAATTAGTAATCCAATTTTATTACGTTTTTAGCAGTCGTAATGGTCTAATTAAATAATTGAGATCGCATGTGATCTCAACGTTTATTTCGTAGATTTTAATTGGTAATTTTGGTCAATTGAATAAGTTAGAGTCTAATTAGGGTAATTAGAGGTCAATTAGGATAAAGTTGGTTGTCAATTTTAATTTGTTACTATTTTTGTAAACCATCTCTCCTATATAAAGAGATGGTAGTCCAGTATTTTATTCAGTGAATGATAATCAAAATTTTATAATCAAATTGAGATTTTTATCTCCTTCCTCCTCTCCCCCTCTCTCCACGCGATCTCCGCGGTTCTTCTTCTTCAATCCCTCGTTACCGACGAGTTTTTTCTTCTCAACCTCTCCTTTTCTCCACCGATGTTCCACCGTCAAATTATTTTATTTTTATCATCGACGCCAAAAGCCGTTTGCATCAATTGGTATCAGAGCATGGCTTTCAGATTGTCCCCACGATCTGACGATCCGTCCCGATACTCGCGCCGACATACATCAAGGGACCATCGCTCGTCCGACAGAAAACGACGAACCAACGACGACTACGATAAGGAGACGGAGCGCATGGTACGTGATTTGCAGAACACTTCCGATCCATGTCATCAATGTTTCGGGACTTCAAGGCCAACCTTGAGGCCTACCGCGACGCCCAATCGAAGCCGCCAACCTCCGAAGCCGTTGTCGCGAGTTTTGACGACGAAAAACTCGCCGTGGAAGCCGATCAAGCCGCTGTCCAGACTGTTTTAGAAGAAAAAAATGAAGGAACAGTGGCTGCCCAGAAGATTTCAGATCAGCCGTCATCACCGAAAACGCCCCCGATGTCCGCCCCAGGCCCATTCCAGTCCAACAGCAGCCAGCCCTCACCCCTGGGGCCCCATCGCCCTCCACCACCGACCCCTCCGGCACCACACCGTGAGCCACCAGCCAACTACGGCCCCTCCCCGCGGCTTCGTCTTCCCTGTGTCTCCGCAGCAACCCCCCCAGGCCATCTCACCGCAGGCCCACCCCCAACCTCGCCTCCTCTTCCCCGGATCCTGCTCCCCGCCGCCACCTCCACCCACAACTTCTCCCTCGTCGCCGCAGCCCCCGCGACTCACCCTCCCCACCGGTGCCGCTCGCGATGCCCCAGCGCCACCCCGCCTCCCACCTACGCCTACATCCTTCCCACGCGCACCGGCTCCAGTCCCAACCAGCCCCAGCCCCCACCCGCTCCAGCCCCCACCAGTCCCCGCCCCCCTCTCCCTCCCGCAGGCCTCCCCAGGAGCCCCCTCCTCCTCCGCAGACCTTCCCCGCGCCCCACTCGCGCACGGCCGCACCCCCACCCCTCCCGCATATGCGCCCCTGCGCGCCTTCCCATGCGCTGTCGCTTCTTCCAAACAGGTCACCCACCCCCGCGATGCCCCAGCTTCCCACTTCAGCGCCGCCTACGATGTCGCACGGCTCCACGACACCTCCTCTATGGCGGTTGCGATGGCGATATGGCGATGCTGAAGGAACAGCACCGTCGCGTCGAAGCCAAACTCCAGATCGGGCGTCGCCTGAAGCCTCCCCATCCCGCGTCGCGCCGCCTCTTGGTGGAGGAAGGAGGAAGCCCTAGCGGGTGCCATTTCAATCACAGGAACCGAATACCACAATTTTAGGGATTTGGGGTTGTATTTGAAAAATTGCAAAATTAAATTCCCCAAGTCCTCTATTTACAGAAAGGTCCAGAACATTATGGAAAGAGAGAAAAACAAAGGGGTGTGAAAATTGCGCCCACACCCCTGACGGCGAGAATTTTTAAAAAAAGGGGCTGCTCCTTATCCAAATAGGACTATCATCTTGGGTTTTCCCTATTTAAGGAACCCATGGCTTCATTCCTTAGCCACATCCCCTCTTCTCCTCTCCTTGTGCCATTGCTTCATTATGGCTTCTCTAAGGACCATATTCTCCATGCCACATCAATTCTTTGAACATCATGGGAAGGAGACAACGATCAAGACGACGCCGCCGTGCGCACCGCACATGTTCTTCAACCACGACAGCCGCGCCTGTCCCGCCCGCACATGGATTCCGCCGTTCGCTCCACATCAATTCTTCCAGAAGACGACGAAATGCGATGAATCCTCCTCCAAGCCTGTAGATCCCGCAATTCGTCAGGAGCCGAATTTTTAAAGCGGTGGAGAGATGATGCAGCGTGACCCCAAATTATAGGGTCACATTTATTTAATTAATTAGTAGTCAATTTTATTTAGGTTTTTAGCAGTCGTAATGGTCTAATTAAATAATTGAGATCGCATGTGATCTCAACGTTTATTTCGTAGATTTTAATTGTAATTTTGGTCCATTGAATAAGTGAGAGTCTAATTAGGGTAATTAGAGGTCAATTAGGATAAAGTTGGTTGTCAATTTTAATTTGTTACTATTTTTGTAAATCATCTCTCCTATATAAAGAGATGGTAGTCCAGTATTTTTATTCAGTGAAGTGATAATCAAATTGAGATTTTTATCTCCTTCCTCCTCTCCCTCTCTCTCCACGCGATCTCCGCGGTTCTTCTTCTTCAATCCCTCGTTACCGACGAGTTTTTCTTCTTCTCAACCTCTCCTTTTCTCCACCGATATTCCACCGTCAAATTATTTTATTTTTATCATCGACGCCAAAATCCGTTTGCATCAACCTTGGTCAAAAACTACTGACCTAGGAACTCCTTGGCAATCTGAATGCCATGCTCATCACCATCTGTGACAATAATATCATTAACATAGACAAGAATTGCAACATTACCTCTATGTGTCCTGAACAAAAAGCGAGTGATCCGCAGTGGACCACGTAAACCCCTGGTGCTTTACCAATTCCGAAAGCTTTTGGTACCAAGCTCTTGGAAACGATAAATCATCTTGTGGAGCCTACACACCTTCTGAGGCTCCCCCTCAGCAGCAAACCATGGTGGTTGCTGCACATATACGTCCTCACATAAATCTAAATCACGTAAACCAAGTAACATGCAGTGAGAATTGCATCACCCCGAAACGAATGAAGAGCTCGAATATGAATCAGAAGAGTCCTCGTGACGTCCAAAAGATGATGTGTTTCATTCAACAACACCATTCTTCTGTGAAGTGTAAGCACAAGAAGTATGGTCAACAATATCAAGAGATCTAAGAAAGTCAGACAATTGTAAAGTGGAAAACTTTAAGGTACTGTCAATGCAAATAAATTTCACATTAACAAAAAAATGTTTCTAATATCAATCAATGTTCGAAATCTCGATTTCAATCACCCTTAATACCGAAAGTTCGTTGATATTTCGGAAAATTTCGACCATTTCGGTATAAATGTCGGAAATAGCTCAAAAAGCCAATTTTTTTCAATTTTATTGTAAATTGTGATCTTCCAAGTTATTATAAATAAGTTATAAATATACAATTATTTCATTTGCTCATCTATACCCCTTATGTTGTATAAATCGATCATATCGGTCATATCGGTCATATTGTACAATATGTTAGATATTTCAAATGAAGTAAATCTGAGTAATTCAAACAATGAAACAATAGATATACACTTATAGGCTTATAGCATACATATTAATCATCTTATCATCTTGACTATGACGGTATGTCACACACCATATCGAACATATCATTGTTAATACTTAATAACAGAGTAATAATCTTACAACAAGTGAAAAGACATATTTCACGTAGAGTAAATAAGAACATGCACATTAATGATTAATGCAATAAAAATTAAAATATATTACATGGTAATATGTTTGGTTCAAAACCAAGAGTTTCGCAGTGGATCTGAATCGCTCCCCCCCTCCTTGTTGTCTCTCATAATGCCTCGCGGATTTAATGAACTCGCAGTAGTTCTCTTATGTCATGTACGAGTACATGGCCTTGTAATCCATCACATACCGCCTGTATTGGTGGTCATCGATGTCTATGATATCCCGAGACAAGGATAAGCAGTACTAGATCCGACATCATGAGTGGTGCGACGAGGCTGCAAAGTACTGGCTTGAGATCCTCGAGACGACGACGACGGAGTAGGAGAAGATCTCTACGGAGGAGGAGGAGGAGGAGGAGGAGGAATTGACATGTACTTAGGGAAGAAATCATAATTATTACTGCTAAAGAAGCTGCCTTGGCTCTGCTCAGGTTGGCTACCTTGGTAGTTCTCACCATTATAGCTACTATATCCCCCATACCCATTGTAACTATATGAATATGATGGAGGTGCATACGCTTGAGGAGGAGGAGGTCCTCGCGGAGGAGCATGAAAGTATTCCGGGAAGACATCAAATGATCTCTCAATGTGCGACGATCCATATCCTCCTATGAGACTTGGTGTTCCTCCACGATATGGGTTGTCAATGTCCATCCAGCTCAAGGAACCTACAGATGATATCAAATTATCCATGTAGTTGTCGGTTGGACGATGGCCACGACGTACTTGTAATCCATAGGTCCTAGACTTTGACTTGGAACAAACTGTCCATGTATGTTCCTCTGTCGCTCCATATATCCACGCCTGCGTGGAGCCCTTCCTCACATCTCGTATTGTGTAGTCCACGACCACCCCCTCTTGACCCACCTAAGTATGTTTCTCCATCATCACCAGATCCACCACGACTGCCACCATCATCTCCACTGTCATTCCTTTGACTTGGATTTGGATTTAGAGCAAGTGGAGAGAATTTCATCAACAATTGCATCAACCTCGGCCTCCAACCCTCTAAGAGGGTCTGTAATTTAACTAGATCTTACCAGATAGTCACCTACATCTGCTCCCATTTGCTGGCTTATATTCGCATTTGGTCTTCCACCTGGTTAATAGAGCATGACAGCACCATTGGAATCCATCCACCTCTGGAGAACATATTCATCAGCATCGTCATCATGCATCTTGAAAATGTATGCAAGATCAATAGGGTATGTGTAGACCTCTTTGTCCTGACCCTCCCTTGCATGTTTCATTTTCAACCTCAAGTTGTAGCGTACGTAGACAAGATCATGGAGCCTCTGTTCTCCCAACATGTTCTGTCTCTTCGAATGGATCAAGTTGAATGTGCTCCAGTTCCTCTCACAGCCTCCAGATATTGTGGTTTAAGACAACGCTTTCACTGCCACATTTTGTATTTGAGGAAACTCCATCTCGTACAGTAACAACAATTCGACTGCCTGGATTGAGTGCTGCCAAGAACACACATGTCATAACTGAATCTCTGTAGGCCTAAAATTGCTCTGGGGATGTTGTCAGGTGTATGAAACTATGAAGTTTCTCAAACATACCCCACAGTGAAGTATACAAGGCGTGAAGCAAACAGTTGCCCTATTTAGTTGTAAAAATATCATGTTGAAGCTACAAAAATTAAGATTCATTTTTAGCATCAGAATAAGTTGCAGCAAGATGATCCCACATTGCCTTTATTGTGGGTTGACCTAGAATGTCATTGGCAATATCTACAACCGTCCAGATAGCCAAACCTTGGTATATGCATCTCATCCCATGAGGCATTGATCCATGTCTTCTGATGATTCATCATGCGTCAGGAGATGCTTCTTGCCATAACCGTGCAGCATATTCATGAACTGCATGACCCACAACTCGTAATTTGGTCCATCCATTTTCACAATAGGTGTGGCATCCTTAAAGGCACCCTTGGATGGTATATCGAAGCCATTTTCTGACATCACGAACAATCACAGGAACGCAAAACTGATACACTCAATATCTAAATGATCATGTAACACGATAATTGTGTTTGTAGACTTATACCACAACCATAGACAGAAGAAAACAAGGTTTGATTTAAAGAAAAATAGGGTATAATATCCCTAGAATGCGAAATCAGACCTGGCCTTCAGCGAAAAATGTCGCGAGGGGCGGCTGGTTGTCTATTGGCGGTAGTCTTGGAGGGACGTCAGACCGCTGGCGGCAAGGAAAGCTGTAAATGGCGGTTGTGGACTGCTGTTGGAGGCGATGAGGGCCTCTGGTAGCAGTTAGACAGTAAGGGGAGGGACGAAAAGAGGTCTTGTTGCAGTAGTCGGTGTCGTTGATGGCGGTCAGTGGCAAGGGAGCTAATGCGGTTGCAAAGGGATCCGCTACGGGTACTGCCAAGGGCCACTGTTGTTGCAACGGGACCGCAGGTGGTGACAAGCGCCGTGTGGGAGCGTCCACAGCCACTAGGGCGGCGCGAGAGACTGCATTTGGGACTGATGGCGTACGTGAGGCTGGAGGTGCAGGCGGGAGGTACGGGGCTGAAGGGTGGGGTAGGGTTTCGTATCAGTGCTCCGGTGTAGGACCGCCGCTCTGATACCATGTTGTGGAAAACTGAGAACTTATTTATTCATATAGCCCAAGGGTTCTCTTATATAGAAGAGAGAAACCCTAATGGATAAGAAACCCTAAATGGTAACTTACATATTCTGGAAAGAAGAAATGCACAATACATAAAACAATGCTAAAACATAAACTCTTCAACACCTACCTTATTGGGCCATTAAAAGTTAAGCACCTCAGGATAGTTGTAATCTATTCCTCTCCCAGACAGATTTTACTTATAGGTATAAGTGTAATTGGAAAGGAAAAGATAAGGGTACAAGTGTAATTATTTTATCTCATTCTTCTTCCTTTTCTTTCTCGCCTCCTTAGACTACAACCACCTCCCCCCCCCCCCCCCACAACTCCTCGCCAACCCAAGCCCATTTCTTGTAGCCATCTACCTTGAGCTCCCTTCTACACCGCCTCGGGCCCCTTTTGCTCATAGCTCAGGGCCTCATCTTCCTCTTCCTCCTCCTCCTTCCACTTCCAACCTCCAATGTGCAGCTCCCCTTCACCACGAGCCCCTTTCGTGTAGTCCCTCCATGCACCCAGACCCACGGGCTCCCTTTCCACAACCCCTTGCTCGCTTCTGGCTAACCTGTATATGTATTGACTTTTTTTCTGAAGGTCGTACCTCGTAGTATAATTACTCTCTAAAACACACAAACACGCTCTTCCTTCTCTCCTCCCCATTTCTTTCTTCCACCTCTTCCCCACCCCATAAAAGACTTACTCTCTTCTCCATTTCCTCCACCCACCTTTCTCCTCGTGAGAATGAAACACACAAACACGCTTTTCCTTCTCTCTTCCCCATTTCTTTCTTCCACCTCTTCCCCACCCCCATAAAAGACTTACTCTCTTCCCCATTTCCTCCACCCACCTTTCTTCCCGTGAGAATGGCTGCTTTTTTTTATCAGTTCTTTGTGCTTCTCTTGGTAGTAACCCCAAATTCTCCTGTGTATGGCCATTATCCCATGAATGTCAATGTCGAACATTTTCCTCGGAGTTTCTCGCTTTTGTTTTAATGTCGCTTTTACATCCCTCTTCTTTGGGCTAAGATGTTTTGTACACCGCTTGCCTTCTTCCTCCGTTGAGTAGACCACTACCTACTGTGCTCTACATGTGTCCCTCGTCCGCTAGCTGGATGCTCACCAAGGATAATAGGGACCACAATCCCTTTCCCTCTTATTTTTTACACAAGTGCACATGACCCATTCCTAGCTAGTAGCAACCATCACTCACTCCATGGGCGAGAAGAGATCCCTGAGGGTGGTGGCACCCGATGGAGGAGCAGTGGGCAAGGATGCTGGAGAGCTCGGGGGAGGGTTCGAGCATGTTAGAGGGTGGGAGGAGGAAGGGAAAGAGAGTTGGCATTGAGTTGCATGGGCACAAATGTAATAAGATCTTGTTTAGCAGACCTTGATCTGGGTAAACCTTGGTTTGATGCATTTAATAAACGACTAAACTAACAGAGGGGCATAACTGTTAACAATACAAAAAGGTAGACTCACAAGTGTTATTGCAAAAAAGATAGAGGTATAACTGTAATTGCATATCTCAGAGGGAAACAAGTGTTAGAAACTCTTTAAAATAGACATCTTTTAGAATTAATATATGCATATACATTTTTAAACTTTAAAGTGACTGCTACCACCATCTGATTCTATTGCCATAGAAATTACAGAAGGATCTTGTGAGAACTGTGCTGATATCATTAGCTTTTAAGGTGTAATTATCCCAATTTACTTATTTTTTAGCAGTCCAATGTACATTATTCAATTTCCGATGTTTGCTTAATTTCTATAACAAATTATTCAAATTACCGCATTCACCCAAACAAGTTTTGATTTTATTCAGAGGCTAAAACAACTTCCTAATTCGATCAACCTATTTCTTGGATGGCATGATGAATTGCCCTTGAATCAATTATTTAATCTTCGTAATTTAAACTACTACACTGAAATAAGTGTAGCCAAATGAACCTTCAGTTAGATATGCAAACTAATACACATATAAGATAATATAATCATATTCCAGTCAACAATCTCCTCAACAATCTCCCATCTTCTCAGAACAAATAATTCAATCTGCATAGGCCATGTACATAGTGAAATTTTACTATTACTTGAGCACAGATTAGCTGAAATTACCAGATGGAGTTGCACGCACAGTATCCACTATCCCCCTGTAGACACAATACTCATGAACAAGTTCATCAAGCACGGCAACATCAAGTTTCATCCTACAAAGTTCATTCTGGAAAGGAAACATTTTTTGTGGATTAAAAATACTCTAAAAATAAGAGCAACATAGATAGCTGCTAAAATATACAAAAGTAACTGGCATGAAATATTCGGTAAGATTTATTCTGGGAAAGTAACAAAAACATTTGAGGATAACAAATGTTCCCAAAAAATAATAGCTATAAATCACCCTTTAAATCTACAAAAGTAAATTATATAACTATTCAGTGAGATGGGACATAGCCTCTGCGAGATTTTTACATAAATGTCTGTGTAAATGATGTTACAGAACACACGCATTATTCATTTTTGCATATAAATTCCATGGCCATTGCTTCCTTTACATGCATCCCTCCATTACTCAATCTCAAATACAAAAACACAGTTGGTTAATGGAAACTTATCTTCGTTTAGCATACATATAGAAGTCCAAGAAAAATAACAGGAGAAAAAGTAAATCCACTGTATACTGACAGCCATGTAAACCCTAAACTAGTTGCCAATACGAAGAGATTAATGATGGTCCGAGACTCCTAGTTGGCAACGACCAGCATGAATGGTTGACTTGGCAAGGAACAATCGCGACAATGGTGAACTTCTTTAATATGTTTTGTTTAAATAGCAGACGTATCAATCAAGCTTAAATTAAGCATTAGTAGTTTTTTTGTAAAGATCGTGAACCATGTACGGATAGCCATATATACAGAAAAAGTACCAGATGGTGTTCTGATGTCTATTTTTATAGGGTGTATGCAAGTCAAAACTCCATATGTTATTAATATCTTAGGGTTGAAAAGTAGCATATCACCTCAGTGATTTCAGCAGCTGAGTTTAGCTACATCAAACTTTATTTAGGTGCATGACATCAAGTCAACAAGTAACAGCATAGTTCCACAGTAGATTGTAAGTTAAGAAAATTATACAAAATATATGAACAAGACTTGAGTGCTAGAAATTGTATTAGTTTACACATTTTTCCATGCATGTCCAAAATCTAAGACATCAGTTACAATTCACATGCCAATGGTCAAGAGCTAGCTTTATTCAAACCAAATTGTCACCCTCTCACCCAAACATATGAGAGAAATGTCTGATGGGAGTTTGACCTTGCACATCACGAAAATGTAGAAAATAGGAATCAAATTCGACAAATAATAGCACATCGTATGCGCGATAGCGCAATTGTAGAACAAATATTTTGATTGCAATATGAACCACGTGGATGTGGAATTTTTCCGCACTATTTTGCAAACTACAAGAGAAGGGGAATTATTTCTTTGATGCATGTAGGAATTATTTCTTTGATGCATGTAGTATCTAATGGAAGAGACCCAAGCCCGATCTAATGAATTTTGCATTCACGGGCATGATAATGAATTCTAAGTGCCTTTTGCGAACTTGAGAGACGATTCTCTCCACTGATTGTCCATGCTAAAGATGATCTCGGTAGATCACCTTTCTCTAGATTTTGTCTCATGAAATCTACTTCTTCTCAAGCAAGAAGCATAAAGAGGAAGACAACTCTCGTGATTGGACAAGCCAAAGGCATAGGTAGAGGGTCATAGGGTGGATGACTAACTTTAGCGAGGGGGAGGGTATAGGAGACGACCACCAAGAGAGAAGCAAAGATGTTGGACTCTCTTCTCTATTTTCTCCTCTTGGAAATAGGATTAATAATGAACTTGAATTGAATGAATGAGGCATGACTCTCCTTAAATAGGACTCCATAGTGAACATCTTTGAATTGTGGGGATTTATCTCCATAATGAAACCATTCATAATTCAACTCATAATTAGATTCGATCTTTCATAATTATGGAATTATCTCTCTTGATAAGTATCCATTATCTTGGTATAATTAGCAAATCATCCTCCTAATTAATGAATCTGATTCATTAATTCAAAATAAATGTAAATCCAATTTGTATTTATTTAATGAAGAATGTGAAATCAAATTACATTAACACTAATTTATTATATAAATCATAGTCCCATATATCCTAATCATAAATGTGTAAATCACACTCACACTAATATTAATTACTATATATCTATATCTCCATTAATTAAATGCCACCCATGGTGTTAGATTATGCGCCATTTATCATGTACGATGGGTAAATGAATACTTCGAAGATCCATTTACCACATCCAGGAGCTTAGTACCATATCTACAAATGGTGGGACTTGGAGGCTTTGTGGAGGCTATATAAGAAACCCCATACCTCATGTATCCAGTGAGAAAGTGCAATACATACATCATCCCTTTGAGCCGTTCTCCCATGTTTCCATTCCACTCTTTAAGGAGAAGGGTTCCGTGTAAAAATCTTGAGTTCTTCAATGTTTTATTCAATTTATCTCTGATACGCTTCCGCATTATATTTTCTAACATGGAATCGGAGAGGGTTCGATTCTCGAGAGTTTTATGTTCATTATTTGTTTATTCAAGATTGGATTCATTCTCGATTGTTCTTGGAGATTTATATTTGAAGATTCAATCATCCAAGTTCGTGATCATGATCGTCACCTAATTTCAGGCGTCTAAGGTTTCCTGTAACCCTAGTTCACAAGAGCAATCCATAGATGCTCTCCAGTCCAGCCTCGATTCTTACAAAAAAATGGGTGTCGCATCTCGATTCTTGTGTAGGTGGTGCGAGATGATATCAGTGGATCGCACAGGCTCCTTCGGTGGAGCCTCTCCCAGTCGGCAGATCCATCTCCCATCCAAACCCTAACAGGTCATGCGGTTGCAAATCTCACCACCAGCACTCGTGCTCCAAATTTCAGGCTACCGCAAGGCAGCGATCCCCATTTGCGCGAAGGCACGCATCTCCATGTGATGCAAATAGTCTGCAAGGTGTCATCTCTCTGTCATCTGACCCTAAGCGGAGCTCCATTGCTCAAGGCAACATCTCCATCTCCAGGCAGCAAGCCTCCAATAGCCGCACCTCGAGCGTGTCGCCCAGAGCCCTAGTGCAATCCCCAGGCGGAAGCCCTCGCGCATGCGACGCGAGAGGACCTCCACAAGATCCAGACAACACCGCATCTGCATCTTTAAGAGGCGGCATGCGAGAGAGGACCTCCACAAAATCCAGACAACACCGCATCTGCATCTTTAAGAGGTGAAGCCCCTCCACCTTCCTCCCTGATCATTTGTTGCAGGTAGTGGTAGAATGAGGAAAGCCCCATCAAGAGGCAGCATGTTTTCGAAGAAAAAGGGTTCTCGTGAGAACCCTAAATAAAAATGCCCAAGGCAGCCTCCTACAGTTCGGCCTGGAAAAAAGAGGAATTTTTTTTATAAAAGAAGGGTGAACTCCCGCAGGGGGTCACCGCAAAGCTGCTTCATTAAAAGTTTTACAAATACATTACCTGGCGACCCAGGAGTTATACAAAGCTTTACAGTGCTCTACAACTTTTTCTGAGTAAAAAATTTGATTCTTGAATACCACATCATTCCTTCCAAACCATATCGCCCAGAGGGCTGCAAAAGGTTCGGAGCAGTCGTTCGAAGATCCGCCTCTCATCACTCGAACCGACCTCCAGAAAGTGTCTACTCTACCCATCGCCACCCACTGGATCCCCACCTCCTGCCAAAGCTGAGCCGACATCGGGCACCTGATGAGCAGGTCATCCAGGTCCTCCTCCATTATATGGCATCTGTCACATAAGGTGTCTTCAATACCCAATATCCTCCCCCTCCTCACTTTATCGCACAGGAGGTCCCTTCTCAAGCACCACAAGAAGACGGTGATCCTGCACGGCAGCTTGGTTGCCCAAACTATCTTCATATCTTGATACATCTCCGGATCAGGGGCATCATCCACAGTTATCTTTACATCCACTGCAGGTCCTCCTCCATCATGTACCCATTATTTTCTCTCTTTTTGTAATAAAACTTTGGGCGGACACCTTTGAGTGTTCCCCCCTCTTTTCGACTCAAAAAAGATCATCCACGGCCATCATTTCCTCATACGCGCGTTTAACTGAGAACCGCTTGCTCGCCAATACAAAGTGGTCCAAACCCTGCTCCCAGTCGCCCAACGAAGGCAAATCCTCCTGCAATCTGACAAACTCCTCTAGCCGTTGATCAGACAAAACAGATAGGAGGGTCGGCGACCACGTGCTCGAATCTGCCACCTACGCAATGAGCTCTCCCTGGATGCCACCAAAGCAAACAATCTCGGATACCTATCTTCCAGCGTACTCTCGCCCGACCAGTTGTTGTGCCAGAATCTGAAAGTTACCCCATCCCTCACTTTTGGGCGCAGCCTATGAGAAACCAAAGGCAACACTGCCCGGATCCCGGCCTAGAGAGGGGATTCATGGCAAGCTCTCCCAGCCACCAGTTCCGCCAACACTATATATCCTCCTCACTCGCCTGGCGTTTGGATCACCCACTTTGCCAAAAGCGCCTTATTCATAGACTCAACGTCGCGCACCCCCATGCCTCTATCCCTATGCCCATTCATCGCTTCTTCCCACTTCACGAGGTGTATTCCCGAACTCTGTTGCTTACCGTTTGACCACAAGAACATTCTCATTGGTGCCTCCACCTTTTTCTGTATCCCTAGTGGTATCAAACGAACAAAGAAGAAGAAAATTGGGATGGTCGATAGAACATGCTTAAGAAGAATCAATTTCCACCCCTTGAGAGAGTGACAACCTTCCACCCAGCCAGCCTTTGCTCCATACTCTGAAGTACCATTTCCCAGTCTGAGTTCTTCAACTTACCAACCACCAACGGGAGTCCCAAGCATGGAAGGTCGTATCGGCGATATATCACCGATATATCGGTATCGAGAGGTTAGGGGTATCGAAATCGGAGTGTATATTTTTTTTACAGGGATATCGACGATATATCGCCGATATAATGGTGATATATCGTCGTATTAGCCCATATCGGTCAAAAATGAATGGATTCAGTACAAAAAAAACAAGATATCAACCGATATTGTTGATATTTCGTCGATATCCCTATATATGAATGTTATTATTCATGCAAGCTTGATTCCACTACCTATATAACTACACCTAGTATTAAAACAATCTATGATTTATATGCTTTGTTTCGGGTCGGGGGCATTGCCCGGTCAGCGAGCTTGGGGGGGCCAAGCGCCCCCGACCCTCGCAAGGGGGGCCATCCTGGGCCCCCCCAAGCTCGCTGACCGGGGCAACGAGACCCCCGTACTGGTAAGGTATCATGCGACAGGAGGGTGCATACAATGGTTCTTCAATTTGGTGTATATTTACAAGTTATTTCATGTTGTAAAACTTGAATGAAATCCATTTCCAATATTTATAAGTCAATTCTTTAAAAAAATCTATAAGTCACGAATCAACAATAATATCGATATGTTCGAAATGATCGATATATGCAATATAAGCTTTATAGATGATCGATATGTGTGATCTAAGAGTATATTTGTAAGTTATTTAGTGATCTAAGGACTTGGATAAACTCCATTTTCAATATATATAGGTCAACAGCTAACAGTACAGCCGTATCGATATATATGATATAAGATTCATAGATGATCGATATGCGTTACCTAAGAGAGTAAGAGTACATTTGTAAATTATTTAGTGATCAAAGTACTTGGATGAACTCCATTTTCAATATATATAGTATGTCAACAACTAACAATATCAGCGATATGTTCGATATGACAGATATGTGCATTATAAGGATCATAGTCCTCATAAATGATCTATATGTATTTTCTAGGTGTATATTTGTAGTATTTCATGTTATAAGAACTTGAATGAAATCCATTTCTAATATTTATAAGTCAAGAATCAATATTAATATCGATATGTTCGATATGACCGATATGTGCGATACCGATATGTACGATATATGGTCTATAAATGGATCGATATGTGTGATAGAAGTGTATATTTGTACGTTATTTGTTGTTTTAATATCTTAGATGACCTTAATTTCTGAAAAAAAATGCCAAAAAAATTGGCTTTTTGCGCCATTTTCAACATTTCCACCGATATCGTCGATATAACCCGATATATCCATTTTCGGGCGGACCGAAATGATATCGATATCGATACGGCCTTCCATGGTCCCAAGTACTAGAGAGGAAATCTCTCTAAAGAGCAGCCAGTCAGTCCAGAGATTCTTTCGTTATCAGCCTCCTCTATCTCGAATGAAATGATCATCGATTTTGTCTATTAATCTCCAAACCGGAGAGGCTGCTAAAAATACTGACAAGCTGAGTCGTGTTACCGATCTGCTCCTATGAGTCATCTAGGAAGAGTATTGTGTCATCCGCATATTGCGGTGTAGGATAGATATATCCTCCATCCGTAAACCAACACACCATTCGGACTCCACCGCCTATCTGAACAGGACCGTCGAAGCATCTACAACCAATACAAAGTGCAAAGGGGCCAACGGACAACCTTGTTGAACCTCCCTTTGTGGTTGAAAAAGACCTCCCTCCGGTTTTCCGTTCTCCAAAACCGAGTAGGAGGAGGTGGTAATACATCGCTTCATTCATGCCACCCAGTAGTCAAGGAAGCCTCTCCTCTGCATGAAAACCCATAAGAAGTTCCAGTCAACATTGTCATATGCTTTGGCATAGTCGATCTTCCACAGAAGCCCCTTCTTCTTGGATCGCATCCACTCAAGACAAATCTTTGTTGCCATGACCAGGTCATCCGCCATCTGACGTCCTAGGATGAACGTTGATTGTCCCTGAAGAATTATCGAGCCCAAAGCCACCTTCAACCGGTTCGCCAGAACCATAGCCAGGATCAAGTACAGCGCATTGAACAGTGCGATAGATCTGAGGTCTTTAACCCTTGTCAGAGTCTCCTTCTTTGGGAGAAGGAACAGCAGAGCCCGATTTACCCTAACAAGGCCTTATTTCCTCCCCTGAATTCAATAAGCACATCCATAATCTCCTCCTAAGCAAATCCCAGAACTCCTGATAGAAGAACAGCGGGAAACCATCCGGACCACGTGAGCCATCCGCATTCAACCCCTAAACCACAACCTTTACCTCTTCCAGACAAAAAGATGCCACCAGAGCCTCAGCCTTGCGTCAGAAATCGTCTCCACCCCTTTCCCTGACCACCCCCAGCCATCCCCCCTTCTCTTTTGCGACACCCCAAGGAAATGATCTCGCAGGGCCGACCCAAGTTGTGCCTCCCCTGAAATCACGACACCACCAATCTCAATCTCATGTAGGTAATTTCTTCTCCTTCTCAAAGAGGCCACATAATAAAAAACTTCTGGTATATACATCCCCCTCCTTCAGCCATTTTTCCTGGATCTTTGTCTCCATTCCATCTCGTGTTTTCTGTCTTCCATCAAAATCTCCTCTAACAGTATGAGTCTCCCTACCAATTCCTCCTGACTCAGATCTCTCTCATCATCCAATCCGTCTAGTCGTGCAACCCCCATCTGTGCCTCCTCCCATTTCGCCCTCCGTCTTGATTTAACGTCTCTCCAAAAATTTGTAAGGAAAGATCTCATTAATCTCAACTTAGTCGCGAATCGAGAAACAGTCGAGCCCTTAAGATGCCAACCACCCCATAGCCCAACAACCGTATCTATGAATCCCTCCTCCAACAGCCAGCTCCACTCGAAATGAAAGTGGAATCTATTGCTCAGCTAATCGCAAGATGTCCACAAGATGGTGTATGATCAGAATGAGACCTTGGCAACGCCCACGCATGCGACAGTGGAAAAGCCTCCGCAGCCTGGGGCGAAAGCAAGAACCTGTCCAACTGCGACCGAGATCTAAGATTTCGCTACGTATAAAAGCAGCCCGCAGCATCCACAATAGAAAGGCCTAGGCAATGTAGCACACCCCTCAGGTCCTCTGATCTGATGTCTCTGCCTTCGATCCTCTGGGGCAGTCGTCAAGCAACAGAGTAACATTCAGATCTCCTCCAGCTACCCAGATCTTTGTAGCTTTGACAGCCCTAAGTTGTTCCATATATGTCGCTAAAGAACCACTCTCGCCACCCAACGGGCCGTATATATTCGTGATCAGGAAAAGATGTCCATCGACCCGAAGAGGAATTATTTTTAAGAGAGGCTCGAGGTTAAATATATATAAAGGAGCCTAGACCAGTTCGTGTTGCAAAAAAAACTTTTGAAAAAAAGAGGCGCATACAAAAGAAAAGCCGTACGCATAAAACTTTTTGAAAAAAAAAAGGGAAAAGCCATAAAAAATTGATTGGAACAGCTTATTTAAAAAATGATTTGAAAAAAAAAGGAAACCCAGAAAAAAAAATGAAGTCGGCTTATTTGGTTCATTTGTTTTCTCCCCATTTCTCTTGTCTTCTCCCAACTTTATCGATGCCACTGTTTTCCAACAAGTATAGGAGAAAGAGGGAGTATTACGTAGAGTCACAGGTTTGTTCCAGATTCGGATGTCAAATTCCAGTCTAGCCAGATGTTCAGACTCTACAGTTCGGATTCAAACTATATGGATTGGTTCAGAATCCAAGTTTGAGGCACTCCATATTTAAGTGGCATTTGCTTCGAGTTCTCCAGAGACAAACTCCTTTTTCAGACACGCACATGTATGCAATCGTCAGTTTGTGGTCCCCATCTATTATTTTGGTCAGAGTTTCATGTGTTCCATAGGGACTCCGGAGTAGAGATCGCATTCCCTACGCCATGTAAGCTAGGGTTTTCATGTGATTTCATAGGGGCTCCAGAGTAGAGATCCCATTCTCTGAGCCAGTATGGGAGAGATCAAGTTCTCCGATGAGGAGACATTTCAGACTCCATTCTCCAGCGACCGTGGACTCCGACGAGGATGTCTCCACGTCTTTTCAGTTCAGCCCTTTCAGAGATGGAGCAGTTGTCCACATGTTGTGGCGGATCAGAGTACTTCGACGAGGAGACTTATTTTCAATTGCAGTGACTCTGATAGGTGCAGTACAGAGCACATGCTCTCAGACAAGGAGATTCAATTTGACTCACTCCAGCCCGTTTGTCCTCCTTACATGCACGACAAGAGAAGCAACGTCCTTGACAGTAGCCAACAGTTGTGAGCATTGAGTTGATATTATCTGTAGTTTCTTCTATTATGAGTTTGAGATATTTCTTTCTGTTTGTCCAAGCTGAGCATTGCATGCTCCAGCTTGAGGGAGAATGTTAGATAATGCGTCATTTATCATGTAAGATGGATAAATTAATCCTTCCAAGGTCCATTTACCACATCAAGGAGTTTAGACTCACATCTACGAGTGGTGGGACTTGGAGGATCTATGGAGGCTATATAAGAAGCCCCGGACCTCCTGTATCAGATGAGAAAGTGCAATGCATACATCAGCCCTTTAAGGCGTTCTCCTGTGGTTTCATCCCGCTCCTTAAGGAGTAGGGTTCCATATTAAAATCATGAGTTCTTCAATGTTTTATTCTATTTATCTCTGATATGTTTCCGCATTATATTTTCTAACATATGTAAATCATATTCACACATTCCCATAGATCAATCAGCAACAATAGGATTGATTATCAATTTCTCAGATGTACGACTCTTGATGTAATTAGGACTCTTGTGTCGCATTTACAACTACTTGAAGATAATATCAGACAGATTGTATAAACATATAATAATTTGATATTTAGATTACATCAAATATCAGGGTTCAAACCAATTCGCATTATTTGATTGAGTTGGATATCGAACCAATTCTCCAACTAACAGTGAACAACTTCATATCAATTTCTAACTCTTTAGATCTAGAATATGGCTCTATAAATTGAGATTCGATTTCTTTCATTTGATCTACAAGTGCATTCACTAAAATCCACCAGGTTTCATTGTTCTCTCGGAATGGAAGCGTCATGTATAAAATCTATTACAATTGCATCAACGATGAGCATTCCTAATACCAATGCATCCTACATATTGGAAGATTTTGAATAACATGAAGTTCTATCCCATATTTAGATGTCTCCTTCAATTATAAATAAATTTCACAATCGATCATTGGATGATAATATTATCATGTTTCTTAAACGGGATGACCATCCATAGAATTCTTTTTGACCCCAATATCTCATGAGTGAGCTCCATCTTCCAGTTTAGTAAGTATGATTCCTTTGAGAGATATACATCTCATATTTCCATGTATTCACGTCGTTTCTATGGAGGCTATATAAGAAGCCCCGGACCTCCTGTATCAGATGAGAAAGTGCAATGCATACATCAGCCCTTTAAGGCGTTCTCCTGTGGTTTCATACCGCTCCTTAAGGAGTAGGGTTCCATATTAAAATCATGAGTTCTTCAATGTTTTATTCTATTTATCTCTGATATGTTTCCGCATTATATTTTCTAACATATGTAAATCATATTCACACATTCCCATAGATCAATCACCAACAATAGGATTGATTATCAATTTCTCAGATGTACGACTCTTGATGTAATTAGGACTCTTGTGTCGCATTTACAACTACTTGAAGATAATATCAGACAGATTGTATAAACATATAATAATTTGATATTTAGATTACATCAAATATCAGGGTTCAAACCAATTCGCATTATTTGATTGAGTTGGATATCGAACCAATTCTCCAACTAACAGTGAACAACTTCATATCAATTTCTAACTCTTTAGATCTAGAATATGGCTCTATAAATTGAGATTCGATTTCTTTCTGATCTACAAGTGCATTCACTAAAATCCACCATGTTTCATTGTTCTCTCGGAATGGAAGCGTCATGTATACAATCTATTACAATTGCATCAACGATGAGCATTCCTAATACCAATGCATCCTACATATTGGAAGATTTTGAATAACATGAAGTTCTATCCCATATTTAGATGTCTCCTTCAATTATAAATAAATTTCACAATCGATCATTGGATGATAATATTAGCATGTTTCTTAAACGGGATGACCATCCATAGAATTCTTTTTGACCCCAATATCTCATGAGTGAGCTCCATCTTCCAGTTTAGTAAGTATGATTCCTTTGAGAGATATACATCTCATATTTCCATGTATTCACGTCGTTTCTTTAGTATATAAACCTTGTCAGGCCATCAACCTATTACTCTATGAAATATACACCACTCAGATCTATCAAAAGATGTGTGCATATTTCGTGACAGTATATGATATGGATCTTACTATCCTGATATCATCAATCAAACTCTTCAACTTAACACATTCGATACATTAGAATCTTTATTCCTATGCGGAGGACATTCATTAAGAGTGTCTGTTAGATATCATACTTTTAACATAACTCGTTGATAACTCTGAATCTCTAATTGTATGTAGAGAACCTTCATTAAGAGTGTCGGCCAGATATCAGTCTTTCGAGAAGATTGCCACTTCTTTTCATACTAAGAGATCCTTCTAAAAAATATCACTTTGCGATGTCAGTTGTGTCCTCAATTTAACTCTTTATTTACAACTCTACATCAACCTCTATAATCTAACTATTTAGATCAACAAACTTTATAAATAGCGCAAACTTAGTTATGTTCTATTTTAGAAAATGGAGTTATATAATTCGTAATAAGGTTTATTATAATAGCTCACCATGTGCTCGCGGAGATTGACGATTGACTCATGTGTTGGTTGGCTATGCTCCTCATACAGGGAAATGTCGTTTCGCTATCTAGGCATCCCACTAGTAGTGGGTAAGATGCGCTTGGCTAATTGGATATTGGTAACTGAGAAGATGAAGCAGAGGTTGGCAGGGTGGAAGTCGGTTTGTCTGTCTAGAGGGGGCAGATTGGTGTTGTTGCGCGCGGTTTTATCTGTGATTCCGATTTTTTCATGTCTTCTACGCTCCTGCCTGTGGGAGTAAAGAAGAGGATGGATAGCATCATCATGTGTTTCTCCTGGTCATCATCTAGACGATCAAACGAGTATCTATTGGTAGAGTAAAAGCCAATCTCATGTAGATGATGGTGAACTAGGAGTACGTAGCTTGGAGGAGATGAATAAGTCCTTGCTCATTAAGTGGATTGCTCATATTTGGGACGATTGCAATAGTTTGGTATGTGTCTTGAAGAGGAAAATTTATGGCTCTGGTTTCTCTTTTCCTAAGCTTGGGATTGTTGGGTGTGCCCCTTCATATTTTTGGCACAGGAATTACGAGGTGGCACAAGAGATTCACCCTTTCTTGAGGTCGGTCCTTGCGGTCGGCACCGGCTTTAGATTCTTGACTGACAATTGGAATGAGAGTGGGGCATTGGGATGAGATTTCCATGCTTGATGGTGTTGGCAGGTAGACTCAGAGTGTTATGTGGCGAACGCCTGGAATGGACACTAGTTCCTCCCTAATTTCCGATCGAAGCTCTCTAATCAGTGGTTGATGGAGCTTTTGGAGCTATTGGCAGAGTTGGATATCGTGGTTGGGCCCACAAAGGGGTGCGATTGCTGATGCTGGCAGGAAGGAGTTTGCTTGGTGGACAAGACTTATATGGCATTAAAGGGACCTCTTGTTTAATTCGAGGGTTGTGTAGCAGTTTGCAAAAGGATCTGGGTGTGGAAAATTCCTATGCATATGAAGTTTTTCATGTGGCTTTTCATGAGGAGAAGACCTTAGACTAGAGACAGGGTCACTCGATTTATTCATGATAGCAACCCCACTTGTTCAATGTGTCTGAAAGAGGTTGAGGATGTGGATCATCTCTTCTTCAGGTGCAGGAGCTCTGAGGAGACTTGGCACTTATTCAGGAATCAAGTTGTTTGCATTGATGATGTTTCCGACTTCTGGAGATCCCTTGGGGAAAACTTGCATGGCATGGAGATGGAGAGATTGGGTTGCGTGGCTAAGATTTGGGCGATGTGGTTCGTCAAAAATGGTGTGTTTTATTACAATAGGAACGTTTCTACGGTGAAAATGTGGTGACGCATGCTAGAGCACTGAATAAGAGTTGGAATTTGTAATTTCTGTGTTCTTGATTTTCTACCTACTTGCAGGCATGTAATTCTTGGTGATTAATGGTGAAGTTTTTGGCAGTGGAGACCCTTCTATTTTCAAAAAATAATAGCTCACCATGGGCTTGCATGTCTAACAATGTCTCTTAGTAAATAAATAAAGGAACTTTCTAAAAGATTCCTCGGTATGATAGTAAAAAAACAAAATCAAGACACCAACACTTTTTGGAACATTCACTACTATCAAGATTTAACATCCTAAATGTAGACATACAGAATATTTATCAAATTTGCCGTCCACCCGTGACTGAATCTTTATCTTCCAAATAACCAAAGAAATATCTTCACCTTCAAAGGAAAATTAGTCTCACATATTGGCCTAAGTGGGTCCTTCCTTCTCCTGGCAAAATAACCAAGTCTTTACCATGAAGAAACTATAAAAACAGCCATTGTTGTTCTCCATGTTTTGCTAATAATTTAACTCTAATCTGTTAATAACTAGCACAAATTCAGTCAGTTCTTTTAGTTTTCCCAAGTCATCATCTAGTGAATGAAAGGAAAATGGTTCTCAGATCCAAAAAAGGCACCCAAAAATCTTACCATCCTACATAGCATGACATCTCGGCAACTATGTAGGACCACCATGTTAGTGAATATATTTTATACATTGAAATTTGTTACATCCTTATGCGTTATGTGACATCCTCTAGCAGCCATCATATCAATTCGTAGATTCAATTTTGTTCTACTCATGGTTGGTCTTTGGGTCAACTTAATATAAGATTAGGAACATGTCATACCTTTCTTTCAAATTCATGAATCATGATAGGTCTTCGGGGGGCCATGAGTTGAAGACGTGGTATTTACGTTGTTTTTAAAGCAAGTTTTGAGGAACCTGTCGTATTTTAAATTCATTTTGATGGCAAGTCTTTAGGGACCTGTCAAGTTACTACTTCGTTATGATGGCAGGTCTTAAGGTCAACCTCCTATTACCACCAATATTTTCTGTTCTCTCCCCACCTACCGATACAACCATTATTGCAACCTACCACCACGACCACAACCTACAACAACCAACTCATTCCTCCCCACATGCCCCAGCCTCCGCCACCACCATTGGAGCACCATCCCTGCCCCTGATACATCACCAGATTCACCACTATCACTCAGTTATCGAGCACCAGCACCGCACACTGTGCCATCATTGTCGTTGATGTTCGCTCGCACCATCTCCATTGCCATCGCTCACAATGCTACCATCACAACTTGCAGTAAATCATGCGCTACACATCGCACAACACCATCGTCGCTCGCTCACATCATCGGGTCACCACCGCCACTCGAACCGCGACTGCATGAATTGCTACGCCATCGTGTACGACAAGGTGAGGATGTCCTCTTCCTCCTTAATTAGAGATTTTAAAAAAAGAATTGAATTCTTCAAATCCATGATAGGTGCCATGTTGGATGGCAAGTGAGATGCATGAGCCATGTTCGATACCACGTGGGATGTCCTGTACGATTGGGGGGTAAGTTTTTTAAGTTTATACTATATCTCTTAATAGAACCTTAAAAACCCTAAAAACCAATTTTGCTCATACATCCTTTTGATCATTCCACCTTACACCTATTTGGATCCTGATTACAGTTAGTCTGCATGATTACGTTCATGTTAGGAAGTGAGTGATTCAACTGATTTAGATCAAGCTGTAGATTAAGACTATTCATCAATATCGAGGGAGACACTGCTAAGAATCCCATTTGGTTGGGACGGAATGATGTGATTTTCAAGAATCAGAGATTTTACTGGAAAAATGTTGTCTCCCACTCCAGGGTCTTATATAACTTTTGGACATCTATGTAATGTAATCTTTATTTCCAGATATTAATACAATGTGTGGTGACTCCCGACTCGGGAACTCACCCTTTTTTTGCTTAAAAAAAAGAATCCCATCATTCTTCTGGGATTTTTGCATTTACAAGCTAGAATGTAGCGTTTGATCTTCATATGGAAGCTGAGAGAAAAATTTCCTTCCATTTATTTGTTATTGAGATGCAAGAAGCAAGGTGCATAGCTCGAGGTGTTTCAGATCTACAAGGTGTTCGCAGGATTGGTTCTACCACCGTGAAGGTAAATGTGGGAGTATGGATGAACAAAAAGGATTCAGGACTGTTGTTTCACTGGGGTCTCTTATAGCTGCTACGGATATAAGGTTAGTAACCGTGAATCCGTGATTACCACGGAAGCAACCTTGTGTTTGTAGGTGTGTAGCCTTTGCTTGTTTGGTGCGTGCAGCCCTCACTCATGCAATTGCAAAGGTTTTGTAAGGGGAGCCTCGGTGTAACGGCAAGAGTTGCTTCCATGTTATCTAGAGGTAACGAGTTTGACTCCTAGAAATAACCTTATGTATTTGAAAAACTTGAGGTTGTGTACAATGGTGCCCACTTCAATGGTCCGGTGGTAGTGCAATGTGCCTACCACCCAAAAGAGCAGCGTTCAAATCCTCCCTTATGGGGGTTGCATTAGGTTACCGACAGCTAGTCAGATCTAGATCTTTTAACATGGATTTGAGCAAGAATCCATGTAGTTGACCCTACTTAATGTGGGAGAAGGCTTTGCCATTTTTTTAGGCTATGTACAATAGATTCAAAATGGACTAACCCTTCCCCAAACACATAGCGAGATCTTATGCACGAAGCCACCATTTTTAAAATGTTATTTTATCTATGTGACAGTGTTTTGAGAATGAGCATGCAACTTCAAGGAACTTCAAGGGTGCATTTAAACTGTTCGATCTATTGTCTAAATAAGTTTTTAATATAGCAGTGTGTACAAATGTAAATATGATTTCTTGATTCCAAAGATAAGGAGTCCATCTTCCTTATATAAAAGGAAGTAGTATGCCAAAACACCAGTACAAATTGAGAGAAAAGAAAAGGGAAATAAAGAAAATAAGAAATGAACAGAATCAACCCTGATAAAAAGCACGACTCTTTGTAAAAATTACAAAGAATAAATCCTAACATTCCTCTCACGTTAGAGCATAGATATCTTTTTTTTATTAAGAAGAGGGTGATCTTCCTAAGTGAAAGTCACCGCGCAAAATATATCTTTAAGCCAAATTTAGATTACAATATCGTGATACCCACATGCGGTATGATGAATTACAGTGATACACTACATTTTCGCAGTAAAATTTCCTGTTGTTGAAGATCATATCGTTTCTTCCTGTCCAGGTTGCCCATAGAGTCGCAAACGCCTTGGAAACGTCATCAAAGGAGTTGGTTCCAACTGATCGAATAGATCTCCAGAAGTCTTCAGCCCCTCCCGTCGCTACCCACGCGCACCCAACCTCCCTCCAGACCTTCGATGTTGAGCAACTAAAGAACAAGTGGTCCATACCCTCCATCATCCCTTCCAATTTGTCACACAGCATGTCCTCCAGTCGAAGCAGCCTTCCTCTCCTCGCTTTATCGCTCAAGCGTCCCTTTCTCAAACACCAGAGGAATACCTTTACTCGGCATGGAATCTTGGCAGCCCATACCACCTTTAGATCCTGGCACAACTCCGCATCATGTTCCCCTTCCATAATCCTCAGCTCTGTGTACAGCTTCCTAACAGAGGTTCCGGCTCCATCCCACACAAAATGATCTCTAACCAGCGTGAAATCTACGGGTTGTGAGGTCTCCTCCAACAGCCTTAAAGAATTCTTCCAGACGCTGATCAGATAACTCGAAGCTAAACCCAGGAGCATAAGAGTCTGCATCCGCCATATGCGATAAAGAGTTCTCCTTGGAGGTTGTCAACGCAAAAAAGTCTAGGGTATCTTGTCTCTAGGGAACCATTCCCCAACCAGACGTCCCGCCAAAATCTGAAGATATGTCCATCTCTCACCTCTGGTAGTAGATTATGGGCAATCAACAATAAGACCTCACGAATTCATGCCCATAGCGGCGATTCAAACCTCATTCTGCCAGCAACCAAAGCCCCTCTGAGACCATACAGTTTCCTGAGAAGCCTTACCACTAACGAAGCTGATGACCCCCATATGCGGATCACCCACTTGGCGATCATCGCCCTATTCATGCACTCCACATCACGGAGTCCCAACACCTCTTCCTTACGCCCCCTCGTTATCACACCCCAGCTAACCAGATGCATCCCGGATCTTCGTTGCTTCCCGTTCGACTAGGAGAACCTCTTCATCAGTGTCTCCATTTTCTTTCTGATTCCCACCGGCATCAATCGGGTAAATAGGAAGAATTTTGGAATTGTTGAAAGAACATGTTTCAGAAGGATCAGCTTCCCTCCCCTAGACAGCGTGATTGTTTTCCAACCAGCCAACCTTTGCTCTATCTTTCGTATCACGTATCACTACATCTCAATATGATTTCTTCAACTTTCCGGTCACCAATGGTAACCCCAAGTAGGAGATAGGTAGATCCCCCAGAGGGCAACCTAACATCCCCGCTATAGTGGAGCGCTCCGTCTCATCCATCCCAAAGGTAACCACAGTCGACTTGAGACTGTTGATTTCCAGGCCCGAGATAATACTGAAAATATGTATCAAATGTGTCGCATTGTCGTTATGTTCCTTCGAGCCCCCAAGAAATAGAAGTGTATCGTCTGCATACTGCAGGATAGGTATAGAAATATCCTCCTGTCGAAATCATGCACACCACCCGATGTCAACCGCCCTCCTAAGAAGTACCGCTAGAGCATCAGCCACCAAAGCAAAGAGTATAGGAGCCAATGGACAACCCTGTCGTACCCCCCTTTGGGGTTGAAAGAATCCCCCTTCCTATTTGTCATTCACCAAGATCGAGAAGGAAGAGGTAGTGACACATCTCTTCATCCATTCAACCCATATATCAGGAAAGCCTCTACTCCACAGGGACACCCACAGGAACTTCCAATCGACACAATCATAGGCCTCGGCGTAGTCTATCTTCCACATGGTCCCTTTCTTCCTCGACCACTTCCACTCTAAGTAAATCTCGGAAGTCATCACTAGTCCATCTGCCATCTGTCTGCCCGGAATGAAAGTCGATTGCCCTTGCAGTACCACAGAGTCCATGACGGCCTTTAACTAATTTGGCAAAGTCTTGGCCACTATCAGGTAGATACCATTGGACAGCGCAATGGGCCTGAAATCGTCGACCCCTATCAGAACCTCCTTCTTAGGAAGTAGGAAAAGTAATGTCTGATTTACTTTCTCAAATCCTTTGTTCCCTTCCCTAAACACGTGCAATACCTCCAACAACTCCTCCATTACCAAGCCCCAGAATTCGCAGTAAAACCTGACAGAGAAGACATCAGGTCCAAGGGCTCCATTTGCGTTCAATCCCCACATGGCCCACTTCATCTCCTCTTCTGTAAACAAGGTAACAAGAACCTTCGCATGAGCATCAGACAACATCTCCACCCCTCTTCCCAGCCGCCCCAACCTTCTCCCCTTCTTCTTCTCGATGTTTCGGTAAAGTGACCCCGTAAGGTGATCCCCAACTGCGACTCCTCCAAAACTCTTACCCCCCCCCCTCTATCTCGTGCAAGTAATTTCTTCTCTGCCTACCTGGTACCATCATGTGAAAGGATCTTCTATTGGTGTCCCCATCATTAAGCCATTTTTTTCTAGATCTTTGCCTCCACTCCACCTCTTCCTTCTTGTCTTCCTGCAAAATTTGTTCGAGATAGCCATGCCTCTCAGCCAATTTCTTCTAATCTAGACCTCTTGCATCATATACACCATCTAACCTAGCAACTTCCGTCGGAGCCACCTCCTTTCTAGCCCTTCTCCTTGCTTTCACCTCCCTACCGTAACTGGTAAGGAAAGTCGTCAAACACTACAGTTTTGATGCCAGCCTTGAAACAGTTGAACCCTCTGGGGACGATCCTCTCCATTTCCCCTCAACCTCCCCCCTGAATCCTTCCTCCATAAGCCAACTCCTTTTGAATCGAAAGCATAACATGTTTCTTCTTTCCTCCCCGAAAGTCCACAAGATCGGTGTGTGGTCGGAGTGCGCCCTCGACAATGCCCACGCACGCGACAATGGGAAGCTCTTTGTTCCCTCAGGCGATAAAAGAAATCTATCCAGTCTGGATCGTGACCTCACATTGTGCCAAGTGAAAGCGCATCATGCTGCATCGATAATCGACGGTCCTAAAGAGTGGGCCACTCTCCGAAATTCCTCCTAACTGGGGTCGCATCCTCCACATCTCTGAGGCCGATCATCAGGGAGGAGTGTGACGTTAAGGTCTCCCCTGATGATCAAAACTTTAGGCTCGATCTCCGTACCTAGTTGCTTCGAATCAGTCGCCAACGAACCCCCCTCGTTGTCCTCGAGACCATAGACATTTGTGATGTAGATGACGAGTTCATCAGCTCTCCGCTTGAACCTCACCGACAAACAGAACTGAGACTTGTGCTCCTTCAATAGGTCATAGTCGTCTTTCTTCCAGCTGGTGAGTAACCCACCTGACGCTCCCTGGGCCGCTAGCTCCGTAAGGTCCAAAATGCCTCCAGCATCCAGCTCCTGCCTGATAGAGTCTAACCCTCTTGACAGCTTTGTTTCCTGGAGAATAAAAATATTTGCGCCTTCCTCCATAATAAGATTTCTGACCCCCAGCCTCTTCTTTGGGCACCCCAACCCCTTTACATTCCAAGAGACCACTTTCATTGAGAAACTGATTGAGACATCTTCCTCGGCGGAACCACCCCCAACCGCATAGCCACGCTTTTGTTCAGGATGCTAAAGTGGTTCCATTGAGTTCCCATGTTATTATAAGCCGGATGCGCGGTTTGCCCTCATGCGTCGTTGTCTGTCGAACCTAGCAATGTCGCTCTTCTCAATCTTCTTTTTGCCCCAAGGGATATCTTCCTTGCATAATATGTTCTGAATCTGTTATTGCCCTCCTCCTCGTTAAGGGTTGTGTCTCCCCTTTGATCATCTTTCCTCTGCGGACCTGTTCTGGCAATACGTTTAGTGCCCTCTTGCCGGTGAATCTCTTTACCAAGAGCATGTCCTTCATTAACAAAGCAGTTGGAGCCAGAGGCCCCGAGCTACCACTTTGACTTTGACCCCTTCTTGAGCACTTCCCCTTCATTTGATGAGATAAAGACGCAGGCATCCGCCCCCATATCGCTTTCGAGGGCTTCCTCTGAAAGCGTTGCTGCGCGGTTCTCCCGATCAATATGTTCAACCGCCTGCCCATTCTTCCCACCTAGGACGTCCATTGTTGCAGCGTGAACCGGGGTTTCAATCAGGCCTACGAGCTCTTAGGAGGTCCTTTTGAAGATGGAAAGGGGATCGTTTGGGTTCAATTTCAGTGGTGGGCGGGTTCCAGTAGTTGCATTGGGTGTACTGTTCAATATAGTTCCGATTTTGCCAAATTCCTGCGGTACCAGGTCCCGATCGCTTGACGTATCCTGGATCTGCCCCCCGATAAGGATCCGAAGTGCCCTTAAAGGGGGACCACGCCCGATAGGTTCCGTGCCATTACGCTTATCCATGCCTTCTACTGATGGTCCTGCCTTTTTTGTATTTTGTGTATGCGGGTACCCCGCCTCGGACGATTCACGGTACGGGTGCCCTCCTGCCGAAAAGGTTCCGAAATGAATAGTCTGCGGAAGACGAGGGAGCTCCATGGGCATTTCAGCTTCCCCTCGGTCAAGGAAGGCTGTATCGATATCGATATCGTTTCAGTACGCCCGGAAATGGATATATCGGGATATATTGCTGGTATATCGACGATATCGATGGAAATGTCGGAAATGGTTCAAAAAAGCCCTTTTTGTCATATGTTCAGAAATTAAGATCATCCAAGATATTAAAGCAATAAATAATCTACAAATACATACTTATGCCACACATATCGGTCATTTATAGCCCATATATCGCACATATCGGTCATCATATCAAACATATCGATGTTTATGTTTATTCCTGACCTTTAGATATTGGAAATGGATTCCATTCAAGTTCTTATAACATTAAATAACTTACAAATATACACTTAGATGACACATATAGATCATTTGTGAAGACTATGATCCTTATATTGCACATATTGGTCAAATCGAACATATCGCTAGTATTGTTAGTTGTTGACCTATATATATTGAAAATAGAGTTCATTCAAGTTCTTAGATCACTAAATAGCTTACAAATATACTCTTATATCGCATATATCGATCATGAAGCTTATATTACATATATCGATCATTTTGAACATATCGATATTAATGCTTGATTCTTGACTTATAGATATTTTGTTTTGAAGAATTGACTTATAGATATTGGAAATCAATTTGATTCATGTCTTACAACAAGAAATAACTTGTAAACATACATCAAGTTGAAGAACCATTGTATGCATCCTCCTGTCGCACCATACCCTACCAGTATGGGGGTCTCGGTGTATATGTTTTTTATAATAGGTGTAGCTAGATAAGTAGTTGAATCAATCTTGCATGAATAATAGCAATGATATATAGAGATATCGACAAAATATCGACGATATCGATCGATATCCGGAATTTTTTCTACTGAATCCAGCCATTTTTGACCGATATGAGCCGTTATGGCGATATATCGCCGATATATCTCCAGTATCCCTGTAAAAGGAGATACTGGGTAATATCGAAACCACTACCCTATTGAAACCGATATATCGGCGATATATCATCGATATATCGTCGACACGGCCTTCCCTGCCCTTGGTCAGTGTTCTTCCCTGTCGGGAACAACACCCCTTCCGTCGCTCCACCACCCTTCACCGGGTCCTTCGCTGTTACTCGAAGTTCATCGCTACGATCATGGTCGCGACCTTGTGGCAACCTCCCAACTCTGCAAAGTTCAAGATTGACAGACCTTCCTCGTATTACGACTCTCCAGCACCCCATACTCGACGAACTTAGCCCCCTTATACGCAGAACAGGGTCGATTTGCTCCCCCGGGTAGCAACCCAAACCTTCTATCGCCACCATCTCTACTAAACCGGCAAGCATCTCTCGCGTTTTCTGTAAGTTTCGCTCCGTAAACAGGATGCCCTTCACACAGACCCGGTCTAGTTGCTTCGAGAGTAGAAGACCATTGCTCGCTCTCAAGTTTCGCCAGCGGAGCTGCATCCAGACTTCCTTTGACCACCGCCGCAGTTCACTTGCCTCATCTCCGCATAGCCCTCTCACAAGTATTCGCCACGGAGTCACCTGAGTTATGTCTCCGAAAACTGCGCTGCCGAGACTGCACCCACGCCACGTTTGATGAGCCACGAAAGAGGGTCTCCGGACCGCCACCTTCTCCAACCAGCACTATAGCACGTTGCTCAGATCTCTGCAACGAAGGGCAGTTCTTGCTTGAATGCGCCCACCGACCACATCGGAAGCATCGGATGGGCTCTCGACACTGACGTGCCATGTGCCTCAAACACACACATACCTAAAGCAACCTCTCCCGAAAGGGTTTTTTAAGGCAAAAAACTGGAGGATACGAGCAAAGGTGTTCGCCCCAAAAATTAATTACTTAGGAAGAAAAAACGGGGAAAGACAAAGGGAAGCAGAAATAAAGACAAGAAAAACTACAGATCTCACTCATCTACCAGCCTCGCGGAGTGTATCCCCACATTTTCCTTGTAGAATCTCTACCCAGAAAAGAGGACCGCAATTCTGCCAAGCCACATGGCCCAAAGAATGGCAATGGGTCTAAAAAGCTCCCGTCGCGCTCTGCTCCTGTTGGACACCAGCGAACCGCAAAAGGAGGCCAAGTCCATCGTGCACAACCAAGCCAAATTAGCCTCTTCCCATATCAGAATCGTTTTAGGGCATCTGAAGAACAGGTGTTCCAGGGACTCGACCGCCTCCTCGCACAAGAGACATCTATCAGAGACGGAGCCCAGAAGCCTAGCACAGAGGTCCCTCGTCATCAATCTTTGTCATCTGAACAGCGACAGGAAGAAGCCAATACGCTCAGGGAGGCCCAGGCTCCAAAAGAAGGCGCAATCCCGAACCAAAGCCTCCGACCAAGACGGGGGAGGCCTGCAAATCGCCCCAAAAGCCTTCCTAACCGAGAATGTGCCTTCGCACCATCTTCAATGATCCCTTCCCACAGATGGCCGCCCCACCTCTTTGATAGAATCCAGCAGCGAAAGAAACTCCTCGAGCCTCTGGTCCGAGAAGTTAGCGAAGAAGGTGGGGAGCCAGTTACCATCCGACCAACAAGACGCAACCAACGCTTTCTTATCAACCGCTAAAGCATACAGACGAGGGAACCCCGTGCACAATGTCCCCCCCCCCCCGTCCAATCATCATTCCGGAAGGCGAAGGATTCGCCATTGCCAAGCATCGGCCTAAACAGAGAGAGATGACGGTTGAAGACCTCCACCACCCCCTTCCAGAATGGTGTGGGAGACCCCACACGAGCATCAGGACTCGGCAGCGCACCATCGACAATGTAGATTTTGTGCAGAGCGTTGCAGCAGAAGTCCTCCCCAGGGCCCCACACTTTGCTCGCCCATTTAAGAAACAAAGCCTCGTTCATTTGGTCCAACCTCCGGACCCCCAGGCCCCCTACCTTTTTAGTGAGTGTGATTATTTCCCATTCAACAAGGTGAATATCCCCCGATTCACCTCCATGCTTGCCCCACAAGAACCTAAGCGTCAGCTTCTCAAGACGGCTACGAATCCCCTTCGGCAGGCGACGATTGGACAAGAAGAAAATAGGGATGGAGGAAAACATCGCCTTTAAGAGGACCAAACGCCCTCTTGGAGAGAATGGTTGACTTCCAGCCCGCGAGCCTCGCTTCAATCTTCTCAACAACCTTAAGCCAATCTCGCAACCTTGTTCTTCCCACCGTCAAAGACATCCCAAGGTAGTCAATCAGAAGGGAGCTGCACTCCGATCCTAAAGCTTGCCCACAAGCAACAGCCTCTTCCTCAGATAAGCCAAACGGGATGGCTTTCGACTTATCAGCATTTATGAAGAGACCGGATAGCTCACTGAAAAGATCCAGGGCCACGGACAAGCTAGAAGACTCCTCAGCGCCCCCCTCAATGAAGAAGATAGTATCGTCCGCGTATTGCAAAAGCGGGATCACCAAGCCCTCTCTTGAGTACCCAGCCTTTCATGTTATTCGCGATTCTCGCTCGCAACGTCTTTCATGTTTTGATCGGACGACGACCCATCCTAAGCTTGACTTTCCCCCCGCTCGTACCCATCCCCCGCTCGACTCTCCCCCCGCTCAACCCATCCCCCGCTTGGAAGACTTGGTTGAGAAGCAATGATTACTGTGGAAAGGGAACATCTAGAGCATAGACAACTATCAAGTTAAGTTTGGAGATACACCTGATGAATGAAGAGTGGTTATGAACACATATGCGGTATACTCCTCTTACAAAATAGGCTCAATTTGGACTTATCCCTTCTGGATCATATATTTGGTGTTAGTGACAATATGACTCTGCATGCATTGCCCTCTCATGAAAAGCTGGTAAAAAAAGACCATGGAGCCATCGCGTCTCAAATCCAGTGAACTAGGATCTGTAAGGCAGAGATATTGGAAAAAAGATTAGATCTGCATCAACTCGGTAGATGCTTACGACACTACCTTAAAGGCAGGCTCAAAGATGAGAAACTACAACTTATTTCTTGTTTTTCCGTTTCAACAGATTGCTCCCAATATAGGTGAAAGAACTCGTGATTTTTTTATCATTAGGACAACAAGCAAAATCTACATTACAATAAGCCGACACATCTAAAAACCTCCTCATAAATATAGAATGGTTTGCAAATGACCTTTAAGATCCATCTCGAACACAGTGCCAAAGGAATTTTGAAACTAGGCTACTAGACTTCCTTTGAGACCATATATGACTTTATAAAGCTCAATGGTCTTAAACCAAGGGGGTCAATGCATATACACTTCTTGTATATCAACGCACAAAAAGGTATTCTTTACATCAAGTTGGTGCATATACAAAAACAATTGAACCACAATTAAAATCGAAATTCAAATAGTTTTAAAGCAGCATACATAAGAGGCCTCAACAATCTCACTCGAGTAGTGTTTTCCCTTGGATCACTCTCTATTTGCCAGGAAGATAGAGAAAGGGAATGCAAGCAGCATAATTCTTTCACAAAGAAAGTATGTTACAGATCTTATATAGGAAATTGTGATATTCATGGCTATGCTAGCATCTATTCTTATCAACCCTAATGCACAGTTATATGAAGATTCACTCGTTTATATTGATGCAAAACAATACTGCTTTATGTCGAAGTTATTATATGTCGTTATTACCTGCCCTGGTATCTCATTCTCTTAATCGGGTGAGTCGGTTCAAGGCTAAACCATGTCAAGTGCCTTAGGTGTGTTATTGGTGATCTTGAGATACCTGAAGTTCGCTCCAGGAAAAGGACTCTTGTATACATGACATAAGTTTCTTAACATTATGGCATACTCCAAACTCTACATGATGCCTCAACTGACAGAAAGTTTAGAACATGTTTTTGTATCTATATTGATGGTAATTTAGTCACATTGAGAAGTAAGAAACAAGAAGCAGTGGTCGCTTACTCTAGTGCAGAATCAGAATATAGGACAATGACCCAAGCTACCGCTTAGTTAATGTGGATTAAGTATGTCCTGAAGGATATACACCTACCAAATCCTAGTCATATGATCATGTGTTGTGACAACTCCAGTGTTGCAGAAGACGGTATTCGGTATTCAGTCGGAGGGGTCACTGAATAGAGAATAATCGGTATTCGGGCGACTATTCGGAATTATTCGGTTTTGTATTTTTTAATATAAAAATTATTTATAATACATATATTCTTATATCTTTATACATATATGGTCATTATTTAACATGAATCCAAGGTAAAAGTATCAATCAATATAATAGACATATAGAATTGGACATTTGTGACGATACCGTGGTAAAATGTAACCCCTAAAAATTGAAAATTGAAAATAAAAAAATAAAAATATGAAGAGTCAAACTCCAGTCGGCCTCATAGTCGGGCCAGTCGGTCGAATAGTCGGTCGACTATTCGGTCAGACCGACTATTGCCCGACTGGAGATCTGTTCAGTCGGGTACCCCACCTCACCTCATAGTCGGACCGACTATTCGGGATAGTCGGCCGACTATTGCAACACTGGACAACTCTGCTACTATGTTCATTGTAAACAATCCCACTTTCCGTGAGCATACCAAACACGTGGAAGTAGATTGTCATTACACTCTCGATATGATCAGATGTGGAAATATCAAGATGGAGTCTGTCACTTAAGAAAAACACCGGTGTATATGATATAAATAAATAATAAATATATAAAATCAAGAAAATAGATATATATACACTCAAAGCTTATAAAATAAAATGTTTTTTGTTTTTTATATTTTTCTCTATTTCTGTGGTATTTTTTGCTAATTTGTAAGTATTTTTAAAATATGAAATACTCCACAACAGGGAATTAATAAACAAGCCGAATTGATTTGAGTTTTAAAAATAAAAATTAAGTACAAGATTGCTCAAAACTATTTTTAATATATAGTATATAATATAGATAAAAATGAAGAGAAGAAAAATATTTTTTGGATTTTATATAATTTTTTCTAGTTTTTTTTGGTTTAGAAGGGTTTTTAATTTTTAGTAACGCATCTCCAAGCTGAGCATGATGGACATTTGTGCTCCAACTTGAAGGGAAGTAGCCCACTCCCCCAAAGATACCTCCACCCGCGGAGAGGTCGCAGCTCCCCCCCTCTCCGAACCGGCGCCCAACGCAACCCCCCCCACACCTCCGGCCAAAACCCCCTCCTCAACCTCCTCCACCGGACAAGCAGGCGATGCGTCCCTAGTAGACCGATCCCCACCCCCTTCCAGAGCCTCCCCTCCACCAACAGACCACGCCGAAGCGCCTCCCACTCCATCCGCAAGAAGCCAAGGCAGAGGAACAGCCGCCAGCCTCGGGAAAGCCACCATCGAAATGGAACCGAACCGAAGACCCACCTCCGGGGACCGCGCCACACTCGGAATCTGTCCCCCCACCTACTGCCGCCCTTCTCTGGCCGCCAAGCCCCCACCACCGCATCAGAACGCTGCACCACCCCTCCTCCTTCCCCCACCTCCACCTCGGCCAACGGGACCTCCTCCCTGCGGCACCCAGCAGCCGAAAGAGTCGCCCACACATCTGCAGCCACCAGCTCTAGAAGAAGCCGCCTACCAGCCAGTCGAACCTCCCACCAACCGATCTTCTCAACACCAACCGGCCTCACCCGAAGCACCACCTCGAAAGGTTGCCCGAGTTAACACCCCGAACTCTCGACGGAGACAACCACGATAACGCCGCGCAACAACTGTGAAATGTGTTCCCTCGTCCTCACCCCTAGAGGAAGCCCCCTGACAACGACCTTCTCCACGCTGCCAGGTTGCACGGCCACATCCCAGTCCGTCGGCCTCCGCCATCTCAGCTGCAAGCTCCCGGCCACCGACCCGTACAACAACCTCCGGACCTCACACTCACGGAGGCCCCTCGCCATCGCCCTCCACAGAGAAAGCCGAGCCACATCACCCTTAAAAGAAGCCTTGGACACAGGGCACACGTCCGAAGTCGCCAAGAACAGCGCCCCCTCTCCACCCTCACCAACCAACACCTCTGCACGCATATCCACCTTCGGGCAGCACCTCCGAGAATGTCCGAAATCCCGGCAGGAGAAGCAACGCATAGGCTCCCGACACGCCTGCGCCCAATGATCCAGCCCACCTCACCGAAAACAACCGCGTCCGAAGGGAGAGACCCTCGGCGGCCCACGCCTAGTCCCTGAAGCAGCAGCAAACCTACCCCTGCGACGACCCTCCACCAGGTGCCAACCCTGGCTCGCACCACAGCCCACGCTCGCGCCCTTGTCCATACGCGCATCCGATCGGCCCTGGTCGGAATGGACCAATGGCGAAACCACTTTCTGAACCTCGCGCTGTGCCCCACCAAACCATCCCCCTGACTGTTGGACCTGGCAGCCACGCGCTGAAGCATCGACCTCCACACCCGCCGCAGAGGCAGCCCAGATCGCCCCACCTTCCCCACGCGCACGATGCTCCCAACCATCCCGCAAGCCGGCGCCATCAGCAGTAGCGGAGAAGCCTCTTGCCCCCGCATCCCGGTTATCGCCCTGAATCAGTGCGGAGACGCGCCTAACGAACTCGCGGCGGCCGTAAGGGCCGAAAGCGCGATGCGCGAAGTAGGAATCTCGTCGCCCGAGATCGCGTCGCCCGAGATCGTGAAGGGCGAGGTTGGAGTCGCGTCGCCCGAAATCGCGAAGGGCGAGGGTGGAGGCGCGTCGACCCAAACTCGCGTCGCCCGATGGAGGGTGGAGGCGCGTCGACCTCGCGATGGGCGAAGGAGGTGACCCGCCGCAAACCCTCGCCGCGATGGAGAGGGAAATCGCGCCACTTCCCGAGCGTCGCACCCCCGAACGCCCTAACATTCCGCCTTCAAAATCTTGGAGGTTCTGACTGAGTTCAGAGGGGGCAACATGGGGTTTGAGAAAGTTAACAGGGCTTTGATCTTTTTGTTGCCGAAGAAAGAGACCCCTGTTGGGGTGGAGGACTACAGGCCGATTTCGATTTCCAATGGCATTTACCTTATTGTCGCCAAGGTGCTGGCGTGCAGGCTTAGAGGGGTCATGTCCTCTGTGGTCTTGTCGCCCCAATCCGCCTTCATTCCGGGTCGGTGTATGGCGAATGGAATCGTGACCGCTTCGGAGATTTGTCGTGAGTGGAAGAGGTCTCAAAAAAAGGGGCAGTTTGGAAGATTGATTACGCCAAAACCTATGACTGCGTCAGTTGGAGATTCCTTTGGTTAGCTCTGCAAAACAGGGATTTCCCGGATGACTGGATTGCTTGGGTTAAGAGAGGCGTTACCACAGCTCCTGCTCGATTTTGGTAAATGGGAGGTCTGAGGGGGGTTGGTTCCAATCACAGAGGAGGGTGTGTCAGGGCTGTCCCCTTGCTCCCCTGCTTCTTGTGTTGGTTGCAGATTGTCTGCGCTTTTATTTGAGCGGGCTGTGGAAGAAAACTGGTGCGAGGGCTTCCGAATGGGGGACATCTCAGTCCCTGTGTTGCAATATGCGGATGATACGCTGATATTCCTGGGAGGGACGGAGGAGCAGAACCGCAATGCAGTTGTGCTGGTGGATGTTTTTGGGTGCCTCTCTGGGTTGCAGATTAACAGGCAGAAGTCAGTCCTTGTTCCTATGGGATTGGGTGGCGAGGAGAGCATCGGGTTGGCAGAGTGGGCGGGATGCCCCATGGAGAGACTGCCTATAACCTATCTGGGATTGCCTCTGGTGGAGGGCAGATTGAGGAAGTCCGATTGGAATTGTGTTCTGCGCAGAATGGAGGAGCGATTGGAAGGTTGGAAGGACATCACTCTGTCCAAGGGTGGGAAGCTTACACTATTGAAGCATGTTCTTTCGGCCATCCCGACTTTTTTCTTCTCGACGATATTGATGCATGTTGGTGTTAGAAGGAAGGTTGAGACATTGATGAGAACTTTTTTCTGGTCTGACGGAAGACAGACAAAGAGGGGGTTGCACCTGGTGGCTTGGAAGGATCTGGCTGTACCTGTTGCAGAGGGGGGCCTTGGCGTTAGGGACGTGGAATCTATGAACAAAGCTTTGTTGGTTAAGTGGGTGGTGCGCATTTGAGGTTCGTCCGACTCGCCGGTCTTGCAGCTGCTGAGAAAGATATATGGTGTTACTAGGGAATTGGTGGCAGTAAGGAAGCGTCATGAGTCTTCCTTATGGGGTGGGATTCGTGCTGTGCTTCCGGGGCTCCGGCCGCTTCTTAGACCGATTTTGGGGGATGGTCTCCGATTCTGTTTTTGGTTGGATGACTGGACAGGGGATGGGGCCTTGGCCTTCCTCTTCCCTCGGTTGTTGGCGTTGGTCGTTGATAGGGGGAGCGGGTGGCGGAGGTTGTCGAAGCTGGGGCGTGGGCGCCGAGGTTCCTTGCGGATCTCTCGGACTAGAGGTTGGAGGAGTTCTTGCGGATGTTGTCTGAGATTCCCCCTGCCGGGGATATGTCGGGAGACCCGGACCGTTTTGAGTGGACTGACGGTAAGTTCTCCGTGAAGGCGGCCTACTGGAAGGTTACTGCTGCTCTGGTGGAGCGTGATGAAGATCTGTGTGCTGATGTGAAGGTGATTTGGGCAGCTAAGATTCTTGCCCGGGTTAAGGTCTTCCTTTGGTGTATGAGGAGAGGTCGTATTTGTGACAAAGTCAGAAGAGGCAGACTGCTGGATGGGACGGATCTAAAGTATGACAGATGCGATGACGAGTTGGAGGATGTGGACCACATCTTCTTTGGTTGCAGGTCTTCGGCCAAGGTTTGGGAGTCGTTGGGGCTTACGTGGGTCCGGGCAGTTGATGCTGATCAGTTTTGGAGGTCGATTCGTTGGGTCGGCCTTGGGTCTTCCGATGATGTTTCCAAGCCTCTTGCCGCTCTGTGGGCTATTTGGCTTGGTAGGAATGATACAATTTTCAAGGGGCAGCGGTTTTACTATGAAAATGTTATTGCCCACCGTAATGCTTTGTACAACTTTTGGTTATCAAACTGATGTACCCTATGCTTTATTAATGAATGCTTTGGTGTGGTGACTCCCGCCTCGGGAGGGTTCCCCCGTTTTTTTACTCAAAAAAAACTTGAAGGGAAGTATTAGATTAAAGTTTGGTTACTGATACTGTGATTATCCAAGGGTATTTTTCGATTATTTGTAACCCTACCCTTCCTTACTGTAAGTGGAACCATCTCATTAATGATATGGGACATTTTTTCATTTTCTATTTTCCTTAAAAATGATGATGTTTTCTCTCTGCAACCACATCCTGCTGAGGCCAGAGGGGTGTAGTAGAACAAAAGGTCTAATGAACATTGTTATTTTGTTGATAAAGGAACAGAGAATATGATTACAAAGATCAAAAGTATTATCAGCGCTAACCGAAAATTCTTAAGATCATTGCCAACTTAACCTTTTGATTTAAACGAGAAAACCGATGGTACACGGGTAAAATCAAGATAAAACATGCATTCAAGATGATGATGAACCTGCATAGTCCAAAATATCAAAAGGAAATATTTTTAAAATGGACTTGATAGATGACCATGCCGACTTGGAAATGAGCTCCTGTGATATTTTCTAAGTTGACAATCCTCACAATAGACAAAGAAGATGCAGGAATTTGTGGTAAAACTGTCCACTTTTATGGCAGTGCCAGTGGAAGGTGCCAAGAAGATGTCATAAGCACGCAAAAAAACCCTGATTAGTAGTAGGCACATGACTACCAGATGGAGATCGGGCCAAATGGTAAAAAGCCCACCCTTCATGACCACATCCAATTACCCCGTTCAACAAGATATCTTGAAAAAAACAATTATATAAAACTGTTCAGCAATTCAGCTCCTTCCTAATTCTGGAGTTAAAAAGCATTCTCCTTGTGAATATTAAGAGTTACATGAACATCACCTTGGCTGAGATAGGAGATTGCCTCCCATTTGCAATAATAATAGTACTTATTTGCAAGAGCAGCATCGAATGGACAATACATGCCTCAAAGGAATAGAATGACTGTCAACTAAGAATGACAATCAACTAAATTTTAAACATTCTGTGCATCGCATACATATAGACATACAAGTACTAATTCAGCCTCCAAAAATTACAACTACTGGAAGAGTATTCACCTAAAGGTCGATCATCCCACTTCATTTAAAAAAAATCAATATAGATCTGAAAAATTAAGGCGGCCATCTTAGTTTTGATCTAAGATCCTCAGAATTCCCAATATGCAGCTTCCTGAAAGCAATATACATTCCCATGACTTAAGTATAATACAATTCATAACCAAAGCTTTGGGAAGACGGTTCTAAAATGTTGGAGATGACATAGTGTTGCCTATAAACTCTCATTACTTGGAATTGTCAATGGAGGTGAATTTGTTGGTGTCTAATTTCGTCAAGATTTGAAGCTGAAACTGATTTCGTAAAGGTTGATGCAAATGGGGAAATCAAGTTCAAGAAAGAACTGGCAGGTATATTAAGGTGGTCACCTTACTTCAGACCCGATCTAAGGTCCTCCAAATTCCCAATTTGGATTGAACTCCCCGGAAGCAATATACATTAGTGCCACGTGGATGTAATACAATCCATAACCAAATCTGTTAGGAGAAAACTTCCAAAAGGTCAGAGACGATGTAGTGTTGCTTATAAACTCCAATTACGTGGAATTCTCAGTGGAGTTAAATTTGTTAGTATTTAATTTTGTCAGGCAGGTTCTAATTTTGTAAAAGTCAATGATAGAAAACCAGCAATTTTAAACCAAAGAGTAGAGTGGAAAAAAGGTTAGAACTCTCTGTTCTTGGTTCTCCTGTAGCTGGACTGGATCCTCTGGAACCACAAGAATCCAATCCTTATAATGGGATTCCAACTCAGTACCTTTTGATATTTTGATAAGAGTTGCTCTTTGGAGAGCATTGTACAATGAAAGTTGTAAGCTGTGTTCGAAGGGGAAGATCAAGTTCAAGGAAGAATTTGTTGGTATATTAAAGAGGTCACCTTACTTCAGGCCCAATCTAAGGTCCCTCAGATTCTCAATTTGGATCTTTTTTTAGGCCAGAAACAGGGGGAGACACTCAATGGTGTTCGCCCCATTTATTAATTAAAGAAAAAAGATAAACAGGGAGTTTACAAAGGTAACGAGAAAACGAAACTAGTAAAGCAGCTACAAAGCCCAATCATCCACCAGTTGCGTACAATGCACCTCCACGTTTTCCTTGTAGAAGCGTTGCCCGGAGAAAAGAGTTGAATTTCTTCCCAACCATATTGCCCACAAAATTGCCACGGACCTAAGGATCCCTCGCCTATCTCTGTTTCTGTGCACCACCATCAAACCACAAAAGGAAGCCAAATCGGAAGTGCATAACCATGCCATTCTTGTGTCTTCATAGTCACTTTAGGACATCTGAAAAAAAGATGCTCAAGGGATTCAACCGCAACGTCGCACAAAACATACCTATCAGAGACGGAACCCAGTAATCTGGCACATCGATCTCTCGTCATCAATCTTTGCCTACGAAAAAGCCAGAGGAAGAAGCCAATCCATTCGGGGAGCCTGAGTCCCCAGAAGAAACTGCAGTCACGAATCATACTCTCCGAGCGCGAGGGTGGGGGCCTACAAATCGTCCCATAGGCCTTCCTCGTCGAGAAAGGGCCCATACGCCACGCCCAGTGATCCCTCCCCTCCGTAGGGCACCCCGCACCCTTGATAGAATCTAGCAAGGTAAGAAAATCCTCGAGTCTTTGATCCGAGAAATTAGCAGTAAAAGCCGGAAACCAATTGTCGTCCGACCAGCAAGAAGAGACCCGAACATTCCTATCAGCCGCCAAAGCAAACAGGCGAGGGAACCTTGAGAATAATGCCCCCCCACCCCGTCCAATCATCAATCCAGAATTTGAAGGAATCACCATTTCCAATCACCGGCCTAAACAAGAATAAAAATATGTTGAAGGCGTCCATCACCCCCTTCCAAAACAGCGTGGGGGACCCCACCAGGACAGCAGCGACCGATGTCGCCCCGTTGATGCCGTAAATCTCGCGTAAAACCTTGCTACATAAATCCTCCCCTGATTTCCAAACCCTGTTGGCCCATTTAAGAAGCAATGCGTCATTAACATGCTCCAGATTCCGCACCCCCAATCCCCCCTTGTTCTTGTGTAGCGTGATTTCTCCCCATCCTACCAGGTGCAACCTCCCCCCCCCCCCCCCGACTCCTCTCCATGTTTGCCCCATAAAAATTTCCGCATAAGCTTCTCAAGGCGCTTGCATATCCCCTTCGGCAGCCGACGATTAGATAAGAAGTAAACAAGGATGGAGGAGAGAACTTCCTTTAAGAGGACCAGCCGTCCCCCCCCAGAAAGAATGGCCAACTTCCATCCAGCCAACCTTGCATCCACCTTCTCCACAACCCAGAGCCAATCCCTCAACCTTGTTCTTCCCACCATCAAGGGCATCCCCAGGTAGTCAATCGGGAGAGAGCCGCAGTCAGACCCCAACACCCGCCCACACACGTCCGCCTCCTCCATTGAGAGGTCGAAAGGGACAACCTTCGACTTGTCCACATTCTTGAAAAGACCATACATCTCACTGAACAGATCCAGGGCCATAGACATGCTCGAGGTTTCCGCAAGGCCCCCCTCAATGAAAAAGATAGTATCGTCAGCATATTGCAGCAACGAGATCACCATACCACCCTTGGAGAATCCAGCCGATAATCCGCAGTCAACAACCCGAAAGGAAATATGAGCAAGGACATCCGCAGCGATGACAAACGGCATGGTTGCAAGGGGGCAGCCCTGACGCACGCCCCTACGCGGCTGGAAGAAACCCCCCTCCGGGCGTCCGTTAACCGTGACCGAAAAAGAGGCAGTCGTTATACAGCGCTGCATCCAAGAAATCCAAACCTCCGGGATATCTCTCCTTCGCAAAACCAACCACGGGAACCTCCAATCAAGGCAATCATATGCTTTTGCAAAATCCAGTATTGCATGACCAAATAATTCAATGCGGGGCGCACTGCGGGGAGGGTCCTTTTTTGTAGATGAGTCCTCAGGCCGTCAGAGCGGGACGGATTTGGTAAAAAGAATTGGAAGAACTTCGTTTTTCTGAGGGAGTCGTCATTCAGGAAGTCCCTGTAATTGAAAAGACCTAAGTCTTTCGGATGCACGGATGCCCCCCGGATGATTCTTTCTCGATGGAACATGGTATCCATAGCCTTGCATTTTCATCGGCCAAATCCGGATTGAGTTTTGCCCACCACTGGCCCTTCTCCTTTCCGGGTCTTGATTCGTCGCCTCGTTTCAGTCGTAGTGGTCGACAGGGCAGAAAGAAATGAATGAATGTCCCTTTGGGAAAATAAGAGCTTGAATTTACACTAATAAGACTGAGAAACTTCCCTTTTGAATAAAGGCCTGATTCAGAAAGCGCTTCGCTACGCTACTATATATTCAGTATATATTGAGTATATATGAAGGCTCTCGATGACCCAAGGAGCAATTTCCCGCCTGCCTCAGTGGAAAGTCTTTTCTTCAGCTCTCTTTATATATAAGCGGGTTGAAAGGAGTGAGACCTTTGATGAGTCGTGGGAAGCGAGCCCCAGAGCAAAGCCCCGCAAAGTTGGAGCGAGCTAGAATGACGTCCTATATATTAGCCTTTGAGGGGAAATAGCTCAGTTGGTTAGAGTGTCGGTGGGCAATATAAGTTATGGGAAGCATTCCTTATCCTCTTTTGAACTATTTGGAATGAATGTCTACTCGATTCGATAATCATCTTCGTGCGCATTGATTAACTATTTTGATATTAATTGTTTTCGAAGTGGCTTATTATATAGAAAGTTCGGACATAGTTGCATGTACTATAAATGGTGCCTGCTCATATGCTCTGACTTGGCGAAATGGCTAGCAAGACAGCTATCAGTCGTCTTGTAATTATCTGCTAAGGCATATTATATAACTGCACGGATTCCTAAAAGAGGAAAGTCTGACCACCAAGGTCAGGGGGGGTGTATGAGGGTGGTTGCTCGAAGGTGATTCATTCTGAACGCCCGAATAGAATCAAAGGCGAAACTCCCAGGCCTATGCCCCGGACCAGAACCTGTCCTTTTCGGGCAAGTCTGCTGGGATCTCCCACTGAGGGTGAGATTTGGAATCAGAAAGGAAACAGGAGAAAGTGGAGGGCCTACCCGGACCAAGCAAGCACTCAATTTCATCTCTGCCTTTTCCGGCTTTGCTGGTGGGTCTTGTCGCAGCAGCTTTCTGCTCCTTCAGCTTCGCTTGACCTCTTCCACTAGATCAACCACTGGAGCTTGTCCTGCTTCTGGCGCTGAATAAGAAAAGTCAGTTGACGTGCTTATCTAATATTTGCTTTTCGACTTAGAGAAAACAAGGGTCGAAGTTCAAGCGGAACTGAGACGTCGAACCTTAGGGACTATGTTTCCAATTCATTAAGTTTAGGGTTGTGAGACGCATTTATGTGGCTCTAATTCAAATAGATGTCCCAGGACTGTTCGGGCCTAATCAGCCTATTTGAACCTACTATGAGAACTGGAAATGGCTAATCTTGCGACTCTGGGCATCCAGCCTGGGAACCCCAGAGGAAGCGAAGGGGAGGAAGGACAGCGAGGTTCCACGACCGCGGCACCATGGAAGGCAGTTTTTGCGCAGTAGGGTGAGAAGGGGAGACTTGTTCGTAGTTCCTTCTTTTGATGATGTTCATTTAAAACTCATATATTTCAAATCAGTCTTGTTCAAACCAATGAATAGAGCTTCAGTTCTAGTTGAAGCAGCCAGTAGAAAACCGAAATAATGATGATGTAGCGTTTCTTGCAATCTCTAGCTACTTGGAATTATCGGTTGAATTGAATCCTATTAGTGCCCAGGATTGATTTCGTGTCTGAAATGGACATCAAAGCTTCAAGTCAGAGTTGTCTATAAGAAAATACCTCCTCTTGTGACCATTGTTGTTTAAAAGGAGATTCAAGTCAGAGTTGTCTATAAGAAAATACCTCCTTTTCTGGCCATTGTTGTTTGATAGGTGGCAGTCCAGACTCCAGATAATAGTAGAAAAATCTAATCCTAAAGTAGAGTAGGTGGTGTGCAGATCTTAGAAGCAAAATCGATGCTTAAGGAAACTAAGACTACTGAGGGGCATATGGTGGATCTTGACCAAGGACAGCAAGGAGGAAAGTGTGCAGAAGAATCCTAAGCATAATAAGGAGGAAGACAATGATGTTTTATGTTTCAAGCAGTTTAATGCTATAAGAAGGGCAAGTCTCAAGATGGAGACTTTCCACAGAAAATATGCACACAGATTAGAAAGTCACCTGGAAAGCTTCAAACAAATTGCCTTTGACAAATTTCAAGCTATCAACCGCACCTTGTCTGGTTAGTTCCACTGCATGTGCAAGGGCTTGTATGTCAACCTAAAATTTGAACATGTCCAACAATTAAAGGAACAGAAGCACTCTTGCAAGAAGATGTTTGCTGCGGGTACAACATTTACCTCGTCAAAAGGTGGAGCCTCATGTAAGCCCTCAAGAGGAATTGCAGGGGGGTCTCGATCCTCAAAAAGCAATCTTTGAGTGAGATCTGAGATCGGAGATTGAATGCCTTGACGCAAGCAAAATACTTTGTGGATGCTACAAATTATTTGCATAACATAAAAAATTCATGAGTTGTGCTGAGATATTCTTATTTGATTTCCTGTCTTAAGTAATCTTCAATAGAATGTAGCAACTAAGGGCAAATATCAAAAAGTACCTTATCAAGTATCTCAGAGTCATAGCAAATATGGGATCATATGCATGTAGATGCGCTGTCAAAACAGAACATAGATGTCCTGCAATTTCGGACCTCCTCTTCTCGGACCACTGCATGTAAGCATTTTATAATTCAGAAGTTCCAAATCTCCATCATCCTATCTTATTGGAAAGAGAACTAAGAATGTTCAAGCTATAAAATCACAGGTTTTTATCGGTTGTGCCCCTCCGAGATATTGCAATATCAGTTATGCACTTCCCTATTTGGGAATATCAGTTGTACCCCTGACTTCTTGTCGTTCTATCACTTGTTCCCATGGTATGAAAAATCTATCCTCGAGGTGGTCGAGATGTACGCCTCGAGGCGAGGCAGTCCTTTTTCGCCTCGAGGCGTACAACCCCAGTTCAGTCCAGTGGAGCATGCGCCTTAGGAGGTCGAAGCGGTCGAGGCGTTTTGCGAGGTGTTTTTGCTTTTTGAGGTATTTTTTATTATTTTAGTGGTTTTATTTGGTAGTTTGAGAAGCTTATAAATATCTGCTTCTTTAGTACAATAATTATACGACATAAATAACTAAATCCGATGTTTCTTTCGTGCCCATAACTTCATATTTAGTATTCATTGTGCCCAACTATTTCGCAAATTCTTAGTATTTCTCTTTTAATGAATGAATTAATAAATATCAAATCAGTCAATTCGTGTAAACTTAATGAACTTTGCAATATATCAAGCAAAACAAAATAGATACCATTCACGATTTATCATGATGTCATATAATATATGTTTGACATATAACATAAATTTCTTCGATGTATGTTTACTCGTACTTTTAATTACAACAATATTTCAAAGGTTTGCTTAAAAAGGATAGGATTCACGGTTTCTCATGTGGCCATATTTTATATGTTAGACACATAACCTAAATTTTTTGACGTATATTTAATCGTACTTTTAATTACAGCAATATTTCAAAGCTAGATATGTATTGTTTCATTCTTTCACAACATTTATAGACAATGAACTCCTATTTGATTGGATGAAAACGTATAGAAAGGGATATGTTGTTGTTCTATCTTCTATTCTGATGTACATATCTCTATTATTTCATCATATTTTATAGTGTTAAGTATTATATATTGGGCAACGAATATATAATTACATTGTGATATATATATATATAATTATAGTTTTCCACATATTTTTCTCTATAAACTGAGGTTTACACCTCGATCGCCTCGAGGCTACGCCTCGTCTCGATTTCGAGGAAAATGCATCGTTCTGCCTTTTATTCTTTCAAACCTTACTTGTGCCCCTTCGTTACTTTGGTCGTCACTAAGTTGAACTTAATCACGGTTTAATCAAACCATGGTGTAGTTAAGAGGGCATATCCGGAAGAAAAGCCCCCACCTCCTCCTTTGCCCCTTCAATCCCTCCGACCTCAACACCTTTTACGTGTGGGTCTCTGACAACGACGGCAAAGCTCAGGCACGTATTGGCGAGAAAGCACTGGGGCAAGGGAATAGTGACGATGGCGGTGAGGAATACAATACAAGCAATAGAGGAGTGATGCCTCTACTGCTTGAGGGGGCGGAGGATAGGAGGGGGAGGAGGAGGTCGACCTGGGGAGGCTGGGGGCAGAGGAGGGAGAGGCTGGAGGCGGAGGAGAGGATGGGACAGAGGAAGGGAGGTTGGGGGAAGATAGAGAGGGGGATGCCAAGGAGGTTGAAGACCGAGGGCGGAGGAGAGGGCAGTTCGGAAGAGGGGGGAGGTTAGGGGTGGAGGAGAGGGGGAGGCCGAGGAGGGGAGAGGCAAGGCGGAGGAGAGGGGAGGCTAGGGCGGAGGAGAGGACAGGGTGGAGGGGGCAGGCTGGGGCGAAGGAGAGGGGGAGGCTGAGGGCGGAGGAGAGGGGGAGGAGGGAGGAGGCTAGGGGCAGAGGAGAGGGGGTGGGGGAGGTTGGGGTGGAGAAGAAGGGAAGATGGAGGCGAAGGTTGGGGCGGAGGAGAGGGGGAGGCAAAGGAGAGGGAAACTGGGGCAGAGGAGGAGGTCGGTTTGGGGAACAAGAGGTCAACCTAGGGGGAGGAAAGGAGGGAAGAGAAGGTCGGCCTAAGGGAGAGGAGGGAGGGTCGGTCTAGGGAGGAGGAGAGGGAGGGAGAGGGTGAGAGGGTCAAGAAAGATCTCTCAACCCCTTTTTTCTAAGTTATTTCTGCTTGTGTCCCCAAAGTTAACCCTCATTTGTGTTGAGAATGAACGGCACAAGTGATAGAATAGTAAGAAGTCGAGGGTACAACTGGTATTCCCAAAAAGGGAGAGGCATAACTAATTATGTAATATCTCGGCGAGACACAACTGATAAAAATCCTAAAATCATTGCTAAGATATTATTAACTAATCCATACAAATATGAAAAGTGGGATTATACCTGCATGTCTATTTATAATTCTTTACTGATTCATTTCCGACTGTTATTAATTTTTTGGGGAATTTAAGTGACATTAAAGTGCACCTTGTTTCACATAACCAATTAGAAAACATAATTTTGCAAGACTGGAAGAATGAGCAATTCCATCTAATAAGTCCATGCGAGATTACAAACTTATTCATGCAATGTAACTTCAAAGAGAAGCATTCATGAAACCAAATCTGCACACTTCTCTAATAGCATATACCTCATTTGCAACAGGTGAGTTATGATCTTCATCACCAAAGACAAGTGCAAGGAGCACATGCTTGAACTCTTCATATGCTTCCTTAAGAAAGAAAAGAAAAACAATCAACAAAGAGTAACATTCTACAAAACAAATTGACATAGACACCTCTAGGAGAATGTAATAAAAAGAAAACCAGGACCCTTGCAAGCATGATCAGCAGCATTGTCATATGTCTATCTTTTGTTCGTTCGTTGGATTAACTAAGCCTAGACTGCATGCAACAGAAGGCATCAAAACAAGCTGTTTTAATCTTTAATTACAACTTTTTTAGTGGATGGAAACATGATTAAAGAATTCTATCTGAAAGTCAACTAGCATCTTTGTTATCGTCTGTCCAAAGTATCAGTAATTAAGGTTGTGGACATTGTGGCATTTCCACATAGGGTCATCCCTCAAGCCAATATTTAACGATGTGGTTAGACGAACCTCTCCTTTATCATCATGTTCGGAGCATTTACTATGAAAAAATATATCAAATTCAGTTGACATTTTTGCATGTGATAAAATATATTGTGCATTTAAGAAGAGACTACTCCTGAACATAATTTATTAGAAATGTGGGTTCACCTATGTCTTCCAATATACTGTATTTAGGTCAATTTCTTTTAATATTTTACTATACTTTTTTCTTATTTATTGAGACTTCCCAATGAAAAAACCTTGGTACCCCACCACCCTCAATTTGCCAAAAGCTAAAACGTGAGGCAGTGACAAACATAATTAAAGCAAGAGCAGAAGCTTATAATAAGTTATAGACAAGAATTTTGAATTTCTAGGATCCCCTCAAACATTGCTTCAGCTCCTGTCAAAGGGTTGAAGGTTGGACAAAGCCACCCGCATTTATGAATGATTAAATAATGCTTGCCACTCTTCTGTAAAAGTGCAGTAACCAAATGCAGAACCACATTGAAAAATAAAAAAGTACAATTACCAGTTATCAAAATGGATACTATTTTTTATGACTTAGACCTAGGATTTTAGCCGATTGTCAATGGATCCTATCAATCTCAAACCCAAAAATGTTGCCAGTGCCAGTTTTTCCATGATAACAACTCAGACCTGAGTCCAGGACTCCAGGTCCATAATAACGGGTGATATTGGGAAGTGCTACCTTAGAGTGAGGCCATTCCTATTACGAGCACAGAGAAAATGGCTTATCCAAAAGTCTAATGATATTACTATTAAAAAAAGTAAGGACATTGCAATGAGACCATTATGAAATATAAGAACGAGATTTCAACACTGGAATTATAGTAAACATTAAAAAAAATCAAAAAACTGGGAGCGAGTTAAAAAAGTAAAGTATGATCAGGATGACAATGTCAAAGCGGCCGTCAAAGGAGAGACTTATGCATGCACCTCAAGGCACACAACGTACTCGACAATGACCTCAATGAAGGCCTAGGGTGGTGATGTCAAGGCTGTGGGGGGCGATGTTGAGGACAAAGCTAGCACTGCTGGACTTTCTTAAGCTAGGAGGCGATGAAGGATGGTGTTGCCACAAATGACGGTGCAGATGGTGATACAACTGGTGACAAAGGAGATGATCCCGCTGGCACATGACGAAGTGAAAGGGATACGAGAGGAGGTAAAAGATGGGGTTGTGGATGTAATTAACTATAAATAAAGGGCTCTTTATAAATACATTTATTCACTTTCAGTCTCTTAACTATCATCTCCAACAGTTTGATCTAAGATTGTTAACGACAAGGGTGACAGCTTAAATATAGATGTTTTCTAGGTGCCATCATATATATGGAAAATGTGGAGGTATAAGTGTTATGGGAAAGTTCGCAAAGACATGAGAGTAAATGATCCTTCTACTAATTGATATCCTCATAATATTGCAGTACTTAGAACTATTATTTTAAGGTTCACATCTTCTAAAAATATCAAATTTCTGAACCTTGCTCCCCTTACATTTATTAGATGTGCTCATAAATGGGGAATATGCAAAAAAGGGGATTTGAACAAATGTTCTTTACATTCTTCTAGCATATTAGTTGCATGAACTTTGTAGGTCGGGCAAGTGGGGAAGTAGTTCTATGACTCATAAGCAAGATAACAATATCGTAGGGTTCGAGTGTCGCAGTATGCCGACATTAACTGTCATGCCAATGTAATGGTGACTGGAGACACTGAAAGACATGATGCTGATTCTCCAATATTTTGCCAAGAACGGTACTTTCTGTTAAAATTCCCACATTACAACTAACTTCGATAAATGTGTCCCTACAATGAGTATATTAATAGTTTCATGCCAATTTGTCCAGTGGGAGCCAACTATCCAAGAACCTTTTAAGTTTGTACAGGCTAGCTAGCATTTCCAGGACTGCCCAGTGCCTAAATTAGGCTTTTGCCATTCGAAGTTCATATGGGCCCAGAGAATTTCGATAAACATGGCCCAACTATGACTACTATAAGGTGCACGAGGTGTCATATGGGAGCTAGGATATGTGTCAATAATACCCTATTAAAATGATAGGATTTATTATACATTACAATTACTAAGTTTTAAAACCATAATACCGACTTTAATCCATTTCAGACTTTTCAGCTCTTGTCCATCGAGTAAAACTCGATGGACCCCCCCAACATGCATATCTTCCTACATATTGACACACATAGGCATTGGTTCTTCGATATAAACTAGCATCTTTCCTTCATGAAAATCAAGATGACCTCACAAGGCCTTCCTCTAAGTAACTTTTTTAGCCAACGAATAACTACTCAATAACCAAAGAATAACTACAAAATAGGCAAAGAATAACTACAAGAGCAATGAATTCCAGACAAGAAAATTTTTTTCGTCCTAAAATTTTTATGCAAAGGGAACTGCGAAAAATAATTCTCAACTTGCTCTTTACTCATGAGTAAAGTGGACAGCTCATGTCAAGAATGGTACTTTCTCCAATATTTTGTCAATAATGGTACCTTTCTGTTAAATTTCCCACATTACAACTAACTTCGATAAGTATGTCCCTACAATGACTATACTAATAGTTTGATGTCAATTTGTCCAGTGGGAGCCAACTATCCAAGAACCTTTTAAGTTTGTACATGCTAGCTAGCAGTTCCAGGACTGCCCAGTGCTTAATTAGGCTAACTTTGCCATTTCTTAGTTTATATGGGGCCATGGAATTTCGATAAACATGGCCCAACTATGACTACAATAAGGTGCACGAAGTGTCATACAGGAGCTAGGAGTTGTGTCAATAATACCTTATTAAAATTATACAATTTCTTATACATTACAATTATTAAGTTTTAAAACCCTGATCCTCTGACTTTAATCCATTTCAGACTTTGCCCCTTTTACTCGGATTTACTTGATGGACCCCCCCAACATGCATATCTTCCTACATATTGAAACACATACGCATTGGTGCTTCAATATAAATTAGAAACTTTCCTTCATGGAAATCAAGATGACCTCACAAGGCCTTCCGCTATGTGACTTTTTTAGTCAAAGAATAACTACTCAATAGCCCTGTCGATATTTATATTAGATAAATCAGCATAATAATACACAACGCTACATGTAAAAATTGATGCAGCACGCTACTAATAAATATCTTATTTATTTATTTTTCGTCCGTTAATTAGAGTCTCATTTTATTTACAAATAATAGTAATAGAGTTGTCGCAATTTTATTTTAAATAAAGATATCGCATGCGATCTCAAATTAAATAGCTAATTGGTTATTTAAGGTAGTTAGTCAGTTAGAGTCAATTAGGATAAGTAAGAGTCAAATTTGAATTTCGAATTTAAAATTAGAGTGGGTTAGAATTTCAATCTTTTTCTATTTTTGTAATCCACCCTCCTATATATAAAGGGTATGAGAGTCCAACATTTGAATCAATTCAAAATCAATCAATTTTTAAGTTTATCTCATTTATCTCTCCCCTTTTCTCTCCTCCTTGAACACGATCTCCGCAATTCTTTTTCAAAATCTCTCATTTTCCGACGAATTTTCTCCTCTCAACCCCTCCGTTTTCTTCTCCACCGAAATTTCCACCATCAAATTCTATTTTTCCACCGTTGAGAATATTCATATGCATCAATTGGTATCAAAGCATGGCATCTATATCATCCTCATGATCTAACGATCCGTACAGATGTTCACGTCGGCATTCAACGAAAGACTATCGTTCGTCGAAATGTAAACGACAAGCCGACGAAGCCTACAGCAAGGAGATGATGCCCACATTGCTCGAATTTCAATCAAAACTATGGGTTATGGTTGTTGATTTTGAAACCCTAAGCGCCACCGAAATCATTGGAAAGAAAGCTGCCAAATCGAAGTCTCCCACCGTCGAAGCCGCTGTCCAGATTTTCGATGAATAAAAACAAGGAAAAAATGTCGTCATCGATGATCCGTTCGCTGTCCAGGCTGTTTCAGACTTGCAAATGCTGGAGAAATCGACTTACAGCCCACCCGCGGCCCTCTCATGGATCCCCTTCACCACCATCGCACCTCTAGCACCTCCCCCGATCGTAGCATCACCCCTCCTAGCCCCGCAATCAACCCCTTCCGCCACCGAAACGACATCTCCAAACCCCAGCAGTTCCCCACACCACTACAAAACCACACCAACATCCCCGACCCCACTAGCCCAACCCCCATTGAAACCTCCTCCTCTCACCCATGTATACCCAGTATCTCCCCAACACATCCAAGTCATTCCACCACAGCCGCCACCACCCTCGACTTGCTGCAATCCCGCAGCAACACCGCCGCCCGCCTACGCAGCACTCACACGCCACCACCGTGCCCCCCCTCCGTGGCGAGCCCTGCTTGCCCCAACCCCGATGTCGCACCCCTAGAATCGGCCCGCATCACCCTCAGCCCGCACCCACGATGCCATCACCGTTTGTGCTTCACGTACATTGCCTTCAGCGCAACCAGTTCAACGTCGCCGCATATGACCATGGAAGGAAATATCGCGATATATCCGCGATATATCGCCGATATATCGATATTGGCATGGGACCGATATGGGCACCGATATGGCAATATATCCCGATTTCCAGGCATTTTCTTCGCAAAGGCTCATCAATATGGGCGATATTTCAGCGATATATCATCGATATATCGTCGAAATATCGTATCGATACGATATCGAATCACCACAGTTGTTGTTGGAACTCTAGGTCTAGGGTTCGACACCGCCAACTGTGCTGGAACAAGGAAAACCCTGATGCATCTCTCGTGCGAAACCAATCCCGTGAAGTTAGGGGGTAGAAAAATGCAAGGACACCCTCCAATTAAGAAGAACTACAAACGTAATGCCGAATTAAGGAGGAAAGCCTATACAATTGGAGAAAATTATTTAATGAATTCGGAAAGAATTCTCCAACCGCGCCAGAAAATCAAGCAATTCATCGGGAGATGAATTTTTCAAGCGGAGGAGAGTTGATGCAGCACGCTACTAATAAATAGGGTCTTATTTATTTATTTGTCGTCAGTTAATCAGAGTCTTGTTTTATTTACAAATAATTAAATTTTCGCAATTTTATTTTAAATAAAGATATCGCATGTGATCTCAAATTAAATAGTTAATTGGTTATTTAAGGTAGTTAGCCGGTTAGAGTCCATTAGGATAAGTTAGAGCCAAATTTGAATTTCGAATTTAAAATTAGAGTCGGTTAGGATTTAAATTTCAATCTCTTTCTATTTTTGTAATCCACCTCTCTTGTATAAAGGAGATGAGAGTCCAACATTTGAATCAATTCAAAATCAATCAATTTTTGAGCTTATCTCAATTATCTTTCACATTCTCTCTCCTTGTACGTGATCTCCGTGATTCTTTTCCAAAATCCCTCGTTTTCCGACGAGTTTTCTCCTCTCAACCCCTTTGTTTTCTTTTGGCACGACGCGTGGGCGGGGGACGCCACTCTCGGTAGCTCCTTCCCTCGCCTCTGTGCCTTGGCGGCGAACTCGGGTGCTTCGGTAGCTTCCGCTTGGGATGGGGGCGGCTGGTTCCCATGCTTTGCGGCAAACCTCTCCGACGATCGCTTCGATGACCTCTTGCGTCTCCTGCACCAGCTTAGGGATGCGCCAACACCTTCCAATGGAAGGGATCACTGGATCTGGCGTGGCGGCGCTTTCTCCGCGAGGCGGGCTTTCAAGATCATCTCCCATCAACCAAACTTCGATCGTACCTCACTTTGCAATGATCTGGGATGGCTGTGGACCTTAAATTTGCCGGAAAAGGTGGCTTTCTTCTTGTGGCTACTGCGCCGCGGTAGGGTATTGACCCGGGATAGGTGTGCTATGTTCTTATCGGGGGATGGCTCCACGGATTGCGTACTGTGTTCTGGCGAGTTGGAGACCTTGCAACATCTGTTCTTCTGTTGTCCGTGCTCTACCTCCATTTGGGAGGGCCTCAATGTATCTTGGGTGGACGTTTCTTCGGCCGAATCGTTCTGGATCACATTGCGCTCTCGTGCGGATCGTCAAAGACGGGAGCTGCTCCGCCCCCTTGCTTGCATCTGGGCCTTATGGCTCGCTAGAAACGCCAAGATCTTCAGGGGCCAAAGATTTTACAGGGAAAACGTTTTCGCGCATGTGGAATTACTTTTGAATGAGTGGTTGCTGCGGTGACGCTATAGTCGGGTGTGGTGACTGGGATTGTGGACTGTGATTTAGACAGGGATCCTCTTGATCCCGGCTGCTTGGTATCACATTGTACCTCTCTCCCCATCTCCCTCTTCTCGCTTTTTAATAAATTGGGGCGAACACCACCACGTGTCTCCCCCGAACCTTTCTGTGTTCAAAAAAAAAAATTTATTTTTCCATCGTTGAGAATATTCGTCTGCATCAAAAATAAATCTGCAGCAATCATTGCGTGTTAAAACTGCAAACAGTAATTACTAATTTCTATATAGGAATCGCCCCCCTCCCCAACTCCACACAAAAATTGCAAGGCCTCTCCTACAAGAAGCTCCATATAACATTCATAGAGGCATCCATCCTGCACATATTAATCATAAAAGAAGACTTACCATTCCAAGCCTATCCCCCAAAAAATGAGGTACAAGAGCAATGCATTCCAGCCAAGCAATGCTTTTTTCATCCTAAAATTTTTATGCAAAGGGAACTGTGAAAAATAATTCTCAACTTGCTCTTTGCTCATGCGTAAAGTGGACAGCTCATGTCGACCGTCTGCTCATGGCACCCATTTACTCTTCACTCCTGAATTCATTCTCCTAACTCGATGTGCAAAGTACACTGTATTATGTGCTTCCTATCACCAAAGAGGATGCTTGACTTTGGTCACAAAGTATCTCCAAATTCTACTCGGATTTATTGTCTGAGGGTAACCGTTCTATTGTTTGTATGTAATTGTCTGCTTTGGTCTCCACGTATAAGAGACCACAAGGCTTCTTATCTTATTAAGCAACATCATCCTATTTTTCTACGTGGTTTAAGAGCACATGTTTTAGATTGCAGTTCAATGCCTCTTTTAAAATCTTAACCCTGCACTCACAAGAAACTTCGTTATGTCGCCACCGATGATTAGACAGCTGCCGCACTGCCATAGCGGTGTAGCTGCACTACACGCCACCATACCACCATGCAGGGCCCAGGGCCGTGATGGATAAGAACTCAACATGAGGGCTTCTATCCCACCATTCAGAATTTCTGAGGTTTGTTTGACGTCATTTGAAGTAGGGATCATTTCGACCCTCCCCCTCATTCTAGAGGCATTTGGGTCCTTTTTTGAGGCAACATTCAGGTTTTCTTGTGCAGGGGATGGGGAGAAAAGGAAGGCAGTCAGAGATATGTTGAGTTCGTAGAATGCTGATGTGGTTCTTTTACGGAAATCAAAGATTGCTAACTGGGATCCTTTTCTTTGGCTATCTATGGGCTGTCAGATACTGTTGGAGTTCCGAGCGATCCCAGCAATGGGAAGTGCTAGGGGTATGGTCTGGGCATGGGACGGGGAGAGGCTGTCAGTGAAAGATTGGGAGCTAGATCGATTTCTGTTTTGTTGGAGCCTAAGTCGAGAGCTGGGAGATTGTTGCTAAGCTCAGCGTACGGCACTTCTAGGGGAGTGTGGGGCCTGGAGCTGTGGGAAGAACTGAGGACAACAAGGAGGACATTTCTAAATGTCTGGGGACTTTAATGTGACACTGCTTGCTTCCGACCGCCCTATTGATCGGGGGGCTAGACCAGGGACGAAGGAGTCTAGGGAGTTTGTTGGGAAGCAGGGGTTGGAGGTTCGTGATGCTACCAACGGGAGATTCACTTGGTTGAACCAACTCTTCGAGATCCCGCTTGGATCACTTCCTAGCGTCGGTGAAGGCCATGGAGATCTTCCCTCTATCTTCAGTGCGGGTGCTTCTCAGATCGAGATCTGATCATACCCGATTTGTTGGAAGTCAGGGGAGGGGATGGTTCCGAGATATATCTTTAGGTTTGAGACGGCATGGCTACCTATGGGCTTCAATAAGAGGAGGCCATCTTCTGGAGACAGATGTAGTGGAAGGGGCAAAGGTGTGGAGATCTAAGCAGCTGGTCGCACTTGTTAGAGTTTACTAGGGAAGAGATTCGTCGGGCAGTATTTGACCTCAATTCATATGGGTGCTCAGGTCCGGACGACCTTCCGGTCTTTTTCCATGGAGAAATTTGGGATGTTGTGGAAGAAGATGTCATGGGGTTGTTGTTGGAATTTAGAGATGCAAATATGGGTCTAGAGAAACTCAACAGGGCCCTCTTGTTCTTGCTCTCGAAGGAGCGGGTGGAGCGCGTGGGCGATTTTAGACCGATAGCACTCCAATGCTATCTACCTCATTGTGACGAAAGTACTAGCCAACCGACTCAGGGTCGTACTGGACGACCTAGTGCTGCCGGCTCAATCGGTTTTTGTTGCGGGTCGGCAATTACTAGAAGGTGTGATTTTGGTCTCGGAAATGGTCTCGAATTGGAAGCGAACGGGAGTCGATGGATTCATCTGGAAGGTAGATTTTTCTAAGGCCTGTGATTGTATGAGTTGGAGATATATTTCGGCATCGTTAGTCAAGTGAGGTTTCCCGGATATCTCGATTGACTGGAAGAAGAGGTGCATTACGACTGCTTCTCTTTCGATACTGGTTAATGGAAATAAAAGGGTGGCTTTTTCCAACCACGGATAGGTGTGCGGTAGGGTTGCCCTTTGCCCCCTCTTCTTTTTGTTATGGTGGCAGATGATTTGGTTGTCATGTCGAGGCTAGCTGAAGATGGGGGCTTTTTCAGGGGGTACTGCAGGGGGTATCTCCATTCCGATTTTGCAATATGCAATGATACCATCTTCTTCATTAAAAGGGGCATGGCAGAATGTAGGGAGGTCAAGGTGATTCTAGATATATTTGGAGATTTGTCCGGGTTGAAAGTGAATGGCGCGAAGTCGGCCTTCGTCCCGTTTAACCTTACCGCAGAGGAGGAGGTGGTCTGCGTTGGGATCCTGGCTACAGCATAGAGAAGTCTGGCGATTAATTATCTTGGTCTGCCATTGATGTGTGGAATTAGGCAGATTGATTGGCTTCCGATGGTTGAAAAGTTGGAGCAGAATTTGGCTGGCTGGAAAGCTTCATACCTTTCGAGGGGTGGAATACTGGTAATGGTAAAGGTGGTCCTTGCGGTAATTCATGTTTTCTTCATGTATACAAGGATGTTGCCGAGGGATGTTCATAGGAAGTTGGAGTCCTTAATGCGACGCTTCTTTTGATCCTCGACTCAGGATGGTAAGGGTCTTGCACTGGTAGAGTGGTTTGTGGTGGCTACACCAACCACGGAGGGAGGACTGGGGGTTCTAAATAGGGATGCCATGTCGATCATTTGTTCTTCTGTTGCCATGGTTCGATGGAATCGTGAAGATTTGCTAATATTCCAGGTGTCCAACAGGGTGATAAAGAATCTTTTTGACCTGGATTGGTGAGAACTGGACCGGTCCGGATAAGGGATGTATGAAGGCATGTGCGATTTTGTGGGCGATATGGCTAGCAAGAAATGCTTGTCTTTGTGGGAGAACGTCTTTATTTTGAAAATGTACTAGGACACGCCTGAGCATTTTAACACTTGACATATGTAACTACTTTATTCTTTATATTATATTTTTGGATAGACCTCTAACAGAGACCCATCACATCCTTTCTCAAAAAAAACATTCAGGTTTTCTTCATGACTAAAGGTATTGTACCACTCAGTTTACAGCTACAATCTTTCCTAATGCAAGTGCAGACCTCAACTTCAGAGAATCCCAAGCCAATATCAGGTAAATGGGACCAACTAAAAGGTATGGGTCATGTAATTCATGAGTACTTGTAGGTTCTTGATAAGAAGCATATCTTGAAAGAGACAGAGACAAGGAGAAAACATAAAAAAATGTGACTTAGAAAAAAGGCAACGATTTGGCTAAGGTGTTGCATACAGGAATTCTCAGAGGAAAATTCGTTCCGGAGGTAAGTTAATAGACTGAATGCCCCTGGGCAGTCACCAAATTTTTTTTAGTATGTATCGTACGTAAGCCGCCTCTTGAAGCGGCAACTTTGGTTAAGACAAAGCCACCTCTTGAAGAGGCAGTTTTGGTCAAAAGCTGCCTCTTCAAGAGGCAGCTTCCACGGGAATTAAATTGCCAGGCAAACAAAACCCTCCCCCTGCATTACAGACCAGTCGAGAAATCTGTCATCCACCTCATCTTACTATTGCGACCATTGCCTTTGACCAACCTCCGTCTCTTCCCCCTCCCCAACCTCAAGGAAGGTGACACCTCTTGAAGATAATGTATAGTTCTCCCTCCCATAACATCATGTGGGTCTAGGGTTTTTGTGGGTTTTTTTATTTTCATATTTTTACGCTATTGAATGGGATGTGCTAAATTTCATATGATTTTTTTCATCACTAGTCAATGATTGTCAACCTACTGTAATTTAGGATGTTCATTATTTTTGTCATTGTAGTGGGACTATTTCGAAGTCGAGTAAGTACGTGACCTATGTCGGAGATCGTATGAAAACCATCAAGATTGGTGTCACGAAATGTCATTCACATTGTTGATTGAGCGCATCTAGTCTGTGTTCAGGATGAACTTATTGCAAAGAGCCGAATTACAGGTGTTTCATAGAATATTCCAAGATGGTGCAATGTTTTACATAGGGTGTGTCAAGTTTAATGATGATGTTCGAGAGATAGTGAAATATACCGAGGAGATGGGTGTTGCATATCAGTGAAATATACCGAGGAGATGGGTGTTGCATATCAGCCAGCGATATTTATTGCCATTGTTTCTCTACCCGGACATCAAGGATTTGTACCTCAGGGTGGAAATACATTTGTTCCTCCTGTAGTGAATATGGGTCCTTGTGTAGGAACTCGTGATAATGATTCAAAACTTGATAGGTTGGTGGAACCCTCATCACAGAATACCGATGATGAGATGGAAAATGATGATAGTGAGGAGCGGGATCATCTAGGAATACGGACCGTGTCTGACATACCATTTCTGAACATGAAAGAAGGTGATGGTTATATTTTGAATGACGAAGATTGCATGAACTTCGATGATGGGATCAGTCTGAGTAGCGAGTCGGAGAATGGGATGCTTTTAAATACAAAGCCGACTTGATGTACTCTGTGAAGGTGTTCCACATTAAACAGCATTACAACTTCATGGTGGTTGAACCAACAGGAAGGTCTGCGATGTGCACTGCAGCGAATGGGCCAGTGGATGCTTGTGGAGATTATGGGATCATTGTCGACCAATTGATGGATAGTTGTTGTCTCAATGATTGACAAGACCCATAATTGCTTGAATTGTATTACAACTTCATGGTACTTAGATTTCTTATCAAATCAAAATATCTCCCTCAATAAAGGTGTCATAATTAGAGACATCAATTCAGGATGACTTCGACTTCCAAGTGAGCAGAACGAGGATTTGGGATGCAAGGAGGAAGGGAATAGAGATGGTTTATGGAGATTGGAGAAAATCTTACAATGAATTTCCATATCTTTTCAGGGCTTTTGAAGAGGCTATTCCAGGTTCGATTACAAATATTGTTGATATATTAGTTATCTTATTATTGTTGTCTCATTTTTCGATTTCTCTTTTCTTCTTTATCTAATTTGCCCAATAGGTTCCTCTCCTATATAAGAGAATCCTATGGCCTCTCATAATGTAATTTGATGTCTTTCCTTCCACATGGTATCAAAGCGACGATCCTCGACCGGAGCCCTGACCTATTGGCCAAATTACATAAAAAAGAAAAGAGAAATAGAAAAATGAGAAAACAATAATAAGATGACTAATATCTCAACACTCACTCTCAAGCTAGAGCGTAGATATCAATCAGACTCAGCTTGGAACAACATCTTTGATAAGATCCTCTCACTAGGGCCTTTGTAAGTACATCTGTTGTCTGATCTCCAGAGCTGACATGCGTAATGGCGATAATACCCTTCTGTGTCATGTCACGAGTGTAGTGGCAATCCACCTCTATGTGCTCCGTCCTCTCGTGAAAAGAAGAGTTGTTGGCAATGAAAAGAGCAACCTGATTATCACATTGGAGATATTTGAGAGCTATTTATGGGCATTTAAGATATCAACACAACAATAGTGAGAAGAAGAGCTATTTGAGAGGGCCCTCTGGGCATTTAGGCATTGTATCACAGCCTTCAAATGAGGAAGATCGGAATCGCGAATGTGAATGGAGACAACGATCGCATCAGAAATGGTAGAAAGAAAGAGATGCTAACATCAAGTTCTTTTCATAATGTGGCAAATGGTCGAAGGAGGCAGAACATGTTGTACTCGATGGAGGTTGGAGGTGAGGAGATTCATGGTGAGAGGGAAGTGGCGGATGTCTGATGAATCTGCGATTCGTCATCTTTATTCATTTATTTTAGCTTAAAATCCCTTATAAAACACCTGCATATAACGCTAACTCCATATTCTTACTAACTTGCATTTGTGTGTAAATATTGTACATTTCTTACTAATTTTAACCTAAAATAAATAAAGAAAGAAAGAAAGAAAATAAAAAAAAGGAAGACTGTATACAGGATGACCCGAACCCCGAGAGAAGGTCAAGACTTGACCTGATCGACCAGGAATAAAGTAGGGGGAGATAGGGTCCTCAACCAGAAAATCCGAAAAAAAAAATGTGTTTCTCACTTATTTTGTGTATATCTGTATAAAACTAACACTAATTTATTTGTACCTTAATTGACCCCAAATCAAATAACATTCAAAACCAAAGTTGTAAATAAAAATGTGTCCTAAATAATAAAAATGATTGCCAAATTAAATCATGTACAGAATAAAAGTAGCCACACTTGGAAAAAGCCACTAAGCACTAATTTGAAGATTAATTCCGGCTCCATATAATATCAAATTGAACCAATTTCACTTCCATTGAATTCTAAATTAAATTATCTTCAAAATGGCTGTGATTTCATAATTTTTGGAGTTACTGTTGAAAAGTCGGTTTTCTGGGGTGGTTTGTGCAATTTTCCCTTGTATTTTGTAAATATTGTACTTGTATATTTGTAAATATTTTTACTAAGCACTTAAAACAAAAATAAAACAAAAAAAATAACATTCTTAAAACAAAAAAGAGGCTAATTTCATCATTTACCCTTGTATATAATACCATATATGTGTATAGTATATGTATATAGTTGCAATTTTTAACCAACCATCATAAAAAAAATAAAAAATAACATTTTCAAATTCCAATAAATAAAGTGACGAAAATTCAAAAAAATAGATAATTTTGTAAATAATTTTATCTTTCAATTTTATCTCTCATGTTATCTCTTCCACCAAAAAAAAATCAAAAATTCATCTCTTATCTTCTTATCCAAAAATTCAAAAATTCAAATGTCTCTCTTTTCTATTTATATGGCTCCATCTCCCTCATTCCAACCTGATCAATCTTTAGAGAGAGGAGCCCGATCTCCGAGAAAAATTTCGTCGAGGAAGTTGCCTAGCCTCCAAGCCGTCCGGTGAAAGCGAGTCGGTCTTGTCGAGGCGATCACGGTCCATTTTCTGCTCCTAAGGTGAGATCCGTATTTTTCTTTGCATTTTTATCTTAGTTGAATCGCTTTTTATTTTATCGCATTTTTTATCGTCATTTTGTTCTTCTAGATCATAAAAAATTCATCACGATTTTTATCCGCCACCAACACGATTTTTCATCTCATCTTCTCAATCTCTACGCGTTCTACTTCTATCTCTCATAATCTATCAACTCCGACCACGCACGGTGGTCGAAGAATCGGATTCGATTCCATTCGTTTTTCGCCGAATCCCCGTTCATTCTCCGATTTGTAAATAAATAAAAAAAACAAAAAAAAAAACCATTTGTTTGCTTTGTTTCTAACATTTGTTTTGCAGGAAAACATTAAAAAGAAAAAAAATATCAAAAGATAAAAAAAAATATCCTTTCTATTTCTATTTCCGGATTTGCAAAAAAAAAGAGTTTTTCTTTATATTCTGTTTACAGCACATACAACATAAGATTACAAAAAAATAAAAAAAACAAAAAAAAAGTGGGACGGCCGCAGGCATCGCCGCCCCCCCTGTCCATCGAGCCACGCGGTCACGCGCGGCCCCCTCCGCCTCTGAACCGCGCGGCGACCGCGCCTCCACGGCAGCCAGGAGGGCCGTTGTACCCTGCCGCCGCGCCTGAAGCCGCCTCACCGACCTCCAGACCAGGCGTCTCCGCCCGCGCGCAGGCGCACCACTGCGCCCAGCCACGCGCGGCCACGCACGCAGCCCGCGCGCGGTTCCGCCCCGACCGTGTTTCCCGCCTGAAGCCGCCGCCTTCCGGCCTTTCCAGCCCCGCGCTCGACCTCCCGCGCCCCTGCGCGACAAGCATCACTCCGCGCCGAGGCCTGCGTCTCCGCGCGAGCCCCGCGCTTCGCCGCCAGCGTTGCCCTCCACCGCCGCTGGGCCGCACCGCCTCGCCCCGTTCCTCAGCGCTGTCGTCGAACGCCGCGCCGACGCCCGCATCCTCCAGCGCCGACCTCAACTCGCCGCCCACGCACGCGGTAGCGCCATCCACCGTCTGCACGCCGCCATCTCTTGAAGAAGAAGAAGGTGCGGCGGCGCCCTTGACGCTTCCCTCTGTCCCTTTGAGATTGCAAAGAACGAAAGAACTAGGGTTTTGATTCATAAAAAAAGGGGGGGCAAATTTGCAGACCAGCCCCCGGACATCTCTAAAATTACAGTTGCGCCCCAATTTTCATAAGAATTGCAAAGAAGTCCCTGTCAGCCTCCAGAACACATGCCATGCACAAGACATATTGGTAAAATTGCATATTTGATCTCTCTGTTTATTTTTATTATATATTCGAGACAAAAACTTTGAATCTTTATATTTCAATCCAGAACTTTTCCATATTTACTTTTTAGTCCATGAACTGCAGAACTTGAACTTGCCTTGTGTTTTCATTGAAATAAATGTTATTTGTGATCCAAAAATTTTGCAAAAATTGTGCTATGCTCCTGATGTTCATATTCATCTAGCATAAATTTTTTGTTGCATTTTGCTTTCATTTATTATCATTAAAAAATCAAAAACATGTCATTTTGCCTTGCTTCAAATTCCAAAATTCATAAAAATTCGAAAATACCTCTAAAAATTCCAAAAAAATTAGAATAGTTTTATTTCATTATCTTTTAATTTCTGACTAATTTTCACGCATTAATTATTTATAAAACCCAAAAAAATTGAAAAATATCAAAAATCTTCTAAAAATCATAAAAAATTCTACAAAAATCTAAAAATTGTGATTTCAGTTTCTATTTGTAGATATTTTCTTCTAGTTTCTCTTAAAAATAATTGCTAGGAGTTTTAGGTATTTAAAATATTTTTAAATTGCAAATTACACCAGGCTGTGCACATTTTCTTGTTTCCCCACTGTTTGATTTTTAGAAAAATACAAAAAACATCTGAAAATTCCACAAAAATTCTTAAAAACATTTCAAAACTTTTAAAACCCAAAAATATTTTCTTTGAATTTTTCTGAGCATTTTTGGCATAATTGAAAATTGTAAAAAGAGTTGGTGTGTGCATATTCTTGATCTTGTTTATATTGCATCGTGTTATTTTTGAAAATAAAAAAATTGAAAAATCAAAATCACTAAAAATTTGAAAATCAGAAAATAAAAAAATAGAAATAAAAAAATAAAAAGAATAATAATATTAAAAAATCACAAAAACCAAGGATAGTTGTCCTTTGAGATTCCTGTTTTCTCTTGATTGATTTTTGATTAATTGAATAACCCTCGGGAATTGTAGCCTCCCTGAGTTCGACCATGTCCGCTATACAGGTTAATAAGTAGCAAAAATAAAAAAAATAAATAATCTTTTGTTGACGCGGGATTTTGGGGAAAAACAACGACCTATTTTTACAATTTAAAAATTCCATCCTCGAATTTCGTGCTCAACAAAATGGCGACGTTGCCGGGGAGGCACGGCGAGGATAGTTAGGTTTCTCTTTTGACCTGCTATTCTTGGTTGTAAATACCTGTTTATCTGTTTGCCACATTATTCCATTGTTCATATCCATTGCATTTATTTCATCATTTTCTCATATTTGAAAATTGTGTTTCTTACACATTCTCTTTTCTTTTTCTTGCAAGGGCCCGCGGAGCGAAGGAGGCGATCTTAAGAGAGCCGAAGCACCCAAGCAACGTGGAGGCGGCTTGATTCTTCACCAAGCCGCAGGATAGCATGAGAAGAGGAGAAGAATTGAAAGAGCCGAAAAAAAAAGAGAGAAAGAAAAAAAAAGAGAAAGAGAGAGTCTTTATTTTCTAGCATTTGAACTCTTGTAAACGGACATTCATTTGTTGCGGGGTCTGTTTCGCCAAGTGCCGGTGCACTTGGGGGACCTCACCGGTTTTGTTTTCATCGCCTTTATTTTCTTTGTTTTCCGCGGATTTCGAGAGCCACCTATTAATTGCTTTAATTAATTTGCTTGAGCCAGGTAATTAATTAGGTCCAAACACCTTAAACAAGAATTTTTGTGCCTATAGAGTAGAGCGTAATTTGGACTTAGTCAAATTAACTTGTTCTTGCCCGTTAATAGAAGTTATCATCTAGGACGGCTTACTTGCAATTGCATATAGGTTAGTTTATTTTCTGTATTTAAATTCTGCGCGGATCACTTGCATGTAGAGTGCTGGCGACAAGGTACGCATCTCTAACCCCTGCATGCATCATCGTTTTTAATCGCGCATTGGCATTTCCGATCTCCTCCCTTGTTTTCACTCACATAAGTTAAAAAGGAAATTGGACACTCGGTCGGCGATTCTTTGAAAATATCTTAACCAAGTGACAACTGCCTAAAATTTGGGACTGCTAAAGAAAACTCGACCCTAAAAAAATACAAGGAAAATCATTGTTTTGGGGAGAGTAACCCCCTCATTGTATTCGTTTTAACTTGCTCGTGTACACACTAAGGTTAGTGCCCAAATCCCATAATTCAGCCTAAGTGTTTGTACAACTTTGTGATTATCACCTAACTCTAAAACATACAAGATTAAGAGACCGAACCTTCACGGTCTTCACATTGCGTTGAGTTGGTGAATTGGGGGTTTGTATTGTGTTTGATTGTTTGTGTGCATACCATATCTTTTCTGTGCATTTGCGCCTTTTTCTCCATTTCTTTTGGCTTGACCCTCGTGCTCTTCCATCCTTTGTTTCGAAGATGGCCGACTGGAGTTATTCTAATCCGATCTTCGCAGATACCTTGTACTCTCCAGACGATCCACCTTCCCTTTTCCAGGAGGATCTTCCTCCTGATGTTTGTGCATATCCGCCTAACCCATTATTTCAGGAGACGGAGGACTTTGATTTTCACCCACCCTCATTCAACCCACCCGATCCTGGAATTTTGGAGTCACCTTTCATGGTTTCCACACTTAATACATTGAATCAAATGGTGAAGCATATGAATTCGAAGATTTCCAATTTTATTAACATAAATGAGAGACAGAACGCTGCTCCAATATTTGAGGATATTGATTCACTCGAGGATAATCAAGAGAGCTTGAAATCATCCAAAACACAAAAAAATGAGAAAATTTTGAAAATACAAAAAGATTCTAGGAGACATATTATTGATTCATTTTTTGAGAAAAGAACCCAAATGCCCGATCATTTACCCACACAGCCATGTCCCAACCTAGATCCCAAGGATGCCACTGTACAGACTGCTCTTGGCAATCCTCATGTAAATGCTGATTCCAACCTCCTCCCTTGTATGGATGAGGTCCAAAAATTCAAAAAAATGTTGACTAAACCCGAAGTGGTGGCCACCCTTCATGAGATCATTAAAGCCCCACTTCAACAGGCCATGACATATTTATCTACTCCTCAACAAAAGAAGAGAAAGAGAAGGAGAAGATCTGAGCATCACATCTTGACCATGGCCACTGCCTACGCCATCTCTCACCGTCCGTATTTTAAGAAAGGGAACACGGCTACACCTCTTGTGAGATGCTCCATATCTGACTATTTTTGTGATAACGCTCTCCTTGACGGCGGTTCATCAATCAACATAATACCCTTCTCTATGGTACAGTCTCTTCATCTTGGGCCTCTCAAGAAAACCAGGATGATAGTTCAATTTGCTGATGGATCTATCAAGAGGCCGAAGGGTATTCTAGAAAATGCTGTCATTCTCATTCAGGGCATGAATTTCACTTCGGATTTTGTTGTAATGCCCATGGAGACCTCCACCCCTGTGGAGCACCCTTCAATCATCCTGGGACGGCCTTTCCTCGCCTCTGCGGGAGCCGTTATTGACTATGGCTCAGGAGAGATTCGCTTCCGTTCTGATGTAGGGAGCGATGTGTTAATCACTACACCCACTACCGTCCAGAAACCCGTATCCCATGAGAGCCCGCCCGTGTTAGACAACCCCAAGGACTTTGATCATGATGATACTACCAGAGATTTTTGCTATATGATGGATGATACTGAGACCCGAGAATTCCTCTTCAAGGAGAAGGACTCAGAAAGCATAGACCTTGGAGTTCCCTCTTCTGGTACGTGGCGATGCATTGATGACATCCGCGGAATTTACACGATAGACACCCTAGAGCGGAAGGCAGACCCTGAGACTAGACAGGAAGGACATGATTCGAATACTTTCACTGATGAGTCCGTTCCTATTCACCTTGATTCAGATGAGACTGATCAGGCCAAATTTGATTTGATTGCTTTTATAAAGGAATTTGGGCCTTTTGATAAAGATGATGATCCAGTAGAGGCTCGCCAAGCTGAAATTGATCCTACTTTTTCTGATAATGATTACGAGCCATTTTACTTTGAGGTTTGCAAGACTTCCCAGGCAGGACATGACCACACTACTTCCAATAATCGGTTTAGGCCTGCACAATCTGAAACCGCTGAGGATATAATTTTGGTCGATCCTACTCAATTTATGTCTAATGATGAGCCCAATATCGACCTGCATCTTGTCAAATCCATACCTCAACGGTCCCGCAAGAAGGTTCGTTTTCGACCTTCTTAACCTTTGTAAATCCACTCCTCTTGTATATCCTTTCGTTTCACTCTGTCTTCTCCCGTTTTATCATTCACCCCTTTTCCGTGTGTGTGTGTGTGTATATGCTATACTTAGGATGTGCTTTATCCTAAGTATAGGGGGTGAAGGATTGTGTTGTTCGTATTCATCTTGTTTATCACCCTTGTTGTTGTTGCCTATACTTAGGGATACTCTACCCTAAGTATAGGGGGGGTGATGTTGTTCATATCGTGTCTTTGTGAGTCTGTACATTCTCTTCATCGATTTTCCCCTTTGTACATTCCACTATACTTAGGATTACTTGATCCTAAGTATAGGGGGGGATCACCTACTTCTCTTCATTTTATCTTTTCTTTGAGTCGTTGTAGCATAGGAGTCTTTTCACCTTTCTTTGCTTAGCACGAGTTATGTCTTCCTTTGTCGCTCTCTGATCACTATGAGGACATAGTTCGAGCTAAGTATAGGGGGGTATCGTATATATTGTATGAATACTTTAGACATAACTCGTACTTTTAAATACATTTATTTGGGGGGTTATGTGTATATTTTGTAAAATCCACTTGTGCAAAAAAAACAAAAAAAAATAAAAAACAAACAAAAACAAAAAAAACAACAAAAATAACAAAAAAACAACAAAAAACAAACAAAGAAAAACAAAAAAAACAAAACAAAACAAAACAAAACAAAAAAAGAAGAAAACAAAAAAAACAAAAAAACACAAAAAAACACAAAAAAAACAAAAACAAAAACAAAAAAACACAAAAAAAAAAACAAAACAAAAAAATGGGAAGAGAGAAAAAAACAACAAAAAAAACAAACAAAAAAAAACAAACAAAAAACAAACAAAAACAAAAAAAAACACACAAAAAAAACAAAAAAAAAGTCTCTTGTATATACTTGTATATATTACTAACCCTTTCTCCTTTTTAAAAAAAACTACAAATTATAAAAATTGCATAATTAAAAAAAGTGCATCTAAAAAAAACTTTCTTTCACATCTGCACTTTCCCTAAAAAAATCCATAAAAAGTTCAAAATTAGAAAATTATTTTACAAAAAAATGATTCTTTTCACATGTGCATCATTCCTTTCAAAAAAAACCCTCTCTGCATTGTTCATATTCTGCATTTGCATGTGCATTTTTCAGGATAGTATTGATATTTAAACTATGTCTAGAATAAAATTGAAGAATGGAGCTTAGTTGGACCTTAATCCACCTAATTCTCAGAGGAACTTCACCGAGAAATAGGATTTTAGAAGCTTCAGGTCTTTGACTTAATTCTTTGAGTTCCACATGACAATGTGCAGCAATTGACCCTTAGTGTCTAACCTGGTCTCTTCATTCTGGGTACAACTCTGGAATAGCGAATTAATTTGTACTCCCGCACTATGCACTTAGCTCAACTCAGACGGGATGTTGGAAGACTGTGTGAGTTTCTTTTCTGGTAGCGTGGAAATCTAAAGACCGGAGTACGGGTTGAAATAAAGCTTCGGAAAAGGGATGGACGGCTGGGCACAATTTTTTCTAAGACCCCAAAACATGTACGGAAAAAAAGATTCTATATCCGTAGGGGCACAACAAGATCCAAGCAGAACCACCAAAACTCCAAATACAAAGAAGCTACTACCAAATAAATATCTGACCAAAAAGGTCCAAGCTTCAAGAAAACTTGCAGATCTTGGTGGAGACTCGGCTACACTGGCCAGCTTCACAAGGAGAGGTGACTACACTAAACCACCCTCCAATTCTTTTCTCATTCTTCTAACTTCTCCCCCAATTCGATTGTGAACACAGCACGACATACCTTAGAAGGAAATACCTGACTCCCCGAGGACGAGTTATTGGAGAGGAGATTTGCATGGTAGTCCGGCATTCTGGATGGGAAGAGCTAAAATTTTTCACACACATGAGTCGATTATTCAATGTTCATAGGGTATGCTTTGGGAAGAGGATCGATCTAAGATGACTTCTGGGCCAAAACTGTGACAATGATGTGTAGAACTTGAAGGTTGTTGGTTTTAAAATTCTAAGTCTCACAGAAGTTCCGACACACAAATAATCCAAAGGTCCGATAGAGCTCCAAACTACAATTTTATGAAGATAAGTTTAATACTCAATATTGTCCTACTTTCTTTATTTTTCCCTTTCTTTTTCTTCTTCACTTATTCTTTCAAATAAGTGTTTGCTAAGGGACTAGCAAAGGTAAAGCATAGGGGGATGATGAATCTGCGATTCGTCATCTTTATTCATTTATTTTAGCTTAAAATCCCTTATAAAACACCTGCATATAACGCTAACTCCATATTCTTACTAACTTGCATTTGTGTGTAAATATTGTACATTTCTTACTAATTTTAACCTAAAATAAATAAATAAATAAATAAAGGAAAAATAAAGAAAAGAAAATAAAAAAAGGAAGACTGTATACAGGATGACCCGAACCCCGAGAGAAGGTCAAGACTTGACCTGATCGACCAGGAATAAAGTAGGGGGAGATAGGGTCCTCAACCATAAAATCCGAAAAAAAAATGTGTTTCTCACTTATTTTGTGTATATCTGTATAAAACTAACACTAATTTATTTGTACCTTAATTGACCCCAAATCAAATAACATTCAAAACCAAAGTTGTAAATAAAAATGTGTCCTAAATAATAAAAATGATTGCAAAATTAAATCATCTACAGAATAAAAGTAGCCACACTTGGAAAAAGCCACTAAGCACTAATTTGAAGATTAATTCCGGCTCCATATAATATCAAATTGAACCAATTTCACTTCCATTGAATTCTAAATTAAATTATCTTCAAAATGGCTGTGATTTCATAATTTTTGGAGTTACGGTTGAAAAGTCGGTTTTCTGGGGTGGTTTGTGCAATTTTCCCTTGTATTTTGTACATATTGTACTTGTATATTTGTAAATATTTTTACAAAGTACTTAAAACAAAAATAAAACAAAAAAAATAAAAAATAATAACATTCTTAAAACAAAAAAAGAGGCTAATTTCATCATTTACCCTTGTATATAATACCATATATGTGTATAATATATGTATATAGTTGCAATTTTTAACCAACCATCATAAAAAAATAAAAAAATAACATTTTCAAATTCCAATAAATACAGTGACGAAAATTCAAAAAAATTAGATAATTTTGTAAATAATTTTATCTTTCTATTTTATCTCTCATGTTATCTCTTCCACCAAAAAAAATTCAAAAATTCATCTCTTATCTTCTTATCCAAAAATTCAAAAATTCAAATGTCTCTCTTTTCTATTTATATGGCACCATCTCCCTCATTCCAACCTGATCAATCTTTAGAGAGAGGAGCCCGATCTCCGAGAGAAATTTCGTCGAGGAAGTTGCCTAGCCTCCAAGCCGTCCGGTGACAGCGAGTCGGTCTTGTCGAGGCGATCACGGTCCATTTTCCGCTCCTAAGGTGAGATCCGTATTTTTCTTTGCATTTTTATCTTAGTTTACTCGCTTTTTATTTTATCGCATTTTTTATCGTCATTTTGTTCTTCTAGATCATAAAAAATTCATCACGATTTTTATCCGCCACCAACACAATTTTTCATCTCATCTTCTCAATCTCTACGCGTTCTACTTCTATCTCTCATAATCTATCAACTCCGACCACGCACGGTGGTCGAAGAATCGGATTCGATTCCATTCGTTTTTCGTCGAATCCCCGTTCATTCTCCGATTTGTAAATAAATAAAAAAACAAAAAAAACCATTTGTTTGCTTTGTTTCTAACATTTGTTTTGCAGGAAAACATTAAAAAGAAAAAAATATCAAAAGATTAAAAAAAATATCCTTTCTATTTCTATTTCCGGATTTGCAAAAAAAAAGAGTTTTTCTTTATATTCTGTTTACAGCACATACAACATAAGATTACAAAAAAATAAAAAAATAAAAAAAAACAAAAAAAAAGTGGGACGGCCGCAGGCATCGCCGCCCCCCCTGTCCATCGAGCCACGTGATCACGCGCGGCCCCCTCCGCCTCTGAACCGCGCGGCGGCCGCGCATCCACGGCAGCCAGGAGGGCCGCCGTACCCTGCCGCCGCGCCTGAAGCCGCCTCACCGACCTCCAGACCAGGCGTCTCCGCCCGCGCGCAGGCGCACCACCGCGCCCAGCCACGCGCGGCCACGCGCGCAGCCAGCGCGCGGTTCCGCCCCGACCGCGTTTCCCGCCTGAAGCCGCCGCCTTCCGGTCTTTCCAGCCCCGCGCTCGGCCTCCCGCGCCCCTGCGCGACAAGCATCACTCCGCGCCGAGGCCTGCGTCTCCGCGCGAGCCCCGCGCTTCGCCGCCAGCGTTGCCCTCCACCGCCGCTGGGCCGCACCGCCTCGCCCTGTTCCTCAGCGCTGCCGTCGAACGCCGCGCCGACACCCGCATCCTCCAGCGCCGACCTCAACTCGCCGCCCACGCGCGCGGTAGCGCCGTCCACCGTCTGCACGCCTCCATCTCTTGAAGAAGAAGAAGGTGCGGCGACGCCCTTGACGCTTCCCTCTGCCCCTTTGAGATTGCAAAGAACGAAAGAACTAGGGTTTTGATTCATAAAAAAAAGGGGGGGGCAAATTTGAAGACCAGCCCCCGGACATCTCTAAAATTACAGTTGCACCCCAATTTTCATAAGAATTGCAAAGAAGTCCCTGTCAGCCTCCAGAACACATGCCATGCACAAGACATATTGGTAAAATTGCATATTTAATCTCTCTGTTTATTTTTATTATATATTCGAGACAAAAACTTTGAATCTTTATATTTCAATCCAAAACTTTTTCATATTTACTTTTTAGTCCCTGAACTGCAGAACTTGAACTTGCCTTCTGTTTTCATTGAAATAAATGTTATTTGCGATCCAAAAATTTTGCAAAAATTGTGCTATGCTCCTGATGTTCATATCCATCTAGCATAAATTTTTTGTTGCATTTTGCTTTCATTTATTATCATTAAAAAATCAAAAACATGTCATTTTGCCTTGCTTGAAATTCCAAAATTCATAAAAATTCGAAAATACCTCTAAAAATTCCAAAAAAATTAGAGTAGTTTTATTTCATTATCTTTTAATTTCTGACTAATTTTCACGCATTAATTATTTATAAAACCCAAAAAAATTGAAAAATATCAAAAATCTTCTAAAAATCATAAAAAATTCTACAAAAATCTAAAAATTGTGATTTCAGTTTCTATTTGTAGATATTTTCTTCTAGTTTGTCTTAAAAATAATTGCTAGGAGTTTTAGGTATTTAAAATATTTTTAAATTGCAAATTACTCCAGGCTGTGCACATTTTCTTGTTTCCCCACTGTTTGATTTTTAGAAAAATACAAAAACATCTGAAAATTCCACAAAAAAATCTTAAAAACATTTCAAAACTTTTAAAACCCAAAAATATTTTCTTTGAATTTTTCTGAGCATTTTTGGCATAATTGAAAATTGCAAAAAGAGTTGGTGTGTGCATATTCTTGATCTTGTTTATATTGCATCGTGTTATTTTTGAAAATAAAAAAATTGAAAAATCAAAATCACTAAAAATTTGAAAATCAGAAAATAAAAAAATAGAAATAAAAAAAATAAAAATATTAAAAATATTAAAAAATCACAAAAACCAAGGATAGTTGTCCTTTGAGATTCATGTTTTCTCTTTATTGATTTTTGATTAATTGAATAACCCTCGGGAATTGTAGCCTCCCTGAGTTCGACCCTGTCCGCTATACAGGTTAATAAGTAGCAAAAATAAAAAAATAAATAATCTTTTGTTGACGCGGGATTTTGGGGAAAAACAACGACCTATTTTTACCATTTAAAAATTCCATCCTCGAATTTCGTGCTCAACAATGTCATCACATATTACTTCAGGAACATGAGCAGAAGGCGCGTGAGCTTTGGCTCGAGATGATTGGGAGTGGGAGCGATGTCAGTTTCAGAGTCGTTACGTTGACAAGGCAGGTGCAGATGGAGGAGGTACGCCATACCGTGTTTGGCCTAAATGATGATGGGTACCTAGGGCCATACGATTTTTCGGTCTTTTTACAAGGAGTTCTGGGAATTATTCGCGCAGGAGGTGAAGGGCGTAGTTGCAGATTTTTAAGAGGGAAACTATGATTTCGATCAGCTCAATCGTTCTTTCATCTTCCGTCTACCAAAGGACGTACTGGTGAGAATTGAGGATTTCAGACCGATTGCCTTATCCAATGCATTACATCTGATAGTGGCTAAGGTGTTGGCCAATCGGTTGAGGGGGTGGTCAATAAGCTCGTTTTGCCATCTCAGTGTGCTTTCTTGCCCAACCGGCAACTCATGGACAGTGTGGTGCAGGCATCCGAGATTGTGGCAGGCTGGCGTAGGAGTAAAGCAAAAGGGATTCTTTGGAAGGTAGATTTCTCAAAGGCCCATTATTGCGTTGACTGGCGTTTCATTTAGGTGTCTTTGCACGGAAGGGGTTCCCGGATCGTTGGATTGTGTGTATGAAGAGATGCATCACGACCGCCTCCTGCGCCGTGTTGGAGAATGGGCAGCCGAGCGGGGTTTCTTCCAGCCTCAATGAGGGGTCCATCAGAGGTACATTCTTGCACCGATCATGTTCATCCTTGCATCTGATGCTTTGGCGATCATAGTTGATCGGGCTGTTTCGGGTGGCTTCTGTAGGGGGTACACGAGGGGGGGCATTAATATACCCATTCTCCAGTATGTTGATGATACGATTCTTTTTGCTGAAGGTGGGGCGGCTAGCTGTAGGGGACTATTCGTGATCCTTGACATTTTTGGGAGGTTTCTGAGTTGAGGTTGAATAGAGAGAAGTCAGAGTTTGTTCCTTTCGGTCTGGATGAAGCTGAGATCGGGCAGTGTGCATACTGGTTGAGGTCATCGTGTAGGGAGATGTCACTGATATATCTTGGTGTTCCTCTAGTCGCTGGCAGGATGAATGTCGTCGATTGGCTACATGGGATTGAGAAGATGGAGCGGAAGTTGACGAGGTACGGGGGACAAGCTTGTGTTGTTGAAGTCAGTTCTTTCAGCTATCCTATTTTCTACCTGTCCCCGAGGCTGATACCGGTAGGGGTGAGAAGGAGACTCGAGACCATCATGAGATGCTTCTTCTGGTCGTCCACTGGTCAGTATAGGGATATCCATTTGGTGGATTGGACAACTGTGACATCGCCAAAGGAGGAAGGGGGTATGGGAGTTCGCAGGTTGGAGGAGATGAATGTGGCGTTGATTGGAAGGTGGGTCGCTCGTATTTGGGTCGACTGTCATAGTCTGGTATGCAAACTTGTTAGGAGGATCTATGACCCTCGGCTTTCCTTCACAGGCCTTGATGGTTGCCTCAGCGGCACGACGTCCTACTTCTGGAGGGGCATTTACAGTATGGCACAGGAGATTCGTACCTTGTTGAGACCAGTGATTGGTGAGGGAACTAGTTTCCAATTATGGACGGATGATGGGAGTGAAGATGAGCCTCTAGACATGCATTTTCCAAGGTTGAGGGTGTTGGCGGAGCAGTCGAGTCTTACGCTCGCTGACACCTAGGATGGGCACTGGCGGAGCAATCAGGTCTTATGTTAGCCGACACCTAGGATGGGCACTCCTACTTCCCGAGTTTCATATCTGAGCTCTCTGAGCAGCGCACGATGAAGCTCATGACCATGCTCTCGAAGATTGAAGATATCAGGGGTCCTACTAACAGTTGGGATCATTGGACTTGGTGTGATGGGAGTCATGGGACCTTCTCGGTTCAGAAGGCATATAAGGGCTTGAGGGGGCCCATGACGTTTGATACAAGGAGCTATGAGGCAGACTGCAAGCGTATCTAGAAGTGGAAGATCTCTACTAGAGTGAAGGTTTTCATGTGGATTTTCAGGAGGGGAAGATTGCTGACAAAGGCGAGATTGGCATGTTTATTCTAGGGGAATGTGGCTAAATGCCCAAGATACATGAACAAAGCGGAGGAAGCGAATCATCTCTTCTTCAAGTGTGAGAGCTCGACACGGGTTTGAGACCGACTTGGGATTCAGGTGGTACAGGCAGAGGATGTTGAGAGCATCTGGAGTTCTCTTGGTGCAGACTGGACCGGGTCGGCCATGGATAGATCTAAGGCGATGACGGCAATATGGGTGATCTGGTTGGCCAGAAACGGTGTTATTTTTTGTCAAGATCATTTTTTATGTTGAAAATGTGGTGACACATACTAGCGCGTTGGTAGAGAGTTGAAGTCATTAAACCAATACAAGCATGTAAATAATTGTACACATGTAATTGTTACTTGGTGATTGATGGTAAAGTTTTTGGGCATGCACCTCCACGGTACAGGCCCTCCTTTCAAAAAAATTTGTAGCCTTCAGATACTACGGACACATTATTAGTATGGATGGTACACATATATGTGGAAGGAATAAACGGAAAATTTCAATTGCTTGCTCAAGCGATGCAGCTAACCACATCCTACAGTTGGCATTTACGTTTGTCAACGAGGAGGACGGCCCTAGTTGGGATTGGTTTCTGGAATGTGTGTGTTTGCATGTAATTTGTGAGCATCATAGATTGATTTGTATGTTATCTAACCATGCTCCTGGCATACGTGTTGCACTTAGATACCCAAAGGCACAATTTCTTCTACCACACGTCCATTGGCGCTTTAGTCTACGAAAAATTGGTAGCAATTTCAATGATGCTCACAAGAATCAATCATTGAAGCGAATGGTCATGAGGGCGAGAAAAGTCTATTCGCAATCAAAGTCGTAAACTTAAATGGACAAACCTAAAGAGTGTGATAAGGATGTTGCAAAGTGGTTTGACACCAATGATTGTCCTAAAGAACATTGAACGATTGCATTTGACAAAAGGTACAGATTTGGTCACACCACAACGAACTTTTTTGAAAGCTACAGTTAATATGGAATCAAGAAGCATGTCAGTTACGGCACTAGTGTTGAATACCTACTACAACTGCATTAGTTATTTTTTGTGACCGTCAAGAGGAAGCGTGTAATTGCATTACTCAAGGTAACAGGTGTAGATCAATAGAAGCAATGGGCACCGAAGTTTTCATATACAAGAGGCTCCTTTACATATGTAAGAGGTCATCACAGGACAACGCATGACATAATTCGGGCTGAAAGGTGGAAAGAAACAGACAGTCTTGGTTAGCGATGCATCATGTACTCGCCTGAAATGGCAAACTCATAGAATCCATATAGTGATGCATCATGTACCTCTCATACTAGTGTCGTGCTATCTCACTTAAACACATATGTGGAAGAATACATAGGTCCTTGGTATACATGGTAAGCACAATTTTACATTTACGAGGGTTTGTTCTACCCGATTAGTGACAGGGACAAGTGACCCAGGTTCGACCATCTACTAGTTATTCCGTATGACATCAGGATACGGAAAAAGGGGCGACTGATGTCCAAGAGGATTCATAATGAGATGAAAATGAGGAAGAACACAGTTCAACTCCAATGCGGAATATGTGATGTAAAAGATCATAACATGAGAAACAGTACATAAGGGAGGACTCAGAATACGCGTGATATCTGTCGTAGAGTGGACCATAATAGGAGGAAATATCCTAATAAATGTAATATGTGCAACTTATAATTTGCATTTTTCTAAATTCCTATATCATGTTAAATAATTTTATGGTGTTTCTAATGAATTATTTTTTTAAAATAAATGGAACCATTTACAGTGGATCGGTCACTTTTATGATAGCAGCGGGAGCACCGTTCGTCAGTTGTTTGGGTGGACGATGTACTTAATACTTTTTTCAATATTTGCAATCTCATTACGAAAATGTATTGACATTATATCTTTTTTGTTGTTTCAGGTGACGAGAAGTATGCGTTGTATAAGGCGGAAAGCACATTGAGACATGTTCCCTTACATGGACGCATTGTCCCCAACATTTACTTGGAAAGATTTTTTGGAGTAATGCAGATGGATTTCATTTCTTTGTACTAACATCTAGTTACTGCTCTCGTGGAGAGATGACGTCCAAAGACAAATACATTCCACAAGCACCATGAAGAGATGATTGTTACATTACAAGATGTCGCTTACATTTTTGGTTTGAAGATAGATGGCCTTCCCGTGAATGATCCCACCAATTTGCCCAATTGGACGAGATTGTGCGAGCGTCTACTTAGAGTACGGCCACAGAGCTACCCAACATTGATGGAGTTGTATACACATGACTTGGCTACATGAACATTATCAATTATGGTTGATGAGGCCAGGGAAGATACCATTCTGCAGTTCACACTGGCATGTATTCTACAGCTCATGGGAGGTGGGATTTTCCCCGACATGTCGTGGAACGAGGTTTCACTGATCTACCTTCCATTTCTCGAGGATCTTGAGACTTGTGGGATTTACAGTCGGGGCTCAGCTTGCTTAGTGTACTTGTATAGACGATAATGTATTGCATCGAAGGTAGATGCAGTTGAAAATGGTAGACCCTTAATTCTATTGCAGTTGTGGGCTTGGAAACACTTCTCTCGTATCGCTCACATTGTTCATCACCGAAATGTCTAGCAAGGGGAAGCCTTGGGGGTAAGATGACATGTAGAGATTGACATCACAATGGAGTCGACACATATCATTCGACCATATAGTGATGCACTTGACCTCTAACTTGTGGAGCATGTATGGATTTAATCATGATGTTAACCATTTCAGGATGTGTCGCTTATTTTGTTAACATATCTAATGGTATACAGGTGGTCTGACCATGTACACAAAAGAGATATTGTCTCATTTATCTCCACATTGTTTGGAGAATCAAGACTTGCATACAGCTCGTGTACCATTGATTCACTTTTACATTGTTGAGCTACACACTGCGGATAGAGTCCTTCGTCAGTTTGGTGAGATTTAGATGATATTGATGCCTTGCAAGACCTCATCTCATTTGTATTCTATTGATTTACGGAGGAAAGAGTAACGTCGATTGGACGAAGTTCCATGTGGTCTATGTTAGATTATGGAACATCCGCAAGGACTACGTTGTACCGATGACTCACATCGCATTGGGAGGACCTGACTGTCGACTACTTGCCATGGTTTCTTAGTATATTACCCGACGATTCATTGGTCGACATGGGTGCACCCTACATTATGTCGTAAGTACAAAGTTACTTTAACTGGCAATTATGTTTGGTTATTTTATACTATTATGACAAGTGGTCTTCCCATTACAAGTGTCATGCTTCGACGAGATTGTACGTCTTTTAGATGATGATGCTCCACGGATGAGGGAGCTTGCTGTTGAAGCAAGCTTACGGCTACGTGAGTCTATCCAACGACAATTCAGAGACGGTCCGAATGAAGAGGTCGTTGAGGAAGATGTCGAGGTAGAAACTGCATTTCAGCGTCGTTCACGTGTTCGAGGATATGGACAAGGACGAGCACATCAACAAAGAGGAGACAGAACTTCCGGTGAGGGAGATGTCCCGATTGAGATGCAGCTACCACCACAGTTCGACATAGAGTTTGAGACTCGCATTCCTGAGTGCAACTCGTCTAGGGAGCTTACCACACCACCTGCACCATGGAGGGATCGAGTAGTTACAGATACAGGACCTTCGCATCACTCACCCCTCACATTGGACTTATGTGGAACTGAAGGGAGGATATGAGTCACAATGCTGATATCGATCGGCACGGCTAACTCCATGGATTTGAGCCAAGTGCACCTGAGATATCGACGAACGATGAGAGATTGATCAAATTGCAATACAAACGGAGAAGGGAGCATAAAGTCAAGATCGATATCTATGATATTTTCGTAATATAAAGCATGTGTGTCACTTCTATATGAACTTTGTATGTACATGACTCTTTAAATGACTTGGGTTGTAGACTAGAGTTTTGTGGTTCCTATGTTGTACGAATTCCCATGTTATATGTGAATTTGTGTTCTTGATTTCAACTTAATTTATACTTCCTAACAAAAGAGAAGCAGCAAAAGACCAGGGTTCAAATCCCACTCTTGCAGTGGTTGCGTTAGGTAGTCGACGGCCAGCATAAAAAATAGTCGAATCTTTCAACATGGATTTGAGCAAGAATCCATGTAGCCGACCCTACTTATAGTGGGAGAAGGCTTAGTACATTTATTTAACAAAAGAAAAGCAGCAGCTGGCAGAAGCAGGGTTGCTGCTTCTTTTTTCGGTTCTTGTCAAAAGCCGTCTCTTCAAGAGGTGGCTTTGTCTTACCAAAGCCGCAACTTCAAGATGCGCTTAGCTGCAATACATAACAAAATAATTTTGGCGACCATACAGAAGCATTAAGTTTATTAGCTTACCTAAATAAACATTCTATTAGAGGCATCATCACACCTAGGACATATGTTACAAGAAGCAAAGTTGGTCATCTTTGGCCCACCATATCAAAAATAAGCTTGATAGTAACTAGATCCATCCACCTCTACATTTGATTTGCGGATGGATGGTATTCTCTCTCAATTGAGAGAGATGATTAGAAGTAGATCATTACACAGGCCTTTAGAACCAATATCAGAAATGAGAATGTGATATGTAGTATGACATACTCGTTTATCCAAGGCATCTAAAGTAATTAAGCAGGTAAGGGAACTAGAGTACTGATGTATGTGCAGATTTTGTGGTTTATTTAAAGATATTAAAAAAATAATAAATGCAAGATATTTATGACATATTTAGTTAAATACCACAATCCAAAAAATAAAATTTCAGGGCAGGCCCCCTATTAGGGGTGGGTTGGAAGGCCATAACAACCTAAACATGAAAAGAAATCTTTTGTTAAGGGAAAATTGTGAAACACATGGGAACGCTCACCCAAACATGGAAAAGAATCTTGACATGATAAACATACACATTACACTTACACGACATAAATAAGTAATTAAAAACCTAACTGACAATACCGGTAAAGAATGCCAAAATCTAAAAATTGAAGGTGTTGTGGATCTGTGGTGAATTGCGTTCGCTAAATGAATCACTTAAATCATTTATATTTTATTTTTTTTTTGAATCAATCATTTGTATTTTACCAGAACCAAACCCAATACAATGCCTCATTTGAGAGAAAAAATAACCTTAAGAATATATAAATGTGGAAAGGGAATGAGTGGATGGATGTATTGAGAATGATCCCTAGCCCTCTATGAAAGGCTAGGGTTACGGAGAGTACAAACACATTGAAAATATACAAAACTACTCCAGAAGGGTTACGACTCTCATATACTACACTTCCCGCAAGCTGATACATACATATTCTGACATGCTCGGTTTGTGATGATATTGGTCAAAAAAGGCTATGGTAAACGCCTAAGTAAATATATATGTAGTTTTGGTCTGCAGAGGGAGCATCAGAATTATGTAAAAGTCTCGTACGATGAGATCCCCAGTGAGATCTCTACCGATCTCTACATGTTTTGTTCTCTCATGAAAATAGAGTTACTTGCTATGCACATGACAATGGCATTGTTGCATCTCAACTCTGTCATCGTGTCTAGAGGAAAGTAAAGGTCAGTAAACACAACCTAAATCTACTGCATCTCGTTTGTTACATGAGCCATCGTCATGTATCCTACGCAGCTACGCTCGAGAAAGATACCACTACTTTTTCTTGTTTCTCAATGAACAAGATTACCCCAAAGGTAGTTATGGGAATCGGTGTTAGATTTTCTATTTATAAGGCACCATGCATAGTACCTCAATATGTTTAGCCCTCTCATGAACATGGGGTTATTTGATATGTACATGATAACATATTGCCGCATCTCAACTCCATTTGTCTAGTAGGAAGTGAAAATCAATGAGAACCTAAATCGGTTGCATTTCTTTCGTTACATGAGCCATCGTCCAGTATCGTACGCTCGAGCGAGATACCACTGCTTGTTTCTTGTTCCTCCATGTGACAAAATTACCATAAAGTAAGTAGGAGAATTAGAGTTGGATTTCCTAGCTACATGGCACCTCATAAAATATACAACATATCAAGCGATCAATATCCTGTGATGAATGGCTCAACTTAGGGACAACCTTGGTGTACCTGAAGACTATCATGACTACATATAATGGACCTACCTAGGATTGCTCATGAACTGAGAAAATTTTCCTACTTGATGGGAGATGATAAATCTAGTGATAGTGATATGTCCCACAAATCAATGAAATTACACCTCATATACAAGTGTGTCCTCAAATAAACGAGTCTTAGGATCCACAAAAATTTGGATAGGTTTGGTGCCCAACATGCCACTCTCTTGCAAAAGATCAGCAAATATTCTTTTGAAACAGAACCAGAATACAACCAAGAGCTACCTTTAGCTTAAGGAAATATCTAAACGAGCTCATATCCTTAATCACAAAGTGATCTACAAGTATTTACTTCACTTATATGATCTACTCCTCATCACCATTTAGAATTGTGTCATCAGTATAGACTAATAAAACTACATTGCATCTAACTAACCTCCTAATGTATCTTATTTGATAGAACTATAGTGCATAATACTTCAATATGTTTAGCTCTCTCAATTAGTGCTTCACTTCTATAACCTCCTATTAATATTTCTAGTGATTAGTGTTGATGGAAAATCCAAGCAGATACTTGTAGATCACTTTGATCACAAGAATTTGGGGACAAGCAATCAAGAAGGGTGACACGTTCAAGGTTCCCTAGATTTCGGAAGATCAAACCGATCATATACTTATCAGCTTTTTGTACAATTTTAGGAAATTGAGAAGTTGGCATTGGGAAGTTGCTCTCTTTGACGAAGGAAGACATACATATTTGCAAACTGATAAAGGTTAATTGGATAGATAATATAATATGATTTCAAGATCAAAGGTAGCACTTAAGATCAAAATCTTATCTTGTTTAAGAAGCAACAAACTTATGATAAAAGTGTGTGCATCGAAGTTTGCATTAGAATCAAATGCAACATCAGCTCCGGTGGAGCACTCCACAAATGGTATTTTCTTAAGAAGCTACATGGCCCAAGAAACTTCTAATGTGGTCTTTTTTGTAACAATTGGAAATGTAGTTTACCACCCATCTTCTTGTTAGCTTCATAGTCGGAAAGCAACGCAGGCAACTTAAGGTGCAAATATTGTCACTAGAGAAACTTGTTTAGGCTCTCTACTTAAAGCTTCGTTAGGCTTCTTTCATTCGTACATCCAAGCTCAAAGTTTACATTTGCAGTTTGATATTGGACAGCCTGAATAAAAGTAGTCTCTATGACTGTCAACAAACTTTATTTGATTTCTTTTTTTTTTTTGCAAAGAAGACGATCTTCCAGTCCAGCACAGCTAGTCATTCCTTCTTGATATACTATGTCATATCGAAGCATCTCCAGATGGTACCAGCAATAAAACTCCTTTGGTCGAGCTCATCATGTTTTCTTAATGATTCCACTTCTATTTTTTTTAAAATAAATCGGTATTAAGTAGTTTATTTCTGTCCGTTATTAAAAAAACAGTCTACTCAGAGTTCCATCCCGATCGTCATGCATATTTCTCAACTAAGGGCGTATGAGTTTCTCCTTTGAGACATTATCTCTCCAAGAGAAATCTGCAAACCTTACCGGGTAGGCATCCAGGGCGACGGGGGCGAGTGAACTCCTCAGGCACTTAAGGGCCTTATCCCGATCCTCATCTTTCCCGCTCCGCAACAGCTCCACGAATCTCTATCCATTGCAAAAACAAAAACAGATAAATACGTAATCACAACCACAAACGAAAATAATAAACAATCATCCATAGCCTCCACGCATCCGGATGCACACACCTGCTTCTGCAAGCGAAACAGCAAGCGGTGGTCCTCGAGCACCTCCGGCACGCGCGCCCGGAGGAGCTCAATTGCGGCTTCGACGTCGCCGGACTCGACGGCTCGGCGGATCCGGCGGATGAGAAGTCGCGATCGGAAGGTGGATGAGGAGGGATTGGCGTCGTCATCGATGATGAGGCGCTCCGATCGGGCGAAGTCGAGGATTAGGGCATCGAGGGCGTCCCAGTTCACGGGAGTCGAATCCATTGGGCTGGGGCAGGTTGTTGCGGTCGCGCCTCCCCGATTGGGAGCGATCTGCGGGAGGAGGGATAACGGGACGCGGCGGAGGAGCTTCTATAAGTGGGACGTGTCGCGGTGGTGACGTGTAGGCTTGGTAGTCTCGGTGGATCTCTCTGTTCTCTTTATTGTCTGCGGATGGGACTACGGAGGTGCATGTGGGTCGGGCGGATTTTCTCCAGTTTCTTGCTTCAGGATTGGGGCGCGGATTGTCTGGTGTAGCCCGCACCAGCCAGCAGACTCTGCTGCGGTCATGGGGAGCCGCTCGATCATGATCTAGCGGTTCCCACGAATTTCCTTTGATCCGGTCCCACACACAGGGGGAATTCGTGGGAATCGCTCGATCATGATCGAGCGGCTCCCCATGACCGCAGCAGAGTCTGCTGGTGCGGGGATACAACAGACGATCCGCGCTCTCAGGATTGCCCCTGAACTGTAGCAGTAGGACGGTGCGTTTGGTTTGACCAAAAGGACTTGAAAGGAATGGAATGAGTTAGGGATTGGAAACGAAGAAATAGTTCCCATAGATGTCGTTGGGCACACGGCCCCTCTTACCTCACTTTTTTTCACTCCTATCACTTTTATATGTGCCTCATTTTTCATCTTTTTAAAAAAATTAAATAAATCAATACTCCATCATCAATTCCATCAAAAAATAATATATTATACCATCATATCATATAAAAATTATAAACTACTCCACTTCTACTCATTTTTTCAAACTTTAATACAATCACATCACAATAACTACTCACTTTTTCAAACTTCAATACAATAATATCACAATAAACCTACTTCTAACACACCTCCAGTTTAACCCTCTATCCAAATACCAAAACACAAAAATATATTACCTGCTACCGATTTAACCTACTTTAACCCACATACCAAACACACCCTTATATTGTTTTGGTGCATAGTAAAGGAATGGAATCATCAAATGAAATTGTCATTCCGTTAACTCTTTGTATGAATAAAAAAAGGATTGAATATTTTGCAGTTTTCATCGATCCTTAATTTAGTACACTGAAAAATCTTGAGCAAGCTACGCAACTTCTCAAAAGTCAATCTATCCATCTTGTCAAAGTGTGGCAAATAATACCATTATCATACAACAATCTTCACAGCGAGTTGTTCTTGTGAATATGCAAGTCATTCATTCTCCTCTTCAAGTAATTTATTGTATAGCGCCAAAAAATAACTTCTTAGAGGAAGATAAAAAATATATTTATCAATTGTAACACTTTCAACCAATAGTTCATCAAATGGTAAAGGCATCAGTGATAATGGAAAAACTCGAAAGGGTATCCACATAAAAATCTCTATGTCTTGATGTATTATCAATATGGATGCAAATGATCGGATACAAATATGAATATAGGTGTTGTCGTGCCCTTAAAATGGATACTAATATAAAAAGGATACGGAGTGGATAAAAGCTACTCTAGAATTTGACTTAAATATACATGTCCTAAATGGATTATATTATATAGATACACTAAATGTCTTTATTTCTTAAAAGCTATATCAAATTATCAAATAAGGTGAAAAAATGTAAAAAAATTATGGAACATATAGTTAAAGATAATTCTACGACTATATTTATATATAGAAAAATATATGGTTATGGATATATATTTGTGGATATCAAAGTGATATATATCTATATTCATATCTATTTTAAAACAGGTAGAGATACGTATGTCAAAATCTATATTAAACAAAAAAAGGTAGATGAATTCAATCGGTATTATATTGTAAAGGACATCTAAAATCAAGAGAGCACTTGACAGAACAAAGTGCTGGTGAATGTTACCACACAAAGGGTTGCATTTTTTTACGAGTCGAGCTGATGCAAATATAGTTGTAGGAGACAACGTTCTCATTCCTTGTGGGAAAGGAATCGGCATTATGAGGGGGGAGGCATTAATCGTTAATCCCTCTTTTTCAGGAATGTTGTTTCCTACATAAACGTTATTCTTTTCCTTGGTGAAATTGCTAAATAAAAGAATCGTTCATCGGATGACCACGGTAGTCAAAGTGACCGACCTCCAATGATGAATTACGAAGAGTATGAGTCATTGTATATTATGAATATTTAATGATGATATGGTATCAATATTATTGTTCAACTCAACCATAAATCCGGAGGTAAAACCATAGTGATGCTTGATGTGATAAGTTGGAATTGAAAATGACCTCACGCATGCTTTTAGCTATGTGCAAAGTTTATTATAGAAAATGTTCGTTAATTACACAACAAGTTGAGAACATGCTCACTTTCTTTTTGGTGAGAGCGGAGACCATCATAAACCGTTGCTTGTGTTAGGCTCAACTTTGTTTTTCTACCAGTAAAATTATGTATTAAAATCAAAACACAGTGCACATGCAATTGCTTCTCGACATTCCAAAGGTCAGCTCAACTTTGTTACTAGTAAGAACAACATCACATAATTCTCTCGAGAACTTTGACCTAGCGTAGAGTCGAAAATCTGAAGGGTTGCATTGAGGACTCAACTGCATCGTCAAGTAATTATCAAGAAAAGATCACTAGCTTAGAAGGAGATGGCAATCCTTACTCTAAGCTGACATCTGATTGACATCTTGATGCAGGACCTCTGCAAAGGAATAGATATTCAAAGGTGTTGGATGAGTTATGTCAAATAGTTGACTTAGTGAGATTGAGATGACCAAGACTTATGTAGTATGTTGTTACGATAAAGACATGCATCCTCTTATCGGAGACAGATGCATTACTATATGTATGAATATGCACATTTGACAGACCATTAGATTGATAACCTAATCGAGGTCTATGTATCGGTACATCTGTGTGCATAAAAGGGCATATGAGAGATCTGATATCTCAAAAGGATTATATAAGTTCACTACTTAATCGGAGGACATGAGCTCACTCATGAGATACTTGGATAAATCTAATTTCAATGTTGGGCATCTTGTTTTGGAAACAAGATAGGATTTTGAAGGTACGATACATGCTTTTTGAAAGCATATGATCGATATCAACTCCCAAATGATTGAATGAGAAACTTACCGACAAAATCATGAAGGAAACAATCCAAAATGGGATCAAAACTTTAAGTTTAATGACAGTCTTCTAGTATGCAGGATGTGTGGGTATTGGGAATACTCGAGGATGATGTGATCTTAATCGGTTATATAGTATGACATTTCCATCCCGAGTGAGTGATGAAATATGTCTGAATTTTAATGACTCCGCTCAGTGGACTAGTTATCCAATCTTAGTCTAAAGGTTGGGTATTGATCCAAATTTTATTTTGATATAATGAGAAGATTTGGTACATTAACTGATATGATCAGTCAGCAGTGAGAGGTCTACGAGATCTGGATATGAGATTGGATCTCATTATCGAAGTCATTATAAATGGCATATACAATCTCCTTGACCTTATCTCCAAATATTCATGAAGAAGGTGCGCTATCCTCAAAGGAATTTGATGAGTATTCCATTAGAGACTAAATATGAGTATTGGTAAAATAGGAGAAATAAGAATGACTAACTTGGATTTATTCATCCTATATAACAATATTCTAGAAAGTGTTATGGACAGTTATCCAAGAATAATGTGGATATGATTCACATATTGAACATTACAGAGAGACATCTAAGATAATAAAATAAGATTTAATAATCATGGATAAGATTAATGCTTATAGGTTTGTCCATAATAATCATGGATAGTGTGGATAAGATTCATAATATCTTATTAAGACTTTATTGTGAATAGGATTCATAAAATTTGTATTAATGTGAATCGGATTCACATTATGTAAATGAAGTTGGATTTACATTTATTTTTTGGACCTATAAATATGATTCATAATTTCGGATGCCCTATTTGTAACTATCAGAAATAATTTGAAATTATTTGATGATAATTAGTTCACAAATTTACAATAAATTAGAAATATTGACTGTTAAGACAATGCAACATTATAAAAGGAAAATGAAATGGATAAATGTAATAATAACAAGAGACATCCATGGTGGGACCCACCATGTTAGATGTCCCCATCTTTCCATTATATTTATCTCTATGTTTTTTATCTTATTCAAGTGTTATCAAGTTTGCCTCATAATTCCAATTTTCTAAAAATAGACAACAAGAAAAAGATAAGATGAGAAAAAGGAAAAGATAAAATAAAAGATGATAATACAAGTTAGAGGAGATATCCATTGTGGGACCCACTAGAAGGGACACCCCCTCTAAAATGCATTATCTCTTGGTTTTACTTTTTATCTTTTCTTCATCCCCTTTAATTTGTTGATAATTCTAAGAGTTGATTAACTGATAAAATACTCGATAATTTATTATCAACTTTTATCCTCAAAGTTGTTGATGATGAATTTATCTTGGCCATCTATTTTACAATTAGAACTACAAATCTAACGATCTGAAAAAAGAATAAAAAGAGAGAAAGGCCATGCTCTCCAGAAATAGAACACAGAAGAAGTAATTTCAAGAGATGGAATTAAATTCAAGTCCCCCCTTTCTCTATGCATGCCCACCTTTCTCCTCTCTCTCTTGTGGTCGTCCATCTCTATGGCTAGGGACATCCCCTTTGTGGTTACCTCGTTGTTATGCTGTCAGATTGTTTTGACCAATCTCACGTGGATGATCTTCTTCTTTAGTGTTTCGTTATTATGAATAAGGAAGGAGATTTCGTATGACAAAATTAGGAGCTATGTGACTCGGATCATCTCTTTGTACTGTGGGAAGCATGTGATTCATCCCCTAATCTGCAAGTGTTATCTCCATTAGATCGGACTCAAGACAGGAGGTATCTTACATTAAAGACTTGTATATCACAATCATGCTTCAAAGTTATGTCTTAATCCTGTATGATCTTAATGGAATGAATTGGGAATGGTGCCCAAAATCTATGGCTCCATTGATTTTTTTATTATTCTGATGCTATCCTGACTCGTACGATGAGTTATTTTTGATTGGATTTGATCCGTTCCACACAATTCTGTAATGGCATAATCAACCTCCCTTCAAATATATCAAATCCTACTCCAGGAAAAATCATTTTATTCGCAAAGGCATCACTGCTGACCTCATACCTATTTTGATATGGATGTTGTATGTTGGATGGAGAAATCCACTACATAATGGTGTACGTATTTGGTAGGAAACCTGATTACTTGGAGAAAGAATCAGAATTTTGTTTCCCACTTTACTATTGAAATCGAGTATAGAATTAGTATGAATTCGATCTACACTTACACATCTCTATATTACTCCTGCTCAAGTTATGGAGTTCAGATGCGATAATTGTGCAATAATGTATATAGCCAACAACACCAATTCATGAATGCACTTCACATGTGGAAGTTGACTACCATTACACCAGAGACATGATACAAAGAGGGTTGATGCACACCTCCAATGTATTTTCTCGAATAAGACTCCTGACATGTTTTCCAAACCACTCGCTCGTACATAGTTTGAAAAATATTGTAACAAGTTGAGCTTGATTAATACACACACACACACACTCTCTCTCTCTCTCTCTAGCTTGAAGGTTAGTGTTGAGAGACATTTTGTGTTCCACCTAATATTTTTCTATGTATAGTGGATATCTTATGTAGCCCTACCCGAGGACTTGACCTATATAAGAAGCCTTAAGGTAGCCTATTCTAATCAAGTTATTCCTTCATTCCTCGTAACTAACTCAAGTACAAGATCACCCCCTCAAGAAGGGCCCTAAGGCATACCCTTATTGCACCACTATGACATTCGAAGGAGCTTTCCCAATGTTACCGCCAGATACATTCATGACGACGGGAGGGGCATGGGAGTCATGGCGAAGGCAAATCAAAGAGTCAAGGGAATGAATCCCTTAAGGAGGTGATTGACAGTGATTGACAAATGGGGAGAGAAAGGCCCTCAGTGGAGAGGACGATGCCATTCTAGTGAAGGGCACAACTCCGTATGAGGTAGATGTGAGACCTCTGAATGGAGCGTGCGATAGAGGAGAGGGAGCTAAAGTGACAACTTTTGGATTTTCCTGACACCATCGCTAACGAGTAGAGCTATTTTCAATTTGAAGGTTTTCATCTTTGCACCATTAAGGGGAGAGGTTGTGGGAGGGAGGGCATGGCTGAAGTCATTGGGAGAAACGCGATGGAGGAAGGGTGGTGGAAAGGAGTGAGTTGGAGATGGAGATGTGGATAGTGAATAATGGATATTTGGAAGGAGGGAGAGAGTTTACAAAAAAAAAGTCTGAGAGGGCTAAAAGCGCATTGTAAATTTTGAGAGGTCAATTGATAAATACTTTAATTACATTTCTATCCGTACTTTTTATATACTCTGATGGTAGGGGCCTACAATGCAAAATTGAGCAACTATGCGAGATCTAAGGTGTAACTCTAAATTAAGGATGAGTTATGTTGTAACTACAAGATTGTATAGAGCTATGTATTAGACTTGTAAGCCCTCGGCAGCCCATTAATGCAGTAAAAGTTATTGTTTTATCATATCCATCTGAAATGAATGATTGTGGATGCACTTAATATTAAGGCCCATTTTTAAATTAAGGTTATGTATCGTGACAATATTGAATACTACAAAGTTGGGAGGACACAACTGATATTAACATTTTATATTCAATAAAGATCTCTATTCTGATAAAGAGATTGCGATCTTTCTCTAAAGACCGATTTCCAACCGAACTCTTGATGCAGATCCGCTGCATAGATATTCGAAAGTGTTGGAATAATTAAGTCAGAGAGTTGACTTGACGAGGTCAAGATATATTAAGACTTGAATCGTAACTGTCATGATCAGGAACACATCCTTTGACCAGAGATAATATACATACATACATACATGCATGCATGCATGCATGCATGCATGCATACATACATACATACATACATACATATATATATGTGTGTGTGTGCTTGAGTGTGTACATTTGATAGACCAATAGGTTGGTGACCTAACCAAGGTCCATATATCGATGAGTTGGTGTACATATGAAGACATGAGAAGTACGCTCTCTCAATGGAATCATGAAGGTTCATAGTTGATGAACCGGAAGACAGAGCTCATTCATGAGATAATTTGGGGTCATAATGAATTCCATGCATGGTTATCTTATTTATGAGATAAGACACAAATTTGAGATATTAATACATGATTTTTGAAGGTATATGATTAATATTGTCGCTCAAATGATTGAATGAGAAATATATTGATATGTTTCGAAGAAGATAGTAAAACTAGGGTTTGAACTTCGGATATATCAAAGTCTTCCAGTATGAAGGATGAACGAGTATTGTGAATACTCGGGGTTAAATCTATCATAATAGTTCATCTACCATGACACTTTCATTCCAAGGAAATGATGAAATCAGATGGATTTTAGTGGCTCCATTTCTTAGCTTAATGATATAAGAGTTAGTTGGGTTAAGTCTCATTTCATTTGCATCCAATATCCAATGTCGAAGTCCAATTTCAACATCCAAACATGTTCGAAAGTGAAATGATGATGGAAATATAAATATATATTCCTTGAGTTCATTTTTTAAACTCCAAATGGTTTGGACTTTTATTAGAAATGGTCAGGAAGCTGGATTCAGCTCATTGATGCATTCTCCAGATCGTGGGGAGTGTGATTCATTTCGTTGAGTCCACTTAGAGTGTGAATTATTTCATCTCGAGCTCAACATTAGTAAGTGACAGATTTTCACTAAAAATAGTATAAACCCTAAAATTGAGTAGATATCAAATTTCAAGTCGTTGTACGTGAATAGTATGATCTTTGCGACATTGTCTTAAAGTATCTGCATTTGTATCTCATAGGTCCTAATTTGATTAGGATTTATACCTTTTGATGTCAATATCGAGACAATAATTGTTATTGTCATTCATAAGGATATTTTTGTGAGTATGATTCACAAATGTGATTCATTAATAAATATGAATGATAATTCATAATAATTAATTAATATTGACATGAATATGATTCATATAATTATTACAAGGTACATGTGTGAATATAATTCACATTGATTTAATAAATGTAAATTTGTTTTGTATTTTTATTTGGATTTATGAATATAATTCATAAGCTATAAGGATTATTCTCATCAAATCAACAATTTTGATAATTGGATTATCAAATTAATTAATAAAGCAATAATTCCAATCTATAAAATGAATGGATGTGTATTATGAAGACACATGACGATGTATATGAGAGTCCTAATTGGATTAAGCTCTCAATTTGTTGCTTAATTTGTTAATTAGTTAATTAGTGACTAAAAGGATATAGTTCTAGTCCGATCTTGGTTGAATAAGGACTAAATCACAATCCTTGATCCATGATCCAAGGGATATCATGGAGGATGTCTACTATGAGGAGAAGACTCCTCATATATGTCCCCCATGGCTATAAAGGTAAGGCAATGCCTCTCTTTCAATGCATGATTGTTCCTCCTAATAATTCCAAGTTGCCTTGATCATTGAGAGAAATATTTAGAGAGTAGAAGACTGTCTAGTACACGTCCTCCCCCCTCTCTCTACAACCCTACACATCCACCTTCAAGCCTCCATCTTGTCTACATAGGCATGGCTCTGTAAGAGAGAAGATCGTCTTCTTTGTTGTGCGTCGGGTACGTGTAAGAGGATGCAATTTCGTGAGATAAAATCAGAAGCTTGCGAACTTCTTGGTCTCATCCTTGGGTGGACAACTTCAAGAAGAGGAAAACATCGAAGTTCATAGGAGGCTTTGCAACTCATCATCATGCCCACAAGAGAGAAAAGTGTAAATCAAACTTGATTTGATAGGTCTCTTGTTTAGAGACTAACACTTCAAGAGACAACCCTAAACTCATCTCAATATTCATTAGAATATTAGAATCCATGTTACGAAAATTGTTTCCCTAAGTTAATGGTTTCACAAAGAACAAAAGTTGTGCTGAAATTATTTCTTATTCATATGATGAACATACAATGTTTCAAGCAAATAGTTTGTTATTTTTTCGCATTTCTGTGACACGAAATAAATAACACGATTATTTACTTCCTCCACTATGTAGGTAAACATTTCTTTTCTGAGAGAGGAGACAATTATATGGACATATATACCACCCCTTGTGAAAGGACAATCTACTTATATTGTGACGATTTAATCATGGCCGTAATCACACATAATTTGTTGTACAAACTAACGAGTACGATAAGATTGACTATTCATCTCAACTACCTAGTACTCAAAAATTTCTTTCGTACAAGAAAAATGAGAATTAATTAACTATAAACGAAAAATGTGACCTATTCCAATTTGACATAAACAATGAAATAAACTATCAACTAGAAAAGTTGCTCACCATATATATAAATGAAAACTTACTCTCTCGTCGTCCATGTCTTCTTCATCAAGACCATCCTATCCCACATCCTCTCTACCCCCCCCCCCACATTTTCCCTACAAACTCCGCCTCATCCACCTTGATCCCTCCTCCATCTTGCATGTTGACCCAACTTTAATAAAGGAGATTAGATGCAAGTGGTTGTCCCAATCTTTGTCCACCAGCGGATACCTTGCCAAGGACTTCATGTATATCTCATAGGTTGCAGAACAACCCACGAACCATATCTTTCTACTTCTCACCCCTTCTCATTTTTGTCCTCGTCCTTATCCTGCTGAAAAGCCCTAAAATCCCTAGAAATTGAGAGTACACCTTCCCCCCTACTGGAGCGCCCCTTGTATCCCTCTCAATCCACATTCTTTTCCAATCCATATCCCCCATCTGCAACAACCATATCTCAACTAACTCCTTCAACACCACCCTCACCTCCACCTATCCATGATCTCCTCGAAGTTCTATAGAGGACTCCCCCACCAACACCCCCTTCCCCATAATGAGGGCTCCTCACCAGAACCTCCTTGATCCACTGATGAACCCATGATTCATTAACTCTTCTGTCGCATTTTGTCTTAAAATCCTTAACAAATACATATATATATTCATTAATTTCCATCTTTTATTCAAATTTCATTCATGAATAAATATTCACTCTTAAACATAAAAACATGTTAATAAATAAAAGAATAAAAATAAAGAAAATAAATGAAAAGAAGGCAGATTGTGAATATGTAAATATGTACAATATGACTTATAAATATAACTGCAAGGTATATTTATATAACCTAAACTCCGAGACCAAGTCAGCATGAATTGGTCGACAAGCCAATAAGTAGGGGGAGATAAGGAAAGAAAACCCTAAAAATTAAATTATGACATACTTCATGTACTTCTCACTATTTAACAAATAAATACAAAACTTCATTGATTTTTAATTAACTCATATAAACATACTTTTCACCAAACCCTTGTCCTAATTATTTCTAAAAATACGTATAAAAATATAAAAATAAGTTAAAAATACTACCCTATATATATACCAAGAAATCCTACTTATAAATTGTCAAATTCTCGACTTCCGAACATCATAACTTCTTCATACGAACTCCAATTTCACTCTACTCACCTTTAAAGTTCACAAAATAATATTCTCTAATTAATAAATGCGATTTCATCAAATTTGGAGTCCGTTTGCAAAAAGTCAGTTTTGGGACCAAATGATAACGGGGCTTCTCGGCTATTTATTTTATGTAACACACATTATTTATAGTTTTATTAATTTTATAATTTTTAATTTTTTTCATGATCTTGTAATTTAACCTTGATTTATTTCATATTTTTTGGAGCTTATTTATTATTTTAATAAAATCAAAAACCCTAAATTATAGGTAAAAATGAACTAGATAACTTATGCTTATAATTATTAATATATGTAAATCAATTTATTGAAATTTCTAAAAATTCACACAACTCTTATTTATTATTCTAATAATTAAGAAGATATAAAATTAATTTTTAGTTATTTATTTATTAAATTAAAAATCCAAAACCTATTTATATATACATATAATATAATATTTATATTTCAAATAATATCTATTATTTATAAAAAGTAATTATTCCATAAATTAGATAATTAATTTTTTTACATTTCTTGTATTTATACCTATTTAAAATAACATTATTGGCTAACTATTATCGAATTTACAATAATTATTTCACATCTAGCCAACCAGGTGCTGACACGTGTCAGCACCTGGTTCATCTTCTCCAAGAAGGCTGTTAGCCTTTCTGTTCTAGCAAGCCAACTTCACCGATTTATACAACGCGCCTCTCAACTTTCTTAGATGACCTAAGCCCTTGGATTTCATCTCCTAACTACCAAGAATCTCGCCAACCCTTAGATTCAACTTGGGGATCACGTAATCTCTTTATATAAACCCTCTAAGTTGGACATTTCCAACTAACTCTCCTAACCACCTAAGCTACCCAACTCCAGTGGCCGACCCCTTACCTTCTCCACCTCGCTCCGCCTCGCTCCGGTGGTGACAGCACCTGAAGGCCAGATCGCGTGGAAGAAGAAGCATCGGAGGAGAAGTTCCAAGGTTGATCCCAGCCTTGCATCGCCGCCACCGCGCGTCCAGCTCCGGCGAAGGTCGACCGTCGAGAAGCCTTAGAGGTAAATACACCTCTGAAATCCCAGACCTATTCCTCCACCTTCATCATATTTCTTCTCGATCTTCGTTCCACGATTAGCGTGGTTAATCACACCTTTAGATCACCTAATCACTTAGCTTAGACACTTAATCAAATTCCACTTCAAATCATTTCAAATCCATTCAAATCACGTCGTCCTTAGTTTACATTCTTCACGCAATTCTAATTTAATCTGGAAACACCATGTTTTGATCTCGCAAACACTTAATCCATCGGGCAATTCCTTGTGAATCAAGCATATAAAATTGCAATTTGCAGATCCATCTTTGATTTGGAGCTACTTCAAAGCATCTGGAACCTTCAATCATCAAAGAATTCATCTTCAAAGAATGCACATCCATCTCCATCAGCCACCAGTATCAATGGACCTCCATCTTTGTCGAGCTGTAGCCACCACCTCGAGCCATTTCCGACCACCATCCACCCCGGGCAAGCTCGAGGGTTAGAGGAGCTAACCCTCTGGCCCCGCAGGAGGTTCCAGCTCGCCGCCGATCGCCTAAGAGAAATCAGGGAAGAAGCCTTCGTCGGCAGTTGTTCAACAACCCCAAGAACACCTCAAGAACTCCAGGTCGCACAGGCCTGCGACACGTGGCGTGTACAGGAGCGTCAGATCAGCGCCGATTCATGTAATCTCCGCCGTTCATCCGAAGCGGTAGACATTTTGCATCATAAGCCCAGCGAACTTCCAGAATTCCCAAGCACTCCAAAGGTTTCCAGTATTTGCATTTAGGTCCCCGCACAGGGACCTAAATGTAAATCAATTTATTTCTTTTACATTTCAGCCCCCGTTAAGGACCTTATTACAGAACTTTTTGATACCTTTTCTTGCGCTTATACCCCTGGGCTGTAGGGGATTTTTGGACCTATTTTTGACCTCATTTTTTGTAGATTTTCTTGGGGTAGTTACAGAACTACCTCCACGAGTTTTTCATTAGTTTTCACGAATTTTTGACGTGTTTTATCGAGTTTTGATTCGTCGCAAACCGAATCTGTTTTGGTTTGTTTTCGTGTGTTGTTCGAGCCCATTGCTCGACTTCTTACCTACTATATAGTATCATCTATATTCACCTCTATTCCACCTATTATATCATAAAAAAATTTTGTGAAAAATATCACTTTGAAAAATTAAATAAAAAATTGGAAAAGAATAAAATCAAATAAAAATTTAAAATAAAAAAATTTTAAATAAAAACTGTAGCTTTTCCTTGATCACTTTAAGAAGAGGTAAAATAAATCGCAAAAAAATATCTTCTCTTAAAAAATTCAAAATACCCTATTCTTCCTCCTTGAGTTCGACCCAGGCACACTTACCTGGATAAATAAATAGTGTAGGTTTTTCTAAAACCGAATTTGTTTGATCGATTGAGATATCTTTGCGGCTTTTCTACACCGATAAATTTATAACATTAAAAGTCGCAATCGGATTTTAGCCGATCCACCCACAGCTTCGCATGAGCAGTTGTAGAACATAGTCTGTCTCGCAAAAGGGGAACTAGAACTCGTTAAGTGGTAGAATGGGATCCGCCATCATGTCCTTCACCATGCAGAAGAACGATGACACTATAAGAACCCTACGATCGGTGATAACAACATCAATGGTGAGCGGAGGATTGTGAGCTTGATGTCGCATCACCAAAACCCCGCCTCCCCATAGTCGAGGCTAACCACGAGATCATCGAGGATTGAGAGGAACAACTGCTACAGCTCCACCTTTACTCTGTGTGAACACCATCGCCGAAAACTACGATTAATGTTGATGTAAGAAGCGAAGCTCAAAGATATTGTGGATCTGGCAATACCCATTGGTGAGGGAGAAGATGCAACTGCAAGGTTTTGTTTGGTCTTTAATTAGAGGGATACAGAGTTAAGAATAAAAGGGCACAACTGTAATCTATTTCTTTCTTAACTAGACTTGGGTTTGAATAAACCATGGCGGAGTTTATTGAATAGATGACTAACTAATGGAAGGTCATAAGTATTACCAGAGCTAAAGGTAGGGGAACAAGTAATATTGCAAAAAAGAAAGGGACATAACTAATAACGTAGAATCTAGGAGAGGCACCGCTGTTAATTTTAATCTCCGTGATACAAACTCATGTTTACATGAGTAGCTTCCTTCCTATGATAATTCCATTTGGTTTCATTTTCTTCTATTCTAATATATACATTTTATGTCCAAAATTACATGATTTGGCCAAAAGAACAAAATTACTGTTTTGAATCATCTGAATGCAAAGAGGTTTTGTGGACCCTTCTCCAAATTGTAAATTTCATATAATGCAACATAATTACTAGCAATGCATAGATAAATATTGAGACATTTACTTAACAAAAATTATGTATGTATCATCACAGTATTGTTGATACCACACAATAAAATTCAAATCTATGAAAAAGATGCAAATATGACCGTAAGATTTCACAGCACGGAGAACTAAAAAACTGCATACTCTTACAATCAGCTAAATGGTAATCCCAATCAAGTTCACATATCAACATAATAAAATTCCTGCTGCCGCCGAAAGATCATCCGGATCGAACCTTCTCGGTTGCATCGACATCCCCCTCCAATCACCCTGCCACCGACCTCTACTGATCCAACATGCGCTGCCTCTTATTCAAGGAGAGCGCGGTGAGCGACCGGATCTTCAACAATGCAGAGGCCTTGTCAGGAGGGCAGCTGAGTAGTGCCACCCACAACAATCAGATTGCCGCATCGGGATGCCCCACCGCCATCGCGGTGCACACAATCCTGTAGGAATTGTCGGCCAGGCTCGAGGTAGAACCGCTGGGTCTTCTGGGGTCGCGGAGGAGGGCTTTGGTCCGGGAGTACTCGAGGGAGGTGATGGCGGTGTCAATGTTGGCCATTAGGATTTCGACTTTGGGGGAAAGGGAAGGCTTCATGTTGTCGAAGGGGCTCCAACGACGGAGGGAAGGGGAGCGCTCTTCAGCTGCCATCAAGATCTGTGCGACGTGAACTGAGGGAAGCTTTTCCAGAGAAGGTCTATCGTCATCTTAGACCACCGCTCCCCTATACTAAGTAATGAGTAGAGAAGTGGATATCTATATCTATAGAGGAAAGTTTGCCTAGGCGGTACCCGTGGAAACTTATTCCACGGAACCCCCATAAGAACTTATAATTTGTTAAGCACCTCAAGGAAGATGTCACTTCAACTCACGACTTCCATTGGGGTTTGCTTACATGTGATTTATTTACATGGAAGCCGACATCTTCAAGAGGCGGCTTCCATGCGTTTTTTTCCCATGTAAATAAACCCCAATGGAAGCCATGACTTGAAGTGACGGCTTCCTTGAGGTACTTAACAAATTATAAGTTCGTCAGGGGGTTCCGTGGAATAAGTTTCCACGGGTACCGCCCAGACAAATTTACCTCTATATCTATATCTATACTAAAATCCAACCCAGTTACTTCCACAGGTCTTGCAACGTGTCTACTCTAATCTTCCCCCACTACCTAGCATTTCTACCAAACTCTCAGCATGGTTTCTCCCGAGATGTCACCATATACCCATTTTATTTCCCCACCCTTCAAACTCTCATGACCCATTTAAACGTGTACACTGCAACCTTTCACCATTTCCCGCCATCTTTTCCGACCTCTCAACATGACCAACTTTTCCCCCCTACACTTTAGGTAGAGTTAATCTCCACTTGGTATGCCTCCTCTCCACATGTATACTGCAACCTTTTTCTCCCCCTTTTGTTAAGGCCATTGTGAGTCTCTCTCCACATGGTATGCCTCCTCTTCTAGATTTCAATGACAGTTGTCCTTCATTTCATTTCCTTTTTGGCTGCAAGAAATTGTAAATAGATTTTCCTTTTTTCCCATCGTCATCTATGCGATGAGCACACCCTTTTCTCTGATCCCCTTTTCATGGCAAAGCACCTCCCTTCTTCCCATTCTCCTTAGTTATGCTTATCGTCGCCTGCTCTTATCTAGACTCGCCGAAGAAACTCCCTCCTGTCTTCCCTTTCTTCTCGGGTACGATTATCGCAATGTGTCTCGGTTGCTGGATTTTTGTTTGGTGACATGTATTCCTTATTTCTATGGTGCAGAATAATGCAAATGAAATGTATCATTTCTATCCTGACTTTCTGCTTCGGTATTATTTGTTTGACATGCAAATTATGCAAATTATGTAGAATGAAATTTGTTTTCTCTAAATTTTTCTGACCTATTTATCTTCCAAAGAAATTAGCTTTTTTAGAAATTGTTTTTTCTGATATATTGTATCATAGTTTTATTGTACATCCGTTTTCTTAAAAATTGTGTTTACCATGTTTGCATGACACACACATTAAATGGTGATACTCCTTCCCTTGAGTGAAATTAGTTTGTCTCTATATTTCTTTCTAACATATTTATCTTCTAGAAATTTTATCTTTTCAAAAATTATATTTCTTCTGGTATATTGTATTGCAATTTTATTGTACATTTGTTTCCTTTAAGTTGATAAATATTATTAGTTGATATTTATTAAGATGTTACTTTTAATGTCTATCCACATAGAGATAACGATGTGATGTTATCCTCATATGTAGAGGAAAGTGTTCGGATTTTTTCAGGTCTGTGCACTGGATTGCTTCCATGTAATTCAAATAATTATTTACTGATATTTTATTTTGTTCATTATTAAGATAAACAACAGATTGGAACCATTCTATCTCCATGCTCGAAGACTTACACAATGATGATGGAAAACAAAAATTATAATATTTATGATATACTTACATGGTGATGATGGAAAACAAAATTTATCCTGTAGCAACGGATAATTCTCTATCTTCAAACATGTTTTTCATGTTCTCGCAATTTGTAGACTACAATTTCCAACATTTATATTTGCTTGGTTCCTATTGATTCTTTGTTTTCTGATTTCAATACAACTGCAGAAAGATATACATGTCTACTAAAAATCTTATCAGAATTTGCTATTTTGTTAATTGTAAATATACGCCATAATTTACATCATTCTCATGTAACAAACTAAACGATATACATTTTCAATTCCGTTTTTTCATAAACAAAGATCACGTGTTCTCTTTACATTTGATTTTGCAGATATTTTATTCTAATAAAATTTTAAGGATAAATAGCAAAATATATTTACTCTAACTTAAATAAAACGAAGACTACACAATTTTCCATTCACATTTCTTCGTCTGTTGCGAAGCGCGGGTATATCTGCTAGTTGAATTGCAAATCGAAGTTTCCCGATCTCAGAAGTATCGCTTGTAAGTTTTTACGTTGGGATTAATGGGCTATAAGTGATAGAATCATCCACGTCAACCATTCATAAAAATAAGAAAAAGTTATATTGTTATTTGTTTGCTATAATCTACGGAATCGAATTAGATCGGTACTTCATACAATAAATATAAAAAATAGTATATCATATACTTAAAAAGATTTTCACTTATATCCTTCCATGTTTTCAATAAAACTTATACTTTATTTTTTGCTATTAAATGCATGCCCCTATATTTTTACGAAATCACAGTGTGGCCTTTTTGTTGGTACACACATACTCCTACATTATAACAACATAAGGATAATATTGTGAATATTTTAAGAATATGGGGGCATAAGTGTAATTGTAAAAAAGTTAGAGTATAAATGTTAGAAAAACTCGAAAGTGCATAATATTTTTTCTCAAATTCTTGTATAGTTCAAGAGGGGGCAACCCAAATAGAGATCATCTTGGAGTGGAATGGATACCAAAATTCTGTTGTATGGAATTGCAACTACTATTGATGTACATGTAATCTATCTACTTTAGTCTTGAATTTTGACTAAAATTTTGAGGAAAATACACAAAACTCATATAAAATGAGATAAACAATACCACTAATAATAAAAATGGTTAATTATATTATCTTAACTTGTAAATAACTTTAAAGGACAAAATCACATAAAATGACAAAAAAGAGTTGAATCATGCATCTATTCATTTGTATATAAGTTCTAAGTTCATATTTTTTAATAAATTCATAGTAACTCTGATTAACATGATCAATTAATTCTATACATAATTCAAACCCTGATCAATGAAAATTAACAAAAAATACTAACTTGTGGATATGGTAAATAAAATCAAACTATAATTGCGAAGACTACAAGTCATAAAGTTCAATATCTCCTCCATACAGTATCCTACTAATCAATCTTTGAAACCATATGCGTAAAAAAACAAGGTAAAATTCGAAGGAATCTAAGTTCATAAGTGAAACTTTGATTTTGGGACTTATTTATAAATAACTGAAAATTTGCCTAATTTTTTATGTACATATTTTAATCGTATTATTTATTTTTCATTTATCTTTGTTGAGATGTGTTTTAATTAACCCTATAAAAATTAAAATCTAAAAAAATACAAAAGCTGCAAATAGAACAAAAATGACTATATTTATGTTGATTGATTCATCTATAAATATCCACCTTTCCTACTTTATTTCTTTTTTTCTTAAGAATTAAGAATCAAATAAATCAGACTATTATGTTATATTTTGAGTATTTTATAAAATTAAAATATGTACATAGTATTAAATAAAAAATAAAAAGTATGAAACATCCAAAAATAGGCATGCTATATTAATATTCAAAAATTGTATCTTGTATAGATGTGTTCTTTTTATTTTGAGGTCATCAAAAAATGCATACCTCATTGAGGTACACAATCTTCATGAAGACCACTTATTGATTGGAGTTTTTCTTTTTTATTTTATCTCATTTTTTTACTTAAGTCAACTACCAGGCTCGGTCAACCAAACACTGCATTGAGCCATCAACCTTATCATCAAATTCATCCTCGGATTCAATTTCATCATTATTATCAGATTCATCATTGTATTTAACTTCAACTTTAAAGTTAGATTTGATATGTTCTTTAGGATCAGAACAAGAGATTGATACTAAAATATTGGTGCTTATTTCAAAATAATATAATCACAGTAATATCTTATAGAAATGAAGAGAGCATCGAGGTTTCACGAAAAATCATAAAGATTCTAGATCCTTTAAATCGGTTCCTCATTTATTCCATTTTCCTTTCCATCCTCAAGAATAGCCTCGTGATAAACAACTATTTCAGGCAACTCTTGATTGTTATCAGAACTTTCACTATCAAAATCAATGTTCTTGATCATAGGTTCAGGTTTGACCCATTGTTCAATGGGAATTTCAAATAAAATTAGATATGAACATTTTGGCAAAGGCCTTGGATATATAAAAATCATTTGACTCGAGATCTTGTTGAGATAGAGGATAGGCAACTCTATATCTTGAATTTTTCCTCAAAAACATTTCATTATAATCCTCAAGTTGATGGGGTTCTTAAAATTTTGTGTCTAATTCAAGTCATTAATTTTCGCATCAAAACTATCCTCATATTGTCCTTGGATATTTTCCTCATACTAAGGTTGATATATGGTTGTGTTTTCCAATTCATCCCAAGTCGAGTCAACCTCGAGAATTATCTGGTTAGAAATCCTCCTATTCTCAACCATCGTATCTAAAACAATGAGTAGGTTGACAAATAAATGTTCAAAAATTTTAGCAAATTGGAGGGCACTCTCCTCGTGTTGTATTTTAATATCCATCTTTAAGTTTTTTAGTGAATTCAAGAGGGCACTAAAGTTCTTAACGATTGTCACCTGAACTTTGTTAGAAGGGGATTGAGTTGGAGAAGGGGTGTAATATGTTGATGATGTAGACCCATACCAAGATTCAGATTGGTTATACATATTCGAGTTGTAAGATACAACACTTTGGATAAAAGAATGGTTGGAATTATGGAGGGTCTTGAATTTGTCGATACTCGAATGGGTCGGGTTGACTTTCCCAAGAGGGGTTTGGTGACATCCCAAAATTCGATTTGCGAACCAATGTATGTTGGCTAAACATCTCCCTCATAAGATATGATTGATATTGTGAAAAATAGTCTAGATATTAAGATGCATGGCTATTATTAGACATACTCTTCATTTAGGCATATATTTGTTCAATAGGAGTCATTTTCAGAGAGACACAAAACAAACACAAAATGAGATTGATTCACCAACACGTGCGAGTTACCACAAGTAGTTATATTCTTATTGTTCACGAAAAAATCTAGCATAAAAATATATTATCCTAAAATCTATATGTAGATTAACATATGGCCAGAATTTTTACGTTTAGTTACGTTCACTTTCAGCTAGTATGGGTATACGTACACGGACCTTAAAAATGAATAGTGGTATTCCTTGAAGATGATGTCAAATGCGATGTCCTTTAATTACCCCTTACTACAATAAATATGCCTAATCGGATGAGAACATATGATGTTCACAGGACAACCATCCCTTTCGATAAGTAGAGGGGACTGTTGCAAAGCGCTTGTCCCCTATTCCTTTAATTAAGGTGATAATCCACCAACCGTACCATAATCTCTGTGAATGATTAATTAGAGGAGATAATCATGTACAACTGTTCACTCTATTTGCACCCTTGATAGGGCGGTTGGACATAGGTTCTTAATGCCCGGTCTTGGAGGGCCGACGATGTCCAACAAGTTGGATCCGATAATCGTTGTATCTGTCACTCTCACGGTACTCGGAACATGCTCAATCAATCAAAAGGACAATTGTTGAATCCACGATTCATCATCTCAATATATTGATCTTAGCAAAATCCTCGAGTAAAATATCAAATAAGTATCCATAAAGTCAATAAATTTATAAAATAACTCTTGTAAATAAAATACACTAATTATTGTATATTATATTGTACAAAATATATTAATAATAAAAATATGCAAAATAGAGGAGTTTTTCACCTATAATAGCCCAACATTTATGTATTTTTAATAAATTCATTTCAACTCTTCTCTGGTTAATTCTTTCTCAAACTTTTTTTATAAAATTATATAGAAAAATATAAAATATAAAAAATTTAACTCAAATAAATACTCCTAGATTTCAAAGAGAACATGCCGTAAAGTCCAACTTCTCGGCCAAATTCCCGCTCCGTATGAACTCCAAATTCATCAAACTCACTTTTTAAGTTTAACTTAGAAAATTATATATAAAATTAAAGTAGTTTCAGTAAAATCAGAGATCGTTTGCAAAATATGAGTTTTGGGACCTAGGTTACATTAAATATATTGTAAATATTCTTTCTTTCTTCAATTTTTATCTACTTTTCTTAAATACTAAAAAAATCCAAAAAAATCATTTTTATGTTTTGTTTTATTTTTAGTATTTTATTTTATTTTTATGTTGTAAATATCTTTTATTAAAAGTACAAAAGAAAAAAATTTTAAAAGTAAAAAATGTGCCCATATTGTTTGTTTTATGGTGTTGTCTTTTGTAAATTCTCCACTCTTTTTCTTCTCTTTATTTTATTGTATTTTAGTTCTTACTTTATTTTATTTTTTCCTTTACTTATTTTCCTTTCTCTATAATAACTCCCATTCAAATCGATTTTTTTAACCTCCATTCAACTCCACCATTTTCCAATAACCTCCCATTCACTCCATCTCCTCCACCTTCAATTTTCTCCAACTTCCCATTCTTCTTCTTTTTATTCATCTCCTCATCCACATTTTTTATCATCCATCATTCTTATAGAAAAAAGAAAGAGCTCGTCGAGGTTGATCAGTGACAATGTTCCACCACAATACGAAGCGACAACCTCCTTTCAGCCGAGATCCACGGAGCTTCGCTTCACGTAGCAATTTCCTTCAGGTCGTTGGGCAACCTCGCATTGCTACGCCACCTGCTCAAGGCCACGACAGGAGTTCAGCATAGCTGTTTCACATTTCAACGAAGATTCAGGTAAGTTTTCTATCTTTTTCTCGTTTTTTAATTATCTAACATTATTTTTTATCTTGAACATATTCCTTTTTTTAACATCACATCATCCCCTTCATCATATCACCACCACCTTCACCACCAAATCACGTCTTCCTCTTGTTTAATTTCATGAGATTGAAAAAAATAAAAATCAAATCAACCAAAAATCAAAAAATAAAAATAAAAAAGCATCATGCAGCAAGTGGCCAGTCGCCTCTACCACCATTGTCGCTATCCTCCGCGCCCACAATGAGTTGTGCCGCCCACAACCCTCCCCGCCGCTCTGCAGTACGCCACCGACCCCCTCCTACGGCCCTTTGCCACCACCACCAGCAACCAGCCCACATATCCTATGCCAACCGCACGCGTACAACCTCCCAGCGCCCATGCGGGCTGTAGCTCCGCGCCAGCCGCTTCCTCCAACCACCAGCACGACCGTGCGCACAACCACCCCACACAACAGACGCCTCTACCACCAGTCCTCCCCACAGCTTCTGCCACCGCATCGCACCTCCGCCCGTAGGGTGGCGTCCACCGGCTGCTCTCTACATACGCAAGCTACACCGTGTGGCAGTGCTCCTCCGTACATTTGCACCATCAACAACAACCAGTCGTGGTGTCACACCTCCTGCTCGCACCCCTACGAGTCGCCCTTACCTCCTCCGCCTGCGGTGCCCTACCACGCGAGCACAACCCTCTGTCAGCCTCTACTGCGGGGATGCGTTGTCGTCCTCAAAGATCCCACACTACCGTCCTTCCTCCGTAGCCACGTAGGCCATCACTCGATTCCCCACCGTTTGCCCCTTTTCATCCCTAACCGTTGGTCGATGAAGAAGGTCTTTATTTTTTTATTTTTCATTTTTTTATAAAAATTGCATATTTCATCCTGCATGTTTTATAAATTCCAAAAGTACCCCTTGCGCAATTTGCATTGTCATTTTTAATTTCCGTAATTGCATATATACCCCAATGCTCGTGCATTAAATTGGATATTGTTTTGGTACCGTTTATTTTAATGAAAAATGATATGTTGTTGAGCAACTGATTCTTTAGCATTTGGATGTTTATTTGTATTTTTATGGTATTTGGGTAATTAATTAAAATTTTAAGTAAAATATTGCATATTTTACTCACTTTTTGGTCTTAAATTCATATTTGACTCAAGGTTGCTCCAAAAATTGTGAAAAATAGGAAATAGTGTCTTGAATCATAATTTAATTATTAACGAAATTTCATATTAATTGGAGTTGTCTTGTTATAAATTGATTTTCGTAAATGATTTTAATTAATCAACAGATAATATCTTTTTACGAAAATCCAACTCTTCTGGATTAGTTATATAAATATCTTATTGAGATAAATTAGTTTCTTAATGAATTTATAATGTGGATTTATTAGGAATTAAATATTTTAGTTATTCTATTTTCATTAAAAATTCATAAAAAATCATATATTGTCGAAAAATTCCAAAAAAATTACTGTAGTCTCATTTAATCATGTTTACGTTCTAATAAACTTTTCATAATTTTTACATTCCGTTTGTGTGAAAAATTGCATAAAAATCCATAAAAGTGAGCATTTTTCATTGTTGTATTTTAATTCATAAAATTCCAAAAAAATGTATTCTACATTCATCACCGGATTAAGTTTCTAGGAAAAATATAAGTTGGCTAAATTAGATTAATTTTATATTAAAATTAATTTAGCTAAGTTGTGTGTTATTTATTAACTTAATTCACCCACATTTTGCATTCTCATTATTTTTGCACTAAAAAAATACAAAAAATCCGCATTGAAAACCTATACGTATATTTTCTTATTTAACCCTATGTTGTTCCTTTGCTTCCTTGTGTTTGACTCTGGACTTTCTTAGGATATAAATTTAAGCTGAGTCCTCTTCACAAAGACATTTGATTCAGTTCTGCATGACTCGCTAAGTAACCGTATGACAACGAGTATAAATTATATCACATATTTAGCAGACTCATTAGACGGTACTGTTGTCGGGGAGGCAAACAACTTAGGGATTAATTTAGAAAATTTGATTTAGGTTTTCTCTCACTCGGGTAGTCTGACCCCCGAGCCACCTTGTAAGTAATCCACTTTCCCCCATTCTTTTCTCTTAATTATTTTTTTGCTCATTTTGATACATATTTTATTGTTTATCTATAATATAAATTTTATTTTCATTGCGAGGGCTTGGAGAACTTGGAGTGCATTGGAGGTCGACGGACATGACGCACGTCGATTGTTGAAGAGAAAAGATTTTTAATTTATTTTTAAGAGTATTTTGTAATTATTGTGTTGTAGTAATTTAGGTAATTTTCTCTTTACATCGGCTCTTGTTTGAGAGCTCGCGCTTGTATCGGGACTGGACATTTGACCCGTCTGTGGTCGTGTGGTTGATTGATGTAGAATAGGACTTGCACTCACGGCTCTTAGAGCATTTTTATTAGAATATTTTTATTTCTTGTGGTTGCAATCTTTAAAACCACACACCACATTTAACGAGACACACTTAGATTGTAGAGCTACTAGTCTAAATTAATTTGATCATCACTCGCTAATCAAACTGCCTTTTTAGGAACAGTTTTCTCATTTGCATCTCATATAGTATAAAATTTCAATTCTGCCTTGCATCTCGCATGTAGAGAATGAGGATCACTGTAAGTCTTCTAACTGGGCATGCATAATTGATTTCTCTATTTGCATCGATTTTTCTCGGCTCTCTTCCCTTTGGTTTTGAAACTTAGGATAAGGAAATATAGAGTATCGTTAGACACGCTATGTTTGGTTGATTAATCAAGTGATAACCGAACTTAAAATCGGGACTATTAATCATAGTTGACCAAAAACAAATTGACTAAAATTAACCCTTATTTGCGGGAGAGCAACCCTATCATTGCCTGAAATAACTTGCAAGTGAGAGAGAGACGATACTAGGATAGAGCCAAACCAGAATTTTCATATAGACTACTGGTTCTACAAAAATGATTAGCCACTTTTCAGCGAGGATCTACGGGTAGCCGGTAAACGGTCTGGATTTTCTTAGTAGAGTGGGAGGTTTAGAGGATGCCTTTTGAGACTTTGTCCTCAAGTAACGGGTAGCCGTATTTATACGGTCTGTACTTACTCCTATACTGGTTGAAAGTGGGTGCAACTAGTCATAGGAATCGTGACAGTCTATAGGGAAACATAGGTATCTAACAACTCGTCAACTCTTCCAAAGATTTCATTTATCATCAACTAAATTTGAAAAGATAAACGGTCGGACCTATGCGACCATCATAGCATTGAGTTGGTGAAACTTGGGTTTGCTCTTTTGTTTATCCATTTTGTGTATTATTTGGTGCACTTGCACACTTTCTTCCTCGATCCGCTTCATTCTCCTATTCCTCTTCGAAGATGTTAGAATATTGGTCAACATATCCAGGTCACTCTTCTTCGACCATATTTTGATCTCTACCCTCTTATTCCTCCTCATACTCACACCACGCCCGCGCAGTCAACTCCGACTGACTTCCCCTCTTCTTCATCCTTCTCACCTACCCCACATTCTTACACCCCTGACCCACATCCACCATGGGTTGACTCACCATATCCTTGTCTGCTTGCTGGAATCAAGGAAAAATCAAAGAGCAAGCCGCTGCTGAGATGAATGATTGGCAGAATCAGTTGACCCCACAGACCTCATTATCACCTCAAGTTTAGACCGGACAACAACTAGTCTATACACATCCTGACTTAACCTTAGGGCACAGCATGGTCGAACAAACATACCGAATGGAGAGGCCTGCACTACATGATCTTCCTGATTTGATTGACCTTAATGATCAAGCCCACATTGACCAGTCTTCATACCACTAATTTGGATAGTCGACATATACATGGGATTGGATTCATACAACCAATTTACAGACCCCCTGTATACTAACTCCACCTTATGAGACTCTGACCAACATCTGCCATATAGATGGGTCATATTCAACCCAATATTACATGCCTGAGTCAAGGTTTGTTGAGTATAAGAGCCCGAGTTCTCAACATTATCCTCCAACTGAACAGACTTACCTCATGATGTATCATGAGAACTTATTGGAGGATGACATTTCTAGACAGATCACGAGTCCATTTATGAAAGTGGATCATGGATTTTGCAAACTGAATTTTGAAAATCCGGAAGACACTAGATTGACCACACATTATATACAAATGGAGTCCCTTCCACCTTCCTCTTTTACTAACCACTTTCCTTCCAAACCAGAGTCTGTACATTCTCCTATTCCTCCTTTGCCTATCAAAAAGATCAAATAAATTGAAAACCAAAAAACACCATAAAATTGAAAATGGAAGAAATCTAAAAAAATGGACCCTATAGTTAGGGAAGCGATTGATAGAGAGTTTATTTTTGAGTTACCCTTAATAATGGCCACTGAACACCTTCCTGACCTCAAAAGATTTGTAAGAAGTAAATTGATGCCTAAAAGGTTGGGTACTAAGAGGAGAAGGATTGAGAAACACATAATGTCTATGGTTACCTCTTTGATGATTGGAAGAAAAACCAAGAGCCGCAAAGTGAATCGGTTACTTGGATTTGACTGTGAAATCAAAGACACTACCTTCACCCATGCAAGAATTGATGATGACTCACCGATAAATATCCTCCCGACCTACGTGTTTGCCAAGCTCAAACTCGGATCAAGGAAGAAGACAAGAGAGATCGTTTAGCTGGTTGATCAGTCTACAAAACAATCGAGAGGAATCATTTCAGTCATCATTACTTTCCAAGGTTCTCTACTCCAGGTAGACTTCACAATCATTGTCATTGAGCACTGAGGAGAGTTCACCCAATATTCGATCATTCTCGGGAAACCGTTCTTAGCCTTGTCTAAGGCAACTATATATTGCGAGACTCGGGAGATCAATTTCACTACATTGGGAGCACTCTGACCTCACCCAATCTTTAAGGACACATGATATTCTTAGGTAGCCCGTAAAGTCACAGACAACCATGACCTCCGAGAGACAGTTGACTTTCATCTTTCTACTACACATGTGATACTGACTGTCCAAATGACTATTGGTTTAGGGACTCCCTACACCTCCACATCCCCCACTGCTTGATCACCACCACTGTGACAGCTTCTAGAGAGGACTCACAATCCGAAGCTGCCTTGAGTCGGACATGATCATTTTTTATTTCCTTGACTTTTTAGATGATCCAACACATGATCCAACCAATGCCAAACCAATTGAGAACACTATGGCATACTAGAGACATGTGTTGACCCTGCAAGAGCATTACAATGTATATGGTGACTCATCTTATGATGAACCTCTGGTCAGCACCTCACTACATCCAAGACCTTCACCTGAAGAGACAACCAGGACCCAATTGACCAATCTTGATATATCGGTTGCTATATCCTCTATTCAGTCATCTGGTAAGAAGAACAAGAGTAATGATTTCTCGAGGTGTTCCCCCAAAATACTCAAGACGTATCACTCTCCTCTTCCTCTTGATGCTTCAAGTTCTAAAAAATCAGATAATAAAGTTTCCTTCGACATACTAGAGAACGAATTTCTGAGGAGTCCTTGTCAGGTCCGGATGAGGTGATATATATGAGTGAGCTCAGTTAGGCTATTCTTAAGCCATATTTGAGCAAGCAGCCATGTGTCGACCCCCGTTAGACGTTCCCTACCCTTCACTACTATTCTTCTGAAGATGATTCTGACAACTACACATATGTATACTACCCATCCCCTCGCTCCCGTAAGAAGGTCCGTCACAAACCTTCTTGATCCTTGTATATTCTCACTCCTTCTTGTATAGATTTTCCTCCCTTTGTTTCCCTCCTTCCCCTGTGATTCACATCACTCATCCTAGTTCTGTATCATTTTTATTTTGTGGCTATATTTAGGATGACTAGATAAAAAACACAAAAAAACAATTCCAAAAAAATTCATATTTATTCTTTGCTTTCTTTTCAAAACAAAATCAAAATAAAAAAAATCACAAAAACCAAAAATAAAAAATCTAATTAATGAGTTGGTTTAGTCCCTGACACTTACACATTCACACAAGACTAGTGAAGTTCAAGGACACTTGGTTTATGAGGTCTTGAGATTTTGAGTTAACTAGCCTGAGTTATTAGGGTCTTTGACTTAATTATTCACATTTATCTAGTTTGAAAGATTTGTGTTCTATATTACACGCTTAGTCTCTATCTTAAAAATAAGATCAATACCTCATATACGCGACTGCAATTGTGATGAGATGAGTTGAAATTTCACTTTGAGAAACTGGGATGAGGGATTTGAGTTTGAACTTGATTTGATGATGCTCAAGGATGGGACAAAATCAATAAAGGATTCATGAAATCTAAGTGTCAGCACCTCTACCCAGTATGAGAACATGGTTCTTGCACTATCTCTTAACATTTACATATTGATAATCAAGAAACAATTTCGTCCAAAGTCGTGTCAATGCATAACACGGAAGGACAGTCGCTGAAGTGACCTCGGATGAAATCCCTGATTAATCAACAATTAACTGACAATAAGAATAAAGCATTAAATATAAAAAATGTGGAGTTAAATTTTATTACAACTCTATGACAAATGTATATAGGTGTAAGCATGTGTAGAGGTCGAACACATGGAGAAAATGGTAGAAGGAGGCAAATAGAATTCTCAAAAATTTGTCTTTTATCTCTCGTCCACGTTAATGTTCTTGGAGGGTTTTTAATTATACATATATACATTTATATTATATTTTTATTTTTATTTTTATTTTATATTTTCTATTTTACAATTTTCTATTTCTTTTTCATTTAAATATATACATATATATATGTATATATACAACATAAGGTACATATGGATACTATATATATAAATATGTAAAAATAGTCAACATATAGTAAACATAATACTTTTGTGCGTTTTATATTTTTCTAGTTTTTTGTTATTTTTCTGGATTTTTTTGCTAATTTTATGTATTTTAAAAATAAAAATATCCCAAATAAGGGATTAAATAAATAATCCAAGATTTATTTGAATTTAAAAATAACAAATAAGTCCCAAAATTATCTAAATCAATTTTAATATAAAATATTTATAAAAAGAAAATCATAAAATAGAAAATATATTTTTGGATTTTCAAATGTTTTTTAGGTTTTTATGAAAGATTTTCGGATTTTTGATTTTTAAGCCTTTTGTTTTTCCATTTTTAGTGATTTTTGGTCTGTAATTAACATATGATAAAATATGCCATATATAAGTTTTTGGAATTTTAGACACATGTTTATATTTTTTTGGTGTTTTATAAGTTAAACAGTGAACAAATAGGCTCCCTTTCATTTTTTTTATAAGTGAATTGAATGCAAAAAATGCCAAATAAAATATGGACGGGAATTTACATGGTATGGAGCATTTAATCCTATTTTTGTGGATTTTTAGGAGCACAATAGATATTTATAATAATTATATCAAATGCACAAAAATATTTATCCTAGCAGGGGCATAAAAGCAAATACAATAAACGTAAGGGGCACATCGTGGGACTACACGTGACTCTGCAAGGGGAGGACCCAAATGTAATAACAAATAACTACATAGGTCTGAATGTAAAAACCCCAATTGTTTATCACACCAACTTTTATTTACATAACTGATTATTAAATACAAAAAGGTGTAGGGTTAAATATGTAATTTACCCCCAAAGTAGCACGATCATACGACATGGCATGATTCACTTATCCTCATGGTGCAATCATATCGACCCGTATCGTTCGCAGATGAACGGTCTGACTCAGATCTTGGATGAGATCATACGACCATGGCTCCTCTTGATTGGATGCTCACGATCAAAACTGGGGGCTTTGGAAGATCTGACGGCTACTAGTCTTCCTGAAGAACATGGAAGAACAGTGAGTCGAGGCTCCTTCAATCACCGTCCTTTAGTGTCTCCGGCGATCTCTAGCTTTCCTCCAAGGCTCAGAGCGTCCCTTGAAGGTGTCCATAGCGGCCTGATGCTTCAGAAATGGTTGGGAGCCAATGGTCAAGTCCCATAGGCTCGGTGAAACTTGAAGCTCTAGGTACATGAAATTTGCACAAAAATCGCTCAAGGTCTCCAAGACCTGCAATAAAGCGAGCACAACAAGAAGGGTGTGTCAAGGGGCTCCTGACGGGTGGAATGGAAGCGAAAAGGGGTCAGATGGCGGATCTCCAATGAGTGTAGGAGAGGGGGATATGGTATGCCAAATCAGAAGCTGATTTGGGTGAGTGAAGGACATGGGATGGTAAGAAGATGTCGAGGAAGAGAATGAAGGTGGAGGCGGGGTGAAATACATGCGAAGGCACATTGAATAGGTTCGCTCCGACGGACTACGATTTGGGTTTTAAGGCTAAAACTAGGGTCTACAAGTTAAACTAATTGCATAATTAATTATATGGAATGAAAATCTACCTAAATAAAGTAAATGCGAGCTCTTGTACTCGAGGGTCGCCTAGGGAGCAGGGTCGCTGGTATGGAACGCCGTGGGCGCACCTCTGTCCTCCCGGAGCTGGTTCCAACTGTCGAGAAGTCCTCTTGTCAAGAGGAAGCTTCCTAGATGAAAGAACACGACTCCTAGTCTTGGATTAGTGACCAAAAATGCAAGGAGGAGGAGATGTGGTTATTTATAAAATAAGAGGGACACCCTTATTGACCGAGCAAAATTAATGAATCAAAGCTATGTACAACGGATCTGAAGGCTAGGTGTGTATCTTGGTTGATCAGAGATGAGATCCCATGAAGGGATCGACGGTGATAGATGGATGTAGCAAACGAGAAAAAAAGCAAAAGATGCGGGATTGGACAGGTCATGTCAAGTCAACATGCTGGAGGGGGAGTTGACTGGAAGTCAACGGGCGGAGCTCTGCCATTGGGCCATGTAGACCCGCTACAAGACAAACAACAGATTTATTCAAAAATAAATATTTAAAATATTAAATGATTTTATTAAATTTGATTATAAAATAAAAAATATTTATTATTTGACATTATTTATTATGATATTTATTTATTTTTTGATGTATTTTATTAGTAGTTATTTTTTAATGGGGGTGTTTATAGGTATATTTACCTATATTTTGGCTATTTTATTTTTATTTTGTACTTTTTTTATTTTTTATTATTTTATTTTATATATTTGTAACATATTTTTATGTACTCAAATATTTTTTATTTTATTTTTATGATGTATTTTGTACACTTACACAAATAGATATGCATATTTTGTAGGTATACTTGTAGGTATTTCATCTATGTATTATATACATTGTTTTATTGGGTTTTAATTTGGATTTATATTTTTAATAGAATATAAACAATATTTAAAATATTATAAAAATATGAATACTAAATAATAAAATAATGAAATCCACTTTTATTTATACACAAGCCATAAAATTGGTATTTTGCCTATATTTTCACATAGACTTATTATTTTTACTTTTTCTTTTTAATTTTATATTAATTTAAATATGTACATATGTTATGAATAATAATTACAAAATTATAAAAATATAAATTTGTAAAAATAAAAAAGGCAAATAAATTGAATATTTTATTCAGATACAATGTACAATGAGGGTCAAAAACCTAACTTTCATAAAGTAACTCCAAAAAATATGAAACCACTCCATTAAATAGCTTGTGAAAAGTTATGTACAATTAGAGGTGATTTTGATATATTTTGAGTTTTTATTTGAAAGATATGGGTCTGTGTAGTTGGGTTTTTGGCTTTTTATTTTGTGTATAAAATGAATACCGTGTATTATTTTTGTACAAACTCAATTATGTGATTTTATTTACATTATTATATAAAACTTTCATGTATAGAGTTTCTTTATTTGATGAATAAATAATAAAGAATAAAATAGGTGTCAAAATGCATAAATAAATAGAATTTTTATTGTATTCTTGGCCCTTATCTCCCCCGACTTTATTCCATATTGACCAACTCAATTCTTGACTTGGTCTTGAGGTTTAGGGTCATAAAAATATCTTCGATATTTTATTATTTTTTTCTTCTCTTTATTCTATAATTTTGGCATTAAAAACCTTGTTTTATATACAATTAATACAATAAATAATGAATGCTTATATGCACAAATTAATGCTATTTACATGCGTTAGCTAGGGTTTTTAAGGCCAAAATGATAGAATAAAGGTGATGAAATGGAGATTCATCACCCAACTATACTTGCCTCTGCTAGTCCCTAGCTAACACTTATGCAATAAGTACATAAAGAATGAAGAAGAAAAGAAAAATAAAGAATAAATAGAATTGATCTCGATTATTAAACTTATCTGTACAAAATCCAAGTTTGGAGCTCAGGTTAGACCTTGATGTGAGATTGTGTGTGGAACCTGGTCGGGAACTAAATTTAAAACACAACAATCTTCGAGAGTCACAGAACTTGGTTCAAACCACCTCAATAGCTAGGTCAGAACTAGCCTACATCATAAGCAAGCTGACTTGTACAATGTAAGTGATAGTGGCTCTCCGAATTGAAATAACAAAAGGACTGACTTCTCCAGAATGAAAACCCAGTGATTCTCCAATCCAGCACTCTGTCCTCGAGGAGCGGGGTATTCCCTTCTAAGTTCAAGTGGCATCCAACTGAAAAGGAGGATGTAAAGAAAAGAATGGACGGTAACCAATGTAGCTACCTATCCTGGGATGCATGACCAGTGTAGTCAAGTCATACAGCTGCAGGCTCACTTGGTATAACTTTGATGCTCAAGCTTGCTTATTGACTATACAACATATATACATACTATGAGAGGCATTTTATTTTATTTTCAGGCCTGTGCACTTTGTTTTGGAGTTTTTTCTTTCTTTTTTTTGAAATACTATTTACAATAGCTTTACATAAGGACTTTTTCCTCCCGAGCCAGAAGACTATCCATCTTTTGAAGCATTATTGCAACCCATACTCTCTTGTCACTAGACTTCATGGCAATTAGACCAGGTTGGGGTGCACTTCCCTCCCTAGACGAGGATGAATGTTTCCACACGTATGCATCTCAGACCAGTAAATCTAACCACCTCACCATTCCAACTGAGTTGAGCCAAGTGAAAAGGTGAAAGTGTCCAAGTTAGGTCACGACCGACAAGAGTCATGTGTGCATCTCGAAAAGTTCTAGTTAGTCAGTTGAGGTGACTTGAACCTATCGATGAGTTTCAAAGCATTAAGTCCTAATGGACCTGAAGTACCTTAAACCTAGTTCCCATAAGGTTCTAGTGCAGTTGGGTACAATAAGGTCCAGCCAAGCTCCAATCTTCGACTTTATTGGACTAGTTCAATCATCAAACCTAATCAAAAGAATGAATGCTATGCAAATGCTATGTACAAATGGTGTAAAGAATGATGCAATTTTTCAGAATTTGAAAAATAGAAAGAATTTTGGCACACCAAACAGATAAAAACATGTAAAACTATTTACACTGATGTGCTTCTTTTTATTTATAAAAATTAAGAATTCTCAAGAATTTACAAATTTTGGAAGTTCTTTTATAGGTAATATATATATTCAATTGGTAAAAGATTTTATGTATATATATTAATATTTATTGTCTATTTTTATTTTTAATGATGCCTTTATATCTCAAATTTATTTGAAAACAAATTTGCAAACTATAGTACAAAATAATTTTTGCAAATATTTACAAACATTTCAAATCCATTTTTAAAGATTTTTCAAATAGTATATATAGATTTTTCCAAATATTTTTCAACCATTTTAAAAATCATTTGCAAATAGGTTTTCAAAACTTTTGTTTCACACAAAGAAAAGAATTTTTACAAATCAAAATATTTTTACAAAGGTTGAAAATATTTTATAAAAAGCTTTCCAAATGGGTCATCAAACTATTTTTCAAATCATTTTGCAAAAATATTTTTAACATAATTTATTAATCAGTATATACTAAAAAGAATTAGTGAGGAATAAAAAGCATTATTAATTGGTTTTTAATGAATTATATAGTATTTTTAGACGTATTTATTAATAATTACATGAAAGTACGAATTATGGATAAAGTATATATAGAGTATATATGACCCCCTATAATTAGCATGAGCTATGTCCTCGTAGATCGAAGAGAAAAGAGAAGACATAACTCATTCTGAGTATAGAAAAGCCTATATTATACCGACTGAATAAGAAACGAAAGAATGAAGAGATAAATGAATAAGGAGTTGACCGTCCCCCCTATACTTAGGAACAAATGATCCTAAGTATAACAGACTATACACAACGCAGGTAGGTTCAAGTGTGGGAATAAATAGATCACAACTCAAGTTGTTTCCCCCTATACTTAGGGTAATATATCCCTAACTATAGCAGAGCAAATCAACAAGAGAGGAGACAGTGGAGGGGATCAAAGAATGAAAGAATCTGAGGTGCACCCCCTATACTTAAGACAAGGTACATCCTAAGTACAGAAAACTGACACAAAGGGGCGACACCTTTTTTATAGAAAAATAAAAATGAAAAGGAAAAGAAGAAAATACAGAGATATATAGATAAATGAAAAGATCGTAGAGTATGTAGGCATCATTCACCCTATACTTAGGGTGAAGGATACCTAAGTATAAGCAACGACAGGAGTGATGAAACAGATTGTTGAAAGAACAACACGATGTGTACCCCCATACTTAGGGGAAGGTACATCCCAAGTAGAGACAAATAGATACTACGAAAGATCTAGAGTACACACGACATACAAGAGAAAGAAGGAATTGAATACACAACACATGTATACAACAAGTCAGAATGGTGAAGTACAGGACAGTTTCTGGTAAGCAAATACGGTACTCTCGTCATCGTCTCCTTGTGAGAACGGGGATGCAACTAGAAAAGAAAAGACACCCAGGTATACAATCATGTGGGTGTCAGCTACCAGGGAAAAGAGATCAAAAACTAAACCAGGAACCGGTAGCATGAAGAAGATCATCGGCTCATAAGGAAGGAATGAGTGAGCAGAGCCGATACCGTAAGACATGGGGGAAGAGTGAGCAGTACGGACTCCTCCAGGTCAATTATGGTCTCAAAAAGGTATAAAAAGTGAAGAGCATGAGACTCTCAATCCCGTGTGGGATATCCGGTGGTCATAAAGTCAGAAAGTCATGAGAATATATAGTACACCACAATACATAGCTCAACCTTGCGAGGGTCCTCAAGGTAATTGGACTAGATGAGTTAAAGATCTCATAATAGCCAGAAGACTCGGCTACGTGCTCCGACAGATAGGAGATATAACCAGAGAGCAGACCGAGTACACAAGTTAGAAGACTCGGCTTCGTGCTCCACCAGATGGGAGACACCACAAGTGAAGCCGAGTACCAACAAAATGATGTACGCTCCCGCAGATAACACTCGGGGAGTAGTATACGCTAATCAATGAATAATCAAACAGAGCTCACCCTGCAAGGGTCATCAAGGTTAGCGGACTCAAAGGAGTCAGATTTATCGAGCATAGGCTACACCTTCATGGGGGTTTCTGTCTCATCATCTTTTATCCGAGTTGGTTCTTGCACGTTCACGGGTGATTCCGTTGCGAGGAAGATCGAAAGTATTGGTTTTGCCTATCAGGTTCCTCCCTCTATTTATTTGGTTGAGTAGGGATCCAGGAAGGGTTACAAGGACCTTAAAAAGTGCAGACTACTAGTAACAAAGGAGGACAAGTACGGGATACATTTTCGGCAGTACTCTCTCTCCTATAGGAATAGCGCTCTAAGAGCTTGTTCAAAGATAAATAGCCTGATAATCAAATCTAAAACTTATAATGATAATTGTCGAACCTTCAAGACTTCATGAGTCGAGTTGGTGAACCCTTTGATTTGTGTTTGTTGATTAGCTCTATTAAGGTCAAGATCAAAAATCTCACGCACTTGCGCAATTTTGCTTCCTTCCATGTTGACCCTTGCTCACTTTGAGCCATTATACTGTGTGACACTCCTCTTGTTTCTCGTTGACCTATGTATCTTTCATCCAAAATGATCTTCCGCTTGATCTCCGAGATGGCGATGAATGGGCAGTTCAGTCGAGACTCCATCGATACCCACATTAGTTCCATACATTTGCTTTCTCCAGTAATTCAGGGCAATTCCTGAGACCCCGGTCCCAACTCTGTGAACCAATCTCTAGACTCCCCACCTTCTTCAATAAATTGGGATCACTCTTATCCCAACATATGCTTGTTTTGGATGGTCATTGATTTCACTCCTTATAAATCTCCATCCTTAACAAAGTTCTGTGTTGACCTTAACACAGAACACTTCTCTCAATCTGATGCTGCAATTCAGACTCATCGGGGCATTCTTCCATCTGCAGACCGGGAACCCGATTTCGATCCAGAGATCCAAGCAGTATCTAAAATGGCTGGTGGAAGAGGAAAGGGATCGCAGCCTGACATAAAGTTGATGTATCCTCTTTAATTTGATAAAATGTGTGTTTTCATTTTTGTTGTAGTCGGGCAATCAGGATCTATAAAAAATTGACCGCATGAATCGATGAATCGATGAATTAAATTAATGTGTAGTTCGATGTATTTTTAACCTGGGCAAACCCCAAGGTCGACTCAAGGAGTCAAAGGACCAACTTCAGATCAGATTAGATCAATTATCTCACGATTTTTAAAGCGAGATTTTTTGGTATTTTTATGCAATAAAAATGCAAATGCACAAATGCGATTAAATTAGGTTATTAAGAAAATAAGCAACTTAGACAAATTAATTTTTAATGTGAAATTAAGTAAATTAAGCTAAGTTATATTTTTCTGCAAACCTAATCCAATGATGAATGCATTTTTTTTGAAATTTTTGGATTTAAGATGCAACAAAGAAAAGTGCAAACTTTTTAGGGGTTTTATGTAATTATTCGTGCAAACAGAATGCGAAACTTGTGAAAAATTTACTGGAAGTGAAATGTCATGAAATGGAGCTACATTATAGTTTTGGAATTTTCTGACAATTTATGATTTTTTATGATATTTTTACTGAAAACAGAGCAACTGTGTGTATTTCATTTCTAATAAATCCACGAAATCAAATTTTCCAAAGAGTGATTTATCTTAAAAAGATATAGAAATCCATAAGAGTTGAAATTTCGCAAAAATATTATTCGTGTATTTGATTAAAAATCAATACAGAAATCACTCAACAATTTATTACGCAAAAGACATATCTATTTTTGATGAAATTTAGATAGTAATTAAAGAGCACTTAGTAGCATCATCTACAATTTTTCATAATTTTTGGAGCAACAATATGTATGTGTGAATTTTAGAGCTTAAATAGGTAAAATAACACTGAATTTCAAACTCTGATTTTTAATAAATTATCCATTGCTTACAAAAATTCAAATTAATAGCCAAAAGATAAAGAATTAATGATCTGCAATAGGCAATTTTTGTATTTAAAAATGATGCAGAATTGATATCCATATTAGAGTATAAACGTAAGGGTGTCTTTGAAATACAGAAAATAAAAACTGAAAAAACTGAAATTGTGCATAAGAGTACTTTTGCAAATAGCTAAATATGCAGGAACAATTGTGTAATATTAACAAAAATAATAAAAAATAAAATAAAATGGACCTGCTCTTCAAACGTGGGTTCTAAGAATGGAACCCAACTTTCCAGGCGTGTCTAGGGCGGGGAGTACGAACATGCGGAGGGGGTCGCGTGCGGGCTGGTGGGCGGTAGCGCGTGCAAGGCGATGCCTTGCGGCCGAGACGGAGCAACAGCAGCTGCCGTGGGCTCGCGGGCGGTGGCTGGATCAATGCACACGTGTGGTTGGGGCAGCGCAGAGGATGTCGACGAGAACGCGGGCAGGGGAAGGCGCTGAAGATGGCCTGTGCGCGGCAGAGCGAGATGATTAAGCGTGGACGCAGGCGGGTGGTGGCTGGATCAGCAGCCACGCACAGGCGGAGCTGCGGTCATGATGTGATGAGTGGCGAGCTCGTTGAGGTTGCCACGACTGCGGTGGTGGAGGATCGCAGCTAGAAGGTCGGGGCTGGTCGTACGCGGGCATGCGCGGTGGTGTAGTGGAAGGCCGTGGCTGTTGCGAGCGGTGGTGGAGGGCGAACGCGGGCTGTGCATGGGGCAGCGCCGACGGCTTGGAGGTTGGCGGCCTGGGATGAAGGCGGATGGGCTCCTGGTGGGGGAAACTGTTGCGTGTCTATTTTTTTTATTTTTTTAATATTTTTTGTTTGTAATTTTTTAATTAAAGAAAAAAATGTAGAAATAAAATGGAATGAAAATGTGGCGATGATGATGTATGTGATGATTGGTGGTGTTTGATGGAGATGGTGGTGGTTTTGAAAATGTTGTACTGTTTGTAACAGTGATCAACACGAAAATGAAGAGATGATGTTAGGTAAAAAAAATTGAGAAAGTTAAAGATAGGGAAATACTAATATGTGATTCGTCGAATTTTGCGGAGCAGCTATGCTAGACTTCAGTTGTCGCTTCAAGGAGACGGCGTGTGCTCCGAAGCTTTAACGATCCATGTGAAGCTCGTGGTGGTAGTGCGTACCACTGGATCACGCCTTGAGGTTGTTGTTTCTCAACTCGTCTCCTACAGTTGTCACTGAAGGTGAAAGCAGCTCGTCCTCACTTCTCTCGAAACGGCGGATGTCGATGATGAATGAAGGGGGAGATGTGAATAAAAAGAGGAGGAAGTTGGAAAAGGGATGGAGAAAGCGGAGAAGTGAGGAGTTGATGACTTGGAGTGGGGAGCATGTAAAGGGAGAAGAAGTAAAAAGGGAATAGAAAATAAAAAATAATTAAAATAAGTAGCTAAAAGAGAAAATAAATAAAGTAATAAATAAATAAATATAAATAAATACTTAATTAACAAATATCATAAATATCATAAATAAATCAATAAAAAAATAAATAATAAAAATAAAAAATAAATTAATAAATAATAATAAAAGGGTGACACATGGCAGCTCCAGATGCCGCCACGTGTCGCACTTGTAAAAATAAAAAAAATTAAATGTAAAGAAAATAAAAAAGAAATAACAAAAGGGGTTAAATCAAAAAGTGTCAACATGAAAGTTGTTCATCTTGATGAAATCTACAACTTTCATGAAGGATCGAAAATCAAATGAAATCATCTATACAAAAAGTGTTTTTGGGGTTATCTTATAGATATAAAATACTGTATTGTTATCTTTTGCAATTTTTTGTCATTTTTAATTCGAGAAAAATCAAAGTAAAGTTAGAAAAAATATGAAAGAAATATTTACAACTTAATTATTTTTTTGGATTTTTAATACTTAAGAAAATAAAATAATAAAATGGAGGATATTATGGTCAATATGTACAATATACAATAGGGGTTCAAAACCCAAGTTGCACATATGATCTCCGATTTTAATGAAATTGGTCTTGTTTTGAAGGTCTATGAATGTATATTACTTTAAAAGTGAGTAAACCTAAATCGAATACTGTATGAGAAAGATATGCACATTTTAAGGTTCATAGTTTAAAACTTGGATTTGGCTTTTATTGGACAATTTTACAAGTTAGTATTTTTTTGGTATTTTTCTTGTATTAGTGTTAGTAATATATACACTGTAGAGTTGATTTTATTGGATTTGGAATTAGTGTAAAATATATACAAAAATGTGATTTTATCTAATATACAAGTGAATATTTACAAGTGAATTTGGCTCCTTATTTAATGCAACTATGAATGTTAAAATGCAGATATTATTTATTCATGCATGAATTCTAATTATGCAATATAAGTGGGAATATGCAACTAATTTCTCGGGAACAAAGCTCTATTTTCAATTTTTAGAGTGACGAATCACAGATTCATCACAACCCCAACCAAAAGAAGAAGTCTATCTGGGGGAAGAGAAATATACCACGCAGAATGAGGTCAATAGCTAGCTGTCTGCATTAATACAAGCAATTCAACATCATCTAACTAACCAAGACCTGGCCCAAATCGCTTCCAAGACATGCTGAACGATCTAAGGAGGAGGTTGATGCAAGAGATGGCAGAAGAGAGGATGACCAGACCCAGATCAAGAGTTCAATTAGGGAGGTGTTGAACATCAATTTTCAGTTGGTGGACCCAATTTCGAGGAAAGGGACAACAGACCACCGTCGTTGAAGCCCACATTGAAGCAGACATACAATCATGGAGCAGGCTATATCACAGAGTGGATTCAAATTCCACAAATCCATGGCCACTTCAAATTGAAGCCACAATTTTTGTCCCTGCTTCCACATTTCATGGGAGCACTATAGAAGAACCATATATCCACCTCAAGAAGTTCGGTTGCATATGCGCCACCGCCCACTACCCCGGTATTCCATTGAGGATCTCAAGACGACTGGCTTTCCCTTCAGTCTATAGGACAAGGCTGAAGGATATGGGGAGATCGTCAAGCACATCACGAAAGTGTGATGATCACATCGTATGCGATCAGAAGTGACTAGTCGTACTAGTCGCTCGATACAACGGAATTTTAAAAAAATTAAATGTGATGAAACCACATGATCCAAGAACCTTTCTCAGATCGATTCATCTAAACCACAATAGGTATTAAGAATACCTCTTGAAGCGTGGTTGAGATCGAGTCTCTAAACTAAGATACCTCCTGTCTCAAGTCTGATATGACGGAGGAGACGCTTGCGAGCGCGTTGATGAGATGCGTCCTTCTCGTAATCCATGTTGATGATCCAAGTGACGAATCTCCTGATCTCATCACATGAGATCCGATGTCTCCTTCACAAGCAAGGTGCACCAAAGGAGACAAAGATCTGCGAGCATACACTCCGGCAACATAACGACGATGTTGTGGCGATGAAGATTCTCTCAAGAGCTCTATGGTGGGCGGCCACAAGAGAGAGGGAGAGAGCATATGTCGTTGTCATAAACTAGTTACCTAAAGAGCAAGGGTTGGCTCTTTTTATATAGGGTTTTGGGAGTCCATGGATCCCAATCCATGGACGACACTGATAACGAGGATTTTCCACGAGGGTCACCATGAATAATATAAATAAGTTGTCACCGAGGCGACCGCTCGCAGAATACCCAAGTTATACAGCAATTAACTCACAATGAAAGAATGTATCAATCAAGCTCAAAAAGAAATGTGAATTAATCTTTTATTACTCTACCATAAAATGTATAGGGAACAAGCATGTAGAGGTCGAACCACAGAGAGCAATACAAAAATACATAAGCCTATTTGTACCACAGAGTCATCCATGTGTGAAGCCTATTTTTGTGGATTTTTTGAATTATTTTTAATTTTTAATTTTGTATTTTGATTTTTGATTTTCTGATTTTTATATTTTATATTTTATATTTTTCTATTTTCTTTTTCAATATGGGAAAATAAGGACAATGTAATAAAAGACAAGATAAAGTATTTATAAAAATATGCAAAAATAACCAAAAAGTCAGAAATAAAATGTTTTTGATATTTTTAGGATTTTTTACTGTTTTTGTGATTTTTGGGTATTTTTCAAACTATTTTTGGTATTTTTAGATACTGAAATAAAGCAAAACAATGGGAAAGCTACTGGCTGGAGATAAAATTGGGAATTAAAAATAGAAAACAACATCAAAATTTTTCCACACTATTTTTCTAATAAAGCTAATAAAATATAGCAGAAATCGGAACTGAGTTCATATTTTTCTGATTTTTCTTTGATTTTATAAATTTTTTTAAATTTTTGTGTATTTTTGAATTTTTAAGGTTTTCCTTTTGATATTTTTAGGGGGTTTTTGAACTGACACTAAAATACGTTAAAATACACACTAGAGATTTTTTTTGGAATTTTTAGAGGTCTTTTAATATTTTTTTGGTATTTTATAATCTAGATAGTAAATAAAAGACATGTTTTTGATTTTTAATAAATGCAAAAATACAACAAAATTAAGATCCAAAAATATGGCGTGTGAGATCATGTTAACATATGCTTATATCCATTTTTGCAAGATTTTTCAAATTAAAATGGGGGACAAAATAAATGGACAAAGCATACAAAGATAACTGGCCTGGCAGGGGCATTTTTGCAATTAAAATAAGTGACAGGGGTATCCATGCAAAAATTTCAATAAAATGAACGTTTAATTTTATTTTCAGGGCCAATCTACAATTACTGAAACCCGACGGGGTTTAGATGCAAAAATCATGCGCCTCACGTGGGGACTGCACGTGAGGCGCGGAGGGACTAAACTGCAAATCTAAAAACATCAGGGGTCCTTCTGCAAATTATACAATTTATTTACAACGGGACTTTTTTTTGGTATTAAACTGTAAATACAAAAAGCGGGGGGCTAGATGTGAAATTTACCCCTAATAAGCGTGCGATCCGACGGTTGGACCGCTTCCACTTGCCACGAGTCGTGCTCCTGTCGGCCGATGACGATTCGCAGATGACGGCGGAGGTTAGATCAGCCTCGCTGATCGGACGATCGATGCGACGCTTCATCTGACGGCTCTGGTTCGATCTGGGCCGACTCCTTCGATCTGACGGTGCTGAAGATGCCTGGAAGAACAGGGAAGAAGCTCGCCCCCGGCGAGCTTCGATCGAGCAGCTCGGGCTCCTCCGGGCACCTTCCTCGCCTCTGACGCGCTCTACTCGTAGCTGGCAACCTTCCGCATCTCCTGAAGGTCCTATCATGGCTCCTGGAGGTCCGAGTCGCTCGGTCGAGGTCGATGAAGTCGCGGACCTCCAGGAACCTCTTCCTGGTTCGATTCGAGCCCAGATGGGGCTCTTCCTTCGTTTGACCTGCATAGGAAGAACCAGGGGCGAGAGGGCTACCTCCTCGACCCGGGGTTTTGAAGCTTCGCCGCAAAATGGAGTGGGGCGGAGGGGCTCCGACGAACGGCGGAGGGGGAGCCCCGATTCGCTAAGACCAGGGTCTTGGGTTGGTCAAAGAGGTGCGATCGATGGAGAAAACGGAGGGGTATGAAATGGGATGAACAAGGCGGTCAGACACGGTCGGATTCACAGTGAGGAAGTCGCCGGAGCTCAGCTCCGGGGAACTTCGAATTTTAGGTTTTACACTAAAAGGATTAACTAAAGACTAACCTAAATACTAGAATTAAAAGCTGACATGAAAAACTAACTAAAAAATGATAAAAGGATCAACTCTTATACCTGGCGGCCACCAGGGAGCAGGGTGGACGTCGGAGCTCCGCCGCGTCAAAATTCTCCTTCCTCCGGCCGAATCGAGATGCTGGAGCACTCCCCCTGTCACGAGGAACAATCCAGGAACAAGATCAAGGCTTTAGGTTGGAATGAAATTGGCCAAATTCGAGGAAGGAGGCGGAGCTACTTATTTATAGACAATGGCAGGGAGCCTTATTGACCGGCGATTATTACTTAATCCAGTGAGTATCTGATCGATCCAAGTTATTGGCGGGCATCATGGATAATCAACGAACAATTCTTGTGAAGGAAGCGAGCTCGATCGATGGATGGGATGGCCGCAAAAATGGGATGAAAATCAGGGAAAAGATGTTTCAGAGACGCCAGCGCTGGGATGGGACAGTTGACCAGGGGGTCAACCAAGGCCGGCGCCCCATTGGTCCACGTCAGCCGCTAAAAGACAAAGCAGGAAATTTGAGCCTAAATTGATTTATTTACAATAGTAAATGATTTTATTAGAATTTTCTTAAAACATAAAAAATGTGTATTTTTTCATGTAGTATTTATTTGTGATTTTTATTGAATTTTTCGAAGTGTTTTATTATGGTTTTAATTTAATAATGTGTATGTGTATGTATTTACATGTATTTTTGTGTATTTTATTTTTAATTTGTTTATTTTCTTTTATTATTTTATTGGCTTATTTTATAATTTTATAATTTATTTTTGTGAATAGAAAGGTATTTTTATTTAATTTTTAGGAGTTTATTTACATTTTTAAATAAATAGGTATATGCATATGTAAGTATACTTATAGGTATTTTACCTATATATTATATACATTTTATTTATTTAATGAATTTTATTTATTTTTATTTTGAATTTGTATTTTTAATAATTTATGTATAGTATATACATTATTATAAAAATATAGAGGAATAAAGAATAAAAGGATAAAATCCCTTTTTATTCATGTACATTCTTAACATAGGTATTTTGTCTATGTATTACATGAGCTTATTTTATTTTACAAATTGTTTTTAGTTTTCTTTTAGTTTTAATATGTACATGTATTATATACATTATTTACAAGATTCTAAAAATAAAAATATAAATTTATAAAAATACTGAATATTGAATAAAATGAATACTTTAATCAGTCCTATATACAAGGTGGGCCAAAAACCTAACTTCCCCAGATGGACTCCAAAAATTATGAAACTAATTTTATTAAATAGTTCTTGGAAAGCTATCTACAATTAAAGGTGAATTTGGGTGATTTGGAGTTTTTATTTGCAAGATATGGGTCTATGAAGTTCAGATTTTTGCTTTTTATTCTGTGTATAAAATGTACACTGAGTATTATTTTTGCACAAACTCAATTTTGTATTTTTATTTACATTATTATATACAACTTTCATGAACAAAGTTTCTTTATTTGATGAATAAATAATTACTTACAAAATAGGTGTCAAAAATGCATAAATAAATGCATGAATAAATGAGGTATTTATTGTACTCTGGCCCTTATCTCCCCCTACTTTATTCCTTGTCGTCCAATACCATACTGGCCTTGGTCTCGGGGTTTGGGTCATAAAATATTTGCAATATTTTATTCCTTTTTCTTTTCTTCCCTTTATTCTATAATTTTGGCATTAAACACATTATTTAATGTATAATTAATACAATGAATCATGAATGCTATTATGTTCAATTTGATGCTATTTACATGCATTTGCTGGGGTTTTTGAGGCCAAAATGATAGAATAAAGGTGATGAAATGGAGATTCATCACCCCCCTATACTTGCCTTTGCTAGTCCCTAGCAAACACTTATGCAATAAGTACAAAAAGAATGAAGAAAAAGAAAAAGGAAAATTAAAGAAGGATAGAGTGAATAAGGGTGCTTTCAGTGCAATGCATGTCTTTACAAAATCAGAATTTGGAGCTCCTGCTAGACCTTGAGTGTAGATGTGTGTGGAACCTAGTCGGGAACCAGCTCTAAAATACAACAGCCTTCAAGAGTCACAGAACTTGGTTCAAATCACCTCAACAACCAGGTCAGAACTAGCCTATGTCATACGCAAACCCTTATGACTATGAAGCTGACTTGTACAGTGTAAGTGAGAGTGGCTCTTCCCAACTGAAATGTCAAAGGGACTGACTTCTCCAGAATGACAACCCAATGATTCCCCAATCCAGCCCTCTACCGTCTAGGAGCGGGGTATTCCCTTCTAAGTTCAAGTGCAACCGGCTCAAGAAGAGGGGGAATAAGAGGTATAGAATTTTGGGAGCTCAACCAGTGTAGCTAAGTCTCCCGCTGCAAGCTTCATGAGATGTAACATGGAGACCATAAGCTTTTGCTTTATTGGACTATATACACTCCGGTGGGGTTATTAAATTTTCAATCCGACCCACCACTTTTTTGGAGTTCTTTTTGCATTTTTTCAAGTGCATCTGTACAACATATCTACATGGTGCAACATATATACAAGAAATTTTCCTCTTGAGCCAGTAGACTATCCCTCTTTTGAAGCTTTATTGCAACCCACACTCTCCCGTCATTCGACTTCATTGAAACTGGACCAGGTTGGGGTGCACTTCCCTCCCTAGATGAGGACGAATGTTTCCACCCGTGTGCGTCTCAGACTGGCAAATCCAACCCCCTCACCACTCCAACTGAGTTGAGCCAAGTGAAAGGTGCAAGTGTCCAAGTTAGATCACGACCGACAGGAGTCATGCGTGTGTTTCGAAAAGTTCTAGTTAGTCCACTGAGGTGACTTGAACCCAGCCCTGCTTTCTCAAAGAATTAAGTCGGAATAGACCTGAAGTACCTTAAACCTAGTTCCCATAAGGTTCCAGTGCAATTAGGTGCGGTAAGGTCTAACCAAGCTCCAATTTGAGACTTTATTAGACTGATTCAATCATCAAGCTCACTCAAAAAGATTATGAATGTATGCTCATGCTATGCACAATGAATGATGCAATTTTTCACAAAGAGTTTACAAGAATCAAAGAATGTTTTTTTTACACAAAGAATTCTTTGCAAATAAAAACTTAACACATACAAAAAGGTTCATACAATTATTTACACGGGCGTACCGCCCTATTTACAAAAGGTAAAGGCTTTACAGGTTTGATTAAATACTTTATTCAGGTTGTTCAGAAAGAATTGTATGTATCTTGTTCACAATTATAAATATTTATCATAATGTTTTTATTTCTCATAACTAGTTTTGAAAATAATTTTTGCAAACTATAGTACACGATAATTTTTGCAATCATTTACACGCATTTGAAAATCATTTTTGCAAAGATTTTTCACCCTGTATATACATTTTTCACAATAGTTTTGACAAACATTTTTCAAAACCTTTGCACATGGGTTTTTCAAATACTTTATTTCACACAAAGAAAAGTTTTGCAGTCCAAACAATTTTACACAAATTGAAATCATTTCACATCAAAATTTTCAAAACTGGTCACACTCTTTTTCAAATCATACTGTACAGGTATCTCTCCTGATTTATTAATCAGAATATTCAAAATAAGAAATCTGTATTTGATGTATAATAAGGTTTTGGCTCTTATAAGCTTTATTTGGGATTATGCTTATTTTTGTATAAGAGATTTTTGTGCAGACTCCTCAGACCTAATTAGAGAATCCTTTTTAAAAGAATTTTGAGAACTCTAGTCCAAAATAATTTTGCAAATATGTACATATCTTTGAAAATGATTTTACCAAGGTTTTACACAGCATAGATAGGTTTTTCAAAACAACTTTGACAATCAAATTTTTACAATCATTTGCACACTGATTTTCACACATTTTGCTTTCACGCAAAGGAAATAAATTTTACAAGCAAAACTGATTTTTCAAAGGATGAATACTTTTACACACTATTTTCAAACAGTTTTCACAAGGTTTTTCACAAAAAACTTCTTTCACAAAACATTTTTCTGACTTAATAATCAGTATAAGTACAAAGAGCCTGAGGAGCTCACAATCATCTTTTATTATTATAAGGTTACTTATTGCTCTTTAGATTGAATTGGTGTTTTATTTTTTAGTATGAGTTATGGCTTATAGTATATACATGGTATATACGAACCCCCTATACTTAGCTTGACCTATGTCCTCATAGATCGAAAGGAAAAGCAAAGACATAACTCGTACTGAGTATAGACAGATCTAACGAATAAATATGAATGGAACGAATGAATGAGAAGTTGACCGCCCCCCCATACTTAGGAGCAAATAATCCTAAGTATAGCAGTCTGTACATAAAGCAGGGAGGGTCAAGGGTGGGAATACACAGATCGTACTCAGATTGTCTCCCCCTATACTTAGGGTAAGATACTCCTAAGTATAGACAAGAAGAGGAGACAATGGAGAGGATCGGAATGAACTGAAGACTCGGGGTGCACATCCCCCCTATACTTAGGATAAAGTACGTCCTAAGTATAGAAAACTGTCTACAAGGGCGGCACCTATTTGATACACAAAGAAGATAGAAAAGGGAAAGAAGAAGAAAATCAAATAAAGAATGGTTGGAGTACATTGTCTGAATCTGTTGATGCTGCAGCAATTGTGGAAGTGTTATCATGTTGTACGAGCTGGATTGAGTCAACAACAGCCAAGAATGCATCTGGTTCTAAGTAAGGCTTCAGGAGTTGGCCGTTGACGACGAAGGGCTGTGCGTCAGGGGACAATTCAGATATGGCAATGCTTCCATTGTCACGCACTTCACAAACTCGAAATGGCCCTGTCCACTTACTCTTTAATTTGCCTGGGAATATCCGCAACTTTGCATCAAATAACCACACTTTCTGTCCAACGTCAAAGGTCTTTCGTCTGATGTGCCGGTCGTGCCAGCATTTCACCTTCTCCTTGTACATCAAGGTGTTATCGTATGCATAGTCTCAGAATTCCAAGAGCCTGTTCAGATCATATTTTCTCTTCTGACCACTTTTGCGTGAGTCCAAATTACAACTGTTGATAGCCCACAAAGACTTGTGAATTAATTCCACGGGCAGATGGCACGGTTTTCCATATACAAGATGATAGGGCGACATGCCCAAGGGAGACTTGTAGGCGGTTCGGTAATCCCATAGGACCGAGTCCAAGAGTTGAGACCAGTCCTTTCTGTTTGGCCTAACAAGTTTCTGCAGGATAGTCTTGATTTCTCTGTTTGATAACTCCGCCATGCCATTGGTCTGAGGATGATAAGGAGATGCGACACGATGGTCGATGCCGTACTCCTTCGTTAACTTCTCGACCTCTTTGTTAATGAAGTGGCTACCCCCGTCTGATATGAGAATCTTCGGTATCCCGAACCGCGAGATGATCTTCTTCAGAAACTGGCATACTGTTCGGCTGTCGGCGGCTCGAGCGGGGATAGCTTCAACCCAACGACTCACGTAATCGACGACGAGAAGGATGTGCTCAAATCCTTGACTGTTAGGGAAAGGTCCCATGAAGTCAATGCCCCATGCATTAAAAACGTCTGCTATCTGAATGATTTTCAGGGGCATTGAATCTTTGGCAGTGAGTGTACCTTTCATTCTCTGACAGTCAGTGCATCGTTTAACAAATTCAGCTGCATCCTTGAATAAAGTGGGCCACCAGAAGCCACACTGAAGTACTTTGGCTGCCGTTCGATCTCCAGAGTGGTGTCCACCAGATTCGAGCGAGTGACAATGCTCGAGGACACTTGATTGCTCCGTCTGAGGGATGCACCTGCGCCAAATACAATCTGCTCCTTCTCTGAATAAAAGAGGATCTTCCCATTGGAAGAAGCGGATGGTCGACATAATTTGTTCTTTTGGTTCTTCTTCCAATCCGAAGGTATTACCCCAGAGGCGAGGTAATACTATATCAGCATACCAAGGAAGAGAATCTACAGCTAAGATGACTTCGTCAGGGAAGGTTTCTGTTCAGAGGAGGTTCATGCTGCTCTATTCTGGAGAGATGATCTGCCACCACATTCTGAACTCCAGTCTTGTCCTTTATTTACAAATCGAATTCCTGGAGGAGAAGGATCCAACGAATCAGTCTTGGCTTGGCATCCTTCTTCTGCTGTAAGTACCGGATAACAGAGTGGTCTATAAAGATGGTGACTTTTGATCCCAACAAATAGGATCTGAACTTCTCTAAGGCAAAAACCACAGCCAGCAGTTCTTTCTCTGTCACTGTATAATTTCTCTGTGCTTCATCTAATGTTCTGCTGGCATAGTGAATGGTGTAGGGCGCTCTGTCTTTTCTCTGCCTAAGGACAGCTCCGACTGCAAAGTCTGACGCATCGGTCATTATTTCAAAAGGAAGAGTCCAGTCGGGCGGTTGTAAGATTGGAGCCTGAGTGATAAGCTCCTTCAACTGATTGAAAGCAAGGAGAACCGGCTGATCAACAATGAACTCAGTCTCCTTGCAGAAGAGTTCTGTCAGAGGTCGGGCAATGCGGCTGAAATCCTTGATGAATCGTCTGTAGAATCCCACATGCCCCAGGAATGACCTCACATTCTTCACGGTCTGAGGTGGCTGAAGATTTGAAATGACTTCCACCTTCGCCGGGTCGACTTCCATGCCACGTTTAGAAACGACGTGGCCCAGCACAATACCTTCAGTGACCATAAAATGGCTCTTTTCCCATGAGAGCACTAAATTGACTTCGCAGCACTTCTGAAGCACCCTGTCTAGGTGCTCAAGACAAGAATCAAAACTGTTACCATAGACGGAGAAATCGTCCATGAACACCTCGAGAAAACTGCCTACCATCTCGGCGAAGACTGCTAACATGCATCTTTGGAAGGTTACATGTGCATTGCACAAACCAAAGGGCATTCTCTTGAAGGCGTAGGTGCCGAACGAGCAAGTGAAGGTAGTCTTCTCTTGGTCTTCAGGGGCGATCGCCACTTGGTTGTACCCGGAGTACCCATCCAGAAAGCAAAAGAACTCCTTGCCTGCGAGTCTCTCCAAAACTTGATCAATGAACGGCAAGGGAAAGTGGTCCTTCTTGGTTGCTGCATTAAGACGGCGGTAGTCAACACACACCCGCCAGGAGGTTGGTACCCGAGTAGAAATTTCCTCTCCTTTATTATTTGTAACCACGGTAAGCCCGGATTTCTTTGGAACTACATGCAGTGGGCTTACCCATTTCAAGTCGGAGATGGGATAGATGAAGCCTGCATCACACCATTTCGTTATCTCCTTTATTACGACGTCCCGGAGGTTAGGATTCAGCCTTCTCTGAAATTCACGGGACGACTTGGCATCTTCTTCCAAATAGATGTGGTGTGAACACAAGGCTGGATTTATCCCTCGGAGGTCTGATACGCTCCAACCAAGTACCTTGCGGTTCTTTTCTAGAACCTCGAGAAGTCGAGATTCTTGATCCGGATTCAGCCTGCTGCTGATGATGACCGGATGCATTTGTTCTTCACCCGCAAGGAAAGCATACTTCAGGCCTGCCGGAAGTGGCTTGAGTTCTGGTTTTGATCTGTCCACTTTATCTGTCACTTCAGATACCATGCTGGTTGTGGGATGTACTTCTTTGAGATATTTACCATCCTCATAATCCTGTTGAGATCTCGGTGATGCACCGAACGGTTTTGTGCTAAGCTGATCATGTTCGGTCTGGAATGACTGCTCAAGTAGATGCGCCCGCATCTGAGAATCTGTCTCCCTAGAATCGTCGGAGCTTAAGGTGATTGCGCCTTCCAAGTCCTCCTCAAGAGTGAGGATTTCTCGGGTCCATGGATCGTCCAATGATAAGGCTGAGTCTCTGATCTCCGCAATAAAATCACAGTATGCTTCTGATACTGCCTGGCTCTCATCAGTTGCGGCATTCGGCTCTCTGTTCATGTTCATCGTGATCTGCTGGGTGTTCGAGCTGAAAGTGATCTTCCCAGACCCGTAATCAACCACGGAACCTGAAGTACGAAGGAATGGTCTGCCGAGGATGATAGGGGTCTGGAGCAGGGGTGCAGGCGAGTCCATAGCAAGGACTACAAAGTCAGCTGGGAATTTCATTTCCTGCACCTTAACTACGATGTCTTCCAAAAGACCTCGGGGCCGCTTGACGGATCGGTCAGCGAACTGAAGGATCATGCGTGTCTGCTTGAGCGGTCCCAGCCCGGATTCTTGCATTATGGATGAGGGCAGAAGGTTGATGGAAGATCCACTATCCAAGAGAGTGTGCTCGAAGACCTGGTCAAAGATCTCACAACTGATCAGAGGTGCTCCTGTATCCAGTTTCTTCTACGGGAGATTGCTGATAGCTGCTACCGTGGCCAAGGTGAGGACATGCCTCTCTACTTGCTGACGTCTGTTTTCTTACGCTGGGCGACGCCTGTTAGTACATGCCTCTTTCAGTCCTTTCTTTATGGCTGGCATGTATTCCACGACCTTCAACAAGGGAATCTCAACAGTCAATTTATCCAAAATATCCACAACACCTGGATCAGACAATGCCTTTTTTCGTTTTGCAATTTTTTTGGATTTTTGTATTGCACAAGGAAAAGGAATATTTACACCACTGGCAGAAAAATGAGAGTTCTTATTTACATCAAAATCATCGCCCACAGAATGTTGTACATCCGAACTACAAAAAGGAGTACAAGCTGGATCTTGGCATGCTGGTGCTGTTGGGCGATCAAAAAGGGTAGCGTCTGCTCCATCGGCTGGCGAGGGATCGGCTGCTGCTGGCGGCTCCTCCAATGCTGGCGTGGCTTTGCTTCTGCTACAAGCTTCTTTTTGTTGTTTTTGTTTTTGCTGATTTTTTGTATTTTCTGCTGAGGTTGCTGATGACATGGCACGACGGCTGGATTGGCTTCTCCTTCTTCTTCCTCCTCACCCGCCCCTGGAGCTGGCACGACTGATGCAGAAGATGACAATCCAACTGTTTCTTTATTCACTCCAATCTTTGTAGCAGGCGGAGGCAAGGCCCTACCGCTCCTGAGAGTAACGGCATTAGAATACACAGTAATATCATTTTCTGACACGGACAAGACATTACTTTCTACCTGCTCTTTTTTCTTGAAATTATTGGAGTTGGCTTCGACCTGAGCAGGAATGGTAGTTCAGGTGGCGGTCAGGTCATCAAGCCGCTTGGTCATCTCCGCTAGCCCTTTGACAAGCTGGTCTAGACAATCCATGGTGGGGTTCACTGGAGGTGCCTCGGTGGTGTCAGCGTGCAGACCACGCTGTTGTTGCATCTGCTGGTGCTGAGGCTGTTGTTGGTGGTGCTGAGGTGGGGCAGGAAGCTGAAGTTGCTGATAAGAAGGAGGAGGATACTGCTGGTATTGCTGAGGCGGGGCAACCGCATACTGGTGAAACAACTGTGGATGACGAACCTGCGGCTGCTACTGGTGTGGAAAATTCTGCCTCCACTGGTTGGCATACTGAGAAGGCTGATGATACTGCTGATTAGGCTGAGAGGACTGCCCAAAGCGACCACCTTGAGGTTGGTGGTATTGCCGGTTGGCAAATGACTGACCCTGGGGTTGTCCCGTAGGACGGGTCGGCTGTGCTTCATGAGTCCAAACCCCATTCACTTCCTGGACCAGGGGTGGTGGTGGGAATACTGAATCAGATCCTGAGATAAACTCTGGTTGATACACAACCATCTGCTGCTGCGGCTGGCTCTGATCGGGTGCCTGCACGTAGTACACGTGCTGGACTGCTGGTGGTTGCTGGCTCGGCTGAGGCTGATGTAGAGGTGGTTGCTCGTCTTTCCTCTCAGCTGGAGCTTCGAGTGGCGCTGCCGACTGAACAGAATTGATGGTACCTACCAGCAATTCCAACTGCTTGGTGATGTGATCCAGCTTGTCCAAATTCTGAGTCCTCTTCTCGATCACAGCGAGTTTTTCGAGATCCTGTGATCGTTTCTCGATGATGTCAACTTTAGAGAGATGGCCCCCGATGATGCTGAGGTTGGAGCTCTCATCTCTCTCTGTTTACTTGGACGCTGCCATGTGCACTTGTTTTTGAAGGATCTGGGGCTACTTCTGATATGCCTTGGATGAAGAGAGGGCAGCCTCTCCCTCGGCCATTTCTTCAAATATCTGCCAGACTACGTCTTCATCCTTATTGAAGTGTGAGCCCCCACATGCTGCATCTACGAGCCTTTAGCTTTCAATGTTCAGTCCCCCAAAGAAGTGCTGGACCAAGCTGGTCTTCGGAATATCATGATGGGGACACTTTTCTTGCAGGTCAGTGAATCTCTCCCATGCTTCATGTATCGACTCATGGGGTCCTTGGGAGAAATTGCTGATTCGGGCTCGCATCTGGTTGAGCCGACCTAGAGGGTAATATTTGTGTAGAAAGGCGGACTTTAGCTCCTCCCAGGTCGTCACAACCTTCCCCAGATGATTGACCCAATAGAGGGCCTTATCCTGTAGGCTGAAAGGGAAAGCCATCATCTTGACAATGTCCGGAGGGACATTGGGATAGTGGGTAGTACGACAAATGCAGGAGAATTGCTGCAGGTGAATGTACGGCTCCTCGCTGGTGTTTCCATGGAAAGTAGGGAGAAGAGCAATGAATTGGGGCTTCATCTCAAAGTGAGCGTGTACCGGTGGAATGAGGATCCACTCGGTCATCTGGCTGTCTCCCAGATTGTATGTTTCTTTAAGTGTTGGCTTTGGTGGTGGTGGAAATTCTAGATCATCATCATCTGCACCACCACCTCCACCTCCTCCTCCCCTGCCTCCTCTGCCTCTGCCTCCTCCTCCATCGTCTCAGTTCATCATATCATTCAACATGTCCTGGAAGGCTGTCTGTGTGCGTGCCTGTTCGGTCAGCTGCTGCTGGATGGCCTGGATAGATGCCAGTAACTGTGCATTGACTTGATTCTGATCTGCCACCTGTCCCTCTGGTTGGGGTGGCTGCTGACCCTTGCCTTTTCCTCCTGGAGCCATGTCAGGGTCTGAGTCGGACGAGATAAACTCTGGAGTAGTCTCCAGGGCTTGCACTGTCTTCTATCTGCGTAATGAGATAGTCCTGATCAGACTGCTTGCACTTAATGTTCAGCTGCCGAGATGAAACTGGAATTCAGGTCAACCCCAGCATGTTGTGAATGGAAAAGGATGTAGACTGTAATCGACTTCCATTCACAACGGTGAAAGTGGGACAAAAGTGATCCCAGTTTATTGGGTGGCCAAGAGAAAGGTAGAAAACGAGGAGTCTAGAGATCAATCCGCAAAGTCCGGATTGGGTTCTCGGGAATCGCCTCGAACTTATTGGAGGAGTTGAGTCCATGGAAACGATGTGGGTGTCGGCATGGTCCCGACGGAAACCATCCATGGATCAACTTCGTGAAGTACAAGAGAAGATAGGATGTTGGATGAAAGATACGATGGTCAACGAGGAATAAAAAGGAGTGCAAAACAGTAGAAAGGCTCAAACTGAGCGGGGGTCAAAGAGGAGTGACACAATAAAATTTGCGCAAAGGCGCGGGACTTGATCTTTGAACCTTAATCTAGATCCATACAAACACAATACAAAATCGGGTTCACCAACTCACACCATGTGAAGCCGTAAAGGTTCGGCTACTTATTATCTTTTCATTTTTAGAGTTGTTGTTTCATGCATATCTTATAACAAGTCCTTAGTTCGCTACCCTATGGGAGAGAGAGTACTGCCGGAAGGGTATCCCGTACTTGTCCTCCTCCTGTGTAACCTGTAGTCTGTACTTTTTGGAGTCCTTGTGACCCTTCCTGGATCCCTACTCAGCCAAAGAAATAGAGAGAGGAAGCCGATAGGCGAAACCGCTACTTCGGTCCTCGCTCGCAACGGAATCACCCGTGAGCGTACAAGAACCTACTCGGATGCAGGACAATGAGACAGACACCCCCGTGAAGGCGTGGCCTATGCTCGATACTTCGGACAGGATCGATGCTCTACACAACAGAGAGTCATCATTGGTGACCAAGCCCTACTCGCCTACGCACGATAGAAGCGCCATTACTTCGGAAATCCAGGCAATACACAAGGCAGTTACAGACTGGGTTTTTGGCTCTAATCCTTAGGGGGTCGCACTCGCTCAAGGGAGTAGGGTTTTGGTCCCCCTCCAAGGTACCTGAAAACAATGAGGGCTTTATGAACCCGGTACAATGATAGTTCATTACGGATTTTAATTAAGGTCAAAGTTTATTTAGCAGTCCCCTGGTTTTAATTTTTTTGGGTTTTCACTTTTTTTTGAGTCTGTTTCATACCAGCGCCTAACATTTTTGTAGATTTCCATTTAAGTCCTAGGTGCTCAAAATCAGAGGGAGATAGCGGAAAAGCCGTGCAAGTTGGTTCTATGATGGAAATCTCACCATTGAACCAAATGATGCATGCCGAGTTAGAAGACTTACAGTGCATCCCAGCTCTCTCCACGTGGTATGCAAAACAGAATTTTTAAACCTATCTACATGGCGGTGTGCATTTGACAAAATCGCCCTAAACATTAGCTGCTATTAATGTGAAGAACCACAAGCTGGTCACTTATCTTTAACCTAAGGGTCCGGTCTTGGCTTACCCCTCCTCTTCTCGACATACTCGAGTTCAGGAGTAGCGCTTGATGGGGTTCGCTAACGGCACATGGGTTAAGAGATAAATGACCGAGCTGTTTAAGTTTGACTAGATCCATACGAAATAGACTATAGGAACATGCATTCTTATTAATGTTTGGACCTAGCTACCGAGTCAAGCAACCTATATCTAGGGGCTCCAAGCACACAAAAGAAAGTAAAATAAAGGCAGAAAGCACAAAACAACGGAAAACAAAGAAAAGAAGGCGGTAGAAATCACGGAAAACATCGATGAGGCCCACAGGTGAACAGACACCCGGGTACTGGACCTCATTGTGAAGAGTAGAGTCCTGTTAATTATTACATGCCAAAATTGTCTCTCTCTCACCATAAATTACAAAAATAATCCTAAGTGTTCTGAACCTATCTAATCCCCATCTCCTTGCTTCCTTGATGCTCTCTCCAAGTGGTCATGAGGTGAAGACCACCCTCCTCCAAGCTCGGCTGCCTTGGCCTCCTAAGAAGCCATCCTCGCGTGGCGGGCCCTCGCATAAAAGTCACAAAAAGATTACATTAGTATAGCTCAACCAATCAAAATAGAGCAGATATAAAATAGTCACAATAAATGAATCAATCAATAGAGCATGGTGATTAATGACAATAAGAATAGCTGCTCACAAAATCAATGATGAATCAAAAATGTACACAAGAATGACAAAATAAATTAGGCTATGCTCATTGCTCCCCGGCAACGGCGCCATCTGATAACGAGGATTTTCCACGAGGGTCACCATGAATAATATAAATAAGTTGTCGCCGAGGCGACCGCTCGCAGAATACCCAAGTTATATAGCAATTAACCCACAATGAAAAAATGTATCAATCAAGCTCAAAAAGAAATGTGAATTAATCTTTTATTACTCTACCATAAAATGTATAGGGAACAAGCATGTAGAGGTCGAACCACAGAGAGCAATACAAAAATGCATAAGCCTATTTGTACCACAGAGTCGTCCATGTGTGAAGCCTATTTTTGTGGGTTTTTAGAATTTTATATTTTTTTAGTTTTTAATTTTGTATTTTGATTTTTGATTTTCTGATTTTTATATTTTATATTTTATATTTTTCTATTTTCTTTTTCAATATGGGAAAATAAGGACAATGTAATAAAAGACAAGATAAAGTATTTATAAAAATGTGCAAAAATAACCAAAAAGTCAGAAATAAAATGTTTTTGATATTTTTAAGCTTTTTTACTATTTTTGTGATTTTTGGGTATTTTTCAAACTATTTTTGGTATTTTTAGATACTGAAATAAAGCAAAACAGTGGGAAAGCTACTGGCTGGAGATAAAATTGGGAATTAAAAATAGCAAACCGCCTCAAAATTTTTCCACACTATTTTTCTAATAAAGTTAATAAAATATAGCAGAAATCGGAACTGAGTTCATATTTTTCTGATTTTTCTTTGATTTTATATATATTTTTTGAAGTTTTTGTGTATTTTTGAATTTTTAAGGTTTTCCTTTTGAGATTTTTTGGGGGTTTTTGGACTGACACTGAAATACGTTAAAATACACACTAGGGAGTTTTTTTTGGAATTTTTAGAGGTCTTTTAATATTTTTTGGTATTTTATAAGTTAGACAGTAAATAAAAGACATGTTTTTGATTTTTAATAAATGCAAAAATACAACAAAATTAAGATCCAAAAGTATGGCGTGTGAGAGCATGTTAACAGATGCTTATATCCATTTTTGCAAGATTTTTCAAATTAAAACGGGGGGCAAAATAAATGGACAAAGCATACAAAGATAACTGGCCTGGCAGGGGCATTTTTGCAATTAAAATAAGTGACAGGGGTATCCATGCAAAAATTTCAATAAAAATGAACGTATAATTTTATTTTCAGGGCCAATCTACAATTACCGAAATCCGGCGGGGTTTAGATGCAAAAATCACGCGCCTCACGTGGGGACTGCACGTGAGGCGCGGAGGGACTAAACTGCAAATCTAAAAACATCAGGGGTCCTTCTGCAAATTATACAATTTATTTACAACGGGACTTTTTATTTTTGGTACTAAACTGTAAATACAAAAAGCGGGGGGCTAGATGTGAAATTTACCCCTAATAAGCGTGCGATCCGACGGTTGGACCGCTTCCACTTGCCACGCATCGTGCTCCTGTTGGCCGATGACGATTCACAGATGACGGCGGAGGTGAGATCAGCCTCGCTGATCGGACGGTCGATGCGACGCTTCATCTGACGGCTCTGGTTCGATCTGGGCCGACTCCTTCGATCTGACGGTGCTGAAGATGCCTGGAAGAACAGGGAAGAAGCTCGCCCCCGGCGAGCTTCGATCGAGCAGCTCGGGCTCCTCTGGGTACCTTCCTCGCCTCTGACGCGCTCTACTGGTAGCTGACAACCTTCCGCATCTCCTGAAGGTCCTATCATGGCTCCTGGAGGTCCGAGTCGCTCGATCAAGGTCGGTGAAGTCGCAGACCTCCAGGAACCTCTTCCTGGTTCGATTCGAGCCCAGATGGGGCTCTTCATTCGTTTGACCTGCAGAGGAAGAACCGGGGGCGATTGGGCTACCTCCTCGACATGGGGTTTTGAAGCTTCGCCGCAAAATGGAGTGGGGCGGAGGGGCTCCGACGAACGGCGGAGGGGGAGCCACGATTCGCCAAGACTAGGGGTCCTGGGTTGGTCAAAGGTGTGCGATCGATGGAGAAAACGGAGGGGTATGAAATGGGATGAACAAGGCGGTCGGACACGGTCGGATTCACAGTGAGGAAGTCGCCGGAGCTCAACTCCGACGAATTTCGAATTTTAGGTTTTACACTAAAAGGATTAACTAAAGACTAACCTAAATACTGGAATTAAAACCTAACATGAAAAACTAACTAAAAAGCGATAAAAGGATCAGCTCTTATACCTGGGGGCCACCAGGGAGCAGGGCGGATATCGGAGCTCCGCCGCATCAAAATTCTCCTTCCTCCGGCCGAATCAAGATGCTGGAGCACTCCCCCTGTCACGAGGAACAATCCAGGAACAAGATCAAGGCTTTAGGTTGGAATGAAATTGGCCAAATTTGAGGAAGGAGGCGGAGCTACTTATTTATAGACAATGGCAGGGAGCCTTATTGACCGACGATTATTACTTAATCCAGTGAGTATCTGATCGATCCAAGTTATTGGCGGGCATCATGGATAATCAGGGAACAATTCTTGTGAAGGAAGCGAGCTCGATCGATGGATGGGATGGCCACAAAAACGGGATGAATATCGGGGAAAAGATGTTTCAGAGACGCCAGCGCTGGGATGGGACAGTTGACCAGGGGGTCAACCAAGGCCGGCGCCCCATTGGTCCACATCAGCCGCTAAAAGACAAAGCAGGAAATTTGAGCCTAAATTGATTTATTTACAATAGTAAATGATTTTATTAGAATTTTCTTAAAACATAAAAAATGTGTATTTTTTCATGTAGTATTTATTTGTGATTTTTATTGAATTTTTCAAAGTGTTTTATTATGGTTTTAATTTAATAATGTGTATATGTATGTATTTACATGTATTTTTGTGTATTTTATTTTTAATTTGTTTATTTTCTTTTATTATTTTATTGGCTTATTTTATAATTTTATAATTTATTTTTGTGAATAGAAAGGTATTTTTATTTAATTTTTAGGAGTTTATTTACATTTTTAAATAAATATGTATATGCATATGTAAGTATACTTATAGGTATTTTACCTATATATTATATACATTTTATTAATTTATGAATTTTACTTATTTTTATTTTGAATTTGTATTTTTAATAAGTTATGTATAGTATATACATTATTATAAAAATATAGAGGAATAAAGAATAAAAGGATAAAATCCCTTTTTATTCATGTACATTCTTAACATAGGTATTTTGTCTATGTATTACATGAGCTTATTTTATTTTACAAATTGTTTTTAGTTTTCTTTTAGTTTTAATATGTACATGTATTATATACATTATTTACAAGATTCTAAAAAAAATATAAATTTATAAAAATACTGAATATTGAATAAAATGAATACTTTAATCAGTCCTATATACAAGGTGGGCCGAAAACCTAACTTCCCCAGATGGACTCCAAAAATTATGAAACTAATTTTATTAAATAGTTCTTGGAAAGCTATCTACAATTAAAGGTGAGTTTGGTGATTTGGAGTTTTTATTTGCAAGATATGGGTCTGTGAAGTTTAGATTTTTGCTTTTTATTCTTTGTATAAAATGTACACTGAGTATTATTTTTACACAAACTCAATTTTGTATTTTTATTTACATTATTATCTACAACTTTCATGAACAAAGTTTCTTTATTTGATGAATAAATAATTATGTACAAAATAGGTGTCAAAAATGCATAAATAAATGCATGAATAAATGAGGTATTTATTGTACTCTGGCCCTTATCTCCCCCTACTTTATTCCTTGTCGACCAATACCATACTGGCCTTGGTCTTGGGGTTTGGGTCATAAAATATTTACAATATTTTATTCCTTTTTCTTTTCTTCCCTTTATTCTATAATTTTGGCATTAAACACCTTATTTAATGTGTAATTAACACAATGAATCATGAATGCTATTATGTTCAATTTGATGCTATTTACATGCATTTGCTGGGGTTTTTGAGGCCAAAATGATAGAATAAAGGTGATGAAATGGAAATTCATCAGACACACAATCAATTTATGAGATTAATTTGTGTTTCCTTCAACGGCTAAGATGTTGTTGTAAAAACACAACATCAAATGATTTAATTTAAATTCATTTGCATTGATAAATCAACGAAATCAATTTAAATTCAAATCACTATTGATTAGAGAAGAGATAATGGGGAGACTAAACCAATCCCCTAAGAAAGGGGGGATGGCTACTCTTCTCCACATGGAAGGTTGTTGCCATCCACCCCACTTGGGGGACCTCACCGGTTTTGTTTTCATCGCCTTTATTTTTCTTTGTTTTCCACGGATTTCGTGAGCCACCTATTGATTGCTTTAATTAATTTTCTTGAGCCAGGTAATTAATTAGGTTCAAACACCCTAAACAAGAATGTCTGTGCCTATAGAGTAGAGAGTAATTTGAACTTAGTCAAATTAACTTGTTCTTTCCTGTTAATAGAAGTTATCATCTATGACAGTTCACTTGCATCATATAGGTTAGTTTATTTTTTGTATTTAAATTCTACACGGATCATTTGCATGTAGAGTACTGGTGATAAGGTATGCATCTCTAACCCCTGCATGCATCATCATTTTTAATCGCGCATTGGCATTTCTGATCTCCTTCCTTGTTTTCACTCACATAAGTTAAAAAGAAAATTGGACACTCGGTAGGTGATTCTTTGAAAATATTTTAACCAAGTGACAACTGCCTAAAATATAGGCCTTCTAAAGAAAACTCGACCCTAAAATAAAGACAAGGAAAAATCATTGTTTTGGGGAGAGTAACCTCCTCATTGTTTGGTTTGTATGTAGCGAGAGAGTGACCCACACACTAGGAAAGAGCCACGCTCGAACTCTTTTCAGACTACTATCTTGGGTTAGTCGTTCTCCAGTGAGGATCTCTCCGGTAGCCGGTAAAGCGGCCCGCGATGTCCCTAACAGATTCAATTGATCGGGTAGCCGGTAAACGGTCCGCAATTCATAATGGCTAGGAAAGATCTAACTTTGGGATTAGGCTAGTCTCCTGAGAGCATTGGGTTCCTAACAGCTCGCTTTAACTGCTCTGATATATTGTATTATCACCAAACTCTAAAATTGAAAAGATAATTGACCGAACCTTCACGGTCTTTACATTGAGTTGAGTTGGTGAATTGGGGGTTTGTATTGTGTTTGCTTGTTAGTGCTAATGATCCTTCTGCGCAGTTTGCGCCTTCATTCACTTTCACTCTTACCTTGACATTCTTGCTCTTGCATCCTGCCTATTGATTTCAAAGATGTCGGACCGGGGTATTTCTCGTTCAGACTCCGCGAACTCATTCTACACTCCGAGCCGTTCACCTTCTATTCGAGGAGACTCACTTTACGAATATTCCTCTTTCCCCACCTTACAATTCACAACGTCCATGAATCCAGTATTTGAGATTGGCTTTAATCTCGAATTAATATCTGAGACTCCATCAATTCTGAGCATTAATCGAGTGGCATATACATTTTCAGAGTCAGAAGCCAGACACTTAATGCCACCAAAGGGAAAGGGAACTGTTGGACATGTTAGCCCTGGGCGAACCATTCTTAAAATAAATGTTATTGTAATATAGATGTTTATCAATAAAAGTTATTGATGTTTCACTCCCTTTCTGAAATTAAATGAATGAATGCACTATAAGGTCCCTCTGTACAATTAGGGTTATGTACCATGGCCATTTTGATGATCATATAGCTGTTGATTCATTAAATGAATCATAGAGGCTGGTGTTTGGATGAATATCTAAGGAGTTAGATAGAGGACTCATCAAGCACCGTCAAATGATCGTTAAGAGATGATCTCCATCCTGAGTAGGAGATGGCAATCCTTTCTCACATAGGCTGATATCTGACCAACCTCTTGATGCAGGTCCTCTGCATGGGAATAGTGATTCGGAGGTGTCAGATTAGTTAGGTCAATGGGTTGACTTAACGAGATCGAGATAACCTAAGTCCTATGTTGAATGTTGTCACAACATAGGCACGCATTCTCTGACCAGAGACAGATGTGTTACTATATGTCTGAGTGTGTACATTTGGCAGACCAATAGGTTGATGACCTAGCCAAGGTATATATACCGACGCGCTGGTGTGCATGTAAGCGCATATGAGTAATACGATCTCTCAAATGGATCATACAGGTTCACTTATGAATCGGAAGACATGAGCTCACTCATGAGGTATTGGGACCGATCAAATTCCATGCGTGGTCATTGTTCTTTGGAAGCATGACATGAATTTGATGGTATGATATATGCTTTGGGAAATAATATGATCAATATCAATTCCCAATGATCAAGATTGAGAAACTTGGTGATCAAACCCTGAAGAAGACAGTATAAAATTGATCTTGATCTTCAGGTTGATCATAGGTCTTCCAGTATGCAGGATGTATAGGTATTGGGAATACCTGAGGATGATGTGATCATAAAAGATTGTATAACCATAACGCTTCCATTCCGAGGGAGTTATGAAACAGGTCTGGATTTTAGTGACTCCTCTCAGTAGAGAAGCAATCTGATCTTAGTCCAAGTGTTGGACATTGGTCTGAATGAGATTCAGATTCAATGAGAAGACTAGATTTACGGTCTTGATTTAATCAAGCATCTATGGGAGGTCCGTAAGATCTAGATTTGAGATGAGATCTCAACATCCAATTCACTATACGTGGAACAATACAATCTCCCTGTCCTTATCTCCAAGTATCCGCGGAGAAAGCACATTATTCTTGAAGGGGTTCAAGAATAATTCATTTGATGAATTATGTATCCAAGTAAGAAGTACTTGATGATTAAATGAGATTTAATGATCAAGCATTATATGAATGAGATTCATATTGTGAGAATGATTTTCCAAGATAATTAAATGAGGTTTAATTATCAAGGATTATAGAATATGAATAGCACTATCCATAATATTTGTATATTATAAATATGATTTATAATATATTAACGTGGATTATATTAATATTTATTAATATGATTATATTAGGTGATTTATATATTAATATGATTTATAATATATTTATAATATATTATGAAAAGTTTTGTAAATATTATTTGTGAATTATTAATGTGGATTGGATTCACATTAAATACTTGATTGGAAATGTAATTTACAAATTAGTTTAGGTTGTGAATATGATTCACATATTTTTCAATGGCATGATTGAAATATTCACAAATTAATTTGGAATTAATTTGGTGGATAATTTTGTGATAATGGTTATTACAAAATTTATTAAAGATAATAGATAAAATAAAGAGCAGATAAAATCACCACAAAAAAGGTGGTGTCAACCATGGGTGACGCCCCCTATTTTTTGGGGGTGATTTACTTATCTCCTCCCTTTTATCTTATTATCTCTTGATAATTAATTTATGTTAAATTAAATTATGTTGATAATATTGCAACATATATTTGATTTAAATATAAATTAATGTTGTTGGTTTTTAACCAACAACAATCATGGTCATTGATTAATACATAGATCAACTTGGCCGTTAGATCTCTGTGTCCCATGGATTGAGATCTATTGGATCCCAAACTAATATATAAGGAGGGCTAACCTAGCCTTTCAAAGGTACATGAATTAAGAGTTGTACAAGGTTACTACTCTCTCTCTCTCATTCTCGCCTACTCTCTCTCTCTGGTCAAGGTGGCCGTCCATCTTGTGCATTGAGAAAGAGAGTCTCTCGCCTTCGCCTTCGATGACTCTAGTATCTCCTTCTTCTTCGAGGCTGCTTGCTCTAAAGGAATACGACTTATTTCGTTGGACGAAATCGGGGGACTCATAGCTTGGATCTTCATTGAGAATTACGGGAGGAACACGTCTCATCATCGTGCCCGCAAGTGCCATCTTCGTGGATCGGACTTGAGACAGGAGGATCTCTTGTTTTATAGATCTCGTGATTACAACCATGCTTCAAGTGGTATTCCTTGTACTTTGTGGTTTGATGAAACGATCCAAGAAATGTTCTTGTGATCATATGGTTTCATCACTTGATTTAAAATTTTAATTTCCGCTGCATCTAGCGACTAGTCGCCCTAATCGCATATGATGCGATCAACACGCTTCTGTGATGCGCTTGAGGATTCTCAATATCCTTCATGAATCATGTTGGAACAGAGCGAGATCAACAGTACCATGTTAGCCTCCATTCAATCAATTCAAGCACAGTTATCAGAGTAGGCTAATTTTCAAGCCACATTGAGAGATATGATTCTCGAGATGAGACAAGAAAGAGAACACAGGAGAGAGGGGGATAACAGAAACCCTGAAGGTGGGAATGAGGGAGAAGAACCTCACATAGAACCTGGGGCTAAGCCTACACTAAAAGATGCTTACAATCCAGGGGCAGGACACAAATTCTTGGATACAAATCCCTGCGGTTCATGGGCATTTTGAGCTTAAGCCTACTATTTTACCTCTTCTCCCAATATTCCATGGAAATATTAATGAAGAACCTTATATACACCTCCGGCAGTTCGATCGCATTTGTGGAACAGTACACTACCCAAATGTCCCTTTAGAGGTAGTGCAGATGACAACCTTTCCATTCAGTCTAATGGGCAAAGCTTTGTACTAGTTAAATCACTTGGGAAAGGTTGTCACTACTTGAGAAGAGTTGAGATCCACATTTCTAAACAAGTATTATCCACTTGGACGACTCAACCAAATGCGATCCTTGATTGCTAATTTCTCCCAGATGCCCCATGAGCCTATTCATGAGGCGTGGGAACGTTTCAAAGATCGGACGGAGAAATGCCCCCATCATGATATTCCAAAGACAAGCCTTGTACAAAATTTCTTTGGGGGTTTAAGCATTGAGAATCAGAGGCTGGTAGATGCTGCTTGTGGGGGGAGCCACTTCAACAAGGACGAGGATGTCCTTTATCAAATTTTTGAGGAGATGACAGAAAGTTCAACATCTCTTTCTTCTTCACATGCTTTTCAGAAGAACCTCGTCACCACCTCTGCAGTACCCCACAAGGATGTCAAGATGACGGCAACACAAGAAGCGGATAAGGTGGATAGCACAGACCTGGACATCATTGGAGACCACCTATCCAACGTAGACATAATTAAGAAGCGATCCAAGGAACTCGATAAGCTTCATGTGATTGAGTAGAGGACAAAGAACCTGGATAAACTGGATGAGATAACAAAGCACCTGGAACTTCTTGTGAGTACGATCAGTGCAGTCCACAGTACGAATGCTACTAGGGAGCAGACTCCTTCCACCCAACAGAGTAGTAGAGGACCATCTACAGTTCAACATGTCTACTACGTGCATACACCTGATCAAGCTCAGCAGCATGGACATCGGATAGTTCCGTACCAACAAGAAGTAGCCTACATCCCTGAGCAACAATCTCCACCTCCACCTGTCATTCAGGAGGTGAATGGTATCTGGTTCGACCGTGAGCGAAACCAGCCCCGTCCGTCAGGGCAAGGCCAGTTGGGTTCACAGCAGGGTCAGAGACCCACCCACCAGCTTCAAGGAGGCAGACAGCAGCAACAGTACCAGTGCCAGCACCAGCATTTCCAGCCTCAATACCAGTCTCCACCTCAGTTCCAAAACTGGAGACAAGGCCAGCCACAACAGCAGTCCATGTATTTCCCTCAGTCTAACCAGCAGCAGACTGCATATTATGGACAGTCTCCTTTCCCCCTCTTCCTCGTTACAAGAATCCATATGGTTACCAATAGCCTCCGTACTATCAGTCTCAGCGACAGCCAATCAATGAGCAACCTGAGGCCCCTTCAATCAATCCAGGACCGAACCAACTTGCATTGCTTATGAAGAACATGAATGAACTGACTCAGTGAATCAATGACCTGACTACCACGAAGACACTAATTCCAGCACAGGTCGAAGCCAACCCCAACAATTTCAGAAGCAAAGAGCAGGTAGCTAAAAGCCTACCCACCCTCGAGACAGGTATGTCCCTTGATTTTATATGTTTATCTGACGCCATTCATCTCAGGAGCGGTAGGAGTTTGCAGCCGCAGACACACCAGTTGGGGTTGGAAAATCAAACCACTGAGAGAGCATCAACTTCTACATGATATCCTTCACCAGCAGTCGAGAGGCCCAGTATAGCAGAACCCACATCTGGAGTTTTACCGCCTTCACCATTACCTTCACTAGGCAGATGTAGATCACCATCAGCAAGGGAGAATATACAGTCGCAGATTCTTCCTCTTCATTAGCAGCAACATCCCGTTATGTTTTAGATTTTGATTTTCCTTCACCTAGATTGGACATCACTGTACATACTGATTCTGGTTGTCCTCTTGTACATGATGATTCTGCTTTGAATAAAGGAAATGAACGTTTACATGTTTCTTCTAATTATGTGCCATTTCCTTCTGCTCTCAAAGCTAAAAAAATTCAAAAATTAAAAACAACACTATCTGATCCTGGAGTGGTTGAGATCTTACAGAACATCCTTTTAAAGATGCTACTCCTTAAGGCCATGGAATACATGCCTACAGTAAAAAAGGGAATGAAAGAGGCATGTACCCAAAAGCGTCAACCAAGGAAGAACAGACGAAAGGAAACAGAGAAACACATCTTGACCATGGCCACAGTTCATGCCATCAGTAACCTTCCGCCTAAAAAGAAAGACAAGGGAGCACCTTACATCCGTTGCCATTTCTTTGATCAAGAATTTGATCGTACTCTTCTCGATAGCGGTTCCTCCATTAATCTCATGCCTTCCTCTTTATTAGTTGAATTCCAGTTAGGGCCTCTTAAAACAAGCAGAATGATCCTTCAGTTTGCTGATAGATCGATTAAGAGGCCAAGGGGCATTTTAGAGGATGTTATTGTAACGGTGCAGGGATTGAAATTCCCTGTTAATTTTGTTGTCATGGATATAGACACATCTGTACCGTTACTCCATACCCCGATCATACTAGGTCGACTGTTCCTCTGAACGGCCGAAGCAACAGTTGATTATGGTACTGGAGAGATCATCTTTCACTCTCGTAGTGACAAGGTGAAAATTAAGACGATCTCTGATCCTAAACCATCACCGCCACCGGCAACAGATGATACAGAGAAAGCTATATCAAAGCCAGATGACTGTGATTTTCTTGCTGAATTCAAAGAGACAGATCTTTTCAAGGATTTTATAGATACCCAGAAGTTCCTTCCCCAAAAGGACTCTTTGCAAAGCACAGTCGACATAAGTTTCTTGGTGGTCCAATTGAGATAGTTGTCGATGAGCAGTTTGAGCAGAGTTCTGAGGTCTAGATATCTGAGCCATTCGTTGAATTTCCTAATTTATTCACAAATGAGAGGCATCTTTCTGACATTATTGCTGAGATATCTGAGCCATTCATTGATAAGAATATTGAACATCTTGATGAGCCATTCCTCTTTGAGTGAAGATCATTCATCGCAGATCTATCAGATATTCTATTTGCTGAGCCGTCAATAGCCAAGGTGGATAGTCTACAGAGCACAGATCACATACCGTCTACCAGTACAGTAGCAGAGGTTATCACAGAGCCAACTCATACCCCACCTGAGCTCAAGGTTTTACCATCAACATTGAAATGCGCCTTCCTTGTGGGTCCCCCCAAATGTTTCCGATCATCCTCAGCTTGCATATGACCGTTGAACAAGAATCTCGCGTGCTAGAGGTTCTTGAGAGAAACCGTAAGGCCATAGGATGGAATATCTCAGATCTCCGTGGGATTAATCCAGCATTGTGCTGGCATCATATCTACCTGGAGGATGACTGTAAATCCTCCCGTAAATGTCAGCGTCGTCTAAATCCAAATCTAAGGGAGGTTGTCATGAAGGAGATCAAGAAATGGTGTGATGCTAGATTTATATATCCCATTTCAGATTCCAAGTGGGTCAGTCCTTTACATGTGGTCCCGAAGAAATCCGGGATCACGATCGTAAAGAATGATCGTAGTGAGGAGATTCTGACCCGGGTACCTACTTCATGGTGTGTTTGTGTAGATTACCGATGCCTAAACGCAGCTACCAAGAAGGATCACTTTCCACTGCTCTTTATTGATCAGATTATTGAGAGGTTAGCAGGGAAAGAATTATTTTGCTTCTTGAATGGGTACTCGGGATACAACCAAGTTGCTATTGCTCCTGAGGATCAGGAGAAAACTACTTTCACTTGTTCGTTTGGTACTTACACCTTTAGACGGATGCCCTTTGGATTGTGTAACGCCCCCGCTACATTTCAAAGGTGTATATTGCCCGTTTTTGCCGACATGGTTGGTAATTTTCTTAAAATCTTCATGGACGATTTCTCGGTCTACGAGGATAGTTTTGACACATGTCTTGCTCATTTAGACCGAGTTCTTCAACTTTGCTGTGAGGTAAACCTAGTGCTCTCGTGGGAGAATAGTCACTTTATGGTGACTAATGGGATTGTATTGGGCCATGTCATCTCCAAACATGGTATGGAAGTTGACCCGGCTAAGATTGATGTGATTTGCAAGTTAGAGTCACCGCAGAATTTGAAGCAGTTGAGGTCATTTTTGGTACACGTAGGATTCTATAGGCGATTCATAAAGGACTTCAGCAAAATTGCCAGACCTTTGACTGAGCTTCTGTGTAAGGAGACTGATTTTGTTATCGATGAGAAAGTTCTCCTTGCATTCAATCAGATGAAAGAAATGGTTGCTAGTGCTCCTGTCCTACAGCCACCTGATTGGTCTCTTTCTTTTGAGATCATGACGGATGCATCAGATTTTGCAGTTGGAGCGGTTTTAGGATAGAGAAGGGATGGGATACCATTTGTTATACACTATGCTAGCAAGACTCTGGATGAAGCACAATAGAATTATACAGTTACAGAGAAGGAGATGTTAACAGTTGTGTTTGGGCTAGAAAAGTTCAGATCTTACCTCATCGGCTCACACGTTATTGTGTACACAGATCACACAACCATATGATAATTTCATGCAAAGAAGGATGCCAAACCACGCCTTATCAGATGGATCCTTCTTCTCGAGGAATTCGATTTAGATATACGAGATAAACGTGGAGTGAAAAACATTGTGGCAGATCACCTTTCCTGTATTACAGATATAGAGACTTCTGAGTAGAACATGATTCCTATTTCTGAAACCTTTCCAGATGAGTCCATTTTGTCCGTGGACTCACTCCCATGGTATGGTGATATTGCGAACTATCTTGTCTCCAAGAAAGTTCCACAAGATTGGCTGAAGTACAAGGTAGACAGATTTCTGTCAGAGATTCATTATTACCAATGGAGGATCCGTACCTATTTCGTGAGGGTGCGGATTGTATCTGGAGAAGGTGCATTCCTCAGGAGGAACACACCAATGTACTTGAGTACTGCCACAAAATAGAATCTGGTGGGCATCATTTGGGGAAACGCACGTCAGCAAAGGTTTTACAGAGTGGCCTATGGTGGCCTACATTGTTTAAGGATGCTACAGAGTATGTTCAAGGTTGAATTGATAGTCAGAAAATGGGAGGAACAGTTGGTTCCAAAGATACCATGCCCCTAAGATACATAAAGACTTCTGATGTTTTTAATGCTTGGAGAATAGACTTCATGGGCCCATTTCCTGTCAGTCAGGGATTTCAGTACATCCTACTCGCCATGGATTATGTTAGTCGATGGGTGGAGTCTATCCCCACCTGAGCCGCAGATAATCATACGGTATGTTCCTTTCTCAAGGACCATATTATTACGCGGTTTGGTATTCAGATGGGGGAAGACATTTCATCAATAGAGAAGTAAAGAAGCTTGTGAAGGAGTACGCCATTGAGTACAGAGTTGCGTCTCCTTACCACCCTCAGACTAATGGCTTGGCAGAAATTTCAAATAGGGAGATCAAGACGATACTGCAAAAACTTGTACATCTAGATAGGAAGAACTGGTCCTAGATGCTTGATTCAGTTCTATGGGCTTATCGGACGTCATACAAATCTCCTTTGGGTATGTCTCCCTACAGATTGGTCTATGGAAAGCCTTGCCACCTGCCAGTGGAATTAATTCACAAATCTTTATAGGCACTCCGTGTATGCAATTTAGACTATAAGAAGGTAGGAAAGACATGAAATTGGATTTGAACAAATTATTGGAATTCTGAGACTTTGCATTTGATAACTCACTTATGTATAAGGAGAAAGTCAAGCGCTGGCAAGATAAACACATTTGAAGGAAGACTTTCTCCCTTGATCAGAAAGTTTGGTTATTTGATGCTAAGTTGAAGTTGTTTCCAGGAAAATTGAAAAGCAAGTGGTCAGGACCGTTCATCATGAGAGCTGTGCGTGACAATGGGAGCATTGTCATATCTGGGTTGTCATCTGACGTACAACCATTTGTTGTGAACGGAGAGTTGTTGAAGCCATATCTAGGTCATGATACATTCTTGTCCGTTGTGGATTCCATATCTTTGGTATCAGACGATGATCTTTAGATTCCACCTTCTGCGTTCGATACATAAGCTCACCACCTCTTGTATATCCTTTCGTTTCACTCTTTCTTCTCTCGTTTTATCATTCACCCCTTTTCCGTGTGTGTATATGTTATACTTAGGATGTGCTTTATCCTAAGTATGGGGGGGTGTGAATGATTTGTGTTGTTCATATTCGTCCTGTTCATCACTCTTGTTGTTGTTGCCTATACTTAGGGATACTCTACCCTAAGTATAGGGGGGTAATGTTGTTCATATTGTGTCTTTGTATTTTAGATTATGTACATTCTCTTCATCTATTTTCCCCTTTGTACATTCTTTTATACTTAGGATTACTTGATCCTAAGTATAGGGGCGGATCACCAACTTCTCTTCTTTTTATCTTTTCTTTGAGTCATTGTAGCATAGGAGTCTTTTCACCTTTCTAAACTTAGCACGAGTTATGTCTTCCTTTGTCGCTCTCTGATCACTATGAGGACATAGTTCGAGCTAAGTATAGGGGGGTGTCGTATATATTGTATATATACTTTAGACATAACTTGTACTTTTAAATATGCTTATTTGGGGGGGGGGGTTATGTGTACAATTTTGTAAAATCGACGTGTGTGAAAAACAAAAAATAAAAAACAAAAAATCACAAAAACAACAAAACAAACAAACAAACAAAAATTTCTCTTGTATATACTTGTATATATTTTACTAACCTTTTTCCTTAAAAAAACTACAAAACCAAAAATCTATAAAAATTTGCGTAATTCAAAAAAAACTTTCTTTCACATCTACATTTTTCCTCCAAAAATCCATAAAAAGTTCAAAATTAGAAAATTGTAAAAAAATGTTCTTTTCACATGTGCATCATTTCTTTTCAAAAAAAATCTCTCTTTGCATTGTGCATATTTTCTTACATTTGCATGTGCATTTTTCAGGATAGTATTGACATTTAAACTATGTCTTGAATAAAATTGAAGAATGGAGCTTAGTTGGACTTTAATCCACCTAATTCTCAGATGAACTTCACCGAGAAATAGGATTTTAGAAGCTTCAGGTCTTTAACTTAATTCTTTGAGTTCCACATGACAATGTGCAGCATTTGACTCTTCGTGTCTAATCTAGTATCTTCATTCTGGGTACAACTCTGGAATAGGGAATTAATTTGTACTCCTGCACTATGTACGTAGCTCAACTCATACGGGATGTTGGAAGACTCTGTGAGTTTCTTTTCTAGTAGCGTGGAAATCTAAATACTGTGTCAGTACGGGTTGAAATAAAGCTTCAGAAAAGGGATGGACGGTTGGGCACAGTTGTTTCTAAGACCCCAAAACATGTACGGAAACAAAACGATTCTATATCCGTAGGGGCACAACAAGATCCAAGCAGAACCACCGAAAATCCAAATACAAAGAATCCATTACCAAATAAATATCTGACCAAAACGGTCCAAGCTTCAAGAAAACCTGCAGATCTTGGTGGAGACTCTGCTACATTGGCCAGCTTCACAAGGAGAGGTGACTACATTGGACACCCTCCAGTTCTTTTCTCCTTCTTCTAACTTCTCCCCCAATTCGATTGCGAACACAGCGTGACAGACCTTAGAAGGAAATACTTGACTCCCCGAGGACGAGTTACTGGAGAGGAGATTTGCATGGTAGTCCGGTATTCTGGATGGGAAGAGCTAAAACCTTTCACACACATGAGTCGATTGTTCAATGCTCATAGGGTATACTTTGGGAAGAGGATTGATCTAAGATGACTTCTAAGACGAAACTGTGACAATGAGGTGTAGAACTTGAAGGCTGTCGATTTTAAAATTCTAAGTCTCACAGGAGTTTTGACACACTAATAATCCAAAGGTCCGACAGAGCTCCAAACTACAATTTTATGAAGATAAGTTTAATACTCGATATTGTCCTACTTTCTTTATTTTCCCTTTCTTTTTCTTTTTCTTCACTTATTCTTTCAAATAAGTGTTTGCAAAGGGACTAGCAAAGGTAAAGCATAGGGGGATGATGAATCTGCGATTCGTCATCTCGTCATCTTTATTCATTTATTTTAGCTTAAAATCCCTTATAAAACACCTACATATAACACTAACTCCATATCTTACTAACTTGCATCTGTGTATAATTATTGTATACTTCTTACTAACTTTAACCTAAAATAAATAAATAAAGAAAGAAACGAAAAATAAAGAAAAGAAAAAAGGAAGACTGTATACAGGCTGACCCGAACCCCGAGAGAAGGTCAAGACTTGACCTGATCGACCAGGAATAAAGTAGGGGGAGATAAGGGTCCTTAAGTAGAAAATCAAAAAAATGTATGTTTGTTGTTGTAAATACTTCTCACTTATTTTGCTTATATTTGTATAAAACTAACACTAATTTATTTGTGTCTTAATTGACCTCAAATCAAATAACTTTCAAAACCAAAGTTATAAGTAAAAATGTGTCCTAATTAATAAAAATAATTACATAATTAAATCACGTACAGAATAAAAGTAGCCACACTTGGAAAAAAGCCACTAAGCACTAATCGAAAAATCAATTCCGGCTCCATATGAACTCAAATTGAACCAATCTCACTTTCGTTGGATTCTAAATTAAATTATCTTTAAAATGGCTAGGATTTAATAATTTTTGAAGTTACAAGTAAAAAGTTGGTTTTCCAGGGTGATTTGTGCAATTTTCCCATGTATTTTGTAAATATTTTATTTGTATATATTTGTAAATTATTCTTATTAATTATTTAAAATAAAAATAGAAAAAAATATTTAATTAAAAAAAAGCTAATTTCCTCATTTACCCTTGTATATAATGTCATATATGTATATAGTATATGTATATTGTTGCTATTTTTTATTAACCATTATAAAAAACTAAAAAAATAAAAAAATAACATTTTTTCATTCAAATAAATAAAGTGACGAAAACAAAAAAAATAGATAATTTTGTAAATAGTTTTATCTCTTTTACTTTATCTCATGTCATCTCTCCTATCTCTTCCACCAAAAAAATAAAAAATTCATTTCAATTTTCATCTCTTGTCTCTTTATCCAAAAAAATCAAAAATCAAATTTCATTCTATATATTCTATTTATATGGTTCATTCTCCCTTATTCCAACTAGATCAATCTTTAGAGAGAGGAGCCCGATCTCCAAGAGAAAAATTTCGTCGAGAAAGTTGCCTAGTCTCCAAGCCTTCCAGTGGCAGCGAGTCGGCCTTGTCGAGGCAATCACGATACTTTTCCGCTCCTGAGGTGAGATCCACATTTTTATTCTTATTTTATCTTAGTTTAATCGTAGTTTATTTTGTCGCATTTTTTAATTCCATCATCATATTCTTTCTCTAGATCTTAAAAAAATCCATCTCGATTTGATCAGCCACCGACTCGATTTTTCATCTCACTTTCTTAATCTCCCTGCGTTCTATTCTATCGTCCACGATCTCGAAACTCTGGCCGCGTACGGTGGCTGGAGATTGGATTCGATTCTTCCATTTTTCGCCGAATCCTCACTCATATTCTAATTTGTAAATAAATAAATAAACCATGTGTTTTCTTTACATATCTCACATTTGTTTTGTAGGATAATAAAAAAAATAATAAAAAATTATTTGTTTCTTTTTCTCTAACCTTTATTTTGCAGGATCATTAAAAAAATAAAGAAATAAAAATAAAAGAAGAGAGAATTTCTATATCTTTCTTTTATTTTTGGATTGACAAAAAATATAATAAAAAAAGTTTCTTTTATTTATTTTTGTTTACATATCAAATAATAATAAAATTACAAAAAATATAAAAAAACAAAAATGGGGACGACCGCTTTCCAACGCCGCCCCCTGCTCATTCTCCTCCGCCTGTGCGCAGATTACCGCCGACCCCTGGAGCCATCAACCGGCCCTCCGGCTACCCCGCCGAAGCCCATCCAGCAGCGACACCATTCAGACACCACCGCCACGCGAGCGGTCGCGCATGGCAACCCTCCTCCATCGACAACCTCCTCCGCCATCTCCAGCGGTGCCCCGCGCCAACGCGCCTCCTCCATATCCATTCTATCACCAGCGCACCACCACGTGCTGCCCGCCCCCCGCGTACCTCCTCCGTTCGCGACGGTCACCAGACTGCGTGTGGCTCTCCTCCGCTAAGGGCGGCAGCCCTCCGCAGCCGCGTGACGCTGTGCGTCCCAGTCGCGCATTCTAGGTCGCCCTCCTCGACGCTGATCGCCCAGCTCCGTCGCCCGCGACTCTTCGCCAGACTGCTGATAAACCGCAGTCCGACCCTTTAATATTGTTGAATAAACACTTAAGATGTCATTGCAGTCGGGCTGAATTAGGTCTATCAAGAACCATCTAATTGATATGTCAAGAGAACCAGACGGTCGTATTTTTATTTTACTTGGTAAGAAACCAAGGTCAAACTCAGGGACACGAGCCTCTCTCGTGATTATTCAGATTTTTATTCATTAACTAAGTGTTGAGTGAGAGAACATTAGGTCAATGAACGCATGAGAATAAGACAATGCATCAAGCGAATATAAAACATGCATTTTTTTTATTTTTTAATCATGCAAATAAATGTGATGAAATGCAAACAAGCCCTAGGTCAGAATGATGAGCAAAAATAAAACATAAATCAATTTCAAGTTTAATTCAGGAGACAAACTTGATGGATGATTTAAACAAGGCATACACTTAAGCAATTAGAGACACTTGGCTATTATAGTAATATATATATATATATTAGAATCACAATGTCCAAAATAAGAAATAAATATGCCATTAAAAAGATCATCAAGCAAGCTTCAAAATGAAACTGAAATACTCTGAAACAGAGTTACTATGCTCATGATATGCATGAAAGAAGAAAAGGGCATAAACGAAAGAAAACATGAAACATAACTACAAACGGGTCCCTGGGAGGGTCTAAAATGTAATTACGACAAAGTTAGGGATCTTCCCTGTAATTAGCCCACAACACAAGGGTATTTTTGCAATTATGAAAACCCACGAGGGTATAATTGCAAAATATCCACTGTGCTCGTGGTCGTCACATGATGTCAGGACCTGGTTGCAAAGTTGAAGAATTTCGTGGGCTTCTGTGCAAGTTACCCAACTATGCACGTGTTCTTCTAGGTTCAGAGGAAGCTCAGGCTCGACAGAGGCTTGGAAGTTGGATATGGTTCGGTGTAGGCCCGGAAGTGCTTGAAGCGTTGATGAGACTTGGAGCAGGCTCGGGATGGTTCGGACGAGGCTCGAGACGTCCAAGCCTTCGGCCTGATGCTGCGTCTCGAAGTAGCTCTGAAATCGACACGTGGCTGAATGGGAACCGTTGGATCTTGGGGATCCAACGGTACCTGGATGAGGCGCTAGTTGGTGACGTGGGCGTTCCTTCACCGTTGGATGTGCTCCGGAGAGGATCATCCAACAATGCCTATATCTTCGTCCTCGGCTGCAACTGGCGGAGGAATCTATTCTTCGACAAATTAGATCCAGCTCCGCCTTCGTAGCTGGTGCTCAGTGAAGGTTTGCGGCCGCTCCGGGATGGCTAGAGTGAATAGTTGAAGATCGGTGAGGATGCTGGTCATCTTGGAGGAAGCAGACAAGGCAAAGATGCTGGAGACGAGCTTGATGAAGAAGCTCCGGCGAAAACTTCCGACCTTTGAAGATGCTAATACCTGCATGGTTAGTACAACAACCGAAGCGAGGGGAATGTGTGTGCGAATGAGATGGGGTTCCGTGCGAGCAAGGAGAGGTAAGGAATCGGAGCTCCATCTCCGGCGATCGGAGAGGAGGTGGGTTGACGGTGACAGGGGTATGAAGAAGAAGGGAGAGGTGATTGGAGAGTACGCATGGAAGGGGGTTGTGAGGCGAAGCTCGAGGGATGATTAATGGAGGTCGGAGATGGATGTAGCGACCTGATTAATTAGGCGAAAAGTAAAGAAAATACAGAGGAAGAGTTTGAGGTCCTTACCTGATATTAAGGCGGAGCAGCTCCTGGGCTCGAGGTTCTCGAAGGACCTCAGGGTCGTCGCTGAACTCCCCCGGCTACGGGGAGCAGCTAGGCGGTGGTTAAGCACCGCAACACTGCCATGATCGACGGCGGGTCAACACCGGAGGAGATGGGTTGTGGTCGCTCAATCCCGCCACCTCCCCCTGTCATAGGGAGATGGAGGAGGGCTGGGCCTCCCCCCGCATATAGGTGGACAACGATAATCGGTGGATGGGTGTTGAGCACGTTTTTCTAGGGTTGGAAATTTGATGGTAAATAGGTCGTTGTTTTTCCCCAAAACCCGCGTCAACAAAAGATTATTTTTTTTATTTTAATTTTTGCTACTTATTAACCTGTATAGCTGACAGGGTCGAACTCAGGGAGGCTACAATTCCCGAGGGTTATTCAATTAATCAGAAACTAACTAAAAGAAAACAGGAATCTCAAAGGACAATTATCCTTGGTTTTTGTGATTTTTTTAAATCTTTTTTTATTTTTTTATTTCTACTTTTTTTATATTTTCTGATTTTCAAATTTTTAGTGATTTTAATTTTGCAATTTTTTTTTCAAAAATAATGAACAATGTGATTAAACTCAAGAAATATGCACACCAACTCTTTTTGCAATTTTTCAATTAGTCAAAAATACTCAAAAAAATCCAAAGAAAATATTTTTGGGTTTTAAAAGTTTTGAAATGTTTTTGAGAATTTTTGTGGAATTTTCAGATGTTTTTGTATTTTTCTAAAAATTAAACAGTGAGGAAATAAGAAAATGTGCACAGCCTGGAGAAATTTGCAACTTAAAAATATATTAAATGCCCAAAACTCCTGGCAATTATTTTTAAGACAAACTAGAAGAAGATATCTACAAACATGAACTGAAATCGCAATTTTTGGATTTTTGTAGAATTTTTTGTGATTTTTATAAAATTTTCGATGTTTTTTAATTTTTTTGGGTTTTATAAATAATTAATGCGTGAAAATTAGTCAGAAATTAAAAGACAATGAAATACAATTACTCTAATATTTTTTGATTTTTTGGAGCTATTTTCGAATTTTTATGAATTTGCGAATTTCAAGAAGACAAAAGGCAATGTTTTTGATTTTTTTAATAATGATAAATGAAGGATAAATGCAATGGAAAATTTATGCTAAGAAAATAATCACATCAAGAGCATAGCACAATTTTCTAAAAATTTTTGGACTAATAAAAATATTTATTTTATTCAAAAGACCAAGCAAACTATAGTTATGCAGTTCAGGGACCAAATTGTAAATACTGCAAAAATTTTGGACTAAAATGTAAAGAGTCAATGTTTTTGTCCCAAATAATTAATCAAAATGAACAGAAAGGCTAAAATGCAATTTTACCCATATGTCATGAGCTTGTCATGTGTTTGAGACTCTGGCAAGGGCGTGTTCATAATCTTCAGAAGCTTTGAGGGTGTTCACACAATTGTTAAATCTATCAAGAGCTTGTATGTAATTTTTCCACTACAAATAATGTAGCCCTAGTTTCTTCTTCGTTTCAATCACAAAGGGGCTAAAGGGTACCGCCGCCCTTCTTCTTCTTCAAGGCAACGACGGCGGTGTGGAGAGAGTCGCGCGGGCTGAGGGGGGTGCAGCGGCGCGACGCACCGTACGGCGGGAAGGTGCTGGAGGCGGTCTCGCGGGCGGCGCGGTCGTGCAGCAGGTGCGGGCTGGAATGGAGCTCGGGGCGGTGCGAGCGGCGCTGGAGGAGGGGCCGCGCGCAGCTGCTCGTGTGGTGGCGAGGCGGCGAGGCCGCGACGGAAGGGGCTGAGGCCGCCTCGGGCGGTGTCGCAGGCACTGAATCGGCGAGGCGGAGGAGGTCAGCGGCGGTTTCAGACGGAGGAGGCGTGTTGGCGGCTGAAGGCGGCGCCGCTGGAGCGGCTCACGCGCGAGGTGGGGTGCCGCCCCTTGCGGCGGTGGCGGCAGGAGGAAAGCGAGGAACGCACGGCCGAGGTCGAAGGCTTTGGGGCGGTGCTGGAGCGCGGCAGGCTTCGGCGGAGGAAGGGGGTGTACCGGGCGGTTGGCCGCCGTTGGCGACTGCGCGCGGGGAGCGCAGGGGACGGCCTGCCTTCTTTTTTTTATTTTTTTGTAATTTTTTTTATTTTGATGATGTAAACAGTAATACAGAGGAAAAACTTTTTTTTTATTTTTATTTTTTTTGTAAATCCGAAAATAAGAAAAGAAATGATAAAGAATTTTTTTATTTTTATTTTTTTATAATGTTTTCCTCCAAAACAAACGTTAGATAGAATAGAGATTTTTTTATTATCCTGCAAAACAAACGTTAGAGCTAAAAGGAAATTTTTTTATTTATCTACAAAATCGGGAAGTGAATGGGGATTCGGCGAACGATGAGGGATTCGAATCCGACTCTCCGACCACCGTGCGTGGTCGGAGTTGATAGATCGTGTGAGATAGAAATCGAAGGCGAAGAGATCAAGAAGATGAGATGGAAATTCGAGTCGGTGGCGGATCAAAAATCGTGATGAATTTTTTTATGATCTAGAAGAACAAAATGATGATAAAAAATGCGATAAAATAAAAAGCGATTAAAATAGATAAAAATGCAAAGAAAAAAAATGCGGATCTCACCTTAGGAGCGGAAAATAGACCGTGATCGCCTCAACAAGGCCGACTCGCTGTCACCGGACGGCTTGGAGGCTAGGCAACTTCCTCGACGAAATTTCTCTCGGAGATCGGGCTCCTCTCTCTAAAGATTGATCAGGTTGGAATGAGGGAGATGAAGCCATATAAATAGAAAAGAGAGACATTTGAATTTTTGAATTTTTGGATAAGAAGATAAGAGAGATTTTTTTGGTGGAAGAGATAACATGAGAGATAAAATAGAAAGATAAAATTATTTACAAAATTATCTATTTTTTTTGAATTTTTGTCACTTTATTTATTTGAATTAAAAAAATGTTATTTTTTTATTTTTTTATGATGGTTAGTTAAAAATAGCAACTATATACATGTACTATATACATATATGACATTATATATAAGGATAAATGGGGAAATTAGCCTCTCTTTTTTTTGTTTTAAGAATTTTATTAATTTTTTTATTTTTATTTTTGTTTTAAGTAATTAATAAAAATATTTACAAATATATATACAAATACAATATACACAAAATACAAGGGAAAATTGCACAAACCACCCCAGAAAACCGACTTTTCAACCGTAACTCCAAAAATTATAAAATCAAAGTCATTTTGAAGATAATTTAATTTAGAATTCAATGGAAGTGATATTTGTTCAATTTGAGATCATATGGAGCCGGAATTGATCTTTCAATTAGTGCTTAGTGGCTTTTTCCAAGTGTGGCTACTTTTATTCTGTACATGATTTAATTGTGCAATCAGTTTTATTAATTAGGACCCATTTTTATTTACAACTTTGATTTTGAATGTTATTTGATTTGGGGTCAATTAAGGTACAAATAAATTAGTGTTAGTTTTATACAGATATACACAAAATAAGTGAGAAACACATTTTTTTGGATTTTTTGGTTGAGGACCCTATATCCCCCTACTTTATTCCTGGTCGATCAGGTCAAGTCTTGACCTTCTCTCGGGGTTCGGGTCATCCTGTATACAGTCTTCCTTTTTTTTATTTTCTTTTCTTTATTTTTCCTTTCTTTCTTTATTTATTTATTTTAGGTTAAAATTAGTAAGAAATGTACAATATTTACACACAAATGCAAGTTAGTAAGAATATGGAGTTAGCGTTATATGCAGGTGTTTTATAAGGGATTTTAAGCTAAAATAAATGAATAAAGATGACGAATCGCAGATTCATCATCTCCCTATGCTTTACCTTTGCTAGTCCCTTAGCAAACACTTATTTGAAAGAATAAGTGAAGAAGAAAAAGAAAGGGAAAATAAAGAAAGTAGGACAATATTGAGTATTAAACTTATCTTCATAAAATTGTAGTTTGGAGCTCTGTCGGACCTTTGGATTATTTGTGTGTCGAAACTTCTGTGAGACTTAGAATTTTAAAACCAACAGCCTTCAAGTTCTACACATCATTGTCACAGTTTTGGCCCAAAAGTCATCTTAGATCGATCCTCTTCCCAAAGCATACCCTATGAACATTGAATAATCGACTCATGTGTGTGAAAAATTTTAGCTCTTTCCATCCAGAATGCCGGACTACCATGCAAATCTCCTCTCCAATAACTCGTCCTCGGGGAGTCAGGTATTTCCTTCTAAGGTCTGTCGTGCTGTGTTCACAATCGAATTGGGGGAGAAGTTAGAAGAATGAGAAAAGAACTGGAGGGTGGTTTAGTGTAGTCACCTCTCCTTGTGAAGCTGGCCAGTGTAGCCGAGTCTCCACCAAGATCTGCAGGTTTTCTTGAAGCTTGGACCTTTTTGGTCAGATTTTTATTTGGTAGTAGCTTCTTTGTATTTGGAGTTTTGGTGGTTCTGCTTCGATCTTGTTGTGCCCCTACGGATATAGAATCTTTTTTTTTCCGTACATGTTTTGGGGTCTTAGAAAAAATTGTGCCCAGCCGTCCATCCCTTTTCCGAAGCTTTATTTCAACTCGTACTCCGGTCTTTAGATTTCCACGCTACCAGAAAAGAAACTCATACAGTCTTCCAACATCCCGTCTGAGTTGAGCTAAGTGCATAGTGCAGGAGTACAAATTAATTCGCTATTCCAGAGTTGTACCCAGAATGAAGAGACCAGGTTAGACACTAAGGGTCAAATGCTGCACATTGTCATGTGGAACTCAAAGAATTAAGTCAAAGACCTGAAGCTTCTAGAATCCTATTTCTCGGTGAAGTTCCTCTGAGAATTAGGTGGATTAAGGTCCAACTAAGCTCCATTCTTCAATTTTATTCCAGACATAGTTTTAAATATCAATACTATCCTGAAAAATGCACATGCAGATGCAGAACATGAACAATGCAGAGAGTTTTTTTTTGGAAAAGAATGATGCACATGTGAAAAGAACCATTTTGAAACAATTTTCTAATTTTGATCTTTTTATGGATTTTTGGAGAAAAATGCAGATGTGAAAGAAAGTTTTTTTATGCAAATTTTTATGATTTTCGGTTTTATAGTTTTTTTAAGAAGGGTTAGTAATATATACAAGTATATACAAGAGATTTTTTTGTTGTTTTTTTTTGTGTTTTTTGTGTTTTTTTGTTTTGTTTTTCTTCTTTTGTTTTTTTTTGTTTTTTTCTCTCTTCCTTTTTTTGTTTTTTTGTTTTGTTGTTTTTGTTGTGTTGTTTTTGTTTTGTTTTTGTTTTTTTCTATGTTTTTTTGTTTTTTTTGTTTTTTTGTTGTTTTTTTGTGTGTTTTTTTTACACACGTGGATTTACAAAATATACACATAACCCCTCAAATAAATGTATTTAAAAGTACGAGTTATGTCTAAAGTATATATACAATATATACGACACCCCCTATACTTAGCTCGAACTATGTCCTCATAGTGATCAGAGAGCGATAAAGGAAGACATAACTCGTGCTAAGCAAAGAAAGGTGAAAAGACTCCTATGCTATAACGACTCAAAGAAAAGATAAAATGAAGAGAAGTAGGTGATCCCCCCTATACTTAGGATCAAGTAATCCTAAGTATAGTGGAATGTACAAAGGGAAAAACCGATGAAGAGAATGTACAGACTCACAAAGACACGATATGAACAACATCATCCCCCTATACTTAGGGTAGAGTATCCCTAAGTATAGGCAACAACAACAAGGGTGATAAACAAGACAAATACACACACACACACACACGGAAAAGGGGTGAATGATAAAACGGGAGAAGACAGAGTGAAACGAAAGGATATACAAGAGGAGTGGATTTACAAAGGTTAAGAAGGTCGAAAACGAACCTTCTTGTGGGACCGCTGAGGTATGGATTTGACAAGATGTAGGTCGATATTGGGCTCATCATTAGACATAAATTGAGTAGGATCGACCAAAATTATATCCTCAGCGGTTTCAGATTGTGCAGGCCTAAACCGATTATTGGAAGTAGTGTGGTCATGTCCTGCCTGGGAAGTCTTGCAAACCTCAAAGTAAAATGGCTCGTAATCATTATCAGAAAAAGTAGGATCAATTTCAGCTTGGCGAGCCTCTACTGGATCATCATCTTTATCAAAAGGCCCAAATTCCTTTATAAAAGCAATCAAATCAAATTTGGCCTGATCGGTCTCATCTGAATCAAGGTGAATAGGAACGGACTCATCAGTGAAGGTAGTCGAATCATGTCCTTCCTGTCTAGTCTCAGGGTCTGCCTTCCGCTCTAGGGTGTCTATCGTGTAAATTCCGTGGATGTCATCAATGCATCGCCACGTACCAGAAGAGGGAACTCCAAGGTCTATGCTTTCCGAGTCCTCCTCCTTGAAGAGGAATTCTCGGGTCTCAGTATCATCCATCATATAGCAAAAATCTCTGGTAGTATCATCATGATCAAAGTCCTTGGGGTTGTCTAACACGGGCGGGCTCTCATGGGATACGGGTTTCTGGACGGTAGTGGGTGTAGTGATTAACACATCACTCCCTACATCAGAACGGAAGCGAATCTCTCCTGAACCATAGTCAATAACGGCTCCCGCAGAGGCGAGGAAAGGCCGTCCCAGGATGATTGGAGGGTGCTCCACAGGGGTGGAGGTCTCCATGGGCATTACAACAAAATCCGAAGTGAAATTCATGTCCTGAATGAGAATGACAGCATTTTCTAGAATACCCTTCGGCCTCTTGATAGATCCATCAACAAATTGAACTATCATCCTGGTTTTCTTGAGAGGCCCAAGATGAAGAGACTGTACCATAGAGAAGGGTATTATGTTGATTGATGAACCACCATCAAGGAGAGCGTTATCACAAAAATAGTCAGATATGGAGCATCTCACAAGAGGTGTAGCCGTGTTCCCTTTCTTAAATACGGACGGTGAGAGATGGCGTAGGCAGTGGCCATGGTCAAGATGTGATGCTCAGATCTTCCCCTTCTCTTTCTCTTCTTTTGTTGAGGAGTAGATAAATCTGTCATGGCCTGTTGAAGTGGGGCTTTAATGATCTCATGAAGGGTGGCCACCACTTCGGGTTTAGTCAATATTTTTTTGAATTTTTGGACCTCATCCATACAAGGGAGGAGGTCAGAATCAGCATTTACATGAGGATTGCCAAGAGCAGTCTGTACAGTGGCATCCTCGGGATCTAGGTTGGGACATGGCTGTGTGGGTAAATGATCGGGCATTTGGGTTCTTTTCTCAAAAAATGAATCAATAATATGTATCCCAGAAACTTTTTGTATTTTCAAAATTTTCTCATTTTTTGTGTTTTGGATGATTTCAAGCTCTCATGATTATCCTCGAGTGAATCAATATCCTCAAATATTGGAGCAGCGTTCTGTCTCTCATTTATGTTAATAAAATTGGAAATCTTCGAATTCATATGCTCCACCATTTGATTCAATGTATTAAGTGTGGAAACCATGAAAGGTGACTCCAAAATCCCAGGATCGGGTGGGTTGAATGAGGGTGGGTGAAAATCAAATTCCTCCGTCTCCTGAAATAATGGGTTAGGCGGATATGCACAAACATCAGGAGGAAGATCCTCCTGGAAAAGGGAATGTGGATCGTCTGGAGAGTACAAGGTATCTGCGAAGATCGGATTAGAATAACTCCAGTCGGCCATCTTCGAAACAAATGATGGGAGAGCACGAGGGTCAAGCCAAAAGCTATGGAGAAAAAGGCGCAAATGTACAGAAGGATCTGGTATGCACACAAGCAAACACAATACAAACCCCCAGTTCACCAACTCAACTCAATGTGAAGACCGTGAAGGTTCGGTCAATTATCTTGTTGATTTTAGAGTTAGGTGACAATCACAAAGTTATACAAACACTTAGGTTGAATTATGGGATTTGGGCACTAACCTTAGTGTGTACGCGAGCAAGTTAAAACGAATACAATGAGGGGGTTACTCTCCCCAAAATAATGATTTTTCCTTGTATTTTTTAGGGTCGAGTTTTCTTTAGCAGTCCCAAATTTTAGGCAGTTGTCACTTGGTTAAGATATTTTCAAAGAATCGCCTACCTAGTGTCCAATTTCCTTTTTAACTTATGTGAGTGAAAACAAGGGAGGATATCGGAAATGCCAATGCGCGATTAAAAACGATGATGCATGCAGGGGGTTAGAGATGCGTACCTTGTCGCCAGCACTCTACATGCAAGTGATCCGCGCAGAATTTAAATACAGAAAATAAACTAACCTATATGCAAATGCAAGTAAACCGTCCTAGATGATAACTTCTATTAACGGGCAAGAACAAGTTAATTTGACTAAGTCCAAATTACGCTCTATTCTATAGGCACAGAAATTCTTGTTTAGGGTGTTTGGACCTAATTAATTACCTGGCTCAAGCAAATTAATTAAAGAAATCAATAGGTGGCTTTCGAAATCCGCGGAAAACAAAGAAAATAAAGGCGATGAAAACAAAACCGATGAGGTCCCCCAAGTGCACCGGCACTTGGCAAAACAGACCCCGCAACAAATGAATGTCCGTTTACAAGAGTTCAAATGCTAGAAAATAAAAACTCTCTCTCTTTCTTTTTTTCTCTTTCTCTCTTTTTTTTCGGCTCTTTCAATTTTCTTCTCCTCTTCTCACGCTTTCCTGCAGCTTGGTGAAGAATCAAGCCGCCTCCACGTTGCTTGGGTGCTTCGGCTCTCCTAGGATCGCCTCCTTTGCTCCGCGGGCCCTCGCAAGAAAAAGAAAAGAGAATGTGTAAGAAACACAATTTTCAAATATGAGAAAATGATGAAATAAATGCAGTGGATATGAATAATGGAATAATGTGGCAAACAGATAAACAAGTATTTACAACCAAGAATAGCAGGTCAAAAGAGAAACCTAACTACCCTCGCCGTGCCTCCTCGGCAACGGCGCCATTTTGTTGAGCACGTTTTTCTAGGGTTGGAAATTTGATGGTAAATAGGTCGTTGTTTTTCCCCAAAACCCGCGTCAACAAAAGATTATTTTTTTTTATTTTAATTTTTGCTACTTATTAACCTATATAGCGGACAGGGGCGAACTCAGGGAGGCTACAATTCCCGAGGGTTATTCAATTAATCAGAAACTAACCAAAAGAAAACAGGAATCTCAAAGGACAATTATCCTTGGTCTTTGTGATTTTTTTAAATCTTTTTTTTATTTTTTTATTTCTACTTTTTTTTTATATTTTCTGATTTTCAAATTTTTAGTGATTTTAATTTTGCAATTTTTTTTCAAAAATAATGAACAATGTGATTAAACTCAAGAAATATGCACACCAACTCTTTTTGCAATTTTTCAATTAGTCAAAAATACTAAAAAAAATCTAAAGAAAATATTTTTGGATTTTAAAAATTTTGAAATGTTTTTGAGAATTTTTGTGGAATTTTCAGATGTTTTTGTATTTTTCTAAAAGTTAAACAGTGAGGAAATAAGAAAATGTGCACAGCCTGGAGTAATTTGCAACTTAAAAATATATTAAATGCCCAAAACTCCTGGCATTTATTTTTAAGACAAACTAGAAGAAGATATCTACAAATACGAACTGAAATCGCAATTTTTGGATTTTTGTAGAATTTTATGTGATTTTTATAAAATTTTCGATGTTTTTTAATTTTTTGGGGTTTTATAAATAATTAATGCGTGAAAATTAGTCAGAAATTAAAAGACAATGAAATACAATTACTCTAAGATTTTTAGACTTTTTGGAGCCATTTTCGAATTTTTATGAATTTTCGAATTTCAAGAAGACAAAAGTCAATGTTTTTGATTTTTTTAATAATGATAAATGAAGGATAAATGCAATGGAAAATTTATGCTAAGAAAATAATCACATCAAGAGCATAGCCCAATTTTCTAAAAATTCTTGGACTAATAAAAATATTTATTTTATTCAAAAGACCAAGCAAACTATAGTTATGCAGTTCAGGGACCAAATTGTAAATACTGCAAAAATTTTGGAATAAAATGTAAAGAGTCAATGTTTTTGTCCCAAATAATTAATCAAAATGAACAGAAAGGCTAAAATGCAATTTTACCCATATGTCATGAGCTTGTCATATGCTTGAGACTCTGGCAAGGGCGTGTTCGTAATCTTCAGAAGCTTTGAGGGTGTTCACACAATTGTTAAATCTATCAAGAGCTTGTATGTAATTTTTCCACTACAAATAATGCAGCCCTAGTTTCTTCTTCGTTTCAATCACAAAGGGGCTAAAGGGTACCGCCACCCTTCTTCTTCTTCAAGGCAACGACGGTAGTGTGGAGAGAGTCGCGCGAGCTGAGGGGGGTGCAGCGGCGCGGCGCACCGCACGGCGGGAAGGTGCTGGAGGCGGTCTCACGGGCGGCGCGGTCGTGCAACAGGTGCGAGCTGGAATGGAGCTCGGGGCGGTACGAGCGGCGCTGGGGGAGGGGCCGCGCGCAGCCGCTCGTGTGGTGGCGAGGCGGCGGGGCCGTGGCGGAAGGGGCTGAGGCCGCCTCGGGCGGCGCCGCAGGCACTGAATCGGCGAGGCGGAGGAGCTCGGCGGCGGTTTCAGACGGAGGAGGCGTGTTGGCGGTTGAAGGCGGCGCCGCTGGAGCGGCTCACACGCGAGGTGGGGCGCCACCCCTTGCGGCGGTGGCGGCAGGAAAGCGAGGTACGCGCGGCCGAGGTCGAAGGCTTTGGGGCGGTGCTGGAGCGCGATAGGCTTCGGCGGAGGAAGGGGGTGTACCGGGCGGTTGGCCGCCGTTGGCGACTGCGCGCGGGGAGCGCAGGGGATGGCCTGCCCTCTTTTTTTATTTTTTTTGTAAATTTTTTTATTTTGATGATGTAAACAGTAATACAGAGGAAAACTTTTTTTTTATTTTATTTTTTTTGTAAATCCGAAAATAAGAAAAGAAATGATAAAGAATTTTTTTATTTTTTTATTTTTATTTTTTTATAATGTTTTCCTGCAAAACAAACGTTAGATAGAATAGAGATTTTTTTTATTATCCTGCAAAACAAACGTTAGAGCTAAAAGGAATTTTTTTTATTTATCTACAAAATCGGGAAGTGAATGGGGATTCGGCGAACGATGAGGGATTCGAATCCGACTCTCTGACCACCGTGCGTGGTCGGAGTTGATAGATCGTGTGAGATAGAAATCAAAGGCGAAGAGACCAAGAAGATGAGATGGAAATTCGAGTCGGTGGCGGATCAAAAATCGTGATGAATTTTTTTACGATCTAGAAGAACAAAATGACGATAAAAAATGCGATAAAATAAAAAGCGATTAAACTAGATAAAAATGCAAAGAAAAAAATGCGGATCTCACCTTAGGAGCGGAAAATAGACCGTGATCGCCTCGACAAGGCCGACTCGCTGTCACCGGACGGCTTGGAGGCTAGGCAACTTCCTCGACGAAATTTCTCTCGGAGATCGGGCTCCTCTCTCTAAAGATTGATCAGGTTGGAATGAGGGAGATGGAGCCATATAAATAGAAAAGAGAGACATTTGAATTTTTGAATTTTTGGATAAGAAGATAAGAGAGATTTTTTTGGTGGAAGAGATAACATGAGAGATAAAATAGAAAGATAAAATTATTTACAAAATTATCTAATTTTTTTTGAATTTTCGTCACTTTATTTATTTGAATTAAAAAATGTTATTTTTTTATTTTTTTTATGATGGTTAGTTAAAAATAACAACTATATACATGTACTATATACATATATGACATTATATATAAGGATACATGGGGAAATTAGCCTCTCTTTAATTTTGTTTTAAGAATTTTATTAATTTTTTTATTTTTATTTTTGTTTTAAGTAATTATTAAAAATATTTACAAATATATATACAAATACAATATACACAAAATACAAGGGAAAATTGCACAAACCACCCCAGAAAACCGACTTTTCAACCGTAACTCCAAAAATTATAAAATCACAGTCATTTTGAAGATAATTTAATTTAGAATTCAATGGAAGTGATATTTGTTCAATTTGAGATCATATGGAGCCGGAATTGATCTTTCAATTAGTGCTTAGTGGCTTTTTCCAAGTGTGGCTACTTTTATTCTGTACATGATTTAATTGTGCAATCAGTTTTATTAATTAGGACCCATTTTTATTTACAACTTTGATTTTGAATGTTATTTGATTTGGGGTCAATTAAGGTACAAATAAATTAGTGTTAGTTTTATACAGATATACACAAAATAAGTGAGAAACACATTTTTTTGGATTTTTTGGTTGAGGACCCTATCTCCCCCTACTTTATTCCGGGTCGATCAGGTCAAGTCTTGACCTTCTCTCGGGGTTCGGGTCATCCTGTATACGGTCTTCCTTTTTTTATTTTCTTTTCTTTATTTTTCCTTTCTTTCTTTATTTATTTATTTTAGGTTAAAATTAGTAAGAAATGTATAATATTTACACACAAATGCAAGTTAGTAAGAATATGGAGTTAGCGTTATATGCAGGTGTTTTATAAGGGATTTTAAGCTAAAATAAATGAATAAAGATGACGAATCGCAGATTCATCAATGGGGTAGGGTATTTGAAGGTCGAAGCTCGGTGGTTGCCGTGTGATAGCTCGACTTTTGAGGGAGATGTGGCACGAGTGGAGAAGGATCGTGGATGGCGTTAGCGTCCGCGAGGATGAGGGGAGATGGGTGAAGGTCGTGGGCTACTGAGATGATGGAGAGGATGGACGGAGATGCGGGGAAAAAGGGAAGGGGGAAGTCGCCGCACGAGGTGGCGAACGTGGGAAAGAGGGCAGTTGTGAGGTAGAAGAAGATGCCCTGGCCGTTGGATCTCAAGATCCAACGGCAGACAATTGCACGCTAAAGGGCGGTGGTGATTTGGTCTTGGGCGACACGATCGAAGGGTGGAGGAGCATGCCACGTGTCATTCTGTGGAAGGGCGCAATTGGACGGGCGTGATTAGATCAGGTCTGCGATCGGATGGTTTGATTAAAGCGGTGATAGTCGACGGTGATTAAAGAGACGAGTGTGCGATCGAATGGCGCACAAGGCGCCATGTGGTAAGCAGACCTCACGGACACCAACGGGCGGCCCAGATCGCATCTGAATAGTGATCGGATGGTGGGGAGCGAAGGCGGAAATGGACGGTATAGATCCTGAGATCATACCGGCCATCGTACGTCTGAGAAGAGGCGTCGCGGGGCGCAAGAAGGATCAGGCTGCATGGCGCAACCAGAAGGCACCACGTGGCCCAATCATATTATTAAGAAGAAGAAAATGAATTATGAGGGTCAAATGGCCGAATTTGAGAAAACTCAAAACATGAAAGTTGTAGATCTTGATGAGATCTACAAGTTTCATGTGACAAAAAATGGAGATGAGGTCATTTGAAGACACAAAATATTTTTGAGGGTATTTTTAAGGCTAAAATTACCTCGAATTTTAATTTTGCCATTTTTTATGATTTTTAATTTATTCAAGACTCTGATAATTACAAGACTTTATCTGATTTTTATTGACACATATTTAAGCAAGGGGGTTAAAAATAGAGAGTTAAGATGGTGAAATCGGGTTTCATCACCCCCCTTATACTTAAAATATTCTTGTCCCCGAGCATCAAAAAGAATGAATAAAGTGGATTAACCCCCTTGTGCATGTGAATACATTATCCAATTTGTTCAAGTCTACTCAAATTTAGAGGTCCAAAATTCTAGAATTCAACCCAGCCTTAATCAAGAGGCACTTAATTCCTCTAATTCTCCAGACTCTCTCTGATGTACATAGATACTAAGGGTATGACATTTAGTGTTGACTGTGATTCTGAGAGTAGAGTCAAAACGTCACCCAAGGTCTTGGTCCAAGAAATTTTCCTAAGGACCCAATCCTCAACACTAGGGAATAAATCAAATCTTGCATCCAGTCCACCGTCTCTTTAGTTGTCAGACTTAGAAATGTAGATGGAAGGCCAGTAATGGAGGGTATGGGATTGTGTCATTTCTTCTCTCCCCCGCATTGGAACAAGGATTCTCTCTAGTGCCTTATTACGCAACACATTTTTTTGGTGTCGATCAGTGCGTCCGTCAAGAGAAGTTGGAGCCATCTCCACTTGTTTTCCTGGGAATAGACCATTGTGTGTGTTTTTTTAGTACCTATCGTACCTTCAACACCCAAACTTGTAGCATTTATGATGTAGAGCCCTTTTTTGGTGCAAGCCCGACTCCTGCTCCTAATAGCGGTGGTCCAATTGGACACTTTGAAACGGTTGGGAGCACTCACCTTTGGTGGAAGCTCTTTTGATAATTGACTTTGTGGAATGAGAGCTTTTCTTTAACATTTCATTGCTTTGTAGTATTTTTGTCTAGCTCCATTCCTTTTACCAAGAGTTGGTGCACACTGATCAACATTTTTTATTTTATCACACCCTGGCACATAGGTGAATGTCAAAAGATAGTACAAGAACCATGTTCTCATACTAGCTAAAGATGTTGACACTCAGGTTTCATGAAGCCTTCATTGATTTTATCCCATCCTCGAGCATCATCAAATCAAGTCCAAACTTAAATACCTCATCTCTGTTCTTCAAGTGAAATTTCAACTCATCTCATCATAACCGCAGTCGTGTATGTGAGGTGCTGATCATATTCTTAATGGTATGAGACTAAGCATGAAATATAGCATGCAAATCTAGAAAACTAAGGTAATATGGATGACTAAGTCTAAGACCCTGATGGCTAAGGCTAGTTAACCAAAAATCTCAAGACATCACAAATCAAGCTTCCTTGAACATTTCAGATCCTGGGTGGAAGTGTGAAAGTAGAGGATTAATCCAACTCCTTCATTCGAAGACTTTTTTTTATTTCAAGAGTTTATAGAACTGCCTAAACTCAATTAAGTAGATGCATCTGCATTCAACCAGTATGGGTGTAAGTACAGCCCGGAGCCCGTTGCTTGTGGACGGGGCCTTACGCGATGTCCTCTAAACCACCCACTCTGCTAAGGGCAAACGCTCACTAAACGCGGCTACTTATTTGGGCTTAGTAGTCACTAATGACTCCTGAAGGTTTTCGATTTTCTCATTTTTATGGTTTTTAATTAAAGGTTAGAACACTGGTTAGACTCAACCTTCCTTGAAGTCAAAAAGAAAATTTCAATACCAAGTCACACAAATAAAAATTTCGAAAATATTTTCAAAAGACTTTTTAAAACAAGAGAAACTCATTTTTCAAATCATTTTCGAATTTTTTTATAAAAATAGTGTAACATAATATAGAAAAAGCTGTGAAAACATTTGAGTCCACTTAGTTCAAAGGATTTTACTTTAGCCCAAAAGTTTTAAATTTTTCAAAATTTTTAGATTATAGCTAAATTATATTGTATATACAGTATACCCCCATATACTTAAACTTTGCTATGTACTCATAGCACTAAATGATACAAAACCATAGGTCCGTTTAAATATAGAGAAATATACGGGAACCAAGGAGGTCTCCCCCTATACTTAGGTTAGAAATAACCTGGATATAAAGGCAAGGAAAGAAGAGTAGAGAAAATCACAGGTTCTCAGGTCCTCCCCTATACTTAGGCTGAGAGTAGCCTAAGTGTAAAGATGGAGATTTAATGTTGGGAGAGACCCGAGGTGAACGAAGAAGAAGGATGGATATACAAGTGAGTGGATGAATCTGCGGAGATTAATGGAGTGACTAAGGCTCAGGGGAGGGTTTCGGAGAAAACATGGCTCAATCAAACATGCAAGACCCTTCAATTTCACCAACTCACACATGAAACCAACCATGGTTGGTTTATGATCTTGTCAGTTTTATTGGTGATTAAAACATTTTATCTTTACATGGGAAAAAAGTGTCAAGTAAAATCAATGCATAACCGAGGGTGTTGCTCTCCCAAAACAAAATTTTACTCCATTTTTTATTGACTTGCAATTAACAGACCCAATTTATTTGCTTAGGGTTATCACTGAATTAAGGTGAGCACATAAATCAAGCAATCATAGTCTACCGTTCATTCCCAATTTCCATTTAACCTAGGTGATCAAGCTAGGAGGGAAAATTGAGAAAAACCATGTATTCGATAAAAACCAAGATCTAGGCTACTCGAGAAAACATGTAGTGAATCGGCCAAAATACTTGAAAACATGGACTGTTTTGAAAACAGAAATCATGTATGCAACTCGATCAAAAAGCCACACCTAACATGCTTCTATTAGCGGGGAAGAATCTCTTTTAAGTTTGGCTAAGTGAAGCGATGCTACGTGCGTCTTGGATTAAAGTGTGTCCTACCTACGAGTAAGCACATAAAAATGATGAAATGCACATAAAAAGTGATTAAAGAAGCTCGAAGAGTCTCGTGCTTGATCCTAGGTTGACACTCAAGTGAGGACGATCCCCACACAACCACATATATTCGTTCTTTTACAATCGCGAGCCTTCGATTGAAGATCGCTGTAAAGACGATTATTACATGATAAAATGATATGAAAAATGATACATTTTTTCTTTCTTTTCTATTTCCTCCAAGTATGCTCCTGCGGTTCCTTACAACGGGAGACACCAGCTCCTCGCCTCCTTGAATGATCAAGGGCCCTGCCACAGAAACAAGGGTTAGAGATCAAATAAAAAGGAAAATTTTGTAATGCAAAATAGATGAATAAGTTGACCTATAAAATGAAACACTTAACTAAATAAATAAAATTCCAAACAATACAAGAAATGAGTCGTATCCTCGGCAACGACACCATTTGATAAATCGCAAATCTGGCCCTTTAATATTGTTGAATTAACACTTAAGATGTCATTGTAGTCGGGCTGAACTAGGTTTATCAAAAACCATCTAATTGATATGTCAAGAGAATCAGACGGTCGTATTTTTATTTTACTTGGTAAGAAACCAAGGTCGAACTCAGGGACACAAGCCTCTCTCTTGATTATTCAGATTTTTATTCATTAACTAAGTGTTGAGTGAGAGAACATTAGGTACATGAACACATGAGGACAAGATAATGCATCAAGCAAATATAAAACACATTTTTTTTATTTTTTTAATCATGCAAATAAATGTGATGAAATGCAATGCAAACAATCCTTCGGTCAGAATGATGAGAAAAAATAAAAAATAAATCGATTTGAAGTTTAATTCAAGAGACAAACTTGATGGATGATTTAAACAGGGCATACACTTAAGCAACTAGAGACACTTAGCTATTATAGTAATATATATATATAAAAGAAGAATCACAATGTCCAAAATAAGAAATAAATATGCCATTAAAAAGATCATCAAGCAAGCTTCAAAATGAAACTGAAATAAACTGAAACAGAGTTACTATGCTCAAGATTTGCATGAAAGAAGACAAGGGCGTAAATGAAAGAAAACACAAAAGATAACTACAAATAGGTCCCTAGGAGGTACTAAAATGTAATTACAAGAAAGTTAGGGACCTTTCCTCTAATTAGCTTACACACGTAGGGGTATTTATGTAATTATGAAAACCTGTGAGGGTATAATTGCAAAATATCCACTGTGCATGTGGCCAACACGTGATGCGAGGACCTGGTTGCAAAGTTGAAGAATTTCGTGGGCCTCTGTGCAAATTACCCAGATAGCACATATTGTGCACATGTTCTTCCAGGTTCGGAGGAAGCTTAGGCTTGGCAGAGGCTAGGAGGCACTTCGGCTAGGCTGGGCTCAGGCTTGGAAGCTGAATCTGGTTCGGTGTAGGCCCGGAAGTGCTCGAAGCGCCGATGAGACTCGGAGCAGGCTCGAGATGGTTCGGACGAGGCTCGGGACGTCCAAGCCTTTGGTATGATGCTGCTGCTCAAAGTAGCTCCGAAATCGATGCGTGGTTGAACGGGAACCGTTGGATCCTCAACGGTACCTGGAAGAGGCGCTAGTTGGCGACGTGGGTGTTCGTGCGCCGTTGGATGTGCTCCGGATAGGAGCATCCAATGGCGCCTATATCTTTGTCCTCAGCTGCAGCTGGTGGAGGAATCTGTCCTTCGGCAAATTAGCTCCAGCTCCGCCTTCGTAGCTGGTGCTCAGTGAAGGTTTGCAGCCGCTCCGGGATGGCTAGAGTGAATAGTTGAAGCTCGGTGAGGATGCTGGTCATCTTGGAGAAAGCAGGCGAGGCAAAGATGCTGGAGACGAGCTCGGTGAAGAAGCTCCGACGAAGGCTTCCGACCATTGAAGATGCTAATACCTGCATGGTTAGTACAACAACCGAAGCGAGGGGAATGTGTGTGCGAATGAGAAATGAGATGGGGTTCCGTGCAAGCGAGGAGAGATGAGGAACCGGCGCTCCATCTCCGATGATCGGGGAGGAGGTGGGTTGACAGTGACATGGGTATGAAGAAGAAGGGAGAGGTGATTTGAGAGTACGTGTGGAAGGGGGTTGCGAGGCAAAGCTCGAGGGATGATTAATGGAGGTCAGAGATGGGTGTAGCGACCTGATTAATTAGGCTAACAGTAAAGAAAATACAGAGGAAGAGTTTGAGGTTCTTACCTGAGATTAAGGCAGAGCGGGGCCTGGACTCGAGGTTCTTGAAGGACCTCGGGGTCATCGCTGAACTCCCCTGGCTACGGCGAGCAGCTAGGTGGTGGTTAAGCACCGCAACACCGCCATGATCGGCGGCGGGTCAACACCGGAGGAGATGGGTCATTGTCGCTCAATCCCGCCACCTCCCCCTGTCACAGGGAGATGGAAGAGGGCTGGGCCTCCCCCCGCATAAAGGTGGACGGTGAGAATCGACTGAGGGGGAGGGTATTTAAAGGTCAAAGCTCGATGGTTGCCGTGTGATAGCTCGACTTTCGAGGGAGATGTGGCGCGAGTGGAGGAGGATCGTGGATGGCATGATGTCCGCGAGGATGAGGGGAGATGGTTGAAGGTCATGGGCTACTGAGATCGTGGAGAGGATGGCTGGAGACGTGGGGAAAAAGGGAAGGGGGAAGTCGCCGCACGAGGTGGTGAACATGGGATAGAGGGCAGTTGCGAGGTAGAAAAAGATGCCCTGGCCGTTGGATCTCGAGATCCAACATCAAACAATTGGGCTCTAATGGGTGGTGGTGATTTGGTCTTGGGCGACACGATCGAAGGGTGGAGTAGCGTGCCACGTGTCGTTATGTGGAAGGGCGCAATTGGACGGACATGATTAGATCAGATTTGCGATCAGATGGTTGCGATCAAAGTGGTGATGGACGATGGCGATTAAAGAGACGAGGGTGCGATGGAATGGCACACAAGGCGCCCTGTGGCGGGCGGACCTCACGGCGCCAACGGGCGGCCCAGATCGCATCTGGACAATGATCGTATGGTGGGGAGTGACGAGTCGCTAAATACAATAAATAATTTGTGTTCGTTGTGGTACGTGTACTTAGCGATTCAGTCAGAACCGAGAAAAGAATATCCGTGAAGAGTGTCTCGGCTTAATTGATATCTCGGGCAAGTGGGCCATCTGACGAGTCGCTAAATACAATAAATAATTTGTGTTCGTTGTGGTACGTGTACTTAGCAATTCAGTCAGAACCGAGAAAAGAATATCCGTGAAGAGTGTCTCGGCTTAATTTATATCCCGGGCAAGTTCGGGGTCGAACACAGGGAGGCAAAGGAACAACTTGGGTTAATTCAAAAATTTAGATCTTGATTTCCAAATGCGGATTTTTTTATATTTTTTATGCACCAAGATGCACAATGCAAGTGAATTAAGATACTAAGAAAGCATACAACTTAGTCAAATTAAATTTAATGAGAAATTATTTCAATTTAGCCAAATTATATTTTTTCTAGAATCCTAATCCAGTGATGAATGCAAGACATATTTTTTTATGGGTTAAAATGCAACAATGAAAAATACACACTTTTTATGGGTTTTTTTCGTAATTTATCACACAAACAGTAAGCGAAAATCATGAAAAACTTACTGGAACATAAACATGATGCAAGGAAGCTACAATAATATTTTTGGAATTTTTTGACAAAATATGAAATTTTTATGGATTTTTTAGTGAAATCAGAGCGACAATGAGTAAATAACTTCTAATAAATCCACATTATCAAATTAATCAGAGTGAAAATTATCTCAAGTAGATATTTTTATGTGGCATACATGAGACTTGAAATTTCGTGAAAAGGATATATGTGGATTTAACTAAAAATCAAATACTAAATTCACTCTACAATTTATTTTAGGCACAAGACAATTCCACTTTGGATGAAATTTGGACAGTATCTCAATCACATATTAATGCATCATATGTAATTTTTGTGGAATTTTTGGAGCAACCATGAGTTAGATATGATTTTAAGAGCACTGATTGGGTAAAATATGTATAATTTCAATTTGATAATTTTAATTAATTCACAATAACTCACAAAAATAAAAGAAATATTCAGATGGTAGATAATTAGTTGCTCAACATAATGGCATTTTTTACTGAATAAAAAGATGCAAAATGATGTCCAAATTAACGCATGAAGATATGGTTATCAGTGCAAATCAGAAATTGAAAAGACAACTTAAACTTATGCACAGAGACTAAACTGCAATTACAAATACTATGAAGGAATGTTTTGCAATATTTATAAAATAAAAAAATAAACTAAAGAAGAGCTTCTTCCTCCTTCGTCCGCTGGAGATGAACCCAACCCCAACAATGGGGAATGGCGGCGGCTTGGACGGTGGAGAGCGCGGCGCGGCCGCCGCGGTTGGAGGAGAGCGGCGGAGGTGCGCGGCGGCCAGCGAGGCGGTGGACGGGGCGGTAGAGGTCCGCGCACAGGTGGTGTGCACCGACGAAGGTTGGGATGCGCACGTGGGACACTCGAGCGGGTGGAGGCTGGCAGCGGTCGGCAGAGGGGTACGGTGGTTGGCAACGCGGGCCGCGTGGTGGACAGCAGTGGCTGGCGGTGATTGGAGCTGCAGAAGGTGGGAGGCCCCACACGCGGCTGGTCGGCGGCGGGGGCGCGGTTGGACGCGGGCCGCTGGTGCGCGGTGGCCCACGCGCGGGCGGCGGAGCCGCGCACGGTGGCCGCGCGTGGCTGTGGAGAGAGGGACGGCGGGCGACGCTTGCTTGGAGGGGGGTACGGTCGTCACCTGCCATTTTTTTATTTTTTTTATTTTTTTACTGCAATAGGAATTTTTTTTGTTTAATTTTTTTTGTTTTTTTTAATCAGAAAATGCAAGTAATGTAAGAAAAGTGATGTCGTGATGGTGGTAAAGATGAAGGTGGTAATATGATGAAGAAGATGATGAAAATGATATTATTATAAACAACAAGGAAATAAAAATATTATATAAAATAAAATAACGAGAGAAATGAAGAGGAATACTTACCTGAAGTTCGCCGGATTTGCGGAGCAGCTACGCTGGACTCCTGTCGTCGCTTCGATCCGATTGGCGAAATAAAATCGGAGAAGCTACGCGAGCTCGATGGGGAACTCGTGACGCAGAACAGAGCTACACAGATCTCACCTGAAGGAGGTCGTCGCTTGAGGAAGATGTCTCGCCGCTGTCACCAACAAAACACTCCAAGCTCTCTCCCTTTTCTATTAGAATGGCGGATGAGAAAAAATGAGGATGTACAAATGAATATAAAGAGAAGAGAAAGGGAAGTTATAATGGTGGTGGTGTTGAATGGGAGGTTATATTATTGGTGGAGTTGAATGGGAGGTTGAATAAAGAATATGGAGTGGAATGGAGGTTATTAAAAATGGTGGAGTTGAATGGGAGGTTGGTGGTAAAAGAGTAGAATGGTGACTATTGTAGAGAATGTAAAATAAATAAATAAATAAAATAATGATATAAAGTAGGCTACTTTAAATACAACAAAAATAAAGAAGGAAAAATAGTGGTGAATTTACAAGTGAATACATACAACATGTACATTTTTTGTTTGCTTTTCTAATATGTTTTTTTTGTCTTTTTAATAAGAGATATTTACAACAGAAAAATACAATAAAATACTACAATCAAAATACAATACAAGCATGATTTTTTTGTATTTTTTAGAAAGATAAAATAACATAAAGAATGAATGAAGGATATACATAATATATAATGTACATCTAGGTCCCAAATTACTACTTTTGCAAATGAGCTCCGATTTCAATGAAACCACTTCCATTGGATAGATAATTTTCTAACTTGAATTTTAAAAGTAGTTTGGTGAATTTGGATTTCATACGGAGCGGGAATTTGGCTTGGAAGTTGGACTTTACAGCTTTTTCTCCTTGGGATCTAGGAGCATTTATTTGAGTTAAAATTTGTTTTGTATTTTTGTATTTTAATATACATTGTTATGAACAAGTTGGAGAAAGAATTAGCCAAAAAGGAGTTGAAATGAATTTATTAAAAAAACATGAAGTTTTGGGCTATTTACAAGTATAAAACTCCTTTATTTTTGCGGCTTTTTATGTGTAATTTATTTCGTACAATCTAATATACATTAATTAATGTGTTTTATTTACAAGAGATATTTTGTTAATTTAATTAATTTATGTACATTTTTCTGGGATTTTACTCGGGGATTTTGCTAAGATCAAGATATTGAGATGATGAATCGTGGATTCATCAGGGAGCGAAGGCGGAAATGGACGGTATAGATCCTGAGATCAGACCAACCATCGAATGGTTGAGAAGAGGCATCGCGTGGCGCAAGAAGGATCGGGTTGCGTGGCGCAACCAGAAGGCGCCACGTGGCCCCATCAGATTATTAAGAAGAAGAATATAAATTATGAGGGGTCAAATGATCGAATTTGAGAAAACTCAAAACATGAAAGTTGTAGATCTTGATGAGACCTACAAGTTTCACGTTGACCAAAAATAGAGATGAGGTCATTTAAAGATACAAAATATTTTTGAGGGTATTTTTAAGGTTAAAATTACCACGAATTTTAATTTTGCTAATTTTGTGGTTTTTAATTTATTCAAGACTCTGATAATTACAGGACTTTATCTGGTTTTTATTGACACATATTTAAGCAAGTGGGTTAAAAATAGAGAATTAAGATGATGAAATCGGGTTTCATCAATTGCGTGTGGGGCTCCTCCTCGACCTCACGGTCGGGCCCTTGCCGTGTACGCCCAGTGGTGACCTCCGAGCTCCTCTGCTTATTGTTGAAGAAAAGGGGGCGGCGACCCGGCATGCCTCTTGCCCCTGTCTTGTGAAAGAAGAAAAGGAACCCTAAGGAGGGCTTTTGAAATAATATTTGACAAAATTACAGAAGGGCTCTTGGCTTAATTGGAAAAACATCAGAACACCCTCAGAAGTTTTTGAAATTACAACTGCGCCCCTATCAGAACAAATCATGTGCAGAGAATGTTTCCATTGGGTTTTTTATAAAGTCTTTCCTGCATCTATTTATTGCTATATTCTGATACTTAAATTTGAAAGATTTACATTTCAGCCCCTGCTATCTAGACTTTAAATGTGCATGATGATTTCATTGGAATAAATAGTTTTTGTTGCTCGAAAACTCTAAGAAAATTATTTTGTGCTCCTGATGTGCATATCTATCTAGCATAAAATTCCCATTGCATTTTGATTTCATTTATTATTATTAAAAAATCAAAAACATGTCATTTTTCCCTATTTGAAATTTAAAAATTTATAAAAATTTGAAAATAACTCCGAAAATTCCAAAAACATTAGGGTAGTTTCATTTCATTGTCTTTTAATTTTTGACTAATTTTCATGTATTAATTCTTTATAAATCCCCAAAAAAATTGAAAAATACCAAAAATCTTATAAAAATCACAGAACATTTTTCAAAAATCCAAAAATTGTGATTTCAGTTCCTGTTTGTAGATAATTGATTTTAGTTTGTTCAAAATAATTGTCAGGAGTTTTGGGTACTTAAAATATTTTTAAGTTGTAAATTACTCCTGGTTGTGCATATTGTCGCATTTTTCACTGTTTGATTTTTAGAAAAATACAAAAACATCTGAAAATTCCACAAAAATTCTCAAAAATATTTCAAAATTTTTAAAATCCAAAAATACTTTTTTGGATTTTTCTGAGCATTTTTGGTAAACTAAAAAATTACAAAAAGAGATGTGCATATTTCTTGTGCTTGTGTATATTGTTCGTTTTTGAAAATTAAAAAATTGCAAAATCAAAATCACTAAAAATTTGAAAATCAGAAAATCAAAATAATAAAAGATAAAAAAATCACAAAAACCAAGGATAGTTGTCCTTTGAGATTTTTGTTTTCTCTTAATTGATTTTTGATTAATTGAATAACCCTCGGGATTTGTAGCCTCCCTGAGTTCGACCCTGTCCGCTATACAGGTTAATAAGTAGCAAAAATAAAAAAAATTGTTTGTTTATCACGGGATTTTGGGGACAGTAGCGACCTACATAATTTACCATTAAATTTCCATCCCAAAAAATTCCGTGTCAACACTCTATAAGGTATTCCTTGAATTCATCTAAGAGGTACATGCTACCTAGATTAGATCAAATTTATTTCATCTTCCTTTAAACTTTGGTTTTGAACAAAAATTGTGAAATCTTTGAACATTTCAAAACTTTCTAAGGTGAAGGGAAGAAATCTCATATCACTAATAATCATCAAATGATATCACATGTCATCAATGTTTATTGTGATATAGAAGATCCACATACATCAATATGTATGAGATCTTGAATATCTTGGCATCTAACATCATTCCCAGAGAAGGGTGTATTAGACATTTTCTACTTTGAATACAATATTCACTAGTATGTAGGATCTGAAATTTTAGACAGTCTAAAGTTTCATCTCTTACCAGTCTATTGATCTCATCAATAGACATATGTCCAAGATTTGATGTCGGATCATTGTCAAATTATCTTCATCCTCCTATTAAACTTTTAAGGTTAAATTTTTTTAGTATTTAGAAATATTAATGAACCATTCACTAATTTTCTAATCTAGTAGAGCCCTCTCGATGTTATATTACTTTCTGAAATATGTCCATCATAACTCTTTATGCCAAGTCTATCTCAGAATTCATGTTTATTTCTATCATTTAGAAATAAGTTATGAGTGTATTCTAATATCCAGGTCATAGAGACATTCTCTAAGACTAAGTTATCTCCCACTTAAATTATGAAGTCTATTCATCCAATAGAGATTGTTGCAACAATCGCATCAATATCCATGTGGATGAATATTTAAACCTTAAGATCAAATTTTATAGTCTTCTAAAACATGTGCAACCAATTGCAAGTGTTATTAGAAAAATGAGATACAATTATTAGACTTTGGTCTTATCAAATAAGAAAGTCAAATTCAATGATTAAATGTAGACTATTTCGATGCAATATCTGAGCCCTTCTCTAAGGATCCTAGATAGACTTGATAGTCATACTATCAACACATCAGCTTGTTGCAATATTGGCATTCATCCAACTCTGTGGATGCCATATGTGTGGAAACCATAGAAATACAATCAACTCTTTGACTTTCCTTCTAACTTGGGTCCTACCCATGCTTCTACTATGCTCCTTTGATCTATGGACAACCATTTCTTAAGACAAAGGTTCTCTTATGTTGAATTCAAAAAATTTCAATATAAGAGTATTTCAACATTTATACATGCTTCATTCAATTCATACAACATGAATATTATAAAGCTTCTTGAATGAATAGAATATATATAGTAGAATGATTACACTCATCAATATCTACATACATGTTAACTCTTAAAGGATTAGGTTCAGGTAGGTACTCAAACATTTGAATACATCATCTCTTATAGATCCACTATTCTACATAATGCAGTGAACCATGTCATTCATGATTAAATGTCGAGAGCACATATGTATGCCAGAAGCATCTTCTTAGATTTTATAAGGATTATTTGACAATTACGATCATCATTGAAATGCCACTTCCAAAGTACATTCGATGAGAGATCAATTCCAAAGAGACATATAAACCCTAGGTTGTTGTATTATTGTCAATTTAATTGGCATTCCTCATTATTATGAGGAACCTTGCATATTGCAACCATGAACATTATGTGTCCAATTGCAAGTACAATCTTGATCATGGATCCAATCCATGATGTTTTACTTGTTATTATTGAGTATAGTATTGAGTGGGTTGAAGAAGGTTATCTGAAATAAGAAATTTGCATAAACAAATATATATATATATTACTTTGATTTAGGATTTTTTATATCAAAGTTTTCTAGCCTTGTCAACACTAAAAGTTAATTCCCTTAATCACTTTCAATGTAGAGATATACTTACCATTATATCTCAAGCAAGATCTGAGTTCTCCTTTCTTATCTTTGTCACATCCCTATAATATGAGAACCTGTAACTCGGATAAAAAGGAGCGGAAACTCATTCTGCCTTACAAGTCCAACTTGCATCTCCCAATTCGGTCTTTAACACCCTAGCCCACCACCCCTAAAGTGATGTTGACCTGTCATTAATTGAGCTAACTGTCAACAGGACTACAACTCGCTATGCGCAATCCAATATCGCCCCAATAATATGAGGACTTGATATCGGGGTCACTATACATATGTCTTTACTCTTTCGAGAAGAAAAGAGCTCGATCCAAATGTCTTGTATGCAGGAGATGTCACTTCAGACAGACATCCCTGACATACAATCTTTGGCGATGGAACCCTTTGCCTTGACAGGAGACCATGGAAGTCACTTGTGTGATCCTCTATATCATGTTCAAATTTTAGTTAATTACTATGAATCATATTCACATAACTAATTCTTCCAAGGGAAATAACAACTCTAATCATAATAGAGTGTTTTAATTTAATTATATTCCAATTAATCTAATCATATTAAATTAATGATCCAATTAATATCAAACAAACATTTTTTAATTGTTACTTAAAAAATGGTATTATCTGTACGTATTATTTTGAATTAAATAATTAGAAAAATGCATCATGATCTCTCAAGCATTATTCATTCCTACCCGCTGTCATGGCCAGTATTGACAGGAGTGGGACAGACAGCACACGGTGCAACCTGCTACCCCAACGCTCCCCAACTAGACATCATATCAGCCTCGGGAAAAGATAATGCCAAGTCAATCACTTTGTACTTGAGATGATAGTCGGTTTTTAATCCGAAGTTATACCATATACTACTAACTAAAACTATTTTGAATAATATTATAAGGATATTTGCTAAACAAATCCCCAAACCTATTCAAGCAACATGTTTGTTGGAAAGTGTATGGTGTAACCGATTTGTGATCTTGGTCACATCTAATCAAATAATGAAATTATTACCATCTTTAAATATTTAAAAATATTTATCAGTAATTATCTCAAGAAATTAATCATTAATTTATATAAATTAAATGACAATCACAAGGTTCTCGATTAAGTATCCAATTTCCAATAGTGACCCCCACTTACAAAAATTAGCATATCTCATTCATTTTAAATCCAAATCATGTAAAATAAGTTTCTAAAGTTTGTTAATTTGATTTAAAACAAAAAACATGTTATTAACATGCATTTCCAAACGTTTCAAAATAGTAATTAACCCCTTAATTACATCATGATCCGCTACCCCCAAAACAGTGGATTTATGATCATTAAAATGATCATATCTTGAGTTATCATATTCCAAATCATGCAAACTCAAATCCTACGATTTTCTTAATTAATGAGAAACACTATCTAATTGAAATTTTTGTTTTTAGAAGTTTTAAACATGTCTTAAATTTATCAGAAAACATGTCCTCGAAATTGAAATGCGATAAAACTTTCATGAACCCTAACGAGACCAAGTTTTCCTAGGTTCATGGATTGTATCCAAAACCACAAACCTGGCTCTGATACCACTTGAAGGATATGGAGAGATCCTCAAGCGCATCACGGAAGTGTGATGATCACATCGTATGCGATCGAGAGTGACTAGTCGTACTAATTTCTCAATGCAGCGGGATTTAAAAAATTTAAAAGTGATGAAACTACATGATCCAATAACCTTTCTCGGATCATTTCATCTAAACTACAATAGGTATTAAAATTATCTCTTGAAGCGTGGTTGCGATCAAGTCTCTAAACTAAGAGACGTCCTGTCTTATGTCTGATCCGACGGAGGAGACGCTTACGAGCGTGTTAATGAGGCAAGTCCTTCTCGTAATCCATGTTGATGATCCAAATAGCAAATATCCTGATCTCGTCATACAAGATCCGACGTCTCCTTCATGAGAGAGGCACACAGAAGGAGATGTAGATCCACGAACAAACACTCCGGTAGCATAACGACGATGTTGTGGCGACGAAGATTCTCTCAAGGGCTCCATGGTAGACGGCCACAAGAGAGAGAGAGGGAGAGAGCATTTGGTGTGTAGAAAGAGAGAGGGAGAGAGCATATGTTGTTGTCGTAAACTTGTTACCTGAAGAGCAAGGGTTTCCTCTTCTTATATAGAGTTTTCGGAGACCATGGATCCCAATCCATGGACGACACACAATCAATGGATGATATTGATATGTTTCTTTCAACGGCTAAGATGTTGTTGTAAAAATACAACATCAATGATTTAATTTAAATTGGTTTACATTGATAAATCAACAAAATTAATTTGAATTTAAATCACTTTTGACTAGAGAAGAGAAAATGGGGAGAGTAAACCAATCCCCTAAGAAAGGGGGGACGACTACTCTTCTCCACATGGAGAGTTGTAGCCATTCACTCCTCTTGAGTGGATTTCGTCAATCTCCTCTAATTATCATGAGATCTCATTATCTCATGATATCTCTTTATTCTCTTATCAAAAATATTTTCATAAAAAAATAATCACAATTTATTTTGTGGAAAATATCAACCATGTCATTGAAATTATGTGAATCTTATTCACAACCCAAAATAAAATGTAATTGTATTTTCAATTAATCATTTAATGTGAATCCAATTCACATCAATAACTAATTAACAAACAAAAACCACAATATGCTCTTTTCAATATATAAATCACAATTATAATATACATGAATAATATGGATAGTGATATCCACATTATTCCTATCCATGATAATTAAATCACATTTAATCATCTTGGATCTCTATTCTCATGTGCCCAAATAATATGAATCACATTCACATTATTCACATCTTTGATAATTAAATCGCATCTTATTATATCAGATAACTCTCCTAATAATATGAATCAAATTTATATTATTCATGATAATTAAATCACATTTAATTATCCATTTTCTCAATGCTCGGATACATATATCAACAATGAAATTATCCATGAACTCTTTCAAGGATAATACGCTTTCTTTGCGGATACTTGGAGATAAGGACATGGTGATTGTATTGTTCCAAGTATAGTGACTTGGATATTGAGATCACATCAGAAATCTAGATCTTACAGACCTCCATTAAATGCTTGATTAAACTAATACTGCAAACCTAATCTTCTCATTACATCTGAATCACATTAAGATCAATATCTAACATTTGGACTAAGATCAGATTACTTCTCTATGAGAGGAGTCACTAAAATCCAGACCTGTTTAATGACTCCCTCGGAATAGAAGCATCATGGTTATACAATCGTTTATGATCACATCACCCTCAAATATTCCTAACACTTGTACATCTTGCACACTGGAAGAACCAAAACAAATCCGAAGTTTTAGATCTCTTTTAGACTGTCTCCTTCAGGATTTTTATCATTAAGGTTCTCGTTCGATCATTGGGAGTCGGTATCGATTATATACTTTCCAAAAGCAAATATCATACCTAGGTGTTAATCATATACTTTTCAAAAGCATATATCAAACCTTACTAATTCAGTTAAGCTTCCAAAGCAAGAGGACCATGCGTGGAATTTGATTCTTCCCAATATCTCATGAGTGAGCTCATGTCTTCGGATTCAGCAATGAACCAGTATGATCCCTTTGAGAGATCATATTACTCATATGCCCTTGCATGCACACCAGCACACCGGTGTCTAGACCTTGGTTAGGTCATCAACCTATTGGTATGCCAAATGTACATACTCAAACATATAGTAATAAATCTGTCTCCAGTCAGAGGATGCATGTCTATATCGTGACAGCATACGACATAGGTCTTTGGTTATCTTGATCTCATTAAGTCAACTCTTTGACCTAACTAATTTGACACCTCCGAATCTCTATTCCCATGCAGAGGACCTCCATCAAGAGTCGGTCAGATATCAACCAAACGATAAAGGATTTCCATCTCCTACTCAAGATGGAGAACATCTTGACGGTGCTCGATGAGTCCTCAATCTAACTCTTTAGATATTCATCCAAGCACCAGCCTCTATGATTCAATAATTGAATCAACAATTGTATGATCATTAAGGTGACCATGGTACATAACCCTAAATGTACTAAGGGGGCTATTATGTAAATTAGTTATTCTTCATTTCAGATCATGGAATGATTTTTGCAATTAAATGTTATTACACAATGGCTCGTTGTGGGCTTGCATGTCTAACAAAGGCCTTATATTGGATCGATCACTTAGGGAAGGTAGTCACGACTTGGGAGGAGTTGAAGTCTGCATTTCTTCACAAATTCTACCCTCTCGGGCATCTGAATCAGATGCACGCTCGCATCTCCAGTTTCAGTCAGCAACCCCACAAGACAATACATGAAGCATGGGAATGATTCAATGATCTATAGGAAAAAATTCCCCACCATGAGATTCCAAAGACTAGTCTCGTGCAACATGTTTTTGATGGGCTGACACTAGAGAGCTAAAAGCTCGTTGATGCCGCTTGTAATGGCTCTTACTTAAACAAGGATGAGGACGTTGTCTGGAATATCTTCGAGGAGATGGCTGAAGGAGAAGCCACTCATTCCTCATCGTGTGCTTACATGAAGATGCCAGCCACAATCAACAAGCTTGTGAACATGGTTGCTCATGCTGAGGACATGGACGAAGGCTCCAACCTGAGAATCATTGGGAGCCATCTGTCCAAAATTGATATCATAGAGAAGAGGTCACATGACCTCAAAAAATTATCAGTGATTGAGAAGAGGACACATTGCTTGGAAAAGCTCAACGAGATTTCCTAGCAACTGGAGTAGCTTGTTCGAGCTTTGAATACCAATATGTGCAACTCTATGTCTGCCACTGTTGAGATGTCTGTTGAGAAGAAGGAGCAACTACCGAACCAGATGCATCAATTGAGTCCATCGCAACCCTAAACAGTTCAGCATGTGTACTACATGCAGGTTCCAGAGCAGCCTCCATAGTCCCAATCACAGATGCTTGTATATCAACTAGAGCCCCATCCTGCTTATCCTAAGCATTTCTCTCCATCTTTGCTGTTGATTCAGGAAATCAACGGTGTCTGGAGTAATGAGGCACAACTGACCCATCCTCATGGACATTCTCTGGGTCATAACATGAGCAACAAGATTCATCACCACCAGCAGCAGGGTAGGAGACCCTTCCAGCCCTCATATCAGCAGTAGCCTCCATCTCAAAGCAATACCTAGGGCAGAACTATTAGCATGGTACTCAATAGTCTGGATATCGCAATGAAGGTCACCATTAGTAGCCAACTGTCCAATATCATCATCATAACTCACAGTATTCCTCCAACCCTCCTCCTCACTAGTTTTCCCATGGATACACGCCACAGTCTCATCATCCATATTAACATATGAAACCCCATCAGGGGGAGTCTTCTGAGATTGTACCGGTAAACCCTACCCTTGCCTGCCTTGAACAACTGATGAAGAATATGGCTGAGATGAACCAAACGATCGATGATCTGACAGCTACAAAGACAACCATTCCAGCTCAGGTCGAAGCAAACCCGAACAATTTCTGACGCAAGGAGCAAGTAGCCGGTACCGTCCAACCCGATATAGGTGAACTAAATTGCTTTTTTATCTAATGATGTTACTTTTAGGAGCGGTAGGACACTCCAGCCATTGGCGACGACAGGAGAAGCATCTTGCATATGATGGGGAATCGTCAGTCCAGCCAACGCAAGGGTCAAGCAACATTTTTGGAGCAGTGCCACCAATAGAAAAATTACAAAAAAATGAAGAAAATTCAAAAAGCCAAAAAGACAACATCAGAATCGGTGGAGACTAGCCAACATTAGAGTCACCTCTGCGAACCTCAGAAGCAGTACCAAAGCAAAGAAGTGAAACACATACGGCAGATCCAAAGCCTGCACACGATGCCGAGCCTGCATTTTTGGGTCCGTAGATTTAGATGATTCTATACCTTTTTACCATCTATCTGTACACAATGATATATACAATCTTCTGAATGATATTGTTTCAGATTCTATAAATATTCTTTTTCCAGAAGCAATGAAAAAATACAAGAAAGTAAAAAAATGAAAAATGCTTTGTCTGATCCTGGTATAATTGAGATAATTCATAATTTGGTCTTGAACATGCCTTTAATGAACGTTCTTGAGTACATACCTGCTATGAAGAAAGGGTTGAAAGATGCATGTACGACCAGGTGCATGCCCCATCCTCATAATTCTAGAAGCAAAGATGGCAAGTATGAAAAGCATAATTTTACAATTGCCACAGTCAATGCTATCAGCAGCCTCACAGACAAGAAGCATGATAGGGGAGCACCTCTAGTTCGTTGTTAGTTGTTCAATCAGAAGTTCGAGCGCACTTTGCTTGACAACGGGGTGTCTATCAATCTAATTCATGCTTCACTAATCACATAATTTGGGTTAGGACCACTCAAACCTACAAATAGGATTATGCAATTCGTGGACAAATTTGTCAAGCGACACAGAGGTGTGTTGTAGGACGTAATCGTCACGGTCCAGGGAATGCAGTTCCCTTCCAATTTTGTCGTACTAGATATGGACGTCTCTATACCTTTTCTCCTTACCACGATCATACTTGGATGACTGATGAATCCATGATTCATCGCCTTTAGTCTTTTATTTTAGCTTCATTTCTCTAGTCAAACACCTGTAAATACCTACTAATTTCATGAAATTACCATTTTGCATGTATTTGTTAAATATGCATTTATAATACCTTTTATACTTAAATAAAAGAATAAAGAATAAAAGAAAAATGAAGTATATGTTTATCAATAAATACAGACTGACCCGAACCCTGAGAGAAGGTCATGACTTGATCCGATCAACCAGGAATAAAGTAGGGGGAGATAGAGTCAAAAATCTAAAAATAATTTGTATATAAATTCCTTGTATATTTGTATAAAATTTACATTATTTTATTTGTACATAATTTGACCTCAAATTAATTATTTTGTAAACAAAAGTTATATATAAAAATGTGTTGTAAATAATAAAAATAATTGCAAAGCAAAATAATGTACATATTACAAATAATCACACTCAGAAAAAGCCGCAAAATAATCATTGAAATACCAATTACGGCTCCATACGAACTCAAATTGAACCAAACTCACTTCCATTATACTCTAAATTAAATTATCTTTCAAATGATTGTGGTTTCATAATTTTTGGAATTAATGTTAAAAAGTCGGTTTTTAGGGTGTTTTGTGTAATTTCACAATTATTTATTGTACATCTTTATTCATATTTATTTTATATATATAATGTATATAATTTTAAATATTATTTTCAATAAAATAAAATAAATATAAATTAATTTTTAAAAAAATATATAAAAAATATTTCCTTATTTGTGCATGTGCATATTGTAAAATATGTACATAATATTTGTATACAACTAATTTCCTTATATAAAAATCACCAAAAAATAAAATATATAACATTAATTAACTAATTTAATTTAATTACAAAATTTATATTCAATTATTTGATTTATTTGATTTAAAGGACCTACCATGTATATAAGATTTGATTTCATATCTTTAATAGCCACCATTAAGGTGGCAAATTAATTTTTGGAAATTATTTATTTTTTTATTTTAATTAAATCCGAAATTCGTTTTTAATTAATTATTTATTTAATTTATTTACATTTTTTATAAATTAACCAATAAAAACCTTCTTCTTTTATACATTCCTTCCTTTGTTATTTTTCTTCTTTTTTTAATGGGCTCCTCCTTCTTTCATTCCTTGATCAATCATTGGTGAAGAGGAGTCCGATCTCTGAGAGTAATCTTGTCTAAGAAGTGTGCTCAACCTCCGGACTGTTCGGTGACACTCGCGCCCATCACAGCATATCCGATCCTAAGGTGAGATCTAATTTTCTATCACTTCTTTAGTGTAATCGTAGAGTAGTTTTTATTTTCATCAAGCTCGTAGATCATTAAAAATCCCAAAAAATTTCCATATCACATTTCCACCCCGATTTCGATTTTTCACCTCACCTCGTGACCTCTCCATTTCATGTTCTATCTTACGCAACCACACACCTCCGACCATGTATGGTGGTCGGCGATTCGGATCATGTCCTCGCTTTCCATTGGATCTCCGTTCACGCCTCCTATTTTGTTGATAAATAAATAAAAAAAGAAATCCGCATATTTGTTTTCATTTCTAACATTGGTTTTGCAGGTTCATCTAAAAAATAAAAAAATTATGCTTCTGTTTTTTTCCTATTTCAAAAAAAAATTTAAAAAATATATTTCTTACAATCTATCTACTTACAGATTTTATAAAAAGAAAAAAATAAAACAAAAAAAAATAAAAAAAAATTAAGCAAGTCGCAGCAACTTGCCCGCCCTCCGCCCGTCCACACGCGCGCGCCCCCCTCCCCTTTCCGTTGCGCGTCTGACGCGCCGCCGTTCCTAGGCGGCAAGCGTCTCCTGCTGCGTGACCGCGTCCCCCTCTCCGCCGGCCCATCGTCCGCGCCTCCAGGCGCCCCCCACCCTCCCCCTCTCCCCCCGTCCGACCTGCCTCCGCTTGGGCTCGTGCGCCGCCACTTCGCCATGTGCCCTCCGAACCTCCGCTCGCGGAAGCTCCTCCTCCGCCGACCCGACGGCGCCCAGGCTGCACTCCACCCATGCGACGCAGCGTGCCCCTCTCCTCCATTACCTCTGCTGGTTCCCGGAGCTGACGTACCATTATTCGCCTCCACCGCCTCCGCTCCAGGCAGTCGCCCCCCGCGTCATCGCCAGCGCTCCATCCCTACGGCCGCCCACTTCCAGATTCGCGCCGCCCTTGGCCCCTCATGACCCCCCTTTTGCCCTGTGTGCAGAATCGAAGGAACAAGAACAAACCCTAGGAGGGTTTTTTAATTAAAAATTGGGAAATTGCAACAAGACCCTTCAAAGTTTTCATATTTGCGGAACTGCCCCTATGCTCTAGAAGATCACATGCGTGTCACACATTATTTGGGTAAATTTAACTTTTGCTCTCGCAAGTTTATGTTTTTATATTCATTGCAAAAACTTTAACTATTTACATTTTAGTCTATGTATTTTAGATAGTAAATTTGCATGCTCTTTTTGATGGAATAAATGCTTTTCATGGTCTAAAAATTTCCAAAAAAATATGTACACTCTTGCTATGTCTTTTCACATTGTCTAATTTTTTTATAGCATTTGTTGACATTTTCTATATTTAAAAAAACAAAAACGGTGACTTTTGTCTGCCAGAATTTAAAAAATTCATAAAAAATTGAAAATTAGTTACAAATTCCAAAAACAATAGTGTAGGTGTGTTTTGTTCTCGTTTCATTTCTATCCATCTTTCTTGCATTAATTCTTTATAAAGCTCCACAGAATTGTGAAAAACGAAAATCTTAAAAAATGTAGAAAATTCTAGAAAAATTCAAAAATTGTGATTCCAGTCTTTATTTGTAGATAATTCTTGGTATTTTAGCTTAAAAATAATTTCTAGGAGTATTGGGTACTTAAATTCATTTTAAATTGCAAAATACTCTTCGATGTGCACTATTTTCGCCAATTTCCACTGTTTGATTATTATAAAATCACAAAAACATCATAAAATTTTGAAGAAAATACCAAAAACATTTTAAAATATATAAATCACAAAAATATTTTCTCTGGACTAATCTATACATTTTTTATTATCTAAAAAATACAAAAAAGAGTGTGGTGTTGTGTTCTTTATTCCTTACGCTTCTTTTGAAAATAAAAAATAAATAAATAAATTCAAAAACCACTAAATGTTAATTCTGAAAATTGACTACATAGTTTTAAATCATTCTCCTTATGTTCGAGCATGGTCGCTATACCAGGTAATTAGAATAGCGAAACCGCTTACATTTGCTTGTCATTGATTGGTCCTTTATTAAGTGGTTAAATATAATTTTTTCTGTTGACCGATTAGAGTGGTTTAGAACAACGACACATTGCATAGTTAATTCGTCTTAACCCATCGAAATTCGCATCACAAAAATGGTGGCATTGCCGTGAAGCACGGCTTTGTATTCATTTTTCAATTTTGGGCTATTTGTCTCTTTATATTATAATTGTTTTCTGACCTTCTCTTATTTGCTTTTTGTACGAGGGACTGCTTGGAGGATGGCTTGGAGTCTCTTTTTGGAGGTCCCGCGCAGGAGGTGAAGCAGAGAAGAAAAGGAGACCATTATTTTATTTGAGAGAACATTTTAGACATTGTTGTTATAATTTAGATGCTGTGAACTGTAGTTGGACACTTGGACTTTTCTCGAGGTCTGTTTCACCAAGTGCTGGTGCACTTGGGGGACCTCACCGTTGTTTTCCAAGTTTTTGATTTCATCGCGATAACTCTCTATTTGATTCTCGTGGTTTTGGCCCCTAGACGTAGGATTTTTTGTTGATTGCGACGTAAATAGCTAATGCCCAATGACGAGTCCAAAAATGTTGAGTTAAAGAGTTGTTTCTATCTTTCGTGAGTGAAAATAATAATGTCGTTCGTTGTAGGCGGCGATCGGAAACGGTTAAGAAATAACCATAAAATTTTAATCAATTTTAATCAAGTGGTTTTTATGTTTATTTTACTTGGACAATTCCCAAGGTTGATCACAAGGAGGCAAAGGAACAACCTAGAATTATGTCTATCCAATTTCGTGTTCAGTTTTCGATGCGATTTATTTTTGGAATTTTTCAATGCAATAAGGGATGCAGAATGCAAATTCGGCCTATTTTAGGGACTAAAATGTAAATTTCGATCAAACAAAGTCCGAAAAATATGAAACTTGGTCACAATGCAAATGATGATAAAATAAATGCACTGTAATTTTTTTGTAATTTTTGGATGCAATATGAATTTTTTTATGAATTTTTAAATGCAAACAGAATGATTTTCATTATTTAATTATAATAAATACTAAACCTACTTATTCTCAAGATATAAAATTATCTATGATCTATCACTAGGTGATGGATCTCAGAAAAATCCTAAACCTTGAAAATGTGGGGTTTAATACCCATTAAAAATTAAATACTGAATTATGCAAAATGATTTTTACATGGCAAATTATGTATGCAAAATATTTTTGGGCACAATGTCAAGCAAAATAATCTCTACAATATGTTATTTTTCAGGGATTTTTAGAGTAACAGTTAATCAATGGCAAATTTAAGAGCACAGATTTGGCAAAATGTACCAATTTCCTCAAAACAATTATTTATTAATTAACCGTCAATCACAAAAACGCCCACAATATGTCAAGATGTAGATAATTATATGAGGAACACAGTGCTATTTTTGATTAAATAAAATGTTATAAAATAGAGGTCTAAAATGAACGGAGAACACAGGGGTATTTATGCAATGTAAAAATAAAATAATGCAGAACAGTGGTTTGGATGTGATTACCGAAATAGATGAGGGGCTGATCTGCAAATGTACCATGGGTCACGTGCGGCGCACGTGACCTCTGGCTGGAGAGACTGCGGCGCGAATATGGAAGTTCTGGGGGGCTCCTTGTAAATTCTCCTCCACGTCACATGAGCTTCACGTGATAAGGTGGTGCGGCTGGAGGCTCGGGGGCGGTGCTCCACGTGTCGAGCTTCTGTGCCTCAGCTTGGACCGAGGCTCTTGGCTTGGACAGCTGGTTCGGGGCTCGCTTCGGAGTAAACAAGGGTCGTCGATGAAGATCGATCGGACGCTCGAGATGGTTGCGATGGCGGACGGTCAGATCTTGAGACCCGATGATCGGACGGCTGCAGATGGCCGACACGTGGCCGACGGACGTCGGTGGAGGGGCGGAACTCGACGGCTGCTGCGGAGGAGGAGCGGTGGTCTGGCGAGGTCTTGGCCAAGGCGGAGGTGGCGTCGGTGCAACAGGCGTGCGAAGGTGAAGTAGCTGACGGGCATTGGCGTTGACTGGTGAAGACGGGGCGAGGGCGGAGCAGCTAACTCGAGGCTGAGGAGGAGACCTCCGGCGGTGGATTTGCGTTGGCGGAGGGGATGCCGGTCCAAGGCAGAGTCGTGATTGGCCGACAAACGGCCGAAGGGGGGCGACGGTGAAGCGGTAGCTGGCGGTGCTGGAGGTCGACGAAGATGGCGATGGTAGTGCGGAAGGTGGTTGCCGATGAAGGGGCTGACGAGGTTGCGGTGGTAGGCGGAGTTATCGAAGGTAGTCGGGGGTGAGAGGGGAAGCTCCGAGCGGAGAGAAGCTCGGAGGCGGAGAGAGAGAGAGAAAGAGAGTATACCTGGGAGGATAACGGCTTGACGGCGACTGGTGGCCGGAGCAAGAGCAGCGGCGGGGGAGCTTCGCTGCTACGAGGAGGTCGGCCTCGGATCACGCCGGCGAGGGGTTCGCTCACAGGCTGTCACACCGGAGAAGAGAGACTCGATGAAGGATTGGCGGATAGCTTGGACCGGGGGGGGGGGGGGATTGCAATGTCTTTTATAGGTGAAAGGGGCGCGCGACCGGTAGCGAGGATAACGGACGAGGTTAGAGTTGCGGCCGGCGAGGGAGATACGATTGGCTGGAGCAGAGACCATGGGGCGGCGAGGCAGTTGCGGAAGGAGGATTCGCGGCGGAGGAATCGGGAAGCAGGTGCGAGAGGAAGACAAGGCCCGCAGCCGTTCGATCGGCCGCTGATCGAACGGCAGTGGCGACGCCACGTGGCGAGGGGGTGAAAGGGAAGAGGAGGGCGCGGGGCACGTGCCGAGCACGTGCCTGGGAGGCACGTGCGACGCACGTGCGACCCTTAATTTTTTTTAATAAAAACGAATAAAGAAAAGCCCAAAAACGTTGACACGTGGCGGCCTCTGGGACTGCCATGTGTCGGCACCAGATAAATCGAAAGAAAAAGATATTGTAAAATCGAAAAGAAATAGTAAAAGACCTCAGATCGAAAAAGTTCCTTCACGAAAAATGCTCGTCTAGGCAAGATCTACAACTTTCATGAAGACGTCAAAGCCAAAATTGGTCAAATGTAAAAAGCGAATTTTTGGGATATCCCATGTGCATTATATACCTTGATTTTTTGGGTTTTCTAATTTTTTTTGTCATTTTTAAACAAGATAAAAATCCGGAAAATATGAAAAAATCAAAGACAATTAGAAGACATCTAAATCTATTTTTTTGGATTTTTATTAATAAGAAAATAAGTACATAAAATATAGGTCAGAAAACCGCTAAAATATACAATGTACAAAAGAGGTCCAAAACCCAACTTTCACATATGAGCTCAGATTCACTTGAACTTGGTCTTGTTTTGAAGGTAATTGAATGTACATTAGTTCAAAAGTGAGTAGATCAAATCGAACACTGGATGGGGAAGATATGTGGCTTTTAGTCTGAAAATCCTGAAACTAGGGTTTGAGTTTTTGGTCCACTTCTTTGGGTTAGTGATTTTTTTGCATTTTTCATTTATTCTTGTTGGTGATATGTACACAGTGGAGGTGGTTTTGGGTTATTCGGAGTTAGCATGAATGAATTAAAAATCCGAGAAGTTAGGCTATTTGCAGGTTAACTGTGGCTTGGATTTTTGGCTTCTTATTTTGTGCAGAAATTATGGATAAAATGTCATTCTTATGAAAACATGCATGAATGCTAATTATGCAGAATAGATGCAGATATGCTGTTGATTTTTAGGGAATTTGGCTTAATAAATGAGATTTAGAGTGATGAATCCGAGATTCATCATCCCCCTATACTTAAACCATGCTCGTCCCTGAGCATCAAAAAGACATGCCATGAGGTGAAATGAGATTGAGTTTCATACCAAGACCATGAACTGAAGGTGAAAGTGAAACAAACTCGACCTTTGGATTATTTGTGTGTCGGAACTTCTTTGAGACTTAGAATTTTAAAATCAACATCCCTCAAGTTCTACACATCATTGTCACAGTTTCGGCTAAGAAGTCATCTTAGATCAATCCTCTTCCCAAAGTATACCCTATGAACATTGAATAACCGACTCATGTATGTGAAAGGTTTTAGCTCTTCCCATCTAGAATACCGGACTACCATGCTCCTCTCCTCTCAAGTAACTCGTCCTCGGGGAGTCAGGTATTTCCTTCTAAGGTTTGTCGTGCTGTGTTCACAATTGAATTGGGGGAGAAGTTAGAAGAAGAAGAAAAGAACTGGAGGGTGGCCAGTGTAGTCACCTCTCCTTGTGAAGATGGCCAGTGTAGCCGAGTCTTCACCAAGATCTGTAGGTTTCTTGAAGCTTGGACCTTTTTGGTTGGAATTTATTTGGTAGAATGCTTCTTTTGTTTTTGGAATATTTGGTGGTTTCTGCTTGGATCTTGTTTTGCCCTACGGATATAGAATCTTTTTATTCCGTACATTTTTTGGGGTCTTAGAAAAATTGTGCCCAGCCGTCCATCCCTTTTCCGAAGCTTTATTTCAACCCGTATTCCAGTCTTTAGATTTCCACGCTACCAGAAAAGAGACTCACACAGTCTTCCAACATCCCGTCTGAGTTGAGCTAAGTGCATAGTGTGAGAGTACAAATTAATTACCTATTCCAGAGTTGTATCCAGAATGAAGAGACCAGGTTAGACACTAAGAGTCAAACGTTGTACATTGTTATGTGGAACTTAAAGAATTAAGTCAAAAGACCTGAAGCTCTTAAAATCCTATTTCTCGGTGAAGTTCCTTTGAAAATTAGGTGGATTAAGGTTAAGTCCAGACCACTCTCGGTTTCTGCTCATAACTCGGTTCAGAACCCAATGACTTTTCACAGATGCAGATGAATGCGATGCTAGATGAAGTGAAGGTGTGAAATGCAGACAATTTTTTAGGCAAGATTTTTTTATATGAATGCAAGAATGAATAAGAAGCCATTTTCAAAAAATTTTTGGGCAAAGTCAGTGTCAGTAGAAAAATCCTTTTTCTTTTCTTTTCTCTTGATTTTTTTTGATTTTTTTCAAAGATTACACATCCCGTAAATACATATAGACTTACGCGAAAGTACGAGATAGGGGTAAAATATATACAAAGTATATATACAGATCCCCCTATACTTAGCGAGTGATGTGTCCTCAGAGCACAAGAAGCGTAATGAAGACATAGCTCGGGCTAAGCGTAAGAGAGTGGAAAATTTATATACAATGGTTCGCCCCCTATACTTAGACTGTGAACAGTCTAAGTATAGAAGAAGAGCGCAAAAAGAAGTGGTCGGGATATGTAAATGAGAAGAGTATGTCCAGGTGAGTGTCGGTTCCCCCTATACTTAGGCTTTGGTCAGCCTAAGTATAGAAGAAGGGTGGAGATGGAGCGATCTAGATGGAAAAGTGTGATGAGAGAAATGGTATATACAAATGGCATTGGTCCCCCCAATACTTAGGCCTTGGCCTAAGTAGAGGAAGAAGCTGTATAAGGGAATCGATGTGGTCGGGAGGGAGGGGGGGGGTTTGATCTGATGGATTTTCAATGTCCTCGTTCTGCGTGAAATAGATGGCCTCAACTTGAACTGTCTTCTATTTGGATGATTCAATATATGGCTTCAGCAACTGTCCGTTTACTGCAAAAGGTTGTGCATCCTCTTTGAGTTCGACAATATCTACACTTCCATTGGTATGCACATCGATGACAATGTATGGCCCCGTCCATTTTTATTTCAATTTCCCATGAAAAATCTTTAACCGGGCATTAAACAACCACACTTTCTGTCCAGGGACAAAGGTCTTGTCTCGAATGTGTCTATCATGCCATCTCTTGACCTTGTCCTTATAAATCACACTGTTGTCATATGCCCGATTTCGGATTTCAATTAGCTCATTCAGATTTAGGTCCCGACATAATTTCCCAAGGTGAGAACTCCAATTCAACTTTTTTGATCGCCCATTCTGATTTGTGAATCAATTCTGCAGGTAGATGGCATGGCTTGCCATACATCATAAAAGGTGAAGTACCGAGTGGAGTCTTATAAGCTGTCCTATAGGCCCATAGAACTTGGTCCAACAGTTTCGACCAGTTCTTCCTATCTAGGCAAACCAATTTCTGAAGAATACCCTTCACCTCTCTATTAGAAACCTCTGCCATGCCATTAGATTGTGGATGATATGGGTTGGCTATTCTATGCTCAAAATTGTACTCCTTAGCCAAAGATCTCATCTCTATGTTCACAAACTGGCTACCTCCATCAGAAATCAAAAGTTTTGGTATCCCGAACCTTGCAATGATATTATCTTTGATAAACTTACAGACGACTTTGCTATCTGCAGTTCGGGTTGGAATAGCCTCTACCCACCTTGATAAATAGTCAACCGCTAACAAGATGTACTCAAATCCATTGCTGTTGGGAAAGGGACCCATAAAATCAATCCCCCATGCATCGAAAACATCACAGAAAATCATTGGTTGCATGGGCATTTCATCTCTATATCCCACAGTCCCTCCCATTCTTTGACAAATCGGACATGACCATACAAATTCACTAGCATCCTGAAATAAGGTCCGCCAGTAAAATCCACATTGGAGTACCTTGTGCGCGGTTCTCTTTCCCGAATGGTGTCCTCCAGCCTCGAGAGAATGCCAATGTATGAGGACACTCTGATATTCCTCCTGAGGAATACATCTTCTCCAGACACAATCCGGTCCTTCATAGAAAAGGAAGGGATCGTCCCAATGGTATTTTTTAGAATTTGACTTCAATCGATCAATCATTCTCTTGGTCCAACCAAAGGGAACCTTCTTGGAGACAAGATAGTTCACTATGTCGGAATACCACGGGGTTGAATCAATAACGCAAACTGATTCGTCTGGAAAAGTCTCTTTAATTGGTCCAGTGTTAGGATGATCATTTTGCTCGATTCGGGAAAGGTGATCAACAACAACATTCTTTATTCCAGGTTTATCCTTGATATCTAAATTAAATTCCTTGATTAACAAGATCCATCTCAAAAGTCGTGCTGTGGCATCCTTCTTATCCATGAGATATCTGATTGCCGTGTGATCTATGAAAATCGTCACCTTGGAGCCCAATATGTATGATCTGAATTTTTCAAGGGCCCAAACAACCGCGAGCATTTCCTTTTCAGTTACTGTGTAATTTCTCTATGCAGGATCCAACACTTTGCTCGCGTAGTGAATCGCATAAGGAATTCCATCTCTTCTTTGTCCAAGTACCGCTCTGACAGCAAAATCCGATGCATCAATCATGATCTCGAAGGGAAGAGACCAGTCGGGAGCTTGTAATATTGGCGATTCACATATTTTCTTCTTCAGGATCTCGAAGGCCTCTAGACACCTGTGATTTAAAATAAACTCGGTGTCTTTGCCCAAGAGCTCAGTCAGTGGGCGGGCGATCTTTGAAAAATCGGGGATGAATCTTCGATAAAATCCAACATGCCCTAAGAAAGACCTCACTGACTTGACGTTGGTTGGTGGCTCAAGTTTCTTGATCACATCCACCTTGGCAGGGTCGACCTCCATTCCCTTTTTGGAGATGACATGCTCCAACATGATACCGTCAGTCACCATAAAGTGACTTTTCTCCCAGGAGAGTACCAAATTAACTTCCCTGCATCTCTGGAGGACTCGGTCTAAGTGCGCTAAACATGTATCAAATAAATCACCATGAACCGAGAAGTCATCCATGAAGACTTCCAGGAAATCACCAACCATTTCGGCAAATACGGCAATCATGCACCGCTGAAATGTGCCCGGGGCATTACAAAGCCCGAATGGCATGCGCTTGAATGCGTAAGTTCCGAAGGGACATGTGAAAGTGGTCTTTTCCTGATCCTCAGGAGCGATAGCTACTTGATTGTAGCATGAGTACCCATCAAGAAAACAGAAGAATGCTTTCCCTGCAAGTCTCTCCAAGATTTGATCAATGAATGGCAGTGGAAAGTAATCTTTCTTGGTTGCAGCATTCAGACGCCTGTAATCGACACATACGCCACGACGTGGGCACTCGGGTCGTGATCTCTACCCCTTCCTCGTTGGTGCCATCTGGATTCCCGACTTCTTCGGGACGGCATGAATGGGGGCCACCCACTTGGAGTCAGAAATGGCATATATGAATCCTGCTTTGCACCATTTTTGTATCTCTTTCTTAACCACTTCCCGAAGATTGGGGTTTAATCTTCTCTGAAATTCACGGGAAGGCCTTTCATTATCCTCAACATAAATTTGGTGCGAGCAGAGAGCGGAGTTTATTCCTACAAGATCCGACACAGTCCAATCGATGACTTTTCGATTTCGCTCAAGGACTTCGAGTAGTCTAGACTCCTGATCCAGTGTTAAGGATGAGCTAATGATCACAGGGAATTTTTCTTTGGGTCCGTTGAGAAATGCATACTTCAGCGTGGGAGCCAGTGGTTTCAGCTCTGGTAATTCTGAATCATCAATCAAGTCTGGCTAAATTATCTTTTTATCTGGCTCAGTGTCGGTTGGCGGTGAATCACTGTGTGAGATGCTGTCTACCAATTCCGAAGAAAGGTGAGTCGGATCGCTAAAGTAGAAAGGTAATTCGGCCAGAGCCGCGTCCGACTCGTCATCGATATTTCTTGATTGTCCCAGAGATGATGGGATTGACAAATCCGAGAGGATTTCTGTGTCATCAAGAGTGTAATAATCTGGGTGTCTCGAATATGTTTGGAAATATCTCGCAAACTGCATTTTGCATTATTTCTTCTTTCGAGGATGTACTTTCTGTCTGTATGTCTGGAAGTTGGTCCCACGTCCCAGTGGTTATGAGGAGATTGCATTCTGATGTTTCGACATCTTCAGTGGTGGATTCGGAGTCTGGCCTCTGCCACTTTGTCTGTTTCATCTCCAAGTCTATTTCTCTGCCCAGAGAACGAAATTTCATCATGCCAGACCCGTAATCGAACACAGCCTTAGCGGTTCTTAAGAATGGTCTTCCGAGAATGATTTGCGATTCATTCCAATGGTTCGGAGTCTCCATATCAAGGACAGTGAAGTCCACTTTGTATTCTGTACCCTCGATAATGATGATGACATTCTTCACTTCTCCCTTAGGTCTTTTGGTGAATTTATCAGCAAATTGGAGTAAAGATGATGATTTCTTGAGAGGGCCTAACTCCAATCTATAATATAAGGCTAAGGGTAGAAGATTTATGGAAGAACCATTGTCGAGAAGTGTGCGTGTGAATGCAATGCCGCCAATGCGACTCTCCACATAATGGACGCCCGGATCCCTTTTCTTTATTGGAAGATGCTGGTTTTTGACACATTTGGTGGTGGCAACTGTCAAGATGTGAGTCTCCACAAATTGACTTGTTCTCTTTGTACAAGTCCTGGTGGGGGTGCATTTTGCCTTTAAATATTTCTGAAAGGCTGGATTACTGGCCACATACTGATCGAAGGGCACTTTGACTGTAATATTTTGCTGACAGAACCTTTCTATTACTGGGTCGTCCTGAATGTTTTTCTTTTGTTTTCCCTTCTTGAGAGCATGGGGAAAGGCAATGGAAGTATTTGAAACAGGAGATAGAGGGCCAGAATCATAAATAAGAGCATCTTTATTAGACTTGGAGTTTTATTACAATCATAAGATTTTTGATAATAATCAAAATCAGGTTGCTGAAAAGATGACAAAGGTATTTTTGCAGCAACTAGAGGTTCAAGGTCCTCTGCAGACTCCATAGATGCTTTCCCTTTCTCTTGTGCTGGGATCTTCAGGCGTCCTTCTTCATCCTCCTTGGAAGCATCCTCCGGCTGATCTTCTGAGTCTTCATCATCTGGTTCCCTAGCCCGATCAGGTACGACCACGGTCCTTCCGCTCCTGAGTGACATGGCATGGATATTGTCAAACGAAAGGATCTCATGTTCATATGTGGAAAAATCTGAATAGTATACCTGGCCATTGTGTTGAGATGATTGAGATTTATTCAAACTATTGGGATTAGCTTGAACTTGGGCGGTAATGGTTGTGGCTGGAACAGTCTACTCATCCTTCCATCGGGAAAGACGATTAACATCCACTCGTAGATCATACAGCTCATTTCGGAAGCTGTGAATTTCTTCAAGCATTTGTCTCTGGAGATCAACAGGTTCTTCTGGAGGATTGGATGATTGAGCTGATGGTCTGGGAGCTTGGTGTTGCTCACGGTATTGCTGAGGTTGGTTCTGGCGATTGTAGGGTTGCCGCTGCTTCAGATGTTGAGAAGATGCAGTGTTCTGAGGGTGCTGTGGAGGCTGAGGAAATGCGGTATTATACAAAGTGGGTGGATGTTGATAAGGCTGGCGGTCCCCCATACTACCCTATCGGGTAGTGTCCTATGTGTACCAAATGCCGTTTATTTCGAATGTCAGTGGCGGGGCTTCGTTGATTGTCTCGGCCGGTGGGGGTGGCTGCTGGGAAGCTTGGGCATAGGATTGGTCCTGTACCCATGGTTGCTGTTGTTCTGATACTGGCTGCTCCTGGACATGGTGCACATGGTAGATTGGAACTGTTGATGCAGTAGGTACCACCATCTTGGACATCTTAGTAGTGAGCTCCTCCACCTGCTTTGGGAACTGAGAGATTCGGTTGTCGATGTCGCTCATTCTCTTATCCACTATTGTCAGTTTATCAGCTATGAAGTGCATGTTTGGAATCAAGTCCTCCGCTATTTCTGCAACCGTCTGCTTCCCGTCTTTGGCTTGAAGAGTGTTCAGGGAATCCGTGTAGGCTCTACTGGCAATCTGAGAACGGCTCGTTTCTGCCATCTTCTCCAGCACTTTCCAGACGGTATCCTCTCCACGCGATGTGTAATTCCCTCCGCATACAGCACTAACTAACCCTTGAGTCTCGTAGTTGAGGCCAGAGTAGAGTAACTGGACTAAGATGTTGTTATCCAGGTCATGGCAGGGACATTTCTGTAGTAGGTCTTTAAACCTATCCCAAGCCTCACAGAGTGGTTCATTGGGCATCTGAGAGAAACTGGTGATACGGGTCCTCATTTGGTTGGTGCGACTCAAGGGGTAGAATTTCTTCAAAAATAGGTTTTTAAACCTTTCATAAGTAGTCACAGTCACCCCCAAGTTTTTCACCCAGTAGTCTGCCTTCCCTTTCAAGGCGAAAGAGAGTGCAGTGAGACGAATGTAGTCTTGGCTGACTTGTGGGTGTCTCAGATTAGAACATATAAGCTCCAAGTCCCGCAAGAATTCATATGGCTCTTCAGTCGTATTACCATGGAATTGTGGTAATTGACTTACAGAATGTGGCTTCAGTTCATAGTGGATTTCTGGTTGTGGTGGTTGTAAATAATTATTCACTCTGTACTGTCCAGGGTTGTATGCGGCTTCCATTGGCAATTCTTCCCCAGCATTCAACTGCTCAAGCTGCTCCCTCAGTAACTGCTGTTGCTGCTCGGATGTAGCTAATCGGGCTAGAATCATCTGAATGGTGTCATCATTCTGTTCATCTTCAGGATCTTTCTTGGGAGGCATCTTGGGTGGCATCTCTTCTTCTTCACCTTCAGAATATAAGGGGTTCGAGTTAATAGAGTGGAAAGAATTGATGTAACAGTTTTCCTCGATCTGTTTTGGTGAGAAAGAGACAGTGTGGGTCTGTCCTCCCTCTAGGAAGAAGAACAAATTGTAAGAATAGGGTTCTTGGGAAGGGTTTCCCGGGGGCCAAGAAGGTCCAGAGTAAGAGTCTCTCCAGACTTTTGAGATTGGAGAGTTTGTGGTAGTGAGAGAAGGGTCCGTGGAGTCCGAGCACGAATTACCACAATCTTCCATTCTCGAGGTCAACAAGAGGTTTGCGGTTTATGATGTAGGCACAAGTGTGCGGCATTCGTTTATTACTTACTTTCTACGCACAAACCAAACACAATACAAAGATTTCTTTCACCAACTCACTCAGTGAAGGCCGTAAGAGTTCGGCCAATTATCTTGTCAGTTTTAATTGGTGAGAATTCAAGTTTTGCAAGCCGTTTAAACAAGCTGTTAGGTGCCAATATCTCCTTAAAGACTGCCCCGAGTTTGTACGACTAGTTGCATCCACTTCTAGCCAGTATAAGTGTAAGTACGGACTGTAAACGGCTACCCGTGTTGCTTAAGGACGGAGCCTTGCGCAGTGTCCTTTAAATCACCCACTCTGTTAAGGAAGTCCGGACCGTAAACGGCTACCCGTATTCCTCGCTGAGAAGTAGCTAATCATTTTTAAAATCAGTAGTCTAGATGAAAATCTTGGCTTGGCTCTATCCTAGTGTGCGTCTCTCCCCTCGCTGCAAGATAAAATCAAACAATGTCGGGGTTGCTCTCCGCAGAAATTCTTGATTTTATGGGTTCTTAAGATCGGCTATATTTAGCAGTCCCAATTTTAATGAGGTGATCACTGAAAAATTAGATGAACACGAATATACGTCTACCGGCCAATCCTAATTTCCTTTTAAAAATATGTGATAAAATAAGAGGGAGGAATTCGGGAAAAGCCGATGCACGCGAAAACAATGATGTATGCTCAGTTAGAAGACTTACAGTGCCTCCTCGTAATCTCCATGTGGGATGCAATACAGAATTGAAATTATTCTAAATGCGAGCAAGCCGATGAAAACCACATCTAAGCAGAAAGTTCTGTTAGCGGGAAGAATTGAGTTAAATTTTTTGCTAAGTTAAACGATCTAATGTGCATCTCAGTGAAAGTGCAGTGTGGCCTTAGATCCTACGAGCATAAGCAAAAATATAATTGCTCTGAGAGCCGTATGTGCAGATTTATCCTAATCGCCACTCAAGTCGGGCCCCACCCTCACCGGAGAGTGAAACATGCCAGGACACACCACAAGAAGAGTTCAGAGTCTTTTTACACACGTGAGAGTCCAAACGGACACCGCTGTAAATGAGCAAGTAAATAAAATTGCAGAAATAAAAAATCTAGACTCTACGCTCTCTCATGACTCGACTCAATCTTAAATTAGTTTGTGGCTTTCTCGGATGTCGGTGAAGATGCGTCGGCTTCTTGAAAACCGCTCTACGTACGCCGGGTACCTCGCAAGAAAAATAAGAGAGATATGTGTAAGAGAGTGACTCAGAAAATTAATCAAAAATAAAATGAAAGGAATAAATGTTGAAAATAAATACGGGAAATAAAATGGTATTCACAATGAAAAATTTGAGGGTCAGACTACCCGAATGCAGAAAACCGAACAAAAATTTTCAAAACACAAAACTAAGCCGTTTGCCTCCCCGGCAACAACACCATCTGATGAGTCCGAAAATGCCGAGTTAAAGAGTTGTTTCTATCTTTCGTGAGTGAAAATAATAATGTCGTTCGTTGTAGGCGGCGATCGGAAATGATCAAGAAATAACCACAAATTTTTAATCAATTTTAATCAAGTGGTTTTTATGTTTATTTAACTTGCGCAAGTCCCAAGGTCGACCACAAGGAGGCAAAGGGACAACCTAGAATTATATCTATCCAATTTTGTGTTCAGTTTTCGATGCAGTTTATTTTTGGAATTTTTCAATGCAATAAGGGATGCAGAATGCAAATTCGGCCTATTTTAGGGACTAAAATGTAAATTTCAATCAAACAATATCTGAAAAATATGAAACTTGGCCATAATGCAAATGATGATGAAATAAATGCACTGTATTTTTTTTGGAATTTTTGGATGCAATATGATTTTTTTATGAATTTTTAAATGCAAACAGAATGATTTTCATTATTTAATTATAATAAATATAAACCTACTTATTTTCAAGATATAAAATTATCTAAGGTCTATCACAAGGTGATGGATCTTAGAAAAATCCTAAACCTCGAAAATGTGGGGTTTAATACCCATTAAAAATTAAATACTGAATTATGCAAAATGATTTTTACATGGCAAATTATGTATGCAAATGCAAATATTTTTTGTCACAATGTCAAGCAAAATAATCTCTACAATATGTGATTTTTCGAGGATTTTTAGAGTAACAATTAATCAATGGCAAATTTAAGAGCACAAATTAGGCAAAATGTACCAATTTCCACAAAATAATTATTTATTAATTAACCGTCAATCACAAAAATGCCCACAATATGTCAAGATGAAGATAATTACATGAGGAACACAATGCTATTTTTGATTAAATAAAATGATGTAAAACAGAGGTCTAAAATGAACGGAGAACACATGGTTATTTTTGCAATGTAAAAATAAAATAATGCATAACAAGGGTTTGGATGTGATTACCGAAACAGATGAGGGGCTGATATGCAAATGTACCATGGGTCACGTGCGACGCACGTGACCTCTGGCTGGAGGGACTGCGGCGCGAATATGGAAGTTCTGGGGGGCTCCTTGCAAATTCTCCTCCACGTCACGTGAGCTTCACGTGATAAGGTGGTGCGACTGGAGGCTCGGGGGCGGTGCTCCACGTGTCTAGCTTCTGTGCCTCGGCTTGGACCGAGGCACTTGGCTTGGACAACTGGTTCGGGGCTCGCTTCAGAGTAAACAGGGGCCGTCGATGAAGATCGATCGGACGCTCGAGATGGTTGCGATGGCAGACGGTCAGATCTTGAGCCCCGATGATCGGACGGCTGCAGATGGCCGAAACACGGCCGACGAATGTCGATGGAGGGGCGGGAACCCGACGGCTGGTGCGGAGGAGGAGCGGTGGTCCGGCGAGGTCTTGGCAAAGGCGGAGGTGGCGTCGGTGCAACAGGCGCGCGAAGGTGGAGTAGCTGACGGGTGTTGGCATTGACCGGTGAAGACGGGGCGAGGGCGGAGCAGCTAACTTGAGGCTGAGGAGGAGACCTCTGGCGTTGGCTTTGCATTGGTGGAGGGGATGCCAGTCCAAGGCGAAGTCGCGATTGGCCAACAAACGACCGGAGGGGGGCGACGGTGAAGCGGCAGTTGGCGGAGCTGGAGGTTGACGAAGATGGCGATGGCAGTGCGGAAGGTAGTTGCCGATGAAGGGGCTGACGGGGTTACGGTGGTAGGCGAAGTTGTCGAAGATAGTCAGGGGTGAGAGGGGAAGCTCCGATCGGAGAGAAGCTCGGAGGCGGAGAGAGAGAGAGAGGGAGGGAGAGAGAGATAGAGAGTACACCTGGGAGGATAACGGCTCGACGACTGGTGGCCGGAGCAAGAGCAGCGGCAGGGGAGCTTCGCTGCAACGAGGAGGTCGGCCTCGGATCATGTCGATGAGGGGTTCGCTCACGGACTGCCACACCGGAGAAGAGAGACTCGATGAAGGATCGGCGGATAGCTTGGACCGGGGGGGATTGCGATGTCTTTTATAGGTGAAAGGGGCGCGCGACCGGTAGCGAGGATAACGGAGGAGGTTAGGGTTGCGGCCGGCGAGGGAGATACGATTGGCTGGAGCGGAGACCACGGGGCGGCGAGGCAGTTGCGGAAGGAGGATTCGCGGCGGAGGAATCAGGAAGCAAGTGCGGGAGGAAGACGAGGCCCTTGGCCGTTTGATCGGTCGCTGATCGAACGGCCGTGGCGACGCCACGTGGCGAGGGGGTGAAAGGGAAGAGGAGGGTGTGGGGCACGTGCGGAGCACGTGCCTTGGAGGCACGTGCGACGCACGTGCGGCCCTTAATATGTTTTTAATAAAAAGAATAAAGAAAAGCCCAAAAAACGTTGACACGTGGCGGCCTCTGGGGCGGCCACGTGTCGACACCAGAAAAATCGAAAAAAAGATATTGTAAAATAAAAAAGAAATAGTAAGAGACCTCGGATCGAAAAAGTTCCTTCACAAAAAATGCTCGTCTCGAGGAGATCTACAACTTTCGTGAAGACATCAAAGACAAAATCGGTCAAATGTAAAAAGTGAATTTTTGGGATATCCCATGTGCATAGAATACCTTGATTTTTTGGGTTTTCTAATTTTTTTTATCATTTTTAAACAAGATAAAAATTCGGAAAATATGAAAAAAATCAAAGACAATTAGAAGACATCTAAATCTATTTTTTTGGATTTTTATTCATAAGAAAATATGTACATAAAATATAGGTCAGAAAACCGCTAACATATACAATGTACAAAAGAGGCCCAAAACCCAACTTTCACATATGAGCTCAGATTCACTTGAACTTGGTCTTGTTTTGAAGGTAATTGAATGTACATTAGTTCAAAAGTATGTAGGATCAAATCAGACACTGGATGGGGAAGATATGTGGCTTTTAGTCTGAAAATCCTGAAACTAGGGTTTGAGTTTTTGGTCCACTTCTTTGGGTTAGTGATTTTTTGTATTTTTCATTTATTCTTGTTAGTGATATGTATACAGTGGAGGTGTTTTGGGTTATACGGAGTTATCATTAATGAGTTAAAAATACGAGAAGTTAGGCTATTTGCAGGCTAACTGTGGCTTGGATTTTTGGTTTCTTATTTTGTGCAGAAATTATGGATAAAATGCCATTCTTATGAATTCATGCATGAATGCTAATTATGCAGAATAGATGCAAATATGCTGTTGATTTTTAGGGAATTGAGCTTAATAAATGAGATTTAGAGTGATGAATCCGAGATTCATCACCCAACACTTAATAGATCATTTGTTCCGATAGAACATAATTGGACCTTACTAAAAAAATTAATTGAAAAAGTTAGTTTAATTGAATTTGAGACCATGACCACGTGCCGTGAGGAGTCACATACAGTGATGGCAGGACTCATTGTGGCGGGTACCGAGTGATTCCCAAGATCGGACTCCAGACTCGATTCGATTCGCTAACTATTGTTCTTCACGGTCAATAGAAGTTGCTCATCTAAGGTCGATTTCCTCGTGCATCATATAATTATTTACTTTCTGTATTTAATCTATGCGCGGATAATATTGCATGTAGAGTATTGGAGCAAGGTACGCATTTCTATCCCTACATGCATCATTGTATTTGACTGCGCATCGGCTTTTTTGACTTCCTCCCCCTGTTTTCGACTCAAATTAATCAAAAGAAATTGAAAAAAATCGTTAGACGTTGTTTGTTCTTGAAAAAAATCTAAAAGGTGAAAGCAATAAAATCTGGGACTGCTAAAGCAAACTTGAACCTAAAACTCACCTCATCTAAAAATATTTGTTCTGGGGAGAGTCACCTCCTCATTGTTTGGTTTGCTTGAGCGAGAGAGTGACCCACACACTAGGATAGAGCCACACCTGAATTTTCGTTATACTACTAGTCTTCGGGTTAGTCATTCTCCAGTGTGGATCTCTCTGGTAACCGGTAAAGCGGACTGCGACGTCCTTAACAGAGCGAGTTGAACGGGTAGCCGGTAAACGGTCCGCAACTTGTACTGGTTGGGAAGATCTAGCTTTGGGATTGGGCTAGTCTCCTAGGAGCATCAGGTTCCTAACAACTTGCTTGATCGCTATGCAAGATTGATATATCACCTAACTGAAATTGATAAGATAAATGACCGATCCTTTACGATCATCGACTCTTGTTGAGTAGATGAATTGGGGGTTTGACTTCTCATCTTGTTTGCTTACCAGATCTCATCAGCACTCATTCCACATCACGATGATGGGCCGGAGGTCTCTTAGGCTACCTTTGTCGCACTGCTATCTAGCACTCCGACTCATTCATCTGGAGAGGTTTCGGGGAGCCCAGACCTGCTCTCCAAACCTAAGTTCGATTCCACCCTGTCCTCCCTTGACCACCCTTCTTTCAGTCCTGTGGTGCCTGAGTAGAGACTTGTACAACTATTCATTCATTTGACAGCACCTGAGTTGGGGTCTTTTGTCTTAACAGAGACCAGAGACATGGCCAGCAGTGACGGACGAACCGATGGACAACCTCAGAGTTCTACATATATTCTAAATTAAGGCGCCACCAACAACACCTTGCTAGCCTCCCTAGAAACGATGCAGTGACAGATTCAGGACCAGGGAGCATTCATTGCAGAGGTCCATCAAGAGTTAGCACAGGTGCAAGCCAATAGAGGAGAGCCTCAACGGAGAGCAACCGATGGAGAGATACCCGTTGCTGGAGGAGGAGTAGGAGGACATCCAGAAGACTCGTAGGATCCATCTAGACCGGGCAGGCCAATGAGGCAGTTGCACAACCCTGGTGCAACCCTCACACATCGTTGGATCCAGCTTCCAGCTATTCTGGGCGACTTCTGAAGGATAAGGAGAAATCCTCAAGCGCATCACAGAAGCATGATGATCGTGTCATATCCGATCATGAGCGACTAGTCGCACTAGTTTCTCGATGCAACATAATTGTAAAAAAAATCAAAGGGATGAAACCACATGATCCAAGAATATTTCTCAGTTCGTTTCATCTAACCACAACAAGGATATAGGAATACCTCTTGGAGCGTGGTAGCGATCTAGTATCTAAAGAAAGAGACATCTTATCTCAAGTCCGATCCGTCGGAGAAGACACTTGCGAGCGCGAGGATGAGTCGTGTGTTTCTCACAATCAAAGTTGATGTCCCAAGCAATGGATCTCCTGATCTCGTTACATGATATCGAACGCATTCCTCACGAGTGCCATGCACCAAAGAAGACGGAGAGCAAATAGTCGTCGATGCGGAGCACAAAGGCAAGGCGACGACGAAGACGATCTTCTCTCTATTAGAGTGGACGACCACTCAAGATAAGAGAGAGAGTGTGTAATGATAAAAGGAGAGAGAGAGAGTTCGTGTGATGTTATATATTTCTTGAAGAGCAAGGATCGCCTCTTCTTATATATGTTTCGGGAGTCCATGAATCCCAATCCATGGACAACACACATTCAACGGATTAGATTGATTTGTGTTTCTTTCAATGGCTAAGATGTTTTTTGTAAAAACACAACAACTAATGATTTAATTTAATTAATTTTCATTGATAAATCAACAAAATTAATTTCAATTTAAATCATATTTGATAAGAGAAAAGATAATGAAGAAAATAAACCAATCCCCTAAAAAAGAGGGGGCGGCTACTCTTCTTCTCATGGAGAGTTGTAGCCGTCCACTTCTCTTTGGTAGACTTGGTCCATCTCTTCTAATTATCATGAGATCTCATTATCTCATGATATATATCATCATCTCTTTTCGACAATATTTTCACCAAAAAATAATTCCAAATTATCTTATGGAAAATATTAACCATGCCATGAAATTATGAGAATCTCATTCACAACCCAAAACAAAAATGTGATTATATTTTCAATTAATCCCTTTTAATGTGAAAATTAATCAACGAATAGAAAATACAAAAGCCTCTCTCTGATATATTATAAATCTCATTTACAATATACCTGGATAATTGGATAGTACTATCCATATTATCCATATACCACAATAATGAAATATCATTTAATTACATTGGATAATCATTCTCATGCATTCAAATAATGTGAATCAAATTCACATTATTCACGATAATTAAATCATACTTAATTACGCATTTCTCATTGCTTAGACATAATTCAACTTTAGAATTATTCTTGAACTCTTTCAAGAATAATGCGCTTTCACTGTAGATGTTTGGAGATAATGACAGGGCGATTGTATTGTATCACGTATAGTGACTTGGATTATAAGATCACATCTCAAATCCAGATCTCGGGCCTCTCATAGATGCTTGATTAAATCAAGACCACAAATCTAATCTTCTCATTGCATCTGAATTACATTCAGATCAATGCCCAACATTTGTACCAAGATCAGATTACTTCTCTACTGAGAGGAGCCACTAAAATCCAGATTCGTTTCATCACTCCCTAGGAATGGAAGCGTCATGGTTATCCAATCGTTTATGATCACATCACCCTCAACTATTCCCAATACCTGTACATCCTGCATATTGTAAGACCTATGATTAAACCCAAAGTACAAGATCTATTTTAGATTGTCTACTTCAGGGTTTTATAGTAAGTTTCTCATTCGATCATTGGGAGTTGGTATCGATCATATAGCATATATCATACCTAGGTCTTGATCGTATACTTTCCAAAAGTATATATCAAACCTACAAATTCAGTCAAGCTTCCAAAGCAAGATGACTGTGCACAGAATTGGATTCTTCCCAATATCTCATGAGTGAGCTCATGTCTTCCGGTTCACATGTGAACCTGTATGATCCCTTTGAGAGATCGTATTACTCATATGGCCTTACATGCGCACCAGTGTGTCTGTGTATAGACCTTGATTAGGTCATCAACCTATTGGTATGCCAAATGTACATACTCAGACATATAGTAACACATTTGTCTCCGGTTAGAGGATGCGTGCCTATATTGTGATAGCATATGACATAGGACTTTGGTTATCTCGATCTCGTTAAGTCAACTCTTCGACTTAACTTATCTAACACCTCTGATTCTCTATTCCTATGCAGGGGACCTGCATCAAGAGGTCGGTTAGATATCAACCTTTAGAGAAAGGATTGCCATCTCCTTCTTAGGATAGACATCCTCTCTTAACAATCATTTGACGGTGCTTGATGAGTCCTTGATATAACTCTTTAGATATTCATCCAAGCACCAGCCTCTATGATTCAATAATAGAATCAACAATTGTATGATCATCAAGATGGCCATGGTACATAACCCTAATTGTACTAAGGGACCTATTTTGCAAATTAATCATTCTCTATTTTAGATCAGGGAATGATATTCACAATAACATTTATTGCATAATGGCTCGGCGTGGGCTTGCATGTCCAACAATCTCCCACTAACCCAAAGAGCCGTTAATGGGCTAATCATTTAAACCCCACTCATGTGACAATCATAGGCTATTTACAAAAATAGCTAGTTAAGCTGATCAGTCGCTCTATTCCCAAGAGACTATGCCAAGTCCTTTTACGGCACTTGCATATCCCCTAGTAACAGTACCCACATCCAATGCGAATGTTGCATCTTATGCAACCAATACTCATTCTTATTAGTTCTAGTGTCCTTGACACTACAACTCAATAATTATTATAATCAGTATTTCCATAATCCTTATCAGAATACTCTTATTCCTGAAGATCTCTATCTCCTAAGGTATCTGCAGTTAAGACCTCTAGATTACTATCCATAAAGTCTTAATTTATTGAAGATTAGACTTAGATATCACTATCTCAAAAGTCTTGTCATCTTTGAAGATTTGTTATTACTGCAACCAAGTGTTTTATCTATGTAGTAGGATTGGTAACAATTTACTACTCCCACTGCATGGTAGACATCTAGCATTTGCACACATCTAGCATACACTCGGCTTCTCGTAACTGAAGCACAAGGGCAAGTAGTTCTAGAATTCACTTCCTCAACTCCTTGAGGTGTTATCCCTTTAGATAGGTCAGTACCATATCTTAATGGAAGGAAGCCTTTCTTGGAATTTTCAAGAAAGTGGAACATATCCAAGTTGCACAACTAATGTGACAGTACCAATACCCTCTTCTCTTTGCTTCTGAACACGTTTGGAACAAAGATCTAAGATGTATCCTTGAGATAATATTTCAAGGTATGGAATAACCAGATTATAAAACACTTATTATTATCCTTATATCATTCCAAATGATTAGGATATTATCTACATTTAGCATGACGATCACAATGGCACTCCCACTAAGCTTCACATGGTTCATCAAGATTTTATCTGAAATCATAACATTTTTAATTTCATCAAATCTTATGTTCCAACTACAAGAAGCTTATTTGGGTCCATAGATGTATTTCCCTAGTTTACAAACCTTGCTTTCCTCTACCATGAAGCCCTGGGGCTACTTCATGTGAATATCCTCGATGAGGAATTTATAGAGGAATGCAATCTTGACTTCCATCTAGAAGATGACATAGTCAAGTTGTCTAGATATAATTAGCAATATTCTGATGGGTTTAAGCATGGTCAGTGGGGAGCAAGTCTCATCGCAAACGATGTCTTCTCTTCGGTGTGTATCTTGAGGATACAAGCCGTGCTTTGAAGGTCTCTACCTTCTCATCAGGTTCCCTCTATCTCTTGAAGATCCATTTACACCTGAATGGGTTTACCCTTATAGGTGGATCCTCGAGGGTCCATATACAACACTTGTATATGAGGTCTACTTTAGACTTTAAAGCTAACATCCATCTTTCCATGTTATGATCCTCATAAGCTTCATCTCATGAAGTTAGATCATTGTCAGACTTAACTGACACATGGAATACGTCTTCAAACCATTTGAAGAGGTATGAGTGTTTCATCTTTAATTATCCTTTTAGTTTCCGAATTTAAGGAGCCTCATTATCATATCAAGATAAAATGAGTTCCTTTACTTCATTTTCATCTTGATTCTCAAGAGTGATCCTCTAAGAATTACATTCTCAGAGATGAGATCTTTTAAGAATCTCAAGGTCATAAAGTAGGTATCTAATACCATCCTTTATTTTCCTAATGAAGTAGCACTCTTTTATGCTAGATTCCAGCTTACTTGCATCCATGACAAAGTTATGGACCAAGCAACCCTAAATCCTCAAGTGTTCAACACTAGGCTAGGTTCCAAACCATAGTTTATGAGGATATTTGGGATCAAATTTACATGGAACCTTTTAAGGATATATATTGCAGTCTCTACTACATATATACCTGGAAACTAAGAGGTAGTTATGCTAATATTCATCATTGACCAAATCACATCACACATGATCTAATTGTATCTCCCTACAACTCTATTGAGTTTTAGGTTTATCAGGAGAAACAAGATAGAAATGATATTCCTTTCTCCATAAGGTATTCCATGAATTCATCTAATAGGTACTTGCTACCTTAGTTAGATTAAATTCATTTAATCTTCCTTCAAACTTTGACTCTAAACCAAAATTGTGAAGTCTTTGAATAATTAAAAGTTTTCTAAGGTGAAGTGAAGAAATCTCAGACACAAATAATCATCAATTGATATCATATATCATTAATGTTTATTTTGATATAGATAATCCACATACATCTATATGTATGGGATATTGAATACCTTGGAATCTAACACCTTTCCCAGAGAAGGGTGCATTGGACATTTTATTTTGGAAGTATGTAAGTTTTAAATTTTAGACATTATAAAGTTTTATCTCTTAGTAGTCCATTGATCTTGTCAACAGACACATGTCCAAGGCTTGAATCCAGATCATTATCAAATGATCTTCATCCTCCTATTGATCTAATAAGGTTTAACTTTCAGTATTAGAAACCTTAATGAACCATTCATTAATTTTCTAATTTAGTAGAGTCCTCCAGATTTAGATTACTATCTGAAATATATTCATCATAACTCTTTATGATAGGTATAATCCAGAATTCATGTTTATTTCTAACACTTAGAAATAAACTATGAGTGTATTCTAATATCCATGTCATAGAGACATTCTCCCATCTAAGGACTCTCCCACTGAATTTGAGAAGTCTATCAATCCAATAGAAATTATTGCAACAATTGCATCAATATCCATGTGGATGACTATTAAACCTTAGGATCAATTTTTCTAGTCTTTTAATACATATGCAACCAATTGCAAATGTTACTAGAAGAATGAGATACAATTATTAGACTTTTAATCTTATCAAATAAGCAAGTCAATTCCAATGATCAGGTGTAGATGTATATTATTTCCATGTACTTTCTGGGTCCTTCTCTAAGTATCCAAGATAGTCTAGATAGTCATACTATCAGTACATAGACTTATTGCAGTATTGGCATTCATCGTACTCTTTGGATGTCATATGTATGGAAACCATAGAAGTATAGTCAAATCTTTGACTTTCCATCTAACTTGGGTCCAACCCATGCTTCCATTGCGCTCCTTTCATCTCTAAACAACAATTGCTTAAGACAAAGGATCTCTCATATTGAATTCAAAAGACTTCAATATAAGAGTATTTCAACATTTATACTTGCTTTATTTAATTCATACAATATGAATATTCTGAAGCTTCATAATGACTAGAGTATAGATAGTAGAATGATGACACTCATCATATCTACATACATCTTAACTCTTAAAATCATTGATTCAGGTAGGTACTCAAACATTTTGAATCATCTTCTCCTATAGAGCCGCTATTCTGCATAATGCAGATAACCATGTCATTCGTGATTAAATGTAGAGAACACATATGTATGCCAGAACATTCTCTTAGATTTTATAAGAATTATTTGACAATTATGATCATCATCGACATGTCACTTCCAAAGTACATTTGATGAGATCAAGACTATAGAGACACACAAACCCTAGGGTTGTAGTCCTATTGTTTATTTAATTGTCATTCCTCATTATTACGAGGAAACTTGCACATTGCAACCACATACATTATGTGTCCTACTGCAAGTACAATACCTTGATCATGGATCCAATCCATGATATTATACTTATTATTATTGAGTATAGTATTGAATGGTTTTAATGAAGGATTATCTGAAATAAGAAATTTGCATAAGTGTATATATTTGATATATACATATTTTACTTTGATTCAGGAGTTTTTTTTATCAAAGTTGTCTTTCCTTGTCAACAATGAAAGTTCATACCCTTAATCACTTTCAATGTAAGATATATATTTACCATTACATCTCAAGCAATATCTGGGATCTCCTTCCTTATCTTTGTCACATCCCAATAATATGAGAACTTGTGACTCCAATAAAAAGAAGAAGGAACACATTCCGCCTTGCAAGTCCAACTTGCATTTCCCAATTCGGTCTTTAACACCAAAGCCCACCACCTCCAAGGTGATGTTGAGCCATCGTTAATAGAACCAACCGTCAACAGGAATAATACTTGCTATGCGCAATCCAATATCTCCCCAATAATATGAGGACTCGATATTGGGGTCACTACGCATATGGCCTTACTCTTTCGAGAAGTAAAGAATCCGATCCAGATGCGCTTGCATACAGGGGCTGTCACTTTCAACATGTGTCTCCTACATACAATCCCTGGCGACAGAACTCTTCGCCTTGACGGAAGACCATGGATGTCACTTATGTGATCCTCCACCTCTTATTTAAATTCAACAATTAATTATCATGAATCTTATTCATGTAACTAATGCTTCCAAGGGAAATACACATCTATTCATAATAGAGTGTTTCAGTTGGATATAATCAATTTAATCATATTAAATTAATTATCCATCCAATCTTAATCAACAAACTTGATTATTACTTGAATGGAAGGTATAATCTCAAAGTACATATTATTTGCATTTTAATAATTAGAATAATACACCTTGATTTCTCCAGCATTATCGAGTCCCTGCCCGTTGTTATTGCCAATACCAACGACAGTGGGGCAGACCGCACACGGTGCAACCTGCTACCCCAACGCTCCCCGACGAGACACCATATCCACCTCAAGAAAGGATAATGCCAAATAGATCATCGTGTACTTGAGATGTTGCTCAGTTTTTCAACCTAAGTTATACCATATAATAATAATCATAACTATTCTGATTATAGGGAAATTTTCTAAACAAATTACCAATCATATTCAAGCAACAAGTTTCATGAAAGTGTATCAAGTAACCAATTGGTGATCGAGATCTAATCTAATCATTCATTGGTTGAGGCAATGTAATTTAAAGGAACAATTATTATTCTAACATTTCCCAAATATTATCCATAATTATTGTAGGAAATTAACCATTAATTTCACAAGATTCTTAAATGACAATCACAAGGTTCATGGTTGAGTATGTAATTTTCAACAGTGAGCATCACCAATTAAAATTAGCATATCTATTTCATTTTAAATCCAAAATATGCAAAATCAATTTCCAGAGTTTGATAACTTGATTTAAATAAGAAACCATGTGATAAGAATTCATTTACAGACGTTTTAAAATAGTAATTAACATCCTCATTACGTCACTAACTATCATCCCCGAAACAGGGGTTATATGGTCACTAAAACGATCATAACTTGAGAAAACAAAATACAAATTATGCAAACTCAAATTCCACATTTTTCTTGTTTAATGGGAAACATTATCTATGCGATAAATTCATGTTTAAACATTTTAAACAAGGCCGAAAAAATATCACAATATAGGGATGCAAAAATTGAAATGCGACAAAAATTTTTACGAACTCCAACGAGCCCAAATCTTTGTAGGTTAATGGATCATATCCAAAACTTTCAACCTGGATATGATACCACTTTAAGGATTTGGAGAAATCCTCAAGCGCATCACGGAAGCGTGATGGTCGTATCATATACGATCATGAGCGACTAGTCGCACTAGTTGCTCGATGCAGAAGAATTTTAAAAATTTTTCCAAGGGATGAAACCACATGATCCAAGAACATTTCTCGGACCGTTTCATCTAACCACAACAAGGATATAGGAATAACTCTTGGAGCGTGGTTGCAATCTAGCCTCTAAATAAAGACCTCCTGTCTCAAGTCCGATCCGTCGGAGAAGACACTTGCGAGCATGAGGATGAGTCACGTATTTCTCGCAATCCAAGTTGGTGTCCCAAGCAATGGATCTCCTGATCTCATCACATGAGATGGAACGCCTTTGTCACGAGCACCACACACCAAAGAAGATGGAGACCAAATAGTCGTCTAAGCAGAGCACAAAGGCAAGGCGACGACGAAGATGATCTTCTCTCTATTAGAGTGGACGGTCACTCAAGATAAGAGAGAGCATGCGTGAGAATAAAAGGAGAGAGAGAGAGAGAGAGTTCGTGTGATGTCATATATTTCTTGAAGAGCAAGTATAGACTCTTCTTATATAGTGCTTTGGGAGTCCATGGATCCCAATCCATGGACAACACACAATCAACGATTAGATTGATTTGTGTTTCTTTCAATGGCTAAGATATTGTTGTAAAAACACAACAACTAATTATTTAATTTAAATTATTTTCATTAAATCAACAAAATTAATTTCAAATATAGTCATCTTTGATAACAGAAAAGATAATGAAGAGAATAAACCAATCCCCAAAAAAAGAGGGGACGACTACTCTTCTCCTCATGGAGAGTTGTAGCCATCCACTTCTCTTTGGTGGACTTAGTCCATCTCTTCTAATTATCATGAGATATCATTATCTCGTGATATATATCATCTCTTGTCGACAATATTTTCACCAAAAAAATAATTCCAAATTATCTTATGGAAATGGAGAATATCAACCATGCCATTGAAATTATGAGAATCTCATTCACAACCCAACACAAAAATGCAATTATATTTTCAATTAATCCTTTTTATGTGAATCCAATCCACATTAACAATTAATCAACAAATAGAAAATAAAAAAGTCTCTCTCTAATATATTATAAATCTCATTTACAATATACCTGGATAATTGGCTAGTACTGTCCACATTATCCATATCCACAATAACTAAATCTCATTTAATTACATTGGATAATCATTCTCATGCATTCAGATAATGTGAATCAAATTCACATTATTCATGATAATTAAATCATATTTAATTATCCATTTGTCATTGCTTAGACATAATTCAACTTTGGAATTATTCTTGAATACTTTCAAGAATAATGCACATTCTCCGCAGATGCTTGGAGATAGGGACAAGATGATTGTATTTGTACCACGTATAGTGACTTGGATATTGAGATCACATCTCAAATCCAGATCTCAGGCCTCCCAAAGATACTTGATTAAATCAAGACCGCAAATCTAATCTTATCATTGCATCAGAATCACATTCAGATCAATGTCCAACATTTGGACCAAGCTCAAATTACATCTCTACTGAGAGGAGTCACTAAAATCCAGATCCGTTTCATCACTCCCTAGGAATGGAAGGGTCAGGGTTATACAAGCGTTTATGATCACAACACCCATAGGTATTTCTAATATCTGTACATCCTACTGTTTAACCCAAAAATCGAGAAGTCTTAAGTTCCACACAAGGAGGGAACTCAATCGTTGAATCGACCACACGAAATCCGGGTTAAAACAATAATTAATCCATAACAGAAAAATCAAGCCATAAAAGTAAATTTGCGGAGTTAAAATTTATTATAACTCTACAACAAAGATGTGTATAGGTGGAAGTATGTGTAGATTGTCGAACATAGGAAGTACGCAGGTCGATCGGGCAATAAGTGCTCAAAAATGAATGTGATGTATTTGTCTATACAAGTGCAATGTTTTTGTGGGTTTTAAATTTTATATTTTTTATTTAATTTTTGATTTTATTATTTTATATTTTGATTTTTATTTTTTTTGATTTTGTATTTTCTTTTATATTTTATATTTTATATTTTTTTCTTTTAATAAGGATATAAAACTATATAGGATTTATATGCACGAGAGAGATGAGAGAGATAACAATAGGTTAAAGTATTCAAAATACAGGAAATAAAATGTTCTTATGCTTTTTGTAATTTTCTAATGTTTTTGTGATTTTCTATGTTTTTGCTAATTTTTTTAGTATTTTCAAAGTAAAAAATACTGAAAATAGTGGAAAATAAATGGTCGAAATTAAAATGGACATGAAAATATCAAACAGTGTCAAAAGTTCTCCAAATTAATTTTAAACTGCAGATAATACAATAGAGAAAAATTAGGAATAGAAAACACAATTTTTAGACTTTTTATGGATTTTATATATTTTTATGAAGGGTTTTAGAGTTTTTCTATTTTATGAGTTTTCTTTTATATTTTTTAGTGGTTTTTTGTCGGAAGGTAAAAGATGCAAAAATACACAGAATATATTTTTTTTAGCCTTTTTAAAAACTTTTTATAATTTTATGTGTTTTCTAATGCAAATAAAGAAAAAACATATTTTTTGAATTTTTATAAATAATAAAATGCAAAAAATTGCAAAATAAAATTATGGCATGATTATGAAATGAAAAAGGAACACAATGATATTTTTAGGATTTTTTAGGGAATTATAGATGCACGAAATAAATACTAATGACAAAGAGAAACTACACTACTAGCAAGGGTAGTTTTGTAATTATATGAAATCTGAGGGCCAAAGTGCAAGTTTTCCACAAAAATATAACACAATAGAAAACTTTCTGGACAAAATGTTAGTACGCAAAGGCGCGGAGATATCTCTGCAAAATTGCCACGGACCACGTGCGTTTACACGCGCGCCTAGCAAGGACTAAATCGCAATATTCTAAAAGTTTGGGGCTAAGTTGAAATTCTTCCAGAAAGTTTATAAGTATAGTAAAAATTTAAGGACCATAACAAAATATTCAAACCAACAGGAGGTCCTTTGCAAGATAGCCACTCACCTCAAGTGCGTAAGTCACGTGAGGTGACGTGGCCAAGGACCTCTTTGCAATAATACAAAGTTCAAGAGCTTAACGTAAATATTACAAAAATATTTAATTGCAGATGAAAGATTAAGGTTCAAATATTAAATAAAAAATTGATGAGGGCTCGAATGCAAATTACCCACGCCTAGGCGCGATTTAACGACGGACATTCTCTACTTATGCCACGTGTCACGCAACTGACGGTTGATGTCGATTCGCGTCGACGGCCACGATTAGAAGACCACGAGAAGATCTGATGACTGGCAACAGGGGCGATCTGACGACTACTGTGCGTCACCAAGAAAGGCCTTCAATCCAATGGTGGGAAGGAAGGAAGAACAGGAAAGCTCCTCCGGTGAAGCAAGCTTCCCCGGCTCCGATCCTCCTCTCTCGTGGGTTGATGATGCTCCAAAACGACTGAGAGGTCATTGTAGTCCTCCTCGAGACGTTGGGGACCTCAAAAGGCTCCGGCGAAGCCTGGAGTGTCCACACAAGGTCGGCGGAGCCGTGAAGCTCCCAGACTCTTGGTCGGCCCTCAAAACTCCCACAGGTGCATGATTCAATTCCTGGGCCTGCAAAAAAAAGTGAGGAGGTCGAGGGTAAAATGCCTCGACCCCACGATAGCGTGATAAAGGTGTAGGAGGCAAAATAGAAGTTCGTTAGAGCTCGCTTTGGCGAGGTGATCAAGATAGTGTTTGGAGAGGCGTGAATAGAGAAGGTGGGCACAGAACTAATCCTAAGATTTAGGCGAGTAAAAGATGCAAGAAACAAATGATGAAAAAAAGCAAACCTTGATGGTCAAAGGACCAGAGATATACCTTCACAGCCAACCTTGGCCGGAGGTGGTGGAAGCGCCTCCACGGTCGCCTAACCTCGCCTCTAGGGAGCTGGAGGATCTCCTCTCACAAGCTCTAGTCCAGAGCTCGCCAAAGAGATAGAAAAATGGTCAAAGAGGGTTCAAAAATCGAATGGAGGGTGACGAGGTGTTTTGTACAGGATGGTGGAAGAGGCACCAAGATCGAGGTGAAACGGGCGACTCGACGATCCACGACCTGAGGAGATCCACGGGCGTGTATCATCGATCGACGGGGATGAAAAGTCATGAAGACTCCGTTACGAGATGGTGAAAGGTTGATCCTCAAAAAAATCGTGAAAAGGAGTCAAAAACCATAGTTTGACAACCTACAGAATGTTGGGCAGAGAGTTGACCCAAGTCAACTTTTACCGCAACCTGGTTGGTCCACGTGGACCAACCAGGAAAAAACATCCTGAAAAGATTTAAAAAATTAAAAAGAATTATTAAATGATTTTATTAAATTAAACTTATAAAAAATGTTTATTATTTTATAAAGTATTTTATTATGATTTTTATTTATTTGTTTAAGGTATAAAATTACAAGTTATCTTTTAGGGGCTATATACAGGTATATTCATCTATATATTTTAATATTTTATTTTTATTTTGTATATTTAGTCTTATTAATTTGATTATTTATTTTATATATTTATAACTTAATTTTATGAACTTAAAGATATTTTTGTTTTTCTGATGTATTTTCTACAATTAAATAAATAGATGTATTATTTGTATATGTATAGTTATAGTTATTTCATCTATGTATTGTATACAAGTATTTTACTTTTATCTTTTCTTTGTGTTTTTTTTCTATTTTAATATACTCATTAATTATAAATAATATTTACAAAATTATAAAAATATAAAATTACAAAAATAATGAATAATAAATAAAATGAATATTTTAATCGGTACAATTATACAATAGGGGTCCAAAACTCAACTTTCAAACTGTAACTCCGAAAAATATGAAACCACCTTCATTAATAGCTTATTAAAATTTATATATAACTAAAGATGATTTTGATACATTTCAATTTTTATTTAAGAGATACTGGTCTGGGAAGTTGGGATTTTGGAATCTAATTCAGATCATAACTTTTATCTAAACATTATTTTTGTGTGAAATCAATTTTGTATTTTTACATATTTAATTATCTACAAATTTCATGTTCAAATTTCTTTATTTGAAGTATAAAAAGTGTAACTAAAAATAGGTCCCAAAATGAATAAATAATGAATTAAATAAAAGGAATTTTTATTGTAATTTGGCCCTTACCCCCCCTACTTTATTCCTTGTCGACCTAGTCATCGAGATGCCTAGGTCTTGGGGTTTCGGGTCATAAAATATTTGCAATATTTTATTATTTTTCTTTTCTTTTATTTAGTCTATAATTTTGGCTTTAAAAACCACATTTTATACACTATTTACACAGTGATGCATGAATGCTAAAATGCCTAAATTAAGCCTATTTACACGCATTTACTAAGGTTTTTAAGACCAGAATGATAGAATAAAGATGATGAAATGGAGATTTATAATCCCCATATACTTGTATTTTCTAGTCCCTAGAAAACACTTATGCAATAAGTGCAGAAAAGAAAAACAAAGAAAAGAAAAAGAAGAAAATTGGAGTTAGTTTAATTATCAAACTTGTCTTCACAAAATCAAAGTTTGGAGCTCAAATCAGACCTTTGAAATTTTAGTACGAGCAGAATCTTAATGGGAACCGAATTTGAAATCCAACAGCCTTCAAGAATCCCCAAAACCCTTCTCAAGTCTCCTCAATATCCAGGTCAGAAGTACTTCAATTCATACGCAAACCCTTATGACTATGAATCTGACTCCTACAGTGTAAGTGATGGTGGCCCTCCCCAACTGAAATGACAAAGAGACTGACTTCTCCAGTATGACAACCCAGTGATTCCCCATCCAATAATTCATTCCTCAATGAGCGAGGTATTCCCTTCTAAGTTCAAGTGACAACCAGCTCAAGTGGAGGAGGTGAAGAGAAGAATGGATGGTAGCCAGTGTAGCTACCTGTCCTGGGATGCAAGACCAGTGTAGTCAAGTCATCCAGCTGCAAGCTCACATGATTTGACTTTGAAGCTCAAGCTTGCTTATTTACTATACAAACATATACACTCCGACATGCATTTTTGTTTTTGTACAAGCCTGTCCACTTTTTTGGAGTTTTTGATTTTTGACTTTTTTTAGTACTATATACAGCAACATTTACATAAGGATTTTTTCCTCTTGAGCCAGTAGACTATCCCTTTTTTGAAACTTTATTGCAACCCACACTCTCCTATCCTCAAAACTCATCATCACCGGACGGGTTGGGTGCACTTCCCTCCCTAGAGGAGGACAAACATTTCCACTTATGTGCGTCTCATACCGACAAATCCAATCCCCTCACCACTCCAATTGAGTTGAGCCATGTGAAAGGTGCATGTGTCCAAGTTTGGTCATTATCGACAAGAGTCGTGCGTGTGCTCCAAAATACTCTACTTAGGTAGTCAAGAATCCATTGAACCAAGTCTCGTGATCCTCAAAGAATTAAGTCAACTAGACCTGAAGTACCTCAATTCCAGCTCCTATAAGGTTCATGTTAATTAGGTAGATTTTAAGGTCCAACCAAGCTCCAATCTTCGGATTTTACTTAGACGTGTTCAACTATCAAACTCAATCTGAAAAAATGCTAATGTTATGCAAATTCTATGAAGAATGCAGAAAATATTTTTGTGATGAAATTTTCAAAGATTTTGAACTTTTTTATGGATTTTTTTGAAAAGATGATGCATATGAATTTTTTGGGTTTTTCAAAAAAGTTTTTTCAAATGTTTTGGTATTTTTGAAAATAAAAAGATTTTGGCCAAAACTAGGTACAAATATTTACACAGGGATGCATCTTATATTTACAAGAAGTGGATTTTAAGGATTTACAAAGGGTAAGTGGTCAGATTTATATATATGAAGAATTTTAGGTGAGATGTATATATTCCTCAAACTGATTTGAAAAAGGTTTGGCAAACAATTTAGAAAACTATAGTCCAAAATAATTTTTACTAGCATTTTTACAAACATGAACACACATTTGAAAATCATTTTGCAAAGGTTTTCCAAACAGTATATATAGATTTCTCAAATATTTTTGCAAACATTTTTCAAACCATTTGCAAATAGTTTTTCAAACATTTTTATTTCACACAAAGAAAATAAAATTTACATACAAAACAATTTGACAAAGGTCTAAAATATGTAACAAAACGTTTTCCAAATAGTTTTCAAAAGATTTTCAATCTATTTTTCAAACATTTGCAAAAACTATTTTCACATGTTTTATTAATCTGTAAATTCAAAAAGAATTTGAGGAATAATTACATCATTTTATTAAAAATTTTAATTAATTTTAATAGTATAATTAGCCATAATTATTAGTAAAAATACGAAAGTAGGAGTTATGGCTAAAGTATATACGGAGTATATACAACCCCCTATACTTAGCTTGAGCAATGTCCTCATAGATCAAAGAGACAAAGAGAAGACATAACTCATACTGAGTATAGGAAAGTTTAAAGAATAAATGAATGGAGGAATGAATGAACGAATAAGAAGTTGACCGTCTCCCCCTATACTTAGGGCAAGATATCCCTAAATATAGACAAGAAGAGGAGACAGTGGAGAGGACCAAAGAATAGAAGATCTCGGGGTACACCCCCCATACTTAGGACAAAGTACATTCTGAGTATAGAAGACTGACAAAAGGGGGAGATACCTTTTCAGTAGATAAAGAATATAGAAGAGGAAAAGAAGAAAAGAGAAAAGAGATCAGAAGATGGAAAAAGATAGAGAAGGTTGTACGCATCACTCCACCTATACTTAGGGTAAAAGAAGCCCTTAGTATATGCAACAACAGGAGTAATGAAATGGAACGACGAATGAACACTCAACTCATCCACCCCCCTATACTTAGGACAAATTATGTCCTAAGCAAGGCACACGTGAGAATAGGTGAATGAGAAAAACGGGAGAGGGATGGAGATGAAAGCGAATATACAACAGAAATGGATGTACAAAGGATCAAGAAGGTTGAAAGCGAATCTTCTTGCAGGACCGCTGAGGAAGGGATCTGGTATGGTGCACGTCGACATTGGGGTCCTTAGATGACACAAACTAATCAAGGTCGACATGGTGTATGTCCTCGGTGGTCCTATGGTGTGAAGGTGCAGACGGATTAGTAGAAGAAGTACGACTAGGTCTGACCTTGGTTGCCTCGCTGATATCGAAGTGAAATGGGCCGAGCTCATCATCATCGGAAGAAGTGTAATCAGTGTCGTCCTGCAAGGTCTCGCCCAAGTCAAACCCAAAAGGAACGAACTCATCAGTGGAAGTAGTTGAGCTCTGTCTGTCCTGTCTAGTCTCAGGATTTGCCCTCCGCTCTAGGGTGTCAATCGTGTAAATCCTGCGGATGTCATCAGCACAACGCCATGTCCCAAAAGAAGGAACTCCGAGGTCCATGCTTTCCAAGTATTCCTCCTTGGAGAGGAATTCTTGGGTCTCAGTGGAATCCAATGAGCAATAAAATTCTCCAATAGTCTTGTCAAGGACATGGTCCTTAGGGTCAACCAAGTTAGGTGAAGGCGCATCAGGTGCAGGTCTCTGGTCAACTGTGGGTGTGGTGATCAACACTTCGCTTTCGTCAATAGGACGGAAGCGAATCTCTCATGATCCATAATCAATAACGACCCTCACAGAGGCGAGGAATGGTCGTCCCAGGATGATTGGAGAGTGCTCCCCTGTGGATGTCTCCATGGGCAATATGATAAAATCAACAGTGTACCTCATGCCCTAAGTATAAATGATGACGTTTTCAACGATACCCTTCGGCCTCTTCATAGATCCATCAACAAACTGTACTATCATCATGGTCTTCTTTGGAGGCCCTAAGTGAAGAGACTGTACCAGCGAGAAGGGTAGTATGCTCTAATCGAAGCACCACCGTCAAGGAGAGTATGATCACATGTGAAGTCAAAAATGGTGCAGCTAATGAGAGGTGTGGCAGTGTTATTTTTCCTAGGAATTGGATGGTGTGTGATGGCGTGGGCAGCGGCCACGATCAAAATATGACGCTCAGATCTGCTCCTCCGCTTTCTCATCTTGGGAAGAGGAACAGATAAATCAGTCATGGCCTGCTGAAGCGGGGCACGAATAATCTCATGAATGGTTTGTTGGACATGTGAGCCCACGGCGAGCCATTATGCAATAAATGTTATTGCAAATATCATTCCCTGATCTGAAATGAAGAATAAATAATTTGCATAATAGGTCCCTCTGTACAATTAGGGTTATGTACCATGGCTGTCTTAATGATCATACAGCTGTTGATTCAATTATTGAATCATAGAGGCTGGTGCTTGGATGAATATCTAAAGGGTTAGATTGAGGACTCATCAAGCACCGTCAAATGATTGTTAAGATGTGATCTCCAGCCTGAGTAGGAGATGGCAATCCTTTCTCACATAGGCTGATATATGGCCGACCTCTTGATGCAGGTCCTCTGCATGGGAATAGAGATTCGGAGGTGTCAGATTAGTTAGGTCAAAGAGTTGACTTAACGAGATCGAGATAACCTAAGTCCTATGTTGAATGCTGTCACAGCATAGGCACGCATCCTCTGACCGGAGACAGATGTATTGCTATATATCTGAGTATGTACATTTGACAGACCAATAGGTTGATGACCTAACCAAGGTCTATACACCGGCGCGTTGGTGTGCATATAAGGGCATGTGAGTAATACGATCTCTCAAAGGGATCATACAGGTTCACTACTAAACCAGAAGACATGAGCTCACTCATGAGATATTGGGAAGAATCAAATTCCGTGCACGGTCGTCTCGCTTTGGAAGCTTGACTGAATTTGTAGGTTTATATACTTTTGGAAAGTATATGATCAAGACCTAGGTATGATATATGCTTTTGGAAAGTATATGATCGATACTAAATCCCAATGATCAAATGAGAAACTTAGTGATCAAACCCTGAAGAAGACAGTGTAAAATTGATCTTGATCTTCGGGTTGACCATGGGTCTTCCAGTATGCAGGATGTACAGGTATTGGGAATACCTGAGGGTGATGTGATCATAAACGATTGTATATCCATGACGCTTCCATTCCGAGGGAGTGATGAAACAGGTCTGGATTTTAGTGACTCCTTTCAGTAGAGAAGCAATCCGATCTTAGTCCAAGTGTTGGACATTGGTCTGAATGAGATTCAGATGTAATGAGAAGATTAGATTTGCGGTCTTGATTTAATCAAGCATCTATGGGAGGTTCGTAAGATCTAGATTTGAGATAATATCTCAATGTCCAAGTCACTATACGTGGAACAATACAATCGCCCTGTCCTTATCTCCAAGTATCTGCGGAGAAAGCACATTATTCTTGAAGGAGTTCAAGAATAATTCATTTGATGAATTCCATATCCAAGCAAGAAGAACTTGATGATTAAATGAGATTTAATTATCAAGCTTAATATGAATATGATTCATATTGTGAGAATTATTGTCCAAGATAATTAAATGGGATTTAATTATCAAGGATTAGAGAATGTGGATAATACTATCCATGATATATGTGTGTTATAAATATGATTTAAAATATACATATATAAGAGAGAGAATCTATGTAAATAGCATTTGTTAATTAATTGTGTGGATTGGATTCACATTAATTAATTAATTGGAAATGTAATTTACAAATTAGTTTGGGTTGTGAATATGATTCACATAATGATCAATGGCATGATTGAAATATTCACAAATTAATTTGGAATTAATTTGGTGGATATTATTGCAATAATAGTTATTGCAATTTATTAAGAAATAATAAGATAAAATAAAAGGAGACAAAATAACCCCCTATAATTTAGGGTGGTTTGTTGACTCCTATTTTATTTATCACATTATCTCTTAATTAGTTAATGTTAAATTAAATTATGTTGATAATGTTGCAACATTTTTTAATTTAAATTAATGTTGTTGGTTTTAATCAACAACAATCATAGCCATTGATTTACATGGACCAAGCATAGCCCTTGGATCCATGTGTCCCATGGATTGAGATCCAATGGATCCTAAACTAATATAAATAGAGGGCTAGGGTAGCCTTCCATGGTACATGATTAAGAGTTGTACAAGGTGACAACTCTCTCTCTCTCTCTTTCTCATTCTCGCTCTCTCTCTCTTTCTCTTCTCCATTAAGTGGCCGTCCACTTTGTGTTGAGAAAAGAGAGACTCTCGGCTTCTTCTTCGACGACTCGTGGATCTCCATCTTCTTTGGAGTTTCTTACTCTAAAGGAAGACGACGGATTTCGTTTGACGAAATCGGGGGAGCCATCGCTTGGATCTTCATCGAGGATTGCGGGAAGGAACGTGACTCATCATCGCGCTCGCAAGTGCGTTCTTCGTGGATCGGACTTAAGATAGGAGGATCTCTATTTTGGGATCTCGCGATCACAACCACGCTTCAAGAGGTATTCCTTGTTCTTTGTGGTTTGATGAAATGATCCGAGAAGTGTTCTCGTGATCATGTGGTTTCATCTTTAAAGTTAAAAATTTTAATTTCCGCTGCATCTAGCGACTAGTGCGACTAGTTGCTCCGATTGCATACGATGCGGTCGACACGCTTCCGTGATGCGCTTGAGGATGATAAAAATCCTTCAAGTGGTATCAGAGCCAGGTTGAATAAGGTTTTGGATATGATCCATAGATCTTAGACGATTTGGTTCTTGAAAGGGTTGCGAAATTTTTTACTGCATTTCAATTTTCGTACCTCTGTCTAATTGAATTTTTCGGCACTGTTTAAAATGTTTAAACACGAAATTTTCAATTGGATTTTGTTCCCCATTAAACAAGGAAACCATAGGACTTGAGTTTACTAAATTTGGACTTTATTTGCTCAAGATATGGCTTTTTGAATATGACTATATCCACTGTTGCGGGAACTGCGGATTTGAACGTAATTAATGAGATGATTACGGTTTTAATCCGCCTCGAAATGCGTGAATTATCACTTGGGTTCTTTAATGAATCAAATAGGCAATCTTTGGAAACTGAGTTTGCAATTTTTGGATTTAAATTGATCAAGATATGTTAATTTTAATGATTGGGGGTCACTGCTGGAAATTGACTTTTTTGATCTTGAACCTTGTGATATGTCATTCAATTATCATGATGAAAATTAATTGTTAATTTTCTGGAATAATTAGTGATAAATATTTGTGAAATATTTAAAGAGATAATTATTTCATTGAATGACACTTGCCTAAACCACAATGATGAGATATTAGATCTTGATCATTGGTTCATCAACAAACATTGCTTTCATGAAAACCATAGTTTATCCTAAAATTGTTGTAGGACAACTTTTACATGAAAAACCCTTTTGCTTGAATAGGATTGGGGATTTGTCTAGCAAATCTCCTTATAATCAAAAATGTTTTGATTTATATTATATGGTATAATTTCGGTTGAAAGACCGATGAACATCTCAAAGTACATGATGGTCTATCTGGTATTATCCTTTCCCGAGGTGGATGTGGTGCCTAGTCGGAGAGCATTGGGGTCGCGGGTTGCAACGTATGTGGTCCGTCCCACTCTCGTCGGTACTGGCCATGACAGCGGGTAGGGACTGTATAATACCGGAGACAGACAATGTGTATTTTTCTAATTATTAAAATTCGAATAATACGTACTTTGAGTATATACCTACTATTCAAGTAAAAGACATGTTTGTTGATTGATGATTGGATTAATGATTAATTTAATATGATTAAATTAATTATATCCAATAAATACTCTATCATGAATAGATGTGTATTTCCCTTGGAAGAATTAATTATGTGAATATGATTCACGATAATTAATTATAATTTGAATATGAGGTGGAGGATCACATAAGTGACATCCATGCTCTCCCGTCAAGGCGAAGGGTTCCGTCGCCAGGGATTGTATGTAGGAGACACCTGTCCGAAGTGACAGATCCTATATGCAAGCGCATCTGGATCGGGCTCTTTGCTTCTCGAAAGAGTAAGGCCGTATGCGTAGTGACCCCAATATCGAGTCCTCATATTATTGGGGCGATATTGGATTGCGCATAGCGAGTTCTAATCCTGTTGACGGTTGGTTCAATTAGCAACGGGTCAACATCATCTTAAGGGTGGTGGGCCCGGGTGTTAAAGACCGAATTGGGAATGCAAGTTGGACTTGCAAGGTGGAATGAGTTCCCGCTTCTTTTTATTGGAGTCGTAAGTTCTCATATTATTGGGATGCGACAAAGATAGGAAAGGAGATCCCAGATCTTGCTAGAGATATAATGGTAAGAATATCTCTTACATTGAAAGTAATTAAGGGAATGAACTTTCAGTGTTGACAAGGCAAGACAACTTTGATATAAAAATTCCTAAATCAAAGTAAAACATGTATATATAATATATATATATATATATATATATACCCTTATGCAAATTTCTTATTTCAGATAATCCTTCATTAAACCCACTCAATGTTATACTCAATAATAACCAGTAAAAATATCTTGGATTGGACTCATGATCCAGATATTGTACTTGCAATTGGACACATAATGTATGTGGTTGCAGTGTGCAAGTTTCCTCAACATAATGAGGAATGACAATTATGTAAGACAATAAGATATCGCCTTAGGGTTTGTATGTCTGTAGTCTTGATCCTTCATCGAGTGTACTTTGGAAGTGACATGTCGATGGTGATCGTAATTGTCAAATAATCCTTATAAAATAAAAGAAGATATTTTGGCATACATATGTGCTCTAGACATTTATTCATGAATGACATGGTTCTCTGCATTATGCAGAATGGTAGCTCGAAAGAGATGATGTATTCAAAATGTTTGAATACCTACCTGAACCTAAGTCTCTAAGAGTTAAGATGTATGTAGATATGATAAGTGTCATCATTCTACTGTCTATACTCTGGTCATTCGTGAAGCTTCATAATATTCATATTGTATGAATTTAATGAAGCATGTATAAATGTTGAAATGCTCTTGTATTGAAATCTTTGAATTCAACATAAGAGATTCTTTGTCTTGAACAATGGTTGTTTATAGATGGAGAGAGCACAGTGGAAGCATGGGTCGGACCCGGATAAGAAGGAAAGTCAAAGAGTTGACCTACTTCTGTGACTTCCATATGACATCCAAAGAGTTGGATGAATGTCAATACTGCAATAAGTTGATGTGTTGATAGTATGACTATCAAATCTGTCTAAAATCCTTAGTGAAGGACTCAGATAGAGCATCAGAATAATCTACATATAATCATTAACTCTGACTTTATTATTTCGTAAGATAAAGTCTGACAATTGTATCCTAATCTTCTAATGACATTTGCAATTGGTTGCATATATATATTAGAAGATTAGAAATTTGATCTTAAGGTTTAATAGTCATCTGCATGGATATTGCTGTAATCGTTGCAACAATCTCTGTTGGATAGATAGACTTCATATTCTCAGTGGGAGAGCCCTTAGTCTTAGAGAATGTCTCTATGACCTAGATATTAGAATACCCTCATTGTTTGTTTCTAAATGTTGGAAATAAACATGAATTCTGAGATAGAACTATCATAAAGAGTTATGATGGAAATATTTCAGATAGTAATCTAGCATCTAGTGGACTCCACAAAATTAGAAAATTAATGAATGGTTCATTAAGATTTCTAATACTGAAAATCAAACCTTATAAGATCAATAGGAGGATGAAGATCATTTGACAATGATCTGGCATCAAGTCTTGGACATATGTCTGCTGATTTGATCAATAGACTAGTAAGATATGAAACTTTAGAATGTCTAAAAATTTCAAATCTTACATACTTATGAATATTGTATTCATAGTAAAATGTCCAATACACCCTTCTCTGGGAATGGTGTTAGATGTCGAGGTATTCAAGATCTCATACATATTGATGCATGTAGATCATCTATATCATAGTAAACATTATGGATATGTGATATCTATTGATGATTACGTATGATATGACATTTCTTCTCTTCACCTGAGAAACCTTTGAAATGTTCAAAGATTTCACAATTTTGGTTTAGAATCAAAATTTGAAGAAAGATGAAATGAATTTGATATAACCTAGGTAGCTTGTACCTATTAGATAAAATTCAAAGAATACCTTATGGAGATATGAATATCATTTCTATCTCACTCCTCCAGATAAACCTGAACTCAATAGAGTTGTAGGGAGATACAATTGGATCATGTGTGACATGATTTGATCAATGATGAAATTTAGCATAATTTCCTCTTAGTTTCCAGATATGTATGTGTAGTAGAGACTACAATATATATCCTTAATGAGGTTCCATGCATGTAAGCTGGAATCTAGCACTTGAAAGTGCTACTTCATTAGGAAAATAAAGGATGGTATTGGATACCTACTTTATGACCTTGATATTCTTAAAAGATCTCATCTCTGAGAATGTGATTCTTGGAGGATTGAGACTCTTGAGAATCAAGATGAAAATGAAGTAAAGGAACTCATTTAATCTTGAGAAGATAATGAGGCTCCTGAAATCGGAAACTAAAAGGACAATTAAAGATGAAACATTAATACCTCTTCAAATGAGTTTGAGGATGTATTCCATGTGTTAGCCAAGTCTGACAATGATCGGACTTCATGTGATGAAGCTCCTAAGGATCATGACATGGAAAGATGGATATTAGCAATAAAGTCTAAAGTAGACTTCATATACAAGTGTTGTATATGGACCTCGAGGATCCACCTATAAGGGTTAGACCCGTTAAGGTGTAAATGGATCTTCAAGAAGAGAGGGAACCTGATGAGAAGGTGGAGACCTTCAAAGCTCGGTTCGTAGCCATAAGCTACACATCGGACGAGAAGACATTGCTTGCGATGAGACTTGCTCTTCGGTAACCATGCTTAAACTCATCAGAATATTGCTAACCTTAGCTACACAACTTGACTATTGCATCTTCAGGATGTAATTCAAGATTTCATTCCTCTTAAGAATACCTCTCTGAGGATATTCACATGAAGTAGCCCCAGGGCTTCATGTTTGGGGAAAGTAAGATGTGAAAGCTAAAGAAATCCATCTGTGGACTCAAATAAGCTTCTTGAAGTTGGAACATAAGATTTGATGAAATTATAAATGTTATGATTTCAAATAGAATCTTGATGTACCATGTGAAGCTTAGTGGGAGTGCCATTGTGTTCATCGTGCTAAATGTAGATAATATCCTAATCATTTGGAATGATATAAGGATGATAATAAGTGTTTTATATTCTGGCTATTCCATACCTTGAGATATGATCTCAAGAATACCTCTTAGATCTTAGTTCTGAAGTTGTTCAGAAGCAAAGAAAAGAGGGTATTGGGACTGTCACATTTGTAGTACACCTTGGACGTATTCCATTCTTGGAAATTCCAAGAAAGGCTTCCTTCCCTTGAGATTTGGTACTGACCTATCAAAAGGAATAGCACCTCAAAGAGTTGAGGAAGTGTATGCTTGATGTGTACAAAAGCCAGATATCTGCCATGCAGTGGGAGTAGTAAACTGTTAGTAATCCTACTATGGAGAAAGAACACTTGATTGCAGTAATAACGATATCTTAAAAAATTAGGAGGCTATAGAGATAGTGATCTCTAAGTCTTATCTTCAAGAGGTTAAGACTTTATAGATAGAGATCTAAAAGGTCTTAACTGTGGATACCTTGAGAGATAGTGATCTCCCGGAATAAGGGTATTCTGATAAGGATTATGGAAATACTGGTTATAATAGTTATTGAGCAATAGTGTCAAGGACACTATAATTGCTTTGTCAAGATTGAGTATAGGTTGCATTAGATGCAACATTCGCATTGGATGCGAGCACTGTTACCTAGGGATATGCAAGTGCCGTAAAAGGACTTGGCATAGTCTTTTGGGAACAGAGTGACTGATCAGCTTACCTAGCTATTTTTCTAAATAGCATATGATTGTCACATGAGTGTGGATTAAATGATTAGACCGTTAATGGCTCTTTGGGCTAGTGGGAGATTGTTGGACATGTGAGCCCACGACGAGCCATTATGCAATAAATGTTATTGCAAATATCATTCCCTGATCTGAAATGAAGAATAAATAATTTGCATAATAGGTCCCTCTGTACAATTAGGGTTATGTACCATGGCTGTCTTAATGATCATACAGCTATTGATTCAATTATTGAATCATAGAGGCTGGTGCTTGGATGAATATCTAAAGGGTTAGATTGAGGACTCATCAAGCACCGTCAAATGATTGTTAAGATGTGATCTCCAGCCTGAGTAGGAGATGGCAATCCTTTCTCACATAGGCTGATATATGGCCGACCTCTTGATGCAGGTCCTCTGCATGGGAATAGAGATTCGGAGGTGTCAGATTAGTTAGGTCAAAGAGTTGACTTAACGAGATCGAGATAACCTAAGTCCTATGTTGAATGCTGTCACAGCATAGGCACGCATCCTCTGACCGGAGACAGATGTATTGCTATATATCTGAGTATGTACATTTGACAGACCAATAGGTTGATGACCTAACCAAGGTCTATACACCGGCGCGTTGGTGTGCATATAAGGGCATGTGAGTAATACGATCTCTCAAAGGGATCATACAGGTTCACTACTAAACCAGAAGACATGAGCTCACTCATGAGATATTGGGAAGAATCAAATTCCGTGCACGGTCGTCTCGCTTTGGAAGCTTGACTGAATTTGTAGGTTTATATACTTTTGGAAAGTATATGATCAAGACCTAGGTATGATATATGCTTTTGGAAAGTATATGATCGATACTAAATCCCAATGATCAAATGAGAAACTTAGTGATCAAACCCTGAAGAAGACAGTGTAAAATTGATCTTGATCTTCGGGTTGACCATGGGTCTTCCAGTATGCAGGATGTACAGGTATTGGGAATACCTGAGGGTGATGTGATCATAAACGATTGTATATCCATGACGCTTCCATTCCGAGGGAGTGATGAAACAGGTCTGGATTTTAGTGACTCCTTTCAGTAGAGAAGCAATCCGATCTTAGTCCAAGTGTTGGACATTGGTCTGAATGAGATTCAGATGTAATGAGAAGATTAGATTTGCGGTCTTGATTTAATCAAGCATCTATGGGAGGTTCGTAAGATCTGGATTTGAGATAATATCTCAATGTCCAAGTCACTATACGTGGAACAATACAATCGCCCTGTCCTTATCTCCAAGTATCTGCGGAGAAAGCACATTATTCTTGAAGGAGTTCAAGAATAATTCATTTGATGAATTCCATATCCAAGCAAGAAGAACTTGATGATTAAATGAGATTTAATTATCAAGCTTAATATGAATATGATTCATATTGTGAGAATTATTATCCAAGATAATTAAATGGGATTTAATTATCAAGGATTAGAGAATGTGGATAATACTATCCATGATATATGTGTGTTATAAATATGATTTAAAATATACATATATAAGAGAGAGAATCTATGTAAATAGCATTTGTTAATTAATTGTGTGGATTGGATTCACATTAATTAATTAATTGGAAATGTAATTTACAAATTAGTGGGTTGTGAATATGATTCACATAATGATCAATGGCATGATTGAAATATTCACAAATTAATTTGGAATTAATTTGGTGGATATTATTGCAATAATAGTTATTGCAATTTATTAAGAAATAATAAGATAAAATAAAAGGAGACAAAATAACCCCCTATAATTTAGGGTGGTTTGTTGACTCCCATTTTATTTATCACATTATCTCTTAATTAGTTAATGTTAAATTAAATTATGTTGATAATGTTGCAACATTTTTTAATTTAAATTAATGTTGTTGGTTTTAATCAACAACAATCATAGCCATTGATTTACATGGACCAAGCATAGCCCTTGGATCCATGTGTCCCATGGATTGAGATCCAATGGATCCTAAACTAATATAAATAGAGGGCTAGGGTAGCCTTCCATGGTACATGATTAAGAGTTGTACAAGGTGACAACTCTCTCTCTCTCTTTCTCATTCTCGCTCTCTCTCTCTTTCTCTTCTCCATTAAGTGGCCGTCCACTTTGTGTTGAGAAAAGAGAGACTCTCGGCTTCTTCTTCGACGACTCGTGGATCTCCATCTTCTTTGGAGTTTCTTACTCTAAAGGAAGACGACGGATTTCGTTTGACGAAATCGGGGGAGCCATCGCTTGGATCTTCATCGAGGATTGCGGGAAGGAACGTGACTCATCATCGCGCTCGCAAGTGCGTTCTTCGTGGATCGGAATTAAGATAGGAGGATCTCTATTTTGGGATCTCGCGATCACAACCACGCTTCAAGAGGTATTCCTTGTTCTTTGTGGTTTGATGAAACGATCCGAGAAGTGTTCTCGTGATCATGTGGTTTCATCTTTAAAGTTAAAAATTTTAATTTCCGCTGCATCTAGCGACTAGTGCGACTTGTTGCTCCGATTGCATACGATGCGGTCGACACGCTTCCGTGATGCGCTTGAGGATGATAAAAATCCTTCATGGTTGACACCACTTCGAGTTCAGTCAATAAATTTTTAATTTTTGAACCTCCTCCAAACAAGGGAGGAAGTCAGAATCAGTGTATACACGAGGAATGCCCAGAGCAGTCTGTACAGCAGCCTCCTCTGGGTCAAAGAAGGGATAATGTGTGAGAGGTTGTGTGGTCAAAGGATTTGGCAAGTGGTTGCTCTCCTCATGATCTGACTCAACCAAAGATCTCCCGAACTCTTTTTGTGTTTTTAATTTTTTATCATTTTTTGTATTTTGGGAGATTGTAAGCTCTCATGGAAATCTTTGAGTGAACTCATATCATCAAATGGTGGAGAATCATGGTTGCTCTTATTTATGATATTGAGGTTATCAACCCTCTGTCTCATATGATCCATCATTTGGGTCAATTGCTTAAGGGTGGACTCCATGAAAGGTGACTCCAACAGATCAGCCTCGGGTGGATGTGAAGGTGGAAAATATGGAGGTGGGAAATCTGAGGGTGAGTGTGGATAAAAATACGAGGTCTGAATCTATGACTGAGAAGGATATGTACAAAAGTTAGGAGAAAAGTTCTCCTGGAAAAAGGGAGGTGGACTGGCTGGAGTGAATGAAGGATCTGCAAAGTTCGGACAAAATATGCTCCAGTCGGCCATCTCGAAACAAGAGGAAAATGATAGGGAGAGCACGATGGTCAAATCAAGAGAAGTGAAGAAAAATGCGTAATGCGTAGAGGCGATCTAGAAATGCACACAAACAATCACAAGCAAAAACTCACACAAAACAAACCCTTAATTGTTGACACGATTTTCCGCGGTTTAAAAAGATGATTTTACCACGTTGTTGTTCCACGAAAAATTGCAATCAAACAAATAATATTACAACTATGAGCATGATGAATGTATGCAACAATAAGTATGCAACAAGTAGAGGTTCGAATCCACAGGGACCAAGCAAATTTACGATATTTGTTCTTTTTTTAAACTTGATGCAAATTTTAATCTATTGCGACGAAATAAAAAATATGACATAATTTGATCTATGGTGGAAACACTTTTTAGAACTTAAAGTAAATGAAGGAGGGCATGAATGCAACTGAATAAGTAAATGATGGTGTGAATTGCAAATTAAGATGAAAGAAAAATTACTAAGTAAAAGTTATATCAAATAAGGATGGAGAATTGCATTACATGTTATAAAGAAAAAGTAGAGTCAACAAAAGATATTCCCAAATAAACATTTTATCACCTTAACTTAAACAACAACTAATACAACAAAAATGCAAGAAAGATATAAAGATTGAGAATTGTTTCTTCCAAAATCAACTTAAACAAACTTAACCATCATGATGAAATTGCAAGAAAGAAAGAAAGTCTTCTCTATCGGATCTTGCGAATCTAAAATGGAGACGATGATGGTGCTGGATGTCGAGGAGGCATGCGCACAAGTTGGTGGGAACACCAACGGGGCGCACAATGATCCGACCACGTGGGGAAGTGCTGGACACATGCTAGGCCACACGAGGAAGGAGCCGGATGCGTGGGAGGTGGAAACGGAGTGCACGGAGAAGGAGCTGAAGTATGCAGAGAATCTTCTGGTCGCGCAAGATGGAGGAGGAGGCCGCTAGGTTGTAGGTCGCGCAACACGTAAGAGCAACAAGGACGGGGAAGGGGTTGTTGCCGGCTACACCTTCATCTGCATGAGACAAAGAGAGAGAGAGAATAAAAGAGAGAGGGGGGAGTAAGAGGGGAGGAGCCTTGCATTTGCATGGGCTCCTTTTACAAAGGCCCTATGCATCTCTTCAACATGAAGAGTCACATGCATGTAAAGATAAAAACATTTAATTTCATTCATGCATGGGGAGAAGAGAGGAATTAACATGGCCGATTCTTTAAGTTGCATTGGGGATGGTCTTAATTTATATTAGTCATATGCACCTTTTCAAAGTGAAGTGAAAAGTCACATGCATGTATGACAAAAACAATAACTTCATGTAAGACAAAAACAATAAAGACTCTCATGCATGGGAAGGATATAGTCGGCTACAATTTGTGGGAAATGAGAGAGAGAAAGAGAGAATGAATAAAGGTGGTACACATGCATGTATGATATTTAATGAGTGGGAATTTTTCACTCTCACCCTTCCCCATTTCTTTCCAACAAAATGTAAGAGACGTTTTTTTGTAGAGACAAGTCAATATGTTGATTAAATCAGTACTCTATGAGTGTACTCAATTTCTCTCTGATAAATCTGATTAATGATGATAATATTTTATCAGATGTTTCCCTGATTTTAAGATGATTTTATACGCTTATTTGCATGGAATAATGTAGACAAATACTATGTGAATTTAGAGTTTGTAACCTAGGAATTGATATTTTATTCCACATAATTTGAGCCTATTATCACAGCATATAATGTAATCATCATCAATTCACCTACTCAACTCGGTAAAGATCATAAAAATACAGTCTTTTTATCTTATCTGTTTTAGAGTTAGGTGAGAAGTCCAAAAGTTGCACAAACACTTTGGGGGATGAAATGGGATTTTGGCACTAATCCTTAGTGTGTGCGCGAGCAAGTAAAATGAAGACAATGAGGGGATTACTCCCCCCAATACAAGATTTTTCTTTTTGGTCTTTTTTAGGGTCAAGTAATGTTAGCAGTCTCAATTTTATTGGTTATCACTTTTTTGGATTTTTAGTGAGAAATGCACAAGCCTATCGAGGAGTCAATTCTTTTAAGCACCTAGGTGATCAAAATCAGAAGTAGAGAGGCGGAAAAACAATGCAAGCAACAAATCAATGATGTATGCTAAAGAGAAATGCTCACCTTGCCTCCAGTACTCTACATGCAAAGATGCTCAGCAGAATTGAAACCTACCCTATATGCAAATTCAAGCCAATGAAATCACCCTAAGTTTTAGAAATTGCTATTAGAATGAAGAACCGATGCTAATGACTTAGAATAGAACCTAAGAGTCCGATCTTGGAGTCTCCTCGGTGTCCACCACAATGGATCATGCGAGCGTTGTATGGAGAACTCTCGTGGCGCGGTGGTTCCAAGACTAAATGAGAAGAAGTTTAAAATTTTGACTAAGTCCAAACGAATCTATAGGAGCATGCAATGGTCATTATGTGTTTGGACTTAATCTATCACAAGAAATCCTAAAACTAAGGGCCCAATAACACAAAAGAAAGAAAACAAAACTGAGAAACAAAGGTGAAAAAATGCTAAGAAAACCGATAAAACCAGCTGTGAGCCCCCAAGTGAACAAACACTTGGAAATTAGGCCTGAATGTTCAAGTCCCGAGTATCTGTATTATTACAATAATAGAGTCTCTCTCTCACTAAAATTACATAAATAAATATCTGCATAAAAATGCTCAAAATGTGATTGTCTTCTCAAGTCCTCCCAACCTCCTTTGATGCTAGGTCAGAAATCTCATGCCGCCTTCATGTGGGTGCGTAGATGCCTAGGGTAGAGCGCCTCCCTCGATCTGTGGTTCCTTGCACAAAGTCAACAAGAGAGGGTGATTAGACAAGTCAAACAATGCCATCAAAAAAATGAGCAAATAATGAAGGCAAAATATAGACAAGTAATCACAATCAAGCAAAAAGCCGATCTATGTGTTGTTGCTCCCCGGAAACATCGCCATATGTTTAACCCAAAAATCAAGCGGTCTTAAGTTCCACAAGGCGGGAACTCAGTCGTCGAATCGACCACACGAAATCTGGGTTAAAACAACAATTAACCCACAACAGAAAAAACAAGCAATGAAAGTAAATGTGCGGAATTTTAATTTATTATAACTCTACAACAAAGATGTGTATAGGTGCAAGTATGTGTAGAGTGTCGAACACATGAAGCAAGCAGGTAGATCGGGACAATAAGTACTCAAATATGAATGTGATGTATTTGTCTATACAAGTGTTATGTTTTGGGGGTTTTAAATTTTATATTTAATTTTTGATTTTATATTTTTATATTTTGATTTTTAATTTTTTGATTTTGTATTTTCTTTTTATATTTTATATTTTTATATTTTTTCTTTTAGTAAGGATATAAAACTATATAGGATGTATATGCACAAGAGAGATGAGAGAGATAACAATAGGTAAAAATATTCAAAAATATAAGAAATAAAATGTTTTTGTACTTTTTATATTTTTCAAATGTTTTTGTGATTTTACTGTGTTTTTGCTATTTTTTGGTACTTTTAAAGGCAAAAATACTGAAAGTAGTGAATCAAATAAATGGCCGAAATTAAATTGGAGATGAAAAATATCAAACAGTGTCAAAAATTCTCCAAATTAATTTTAAATTATAGATAATACACTAGAGAAAATTTAGGAATAAAAACACAATTTTTATATTTTTTTATGGATTTTATATATTTTTATGAAGGTTTTTTATGTTTTTCTATTTTTATGAGTTTTCTTTTATATTTTTGTGGTTTTTGGTTTGAAGATAAAAGATGCAAAAACACACAGAATATAATTTTTTGGAATTTTTCAAAAACATTTTATAATTTTTATGTATTTTCTAATGCAAATAATGAAGAAAATGTATTTTTTGATTTTTTTTATAAATGATAAAATGCAACAAAAATGCAAAATAAAAATATGGCGTGGTTGTGCAATGAAACAAAAACACAATGATATTTTTTAGGATTTTTTAGGTATTTATAGATGCATGAAATAAATACAAACATCAAAGACAAACTGCACTACTAGTAAGGGTGGTTTTGTAATTATACAGAAATCTGAGGGCCAAAGTGCAAGTTTTTCACAAAAAATATAACACAATAGAAAACTTTCTAGACTAAATGTAAATACGTAAAGGCACGAAGATATCTCTGCAAAATTGCTACGGACCACGTGTGTTGACACGCGCGCATGGCAGGGACTAAATCGCAATATTTTAAAACTAGGGGCTAAGTTGCCATTCTTCCACAAAGTTTATAACTATATTTAGCTTTTAAGGACCAGAACAAAATATTCAAACCAACAGGATGTCCTTTGCAAAATTGCCACTCTCCTCACGTGCACGATTCATGTGAGGTGACGTGGCCAAGGACCTCTTTGCAATAATACAAAGTTCAAGGGCTTAAACGTAAATATTACAAAAATATTTAACCGTAGCTGAAATATTAAGATTCAAGTATTAAATACAAAATTGGCGAGGGCTCTAATGAAATTTACGCACGCCTAGGCACGATCCAATGGCGGATGTTCTCTACTTATGCTACGTGTCGCGTAGCTGAAAGTCAATGACGATTCGCGCCGACGGCCACGATTAGAAGCCCACGAGAAGATCTAACAGCTGGCAACAGGGGCGATCCGACGACTACTGTGCGTCTCCAAGAACGGCCTTCAATCTAACGGTGGGAAGGAAGGAAGGAAGAACAGGAAAGCTCCTCCGGCAAAGCGAGCTTCCCCGGCACTGATCCTCCTCTCCAGTGGGTCGATGATGCTCCAAAATGGCCGAGAGGGCACTATGGTCCTCCTCCAGACAATGGGGGCCTCAAAACGCTCCGGAGAAGCCCGGAGTGGCCGCACGAGATTGGCAGAGCCGTGAAGCTCCCAGAACCTCGATCGGCCCTCAAAACTCCCCTAGGTGCGCGATTTAATTCCTAGACCTGCAAAACAAAGTGAGGGGGTCGAGGGTAAAATGCCTCGACCCCGCGATGGAATGAAAGCAAACCTCGATGGTCAAAGGACCAGAGATATACCTCGATGGCCAACTTTGGCCGGAGTTGGTGGAAGCGCCTCCACGGTCGCCTAACCTCGCCTCTAGGGTGCTAGAGGATCTCCTGTCACGAGTTCCAGTCCAGAGATCGCCAAAGAGAGATAGAAAACAGACATCAAAAATAGAATGGCGGGTGACAAGTTGTTTTGTACAGGACGATGGAAGTGGCTCCAAGATCGAGGCAAAACGTGCGACTCGATGATCCACAGCCCAAGGAGATCCATGGGCGTGTATCATCGATCGACGAGGATGAAAAGTTGTGAAGACTCCATCACAAGATGGTGAAAGGTTGATCCTCGAAAAAATCACGAAAAGGAGTAAAAAACAACAGTCTGACAACTAGAGAACGTTGGGCAGAGAGTTGACCCAAGTCAACTTTTGCCGCAACCTGGTTGGTCCACGTGGACCAACCACGAAAAAACATCCTGAAAAGATTTAAAAAATAAAAAAATCATTAAATGATTTTATTAATTTAAACTTATATAATAAAAAAATATTTATTATTTTTTAAATTATTTTATTATGATTTTTATTTATTTTTTCAAGGTATAAAATTATAAGTTATCTTTTAGGGGCTATATATAGGTATATTCATCTATATATTTTTTATATTTTTTTATTTTGTATATTTAATTTTATTAATTTGGTTCATTACTTTATATATTTATAAGATAATTTTATGAACTTAAATATAATTTTTTATTTTTCTGATGTATTTTAAATAATTAAATGAATAGATGTATTATTCGTATAGTATAATTATAGGTATTTCATCTATGTATTGTATACAAGTATTTTATTTTTGTGTTTTCTTTGTGTTTCTATTCTGTTTTAATATACTCATTAATTATAAATAATATTTAAAAAATATAAAAATATAAAATTACAAAAATAATGAATAATAATAATAAAATGAATATTTTAATAGGTACAATTATACAATAGGGGTCCAAAACTCAGCTTTCAAACCGTAACTCCAAAAAATATGAAACCACCTTCATTAAATAACTTATTAAAAGTTATATACAATTAAACTGATTTTGATACATTCGAGTTTTTATTTTAGAGATACAGGTCTGGGAAGTTGGGATTTTGGAATCTTATTCAGATCATAACTTTTTATCTGTACATTATTTTAGTGTGAAATCAATTTTGTATTTTTACATATTTAATTATGTACATCTTTCATGTTCAAAGTTCTTTTATTTGAAGTATAAAAAGTGGAACTAAAAATAGGTCCCGAAATGAATAAAGAATGAATTAAATAAAAGGAATTTTTATTGTAATTTGGCCCTTATCTCCCCTACTTTATTCCTTATCGACCTAGTTATCGAGATGCCTAGGTCTCGGGGTTTCGGATCATAAAATATTTGCAATATTTTATTATTTTTCTTTTCTTTATTGTATAATTTTGGCTTTAAAAACAACATTTTGTACACTATTTATACAGTGATGTATGAATGCTAAAATGCTTAAATTAAGCCTATTTACACGTATTTACTAATGTTTTTAAGGCCAAAATGATAGAATAAAGATGATGAAATAGTGATTCATCACCTGCATACTGGAAGACCTATGATTAAACCCAATGTACAATATCTATTCTAGAGACTGTCTACTTCAGGGTTTTATCAGTAAGTTTCCCATTCGATCATTGGGAGTCGGTACTGATTATATACTTTCTAAAAGCATATATGATACCAAGGTCTTGATCGTATACTTTCCAAAAGTATATATAAAACCTACAAATTCAGTCAAGCTTCCAAAGCGAGATGACCGTGCATCAAATTTGATTCTTCCCAATATCTCATGAGTGAGATCATGTCTTCCGTTGTATGATCCCTTTGAGAGATCGTATTACTCATATGCCCTTACATGCACACCAACGCATCGGTGTATAGACCATGATTAGGTCATCAACCTATTGGTCTGCCAAATGTCTATACTCAGACATATAGTAACATATATGTCTCCAGTAAGAGGATGCATGCCTATATCGTGACAGCATACAACATAGGACTTTGGTTATCTCGACCTCATTAAGTCAACTCTTTGACTTAATTTATATAACACCTCTGATTCTCTATTCCTTTGCAGATGACCTACATCAAGCGGTCAGTCAGATATCAGTCTTTAGAGAATGGATTGCCATCTCCTTCTCAGGTTAGAGATCCTCTCTTAACAATGATTTGACGGTGCTTGATGAGTCCTCAATCTAACTCTTTAGATATTCATCCAAGCACCAGCATCTACGATTCAATAATTGAATCAACAGTTGTATGATCATCAAGATATCATGGTACATAACCCTAATTGTACTAAGGGACCTATTATGCAAATTAATCATTCTTCAATTCAGATCAGGGAATGATATTTGCAATAACATTTATTGCATAATGGCTCGTCGTGCGCTCACATGTCTAACAACTTCAAGCTTCTGCCCCAGACCATTCAGCTTTTGCCTAAGTTCCATGGGATAGCCACTGAGGAGCCACATATTCACCTGCAGGAGTTTGAGATGATCTGCAGTACTATCCACGACCAATTCATGGATGAGGACACCATCATGATGATGTCATTTACTTTCTCCCTAGTTGATAGAGCAGCCTACTGGGTGAAACATTTGGGGAGATACGTTACTTCATGGGAGCAGCTCTGGACCGAGTACTTGAATAAGTATTATCCACTCAACCGGACTAATGCAGTACGAGCTTTGATTAACAAATTCTCCATGATCCCTAATGAGCAGTTACATGACGCGTGGCATCGATTTCATGAGCTCATTGACTGGTATCCACATCATGATATATCCAAGCCCAATCTTGTCCAGAGCATCTTTTGTGGGATGACACCAGAGATGTAGGGGCTTGTCAACGCTTCTTGTGAGGGCTCCTATTTTGCCAAAGATGAAGACCAGGTCTGGGCTATCTATGAAGAGATGGTTGAAAACTATACAGTGATGTCCTAGACCAGGTTCTACGCTCAGGGGAAGCTCCAATCCCAGGTCGTGTCCTATCATAGGATAGCACGAGTTGATGCGAGTCTTCCCATTTCTTCGTCAGCTGCAGCAGCAGCACAGGCAGAATCTTCAGCCACTGACATGGGTATTATTAGCGACAAGTTGGACTGCATAGAGATAATAAAGAAGAAGTAGTGCCAGGACATGACTCAGATAAATCAATTGGCATAGACTCTTAGTGAACTGAAGACCCACATATTGTGTCTGCAGGAGGCACAGACGGCTTCTCAACCTTGCCCCAGGTCACGTGCTGATCCTAGCATCAACATCTCTTCCCAGCCTTATGCCCAGTACCGCCAGGTTCACCACATTCAGGAAGAACCGATTCAACAGTTGCAACAACACTACTCTTAGACACCACCATCTCAGGACACTCAAATGGTGGTGTATCAGCCGGATCAGCCACTGGAAGTTCTTCCCTCGACCCCTTATGAGCAGAAGGTGTTGATGGAAGTCAATGGGATTTGGTGTGACCGGCAACAGCCCGGGATACACCGGGATCATCCTGGATTCAGGTGGTACAACGAAGGTACTTCATCCCAACAACAGCCTCCAGCTCCAGGTGGACAAAGCAGCCAGCAGCAGTAGCCCCAGTACTCCCAACCACAGCAGTATTACCAGTCGGGGCCTCATCCCCAACATCAGGGATAACAGTGGAGGCAACAGTAGCCTCAACAGTATTCTCAGCCTCCCTCTCATCAATACTAGCAGAACCATTCTCATTTCCAGCGAGGCAACCCGTTCGGTTCTCATGGACCAGCCGATGAGAACCTATCCATTGATGACTTAGCCCGCCTACTCTCAGACCAGCAGGCATCCTTCGGGCGAGATATGGATGAGTTCAAGCAAGAGATAAAGGAAATAATCAAGGGAAAATCTGCCATACCCGCTCAGACCGAACCCAAATAATCTGAAGAGGAAGCAAGAGAAGGTACAGTTTACATAGACTACCATTTCTAGTGATTCATTCAGTGATATTTCGTCCTACATATTTGATGTTGATTTTGTGATACTTAGGAGCGGTAGGGTGCAAGCCGACGACACCTCGTCTGAGCAACAGCCCCATGATAAATCAAGAGCATAAAGCGAGGAGGATAGCAGTATTGATGCCGCTAATGATGCTGATGGCGGTGGTGCTGACGCCACCAAGGATGATGATCCAGTCGACGATGTTAAGGCCGTCATTTCTCCAGATGCAGTTGGTGGTACCGATTCCACCATTCGATGTGATGCTGAGCCAGAGCATGGTGTTGATGCCACAAATATAGATACCGTTGGTGGTGCTGATGCCACCATTTCTAGTCCAATTGTGTTTCCTCCTATCTATGTATCTCAGGACATTATCAGTAATAACAAAAAAATGAATAAAGGAAATGTTTCTTCATCTACTTTGAGTCCATGTGTGTTGCATGATGATTTTACTATGGGCTCCATTCCTTCACAACAACAGGAACCTCTTCCTAACCCTCTATATGAGGAGGGTCCAGCTATCCCCTTCCCTCAAGCACTCTTCTAGGGGAAGGGGAAGAAAATAGAAAATCTAAAAAAATCACATCAGTTAGAGCTCAGCCAGCAGATGATCGATAGATTACATATCCAGTTAACTCTACAGGAGGCACTAGAGCACATCCCTCTCTTCCAGAAGCACTTGAGAGAGAAGACCATTGTACATAGGAAGAAGAGGAATCGTACTGCAAAGATCCATGTGCTGACTAGAGACACATGTTTCTCTATTCAGAATCAATTGCTAGCCAAGAGACCTAATAGAGGAGCTCCATATGTCAGATGACACATTCATGAGTAGCAGTTTGATCGTACCCTATTAGACAACGATTCTTCGATTAACCTTCTTCTGGTTTCCTTACTCGATCGATTCGAGTTTAGCACTCTTAGATAGAGCAGGACAATCCTTTAGTTTGCTGATAGATCTGTTTAGAGGCTGAAGGGGTTACTAAAGGATGTTGTCGTCACAATTCAGGGATTGAAATTCCCCGTAGACTTTACTCTATTGGACATGGAGGTCCTTGAATCTGTGACAGATACCCCCATCATCTTAAGATGACCATTCTTGTCCACAGCCAAGGTGGTGTCCAACCACGATAGTGGGAAGGTATACTTTCGCGTCGAAGGTGAAAGTGTACAAATAGAGACGATCGAGGAGACCAGAGCTAGAGATTCAGCTTTCTCAGATCATATGACCGATTCATAGAAGATGACAGATGCAGAGCTAGACATCCACCAGGAGTGTGACTTTGTGATTATAGATGATGAATCAGTTTGGGAAGATCCCGCATCACAAGCTCTTGCCAGATCTTCAGACAGTATAGATTCATAGATCATGGAAGATGAGAGTTCGGACAGTACACTCATGGAACAAGATACAACAGAGGTTGTTTATCATGGTAGCGAAATTGATTTCGTCTCATACTTGTCAGATCCAAATCCCTCAGACATAGACACCGACTTTGACCAGCAGGAGTTCGATGAATTTTTACTGTGTCTGGTGCCTACATAGCCAACAGCTAGGACGGAGAGTGATCATGTTAGTTAATAGATATACCAGCAGGGCCATTTTCGTCAGATTTACCATTTCAGCGAGAGTTCTCACACACAAATCTGGTAGCATTCACTCATATAATCCAGAAGCTAGATTTACCAGCTCCCACATACCCAGAATTGAAGACCTTACCGCAGAGCATGAAGTACAGATTCCTTACGAAAGAGCCAGATATGTTCCCAGTCATTATCTCAGCAGATTTGACTGAAGACCAAGAATCTCGATGGATGGGGGTTCTTGAAATAAAACGCAAGGCAATAGGATGGAGAGTAGCTAATATCCAGAGGATAAGTCTGGTCCTGTGCTCCCACCACATTTATCTCGAGGAAGACACCAAGCCCTCGCGTAAGTTCCAGCGACAGCTGAACCCGAATCTTCGAGAAGTGGTCATGACGGAAATATCTAAGTGGTGGAGCGTCGATTTTATCTACCCCGTCTCCGACTCCAAGTGGGTTAGTTCATTGCATGTGGTACCCAAGAAGACGAGTATCTCCACAGTTGTGAACAAATCTGGAAAGGAGATAGCAACCCGAGTACCTACTTCTTGGAGGGTATGTGTGGACTACAGATGATTGAATCATGCCACCAAGAAGGACCACTTCCCGCTACCGTTCATAGATCATATTATTGAGAGATTAGATGGGAAGAGTTATTGCTGTTTTCTGGATGGATATTCGGGATACAACTAGGTGTCCATAGCGCTCGGAGACCAAGAGAAAACAACGTTCACCTATCCGTTTAGGACGTATGCTTTTAGACAGATGCCCTTTGGATCATGTAATGCCCCGACTACATTCCAAAGGTGAATTCTCTCTATTTTCTTGGATATGGTTGGTGAATTTTTAGAGGTCTTCATGGATAACTTCTCGGTCTATGGTGGCAGTTTTGATGCATGTCTTGATTACCTAGATTGAGTACTTCAGCAGTGCATTAAGGTCAACTTAGTCTTATCTTGGGAGAAGAGTCATTTCATGGTGACTCAAGGGGCGATCCTTGGCCACATCATCTCTAATAGGGACCTGGATGTTGACCCGACCAAGGTGGATATCATCAAGAAACTCAATCCACCGTCTAATTTATGACATTTACGGTCCTTTCTGGGGCATGTCAGTTTCTACCGACGGTTCATACAAGACTTCAACAGGATTTCCTGACCGCTTACTGTTGACAAAATACATTGAGTTCCTTATCGATGATAAGTGTCTTGCATCATTTGGGACTCTCAAGAATCTGGTTGTTTAGTCTCTTGTCCTTTAGCCGCTTGATTGGTCTCTCCCATTCGAGATCATGACAGATTCCTCTGATTTTATCGTAGGGGTCGTGCTAGGATAGAGGAGGGATGTATTACCATATGTCATTCACTATGCTAGCCTAACAATGAACGTCGCTCAGAGGAATTACACAGTCACAGAAAAGGAGATGCTAGCTGTAGTCTTTGCATTGGATAACTTTCGATCTCACATTATTGGATCTAAAGTGACAATTTATATTGATGTCAGCACCATCCGATACTTAATGGAAAAGAAGGATGCCAAAACCATATTGACCAGATGGATCCTTCTACTCCAGGAGTTTGATATAGAGATTAACGATAAACTTAGAGTCAAAATGTTGTGGCGGATCACCTCTCCCTTCTAAAGAACCTTAAGGATTCGGATCAGATTACACCTATTACGGAGACATTTCCAGATGAGGCAATCCTTGCAATCACCTCACTTACATGGTATGCTGATATTGTGAATTATCTTGTCACGAAGAAAGTTCCACAAGATTGGCCCATACAACGACTTGAGACCTTTCTTGCAAAGGCCAAGTCATACCATTGGGAGAATTCCACTCTTTATCATGAAGGAGGGGATAACATCTGGAGACGGTGTATTCCTTAAGAAGAGCAGTATAGCGTCCTCACCTATTGCCACAAGCTTGAGGCAGGAGGACATCATTTTGGGAGACAGACAACACAAAAGATGCTTCAATCCGGCCTTTGGTAGCCTTCCTTCTTCAAGTATTCAGATGAATTTGTGAAGAGATGTACTGACTGACAGAAAATGGGCACTTGTAGACAGAGAGATATGATGCCGATGCAGCCCATTCACTTCTATGAGGTCTTTGACGCACGGGGCATTGATTTCATGGTCCCATTTCCTAAGAGTCAAGGATTTGAGTATATCTTGCTTGCTGTAGATTATGTGAGTCGTTGGGTTGAGGCCATCCCCACCCGAACCGTAGATGCTAAAACCATTTGCAAATTCTTGAGGAAAAATATCATTTCACAGTTAGGAGTACCTAGAGTTTTGATATCAGACGGGGGGACGCATTTTATCAATGATAAGGTAAGGGCCCTTGTTAACAAGTTTAGCATAGATCATAGAGTTGCCACTCCTTATCATCCACAGACGAATGGTCTTGCTGAGGTTTATAACATGGAGATTAAGACTATATTGCATAAGGTAGTCCACCCAGACCGAAAGGATTGGTCACAGCTTTTGGACTCGGTCTTGTGGGCATATCAGACATCCTTCAAGACCCCACTGGTACATCTCCATTCCGACTCGTTAATGGCAAGCCATGCCACTTACCAGTTGAGCTGAAGCATAAGTCACTACAGGTTGTTACTGAGATATTTTTGGATCCAGAGAGTATAGGAGATAAGATAAAGGTATAATTGGCAGCTCTGGAGGAACTTAGAGATACCACCTTTTCGAGTAGCCTATAATATAAGGAACCATAAAGTTCCTTATACCACCTTTTTGAGTAGCCTATAGAAGATATGGCATGATTCTCACATCAACCATAAACAGTTTGAGACGAACCAGAAAATATGGTTATTCGATGCCAGGATAAAACTATTTCCAGGGAAGTTGCATAGCAAGTGGAAGGGACCATACTTGGTCCAGAAGGTGCATGACAAATGCAGCATTGATATATCTGAGATGTCATCCGAATCCACCTTCCCAGTTAACGGTCAGCTCCTGAAGCCATATCTAGATCATGATCCATCGATCATCGATGTTGCCCCTATTCATTTTGTATGAGATGTGGTTTTTGACTCACATCATTTGCATCTCATGTCTGATTATCACTTCCTCCTGTAGTTGTATAGATCCAGATGTCCATATCACACATTCTTTTGTCTAACACCCCATCTCCATCTCATGATTATGCTATACTTAGGGTGTACTTTACTCTAAGTATGGGGGGTGTCAGACTTGTGATTATTCTTTTGATTCTTTTTACCTATGTTTTGCTGTCTATACTTAGGGATATTTTACCCTAGGTATATGGGCATAAACTCTGTATATCCTTCTCCTTGATTTTCCCCTTGTGTACTGTCTTCTATACCTAGGATTACTTAATCCTAAGTATAGGGGGATCACTGACTTCTATTAATTATATTCTTTCATTAGTCAGTGTAGTAGAATATTCTTTTCACTTTTCTATACTTAACACGAGTTATGTCTTCTTTGCTATGAGGACATAGTTCGAGCTAAGTATAGGGGGTGTCGTATATATTGTATATAAACTTTAGCCATAACACATACTTTCATATTTTTAATATGGCTAAAATAATGTATAAATACTGTAAAAGAATTATCTAATAAAAAGATGCAGAAATTTCCTCAGAAATTTTTTCTTGTACATACTGACTAATAAGTTAGGTTAAAATATTTAGAAGAATATTTTAAAAGTTGTTTGAAAATCTATTTGAAAAATGTTTTGAAAACTATTTGAAAAATGTTTGAAAAATATTTTCAACCTTTGTAAAAATATTGTGAATTGTAAAAAGTTTTCTCTTTCTGTAAAATAAATCATTTTGTAAAACTATTTGCAAATGTTTTGAAAAATGGTTCAAAATTATTTTGAAAATCTATATATACTGTTTGAAAAATGTTTGCAAAATTGTTTTCAAATAATTGTAAAATTGTGTGAAAAATTATTTTGGACTACAGTTTTCAAGATTATTTGTAAAATAATTTCAAATAAATTTGAGGAATATATGCATCACAAAATTTTAAAAATACAAAAATTTAAAAAAAATTCAAGTTGTATGTATACCTATATAAATCACTCAAGTTGTAAATCCTTTCTTATGATTCTTGTAAATAATCGACTCACTCCAGCGTACATATGTGTAGATCATCCCTAATCCTTATTGAAAAAAATTGTATATACTTGTATAGATCACTAACTATTTGCATAAAAAAACTTTTTGCATATGCATCATTTTTCAAAAATCCATAAAAATTTGAAAATTTGAATTTTTTTCACAAAAAGATTTTGTTTTCTTTATACATATTTTCTTGCATTGGCATGTGCATTTTTCAGGTTAGTCTTGACATTTAAACTAAGTCTGGAATAATTTTGAAGTTTGGAGCTTAGTTGGACCTTAATCCACTTATTTCAGAGGAACCTTATAAGAATTGGAGTTAAGGCTTTTCAGGTCCTAGTGACTTAATTCTTTGAGTGCTTAAGACTATGTTCGCATGTCATCTTGATAAGTCTAAGTAGAATATTTAACAACACATGCATGATTCTTTCAGACCATGGCTTACCTTGGACAAGCACTCTACATGTAGCTCTTCATGGAGGAGGTAGTGAGGGTGTATAATCTTTTGTCTTGGGGTAGTATACGAGGGTAGTACATCTAGGCGGAACCTCTCGTCCTCCTCTAAGGAGGGAAGTGCGTCTCAACCTGGTTTGGTGATGTTGAGGTCTAAAGATAGGTTGTTGTGGGGTTGCAATAATGCTTCAAAAGAAGGATAGTCTACCGGATCAAGAGGAAAAAATCCTTATGTACATGCTGCACCTTGTATATATTTTCAAAAAAGAAAGAAAAAATGAAGAATCTCCAAAAGTGGACATGCATGATTGAAAAGTTAAATGCCTGTCGGAGTGTATATACAAGTTGAAAAAAAGAAAAAGAATAAGAGCTTCAAAGTCAAATGTTTGTGATCTTGCAATGGGTGACATGGCTACACTGGTCATGCATTCAAGGATAGGTAACTACATTGGTTACAATCCATTCTCTTCTCCATCCCCTCTTCTTGAGTTGGTTGTACTTGAACATAGAGGGAATATCCCCGTTCCTCGAGGAAAGAGTTGCTAGACCGGGGGATTAGAGTTACCTTGTTGAGAGAGGCTATTCCTTTGTTATTTTTGAGATGAGGAGCCATATTTCACTTACACCGTACAAGTAAGAATTCATAAGAATCTGTGTATGTAGACTTGTTCTGACCTGACTGTTGAGGCGACCTGAATAGGAGTCTTGTGGAACTTAGAGGCTGTTAGGTTTTAAATCCATTTCCCAATAAGGTTCCGACACACTAATAATCCTAAGGTCCGACAGAGCGTTTTACTACATTTTTATGAAGACAAGTTTAAAAGTCAACATTGTTCTGACTTCTTTCCTTTTTCTTTTCTTTATTTTTGTTTTCACTCATTTTCCAAATAAGTGTTTGCTAAGGGACTAGCAAAGGTAAAGTATAGGGGAATGATGAATCCACGATTCATTGCCTTTATTATTTTATTTTAGCTTCATTTCTTTAGTCAAACACCTGTAAATACCTACTAATTTCATGAAATTACCATTTTGGATACATGTGTTAAATATGCATTTTTAATACTTTTGTACTTAAATAAAAGAATAAAGAAGAATTGAAAAAGAAAACAAAAATGAAGGATGTGTTTATTCAATAAATACAGACTAACCTGAACCTCGAGAGATGGACATGACTTGACCTGATCGATCAGGAATAAAGTAGGGGGAGATAGGGTCTTTCATCCAAAAATCCAAAAATAATGTGTACATAAATTCCTTGTATATTTGTATAAAACTTACATTATTTTATTTGTATATAATTTGACCTAAAATTAATTATTTTTGTAAATAAAAATTATAAATAAAAATATGTTGTAAATAATAAAAATAATTGCAAAGCAAAATAATGTACATATTACAAATAATGACACTCAGAAGCCACAAACAATCATTGAAATACCAATTCCGGCTCCATAACGAACTCAAATTGAACCAAACTCACTTCCATTATACTCTAAATTTAATTATCTTTCAAATGCTGTAGTTTCATATTTTTTGAAGTTACGGTTTAACAGTTCGTTTTCTGAGGTGTTTTCTGCAGTTTCACCATTATTTATTGTATATCTTTATTCACATTTATTTTTTTATAGATATAATGTATATAATTGTAAATAGTATTTTCATTAAAAATAAAATAAAAAATATAAATTAATTTTTTTAAAAATATATATATAAATTATTTCCTTATTTGTACATCTGTATATTGTATTATATGTACATAATATTTGTATACAACTAACTTCCTTATACTGTTTAAAAAATATCTAACATTAATTAATTTAATTTATTTTATTACTAAATTTATATTAAATAATTTATCAAAAAATAAAATATCTAACAATAATTAATTAATTAATTTAATTTAATTACGAAATTTATATTCAATTATTTGATTTATTTGATTTAAAGGACCTACCATATATATAAGATTTGATTTCATACCTTTAATAGACACCATTACGGTGGCTAATTAATTTTTTAAAATTATTTAATTTCCATATTTTAATTAATTTAAAAATTTGTTTTGAATTAAATAATTTAATTATTTTATTAATTAACCATAAAAACCTTCTTCTTTTGTACATTCATTCCTTTTTATTTTTCTTCCCTTTTTAATGGGCTCCTCCTCCTTTCATTTCTTAATCAATCTTTAGTGGATAGGAGCCTGATCTCTGAGAGCAATCTTGTCGAAGATGGGTGCCTAGCCTTCGAGCCGTCCGGTGGCAGCGCATCGGCCCTCGTTGAGGCCATCTCGGCGTATCCGATCCTAAGATGAGATCCAATTTTCTGTCGCTTCTTTAGTGTAACCGTAGCGTAGTTTTTATTTTCATCAAGCTCTCAGATCATTAAAAATCTCAAAAAAAATCTATATCACATTTCCACTTCGAGTTCAATTTTTCACCTCACTTCGCGACCTCTCCATTTCACATTCTATCTCACGCAACCACACACCTCCGACCACGTATGGTGGTCAGAGATTCAGATATTATCTTTGCTTTTCATTGGATATGCATTCACACCTCCTATTTTGTTGATAAATAAATAAAATAAATAAGAAATCCATATATTTGTTATCATTTCTAACATTGGTTTTGCAGGTTCATCTAAAAATAAAAAAATAAAAAAAAATTGTGCTTCTGTTTACTTTTCTTGTTTCAAAAATAAATTAAAAAAAATTTACAGTATTTATACTTACAGTTTTTATAAAACAAAAAAATTACGCAGGACGCAATAGCTTGGCCGCCCTCCTCCCGTCGCGAGCCCTCCACCCGCCGGCACGGGCGCCCCACTCCCCTTTCCGTTGCGCCTCCGGTGCACCGCCCATTGCGAGACCACACCCCCTCTTCATCGAACCATCGCCCGCGCCCGTGCCTCCAGGCGTGCCCCCCCATTCGACCTGCCTCCGCCTGGGCTCGCGCGCCACCACTTCGCCTCGTGCCCTCCGAACCTTTGCTCGTGGAAGCTCCTCCTCCACCGACCCGACAGCGCCCAGGCCGCGCGCTACCCGCGCAACGCAACACGCCCCTCTCCTCCATTTCCTCTGCGGCTGCCCAAAGCCTATGTACCATCGTCCGCTGCCACCGCCTCCGCTCCAGGTAGTCGCGCCCCACGTCATCGCCAGTGCTCCGCCCCTACGGCCGCCCCTTTCCAGATCTGTGCCGCCCTTGGCCCCTCTGGCTCCCACTTTTTGCCCTGTGTGAAGAATCGAAGGAACAAGAACAAAACCTAGGAGGGTTTTTGAATAAAAAAATTGGGAAAATTGCAACAAGACCCTTTAAAGTTTTCATATTTGTGGAACAACCCCTACGCTCCAGAAGATCACGTGCATGACATGTGTTATTTGGGTAAATTTCAATTTTTCTCTCGCAGGTTCATGTTTTCATATTAAGTCCAAAAACTTTAACTATTTACATCTTAGTCCTCCTGTATTTCTGACAGTAAATTTTCATGTTCTTTTTTATGGAATAAATGTTTTTCATAGTCTAAAAATTTCAAAAAAATGATGTACACTCCCGCTATGTCTTTTCATATTGTATAAATTTCCATAGCATTTTGTTGGTATTTGATATAATTAAAAAATCGAAAACACTAACTTTTTGTTGCTCGAAATTAAAATATTCATAAAAAATCGAAAATTAGCCTAAAAAATCTAAAAAAATTACTCCAGGTGTGTTTTGTTGTCATTTAATTTCTTTCCAATTTTCTTGTATTAACTCTTTATAAAACTCAAAAAAAGTATGAAAAGCAAAAATTATCAAAGAAATTATAGAGAATTCTATAAAAAATCCAAAATTGTGATTCTAGTCTCTGTTTGTATATAATTCCTAGTACTTTTGCTTAAAAATAATTTCCAGGAGTGTTGGGTACTTAAATTAATTTTAAGTTGTAAAATACTCTTGGTTGTGCCTGTTTTCTCCATTTTCCACTGTTTGATTTTTTAAAATCACAAAACATCAAAAATTTCTGAAAAATTTACCGAAATATTTTAAAATATATAAAACACAAAAATATTTTCTCTGGACTTTCTATACATTTTTTATATTCTAAAAATACAAAAAGAGTATGGTGTTGTGTTCTTTATTCCTTGTGCTGCTTTTGAAAATAAAAAATAAAAAATTCAAAAATCACTGAAAATTAATTATGAAATTGACTACATAGTTTTTAAATCATACTCCTTATGTTAGACCCTAGTCGTTATACCAGGTAAATAGAATAGCGAAACCACTTACATTTGCTTGTCATTGATTGATCTTTTATTAAGTGGTTAAATAAAAAATTTTCCATTGACTGATTCGAGTGGTTGAGAACATTGACACATTGCATAATTAATCCATCTTAACCCATCAAAATTCGCATCATCAATGCTCGTTCCTAGAACAACCAATGCAGTGGTGAATTTATGTATTGGAGAGATCACCTTTGGCTCCAGCAACAACAAAATGAAGATAGAGATTGTGTCCGATGCAAAACCTATGGTGGGAACATCTGCAGCATGTACGCAGGTAATTAATCACTCTGAAGATTGTGACTTTCTAATAGAAATACAATACATCAACCTCTTCATGGATGATAATGCGATCCATGAACTCCTCTGTCCTCAGGAAGGATTAGTTAATCAGTCGATTTTCACCTTGTCAAGCCAGATGAGATTCTTGTTGATACACTGGAGGAGACTCCTATTGGGACAATGAGCCTTCAAGACCAAGAACAAAGTATGGATGACTCCTGTAATGAAGAAGAAATTATTGAAAAATTTTGTGAACTTTTTGATATACAAGCTGAAATAAGCATGGTGGACATCGAACAAATGAAAGAACCACCACCAGCTATAATAGCTGAAGTTACCACTGAAACAGCTCCGACTCCATCCAAGCTGAAGCAACTACCCTCCAATATGAAGTATGCCTTCCTTGAGTGTGAACTCAATATGTACCCGGTATTTATCAATGCTCATCTGATCGAAGACCAAGAATCTTGTTTGATGGAGGTTCTTGAACATAACCTCAAGTCAATAGGCTGGAAAACTTTAGATCTCCTTGGGGTCAATCTGTCCTTGTGTTCACATCGTATTTTCCTTGAAGACGGCAGCAAACCCTCCCAAGAATTTCAGAGAAGGCTCAATCCTAATCTGCGGGAGGTTGTCATGAAAGAAATTCAGAAATTGTGCGATGCGGGATTCATATATCCCATCTCCGATAGCAAATGGGTAAGCCCTCTACTTGTAGTGCCGAAGAAATCAGGGATCACTATTTTAAAGAATGACACAGGAGAGGAGATCATGACCAGAGTACCCATCTCTTGGAGAGTGTGTGTAGATTATAGAAGACTCAATCTCGCCACCAAGAAGGACCATTTCCCACTACCTTTCATTGACCGGATTCTCAAGAGACTGGCATCGAAAGAATACTTGTGTTTCTTGGATGGATACTCTAGATACAATCAAGTTTCTATAGATTCTGAAGACCAAGAGAAGACCACGTTCACCTGTCCTTTTGGTACATATGCCTTCAAACGGATGTCATTCAGGCTATGCAATGCCCCAACCACATTTCATAGGTGTATGCCGGGTGAAGGTATAAAAACATGGGTCATTTCGACCCGGATCTCAGAGACTCAGTCAACAAGAAAAAGAGACCACCAAATCAAAGATAAATCGATAAAACACGAATAACGGTCTTCGCTATTTTTTAACCTGGTATAGCGACCAAGGTCGAACTCGAGGAGCACGGATTGGCTCAGAAGAGCCTACGAAGTAGTCAAAAGATAAAATAAAAAGACAAAATATTTTTAATGGTTTTTATGTATTTTTAATTTTTTTTATGTTTTTAATTATAAATGAAATAAGCGAAAAAGGATAAAAAGAGCAAATTCAACAATTTATGAAACACTCAAAAATGCTCATAAAATTCAAATAAAATTATTTTTGTGTTTTTTATATTTTTAAGTATTTTTTGTGAATTTTTTAAAATTTTCTAATTTTTAGTTGATTTTATAAAAATCGAAAAGTGGAAAACAATGAATAATGTGCAGCCAGACTTGAAAGGCTAATTAAAAATATCTAATTATCCTATAAAAATCTGGAGACAATTTTTATGAAAACTAGATACAAAAACTAAGCTACAGAAAAAAGAGTTTGCATTTTTTGCATTTTATAGAATTTTTAAGACTTTTTGTAAGATTTTTAGGGTTTTATGATTTTTAGGAGTTTTAAAAATCCAAATGATGCAAAAATGGAAAGAAACTTAAATACAACAAAACAAACAATTCCTAAGTTTTTTAGAATTTTTATAAAAGTTTTTCTATTTTTAGTTGATTTTCTATTTCAAACAGTAGAAAAAATGACGGTTTTTGAATTTTTAAAAATAGTAAAAAGCAACAAAAATGTCCCAAAAAATTAGTAAAACTTTACACAGTGGCAGGAGCCACATGTCCAAATTTCACTTGATTTGGAGTTTATTTGATATTTTATTCAACCAATATAAGGGCTACAGCACACATGGACCTTTTTACAATAAAAACTAAGTTTCAAGGCTGAAAAGACAACATGTGTGAAAAGCCTGGGGTCAAAGTTGCAAAAAGCCCAGAAAAGCACGAGGCAAACACGTGATTCACACTCAGAGGGACTAAAGTGTAATTCCTATTTAAAAAGATGTATTCAATAACAACTGAGAAGTTCAAGGAAAAATATGCAAATAACCCTCAAATCACGTGTCAATACACGTGTTCCATATACACATGAACTGATTAACAAAGAACACAAGCACAAGCTCCTATATGTAATTTACCCCTAATTAAAAACAACTTGATAAATATTTACAGGACTAAACTGAAACATAAAAACTAAGGAGGGCCTAAGTGCAAATTACCCTCTTATTAAGATCTGGCGGTTGAAGTGGTGCCACGTGTAGGATCTGATGGCTGAGAATAGTGGACACCCCTCTGCTTGATTGACGCTTCAGATGCAACCCTCAGATGATCGAACGGCTGGCAACTCCCCGCAGGTGGACGGCTATAATCCAAACTGGGGGATAGGGTTGATCGGATGACTGGGGAAGATCCTCGAAGAACAGGTCGTCAGTGAACTTCGCCGGCCCAATACGTGTGTTGCGGACCTCCTCCGGAGCTGCTCTGAGAGGGGAAATGATGGCTGAAGTTGTCCACAACTGGTGGAGAGCTCCTATGAAGCCAGGAACGTCTGTAGAGCTCCGGCGACGATGAAGACCTGGAGCTCCTGTGCTCTGAAATCCTAACCTCCAGACGAGGTTCCGTGGCGCTCTAACCTGCACAGGAAGAAAGAGGGGTCGAGGGCAAAGTGCCTCGACCCAGTTACGTGCGAAGATGGTGCGTGGGCGAGTCGGGGCGGCGTTCTCCGGCAAAACGACGACGGAGGAAATCGAAGGTCCTACTCTGAGGCGAGTTAGGGGGAATGGCTGGGCGGAGAAGGTCAAGAGAGGTCCGACGAAGGTGTTTGTGCGGTCGGATGGCTAAATGGAAGGTCGGGGCGGAGTGGGTTGGCCGGCGAAGGCCGGTGGCGTACATATGAAAAACCTAAAATTAGGATAAACTAAAGAGCATCTGACCTAAAGGATGGGTGCATTCGTCTAGGATGGAGGTCGGGGACCTCCGAAGTCGTCGCCTCGATGGTTCGACGGGACCAGAGGTTCCAGCTCGCCTTGTTGCGGAGCACGGTGGTGTGGCCATCGGATCAGTGGTTCCCGGCTTCTGGGTCCTCTCTTCGACTCTCCCGCACGCAGCTGTCACTCAGGTGATGAAGAGGAGATCATCGGAGGCGAGGGGGAAGGACAACGATAACGTGAAATGCGCGGCGGAGATGAGCTAAATAGTGACAAGGGTCCGGCTTGGACAGCTAGTTCGGGGCTTGCTTCGGAGTAAACAGGGGTCGTCGATGAAGATCGATCGGACGCTCGAGATGGTTGCGATGGCGGACGGTCTGATCTTGAGCCCCGATGATCGGACGACTGCAGATGGCCGAAACACGGCTGATGGACGTCGGTGGAGGGGCGGGAACCCGACGGCTGGTGTGGAGGAGGAGCGATGGTCCGACGAGGTCTTGGCCAAGGTGGAGGTGGCGTCGGTGCAGCAGGCGCGCGAAGGTGGAGTAGTTGACGGGCGTTGGCGTTGACCGGTGAAGACGGGGAGAGGACGGAGCAGCTAACTTGAGGCTGAGGAAGAGACCTCTGGAAGTGGCTTTGCATTGGAGGAGGGGATGCCGGTCCAAGGCGAAGTCACGATTGGCCGACAAACGGCCGGATGGGGGCGACGGTGAAGCGACAGTTGGCGGAGCTGGAGGTCGATGAAGATGGCGATGGCAGTGCGGAAGGTGGTTGCCGATGAAGGGGCTGACGGGGTTACGGTGGTAGGCGGAGTTGTCGAAGATAGTCGGGGGTGAGAGGGGAAGCTCCGAGCGGAGAGAAGCTCAGAGGCGGAGAGAGAGAGAGAGAGAGAGAGGGAGGGAGAGAGAGAGAGATAGAGAGTATACCTGGGAGGATAGCGGCTCGACGATGACTGGTGGTCGGAGTAAGAGCAACGGCAGGGGAGCTTCGCTGCGATGAGGAGGTCGGCCTCGGATCACGTTGGCAAGGGGTTCACTCACGGGCTGTCACACCGGAGAAGATAGACTCGATGAAGGATCGGCGGATAGCTTGGACCGGGGGGGATTGCGATGTCTTTTATAGGTGAAAGGGGCGTGCGGTCGGTAGCGATGATAACGGAGGAGGTTAGGGTTGCGGCCGGTGAGGGAGATACGGTTGGCTGGAGCGGAGACCACGGGGCGGCGAGGCAGTTGCGGAAGGAGGATTCACGGCGGAGGAATCGGGAAGCAAGTGCGGGAGGAAGACGAGGCTCGTGGCCGTTTGATCGGTCGCTGATCGAACGGCCGTGGCGACGCCACGTGGCGAGGGGGTGAAAGGGAAGAGGAGGGTGTGGGGCACGTGCGGAGCACGTGCCTTGGAGGCACATGTGACGCACGTGCCGCCTTAAATTATTTTTAATAAAAAAGAATAAAGAAAAGCCCAAAAAACGTTGACACGTGGTGGCCTCTGGGGCTGCCACGTGTCGGCACCAGAAAAATCGAAAAAAAGATATTGTAAAATAAAAAAGAAATAGTAAACGACCTCGGATTGAAAACATTCCTTCACGAAAAATGCTCGTCTCGACGAGATCTACAACTTTCGTGAAGAATCAAAGACAAAATCGGTCAAATGTAAAAAGTGAATTTTTGGGATATCCCATGTGCATAGAATACCTTGATTTTTTGGGTTTTCTAATTTTTTTATCATTTTTAAACAAGATAAAAATCCATAAAATATGAAAAAATCAAAGACAATTAGAAGACATCTAAATCTATTTTTTTGGATTTTTATTAATAAGAAAATATGTACATAAAATATAGGTCAGAAAACCGCTAAAATATACAATGTACAAAAGAGGCCTAAAACCCAACTTTCACATATGAGCTCAGATTTACTTGAACTTGGTCTTGTTTTGAAGGTAATTGAATGTACATTAGTTCAAAAGTGAGTAGGATTAAATCAGACATTGGATGGGGAAGATATGTGGCTTTTAGTTTGAAAATCCTGAAACTAGGGTTTGAGTTTTTGGTCCACTTCTTTGGGTTAGTGATTTTTTGTATTTTTCATTTATTGTTGTTAGTGATATGTATACAGTGGAGGTGGTTTTGGGTTATTCGGAGTTAGTATGAATGAGTTAAAAATACGAGAAGTTAGGCTATTTGCAGGCTAATTGTGGCTTGGATTTTTGGTTTCTTATTTTGTGCAGAAATTATGGATAAAATGCCATTCTTATGAAAACATGCATGAATGCTAATTATGCAGAATAGATGCAGATATGCTGTTGATTTTTAGGGAATTGAGCTTAATAAATGAGATTTAGAGTGATGAATCCGAGATTCATCACCCAACACTTAATAGATCATTTGTTCCTATAGAACGTAATTGGACCTTACTAAAAAAATTAATTGAAAAAGTTAGTTTAATTGAATTTGAGACCATGACCATGTGCCGTGAGGAGTCACATACAGTGATGGCAGGACTCATTGTGGCGGGTACCGAGTGATTCCCAAGATCGGACTCCGGACTCGATTCGATTCGCTAACTATTATTCTTCACGGTCAATAGAAGTTGCTCGTCTAAGGTCGATTTCCTCGTACATCATATAGTTATTTACTTTTTGTATTTAATCTATGCACGGATAATATTGCATGTAGAGTATTGGAGCAAGGTACACATTTCTATCCCTACATGCATCATTGTATTTGACTGCGCATCGGCTTTTTCGACTTCCTCCCCCAGTTTTCGACTCAAATTAATCAAAGGAAATTGAAAAAATCGTTAGACGTTGTTTGTTCTTGAAAAAATCTAAAAGGTGTAAGCAATAAAATCTGGGACTGCTAAAGCAAACTTGAACCTAAAACTCACCTCATCTAAAATTATTTGTTCTGGGGAGAGTCACCTCCTCATTGTTTGGTTTGCTAGAGCGAGAGAGTGACCCGCACACTAGGATAGAGCCACACCTGAATTTTCGTTAGACTACTAGTCTTGGGGTTAGTCATTCTCCAGTGTGGATCTCTCTTGTAACCGGTAAAGTGGACCGCGACGTCCTTAACAGAGCGAGTTGAACGGGTAGCCGGTAAATGGTCCGCAACTTGTACTGGTTGGGAAGATCTAGCTTTGGGATTGGCCTAGTCTCCTAGGAGCATCAGGTTCCTAATAGCTTGCTTGATTGCTATGCAAGATTGATATATCACCTAACTGAAATTGACAAGATAAATGACCGATCCTTTACGGTCATCGACTCGTGTTGAGTAGATGAATTGGGGGTTTGACTTCTCATCTTGTTTTCTTACCAGATCTCATCAGCACTCATCCCCACATCACGATGATGGGCCGGAGGTTTCTTAGGCTACCTTTGTCGCACTGCTATCCAGCACTCTGACTCATTCATCTCGAGAGGTTTCGGGGAGCCCAGACCTGCTCTCCAAACCTAAGTTCGATTCCACCCTGTCCTCCCTTGACCACCCTTCTTTCAGTCCTGAGGCACCTGAGTAGAGACTTGCACAACTGTTCATTCATTTGACAGCACCTGAGTTGGGGTCTTTTGCCTTAACAGAGACCAGAGACATGGACAGCAGTGACGGACGAACCGATGGACAACCTCAGAGTTCTACATATATTCTAAATTAAGGCTCCATCAACAACACCTTGGAGCGCCAGATTCAGGACCAGGGAGCATTCATTGCAGAGGTCCATCAAGAGTTAGCACAGGTGCAAGACAATAGAGGAGAGCCTCAACGGAGAGCAACCGGTGGAGAGCTACCCGTTGGCGGAGGATGAGTAGGAGGACATCCAGAAGACCCGTAGGATCCATCTAGACCTGGCAAGTAAAATGAGGCAGTTGCACAACCCTGGTGCAACCCCCACACATCGTTGGATCCAGCTTCCAGCTATTCTGGGCGACTTTTGAAGGATAAGGAGAAATCCTCAAGCGCATCACAGAAGCATGATGATCGTGTCATATCCGATCATGAGCGACTAGTCGCACTAGTTTCTCGATGCAGCGGAATTGTAAAAAAAAATCAAAGGGATGAAACCACATGATCCAAGAACATTTCTCAGATCGTTTCATCTAACCACAACAAGGATATAGGAATACCTCTTGGAGCGTGGTAGCGATCTAGTATCTAAAGAAAGAGACATCTTATCTCAAGTCCGATCCGTCGGAGAAGACACTTGCGAGCGCGAGGATGAGTCATGTGTTTCTCACAATCAAAGTTGATGTCCCAAGCAATGGATCTCCTGATCTCGTTACATGATATCGAACGCCTTCCTCACGAGTGCCACGCACCAAAGAAGACGGAGAGCAAATAATCGTCGATGCAGAGCACAAAGGCAAGGCGATGACGAAGATGATCTTCTCTCTATTAGAGTGGACGACCACTCAAGATAAGAGAGAGAGTATGTGTGATGATAAAAGGAGAGAGAGAGTTCGTGTGATGTTATATATTTCTTGAAGAGCAAGGATCTCCTCTTCTTATATAATGTTTCGGGAGTCCATGCATCCCAATCCATGGACAACACACATTTAACGGATTAGATTGATTTGTGTTTCTTTCAATGGCTAAGATGTTTTTGTAAAAACACAACAACTAATGATTTAATTTAATTAATTTTCATTGATAAATCAACAAAATTAATTTCAATTTAAATCATATTTGATAAGAGAAAAGATAATGAAGAAAATAAACCAATCCCCTAAAAGAGAGGGGACGGCTACTCTTCTTCTCATGGAGAGTAGTAGCCGTCCACTTCTCTTTGGTGGACTTGGTCCATCTCTTCTAATTATCATGAGATCTCATTATCTCATGATATATATCATCATCTCTTTTCGACAATATTTTCACCAAAAAATAATTCCAAATTATCTTATGGAAAATATTAACCATGCCACTGAAATTATGAGAATCTCATTCACAACCCAAAACAAAAATGTGATTATATTTTCAATTAATCCCTTTTAATGTGAAAATTAATCAACAAATAGAAAATACAAAAGCCTCTCTCTGATATATTATAAATCTCATTTACAATATACCTAGATAATTGGATAGTACTATCCATATTATCCATATACCACAATAATGAAATCTCATTTAATTACATTGGATAATCATTCTCATGCATTCAAATAATGTGAATCAAATTCACATTATTCATGATAATTAAATCATACTTAATTACCCATTTCTCATTGCTTAGACATAATTCAACTTTGGAATTATTCTTGAACTCTTTCAAGAATAATGCGCTTTCACTGTAGATGTTTGGAGATAATGACATGGCGATTGTATTGTACCACGTATAGTGACTTGGATTATAAGATCACATCTCAAATCCAGATCTCGGGCCTCTCATAGATGCTTGATTAAATCAAGACCACAAATCTAATCTTCTCATTGCATCTGAATTGCATTCAGATCAATGCCCAACATTTGTACCAAGATCAGATTACTTCTCTACTGAGAGGAGCCACTAAAATCCAAATTCGTTTCATCACTCCCTAGTAATGGAAGCGTCATGGTTATACAATCGTTTATGATCACATCACCCTCAACTATTCCCAATACCTGTACATCTTGCATACTGGAAGACCTATGATTAAACCCAAAGTACAAGATCTATTTTAGACTGTCTACTTTGGGGTTTTATAGTAAGTTTCTCATTCGATCATTGGGAGTTGGTATCGATCATATACTTTCTAAAAGCATATATCATACCTAGGTCTTGATCGTATACTTTCCAAAAGTATATATCAAACCTACAAATTCAGTCATGCTTCCAAAGCGAGATGACTGTGCACGGAATTTGATTCTTCCCAATATCTCATGAGTGAGCTCATGTCTTCCGGTTCACATGTGAACCTGTATGATCCCTTTGAGAGATCGTATTACTCATATGGCCTTACATGCACACCAGTGTGTCGGTGTATAGACCTTGATTAGGTCATCAACCTATTGGTATGCCAAATGTACATACTCAGACATATAGTAACACACCTGTCTCCGGTTAGAGGATGCGTGCCTATATTGTGATAGCATATGACATAGGACTTTGGTTATCTCGATCTCGTTAAGTCAACTCTTCGACTTAACTTATCTAACACCTCTGATTCTCTATTCCTATGCAGGGGACCTGCATCAAGAGGTCGGTTAGATATCAACCTTTAGAGAAAGGATTGCCATCTCCTTATTAGGATAGACATCCTCTCTTAACAATCATTTGACGGTGCTTGATGAGTCCTCAATATAACTCTTTAGATATTCATCCAAGCACCAGCCTCTATGATTCAATAAAAGAATCAACAATTGTATGATCATCAAGATGGCCATGGTACATAACCCTAATTGTACTAAGGGACCTATTATGTAAATTAATCATTCTCTATTTTAGATTAGGGAATGGTATTCACAATAACATTTATTGCATAATGGCTCGGCATGGGCTTGCATGTCCAACAATCTCCCACTAACCCAAAGAGCCCTTAATGGGCTAATAATTTAAACCCGCACTCATGTGACAATGATAGGCTATTTACAAAAATAGCTAGTTAAGCTGATCAGTCGCTCTATTCCCAAGAGACTATGCCAAGTCCTTTTACGGCACTTGCATATCCCCTAGTAACAGTACCCGCATCCAATGCGAATGTTGCATCTTATGCAACCAATACTCAATCTTATTAGTTATAGTGTCCTTGACACTACAACTCAATAATTATTACAATCAGTATTTCCATAATCCTTATCAGAATACTCTTATTCCTGAAGATCTTTAGCTCCTAAGGTATCTGCAGTTAAGACCTCTAGATTACTATCCATAAAGTCTTAATTTATTGAAGATTAGACTTAGATATCACTATCTCAAAAGTCTTGTCATCTTTGAAGATTTATTATTACTGCAACCAAGTGTTTTATCTATGTAGTAGGATTGGTAACAATTTACTACTCCCACTGCATGGTAGACATCTAGCATTTGCACACATCTAGCATACACTCCGCTTCTCCTAACTGAAGCACAAGGGCAAGTAGTTCTAGAATTCACTTCCTCAACTCCTTGAGGTGTTATCCCTTTAGATAGGTAAGTACCATATCTTAATGGAAGGAAGCCTTTCTTGGAATTTTCAAGAAGGTGGAACATATCCAAGTTGTACAACTAATGTGACAGTACCAATACCCTCTTCTCTTTGCTTCTGAACACGTTTGGAACAAAGATCTAAGATGTATCCTCGAGATAATATTTCATGGTATGGAATAACCAGATTATAAAACACTTATTATTATCCTTATATCATTCCAAATGATCAGGATATTATCTACATTTAGCATGAGGAACACAATGGCACTCCCACTAAGCTTCACATGGTTCTTCAAGATTTTATCTGAAATCATAACATTTTTAATTTCATCAAATCTTATGTTCCAACTACAAGAAGCTTATTTGGGTCCATAGATGTATTTCCCTAGTTTACAAACCTTGCTTTCCTCTACCATGAAGCCCTGGGGCTACTTCATGTGAATATCCTCGATGAGGAATTTATAGAGGAATGCAATCTTGACTTCCATCTAGAAGATGACATAGTCAAGTTGTCTAGAAATAATTAGCAATATTCTGATGGGTTTAAGCATGGTCACTGGAGAGCAAGTCTCATAGCAAACGATGTCTTCTCTTCGGTGTGTATCTTGAGGATACAAGCCGTGCTTTGAAGGTCTCTACCTTCTCATCAGGTTCCCTCTATCTCTTGAAGATCCATTTACACCTGAATGGGTTTGCTCTTATAGGTGGATCCTCGAGGGTCCATATACAACACTTGTATATGAAGTCTACTTTAGACTTTAAATCTAACATCCATCTTTCCATGTTATGATCCTCATAAGCTTCATCTCATGAAGTTAGATCATTGTCAGACTTAACTGACACATGGAATACGTCTTCAAACCATTTGAAGAGGTATGAGTGTTTCATCTTTAATTATCCTTTTAGTTTCCGAATTTAAGGAGCCTCATTATCATATCAAGATAAAATGAGTTCCTTTACTTCATTTTCATCTTGATTCTCAAGAGTGATCCTCTAAGAATCACATTCTCAGAGATGAGATCTTTTAAGAATCTCAAGGTCATAAAGTAGGTATCTAATACCATCCTTTATTTTCCTAATGAAGTAGCACTCTTTTATGCTAGATTCCAGATTACTTGCATCCATGAAAAAGTTATGGACCAAGCAACCCTAAATCCTCAAGTGTCCAACACTAGGCTAGGTTCCAAACCATAGCTTATGAGGATGTTTGGGATCAAATTTACATGGAACCTTTTAAGGATATATATTGCAGTTTCTACTACATATATACCTGGAAACTAAGAGGTAGTTATGCTAATATTCATCATTGACCAAATCACATCACACATGATCTAATTGTATCTCCCTACAACTTTATTGAGTTTTAGGTTTATCAGGAGAAACAAGATACAAATGATATTCCTTTCTCCATAAGGTATTCCACGAATTCATCTAATAGGTACTTGCTACCTTAGTTATATTAAATTCATTTAATCTTCCTTCAAACTTTGACTCTAAACCAAAATTGTAAAATCTTTGAACAATTCAAAGTTTTCTAAGGTGAAGTGAAGAAATCTCATACACAAATAATCATCAATTGATATCATATATCATTAATGTTTATTTTGATATAGATAATCCACATACATATATATGTATGGGATATTGAATACCTTGGAATCTAACAGCTTTCCCAGAGAAGGGTGCATTGGACATTTTATTTTGGAAGTATGTAAGTTTTAAATTTTAGACATTATAAAGTTTCATCTCTTAGTAGTCCATTGATCTTGTCAACAGACACATGTCCAAGGCTTGATTCCAGATCATTATCAAATGATCTTCATCCTCCTATTGATCTAATAAGGTTTAACTTTCAGTATTAGAAACCTTAATGAACCATTCATTAATTTTCTAATTTAGTAGAGTCCTCCAGATGTTAGACTACTATCTGAAATATATTCATCATAACTCTTTATGATAGGTATAATCCAGAATTCATGTTTATTTCTAACACTTAGAAATAAACTATGAGTGTATTCTAATATCCATGTCATAGAGACATTCTCTAAGACTAAGGACTCTCCCACTGAATTTGAGAAGTCTATCAATCCAATAGAGATTATTGCAACAATTGCATCAATATCCATGTGGATGACTATTAAACCTTAGGATCAATTTTTCTAGTCTTTTAATACATATGCAACCAATTGCAAATGTCACTAGAAGAATGAGATACAATTATTAGACTTTTAATCTTATCAAATAAGCAAGTCAATTTCAATGATCAGGTGTAGATGTATATTATTTCCATGTACTTTCTGGGTCCTTCTCTAAGTATCCAAGATAGTCTAGATAGTCATACCATCAGTACATAGACTTATTGCAGTATTGGCATTCATCGTACTCTTTGGATGTCATATGTATGGAAACCATAGAAGTATCGTCAAATCTTTGACTTTCCTTCTAACTTGGGTCCAACCCATGCTTCCATTGCGCTCCTTTCATCTCTAAACAACAATTGCTTAAGACGAAGGATCTCTCATATTGAACTAAAAAGACTTCAATATAAGAGTATTTCAACATTTATGCATGCTTTATTTAATTCATACAATATGAATATTATGAAGCTTCATAATGACTAGAGTATAAATAGTAGAATGATGACACTCATCGTATCTACATACATCTTAACTCTTAAAATCATTGGTTCAGGTAGGTACTCAAAAATTTTGAATCATCTTCTCCTATAGAGCCGCTATTCTGCATAATGCAGAGAACCATGTCATTCGTGATTAAATGTAGAGAACACATATGTATGCCAGAACATTTTCTTATATTTTATAAGGATTATTTGACAATTATGATCATCATCGACATGTCACTTCCAAAGTACATTTGATGAGATCAAGACTATAGAGACACACAAACCCTAGGGTTGTAGTCCTATTGTTTGTTTAATTGTCATTCCTCATTATGATGAGGAAACTTGCACATTGCAACCACATACATTATGTGTCCAACTGCAAGTACAATACCTTGATCATGGATCCAATCCATTATATTATACTTATTATTATTGAGTATAGTATTGAATGATTTTAATGAAGGATTATCTGAAATAAGAAATTTGCATAAGTGTATATATTAGTTATATACATATTTTACTTTGATTCAGGAGTTTTTTTTATCAAACTTGTCTTGCCTTGTCAACAATGAAAGTTCATACCCTTAATCAATTTCAATGTAAGATATATATTTACCATTATATCTCAAGCAATATCTGGGATCTCCTTCCTTATCTTTGTCACATCCCAATAATATGAGAACTTGTGACTCCAATAAAAAGAAGCAGGAACACATTCCACCTTGCAAGTCCAACTTGCATTTCCCAATTCGGTCTTTAACACCAAAGCCCACCACCTCCAAGGTGATGTTGAGCCGTCGTTAATTAAACCAACTGTCAACAGGAATAATACTTGCTATGCGCAATCCAATATCTCCCCAATAATATGAGGACTCGATATTGGGGTCACTACGCATATGGCCTTACTCTTTCAAGAATTAAAGAGTCTGATCCAGATGCGCTTTCATACAGGAGCTATCACTTTGAACAGGTGTCTCCTACATACAATCCCTAGCGACAGAACTCTTCGCCTTGACGGAAGACCATGGATGTCACTTATGTCATCCTCCACCTCTTATTCAAATTCAACAATTAATTATCATGAATCATATTCATGTAATTAATGCTTCCAAGGGAAATAGACATCTATTCATAATAGAGTGTTTCAGTTGGATATAATCAATTTAATCATATTAAATTAATTATCAATCCAATCTTAATCAACAAACTTGATTATTACTTGAATGGAAGGTATAATCTCAAAGTACATATTATTTGCATTTTAATAATTAGAAAAATACACCTTGATTTCTCCAGCATTATCGAGTCCCTGCCCATTGTTATTGCCAATACCAATGACAGTGGGGCAGACCGCACACGGTGCAACCTGCTACCCCAACGCTCCCCGACGAGACACCATATCCACCTCAATAAAGGATAATGCCAAATAGATCATCGTGTACTTGAGATGTTGCTCAGTTTTTCAACCGAAGTTATACCATATAATAATAATCATAACTATTCTGATTATAGGGAAATTTGCTAAACAAATTCCCAATCATATTCAAGCAACAAGTTTCATGAAAGTGTATCAAGTAACCAATTGGTGATCGAGATCTAATCTAATCATTCATTGGTTGAGGCAATGTAATTTAAGGGAACAATGATTATTCTAATATTTCCCAAATATTATCCATAATTATTCTAGGAAATTAACCATTAATTTCACAAGATTCTTAAATGACAATCACAAGGTTCATGGTTGAGTATGTAATTTTCAGCAGTGAGCATCACCAATTAAAATTAGCATATCTATTTCATTTTAAATCCAAAATATGCAAAATCAATTTCCAGAGTTTGGTAATTTGATTTAAATAAGAAACCATGTGAAGAATTCATTTACAGGCGTTTTAAAATAGTAATTAACATACTCATTACATCACTAACTATCATCCCCGAAACAGGGGTTATATGGTCACTAAAACGATCATAACTTGAGAAAAAAAATCCAAATTATGCAAACTCAAATTCCACATTTTTATTGTTTAATGGGAAACATTATCTATGCAATAAATTCATGTTTAAACATTTTAAACAGGGACGGAAAAATATCACAATATAGGGATGCAAAAATTGAAATGCGACAAAAATTTTTACGAACTCCAACGAGCCCAAATCTTTGTAGGTTAATGGATCATATCCAAAACTTTCGACCTGGATATGATATCACTTGAAGGATATGGAGAAATCCTCAAGCGCATCACGGAAGCGTGATGGTCGTATCATATACGATCATGAGCGACTAGTCGCACTAGTTGCTCGATGCAGAAGAATTTTAAAAAATTTTCCTAGGGATGAAACCACATGATCCAAGAACATTTCTCGGACCGTTTCATCTAACCACAACAAGGATATAGGAATAACTCTTGGAGCGTGGTTGCAATCAAGCCTCTAAATAAAGACCTCCTGTCTCAAGTCCGATCCGTCGGAGAAGACACTTGCGAGCATGAGGATGAGTCGCGTATTTCTCGCAATCCAAGTTGGTGTCCCAAGCAATGGATCTTCTGATCTCATCACATGAGATGGAACGCCTTTGTCACGAGCACCACGCACCAAAGAAGATGGAGACCAAATAGTCGTCTAAGCGGAGCACAAAGGCAAGTCGACGACAAAGACGATCTTCTCTCTATTAGAGTGGACGGCCACTCAAGATAAGAGAGAGTATGCGTGAGAATAAAAGGGGGAGAGAGAGAGAGAGAGAGAGTTCGTGTGATGTCATATATTTCTTGAAGAGCAAGTATAGCCTCTTCTTATATAGTGCTTTGTGAGTCCATGGATCCCAATCCATGGACAATACACAATCAACGATTAGATTGATTTGTGTTTCTTTCAATGGCTAAGATATTGTTGTAAAAACACAAAAACTAATTATTTAATTTAAATTATTTTCATTAAATCAACAAAATTAATTTCAAATATAGTCATCTTTGATAATAGAAAAGATAATGAACAGAATAAACCAATCCCCAAAAAAAGAGGGGACGGCTACTCTTCTCCTCATGGAGAGTTGTAGCCGTCCACTTCTCTTTGGTGGACTTGGTCCATCTCTTCTAATTGTCATGAGATATCATTATCTCGTGATATATATCATCTCTTATCGACAATATTTTCACCAAAAAAATAATTCCAAATTATCTTATGGAAATGGAGAATATCAACCATGCCATTGAAATTATGAGAATCTCATTCACAACCCAAAACAAAAATGCAATTATATTTTCAATTAATCCTTTTTATGTGAATCCAATCCACATTAACAATTAATCAACAAATAGAAAATAAAAAAGTATCTCTCTCTGATATATTATAAATCTCATTTACAATATACCTGGATAATTGGCTAGTACTGTCCACATTATCCATATCCACAATAACTAAATCTCATTTAATTACATTGGATAATCATTCTCATGCATTCAGATAATGTGAATGAAATTCACGTTATTCATGATAATTAAATCATATTTAATTATCCATTTATCATTGCTTAGACATATTCAACTTTGGAATTATTCTTGAATACTTTCAAGAATAATGCACTTTCTCCGCAGATGCTTGGAGATAGGGACAAGATGATTGTATTTGTACCACGTATAGTGACTTGGATATTGAGATCACATCTCAAATCCAGATCTCGGGACTCCCAAAGATACTTGATTAAATCAAGACCGCAAATCTAATCCTATCATTGCATCAGAATCACATTCAGATCAATGTCCAACATTTGGACCAAGCTCAAATTACATCTCTACTGAGAGGAGTCACTAAAATCCAGATCCGTTTCATCACTCCCTAGGAATGGAAGCGTCAGGGTTATACAAGCGTTTATGATCACAACCCCATAGGTATTTCTAATACCTGTACATCCTACTGTTTAACCCAAAAATCGAGTGGTCTTAAGTTCCACACAAGGAGGGAACTCAATCGTTGAATCGACCACATCCGGGTTAAAACAACAATTAACCCATAACAGAAAAATCAAGTAATAAAAGTAAATTTGCGGAGTTAAAATTTATTATAACTCTACAACAAAGATGTGTATAAGTGGAAGTATGTGTAGAGTGTCGAACATAGGAAGTACGCAGGTCGATCGGGGCAATAAGTGCTCAAAAATGAATGTGATGTATTTGTCTATACAAGTGCAATGTTTTTGTGGGTTTTAAATTTTATATTTTTTATTTAATTTTTGATTTTATTATTTTATATTTTGATTTTTAATTTTTTGATTTTGTATTTTCTTTTATATTTTATATTTTTTTTCTTTTTTTCTTTTAATAAGGATATAAAACTATATAGGATTTATATGCACGAGAGAGATGAGAGAGATAACAATAGGTTAAAATATTCAAAATACAGGAAATAAAATGTTCTTATGCTTTTTGTAATTTTCTAATGTTTTTGTGATTTTCTATGTTTTTGCTAATTTTTTTAGTATTTTCAAAGTAAAAAATACTGAAAATAGTGAAAAATAAATGGTCGAAATTAAAATGGACATGAAAATATCAAACAGTGTCAAAAATTCTCCAAATTAATTTTAAACTGCAGATAATACAATAGAGAAAAATTAGGAATAGAAAACACAATTTTTAGACTTTTTATGGATTTTATATATTTTTATGAAGGGTTTTAGAGTTTTCTATTTTATGAGTTTTCTTTGATATTTTTTAGTGGTTTTTTGTCGGAAAGTAAAAGATGCTAAAATACACAGAATATTATTTTTTTAGACTTTTTTAAAAACTTTTTATAATTTTATGTGTTTTCTAATGCATATAAAGAAAAAACATGTTTTTGAATTTTTATAAATAATAAAATGCAAAAAAATGCAAAATAAAATTATGGCATGATTATGAAATGAAAAAGGAACACAATGATATTTTTAGGTTTTTTTAGGGATTTATAGATGCACGAAATAAATACTAATGACAAAGAGAAACTACACTACTAGCAAGGGTAGTTTTGTAATTATATAGAAATCTGAGGGCCAAAGTGCAAGTTTCCAACAAAAATATAACACAATAGAAAACGTTTTGGACAAAATGTTAGTACGCAAAGGCGCGAAGATATCTCTGCAAAATTGCCACGGACCACGTGCGTTGACACGCGCGCCTAGCAAGGACTAAATCGCAATCTTCTAAAAATTGGGGGCTAAGTTGCAATTCTTCCAGAAAGTTTATAAGTATAGTAAAAATTTAAGGATCATAACAAAATATTCAAACCAACAGGAGGTCCTTTGCAAAATAACCACTCACCTCATGTGCGTAAGTCACGTGAGGTGACGTGGCCAAGGACCTCTTTGCAATAATACAAAGTTCAAGAGCTTAACGTAAATATTACAAAAATATTTAACCGTAGATGAAAGATTAAGGTTCAAATATTAAATACAAAATTGATGAGGGCTCGAATGCAAATTACCCATTCCTAGGCGCGATCCAACGGCGGACGTTCTCTACTTATGTCACGTGTCACGCAACTGACGGTCGATGTCGATTCGCGTCGACGACCACGATTAGAAGCCCACGAAAAGATTTGATGACTGGCAATAGGGGCGATCTGACGACTACTATGCGTCGCCAAGAAAGGCCTTCAATCCAATGGTGGGAAGGAAGGAAGAACAGGAAAGCTCCTCCGGCGAAGCAAGCTTCCCCAGCTCCGATCCTCCTCTCTCGTGGGTCGATGATGCTCCAAAATGGCTGAGAGGTCATTGTAGTCCTCCTCGAGACGTTGGGGACCTCAAAAGGCTCTGGCAAAGCCTGGAGTGTCCGCACAAGGTCGGCGGAGCCGTGAAGCTCCCAGACTCTCGGTCGGCCCTCAAAACTCCCACAAGTGCATGATTCAATTCCTGGGCCTGCAAAACAAAGTGAGGAGGTCGAGGGTAAAATGCCTCGACCCCGCGACAGCGTGATAAAGGTGTAGGAGGCAAAATAGAAGTTCGTCAGAGCTCGCTCTGGCGAGGTGATCAAGATAGTGTTTGGAGAGGCGTGAATAGAGAAGGTGGGCACATAACTAATCCTAAGATTTAGGCGAGTAAAAGATGCAAGAAAAAAATGATGAAAAAAGCAAACCTTAATGGTCAAAGGACCAGAGATATACCTTTACAGCCAACCTTGGCCGGAGGTGGTGGAAGCACCTCCACGGTCGCCTAACCTCGCCTCTAGGGAGCTGGAGGATCTCCTCTCACAAGCTCTAGTCCAGAGCTCGCCAAAGAGATAGAAAAAATGGTCAAAGAGGGTTCAAAAATCGAATGGAGGGTGACGAGGTGTTTTGTATAGGATGGTGGAAGCGACACCAAGATCGAGGTGAAACGGGCGACTCAACGATCTACGACCTCAGGAGATCTATGGGCATGTATCATCGATCGACGGGGATGAAAAGTCATGAAGACTCCATCACGAGATGGTGTAAGGTTGATCTTCGAAAAAATCGTGAAAAGGAGTCAAAAACCACAGTTTGACAACCTACAAAATGTTGGGTAGAGAGTTGACCCAAGTCAACTTTTGCCGCAACCTGATTGGTCCACGTGGACCAACCAGGAAAAAACATCCTGAAAAGATTTAAAAAATTAAAAAGAACTATTAAATTATTTTATTAAATTAAACTTATAAATAAATGTTTATTATTTTATAAAGTATTTTATTATGATTTTTATTTATTTGTTTAAGGTATAAAATTACAAGTTATCTTTTAGGGGCTATATACAAGTATATTCATATATATATTTTAATATTTTATTTTTATTTTGTTTATTTAATCTTATTAATTTGATTATTTATTTTATATATTTATAACTTAATTTTATGAACTTAAAGATATTTTTGTTCTATTTTTTATGTATTTTCTACAATTAAATAAATAGATGTACTATTTGTATAGGTATAGTTATAGTTATTTCATCTATGTATTGTATACAAGTATTTTACTTTTGTGTTTTCTTTGTGTTTTTATTCTATTTTAATATACTCATTAATTATAAATAATATTTACAAAATTATAAAAATATAAAATTACAAAAATAATGAATAATAAATAAAATGAATATTTTAATCGGTACAATTATAAAATAGGGGTCCAAAACTCAACTTTCAAACTGTAACTCCGAAAAATATGAAACCACCTTCATTAATAGCTTACTAAAAGTTATATATAACTAAATATGATTTTGATACATTTCAATTTTTATTTAAGAGATACTGGTCTGGGAAGTTGGGATTTTGGAATCTTATTCAGATCATAACTTTTATCTGTACATTATTTTTGTGTGAAATCAATTTTGTATTTTTACATATTTAATTAACTACAACTTTCATGTTCAAAATTTCTTTATTTGAAGTATAAAAAGCGTAACTAAAAATAGGTCCCAAAATGAATAAATAATGAATTAAATAAAAGGAATTTTTATTGTAATTTGGCCCTTAACCCCCCTACTTTATTCCTTGTCGACCTAGTCATCGAGATGCCTAGGTCTCGGGGTTTCGGGTCATAAAATATTTGCAATATTTTATTATTTTTCTTTTCTTTTATTTATTCTATAATTTTGGCTTTAAAAACCACAATTTATACACTATTTACACAGTGATGCATGAATGCTAAAATGCCTAAATTAAGCCTATTTACACGCATTTACTAAGGTTTTTAAGGCCAAAATGATAGAATAAAGATGATGAAATGGAGATTCATAATCCCCCTATACTTGCCTTTTCTAGTCCCTAGCAAACACTTATGTAATAAGTGCAGAAAAGAAAAATAAAGAAAAGAAAAAGAAGAAAATTGGATTTAGTTTAATTATCAAACTTGTCTTCACAAAATCAATGTTTGGAGCTCAAATCAGACCTTTGAAATTTTAGTACACGCGGAATCTTAATGGAAACCGAATTTGAAATCCAACAGCCTTCAAGAATCCCCAAAACTCTTCTCAAGTCTCCTCATTATCCAGGTCAGAAGTACTTCAATTCATACGCAAACCCTTATGACTATGAATCTGACTCCTACAGTGTAAGTGATGGTGGACCTCCCCAACTGAAATGACAAAGAGACTGACTTCTCCAGTATGACAACCCAGTGATTCCCCATCCAATAACTCATTCCTCAATGAGCGGGGTATTCCCTTCTAAGTTCAAGTGACAACCAGCTCAAGTGGAGGGGGTGAAGAGAAGAATGGACGGTAGCCAGTGTAGCTACCTGTCCTGGGATGCAAGACCAGTGTAGTCAAGTCATCCAGCTGCAAGCTCACATGATTTGACTTTGAAGCTCAAGATTGCTTATTTACTATACGAACATATATACTCCGACATGCATTTTTATTTTTATACAAGCCTGTCCACTTTTTTGGAGTTTTTGCTTTTTGACCTTTTTTAGTACTATATACAGCAACATTTACATAAGGATTTTTTCCTCTTGAGCCAGTAGACTATCCCTCTTTTGAAACTTTATTGTAACCCACACTCTCCTATCCTCAAAACTCATCATCACCGGACGGGTTGGGTGCACTTCCCTCCCTAGAGGAGGACAAATGTTTCCACTTATGTGCGTCTCATACCGACAAATCCAACCCCCTCACCACTCCAATTGAGTTGAGCCATGTGAAAGGTGCAGGTGTCCAAGTTTGATCATTATCGACAAGAGTCGTGCATGTGCTCCAAAATACTCTACTTAGGCAGTCAAGAATCCATTGAACCAAGTCTCGTGATCCTCAAAGAATTAAGTCAACTGGACCTGAAGTACCTCAATTCCAGCTCCTATAAGGTTCATGTTAATTAGGTAGATTTTAAGGTCCAACTAAGTTCCAATCTTCGGATTTTACTTAGACTTGTTCAACTATCAAACTCAATCTGAAAAAATGCTAATGTTATGCAAATTCTATGAAGAATGCAAAAAATATTTTTGTGATGTAATTTTCAAAGATTTTGAACTTTTTTATGGATTTTTTTTGAAAAGATGATGCATATGAATTTTTTGGGTTTTTCAAAAAGATTTTTCAAATGTTTTGGTATTTTTGAAAATAAAAAGATTTTGGCCAAAACTAGGTACAAATATTTACACAGGGATGCATCTTATATTTACAAGAAGTGGATTTTAAGGATTTACAGAGGGTAAGTGGTCAGTTTTATATATATGAAGAATTTTAGGTGAGATGTATATATTCCTCAAACTGATTTGAAAAAGGTTTTGCAAACAATTTAGAAACTATAGTCCAAAATAATTTCTACTAGCATTTTTACAAACATGAACACACATTTGAAAATCATTTTGCAAAGGTTTTCCAAACAGTATATATAGATTTCTCAAATATTTTTGCAACCATTTTTCAAACCATTTGCAAATAGTTTTTCAAACATTTTTATTTCACACAAAGAAAATAAAATTTACATACAAAACAATTTTACAAAGGTTTAAAACATGTAACAAAACATTTTCCAAATAGTTTTCAAAAGATTTTCAAAAGGGTTTTTAATCTATTTTTCAAACATTTGCAAAAACTATTTTCACATGTTTTATTAATCTGTAAATTCAAAAAGAATTTGAGGAATAATTACATCATTTTATTAAGATTTTTAATTAATTTTAATAGTATAATTAGCCATAATTATTAGTAAAAATACGAAAGTTAGAGTTATGGCTAAAGTATATATGGAGTATATACAACCCCCTATACTTAGCTTGAGCAATGTCCTCATAGATCAAAGAGACAAATAGAAGACATAACTCATACTGAGTATAGGAAAGTTTAAAGAATAAATGAATGGAGGAATGAATGAACGAATAAGAAGTTGATCGTCTCCCCCTATACTTAGGGTAAGATATCCCTAAATATAGACAAGAAGAGGAGACAGTGGAGAGGACCAAAGAATAGAAGATCTCGAGGTACACCCCCCCTATACTTAGGAAAAAGTACCTTCTGAGTATTGAAGACTGACAAAAGGGGGAGACACCTTTTCAGTAGATAAAGAATATAGAAGAGGAAAAGAAGAAAAGAGAAAAGAGATCAGAAGATGGAAAAAGATAGAGAAGGATGTACGCATCACTCCACCTATACTTAGGGTAAAAGAAGCCCTCAGTATAGGCAACAACAGGAGTAATGAAATGGAACGACGAATGAACACTCAACTCATCCACCCCCTATACTTAGGACAAATTATGTCCTAAGCAAGGCACACAGAGAATGGGTGAATGAGAAAAACGGGAGAGGGATGGAGATGAAAGCGAATATACAACAGAAATGGATGTACAAAGGATCAAGAAGGTTGAAAGCGAACCTTCTTGCAGGACCACTGAGGAAGGGATCTGGTATGGTGCAGGTCGACATTGGGGTCCTTAGATGACACAAACTAATCAAGGTCGACATGGTGTATGTCCTCCGTGGTCCTATGGTGTGAAGGTGCAGACGGATCAGTAGAAGAAGTACGACTAGGTCCGACCTTGGTTTCCTCGCTGATATCGAAGTGAAATGGGACGAGCTCATCATCATCGGAAGAAGTGTAATTAGCGTCGTCCTGCAAGGTCTCGCCCAGGTCAAACCCGAAAGGAACGAACTCATCAGTGGAAGTAGTTGAGCTCTGTCTGTCCTGTTTAGTCTCAAGATTTGCCCTCCGCTCTAGGGTGTCAATCGTGTAAATCCTGCGGATGTCATCAACACAACGCCATGTCCCAGAAGAAGGAACTCTGAGGTCCATGCTTTCCAAGTATTCCTCCTTGGAGAGGAATTCTTGGGTCTCAGTGGAATCCAATAAGCAATAAAATTCTCCAATAGTCTTGTCAAGGACATGGTCCTTAGGGTCAACCAAGTTAGGTGAAGGCGCATCAGGTGCAGGTCTCTGGTCAACTGTGGGTGTAGTGATCAACACTTCGCTTTCGTTAATAGGACGGAAGCGAATCTCTCATGATCCATAATCAATAACGACCCTCACAGAGGCAAGGAATGGTCGTCCCAGGGTGATTGGAGAGTGCTCCCCTGTGGATGTCTCCATGGGCAATATGACAAAATCAACAGTGTACCTCATGCCCTAAGTATAAATGATGACGTTTTCAACGATACCCTTCGGCCTCTTTATAGATCCATCAACAAACTGTACTATCATAATGGTCTTCTTTGGAGGCCCTAAGTGAAGAGACTGTACCAGCGAGAAGGGTAGTATGCTAATCGAAGCACCACCGTCAAGGAGAGTATGATCACATGTGAAGTCAAAGATGGTGCAGCTAATGAGAGGTGTGGCAGTGTTATTTTTCCTATGAATTGGATGGTGTGTGATGGCATGGGCAGTGGCCACGATCAAAATATGACGCTCAGATCTGCTCCTCCGCTTTCTCTTCTTGGGAAGAGGAACAGATAAATCAGTCATGGCCTGCTGAAGTGGGGCACGAATAATCTCATGAATGGTTGACACCACTTCAGGTTCAGTCAATAACTTTTTTGATTTTTGAACCTCCTCCAAACAAGGGAGGAAGTCAGAATCAGTATATACACGAGGAATGCCAAGAGCAGTCTGTACAGCAGCCTTCTCTGGGTCAAAGAAGGGACAATGTGTGAGAGGTTGTGTGGTCAAAGGATTTGGCAAGTGGGTGCTCTCCTCACGATCTGACTCAACCAAAGATCTCCCTAACTCTTTTTGTGTTTTTAATTTTTTTTATCATTTTTTGTATTTTGGGCGATTGTAAGCTCTCATGGAAATCTTTGAGTGAACTCATATCATCAAATGGTGGAGAATCATGGTTGCTTTTATTTATGCTAGTGAGGTTATCAATCCTCTGTCTCATATGATCCATCATTTGGGTTAATTGCTTAAGGGTGGACTCCATGAAAGGTGACTCCAACAGATCAGCCTCGGGTGGATGTGAAGGTGGAAAATATGGAGGTGGGAAATCTGAGGGTGAGTGTGGATAAAAATCCGAGGCCTCAATCTATGACTGAGAAGGATATGTACAAAAGTTAGGAGAAAAGTCCTCCTAGAAAAAGGGAGGTGGACCGGCTGGAGTGAATGAAGGATCTGCAAAGTCTGGACAAAATATGCTCCAGTCGGCCATCTCAAAACAAGAGGAAAATGATAGGGAGAGCACGATGGTCAAATCAAGAGAAGTGAAGAAAATGTGTAATGCGTAGAGGCGATCTAGAAATGCACACAAACAATCACAAGCAAAAACTCACACAAAACAAACCCTCAATTGTTGACAGATTTTCCGCGGTTTAAAAAGATGATTTTACCACGTTGTTGTTGTTCCACGAAAAATTGCAATCAAACAAATAATATTACAACTACGAGCATGATGAATGTATGCAAAAAGTATGCGGCAATTAGAGGTTCGAATCCACAGGGACCAAGCAATTTACGATATTTGTTCTTTTTTTAAACTTGATGCAAATTTTAATCTATTGCAATGAAAGAAAAAATATGACAAAATTTGATCTATGGTGGAAACACTTTTTAGAACTTAAAGTAAATGAAGGAGGGCATGAATGCAACTGAACAAGAAAATGATGGTGTGAATTGCAAATTAAGATGAAAGAAAAATTACTAAGTAAAAGTTATATCAAATAAGGATGGAGAATTGCATTACATGTTATAAATAAAAACTAGAGTCAACAAAAGATATTCCCAAATAAACATTTTATCACCTTAACTTAAACAACAACTAATACAACAAAAATGCAAGGAAGATATAAAGATTGAGAATTGTTTCTTCCAAAATCAACTTAAACAAACTTAACCATCATGATGAAATTGCAAGAAGTAAATAAGATAAGAAAGAAAGTCTTCTCTATCGGATCTTGCGAATCTAAAATGGAGACGATGATGGTGCTGGATGTCGAGGAGGCGGGCGCACAAGTTGGTGGGAACACCAACGGGGCGCACAATGATCCGGCCACGTGGGGAAGTGCTGGACACATGCTAGGCCACACGAGGAAGGAGCCGGATGCGTGGGAGGTGGAAACAGAGTGCACGGAGAAGGAGCTGGAGTATGCAGAGAAGCTGCTGGTCGTGCAAGATGGAGGAGGAGGCCGCTAGGTTGCAGGTCGCGCAACACGTAATAGCAACAAGGACGGGGAAGGGGTTGTTGCCGGCTACGCCTTCATCTGCATGAGACAGAGAGAGAGAGAGAGAATAAAAAAGAGAGGGAGGAGTAAGAGGGGAGGAGCCTTGCATTTGCATGGGCACCTTTTATAAAGGCCCTATGCATCTCTTCAACATGAAGAGTCACATGCATGTAAAGACAAAAGCATTTAATTTCATTCATGCATGGGGAGAAGAGAGGAATTAACATGGTCGATTATTTAAGTTGCATTGGGGATGGTCTTAATTTATATTAGTCATATGCACCTTTTCAAAGTGAAGTGAAAAGTCACATGCATGTATGACAAAAACATAACTTCATGTAAGACAAAAAAAATAAAGACTCTCATGCATGGGAAGAATATAGTCGGCTACAATTTGTGGGAAATGGGAGAGAGTAAGAGAGAATGAATAAAGGTGGTACACATGCATGTATGATATTTAATGAGTGGGAATTTTTCACTCTCACCCTTCCCCATTTCTTTCAAACAAAATGTAAGAGATGTTTTTTTGTAGAGACAAGTCAATATGTTGATTAAATCAGTACTCTATGAGTGTACTCAATTTCTCTCTGATAAATCTGATTAATGATGATAACATTTTTCAGATGTTTCTCTGATTTTAAGATGATTTTATACGCTTATGTGCATGGAATAATGTAGACAAATATTATGTGAATTTAGAGTTTGTAACCTAGGAATTGATATTGTATTCCACATAATTTGAGCCTATTATCACAACATATCATGTAATCATCATCAATTCACCTACTCAACTCGGTAAAGATCATAAAAATACAGTCTTTTTATCTTATCTGTTTTAGAGTTAGGTGAGAAGTCCAAAAGTTGCACAAATACTTTGGGGGATGAAATGGGATCTTGGCACTAATCCTTAGTGTGTGCGCGAGCAAGTAAAATGAAGACAATGAGGGGATTACTCGCCCCAATACAAGATTTTTCTTTTTGGTCTTTTTTAGGCTCAAGTAATGTTAGCAGTCCCAATTTTATTGGTTATCACTTTTTTGGATTTTTAGTGAGAAATGCACAAGCCTATCGAGGAGTCAATCCTTTTAAGCACCTAGGTGATCAAAATCAGGAGAGGTGGAAAAGCAATGCAAGCGACAAATCAATGATGTATGCTAAAGAGAAATGCTCACCTTGCCTCCAGTACTCTACATGCAAAGATGCTCAGCAGAATTGAAACCTACCCTATATGCAAATTCAAGCCAATAAAATCACCCTAAGTTTTAGAAATTGCTATTAGCATGAAGAACCGATGCTAATGACTTAGAATAGAACCTAAGAGTCCGATCTTGGAGTCTCCTCGGTGTCCACCACAATGGATCCTACGAGCGTTGTATGGAGAACTCTCGCGGCGCGGTGGTTCCAAGACTAAATGAGAAGAAGTTTAAAATTTTGAATAAGTCCAAACGAATCTATAGGAGCATGCAATGATCATTATGTGTTTGGACTTAATCTATCGCAAGAAATCCTAAAACTAAGGGCTCAATCACACAAAAGAAAGAAAACAAAACTGAGAAACAAAGGGGAAAAATGCGAAGAAAACCGATAAAACCAGCTGTGAGACCCCAAGTGAACAAACAAATTAGGCCTGAATGTTCAAGTCCTGAGTATCTGTATTATTAAAATAATAGAGTCTCTCTCTCACTAAAATTACATAAATAAATATTTACATAAAAATGCTCAAAATGTGACTGTCTTCTCAAGTCCTCCCAACATCCTTTGATGCTAGGTCAGAAATCTCATGCCGCCTTCATGTGGGTGCGTAGATGCCTAGGGTAGAGCGCCCCCCTCGATCTGTGGTTCCTTGCACAAAGTGAACAAGAGAGGGTGATTAGACAAGTCAAACAATGCCATCAAAAAATGAACAAATAATGAAGGCAAAATATAGACAAGTAATCACAATCAAGCAAAAAGCCGATCTATGTGTTGTTGCTCCCCGGAAATATCGCCATTTGTTTAACCCAAAAATCAAGCGGTCTTAAGTTCCACAAGGCGGGAACTCAGTCGTTGAATCAACTACACGAAATCTGAGTTAAAACAACAATTAACCCACAACAGAAAAATCAAGCAATGAAAGTAAATGTGCGGAATTAAAATTTATTATAACTCTACAACAAAGATGTCTATAGGTGCAAGTATGTGTAGAGTGTCGAACACATGAAGCAAGCAGGTAGATCGGGGCAATAAGTACTCAAATATGAATGTGATGTATTTGTCTATACAAATGTTATGTTTTAGGGGGTTTTAAATTTTATATTTAATTTTTGATTTTATATTTTTATATTTTGATTTTTAATTTTCTGATTTTGTCTTTTCTTTTTATATTTTATATTTTATATTTTTTCTTTTAATAAGGATATAAAACTATATAGGATGTATATGCACAAGAGAGATGAGAGAGATAACAATAGGTAAAAATATTCAAAAATATAGGAAATAAAATGTTTTTGTAATTTTTATATTTTTCTAATGTTTTTGTGATTTTACTGTGTTTTTGCTATTTTTTGGTATTTTTAAAGGCAAAAATACTGAAAGTAGTGAATCAAATAAATGGCCGAAATTATTGGAGATGAAAAATATCAAACAGTGTCAAAAATTCTCCAAATTACTTTTAAATTATAGATAATACAATAGCGAAAATTTAGGAATAAAAACATAATTTTTAGATTTTTTTTATGGATTTTATATATTTTTATGAAGGTTTTTTATGTTTTTCTATTTTTATGAGTTTTCTTTTATATTTTTAGTGGTTTTTGGTTTGAAGATAAAAGATGGAAAACACACAGAATATAATTTTTTAGAATTTTTCAAAAACGTTTTATAATTTTTATGTATTTTCTTATCCAAACAATGAAGAAAATGTATTTTTTGAATTTTTATAAATAATAAAATGCAACGAAAATGCAAAATAAAAATATGGCGTGGTTGTGCAATGAAACAGAAACACAATGATATTTTTTAGGATTTTTTAGGTATTTATAGACGCATGAAATAAATACAAACATCAAAGACAAACTACACTACTAATAAGGGTGGTTTTGTAATTATACAGAAATCTGAGGGCCAAAGTGCTAGTTTTTCAAAAAATATAACTCAATAGAAAACTTTCTAGACTAAATGTAAATACGTAAAGGCACGAAGATATCTCTGCAAAATTGCTACGGACCACGTGTGTTGACACGCACGCCTGACAGGGACTAAAACGCAATATTTTAAAAACTAGGGGCTAAGTTGTAATTCTTTCACAAAGTTTATAACTATATTAAACTTTTAAGGACCACAACGAACTATTCTAACCAACAGGATTTCCTTTGCAAAATAGCCACTCTCGTCACGTGCATGATTCCTGTGAGGTGACGTGGCCAAAGACCTCTTTGCAATAATACAAAGTTCAAGGGCTTAAACATAAATATTACAAAAATATTTAACCGCAGCTGAAATATTAAGGTTCAAGTATTAAATACAAAACTGACGAGGGTTCTAATGAAATTTACACACGCCTAGGCACGATCCAATGGCGGATGTTCTCTACTTATGCTACGTGTCGCGTAGCTGAAGGTCAATGACGATTCGCGCCGACGGCCACAATTAGAAGCCCACGAGCAGGGGCGATCCAACGGCTACTGTGCGTCTCCAAGAACAGCCTTCAATCCAACGGTGGGAAGGAAGGAAGGAAGAACAGGAAAGCTCCTCCGGCAAAGCGAGCTTCCCTAGCACCGATCCTCCTCTCCAGTGGGTCGATGATGCTCCAAAATGGCCGAGAGGCCACTATGGTCCTCCTCCAGAAAATGGGGGCCTCGAAACACTCCGGAGAAGCCTGGAGTGGCCGCACGAGGTTGGCAGAGCCTTGAAGCTCCCAGAACCTCGATCGGCCCTCAAAACTCCCCTAGGTGCGCGATTTAATTCCTAAACCTGCACAACAAAGTGAGGGGGTCGAGGGTAAAATGCCTCGACCCCGCGATGGCATGAAAGCAAACCTCGATGGTCAAAGGACCAGAGATATACCTCGACGGCCAACTTTGGCCGGAGTTGGTGGAAGCGCCTCCACGGTCGCCTAACCTCGCCTCTAGGGTGCTAGAGGATCTCCTGTCACGAGCTCCAGTCCAGAGATCGCCAAAGAGAGATAGAAAACAGACAAAGATGGTTCAAAAATCGAATGGAGGGTGACAAATTGTTTTGTACAGGATGGTGGAAGTGGCTCCAAGATCGAGGCAAAATGGGCGACTCGATGATCCACAGCCCAAGGAGATCCATGGGCGTATATCATCGATCGACGGGGATGAAAAGTTGTGAAGACTCCATCACAAGATGGTGAAAGGTTGATCCTCGAAAAAATCACGAAAAGGAGTAAAAAACAACAGTCTGATAACCTACAGAACGTTGGGCAGAGAGTTGACCCAAGTCAACTTTTGCCGCAAGCTGGTTGGTCCACGTGGACCAACCACGAAAAAACATCCTGAAAAGATTTAAAAAATCAAAAAGAATCATTAAATGATTTTATTAATTTAAACTTATATAATAAAAAAATATTTATTATTTTTTTAAAGTATTTTATTATGATTTTTATTTATTTTTTCAAGGTATAAAATTATAAATTACCTTTTAGGGGCTATATATAGGTATATTCATCTATTTTAATATTTTATTTTTATTTTCTATATTTAATTTTATTAACTTGGTTCATTTCTTTATATATTTATAAGATAATTTTATGAACTGAAATATATTTTTTATTTTCTGATGTTTTTTAAATAATTAAATGAATAGATGTATTATTTGTATAGGTATAATTATAGGTATTTCATTTATGTATTGTATACAAGTATTTTATTTTTGTGTTTTCTTTGTGTTTCTATTCTGTTTTAATATACTCATTAATTATAAATAATATTTACAAATTATAAAAATATAAAATTACAAAAATATTGAATAATAATAAAATGAATATTTTAATATACAATTATACAATAGGGGTCCAAAACTCAGCTTTCAAACCGTAACTCCAAAAAATATGAAACCACCTTCAGTAAATAACTTATTAAAAGTTATATACAATTAAAATGATTTTGATACATTCGAGTTTTTATTTTAGAGATACAGGTCTGGGAAGTTGGGATTTTGGAATCTTATTCAAATCATAACTTTTTATCTGTACATTATTTTTGTGTGAAATCAATTTTGTATTTTTACATATTTAATTATGTACATCTTTCATGTTCAAAGTTTCTTTATTTGAAGTATAAAAAGTGGAACTAAAAATAGGTCCCGAAATGAATAAAGAATGAATTAAATAAAAGGAATTTTTATTGTAATTTGGCCCTTATCTCCCCTACTTTATTCCTTATCAACCTAGTTATCGAGATGCCTAGGTCTCGGGGTTTCGGGTCATAAAACATTTGCAATATTTTATTCTTTTTCTTTTCTGTATTCTATAATTTTGGCTTTAAAAACAACATTTTGTACACTATTTATACAATGATGTATGAGTGCTAAAATGCTTAAATTAAGCCTATTTACACGTATTTACTAAGGTTTCTAAGGCCAAAATGATAGAATAAAGATGATGAAATAGTGATTCATCACCTGCATACTGGAAGACCTATGATTAAACCCAAAGTACAAGATCTATTCTAGATTGTCTACTTCAGGGTTTTATCAGTAAGTTTCCCATTCGATCATTGGGAGTCGGTACTGATTATATACTTTCTAAAAGCGTATATGATACCAAGGTCTTGATCGTATACTTTCCAAAAGTATATATCAAACCTACAAATTCAATCAAGCTTCCAAAGCGAGATGACCGTGCATCAAATTTGATTCTTCCCAATATCTCATGAGTGAGCTCATGTCTTCCGTTGTATGATCCCTTTGAGAGATCGTATTACTCATATGCCCTTACATGCACACCAACGCATCGGTGTATAGACCTTGATTAGGTCATCAACCTATTGGTCTGCCAAATGTATATACTCAGACATATAGTAACATATATGTCTCCAGTAAGAGGATGCATGCCTATATCGTGACAGCATACAACATATGACTTTGGTTATCTTGATCTCATTAAGTCAACTCTTTAACCTAATTTATATAACACCTCTGATTCTCTATTCCTTTGCAGATGACCTGCATCAAGCGGTCAGTCAGATATCAGTCTTTAGAGAATGGATTGCCATCTCCTTCTCAGGTTAGAGATCCTCTCTTAACAATCATTTGACGGTGCTTGATGAGTCCTCAATCTAACTCTTTAGATATTCATCCAAGCACCAGCCTCTACGATTCAATAATTGAATCAACAGTTGTATGATCATCAAGATAGCCATGGTACATAACCCTAATTGTACTAAGGGACCTATTATGCAAATTAATCATTCTTCAATTCAGATCAGGGAATGATATTTTCAATAGCATTTATTGCATAATGGCTCGTCATGCGCTCACATGTCTAACAACTTCAAGCTTCTGCCCCAGACCATTCAGCTTTTGCCTAAGTTCCATGGGATAGCCACTGAGGAGCCACATATTCACCTGCAGGAGTTTGAGATGATATGCAGTATTATCTACAATCGATTCGTGGATGAGGACATCATCATGATGATGGCATTTAATTTCTCCCTAGTTGATAGAGCAGCCTACTGGGTGAAACATTTGGGGAGATACGTTACTTCATGGGAGCAGCTCCGGACCAAGTACTTGAATAAGTATTATCCACTCGACCGAACTAATGCAGTACGAGCTTTGATTAACAACTTCTCCATGATCCCTAATGAGCAGTTACATGACGCGTTGCATCGATTTCATGAGCTCATTGACCGGTGTCCACATCATGATATATCCAAGCCCAATCATGTCCAGAGCTTCTTTTGTGGGATGACACCAGAGCTGTAGGGCTTGTCAATGCTTCTTGTGAGGGCTCCTATTTTGCCAAAGATGAATACCAGGTCTGGGCTATCTATGAAGAGATGGCTGAAAACTATACAGTGATGTCCTAGACCAGGTTCTACGCTCAGGGGAGGCTCCAATCCCAGGTCGTGTCCGATCATAGGATAGCACAAGTTGATGCGAGTCTGCCCATTTCTTCGTCAGCTGCAGCAGCAGCACAGGCAGAATCTTCAGCCACTGACATGGGTATTATTATCGACAAGTTGGAACGTATAGAGATAATAAAGAAGAAGTAGTGCCAGGACATGACTCAGATAGATCAATTGGCATAGACTCTTAGTGACCTGAAGACCCACATATTGTGTCTGCAGGAGGTACAGACGGCTTCTCAACCTCGACCCAGGTCACGTGCTGATCCTAGCAGCAACATCTCTTCCCAGCCTTCTGCCCAGTACCGCCAGGTTCACCACATTCAGGAAGAATCGATTCAGCAGTTGCAACAACACTACTCTCAACCACCACCATCTCAGGACACTCAAATGGTGGTGTATCAGCCGGATCAGCCACTGGAAGTTCTTCCCTCGACCCCTTATGAGCAGGAGGTGCTGATGGAAGTCAACGGGATTTTGTATGACCGGCAGCAGCCCGGGATACGCCAGGATCATCCTGGATTCAGGTGGTTCAACGATACTTCATCCCAACAGCAGCCTCCAGCTCCAGGTGGACAAAGCAGCCAGCAGCAGCAGCCCCAGTACTCCCAACCACAATAGTATTACCAGTCGGGGCCTCATCCCCAACATCAGGGATAACAGTGGAGGCAACAGTAGCCTCAGCAGTATTCTCAGCCTCCCTCTCATCAATACCAGTAGAACCAGTCTCATTTCCAGCGAGGCAACCCGTTCGGTTCTCATGGACCAGCCGATGAGAACCTATCCCTTAATGACTTAGCCCGCCTACTCTCAGACTAGCAGGCATCCTTCAAGCGAGATATGGACGAGTTCAGGGAAGAGATGAAGGAAATAATCAAGGGAAAAGCTGCCATACCCGCTCAGACCGAACCCAAATAATCTGAAGAGGAAGTAGGAGAAGGTACAGTTTACAGAGACTACCATGTCTAGTGATTCATTCGGTGATATTTCGTCCTATATATTTGATGTTGATTTTGTGATACTTAGGAGCGGTAGGGTGCAAGCCGACGACACCTCGTCTGAGCGACAGCCCCATGATAAATCAAGAGCATAAAGCGAGGAGGATAACGGTATTGATGCCGCTAATGGTGTTGATGGCAGTGGTGCTGACGCCACCAAGGATGATGATCCAGTCGACGGTGTTAAGGCTGTCATTTCTCCAGATGCAGTTTGTGGTACCGATTCCACCATTCGATGTGATGCTGAGCCAGAGCGTGGTGTTGATGCCACAAAGACAGATACCGTGGGTGGTGCTGATGCCACCATTTCTAGTCCAATTGTGTTTCCTCCTATCTATGTATCTCAGGACATTATCAGAAATAACAAAAAAATGAATAAAGGAAATGTTTCTTCATCTACTTTGAGTCCATGTGTGTTGCATGATGATTTTACTATGGGCTCCATTCCTTCACAGCAACAAGAACCTCTTCCTAACCCTCTATATGAGGAGGGTCCAGCTATCCCCTTCCCTCAAGCACTCTTCTAGGGGCAGGGGAAGCAAATAGAAAATCTAAAAAAATCACATCAGTTAGAGCTCAGCCAGCAGATGATCGATAGATTACATATCCAGTTAACTCTACAGGAGGCACTAGAGCACATCCCTCTCTTCCAGAAGCACTTGAGAGAGAAGACCATTGTACATATGAAGAAGAGGAATCGTACTGCAAAGATCCATGTGCTGATTAGAGACACATGTTTCACTATTCAGAATCAATTTCTAGCCAAGAGACCTAATAGAGGAGCTCCATATGTCAGATGACACATTCATGAGCAGCAGTTTGATCGTACCCTATTAGACAACGATTCTTCGATTAACCATCTTCTGGTTTCCTTACTCGATCGATTCGAGTTTAGCCCTCTTAGATAGAGCAGGACAATCCTTTAGTTTGCTGATAGACCTGTTAAGAGGCTGAAGGGGTTACTAAAGGATGCTGTCGTCACAATTCAGGGCTTGAAATTCCCCGTAGACTTTACTCTATTGGACACGGAGGTCCTTGAATCCGTGACAGATACCCCCATCATCTTAAGACGACCATTCTTGTCCACAGCCAAGGTGGTGTCCAACCACGATAGTGGGAAGGTATACTTTCACATCGAAGGTGAAAGTGTACAAATAGAGACGATCGAGGAGACCAGAGCTAGAGATTCAGCTTGCTCAGATCATATGACCGATTCAGAGAAGATGACAGATGCAGAGCTAGACATCCACCAGGAGTGTGACTTTGTGATTATAGATGATGAATCGGTTTGGGAAGATCCTGCATCACGAGCTCTTGCCACATCTTCAGATAGTATAGATTCATATATCATGGAAGATGAGAGTTCGGAGAGTACACTCATGGAACAAGATACAGTAGAGGTTGTTTATCATGGTAGCGAAATTGATTTCTCATACTTGTCAGATTCAAATCCCTCAGACATAGACACCGACTTTGATTGGCAGGAGTTCGATGAATTTTTACTGTGTCTGGTGCCTACATAGCCAACAGCTAGGATGGAGAGTGAGTCAGGTTAGTTAATAGATATACCAGCAGGGCCATTTTCGTCAGATTTACCATTTCAGCGAGAGTTCTCACACACAAATCTGGTAGCATTCACTCATATAATCCAAAAGCTAGATTTACCAGCTCCCACATACCCATAATTAAAGACCTTACCGCAGATCATGAAGTATAGATTCCTTACGGAAGAGCCAGATATGTTCCCAGTCATTATCTTAGCAGATTTGACTGAAGACCAAGAACCTCGATTGATGGAGGTTCTTGAAAGAAACCGCAAGGCAATAGGATGGAGAGTAGCTAATCTCCAGAGGATAAGTCTGGTCCTATGCTCCCACAACATTTATCTCGAGGAAGACACCAAGCCCTCGCGTAAGTTCCAGCGACAGCTGAACCCGAATCCTCGAGAAGTGGTCATGACAGAAATATCTAAGTGGTGGAGCGTCGATTTTATCTACCCCATCTCCGACTCCAAGTGGGTTAGTTCATTGCATGTGGTGCCCAAGAAGACGAGTATCTCCACATTTGTGAACGAATCTGGAAAGGATATAGCAACCCGAGTACCCACTTCTTGGAGGGTATGTGTGGACTACAGATGATTGAATCAGGCCACCAAGAAGGACCACTTCCCGCTACCGTTCATAGATCATATTATTGAGAGATTAGATGGGAAGAGTTATTGCTGTTTTCTGGATGGATATTCGGGATACAAGTAGGTGTCCATAGCGCCCGGAGACCAAGAGAAAACAACGTTCACCTATCCGTTTAGGACGTATGCTTTTAGACAGATGCCCTTTGGATCATGTAATGCCCCGACTACAATCCAAAGGTGAATTCTCTCTATTTTCTTCGATATGGTTGGTTAATTTTTAGAGGTCTTCATGGATAACTTCTCGGTCTATGGTGATAGTTTTGATGCATGTCTTGATTACCTAGATCGAGTACTTCAGCGGTGCATTAAGGTCAACTTAGTCTTATCTTGGGAGAAGAGTCATTTCATGGTGACTCAAGTGGCGGTCCTTGGCCACATCATCTCCAACAGGGGCCTGGAGGTTGACCCGACCAAGGTGGATATCATCAAGAAACTCAATCCACCGTCTAATTTATGACATTTACGGTCCTTTCTGGGGCATGTCGGTTTCTACCGACAGTTCATACAAGACTTCAGCAGGATTTCCTGACCGCTTACTGATTTATTGGCAAAATACATTGAGTTCCTTATCGATGATAAGTGTCTTGCATCATTTGGGACTCTCAAGAATCTGGTTGTTTAGTGTCTTGTCCTTTAGCCGCCTGATTGGTCTCTCCCATTCGAGATCATGACAGATTTCTTTGATTTTGTCGTAGGGGTCATGCTAGGATAGAGGAGGGATGTATTACCATATGTCATTCACTATGCTAGCCTAACAATGGACGTCACTCAGAGGAATTACACAGTCACAGAAAAGGAGATGCTAGCTGTAGTCTTTGCATTGGATAACTTTCGATCTTACATTATTGGATCTAAAGTGACAATTTATATTGATGACAGCACCATCCGATACTTAATGGAAAAGAAGGATGCCAAAACCATATTGACCAGATGGATCTTTCTACTCCAGGAGTTTGATATAGAGATTAACGATAAACCTGGAGTCAAAATGTGGTGGCGGATCACCTCTCCCTTCTAAAGAACCTTAAGGATTCGGATCAGATTACACCTATTATGGAGACATTTCCAGATGAGGCAATCCTTGCAATCACCTCACTTACATGGTATGCTGATATTGTGAATTATCTTGTCACGAAGAAAGTTCCACAATATTGGCCCAGACAACGACTTGAGGCCTTTCTTGCAAAGGCCAAGTCATACCATTGGGAGAATTCTACTCTTTATCATGAAGAAGGGGATAACATCTGGAGACAGTGTATTCCTTAAGAAGAGCAGTATAGTGTCCTCACCTATTGCCACAAGCTTGAGGCAGGAGGACATCATTTTGGGAGACAGACAACACAAAAGATGCTTCAATCCGGCCTTTGGTAGCCTTCCTTCTTCAAGGATTCAGATGAATTCGTGAAGAGATGTACTGACTGACAGAAAATGGGCACTTGTGGATAGAGAGATATGATGTCGATGCAGCCTATTCACTTCTATGAGGTCTTTGACGCATGGGGCATTGATTTCATGGTCCCATTTCCTAAGAGTCAAGGATTTGAGTATATCTTGCTTGTTGTAGATTATGTGAGTCGTTGGGTTGAGGCCATCCCCGCCCGAACCGTAGATGCTAAAACCATTTGCAAATTCTTGTGGAAAAATATCATTTCATAATTCGGAGTACCTAGAGTTTTGATATCAGACGGGGGTATGCATTTTATCAATAATAAGGTAAGGGCCCTTGCTAATGAGTTTAGCATAGATCATAGAGTTGCCACTCCTTATCATCCACAGACTAATGATCTTGTTGAGGTTTATAACATGGAGATTAAGACTATATTGCATAAGGTAGTCCACCCAGATTGAAAGGATTGGTCACAGCTTTTGGACTCGGTCTTGTGGGCATATCAGACATCCTTCAAGACCCCACTGGGTACATCTCCATTCCGACTCGTTAATGGCAAGCCATGCCACTTACCAGTTGAGCTGAAGCATAAGTCACTACGGGTTGTTACTGAGATATTTTTAGATCCAGAGAGTATAGGAGATAAGATAAAGGTATAATTGGCAACTCTGGAGGAACTTAGAGATACCACCTTTTCTGAGTAGCCTATAATATAAGGAACCATAAAGTTCCTTATACCACCTTTTTGAGTAGCCTATAGAAGATATGGCATGATTCTCACATCAACCATAAACAGTTTGAGACGAACCAGAAAATATGGTTATTCGATGCCAGGATAAAACTATTTCCAGGGAAGTTGCAGAGCAAGTGGAAGGGACCATACTTGGTCCAGAAGGTGCATGACAAATGCAGCATTGATATATCTGAGATGTCATCCGAATCCACCTTCCCAGTTAACGGTCAGCTCCTGAAGCCATATCTAGATCATGATCCATCGATCGTCGATGTTGCCCCTATTCATTTTGTATGAGATGTGGTTTTTGACTCACATCATTTGCATCTCATGTCTGATTATCACTTCCTCCTTTAGTTGTATAGATCCAGATGTCCATATCACACATTCTTTTGTCTAACACCCCATCTCCATCTCATGATTATGCTATACTTAGGGTGTACTTTACTCTAAGTATGGGGGATGTCAGATTTGTGATTATTCTTTTGATTCTTTTTACCTATGTTTTGTTGCCTATACTTAGGGATATTTTACCCTAGGTATAGGGGGCATAAACTCTGTATATCCTTCTCCTTGATTTTCCCCTTGTGTATTGTCTTCTATACCTAGGATTACTTAATCCTAAGTATAGGGGGATCACCGACTTCTATTAATTATATTCTTTCATTCGTCATTGTAATAGAATATTCTTTTCACTTTTCTATACATAGCACGAGTTATGTCTTCTTTGCAGTTCTTTGATTACTATGAGGACATAGTTCGAGCTAAGTATAGGGGGTGTCATATAAATTGTATATAAACTTTAGCCATAACACATACTTTCATATTTTTAATATGGCTAAAATAATGTATAAATACTGTAAAAGAACTATCTAATAAAAAGATGCAGAAATTTCCTCAGAAATTTTTTCTTGTACATACTGACTAATAAGTTAGGTTAAAATATTTTGAAGAATATTTTAAAAGTAGTTTGAAAATCTATTTGAAAAATGTTTTGCAAACTATTTGAAAAATGATTGAAAATTTCTTTCAACCTTTGTAAAAATATTGTGAATTGTAAAAAGTTTTCTCTTTTTGTAAAATAAAATCATTTTGTAAAACTATTTGCAAATGTTTTGAAAAATGGTTTAAAATTATTTTGAAAATCTATATATACTGTTTGAAAAATGTCTGCAAAATTGTTTTCAAATGATTGTAAAATTGTGTGAAAAATTATTTTGGACTACAGTTTTCAAGATTATTTGTAAAATAATTTCAAATAAATTTGAGGAATATATGCATCACAAATTTTTAAAAATACAAAAATTTAAAAAAATTCTAGTTGTATATATACCTATATAAATCACTCAAGTTGTAAATCCTTTCTTATGATTCTTGTAAATAATCGACTCACTCCAGCGTACATATGTGTAGATCATCCCTAATCCTTATTGAAAAAAATTGTATATACTTGTATATATCACTAACTATTTGCATAAAAAAACTTTTTACATGTGCATCATTTTTCAAAAATCCGTAAAAATTTGAAAATTTGAATTTTTTTTCACAAAAAGATTTTGTTTTCTTTATACATATTTTCTTGCATTGGCATGTGCATTTTTCAGGTTAGTCTTGACATTTAAACTAAGTCTGGAATAAATTTGACGTTTGGCGCTTAGTTGGACCTTAATCCACTTATTTCAGAGGAACCTTATAAGAATTGGAGTTAAGGCTTTTCATGTCCTAGTGACTTAATTCTTTGAGTGCTTAAGACTATGTTCGCATGTCATCTTGATAAGTCTAAGTAGAATATTTAACAACACATGCATGATTCTTTCAGACTGTGGCTTACCTTGGACAAGCACTCTACATGTAGCTCTTCATGGAGGAGGTAATGAGGGTGTATAGAATCTTTTGTCTTGGGGTAGTATACGAGGGTAGTACATCTAGGCGGAACCTCTCGTCCTCCTCTAAGGAGGGAAGTGCGTCTCAACCTAGTTTGGTGATGTTGAGGTCTAAAGACAGGTTGTTGTGGGGTTGCAATAATGCTTCAAAAGAGGGATGGTCTACTGGATCAAGAGGAAAAAATCCTTATGTACATGCTGCACCTTGTATATATTTTCAAAAAAAAGAAAGAAAAAAATGCAGAATCTCCAAAAGTGGACAGGCATGATTGAAAAGTTAAATGCCCGTCGGAGTGTATATACAAGTTAAAAAAAAGAAAAAGAATAAGAGCTTCAAAGTCAAATGTTTGTGAGCTTGCAGTGGGTGACATGGCTACACTGGTCATGCATCCAAGGATAAGTAACTACATTGGTTACCATCCATTCTCTTCTCCATCCCCTCTTCTTGAGTTGGTTGTACTTGAACATAGAGGGAATATCCCCGTTCCTCGAGGAAAGAGTTGTTAGACCGAGGGATTAGAGTTACCTTGTTGAGAGAGGCTATTCCTTTGCTATTTTTGAGATGAGGAGCCATATTTCACTTACACCGTACAAGTAAGAATTCATAAGAATTTGTGTATGTAGACTTGTTCTGACCTGACTGTTGAGGCGACCTGAATAGGAGTCTTGTGGAAGTTAGAGGCTGTTAGGTTTTTAATCCATTTCCCAAAAGGTTCCGACACACTAATAATCCTAAGGTCCGACAGAGCGTTTTACTACATTTTTATGAAGACAAGTTTAAAAGTCAACATTGTTCTGACTTCTTTCCTTTTTCTTTTCTTTATTTTTGTTTTCACTCATTTTCCAAATAAGTGTTTGCTAAGGGACTAGCAAAGGTAAAGTATAGGGGAATGATGAATCCACGATTCATTGCCTTTATTATTTTATTTTAGCTTCATTTCTTTAGTCAAACACCTGTAAATACCTACTAATTTCATGAAATTACCATTTTGCATACATGTGTTAAATATGCATTTTTAACACTTTTGTACTTAAATAAAAGAATAAAGAAGAAAAGAAAAAGAAAAGAAAAATGAAGGATGTGTTTATTCAATAAATACAGACTGACCTGAACCTCGAGAGATGGACATGACTTGACCTGATCGATCAGGAATAAAGTAGGGGGAGATAGGGTCTTTCATCCAAAAATCCAAAAATAATGTGTACATAAATTCCTTGTATATTTGTATAAAATTTATATTATTTTATTTGTACATAATTTGACCTAAAATTAATTATTTTTGTAAATAAAAATTATAAATAAAAATGTGTTGTGAATAATAAAAATAATTGCAAAGCAAAATAATATACATATTACAAATAATGACACTCAGAAAAAGCCACAAACGATCATTGAAATACCAATTCCGGCTCCATACGAACTCAAATTGAACCAAACTCACTTACATTATACTCTAAATTTAATTATCTTTCAAATGCTGTAGTTTCATATTTTTTGAAGTTACGATTTAACAGTTCGTTTTCTGAGGTGTTTTCTGCAATTTCACCATTATTTATTGTACATCTTTATTCACATTTATTTTTTATAGATATAATGTATATAATTGTAAATAGTATTTTCATTAAAAATAAAATAAAAATATAAATTATTTTTAAAAAAAAATATATAAAAATTATTTCCTTATTTGTACATGTGTATATTGTATTATATGTACATAATATTTGTATACAACTAACTTCCTTATACTGTTAAAAAAATATTTAACATTAATTAATTAATTTATTACTAAATTTATATTAAATAATTTATCAAAAAAATAAAATATCTAACATTAATTAATTTAATTTAATTACGAAATTTATATTCAATTATTTGATTTATTTGATTTAAAGGACCTACCATATATATAAGATTTGATTTCATACCTTTAGTAGTCACCATTAAGGTGGATAATTAATTTTATAAAATTATTTAATTTCGTTATTTTAATTAATTTAAAAATTCGTTTTGAATTAATTAAATAAATAATTAATTTAATTATTTTATTAATTAACCATAAAAACCTTCTTCTTTTGTACATTCATTCCTTTTTATTTTTCTTCCCTTTTTAATGGGCTCCTCCTCCTTTCATTCCTTAATCAATCTTTAGTGGATAGGAGCCCGATCTCTGAGAACAATCTTGTCGAAGATGGGTGCCCAGCCTTCGAGCCGTCCGGTGGTAGCGCGTCGGCCCTCGTTGAGGTCGTCACGGCGTATCCGATCCTAAGGTGAGATCCAATTTTCTGTCGCTTCTTTAGTGTAACCGTAGCGTAGTTTTTATTATCATCAATCTCTTAGATCATTAAAAATCCCAAAAAAAATCTATATCACATTTCCACTTCGAGTTCAATTTTTCACCTCACTTCATGACCTCTCCATTTCACATTCTATCTCACGCAACCACACACCTCCGACCACGTATGGTGGTCAGAGATTCAGATCTTGTCCTTGCTTTTCATTGGATACCTCCTATTTGTTGATAAATAAATAAAATAAATAAGAAATCCATATATTTGTTATCATTTCTAACATTGGTTTTGCAGGTTCATCTAAAAAATAAAAAAATTGTGCTTCTGTTTACTTTTCTTGTTTCAAAAATAAATTAAAAAAAATACAGTATTTATACTTACAGTTTTATAAAACAAAAAAATTAAGCAGGACGCAACAGCTTGGCCGCCCTCCTCCCGTCGCGAGCCCTCCATCTGCCGGCACGTGCGCCCCACTCCACTTTCCGTTGCGCCTTCGGTGCACCGCCTATTGCGAGACCACACCCCCCTCTTCGTCGGACCATCGCCCGCGCCCGTGCCTCCAGGCGTGCCCCCCCATTCGACCTGCCTCCGCCTGGGCTCGCGCTCCACCACTTCGTCGCGTGCCCTCCGAACCTCTGCTCGTGGAAGCTCCTCCTCCACCAACGCGACAACGCCCAGGCCGCGCGCTACCCGCGCGACGCAACACGCCCCTCTCCTCCATTTCCTCTGCGGCTGCCCAAAGCCTATGTACCATCGTCCACTGCCACCGCCTCCGCTCCAGGTAGTCGCGCCCCACGTCATCGCCAGCGCTCCGCCCCTACGGCCGCCCCTTTCCAGATCTGTGCCGCCCTTGGCCCCTCTGGCTCCCACTTTTTGCCCTGTGTGAAGAATCGAAGGAACAAGAACAAAACCTAGGAGGGTTTTTGAATAAAAAAATTGGGAAAATTGCACCAAGACCCTTTAAAGTTTTCATATTTGCGGAACAACCCCTACGCTCCAGAAGATCACGTGCATGGCATGTGTTATTTGGATAAATTTCAGTTTTGCTCTCGCAGGTTCATGTTTTCATATTAAGTCCAAAAACTTTAACTATTTACATCTTAGTCCTCCTGTATTTCTGACAGTAAATTTTCATGTTCTTTTTTATGGAATAAATGTTTTTCATAGTCAAAATTTCAAAAAAAAATTATGTACACTCCTGCTATGTCTTTTCATATTGTATAAATTTTCCATAGCATTTTGTTGGTATTTGATATAATTAAAAAATCGAAAACACTAACTTTTTGTTGCTCGAAATTAAAATATTCATAAAAAATCGAAAATTGGCCTAAAAAATCTAAAAAAATTACTCCAGGTGTGTTTTGTTGTCATTTAATTTCTTTACAAGTTTCTTGTATTAACTCTTTATAAAACTCCAAAAAAATATGAAAAACAAAAAAATCAAAGAAATTATAGAGAATTCCATAAAAAAATACAAAATTGTGATTCTAGTCTCTATTTGTAGATAATTCCTGGTACTTTTGCTTAAAAATAATTTCCAGGAGTGTCGGGTACTTAAAGTAATTTTATGTTGTAAAATACTCTTGGTTGTGCCTGTTTTCTCCATTTTCCACTATTTGATTTTTTAAAATCACAAAACATCAAAATTTTTTGAAAAATTTACCAAAATATTTTAAAATATATAAAACACAAAAATATTTTCTCTGGACTTTTCTATACATTTTTATATTCTAAAAAATACAAAAAGAGTATGGTGTTGTGTCCTTTATTCCTTGTGCTGCTTTTGAAAATATAAAAAATAAAAATTCAAAAAGCACTGAAAATTAATTATGAAATTGACTACATAGTTTTTAAATCATTAAATCATACTCCTTATGTTAGACCCTAGTCGTTATACCAGGTAAATAGAATAGCGAAACCGCTTACATTTGCTTGTCATTGATTGATCTTTTATTAAGTGGTTAAATAAAAATTTTTCCGTTGACTGATTCGAGTGGTTGAGAACATCGACACATTGCATAATTAATCCATCTTAACCCATCAAAATTCGCATCATCAATGCTCATTCCTAGAACAACCAATGCAGTGGTGAATTATTGTATTGGAGAGATCACCTTTGGCTCCAGCAACAACAAAATGAAGATAGAGATTGTGTCCGATGAAAACCTACGGTGGGAACATCTGCAGCATGTACGCAGGTAATTAATCACTCTGAAGATTGTGACTTTCTAATAGAAATACAATACATCAACCTCTTCATGGATGATAATGCGGTCCATGAACTCCTCTGTCCTGAGGAAGGATTAGTTAATCAGTCAATTTTCACCTTGTCAATCCAGATGAGATTCTTGTTGATACACTGGAGGAGACTCCTATTGGGACAATGAGCCTTCAAGACCAAGAACAAAGTATGGATGACTTCTGTAATGAAGAAGAAATTATTGAAAAAATTTGTGAATTTTTTGATATACAAGCTGAAATAAGCATGGTGGACATCGAACAAATGAAAGAACCACCACCGGCTATAATAGCTGAAGTTACCACTGAAACAGCTCTGACTCCATCCAAGCTGAAGCAACTACCCTCCAATGTGAAGTATGCCTTCCTTGAGGGTGAACTCAATATGTACCTGGTATTTATCAATGCTCATCTGACCGAAGACCAAGAATCTTGTTTGATGGAGGTTCTTGAACATAACCTCAAGTCAATAGGCAGGAAAACTGTAGATCTCCATGGGATCAATCCGTCCTTGTGTTCACATCGTATTTTCCTTGCAGACGGCAACAAACCCTCCCAAGAGTTTCAGAGAAGGCTCAATCCTAATCTGCGGGAGGTTGTCATGAAAGAAATTCAGAAATGGTGTGATGCGGGATTCATATATCCCATCTCCGATAGCAAATGGGTAAGCCCTCTACTTGTAGTGCCGAAGAAATCAGGGATCACTATTGTAAAGAATGACACAGGAGAGGAGATCACGACCAGAGTACCCATCTCTTGGAGAGTGTGTGTATATTATAGAAGACTCAATCTTGCCACCAAGAAGGACCATTTCCCACTATCTTTCAGTGACCAGATTCTCAAGAGAGACTGGCATCAAAAGAATACTTATGTTTCTTGGATGGATACTCTAGATACAATCAAGTTTCTATAGATTCTGAAGACCAAGAGAAGACCACGTTCACCTGTCCTTTTGGTACATATGCCTTCAAACGGATGTCATTCAGGCTATGCAATGCCCCAACCACATTTCATAGGTGTATGCTTGCAGTTTTTACTAACATGGTGGGCAACTTTATTGAGGTTTTTCGGTCTATGTGGACTCCTTTGATCAATTCCTCGATTATTTAGGCTGAGTTTTACGAGGTGTTGTGAAGTAAATTTGGTGCTCTCATGGAAGAAGAGCAATTTCGTGGTGGTTAAAGGAATTGTGCTGGGTCACATTGTGTCTAAACGTGGAATGGAATTGACCCAGTCAAGATGGAGGTAATTTTCAAACTTGAACCACCTACAACCATCAAAGCAGGTCAGGTAATTATTGGGCCATGTCAGTTTTTACCAGTGATTCATCAAAGATTTCAGTAAGTTGTCCAGATTGTTGATCGAATTGCTAGGCAAGGAGAATGATTTCATTGTTGATGACTATGTGCTCCTTGCCTTTAATCAGTTGAAGAAACTCATCACTCTGGCACCTGTCTTACAACCATCGATTTGAACACAGCCTTTTGAGATAATGACAGATGCGCCAGATTATGCCATCGATGTTGTGCTTGGATAGAGGAAAGACAATGTACCATTTAGAATTCAATACAACGCTCGATGAAGCCCAAACAAATTACATAGTCACTGAATAGGGGCTTCTAGTGGTATTCTTTGCTTTGGAAAAGTTCAAATCCCATCTCATTGGATCTAAGGTCATCATCTATATAGATCATTCGGCTATCCAGTACTTACAGCAGAAGAAGGATGCCAAACCATGCCTCATCCAGTGGATCCTTCTCCTCTAAGAATTCAACCTTGAAATCCGAGATAAACCCGGAGTGAAGAATGGGGTGGCCGACTACTTATCTAAATTTCCCGAGCCTGAATCTCCAGTTTTGAACTTGCAACCGATCACAGAAACCTTCCCAGATGAGGCAATTTTGTAAGACACCTCGCTCCCCAGGTATGCTGATATTGTGAATTATCTTGTGTCCAAGAGAACTCCACAAGATTGGTCGAAACTAAAAGTAGACAAGTTCTTATATAAAATGTATTTTTACTAGTGGTAGGATCCATATTTATTTCGTGAGGGAGCAGATTGCATCTGGAGGAGGCATATTACTCAGGAGGAGGTTTCGAGTGTCCTCGCATTTTGTCATGACCAAGAATCTTGAGGACACCATTCAAGTAAACGAACGACAACAAAGGTTCTTCAGAGTGACCTTTGGTGGCCGACATTATTTAAAATAGTAGAAAATTGCGTCAAGTGTTGCACTAACTGCTAGAAGATGGATGGCGCCATAGGAATGAGAGACACGATGCCTTTGAAGTTTGTTCAGATATCAGACGTCTTCGATGCATGGGATATCAACTTCATGGGCCCATTTCTGAACAGCCAGGGCTATGATTATATTCTGCTTACTGTAGACTATGTGAGTCACCGGGTGGAGGCTATTCCCACCCGAAATGCAGACAGTCGGACTGTTTGTCGATTCTTATGAGATCACATCATTGCATAGTTCAGGATTCCCAAAATTCTCACATCATATGGGTGTATCCATTTCATAAACAGAGAGGTGAAGAAGCTGACTCAGGAATTCTGTATCGAACATCGTATTGCTTCACCATATCACCCACAGTCCAATGGCTTAACAGAATGTTCAAACATGGTGATAAAGATAATTCTACAGAAGCTTGTGCATCCAGATCGCAAGAACTTATCTCAGCTGCTTGATTCAATTCTTTGGGCTTACAGAACCACGTACTTGTCACCTCTAGGAATGTCTCCCTACCGCCTTGTGTATGGAAAGCCATGTTATCCGCCCGTTGAGATGATTCATAAACCTTTATGGGACAACAACATATGTAATTTGGATTCTAAGAAAGCAAGGAAGAATCAAAAAGTGGATCTGAATAGATTATTGGAATCAAAGACTATGCTATGATAACAGCTTGATGTACTAGGAGAAGGTCAAGAAGTGGCACGACAAGCACATCCGTCGCAAATCCTTCAAGTTGGGTTAGAAGGTATGGTTGTATGATGCAAAATTAAAGATCTTTCCAGGCAAACTGAAGGGCAAATGGGTCGGACCGTTCACGGTGAGGCATGTGTGTGACAATGGAAGCGTAATGATATCTAGTTTGTCATATGATGTACAATCATTTGTAGTCAATGGATAGCTCCTTAAGCCTTATATTGAACATGACTGATGACCGAGAGAATCGTAATCCAAGACCCGGGTGAAGGTATAAAAACATGGGTCATTTCGACCCGGATCTCAGAGACTCTGTCAACAAGAAAAAGAGACCACCAAATCAAAGATAAATCGATAAAACAGAAATAACGGTCTTCGCTATTTATTTAACCTGGTATAGCGACCAAGGTCGAACTCGAGGAGCACGGATTGGCTCAGAAGAGCCTACGAAGTAGTCAAAAGATAAAATAAAAAGACAAAATTTTTTTAATGGTTTTTATGTATTTTTAATTTTTTTGTGTTTTTAATTATAAATGAAATAAGAGAAAAAGGATAAAAAGAGCAAATTCAACAATTTATGAAACACTCAAAAATGCTCATAAAATTCAAATAAAATTATTTTTGTTTTTTATATTTTTTTAAGTATTTTTTGTGAATTTTTTAAAATTTTCTAATTTTTAGTTGATTTTATAAAAATCGAAAAGTGGAAAACAATGAATTATGTGCAGCCAGAATTGAAAGGCTAATTAAAAATATCTAATTATCCTCTAAAAATCTGGAGACAATTTTTATGAAAACTAGATACAAAAACTAAGCTACAGAAAAAGAGTTTGCATTTTTTGTATTTTATAGAATTTTTAAGACTTTTTGTAAGATTTTTAGTGTTTTATGATTTTTAGGAGTTTTAAAAATCCAAATGATGCAAAAAATGGAAAGAAACTTAAATACAACAAAACAAACAATTCCTAAGTTTTTTTAGAATTTTTATAAAAGTTTTTATCTTTTTAGTTGATTTTCTATTTCAAACAGTAGAAAAAATGACGGTTTTTGAATTTTTAAAAATAGTAAAAAGCAACAAAAATGTCCCAAAAAATTAGTAAAATTTTACACAGTGGCAGGAGCCACGCATCCAAATTTCACTTGATTTGGAGTTTATTTGATATTTTATTCAACCAATATAAGGGCTACATCACACATGGACCTTTTCGCAATAAAAACTAAGTTTCAGAGCTGAAAAGACAACACGTGTGAAAAGCCTAGGGTCAAAGTTGCAAAAAGCCCAGAAAAGCACGAGGCAAACACGTGATTCACACTCAGAGGGACTAAAGTGTAATTCCTATTTAAAAAGATGTATTCAATAACAACTGAGAAGTTCAAGGAAAAATATGCAAATAACCCTCAAATCACGTGTCAATACATGTGTTCCATATACACATGAAGTGATTAGCAAAGAACACAAGCACAAGGTCCTATATGTAATTTACCCCTAATTAAAAACAACTTGATAAATATTTACAGGACTAAACTGAAACATAAAAACTAAGGAGGGCCTAAGTGCAAATTACCCTCTTATTAAGATCTGACAGTTGAAGTGGTGCCACGTGTAGGATCAGATGGCTGAGAATAGTGGACTCCCCTCTGCTTGATTGGCGCTCCAGATGCAACCCTCAGATGATCGAATGGTTGGCAACTCCCCGCAGGTGGACGGCTACGATCCAAACTGGGGGATAGGGTTGATCGACGACTGGGGAAGATCCTCGAAGAACAGGTCGTCGATGAACTTCGCCGGCCCAATACGTGTGCTGAGGACCTCCTCCGGAGTTGCTCTGAGAGGGGAAATGATGGCTGAAGTCGTCCGCAGCTGGTGGAGAGCTCCTATGAATCCAGGAACGTCTGTAGAGCTCCGGCGACGATGAAGACCTGGAGCTCCTGTGCTCTAAAATCCTAACCTCCAGACGAGGTTCTGTGGCGCTCTAACCTGCACAGGAAGAAAGAGGGGTCGAGGGCAAAGTGCCTCGACCCAGTTACGTGCGAAGATGGTGCGTGGGCGAGTCGGGGCGGCGCTCTCCGGCGAGACGACGGCAGAGGAAATCGAAGGTCCTACTCTGAGGCGAGTTAGGGGGAATGGCTGGGCGGAGAAGGTCAAGAGAGGTCCGACGAAGGTGTTGGTGCGGTCGGATGACTAAATGGAAGGTCGGGGCGGAGTGGGTTGGCCAGCGAAGGCCGGTGGCGTAAATATGAAAAACCTAAAATTAGGATAAACTAAAGAGCATCTGACCTAAAGGATGAGTGCATTCGTCTAGGATGGAGGTCGGGGACCTCCGAAGTCGTCGCCTTGATGGTTCGACGGGACCAGAGGCTCCAGCTCGCCTTGTTGCGGAGCACGGTGGTGTGGCCGTCGGATCAGTGGTTCCCGGCTTCTGGGTCCTCTCTTCGACTCTCCCGCACGCAGCTGTCACTCAGGTGCTGAAGAGGAGATCATCGGAGGCGAGGGGGAAGGCCAAAGATAACGTGAAATGCGCGACGGAGATGAGCTAAATAGTGACAAGGGTTCGGCAAAGATGGAGTCGGGCAGCGAATCTTGGAGCTCGGATCCCTAGGAAAGATGCCGGGCATGAATCTCGGATGTATGCTGGTCAATCAGATCCCGGGGTTCGAGGGAATGGGTAGCAGACCGATCCGGGAAAAGTCAACGAAATCGGGTCGGTGACCGGGTCCGCGAAGAAGAGGTCCGCAGGGGAGAGTTGACCGGGGGTCAACAATCACCCGTGGACCAATCAGATTATTCCTTTTATTAATTTATTTGTAAATTTATTTTAAAATAGAAAATGATTTTGTTTGAAAATATTTTCAAAATGAAAAATGTTTATTTATTTTCAAATAATTTTTTCTTGATTTTTATTTTTTGTGAAAAATAAATTATGTATTTATAATATATTATTATTATATACATCTATATATTCCTATGTATTTTTGAATTTTATTTTTATTATTTTATTTATGTATATTTATTCCCATTTTATATTTTATCTATTTACATCATAAAATATGGATTATAAAAAGATTTTTATTTAATTTTTATTAAGTATTTACAAGGGTAAAATAAATACATCTTTTATTGTCTGTACATGGTATATATACATTGATGAGTGAGAAAGTATTTATTTTTATTTTTCTTTGATTTTTCCCATTTTTATTTTATTTTTATAAATATATACAAAATAAGAAAAACCCATTTTTATTTTTGTTTTATTTTAATAGAATAAAATATGTACATAAAGGAGCATTTTATTGGGAATAGCCCTATCTCTCTCTACTTGGATTCTTTTGCGGTCAGGCCAATGCTTGGCCCTCCCTTGGGTTCGGGACTCGATATTTATTCTAAATATCTCCTTCTTTTTCTTTGTCTCTTTATTCTTTTATTTTTGCACAAAAACATGCTAATTATTATTATTTACACAATGCATGCTATTTGATAATTTATTTTATTTACACAAATATACATGGTGTTTTGCAAAGGTTTTTAGCTAAAATAAAAGAATAAAGACTGATGAGTGAGGATTCATCACCCCCCTATACTTAACTTTGCTAGTCCCTTAGCAAACACTTATTTGAAAAAGAAGTGAAAAAGAAAAAAGAAAAAGAGGGGGAAAATGAATGAATCAATGCTGATTATTAAACTTGCCTCCATTAAATTGAAGTATGGAGCTCAGTCAGATCTTTGGATTATTAATGTGTCGGAACCTTATTTGGACTTAGGTTTAAAACTTAACAGCCTCTAAGTTCCACCAATCTATGGTCAAGACTCCTCAATAAACCAGATAAGAACAAGTCTACATACACAAACTCTAATGACCATGAATCTTTCCTTGTACTGTGTAGGTGATATGTAGCTCCCCACCTCAGAAGTGACTCTAATGCCTCGGTCTAGCAACCTTTTCCTCGAGGAGCGGGGTATTCCCTTCTAAGTTCAAGTAGAACCGGATCAAGAAGAGGGGGAAGAAGATAATGGATCATGACCAGTGTAGCCATGTATCCTTGGGAGCTCTAACCAGTGTAGCTGTGTCTCCTGATGCAAGATTCATGAGATGGTCATGTATAACATAAGATTTGCTTTATTTGACTATATACACTCCGGTGGGATTATTAAATTTTCAATCTGACCCACCACTTTTTTTGGAGTTTTTTTTGCACATTTTTTTGATGTGCATATGTACAACATATCTACATGGTGCAGCATATATACATAAGGAGTTTTTCCTCTTGAGCCAGTAGACTATCCCTCTTTTGAAGCTTTATTTCACCCACAACTCCTATCTTTAGACTTCATCACCACCAGACCAAGTTGAGACGCACTTCCTTCACTATAAGAAGAAGAGAGGTTCCGCCTAGAAGTACTACCCTCATATGCTACCCCAAGCCAAAGGAACTGCCTCCTCACCACCTCATCCGTGGAGAGCTATGTGTAAAGTGCTGGTGCAAGTAAAGCCATTATCTCTGAGAGTCATGCGTGTGTTGTTAAGTGCTCTACTTAGGATCATCAAGATGACATATGCTCATAGCATAGTGGACTTAAAGAATTAAGTCCCAATGGACATGAAAAGTCTTAATCCTAAGCCCTATAAGGTTCCTCTTATAATTAGGTGGATGTCTTAACCAAGCTCCATTTGTCAATTTAATTCAGGCCAATTTAAATGTCAACTATGATTTGGAAAAAATATACAAGTATTTACAAAGATGCAATTTTATAAATTTTTACAATTGTGCAAAATTTTTTGAAAAATGTTTGAAAACATGGATGTATGCATGAATGCAAAGTTTTTGCAAAATATTTACAAAGATTTACACAAGGTTTTTGCAAACTTTTTGATTTTCAAAACATTTTACAAAAATTTTGTATTATATACATAATTTTGATATGAAAATATTTACAAGCTATTTACACGAATCATTTTTACAATCATTTTTACAAAAATAATTTTTATAAATAAATAGGTATGTGCAAGAAGAATTTTAGTACAAGGGAATTTTTAAATTTTTATGGGTTTTTTAGCCATTTTTATTTATTAACACACTCACACAAAGTACGAGTTATGGCTAAAGTATATATGAAATATATACGACACCCCCCTATACTTAGCTCGAACGATGTCCTCAGAGTAATCAAGAGCGATGAAGAAGACATAACTCGTGCTTAGTATAGGGAAGTGAAAAGGAATGGTATATACAAAGATGAATCAAAGAATAGAATGAAGAGGACTCGGTGTTTCTCCCTATACTTAGGATCAAGTAATCCTAAGTATAGTAGATTGTACATGAAGGGAAATCCGAATGGAAGGATGTACAGGGTCTATCCCCCCTATACTTAGGGTAAAATATCCCTAAGTATAGGCATCAAAATAGCGGTAGAAAGAGACAAAGAAGACAAATATATACAAGATGGGAGGACAACAATTCCCTTATACTTAAGGTGAAGGATCCTTAAGTATAGGCAACGACAGGAGTAATGAAACAGAACAATATGAACAACTCGGTGTTTCCACCCCCCTATACTTAAGATGAGGTATATCCAAAGTATAGCAAAGTTAATCCTATACGAGACCTGTGGTGAAAACAAATACGGAAGAAAGAATGATCAAACCAAGACGAAACACGTATATACAAATGGGTACAATGTTGAGGTGCCTCTCAACAAGCACTAGATTTTACGCCCCTAGCTGGGCGCAAAGGCTAGGATAACACTATATCAAGGTTCAGGACGACATCTATAAGGCGAATGCCGTACTATCATCGCAGTCGTGGTATGAGAACAACGACGAAATCAACAGTGAAAAGGAAAACACCCAAGTAGGCAATCGGGCGGGTGTCTGCTACCGGCCAAGGATATGGGAATATGTGATCGGGATCCGATAGCATAAAAGAAATCATCGGCTCAGGATCAGACTGGAGTGGAAGTGTAGAGCTGAAGAAATCAAATGTGGAGAAGGATGGATTAGTCATAAAATCCTCCACATCAGTCAATGTCTCGAAAAGGCGTGGAAATTCAAGATCAGGAGACTGTCTAAGAAAATTGATATCCGATGCATATAATGAAGACAAATCGGGAAGATCGTCGAATATCTCAAGGATCGACTCATCCTCGTGAGGGTCGTCAAGGTTATAAGACTCATAATTAGAGTGATCAAAAGACTCAGTTTCGTGATCTGCCAGATCGGATACACTCTCAGAAGGTGAAACTGAGTACTCATCATGTGTGGCATTCTCCCGCAGATAACCCTCGGGGAAGAATGCAAGATCATCGGTGAGAAATAGAGGATCAGGATCTATCAGGGAATCTACACTGCTGTCAGGCACCCACTCTGTGCAACAGGCTACATCATCATCTGAAGTCTGGCTCTCAGCAATCTGGAAGCAGGAGAAGGTACTAGTCATCGTCGCGGAGGCTGGTAAGGTGACTGCAGCTGATCCTCGCTCTATGGCAATGCTGGATGTCATATGGTCCTCAGAAAATGTATATGTCTCATCAAAGTGGAGAACAAAAGGCTCAAATACGGGACTCTCTTTGTCTGGCCTCTCAAAGTGGTGTCTCTTATCGAGCTGTGGCTGCTGGGCTAAGTCAGGGTATCTTTCTGACTCCGAGAAGTGTCTCTGCAGAAAAGAAGCTGCATCATCTGGGGCTGGACTCCGAACTGGCTGGATCGCTGGCTGTAGTAGCTGAGGCTCCTCCGTGTCTTGGAGTATCAGAAGATCTGATATCCAAGAACCGTCAACTGAAAACTCTGGGGCTGACTCGAACTCTAGCTGGAAAACAAACGGGAACTCGAGTAGACTCTGGGTCAGAAACTCCATTGTAGCAGTCATCTCCCCTGTACTCTGTGGTGCCAGAGAATCCAAGTCCTCGGGCTGGTGTGTAGAGACTGTATCCTCATGTAGTGCGACACACCCTACTGGTATTGCGAAATCCTCATGTGTTGTCCCGACTACGACATCTCGTGAAGATGGTCTCTGTGAAAGTAACCTAGAGATGGCATCCAGTAAGTCAATGTCGGAACTGCGGTGTGAACTGCCACATGAGGTAATCACCAGTGCTAACTGCTCCGCGGTCATCCCCCGTATGGAGATCTCAATAAGGTCAGTCAGCGAAAGTCCGTGCTCGGGAAATCTCCTCAAGAGGTCAAGATACCTCGGCCATGTCTCATGCAGTGGCTCCTGGGGGTCTACTGAAAACTCTGTGATTAATGACCGCATCATCTCTGCTCTATGCTGGGGAAAGTATCTCTGTAGAAACTCGAACCGTAAGTCTCCCCACGTAGTGAATCTCCTTCCCAATCTTCGGTGCCATCGCATGGCTCTATCCTAAGTGTGAATGGGAAGGTCTTCAGCATCATCTCCTCTGCAGTGATATCTGAATAAATCTTTATCCTGCAAAACTCCTCGAACTCAGACAGGTGAAGATAGGGCTCCTCGTGCACCTCTCGTGAAAATGTCAGCAGTCTCTGAATAAGCTTCAAATCCAGAATGAATGGACCTAATGCAGAAGCTGACTGAGCTCCCTGTCCTATCTGCTCATCCATCATGCTAGCATAGGAGTCATCTGATACTCGCGTCTTCTCTCTATGATCGCGTGCTAAGTGCACTCTCAACTCAGCAATGGCATCATCTGGGCCTCGCATCTGCTCCATCTGATCTCTGCGGACGTGTAGCGCAGCATGCCTAGAAGAATGAAAGGGATGGGAGGGAGGGAACAGGAGGTTGGTCGGGGATCCTACCTCCCTCGAAGGTGGACTGGAATGATGGTTAGAAGATGGAGAAGCCGCAAGAGTCGGCAAGAAGTGAGGGGAGTCCATCATCCAGGGATACAGAAAAGGAAGAAATAGAAGACTGAAGGGAGGGTGGGAGGGTGAAAGATAGATTACTAGATGGAAGAGAAGATAGATGGGGAGAAGGCAGAAGGGATCTGGAAATACACAAGATGAGAAAGAAAACCCCCGATTCACCTACTCAACACTGAGCTGAAGACCGTAAAGGATCGTTCTATTATCTTTTCAATTTTATTTAGGTGATCAACTCAGGATTTCAGAGCGATTACGTAAGATGATAGGAATCCAATACTCCCAATAGACTATCCCGAATAAAAGGCCGGTAGTCTGTCAAGAAATTGGATATGGCTCTAACCTAGGATGCGGGTCACTCTCTCGCTCATCCAAACCAAACAACGAGGGGGTTACTCTCCCCAAGACAAATTTTTAAGTGAAGTGTCTTTTAGGGTCAAGCGTGTTTAGCAGTCCCGATTTTATTGTTTTTCTTTTCATGTATTTTTCAAAAATTGTCTAACAAATTTTCCGATTTCCTTTTTATTCCTAAGTCCAGAAAAACATGAGGAGAAAAACGAAAAAGCCGATGCGCGACAAAATCAATGATGCATGCACGAGATAGAAGGCGTACCTGACTCCAATAGTCTACATGCAATTATGATCTGCGCATAAATTTAAACTACCTATATGGATGCAATGCGAGAACCGTCCTAAACAAAAGCTCCTATTATCGTGAAGCATCGGTTTATTTGCCTAAGTCCAAGTGTAATCTATAGGAACAGATATTCTTATTAGGGCTGTGGACCTAATGCTACCTGGCTCAACGAAATAAAACCTAGATCTAGGGGCTCAAGTACAGAAATCCATGTGAAATCAAAGAAAAAAAAACGAGAAAACCAAAACAGCGGTGGGGTCCCCTGAGCACACCGGTGCTCGTCAAAACAGACCCCACAATCACAAGTGTCTCTGAAAGTCCTGATTCATGTATTAATACAATAATGAATAGTCTGAAAATCAAACTAAACTACTCTATGCTAGACTACGACTCCCGCACTTCTGCTCGCCTCCTCGCACTCTCCTGCGGCTCCGTACAGAAGGAAGCCGCCTCCGAATCTCGGAGTTGCGTCGGCTCTTCGAGAAAAGCCTCCTCGGTCTTCAGGCCCTCGTACGAAATCAAACATAATTGTATGTCAGACCAGATTATTAGAAAAATATGCAAATAAATCAAAGCAAAAATATCTACACAACTAAGAACAAAAAGCCATGAAAAACCGTGAAAAATCAAAAGACTACTAAGCTGTGCTCCCCGGCAACGACGCCATTCTGATGACCGAGAGAATCGTAATCCAAGACCCGGGTGAAGGTATAAAAACATGGTTAATTGCAACCCGGATCTTAGAGACTCGGTCAACAAGAAAAAGAGACCACCAAATCAAAGATAAATCGATAAAACACAATAGCGGTCTTCGCTATTTATTTAACATGGTATATCGACCAGGGTTGAACTCGAGGAGCACGGATTGGCTCAGAAGAGCCTACAAAGTAGTCTAAAGATAAAATGGAAAGACAAAATATTTTTGGTGGTTTTTATGTATTTTTAAATTTTTTGTGTTTTTAATTATAAATGAAATAAGAGAAAAAGGATAAAAAAAGCAAATTCAACAATTTATGAAACACTAAAAAATGCTCAGAAAAATCAAATAAAATTATTTTTTGTTTTTTATATTTTTAAGTGTTTTTGGTGAATTTTTCAAAATTTTCTAATTTTAGTTGATTTTATAAAAATCGAAAAAGGGGAAAACAATGAATCAGTGTGCAGCCAGACTTGAAAGGCTTATTAAAAATATCTAATTAGCCTCTAAAAATCTAGAGACAATTTTTATGAAAACTAGATACAAAAACTAAGCTACAGAAAAATAGTTTGCATTTTTTATATTTTATAGAATTTTTAAGAATTTTTGTAAGATTTTTAGGGTTTTGTGATTTTTAGGAGTTTTATAAATCCAAATGACGCAAAAAATGGAAAGAAACTTAAAAACAACAAAACAAACAATTCCTAATTTTTTTAGAATTTTTATAAAAGTTTTTATATTTTTAGTTGATTTTCTATTTCAAACTTAAGCAAAAATGACGGTTTTTGAATTTTCAAAATAGTAAAAAGCAACAAAAATGTCCCAAAAATTAGTGAAATTTTTACATAGTAGCAGGAGCCACGTATCCAAATTTCACTTGATTTGGAGTTTATTTGATATTTTATTCAACCAATATAAGGGCTACAGCACACAGGGACCTTTCCACAATAAAAACTAAGTTTCAGGACTGAAAAGACAACACGTGTGAAAAGATTGGGGTCAAAGTTGCAAAAAGCCCAAAAAAGCACGAGGCAAACACGTGATTCACACTCAGAGGGACTAAAGTGTAATTCCTATTTCTAAAGATGTATTCAATAACAACTGAGAAGTTCAAGGAAAAATATGTAAATAACCCTCAAATCACGTGTCAATACACGTGTTCCATATACACAGGGACTGATTAGCAAATAACACAAGCACAAGGTCCTATATGTAATTTACCCTACTTAAAAACAACTTGATAAAATATTTACAAGACTAAACTGAAACATAAAAACTAAGGAGGGCTTAAGTGCAAATTACCCTCTTATTAAGATCTGACGGTTGAAGTGGCGCCACGAGTAGGATCTGATGGCTGAGAATAGTGGACGCCCCTCCGCTTGATTGATGCTCCAGATGCAACCCTCAAATGATCGAACGGCTGGCAACTCCCCGCAGGTGGACAGCTACGATCCAAACTGGGGGATAGGGTTGATCGGACGACTGGGGAAGATTCTCAAAGAACAGGTCACCGACGAACTTCGTCGGCCCAATACGTGTGCTGAAGACCTCCTCCGGAGCTGCTATGAGAGGGGAAATGGTGGCCGAAGTCGTCCGCAGCTGGTGGAGAGCTCCTATGAAGCCGGGAACGCCTGTAGAGCTCCGGCGACGATAAAGACCTGAAGCTCCTATGCTCTGAAATCCTAACCTCCAGACGAGGTTCTGTGGCGCTCTAACCTGTACAGGAAGAAAGAGGGGTCGAGGGCAAAGTGCCTCGAGCCAGTTACGTGCGAAGATGGTGCGTGGGCGAGTCGAGGCGGTGCTCTCCAGCGAAACAACGACGGAGGAAAGCGAAGGTCCTGCTCCGGGGCAAGTCAGGGGGAATGGCTGGGCAGAGAAGGTGGAAAGAGGTCTGGCGAAGGTGCTGGTGCGGTCGGATGGCTAAATGGAAGGTCGGGGCAGAGTGGGTTGGCCGGCGAAGGTCGGTAGCGTAAATCTGAAAAACCTAAAATTAGGATAAACTAAATAGCATCTGACCTAAAGGATGGGTGCAATCGTCTAGGCTGGAGGTCGGGGACATCCGGTGTCGTCGCCTCGATGGTTCGACAGGACCAGAGGCTCCATCTCGCCTGATGGCAGAGCACGGCGGTGTGGCCACCGGATCAGTGGTTCCCAGCTTCTCGGTCCTCTCTTCAACTCTCCCGCACGCAACTGTCACTCAGGTGATGAAGAGGAGATCATCGAAGGCAAGCGGGAAGGCCAAAGATAACGTGAAATGCGCGGCGGAGCTGAGATAAATAGTGACAAGGGTCCGACAAAGATGGAGTCGGGCAATGAGTCGTGGAGCTTGGATCCCTAGGAAAGACACCGGGCGTGAATCTCGGATGTATGCTGGTCAATTGGAGCCCAGTGTTCGAGGGAATGGGTGGCGGACCAATCCGAGAAAAGTCGACGAAATTAGGGCGGTGATCGGGTCCGCGAAGAAGAGGTCCGCGGGGGAGAGTTGACCGGGGGTCAATGACAACCGCCCCACACCCTTGGTTAATTCGAGCAAATTAATGTCCAAATTAATTAGATGCCGTTCGTTGCAGTCGGATACGAGAGGGCTAATCAAAAACCACTTTTAATCAGATTTGAGTTAATTTCAAGCGGTGATTTTTTACTTGGTGGAAGTCCAAGGTCGAACTCAGGGAGGCAGCTGTCTCCTTAGGTCAAATTTTAGCAAAATCCAAGTGTGACATTTTCGGAGGAAATATTTTTGGTCTTTTTCGGGTTTTTTTATGCAATACACATGCAAAATCAGGCCAAATTAAATGTTAATTCAGAAAGATGGTCAAATTAATTCCAAAAATTATGAAACTTGGCCAGATTATGAAATGGAATGGAATTAAGCTACTCTAATTTTTTATAATTTTTAGACACTAAATGAATTTACTGTGAATTAAATGTGCAGACAGGGTGATTTTCTCCAATTGATTTTCAATAAATAACAATCACAAATTTTCCAAAAGATAAAATTATCCTAGATAGCACTGATAATAAGCAATCCAGGAAAATTGACAGATCTAAATTTCACTGTGAAATGAATTTACTAAAATTAAAATGAGAAGATCACTCAACAATTTATTTAGGCCTCGATATGTGTGCGAATGACATGAAATTTTTATGGCATGTTAAGTTCACTGTCCTAAAGCTACTGTGAATTTTGATGATTTTTGGTATCACAGAGAATTAACTATAAATTAAAAGGTGTTACTGGGCAAAATATTCCACAAATCAACCAATTAATTCATTTAAAAAAATCTACTGAAATTACAAAAATGTGACACCTGGCTCAATAGATAGAGGACAAGTTTCTCAACAAAATGCAACTTTTAGAATTTAAAAATGATGAAAAATGCAACCTAGGGATGCGTGCAAACACAGGGGTGTAAATGCAATACAACAAAATAAAAATACATAAAGCAAATATGCTGACAGGGACTTAAATGCAATTACCTATAATGCTGGGGAATCGAGTGCAATTTCTCCACAAGGCACGTGCTTTTTTAGCAGGATCTGCTTCACAGGGACCTTTTTGCAATATTTGAAAGTTCCAAGGGCCTTTGTGTAATTTTCCCAGGCCTCACGTGCTCCTCACGTGGGCGGCCTAGGTTCGGATAGCTGCGGAGGCTCGGGGCTCGGCTCGGGCGCTTCTGAAGGTCTGGAGTGAGGCTCGGGCAATCCGAGCCTAGGCTCGGGGAAGAGGCTCGGACCGAAGCTGCGTGGCACGCTGTGGGCCCTCGGATCGAGCTCGATCCGATGGATGGCGATGAAGACTCGTGGTGTGACCTCAAGCTGTTAGATCTAGGTTGATCCAACGGCTACTGGCTTCGATGGAGATGGCGACGTGGCTGAAAATCCGTCGCTGGATCAGATGAGATATCAACGGCTGAGAGCTGCTGCGGAGGGGAGACGCGTGGCTCACTAGGTGCCGTTGGATCTATGTGAATCCAACGACTCCTGCGAGGCTCGGCTGAGAGGCGACGTGGCTCGCTGAGGTCCGTTCGATCGATGTGATCAAACGGCAGCTATTCGTCTCCTCCGGTGGTCCTCCGCCACTTGCGGAGGAGATGGTGGGGTTCCGGCGAAGCGGCCTTTGCTCCGCCCGTTCCTCCTAGCGTCGATGAAGCTCTCCGATTGCTCGGAGCGATCTCAGAAGACTCCTGGTGATGCGGCGAAGTCCCTGATGGTCTCAGGGGCGGCGGAGGGCTGTCTGAAGTCGGTGGTTATGAAGGTCGAAGACGACTCCGGCGAAGCTCCGATCAATGACTTAGTTGGCACCTGCAAGCGCTAAAGACAGAGTCGAAGCTCGTGCATGCACTCGTGGAGAAGTGAAGCGATCGGAGAGGCCTAAGGGGTGCTGCGGTGGTCTGACGAAGGAGCTCCGGCCAAGTGGCGGAGCTTGAACTGCTGGAAGATGGACAGTGTCGTCGGAGGGCGTGAAGGCTACTGCGAAGATGGGAGCTCCGGCGCGAAGCTCAGTGGAATGGAATGGAGGCGAGAAGATGACCGGAGGCGGCGAAAAGAAGTGAGAAAAAAACGAAGAAAAAAGGAAGAGAAGATCGGAGATGGATGGAGGCGTCACCTGGGGATTGGAACTCTTCCTTGAGTTCCAGGTCGTCGCTCGAAGGGCCGGTGGAGCCCTGAGCTCAAGCAGCGGCTCGGCGGAGGAGGGCTGCGACTCGACGGAGGCCGAGGATCTCACCGGAGAAGACGGACGTTATCGCTCAATGAAACTCGCAATTCCTGTCACAAAGTTGCAGCTCAGAGCTCGGGGCGTCTCTCACGAGGGGTGGATCGGGATGACGATGGCCGGAGAGGAGTGATTTATAGGATGAAGTCGATGGGTTACGTCGCTGGGAGGTGGAGTTTGAGGTCGGCATGGAGCGACATTGGTGGGAGTCGTGGGAAGTGAGGGAGCTGGCGAGGATGAGGGGAGAGTGGTGAAGATCGTGGCGGCATTGGTGGTCGGAGATGGTGACAGGCGAGGTGGCGAAAATAGAAAGGGAGCGGCGTGTTGCGCAAGGTTGAGATCGTGGGAGAGAGAGCGATCGGAGGTAGGAGACGAAGTCTCCACCATTGGATCTTGTGATCCAACGGTGGTGATCGAAGCGATAATGGCCGGGTAGGATTAGATCGCAGGCGAATCGATCCAGGGGTGCGATTGCGCCACGTGGTGCGAGGGGAATAATGCGGAAACGGGTGGTGGAGATAAAAGGCCAGGTGTGATCTGACGGTAGGAATAAAGAGAAGATCTAGCGGCCCGGATGAAGGGATCGATGGCGCGATCAAACGGATCTCGAAGCGCCACGTGGCGCGCTCAGCTTGAGGCGCGAACGAGCGGTGCTGATGGAGTTCTTAGAATGATCGGATGGCTGAAAATTGAGGCGTGCATGGAGGCAGCTAGGCCGTTGGATCTAGAAGGTAATCCAACGGCTGTAGCTGCGGGCGGATGAGGCAAGGGCAGTGGCTACGTGGCGCAACCAGAGGGCGCCACGTGGCCTGCTGTGATTGGTTGAAGAGAAAATTGAGTGTAGAAAGAGAAGGGGACCGAATTTGGAAAAACTTAAAACATGAAAGTTGTAGATCTTGATGAGATCTACAAGTTTCATGTTGACCAACGACGGAGATGAGGTCAAGTATGATACAAAAAATAAAAAGATACAATTTATACATATATGTAGTATACAAATTGGCCCAAAAATCCAACTTTCTCATACGAGCTCCAAATTGGATGAAATTAGTCTCATTTTAAAGGTCTTTTAATGTGTAGTATTCTAACAGTGAGTAGACCTATTTTGGAGTTTGTGTGAGGGATCTATGTGTATTTTATTGTCCAGGGGTTCTAGGGCTTTATTGACTAATTTACAAGGGGAATTTTTGGCTTTCTCCCCTATATTATTAACTAAGGAGTACATATTATAAGGAAGAGGTTATTTTAGTAAGTGGGTATTTTACAAGGGATTTTGGCTTCTTATTTAAATGCAAATGGACTGCTAAAATGTATGTATTATGTATGTATTCATGAATGCTATTTATGCATTATAAAGGGAAATATGCCTCTATTTACTCGGAAACAAGGCTTTATTTTTGACTTCTGAAGTGATGAATCATAGATTCATTAGTCAACAATCCCCCTGTGGACCAATCAGATTATTCCTTTTATTAATTTATTGTAAATTTATTTTAAAATAGAAAATGATTTTGTTTGAAAATGTTTTCAAAATGAAAAATGTTCTTTTATTTTCAAAGAATTTTTTAGTGATATTTATTTATTTTTTTAAAAAAATTATGTATTTACAATATATTATTATATACAGGTATATATACCTATGTATTTTTGAATTTTATTTTTATTATTTTATTTTTATTATTTTATTAATGTACATTTATTCCCATTTTATATTTTATTTATTTACAACATAAAATATGGATTATAAAAAGATTTTTATTTAATTTTTATTAAGTACTTACAAGGGTAAAATAAATACATCTTTTATTATATGTACATGGTATATATACACTGATGAGAGAGAAAGTATTTATTTTTATTTTTCTTTGATTTTCCCATTTTTATTTTATTTTTATAAATATATACAAAATAATAGAAACCCATTTTTATTTTTGTTTTATTTTAATGGAATAAAATATGTACATGAAGGAGCATTTTATTGGGAATGGCCCTATCTCTCTCTACTTGGATTCTTTTGCGGTCAGGCCAATGCTTGGCCCTCCCTTGAGTTCGGGTCACTCGATATTTATTCTAGATATCTCCTTCTTTTTCTTTGTCTCTTTATTCTTTTATTTTTACACAAAAACATGCTAATTATTATTATTTACACAATGCATACTATTTAATAATTTATTTTATTTACACAAATATACATGGTGTTTTGCAATGGATTTTAGCTAAAATAAAAGAATAAAGAGTGATGAATGAGGATTCATCAATGACACATTTATGTCTATCGTTGACTCCATTCAAGTCATTTATGATGATGAGCTGAATATTTTCGCAGCTGCAACCGAAGGCAAAACAAGTCAAAAAAATAATTTAAATGACTTTTCTTCTTTTCTTCTTTTCCTTCGTTCGTCTCTTATTCTACTGAAAGGTTCCATCCCCTTCATCATTCTACATTTAGGATTTACCTTGCCCTAAGTATAGGGGGATGCACACCCATAGTTGTTCAAATCCGTTATTCTATCTTCACGTATCTTTTCTCTTTTCTTCTTTTCTTCTTTTCTATCAATAAGGTGTCGCCCCTTTTTGTCATCCTTCTATACTTAGGCGATACTTTGTCCTAAGTATAGGGGAGTGTGCACCCTAATTTCTATCATTCTTCGATCCTCTATACCATCTCCTATTCTTGTATATACTTAGGGATATATTACCCTAAGCATAGTGGGAGACAGTTTGAGTACGATCTGTTCATTCCCACCCTTGACCCTCCCTGCTTTGTGTACAATCTGCTATACTTAGCATTATTTGATCCTAAGTATAGGGGGAGGTCAACTTCACGTTCATTCACTTGTTTATTCTTTAGACTTTTCTATACTCAGTACGAGTTATGTCTTCTCTTTTTCTCTCTAATCTATGAGGACATAGCTCAAGCTAATTATGGAGGTCATATATAGTATATACTATGTATATGCTTTAAGCTGTAACTAGTACTTTCGTATTTTTCATAATATTCATGGATAAAAATACTTTAAGTTCTTTAAAAAACTAAAAAAAATGTTGATTATTCCTCAAATTCTTTTTCTATATAATAATTAATAAATCAGGTAAAAATGTTTTTTACAAAATATTTGAAAAATAGTTTGAAAATCCTTTTGAAAAAACTTTTAAAAATTATTTGGAAAACATTTTGTTAAATATTTTCAAACTTTGTAAAATGGTTTTGTTTTGAAAAACTTATTTTCTTTGTGTGAAATAAAATGTTTGAAAAACTATTTGCAAATATTTTAGAAAATGGTTGTAAACATATTTGAAAATTTTTTATATATTATTTGAAAAAACATTTGCAAAATAATTTTCAAATGTGTAAATGTTGTAAAAAATATTTCTAAAAATTATTTTGGACTATAGTTTTCCAGATTATTTGTAAAGCCTTTTTCAAATAAGTTTGAGGGATATATACATCATACTAATATTCTTTATTAACTTGTATATACATATCTATAAATTTGACCACTTACCCCTTATGAATTCTTAAAAACCTAATTCTTGTAAATATAAGATACATCTCTGTGTAAATATATGTTCCTAGTTCTTCTCCAAAATCTTTTTATTTTCAAAAATACCAAAAATATTTGCAAAATTGTTTGAAAAATACAAAAATGCACATGCATCATCTTTTCAAAAAAAGCATTAAAGTTCAAAATCTTTGAACATTGCATCACAAAAATATTTTTTGCATGGCATTTGCATAGCATTTGCATTTTCGGATTGTTTTATAATTAAACAAGTCTAAGTAAAATATGAAGATTGGAGCTTGGTTAGACCTTAAATTTACCAAATAACAGAAACCATATAGGAGCTGGAATTGAGGTACTTCGGGTCTAGTTGACTTAATTCTTTGAGTATCAAAAGACTTAGTTCAATGGATTCTTGACTGCCTAAGTAGAGTATTTCGAAGCACACGCATGGCTCTTGTTGATAGTGACCTAACTTGGACACATGTATCTTTCACTTGTCTCAACTCAGTTATCCTAGTAGTGAGGAGATTGGATTGGCCGGTATGAGACGTACACAAGTGGAAACAATTGTCCTCCTCAAGGGAGGAAAATGCACCCCAACCTATCCGGTGACAGTCAATTCTAAAGATAAGAGAGTGTGGATTGCAATAATACCTCGAAAGAGGGATAGTCTACTGGCTCAAGAAGAAAAACTGCTTATGTAAATGTTGTTGTATATAGTATTTCAAAAAAAAAGCAAAAAGCAAAAACTCAAAAAAAGTGGACAAGCCTGATTGAAAATAAAATACCTGCTGGAGTGTATATATTTGTATAGTCAATAAGCAAGATTGAGTTTCAAAGTCAAATCATGTGATCCTGCAGCTGGATGACTTGACTACACTGTTCTTGCATCTTAGTATAAGTAGTTACACTGGCTACTATCCATTCTTCTCTTCACCCCCTCCTCTTGAGTTGGTTGTCACTTGAGCTTAGAAGGGAATACCTCGCTCCTCGAGGAAGGAGTTGTTGGATTGGGGAATCACTAGATTGTCATACTGGAGAAGTCAGTCTCTTTGTCATTTCAGTTGGGGAGAACCACTATCACTTGCACTGTACGAGTCAGATTCATATTCATAAGGGTTTGCGTATGAGTTGAAGTATTCTGACCTGCCTATTAAGGAGACTTGAGCAGCGTTTTGGGATTCTAGAAGGCTGTTGGATTTCAAATCTGATTCCTATTAAGGTTCTGCCTGCACTGAAATTTCAAAGGTCCGACTTAAGCTCCAAACTTGATTTTGTGAAGACAAGTTTGATAATTAAACTAAACCCAACTTCTTTCTTTTTTTCTTTATTTTTCTTTTCTACACTTATTGCATAAGTGTTTGCTAGGGACTAGCAAAGGTAATTAAAGGGGGATGATGAATCTCCATTTCATCATCTTTATTCTATCATTTTATCCTTAAAAACTCTAGTAAATGCATGTAAATACCCTTAATTCATGCTTTTTAGCATTCATGCATTTGTGTATAAATAATGTATAAAATATGATTTTTAATGACTAATATAGAATACAGAAAAGAAAAGAGAAGAATAAAATATTGAAAATATTTTATGACCCTAAACCCCGAGACCTAGGTATCTCGATGACTAGGTCGACAATGAATAAAGTAGGGAAAGATAGGGCCAAAATACAATAAAACTTCTTTTATTATTTATTATTCCTTCATTTTTGGCACCTAGTTTTAGTTCCACTTTTTATACCTTAGATAAAGAAGCTTTGAACATGAAAGCTATAGATAATAAAATATAAAAAAATAAAAAATTGAGTTTATACAAAAATAATATACAGTGTACAAAATATACTCTAAATAAAATTCCAAAATCTCAATTTCCTATATCACATCTCTCAAATAAAAACTCAAAATATATCAAAATCACCTTTAATTGTATATAACTTTTAATAAGCTATTTAATGAAGGTGGTTTCATATTTTTTTGCGTTACGGTGTGAAAGTTAGATTTTGGACCCCTATTGTATAGTTTACTTGATTAAAATGTTGATTTTATTTGTAATTCATTATTTTTATAATTTTATATTTTTTATAAATGTGTAAATATTATTTATAATATATGTGTACCTTAAAACTAAAATAAAATAATAAAGAAATCATTTAAATAAAATAAAATACAAAATTACATAGGTAAAATACGTATAACTATACATATTGAATAAATATACTTATTTATATATCACAAAAATATAATAAAAATATATCTAAGCCTATAAAAATACGTATTCCTTCTAGTTCCTAGGGCATGATGAGGCATCTAGTGTTGTTGATTCATTTAGGAATGAGAAGTGCATAGACGACAATGGCGCAGCTTCATAGCTGGATTTTTATTCTCCTCATTGTAAATGCACTCGTAAAAAATGGGAAAAAGATAAAATTCAAAAAAGATTAATAAAGATAAGACTTCAGTTTCTTCTGCCAAATCCTCCTCCTCTTCCGATGATTTGCATGGATCGAGTCCTGATTTTGCAAAAAAAAAATTGCTTCTTCATATGATCCTTTGGTTGTACATATGGCAGAGGAAGATGTACATATACCCTTCCTATATGCTCTGAACACAAGAAATTGAAAGAAATTAGAAACATCTAAAAAATACCCATATTCAAAATCTCATGAAAGAGATGTTAGACATAATTGAGATCAAGCTCACTCTTTCGGAGGCATTGGTCCACATTTCTCTTTACAAAAGTTCTTAAAGAAGCATACCATGCCAAAAAGAAAGAAGAGGAGAAGTCATTACATAGAAAAACAAGTGTTATTAGAAAAACAAGTGTTAACCATTGCCACATGTTACACCATCCAACATACATCTCCCAAAAAGAAAAAGAAATATATGGGAGAACCATTTATCAAATATTAGATTTCAAATCATGAGTTCGAGCACACCTTGTCAGATAGCGGGTCTTCAATGAACATTTACACTTCCATCTTATTGAGACACTTCATTTAGGGAATCTTAAGAGAGCCAGAATGATTCTTCAGTTTCCTGATAGATCGGTCAAGAGGACGAAGGGTATACTTCAGAGCATTGTCATTATAGTACAAGACACAAAATTCATTGCGGATTTTTTATCTTAGATTTTGACTCTTCAGTACCATAACCGAATGCTACCATTATTCTTAGTTCATCATTTTTGCATGCAACAAGGACCCTTAATTATGAGACAAGCAGTGTTACTTTTCCTCCCAGTAGCACAGTACCAAGCTCCAAGCCATTAGAGAGTCATACATCAGACGAGTGTGATAACATCCCATCAGATATAAGGGAATGTGACATGACAACTGACATTTAACATGATCCTATCCTTTCAGATCATATTAAGACAAAGGAATTCATTTCCAAAGAGGAAAACTTGGATAGCATTAGCTTTTGTAATTCTCATACAATTATTGGAGATGTATTGATGAGATTCACAATATATATGTTACTGAATCAAAGTTGTTGGTGGCACATATATAAAAGGCCGAACCCATTTCAGTTGTTGATCCTTCACTAAAGCTTGCAAGTAGAGAGAATGTGGAGCACTCTTTTCATGCAAATTCAGATAAGGGATATAATGATGAGGATATTGATCAGACTGTAGGAGAGTTTGGCCTCTTTCTTGCATCCAATTCAGATACAACACTGAGGTCTCTTCAGTCACACTGAGTTGAGGATACATTTTGAAAGGATGATTCTTCGTCTTCATATTTCAATGTTGATGATGGCAATGATTCAGAGACCACGGTACAACTTTTAAAGGTCAGTTTTGTCCATCTTTTCTGCCATCTGGGTCATTCCTCATCGGTTGACACATGTTAGGGACCCTTCAATCCAGATATGGATATCTCTGAGGATGAACCTGATGTCGACCTTTCTCTTGTACATTCGATCATTCCTCGTCGCACAAGAAGGCCAATCTTTTGATTTCTAGAGCCTGTACAGTTCATTTATTTGTTCGATCTTTTTACCTTGAACATATGTGTTTTTGATTTTATTCATTCATTCTTTCCCTTATTTTACACCCCAGGTCTTGCTTAGGATTTTTGTTATACTTAGGATGTACTTTATCCAAAGTATAGGGGGTGTAGACATTGTGTTGTTCATATTCGTTTTGTTTTATTACCCTTGTTGTTGCTTATACTTACGGTGTGCTTTACCCTAAGTACAGGGGGGTAATATCGCTTATTTTTATCTTCGATTGTTTCCATTTTGTGTATAGTCTACTCTCTTGCTTGTCCCTCAACTGTTGATATTCTTCTCTATACTTAAGGATATTTTACCCTAAGTATGGGGGGGACAAGCCAAGTCGTTGATTGTGTACATTCTTTTGTCCTCGATCATTTTCGTTTTAAGTCTCATATACTTAGGATTAGTTAGTCCCAAGTATATAGGGGATGATTGACTTTTATTTGTTTATTCTTTTGTGCCATTATATTATAGTACTCTTTTCACAGGTCTAACTTAGCTCGAGTTATGTCTTCCTTTATCGCTTCTTGGTCACTATGAGGACATAGTTCATGCTAAATATAGGGGTGTCGTACATATATGCTATATATACTTTAGAAGCCCTAACTCATACTTGATTGTATTTTTAATAATATGGCTCTAAAAGTATGGGTGTTTATTTTGGATTTTTTTAATTACATAGAAAACTGTAAATATGAGTTATAAAAAGAGCTTTAAAAATGTACATAGAATATGATGTAAAACACTTCTATAAAATTCTTAATTAGATGAAATTTATAAATAAAATTCTTTTGCAAATCTTGTATAAAATTTGTATAATTTGTATATATTTATGTATAAAAATTGTTGTAAAAATATACATAATTATTGCAAATTCGTGTAAATTGATTCAATTCACTAACTCTTTCAAATTTCCAAAAAAAATGAAAAGTTCTAAAATTCTTTAATTAGGAATTCAGCTTAAACTTGCCTAAGTAGAATACCTTGTAGCATCCATTTAACTCTTCATCATTTGAACCAATTTTGAACTCATGTATACCGCACTTAGCTCGACTTGCATGGAGTTGCGATGGGGACTTCCATTTTAGTGGTGCATTTTCATCCTTGTCTAGTGGTGCAACATCTAAAGACGAGAGTATGGGGTTAAAATAAAGTTGCAGATGATGGATGGATATGCTGACACATTTTTTTCCAAGACCCCAAAAGTAGACGGAAGAAACAATGATGTATCCATCTATGCACAAAAGATAAATGCAATGCAATAACAATATTTTCTACCAAAAAGAAGCCATTCACCAAACACAAACACAATAGTCTGAGCTTCAAGAAGCACGTGTTTTTTGGTGGAGACTTGTCTAAAATGACCAAGCTTCACATGAGATGTGACTACACTAGTCACACTCCACTTCTTTTCTTGTTCTTCTACTTCTTTCTCTTTTCGATTGTGACATAGCACGACCTGAACCCAGAAGGAAAAACCCCCCTCCTCGAGGATCAGGTATCTAGATAAGGACCCAATGGGAGTGTATTACTAGGGTAAGCAGTTTCTTCGCTTTCTCAAGAAGGAAGAGCTAACACCTTTCACACACGGTACAAAATTCACTTCAAAGTTGAATAGTTCGAGTATTAGTTGGGTGGATCTGAGCTGGCAGTTGAGATGAACCTGGATAGGGCTTTGTGAAACTTTAGGATTATTGAGAGTTAAATTCTAATTCTAGTGAAATTATGACAAACTTTTAATCCAAAGGCCTATTCCAAGTTCTTGATTTTGGGTGAAGTGAAATTCAGTTTAAAGTAACAATCATGTTCTAAGTTCTTTTGTTTTTATTTTTCATTTTGTCTTACACTTATTCTCAAAATAAGTGTTTGTTAAGAAACTGGAAAAGGAAAAGTATAAGAGAATGATGAATCCATGATTCATCTCATTTATTCTTTCATTTTGGCTAAAATCCTTGGTAAAATGCATGCAAATATTCAGTAATTCTCAATAAAAATATACATATTATAATACATATTAAAATCAAAGTAATATAAAATATTAAAAAAATATACAAAAAGTCCCTATACTTTACTTTGTACATTATTAGTTTTAAAAAATAAAAATCGTTTCTATTTTTAATAAATCATAAAACATAAAAAATGCACAAATTACAAAAATACATAAAAATATAAAAGCACTTTTAAAAATTCTTACAAAAATACTTACAGTATATTCACTGTATTTTATACATAAAACTAAAAATAAAATAAATATTAATATACAGAAATAAATAAAATTCAAAAATTTCACAACGAATTCATTAAAAGACAATTCATCTACTTTTCATTAAAATGAAATAAAAATATTTTATTTCTATTCGTTATTTTGAAAATAAAAAATAATTTCTTGATTTCAATAAAAACATTGTTGTTCACTTTTAAAATAATTCAAAGGCCATAAAAATCTTAAAAACAATTTCAAAATACATAAAAATAAGAAATAAAATTCAAAATTAAATAAAACTCAAATAAAAAATATAAAATCCAATACCTATATTACTTTACTGTTAATGATATAAAATCATAAACACAATATAAAATTTATAAAATCAAATAAAAACTTAGAAAAATTCCATAAGAATAAGTAAAATTCGGAGAACCTTCACACCTTAGACACTCTACCTATTTCCCTTAGTTTCCACAGTTTTCCTCTCTAAGTTTGACACTCTTGTGCTTATCATCATAACTTTGTGTTTGGGAGTATAAATAAAAATAATAACTAAATTTTTGGTAAAATCTTCCTGGTTCATACAATGATCAGCATTTGTTCTGTCAATTTAGAACATCAGATCAGGCATATTTTTCATGCACACTTACCAAGTAAAATAAAAAGTACCATGCCTCTTCACAGAGATTATACAAAGATACACATATTTTCAATGTGATATTTTTGATTAATTGCTTTTTATCGTTCTATACTACAATTCAACATAATTAAGATAGACAAAAAGTGCCTCATCGTGATATCAAGTGGTTGTAACATAGTTGCAAGCATAACGACATTAGATTCATTGTTGATCATTTTTTGACTATGTTGACTCCACTCTCGTGAGCCCTTTACAATTATACATGTGCTGATTCATGCAACCACAATGCACTTGTTAAGGTATTGCAACACAATTTCAATGTACCACATTTTTATGATCACATGTGGTGGCAAGGACCTTTTTATGACCACGTTACGACCACACTACAACTACCTCAACCTCGTTTCTTTTGTAAAAACTAATTTATCTTGTAGTGTCGACAATATTGTAACCAAAAGCACAATAGCCATAGTTTTGTTGTAATTGGCATGTCGTTGTCATGTCTTGTGAAAACATATTATTTTACTGTGATGTATGCTAACAATTTCAGTGTGGAAGTTTGAGCAATGAAATTTTTGTGGCAATAAAATTATTTGATTGCTAAGTAATTTCATCGCTATAACTTAGTTGCCATAAGAATGTTTTGTCGCCGTGCTCTTTCAAAGAAGATTTATTGGATTTAGATCCTTGCAATGTTGGATATATCCGCGACAATATTTCTCAAAGTTATCTCTCAACGAGACTTGGTACAATCCATTTAGGACATCATATGTTGGAGTGAGCTCATGCTCCTTTTCGTTAACAAGTAGTTTCTGTTGATGTACTTTTATATAGTTCTTCGTTGACAACGAAGGGGCATATTCGTCATAAAGCCTTCTTCTATACTTTGGAATTTATAACATGTGACGTATTTGTTAATATTCTGTTATAATTTTCTAGATGTCCCACAGGAGAAGTTTATTACGACAAATAGAACTATCAGACAATTGCGCGGGGATACAACAGCGTGAAATTAACCCAAACCTAAAATGAAAATGAAAGCTGAGTCCTAATATGAAATGCAATAGTAACACCTAGCTATTAAAGTCCTTATTTCCGGCTATATATGCGAGGTATAAATGCAACCACGTGTGGGGACTTATCAATGCAAATGCCTAACCGTTTGGTGGCAACTGCCAGTCAAATTTGCGTATAATATCACGCACCCAAATCTCCTCCGCTAAAATTATCCCAGGAAGTAAAAGGGGCCCTCCCCCATCTATCTATCTTGGTTGCTCCAACAGCATACCGCTGCCACCCAGGTTAGCATGGTAATAGGATATCCATCGCACATCTCATGCTAAGCCAGAAACATAGAGTAGAACGACGAAAACCTCACGAATGGCGACACCGACGGCAAGCGGCAGGCTCCAACAGGCGCTCCGATCCGCCGTGCAAAGCATCCAGTGGACTTACAGCCTCTTCTGGCAGCCGTGCCCCAAGCAAGGGTGACCCACATCACATCTTCTATTATGCACTCGCACACTAAATCTTGTATAGTAGATCTTCTGGTAACATAACTTATATAGTATAATTCTGCATTTTTGACCTACCTTCTGAAGGTTTTCATTGGCATATACTACATAAGTTTGCCCCTCTGACCAAAATTTCGGCCAAATTCCTGACTCAATTAGGGTGCTGGTTTGGGGGGACGGGTATTACAACGGGTCGATAAAGACGAGGAAGACCGTGCAGCCGGTGGAACGGAGCACGGAGGAGGCATCGCTGCACAGGAGCCAGCAGCTGAGGGAGCTCTACGAGTCGCTGTCGGCGGGGGAGACGAGCCTGCCGGCACGGAGGCCATGCGCGTCGCTGCTGCCGGAGGACCTGACGGAGTCGGAGTGGTTCTACCTCATGTGCGTCTCCTTCTCCTTCCCTCCGGGGATAGGGTAAGCGCTCATTAACTCTACTTCCCTTGTTCTTCGTACTGCATCGCTATCTGCTGTCTACCATCTGCTGCCTTCTCGCCTCTCCACTTGGGGAATGCCACATGCTGCCCTACGTATTAATCGCGTATTTAATTGGGAGGAATCGATCCCCGCTTGTAGATCTTAATGATAGGTAGATTTTCCAACATATGATGTAGTTATCCGTTTTCCATTCACTATTGCTGCAGTAAATCTTTACCCTACTTTGTTGCGGCAGGGAATCAATACCTGATAAAATGGATCGAGAAGACAAATAGTCCCACCTGCAAAATCGATTTATAACGATGACATCTGATTTCAAATCTTATTATTTTAACAGCAAACTGTTTATATAAAATGAATGATATGTTCATTTCTTTGTAAGATCTGCAGTAATCATTACTCTAATTCAAATTCAGTAAATACTCTAGCAAGAAATTCAAGGTGTAATTATTTTATGATTCTTTAGCAATGGTAAATTAACAAATAATTATTTGTTGTGAATTTTAAAATAGAAACGATAATTACCACTTAATGATATATATATATATATATATGGTTGATCTTGTGAGAGCCAAAATCTATGAAAGTATGAGAGTAATGATTCTGGAACATTAAATTCGATCATCTCTCATCTCATTGATTGCAGGAGGAGAGAGAAGAGTAAAATCTAATGATCCAAATTTAGCTCTTACTAATGATATGATAGTATCCGATCCACCATTATATCCATTTTATATATATTTTGACATTTGCATTCGTATCTGTTTTAAAACGGATACAGATAAAGATATCCCTTTGATGTTCACTAGTTTTCATATATAATATCGTTGTGAATTTATTTTTAATCATATTTCATATATTTTTATAGTATTCTTTGACTATACTTGGTATAATTATTATGATATAAGCACATTTAGTATATTTATATCATATATACTCCATCCAATGCATGTATATTTAATCTAATATATGATGTATTTCTTGTATTATTTGCATGCCATCAATATCTATTTTATATTCGTATCTGTTTTTTTAATGATATGATAACATAGTTTTAATATCTATCAAAAATACACACACACACACACGCACACACGCACACACGCACACACGCACACACGCACACACGCACACACGCACACACGCACACACGCACACACGCACACACGCACACACGCACACACGCACGCACGCACGCACGCACGCACCCACGCACCCACGCACCCACGCACGCACGCACGCACGCACGCACGCATCCACATTCGTATTAAAAAATAAAGATAGGTTAACACTTAGTCTGTATCAATATCCATCCGTTTGCATTCTTATATTACTTTGTATAAAATAATCATTGTTGAGTTATTTAATTGTTGTGGTGTTATCACCATCGTTACACGTAGCACATAATAGTAAAACCATAAGTGATATTAACGAAAGTGCTGCATCTCGGTATTACAGCGCATTGCCTACTTTTTTTTATCTCGTAACTAACAGTCATCATAAATAAAGCTTTTTAAATTTGTCAGTGATGGTATCACTAGTTACATATAATAATTGTTGGCACAAACAGAGTCATTTATTTCATGTACTGTTATAACGATTTAAAAGCTCTATGTATAGCTTTAGTTATAAATTTAGTAATGGTTTATACATAAGATAGTGATGTAATATCTTTCGGAAGTAAAACCACTTTATTGAAGTTAATATGATTAGATATGATCTTACACACAGATCTTATTTTGAGTACTTACATAAAGGCACGCGCACAATAATTTATGCATTTTTGGGAAAGAATGTTACATAGAACTGATTTATGATGATGGATATTTTAATATTCAACATCATATTTTCCATACATGAATACATTGTATAATTCTTTAAGATCACAACGAATATTGTATTAGTTGTTATATTACTAAAACAAATTTCATTGAATCATCACTAAAGTAACATTTATGTCAAAATTAAATGATAAATTAATAAAAAAATAGTTTTTATTTAAAGCTTTATCAATGAACATCACAAATTACAAAAAAAATAATGTTTCAACTTATTCATTTCTTTATTTTTACATCGAAAAATATGACAACAAATATTCAAACAACTCTTTCATAGTACAAGTACAACAATCCAGTGAAGTGAAAAGAAAAAATATAAGGTAAAATATGTTTACACTTGGGCCCATTTCAGCTTTACCAATAACAATGATTGCCTACAAATTTCATATTTAGGCAACAATTCTTACAACATGGGAGAACCGCCTCTTTCGTGTGATTGCCTCCCGCATTGCATCTACTTTGTATCGGAGCTCACCACAAACGATGAGCTCTTCTCATGTTTTACTTCCAATGGTGGCCTCCCAAAGACCTTCTCCCTTGCTTTTTTTACCAACTCGTCTTTATCATCACCTATTGAGACTCTCGTAGCATCTTCCACTATGACCTTAAGAACGAGAATGTGCTCCTCCTACTATCTTTGTCCCTCTTCCTCTTTGTCAAAGATGATCTAGTGGTGCAGCTTGTTGTCCGCTTGTCTACTATTGTAAACTTTTCTCGAAGGATTGAATCATATACAAGATCTACCATATTAATGTTATATTATGATATCAACCTAGAAAACTATAGTTCTCTCTCATTGTATTCTTCTCCCTCTCTGCACACATCCTGAACTTTTCTCGTCGTTGTAGATATAGCTCATGTACAAGATCCATTTTCATGTTTCTAAAACGAATCCTATAAACCATGCTTTTTTAATGAAGTCTGCTATGCTTTCTCTGTCATGACATGTTAGGTTTTTTTAATGATCATCCACGGGTAGTTATTTCTTCGCCAAGTTAATCATGATAGAACACCAGAGGATACATTTAAAAAAGTTGGTCGTTGAGTGGCTCCGACGACACACTCAATACGTGATCACTTTTGTATGTCTATGTCTAGTGTATTTATCCATTATGGGAGATCTAGACAACCATTATTTATTCCTCCTCATCACCTTTGTTTGCTTATCTAACGTAATATCGATAGGATTGTATTAAGTAAGAAAGACGGAAGGCAGTCAGGAATCTGTCGATGGAAGAACAGTGCAGATGGAAAACCGGAGGTAGGATAGGCTAATATCTGCTACGAAACTAGAGCAGACAATAGCGCGGATCATCTGCTATAGCGGGGCTACTGCAGACTCTGCTGGTGGCCTTTGGAGCCGCTCGATCATGATCGAGCGGTTCCCACGAAATCCCACTGTGTGTGGGCCCGGATTAAAGGGATTTCGTGGGAACCGCTCGATCATGATCGAGCGGCTCCAAAGGCCCCAGCAGAGTCTGCAGTAGCCCCACTACAGTAGACAATCTGCTCCCAGCATACAGAGGTGACGTAGTTAAAAAAATTGTTCTTTTCCCCTGTTGTTGTAGGGCTGAAATGTTGTTCTCAACTTTGGTAGCCAACGACAATAAGTCCACTACGAGTCTCACGAGCTTTCGATCCGCATTTGATGCCAACAGCAAATATGTTCACCCTTCCAGAAGTCGTGCAATAGGTGACAACTTTTTCACATCTACTGCAGCCGACTTGAATGTGTGTCCCAATGTACAACGTATGGGGTAAGGATCGTCTGTTGTAGAATTTTAGTTTAATTCTCTACATATCCTCCAAATTTCGTCTAAATCTGACCTAATTTGCTATTTTATCTTAATGATCAAATATTCGGTCATAGTTTAAGCAACTTAAACTCGATTTAAAAAAGATCCAAATGTTTGAGCATTAAGATAAAATAGCAAATAAACTTGTATTTGGATGAAATTTTTGAAGGATAGGTAGAGTATTAAACTAAAATTCAATATATAACGTTAGATTTTAAAATCAAAGTCATAAAAATAATCTAATGAGAATTACAACACCTATGTTGCAATCCTCCCTATACCAGAGGATCTGTTTCCCAACGTATGAGGTGTCTCGATAGATGGACATGCATGGTAGGATATGCCGTCGTCATAGATTTTCATGATGCATGTGATTCCTGCCATAGGGTAGCTCTCTCCTTGGAAGCTCACTGATTCTACAAGGATGGAATCACTACAAGAAACTGGACCTAAGGCAACGAATAATTTGAATATTCATTGTTATATCTTCCAATGTTAAAGATATAATGACGAATATTATTCGTTGTCAAATCATATTTTGTACTTGTAATTAGCAACGAATATCATATTAGTTGTTAAAGGTCCATATAGTAAAAAAATTTTGTTGAATTACTCATTAAAATTCACACTAATTGTTGCCGAATTTAGCAACGACTAGAAGAAAACTACAACGAATAATCGTTGTTATATAATTCGTTAACGAATACCATTATTCGTTGCAAATTTAAAGAAGTAATCAACAAATAATATTCGTTGTTATACATTTAACTATGGAAGATATGGCAACGAATATTAAATTATCTATTGCCTTAGGTCATTTTTTGTAGTGAATCCATGGAAGATCAACTCCTGTATCGGTACAAGCGGTATTTATAAGTACTTACACCGACTACCATGGACAAATCGGGAAAGAGAAGAGTTGTACATGCTTAATATGATTTAAGGCACATATAATTTAAGCTGAAGACGGTATGCAACCTGATCAACTGAAATTTTGCATATTTTTATTTAATGCAAATAAGATGAATATGAAGAGAATACCGTTGCAACCCACAATTTTTCGAATCAAAAGAAATTAATTTAATCCAGAATAAAAGTAATGGAGTTGCTATTAAGTTATTAACCTAGTATAGTTCCAAGATTCGAACTCAAGCAGGAAACAATGATTAAGCGATGATTATTAAAATCAAAGATAAATCAATGAAAATAAAGAAGCAAACTCAAAGCAAACTACATAGTTTTTTATGGATTTTTTATCTTTTTATCATTTTTTTTTATTTTTTATGTTTTTTAAAGTTTTAGCAATTTTTAGTTTTGCAAATTTTTATATTTTGGATTTTTTAAAGAAAGGAAATAAAAGAAAAAGAAATAAAGGCACAAAAAGCTCTTTTTCTATTTTTCAAATATAACAAAATGTCCAAAAATATCAAATAAGATTATTTTGTGATTTTATAATTTTTTTACCATTTTTATGATTTCTTCAAGGATTTTTAGATTTTTTAGGATTTTCAAATCAAATAAAAGCGTGAAACAATACAAATAGTGAAATCTAACTACTATTTTGGGTTTTTAAAATAAAAAAATAAATCAAAAAATTCTAGAAAATAGACAAACAGAAAGAAATTTTTTCAAGCTTTCAAACAAGTTATATTATGTATTTTTCCTAATTTTCCAATGATTTTATACAAACTTTTTAAGTATTTCCTGTAATTTACAATTTTTTGATTTTTATAAAAAGTTTCAAACAAAAACAGAAATTCAAACAAACCAAAACTCACACACATGAATTTTTTTAGAAATTTTAAAGCATTGTTTCAAAATTATATGATCTTTTTATAAGTAAACGGTGAAATTTTTATGGTTTTTGAATTATTTAAAATAATAAAATAAATGGTTTTTGCAAAACAAAAATTTTATGTAATAAAGCAATGCAACATGAGATTAACCTATTTTTTGGGATTTTTTAAAGTAAAGATGATATTTACTTCAATTAAAATCAGGCACACATAATAATCTAGAAACACTAAACCAAGTTGTAATTATTTAATTTTTAACCATAAAATAATAACATGCTTTAAAATGCAAGGGCACAAATGCAAAAATTCTAAGAGAAACATGCCATACACGTGAATTCAGACAAGTAGGGGTATGAATGTGATTATCAAAAACTTCAACTATTTTAATAACACACACAAGTTCAGTATAGGTAATGCGATTGTCCACAAAAGCTCTTGTGTATGATCACGTACACACAATCAGACTAGACCCAGATGTAATATGAAGAAAATACGAGGAATGAACGATAAAAGCTTATAATTGTTATTTACACTTTACAGACTAAAATGAAATAAGGGAAAGTGCAGTGATGGGATGCGCAATATACCCAGGTGAGGTGTACGGAGCATGTGGAGGCGTTGAAGTAACATGGACGACTTTGATTTGCTCACCCAGATTTGATCTAACATGTAGAAATTGGGCGTGGGTAGATGACCACGATGTAATATGGAGCAACTCTCATATGATAGGATGGCTCGGACGAGGTCCCTGACAACATATATGAATGGGCCTCCAGGGTGAACTTCAATCGTCCAGATATTATCACAACGAGCTCAAATTCGCTCCCCAAGACTCTCAAATGATCGCTGTTGTTGATCCGCATCGAATAAGTATGATTAGAGTTTCCAGATCTCACTAGGGATAGACCTGGTACTCCTCCCCTCTGTGATCCACCTGAAGGTGAAATTGAGGCTCCCAGGTAATGCTCCTCGCACCTGTAGGTTTATGGACAATGCTCGAAGCTTTGCGAGTCTTGGTTGGTTGTTATTAGGCTAAATTGGAGGTAAAATGGTTGTGGATGAGGTTCTCTAGACGTGGGTGGAGGATTAAAGAACGAACCTCAGATCTGGTTAGATCTAAGGGTGATCAGGTCGCGGATCGAAGTACGGAGAAGCATCAAGTGAAGAGCATGGTGAGGCGATAAGATCAGTATTAGAATCAAATGAAATGGAGAATAGACTCCGATCAGGGTGATCTGATCTGAAGAACATACACTATGATATGAATGTAAAATCAAACAAAAACAAGAAAACCAAAGTATCTAAGTCTACCTAAATGGATGCAGTCGCTTGTGCTGGAGGGCAAGGACCTCTAGGGCTCATTGCCTTGATGGCTTGGCAAGGCCAGAGGTTGATCTCACCTTGTGGTAGTGCATGATGGAGATGCCACCTGCTCAGAGGCTATGATGCTCGAATCCTCTCTACACGAGTATCTTCACACACTATCACTTACGAGAAGATGATGAAGCTCCTTGGAGATGAGGGTGAAACCAAAGATATGAGAAAATACGGGCTCCAAGTGATTTTATAGGCGGAGGAGGTTCGAGAAGAATAGGAAGTTTGCATGCGAATCGAAGCAAAACTGCGAAAAAAATAATTAATCAGGCGTGGATCTCATATCTGCGTCCACCAATCGGGTGGTGGAATCCGGGCGAAAAGAACTCGGATCCACGCTAGGAAAGTCATATAAGAAAGAGAGTCCAAGTCCCATTATTTGTGAAGGAGAGGGGGGACTAGTTGGTTGGGGTCAACTACTCCTAGGTGGACGAATTAGAATGTGAAGAGGATAAGTCCGAAATAGGGAAAAAAATGAAATAATGAGAATAAATAAAAAATAATTAAACTAAATCAGAAAAATATTTTTAAATTAAAATATTATTATAATAAATCATGTTAATATTATAATAAATTATTTTTTAGTGATTTTTAATAAATAAAATAATTAAATAAATAAGGTAAAATAAATAAAAACCTTTATTCGTAGGTATATAATACCTATATATACAATAATCCTATTTTTAATAAACTATTTTCATAAATAATTACATAATTTAGTAATTTATTTATTTAAAATTAAATTACATATTTTAAATACATTTTTTATTTTAAATGTTAAGTTAATGGTACAAATAAATACAAGTATGTACAATATAGATATATTATTCCTACATAATAAATACATTATTTTATTTTTATTTATTTTATTTTTTTTGCATTAAGATAAATAAAACAATTATATTCAAAATATTAAAAAATAAATTATGTGCACAAATATACAAGAAAATAAATAAATAGAAATATATACATATTTACATGTATATCAATAGGGTCCCAAAAATTTACTTTTTGCATATTAACTCTGATTTCAATGAAAATATCTTATTTGATAGATAATTTTACAAAACATACTTTAAAAGTGAGTACACCCAAATCAGAGTTCATGTGACCGAGTTATGAGGTTCGCTAGTTTGAGTTTATGACTTTTAGATTTTGAAAATTATTGGTATTTATTCATATGATTTTTAAATTATATTTTTGTATTTTTATAGTAATTTTTATAAATAAGTTGGAAAAATAATTAAGTTAATTAGAGCTAGGCATAATTAAATAAAAATAAAGAATTTTTATATACATATAGAACATATATACAAAAAGGTTCAAATGCCAAAAGTCGCACGATTATTCCATGATTTTTTAATATTTTAAATAAATAGTATTAGTTATAAAATGAATTTTAAAAGTGAGTTTGATCAATTTGGATTTTTCTATAAATAGTTATGAACTTCGGACGTTGAATTTTTTGACTTTTTAGGTTCATTGTAATTTTTTATTATTTAAGTAATTTTTTTGATATTTTTATAAATTATGATATATTATTATAAATAACTTTTAAGAAGGAAATATTTTTATTTAAAGTCATTTTATTGATAAATAAAATAGTACAAGATATTTACAAGATGGAAAATGGAGAATATGTACAAGTGAGAAGTGATTTTCTTGATTTTTATAAGTTATGGACCCTTTATCCCCCTACTTTTTTCCTTTTCGACCATTCCAATTCTTGGTCTATTCTTGGGGTTCGACTCAGATTGCATTTATTTCATAAGTACTTTCTTCTTTATTTCCTTTCTTTTCTTTTCTTATTTATTCTCTTATTTTGATGCAAAAGAATGATAATTATACAATATTAACAAATCAATTATAAATGATAAATAATAATAATTAATGAAAATATACATGTATTTTACCAAGGATTTTAGATAAAAGAAAAGGATAAAGATGTTGACTCATGGATTCATCACAACCCCTAAATAATACCTCAATAAGATGGGGTCTCCTTGTATTTGGATAAGTAGATTTGTTTGTATGTGAGTAGTGTATAACTCCTCTAGGGTTAAGGCTTTTAGTATGCACTATATTATACTTTTTCTATATAGTGAAAATCGATTGCCTATATCTAAGGACATATCCCAATGATGGGTGAACATTGTAAATATGTGTGTCTTCGTGTATATATGATTGATCGTGTTTGTGCATGTTTCTGCGAAGTAAACTATTTTTAAGTTACTTTATTTTATACTTAAGTTGATTTTTCTATAGGGGAAGATGGATTTATCATTTCTTTATTTGATTAGATTGAGGAATAATGAATGAGTAATTGCCCTAAATCAAGGGATAATGGCTGATGAAAGCACATGTGTCGTATATAGGGATGAGCATGGGCCGGGCTGGGCCGGGCTTTGAAGGGCCCAGGCCCAAGCCCGCTTAAAAAATTCGGGCCTTGGGCCGGGCTTAGGCCCGCAAAATTTCTTTTTGTTCGGCCCAGGCCCAGGCCCGGCCCAATTCCTTTGGGCCGGGCTTGGGCCGGGCCGGCCCATCTCCCAATTAGATATTATTAACTTTGACTCTTTTGTTTCAAGTTAATCTCAACTCAAGTTACACAAGCCAAAATTGTTTAAAACATGTACATAATACTTGTGAAACACCTAAAATTTAATTCTACTAAATCCGAAGATTCTCATTTTACACATGTGCACTCAATGCTAGATACCATGAATGTCTCTCATTTATAGAAATTAAAAGAGTGAACCAAACTTATCCAGTTAACAATAACAGGTGCACCAGATCTTACATGTTAAAAAATGGGTAGAAGACCCATATTGGATAAATGTACAATAATAGAAAATGTTTCGATTGAAAAAAAATAAATACTAACAAATTCAAAAGAATCTAAACCAAATACTAATTAAGGAAAATTAATTCTTAATTGAAATACATTGATCATCAACTCATATCACACGCTTGACTTTCTTGATTTATAAACATTGTATGAAAACATGATACAAGAAGAGAATGCACATGAAATAGGTGGGAATTTTCATACATATAGGATGTGGGAAAGGATTCGGGCCCTCTTCGGGTCGGGCCCTTGGGCCGGGTCGGGCTGGGCCGAGCCCGGCCCAAAAAAAATTTGGGCCTAAATGTTGGGCCCAAGCCCGGCCCGATATTCCTTTGGGCCTGGGCCGGGCCGGGCTTTTTGGGCTGGGCTTCGGGCTGGGCCGGGCCGGCCCAGCCCAATGCTCATCCCTAGTCGTATAGAATGTTGATCCCACTGTGGTGTCATTGTTTATTTTGTTGAGTGATCAGAAGGAAAGTTGTGTGGCTTTGATTGAGGATAATATGAGAGAGAATAACTTAAGGTGGGTTGGTCATTTGCAAAGGAGGTACGCTGATGCACCGATTAAAGGATGTGAGATTTGACATGTTGAGCCGTCTTAAAGAGGACAAGAAAGGTCTAAGAAGTGTTGGAGGAGACTATTTGAAGGGATCTTAGTTGCTTAAATATAAGTCTGAGAATGACCTAAAATAGATATTAATGGAGTCAAAGAATCCATGCAGTTGATCATACTTAATGAGGAAAAAGGCTTTGTTGTTGTTGTTATTGAGTGAGTCTTGAGAACAATGCGAACAGTGAAGTGGGGAGGACCAAAGGACCTACTTCGTCCTTTTGTTATCAAGGAACCTTAAGTCAAGGATTTTACTTTGTGAAATTTATTTAGCACCTCAAATAATATTATTGTTAGGCACACATACACATTTATGCCACTCGGCAGTATTCAAGGTTGATGTTATTATACAATGATGAGATCAACTCCGATGATCAGAAGAGAATTCGTGGACTACCAAAGAAGGAAATAGAAGGAAGAAAGCATGTGAAGACATTTGACAATGATAAGTTTACCATTTTTACAGGTGAATGTGTACGTCCTGACGATAGGGATGAAGGATATGCGGAATCCTCAAGCGCATCACAGAAGCGTAGTAATCACATCTTATGTGATCGGGGCGACTAGTCGCACTAGTCGATAAATGCAGCGAAATTTAAATTTTTAAATCATGAGATGAAACCACATGATAACAAGAACATTTCTTGGATCATTTTATCTAACCACAATGTATTAGAAATACCTATTGAAGCGTGGTTGCGATCACTAGACCTCTAAAGCAAGAGATCCTCCTGACTCAAGTCCCATCTACGAAGATGGCACTTGCGGGCGCGATGATGAGATGCGTGCTTCCGACAATCCTCAATGAAGATCCAAGCCTTGAATCTTCTGATTTCGTCTAACGAAAACCGACGTCTCCTTCTAGAGCAAGAAGCCCCAAAGAAGATGGAGATCCAGGAGCAATCGAAGCGACAACACGACGGCGTAGAAGCGATTGCTATTCCCTCAAGACCTAAGGTGGACGACCACCTTTAAAGAGAGAGATGACAAGAATGAGAGATCAGAGAGAGAGAGAGAGTAGACGTGTACTATCTTGTATCTTGAAGAGTCTAGGGTTGCCCTCTTTATATACTAGTTTGGGAGTCCATGGATCACAATCCATGGCATACACAAAATCAATGGTTAGATTGATATGTGTATTTAATCAATGGCCATGATCATTGTTATTCAAAAAAACAACAAGATATTAATTTACATTAAATTAAATATATGTTGCATTATCATCAACATAATTTAATTCAATAAAATCAATTATTACAAGATAATATGATAATAATTAAAAAGAGGATAATAATCCACCTAAAAATATGGGGCGTCACCCATGACCAATTCATGGGTGACGCCACCTCATTTCGTGGTTAATTATCCACTTTTTACTTTATCTCATATCTCTTAATTATTTGCAACAAAACTTATTGCAAATTTTTCCACTAAATTAATTCCAAAATAATTTGTGAATATTTCAATCATGTCATTGAAAATATGTGAATCACATTCACAACTCAAATAAAATTGTAAACTAAATTTCCAATTAATTTCTTAATGTGAATCCAATTCACATTAAAAACTAACAAATGTTATTTACAAAGGTGCTCTCTCTCTCTCTAATATATTATAAATCATAGTTATAATATATACACAGATATTATGGATAGCACTATCCATAATCTGCATATCCTTGATAACTAAATCTTTTTTAATTATCTTGGATAATTATTCTCACAATACGAATCCTATTCATATTATACTTGATAATTAAATCTCATTTAATTATCAATGTCTTGTTGCTTGGATACACAATTCATCAAACGAATTATTCTTTAACCCCTTCAAGAATAATGTGCTTTCTCCGCAGATACTTGGAGATAAGGATAGAGCGATTGTATTGTTCCACGTATAGTGACTTGGATGTTGATATCTCATCTCAAATCCAGATCTTACGTACCTCCCATAGATGCTTGATTAAATCAAGATCGCAAATCTAATCTTCTCATTGCATCTGAATCTCATTCAGACCAATGTCCAACACTTGGACCAAGATCAGATTGCTTCTCTATTGAGAGGAGTCACTAAAATCCAAACCTGTTTCATCACTCCCTCGGAATGGAAGCGTCATGGTTATACAATCGTTTATGATCACATCACCCTCATGTATTTCCAATACCTATACATCCTACATACTGGAAGACGTATGATCAACCTGAAGATGTAGATCAATTTTACATTGTCTTCTTCAGGGTTTGATCACCAAGTTTCTCAATCTTGGTCATTGGGAATTGGTAACGATCATATGCTTTCCCAAAGCATATATCATACCTTCAAATTCTTGTCATGCTTCCAAAGCACGACGACCATGCATGGAATTTTATCGGTCACAATACCGCATGAGTGAGCTCATGTCTTCAGGTTCATAAGTGAACCTGTATGATCCCATTGAGATATCGTATTACTTATATGACCTTACATGTACACCAGCTCGCCGATGTATAGACCTTAGTTAGGTCATCAACCTATTAATTTGTCAAATGTACACATTCAAACATATAGTAAAAGATCTATCACCGGTCAGGGGATGCGTACCTATGCTGTGACAGTATTCAACATAGAATTTAGGTTATCTTGATCTCGCTAAGTCAACCCTTTGACCTAACTAATTTGACACCTCCGAATCACTATTCCCATGCAAAGGACTTGCATCAAGAGGTCGGTCAGATATCAGCCTCTGTGAGAAAGGATTGTCATCTCCTACTCAGGCTAGAGATCATCTCTTTATTTCATTTGACGGTGCTTGATGAGTCCTCTATCTAACTCTTTAGATATTCATCCAAACACCAGCCTCTATGATTCATTTAATGAATCAACAGCTATATGATCATCAAGATGGCCATGGTACATAACCCTAATTGTACAGAGGGACCTTATAGTGCATTCATTCATTTAATTTCAGAAAGAGAGTGAAATATCAATAACTTATTGATAAAACACATATATATTACAATAATATTTATTGTAAGAATGGTTCACTCGGGGCTCACATGTCCAACAATCTCCCACTAGCCCTCAGAACCATTCAGGTACAATTCGTAAATCCATACTCATTACATGTTGATCGAAAACCTTCTGTGTCAAAGGTTTAGTAAGAGGATCAGCAACGTTGTCGGCAGAGGCCACCTTGGTGATGATGATATCACCACGCTTTTGAATCTCCCGAATGATGTGGTATTTCCTTTCCACGTTCTTGCTCTTTTGATGCCATCTAGGTTCCTTTGCCTGGGCAATGGGTCCCGTGTTATCGTAGAGTAACGGGATGGAAGTATCAAAGTCAACTATGCCAAGCTCCAAGATGAATTTGTGCAACCACACCGCCTCCTTTGCAGCATCCGATGCGGCAATGTATTCAGCTTCTGTTGTTGAATCCGCTGTAGTGCCATGCTTCTTGCTTCTCCAGCTCACAACACCACCGTTCAACAGGAATACAAACCCTGATGTCGACTTTCAATCATCAATATCCGACTGGAAAGTCTGAATCTGTATATCCCAAGACTTGGAGATCACCATCTTCATAGACCAAGATGTAATCTTGCGTCCGTCTTAGATATTTGAATATGTTGTTTACTGCATTCTAGTATTGCTCTCCATAACAGGATTGGTAACGACTTACCACTCCCACTGCATGGAAGATATATGGCCTAGTACACATCCTGGCATACATCAAGCTTCCTACAGTTGATGCATACGGGCATTCAACCATGACCTTCTTTTCCTCACCACTTTGAGGACCCGTCCCTTTAGATAGATGGATATCATGTCTTAAGGGGAGGAATCATTACTTGGAACTATCCATACGGAAGCGTTCAAGAATCTTCTTAATATCTCCATGTTGTGATAATCCTAATATCCTATTTTATTGGTTTCTGAACAACTTCATGCCTAAGATGTAAGAGGCTTCTCCAAGATCTTTCATCTCGAAGGTATGAGATAGCAAAATCTTCACACTGGTCATTATTCATGTATCATTCTCAATGATAAGGATATCATCTACGTAAAGCATGATAAACACAATGGCACTCCCACTAAGATTCTTGTACACATAAGGTTCATCAGGATTCTGCACAAAATCATTACTCTTAATGGTTTCGTCAAATCTGATGTTCCAGTTACGAGAAGCTTGTTTGAGCCCATAGACGGATTTCTTTAGATTGCATACTTTTCCATCCTCAACTATGAAGCCCTGGGGCTGCTCCATATAGATATCCTCCTCGAGGTATCCATTGAGGAAAGCTGTCTTGGCATCCATATGCCAGATGTCGTAGTCAAGAGATGCAGTTATAGCTAGCAGTGTCCAGATGGACTTAAGCATAGCCACAGGAGATAACGTCTCATCGTAGTCGATGCCTTCTCTCTGTGTGTAGCCCTTGGCTACTAGTCGTGCCTTGAAAGTCTCTACTTTCCCATCAGGTCCCCTTTTTCTCTTAAAGATCCATTTACACCCAATGGGTTTTACCCCTTTAGGTGGATCCTCTTGGATCTATACACCATTCTTATGCATGGAGTCAATATCCGACTTCATTACTAGCATCCATCTATCCATGTCATGATCCGCGAGTGCTTCATCAAATGAAGTAGGATCATTGTCAGTCTCTCACTTGACACATGGAATCCATACCTTTCAGGTGGTGCAACCAACCTCGAATTCCTTCGAAGAGGTATGGATGTTTCCATCTCTATTTATCTCTTCAGTTTCTGGTTCAGGAATCTCAGAATCCTCAGAGGATTCAAGGAGTTCCTCTACTTCATTTCTGTCTTGACCTTTAAAGAAATCATCCTCCAGAAATTTCACATCTCTAGAGATAAAAACCTTTTGGGTCTCAGGGTCATAAAGCTGGTATCCAATACCATCTTTTTAACATACCCAATGAAGTAACACTCACAAGTGCGAGATTCCAGCTTACTTGCATCCACGTTCTTCGCATGGACCAAGCAACCCCAAATCCTTAAGTGTTTAACACTTGGCTTGGTACCTTACCAGAGCTCGTGAGGAGTCTTGGGTACAGACTTGCTAGGAATCTTGTTCAGGATATATAGTGCAGTCTCTACTACATATCCCCAGAAACTAAGAGGTAAATGTGCTTTGCTCATCATTGAATGGACCATGTCCATGATGGTCCTTTTGCATCTTTTGACAGCACCATTAAGTTGGGGGGTTCCAGGGGGAGTGAGATTGGAGACAATTCCATTCTCTTCAAGATATTCCTTGAATTCATTTGAGAGGTACTCGTCACCTCAGTCAGATCGAATCCATTTAATCTTCCTATCGGTTTGGTTCTCAACCAAATCCTTAAACTCTTTGAACTTTTCAAAGGTTTCAGATTTATGACGTAGTAGGAAGATAAACCTGTATCGTGAATGGTCATCGATAAACATCAAATAAAATCGATATCAATTTCGAGTTGCGGTACTGAAGGGACTATGTACATCAGTATTTAGGTCAAGAAAACCTTCACATCTCGTAACCTTGTACGGAAAGTCATCCTGGTTATTTTACCTTGAATGCAATGTTCATAGGTAGGTAATGATTGAACCTGTAGAAAATCTAAAGGTCCATCCTTTATCAATCTATTGATCCTATCAACAGATAAATGACCAAGCCTTTGATGTCAAATCATATTAGAATGATTTCCATTCTCCCTGGATCTTTTCTGATTTTTATTATCAGTGGTAGTGACATTCATGACACATTCATCAATGCACAATTCATAGAGTCCACCAGAAGTCAGAACACCATCCGCAATAAATTTATCATATTGATTAATGACTAACTTATTACAGAAAAGGAAGGAATATCCATGTCTAACAAGCTTAGATACAAATATCAAATTCCTCTTGACTTCAGGTATATAAAGACACTCTTTATATACTAGGACTTGACCACTAGATAACGATAGTCGACAGGTCCCGATGGCGACTACTGCAACACTTGCATCAGATCCCATCCGGATGACTATCTCCCCTTGCTCTAGATTCCTAGTTTCCTGAAACAAATGCAACGAATTGCATACATGAACAGAAGCACCAGACTCTACAACCCAACTTCCTTCTCGTCCAACGAGAAAACTAGTTTCAATGATGAAAGTAGATTCCATACCTGTTGGGCTTTACCTTTGTCAACCGACTTTAAGTATTCTGGGAAGTTACGCTGCTAGTGCCCCAACTTCTTGTAGTGGTGACAGACATCGATCTTCTTTGATGTCATTAGCATGGAAGCACTAGAATATGAACCAACTCCTTGTTTCTTCTTCTTTCTCTTCTGGGACGGGCCCTTCCGAGAACCTTACTTCCGACCGAGTTTTCCTCTTACTTGTGCAACCATTGCACTAGCAGAGGGGTCGTCCTTCTTCGTTACGTCTTCTATAAATTTTATAGCATCTAACAACCCAACGTTAGTGAAATCACCTTTGCTCATGTGATACGGCATGGCAAAGTTGTTGAAAGACTTAGGGAGTGATAGGAGAATGAAATCAGCCTGCATTTCAGAATCCATGTAGGCTCCGGGGGTTTCCAATTCAGAGAGGTACCCAAACACTTTGAATACGTGTTCTCTGACAGAGGTCCCTTCCTGCATCTTGCAGCAAATAAGCTCTTTCATCATATTATAGTGCTGTGTGCGGTTTATGTCACCGAACATTTCCTTAAGATTCAACATGATTTCTTGGCAATGGTTCATTTCCACATGCTACTTCTGAAGCACAATGGACAATGACCCAAGAATATAACATCTTGCCAAGTTATGATATTCATCATATTTCTTATTAAAAGATTTATCTTCCGGAGTCCTAGGGCTTGCTATCTTGTCCTGTTGGAAATGCGAGCCCACGGCGAGCCATTATGCAATAAATATTATTGCAAATATCATTCCCTGATCTGAAATGAAGAATGAATAATTTGCATAATAGGTCCCTTAGTACAATTAGGGTTATGTACCATGTCCATCTTAATAATCATACAGCTATTGATTCAACTATTGAATCATAGAAGCTGGTGCTTGGATGAATATCTAAAGAGTTAGATTGAGGACTCATCAAGCACCGTCAAATGATTGTTAAGAGATTATCTCCAGCCTGAGTAGGAGATGGCAATCCTTATCTCTGAAGGCTGATATCTGACCGACCTCTTGATGCAGGTCCTCTGCATAGGAATAGAGACTCAGAGGTGTCAGATTAGTTAGGTCAAAGAGTTGACTTAACGAGATCGAGATAACCGAAGTCCTATATCATATGCTGTCATGATATAGGCACACATCCTCTGACCGGAGACAGATGTGTTACTATATGTCTGAGTATGTACATTTGGCAGACCAATAGGTTGATGACCTAACTAAGGTCTATACACCGGCGCGCTAGTGTGCATGTAAGGGCATATGAGTAATACGATCTCTCAAAGGGATCATACAGGTTCATTTACTGAGCCAGAAGACATGACCTCACTAATGAGATATTGGGAAGAATCAAATTCCGTGCACGGTCGTCTCACTTTGGAAGCTTGACTGAATTTGTAGGTTTGATATATACTTTTGGAAAGTATATAATCAAGACCTAGGTATGATATATGCTTTTGGAAAGTATATGATCGATACCAACTTCCAATGATCGAATGAGAAACATACTGATAAAACCATGAAGTAGACAGTGTAAAGTTGGTATAATACTTCAGGTTTAATCCGAGTCTTCCAGTATGCAGGATGAACAGGTATTGGGAATACCTGAGGGTGATGTGATCATAAACGATTGTATAACCATGACGCTTCCATTCCTAGGGAGTGATGAAACGGGTCTGGATTTTAGTGACTCCTCTCAGTAGAGAAGTGATCTAATCTTGGTCCGAATGTTGGACATTGTTCTGAATGTGATTCAGATACAATAAGAAGATTAGATTTGCGGTCTTGATTTAATCAAGCATCTATGGGAGGCCTGCGATCTTGATTTGAGATATGATCTCAATATCCAAGTCACTATACGTGGAACAATACAATCGCCCTGTGCTTATCTCCAAGTATCTGCGGAGAAAGCGCATTATCCTTGAAAGAGTTCATGGATAATTCTATTGTTGATATTTGTATACCAGCATTGAGGAAATGGATAATTAAATGTGATTTAATTATCACGAGTAATATGAATTTGATTCATATTATAAAGAGACTAATCTAAGATAATTAAATGTGATTTAATTATCAAAGATGAAAATAATGTGAATGTGATTCATATTATTTGGACATAAGAGAATAGAGATCCAAGATAATTAAATGTGATTTAATCATCATGGATATGAATAATGTGGATAGCAATATTCATATTAGTCATATATATTATAAATGTGATTTATAATATATAAGAGAGAGCTATTTGTAATTTACATTTGTTAATTAAATGTTAATGTGAATTGGATTCACATTGGACATTAAATTGAAAATGTAATTTACATTTTATTTTGGGTTGTGAATGTGATTCACAATTTTTCAATGGCAAGATTGCAATATTCACAAAATAATTATGAATTATTTTGTAGAATAATTTACAACAATTGTTGTTGCAAATATTGGAGATATATGCAATCTTAGAGATTGCATTGGAATCTCCCTTTCCTAATAGGAAAGGGGGGACGACCACTAATATGGAAGGGAGGAGCCTCCTTTCCATTATCTCCAATGTGGATTGATTTAATTTGGTGATCGAATTATGTTGATTTATCAATATAGATTTAATCTAAATTAAATTAATTGTTGTTGGTTTTTACCAACACAAATCTTAGCCATTAAAAGAAACACAATCAATGTGAACCATTGGATTTGTTTTGTCCCATGGATTGAGATCCATGGATCCCAAAACCCTGTAAAAGGAGAGGCACCCCATTGCTCTTCTTTACACATATAATGCTTGAGAAGCATATCTCTCTCTCTTTCTCTTTCTCTCCCTCTCATGGCCATCCACCATGGATGCCCTAGAGAGGCTCTCCATCGCCGCGGCACCGTCGTTATGCTGCCCGATATTTTGCTCGTGGAATTCCGTCTACTTCGGCATGCCTTGCTCGTGAAGAAGACGTTGGATCTCGTGTGTCGAGATCAGGAGATCCACCGCTTGATAATCAACATGGATTGCGAGAAGCACGCGGTTCATCCCCGCGCTCGCAAGCGTCTCCTCCGACAGATCGGACTTGAGACAGGAGGTCTCTTCGTTTAGAGACTTGATCGCAACCACGCTTCAAGAGGTAATCCTAATACTTGTTTGTGGTTCAGACGAAACGATCTGCGAAGTGTTCTTGGATCATGTTGTTTCGTCGCATAAAAATTTTTAATTTCCGCTGCACAGAACAACTAGTGCGACTAGTCGTTCTTCGTCGTATCCGATATGACGATCACGCTTCCGTGATGCGCTTGATGATCTAACCATATCCTTCAAGTGGTATCAGAGCCTTAGGTCGACGGTTTCGAATATGATTCGCAAACCGAGGACGACTTGGGTTCGTTAAGGTCGCGAAAGTTTTTATCGCATTTGATTTCGCATATCTGTTTAGTAAATAATTTTGGCCATGTTTAAAATGTTTAAACATGAATTATTTACTTGGATTTTGTTCCCCATTAAATAAGGAAACCATAGGATCTGAGTTTACGTAAATCGGATTTCGTATGCTCTAGATATGATTGTTTTAATGAACATGTATGCACTGTTGCGGGAACAGTAGATTTTAACATGATTAAAGAGTTAATTACTGTTCTCATCCGCCTCGAAATGCGTGAAAAACAACTTGAGTTCTGTCCTAAATCAAGTTATCAATCTTTGAAAATTTATTTTGTCTAATTTGGATTTAAATTGATTGAGATATGATAATTTTAGTGAGTAGGGGTCACTACTGAAATTACAGTCCTAATCTAGAACCAAGTGATTGTCAATTAGTGAAATTAATTGTTAATTTCGTGAAATAATCTTGAAAAATATTTGTGAAATATTGGAACATGATTATTTACCTAATTGATTTGGCCCCAATGAATTAATTATTTAGATTTGATCTAAATCTTAATTGGAATCACAATCATCAAACTCCTTGCTTTAATAGGATTGGGAATTTGTCTAGCAAATTTCCTTATAATCAAAATTGTTTTGATTACTATAGGTATAATTTTCGGTTGAAGAACCAATGATCATCTCAAGTACAAATTAATCAATTTGGCATCATCCTTTCCCGAGGTGGATATGATGTCTAGTCGGGGATCGCTGGGGTAGCGGGTTGCAACGTATGCGGTCCGTCCCACTCCCGTCGGTACTGGCCATGACAACGGGTAGGGCCGGGATAATGTCCGAGGAATTATGATGTATTTTTTCTAATTATTAAAATACGAATTAATACGTACTTTGAGAATAATACCATATATATTCAAGTAAGATATTCAAGTTTGTTGATTGAATTGGATTGATAATTAATTTAATATGATTAAATTGATTATGTCCAATTAGAATACTCTAATATGATTAGAGTTAATAATTCCCTTGGAAGAATTAATTATGTGAATATGATTCATGATAATTAATTAAAATTTGAATATGAGGTGGAGGATCACATAAGTGACATCCATGGTCTCCCGTCAAGGCGAAGGGTTCCGTCGCCAGATATTGTATGTAGGAGACGCCTGTCCGAAGTGACAGCTCCTGCATACGATCCATTTGGATCGGGCTCTTCGCATCTCGAAAGAGTAAGGACGTATGCGTAGTGACCCCAATATCGGGTTCTCATATTATTGGGGCGATATTGGATTGCGCATAGCGAGTTGTATTCCTGTTGACGGTTGGTTCAATTAATGACGGGTCAACATTACCTTAGGGGTGGTGGGCCCGAGTGTTAAAGACCGAATTGGGAGATGCAAGTTGGACTTGCAAGGCGGAATGTGTTCCCGCTTCTTTTTATCCGAGTTGTAGGTTCTCATATTATTGGGATACAACAAAAATAAGGAAGGAGATCCCAGATCTTGCTGAAATATGTTGGTAAGTATATCTCTTACATTGAAAGTAAATAAGGGAATGAACTTTCAGTGTTGACAAGGCAAGACAACTTTGATATAAAAATTCCTAAATCAAAGTAAAATATGTATATATATATGTACACTTATGCAAATTTCTTATTTCAGATAATTCTTCATTAAAACCCACTCAATAAATACTCAATGATAACCAGTAAAATATCATGGATTGGACTCATGATCCAGATATTGTACTTGCATTTGGACACATAATGTATGTGGTTGCAATGTGCAAGTTTCCTCATAATATTGAGGAATGACAATTAAATAGATAATAGGACTACAACCCTAGGGTTTGTATGTCTCTATAGTCTTGATCTCATCGGATGTACTTTGGAAGTGACATATCGATGATGATCACAATTGTCAATTAATCCATATAAAATCTAAGAAGACTTTCTGGCATACATATGTGCTCTCAACATTTAATCATGAATGACATTGTTCTCTGCATCATGCAGAATGGTGGCTCCATAAGAGATGATGTATTCAAAATGTTTGAATACTTACCTGAACCAATATTTTAAGGGTCTAGATGGATGTAGACATGATGAATGTCATCATTCTACTGTCTATACTCTAGTCATTCATGAAGCTTCATAATATTCATATTGTATGAATTTAATGAGGCATGTATAAATGTTGAAATACTCTTACATTGAATTCTTTCGAATTTAACATAAGAGATCCTCAGTCTTAAGCAATGGTTGTTTATAGATAAAGGGAGCGCAGTGAAAGCATGGGTTGGACCCAAGTAAGAGGTATAGTCAAAGAGTTGACTGTACTTTTATGACTTACATATGACATCCAAAGAGCTGGATGAATGCCAATACTGCAATAAGTTGATGTGTTGATAGTATGACTATCAAGTCTGTCTAGAATCCTTAGAGAAGGACTCGGATAGAGCATCCGAATAATCTACATAAATCATTGATATTGACTTGCTTATTAAATAAGATAAAGTCTTGTGATTGTATCTCAATCTTCTACAACACTTGCAATGGGTTGCATATGTTTTAGAAGACTGGAATAATTGATCTTAAGTTCTGTAGTTATCCGCATGGATTTTGATGCAATGGTTGCAATAATCTCTGTTGGATTGATAGACTTGTTAATTTCAGTGGGAGAGCCCTTAGTCTTAGAGAATGTCTCTATGACCTAGACATTAGAATACACTCATTGTTTGTTTCTAAATGTTGGAAATAAACATGAATTCTGGAATGGACCTATCATAAGGAGTTATGATGGAGATATTTCAAAAAGTAATCTGAAATCTAGTGGACTCCACTAAATTAGAAAATTAATGAATGGTTCATTAACATTTCTAAATACTGAAATTAAACCTTTATCACATTTCTAAATACTTACTGCTATATCTCAAGCAAGATCTTGGATCTCCTCTCTATCTTTATCACATCCCAATAATATGAGAACTTGTGACTCGAATAAAGAGAAGTGGGAACACATTCCGCCTTGCAAGTCCCACTTGCATTTCCCAATTCAGTCTTTAACACCCGGGTCCACCACCCCTAAGATGATGTTGACTTGTTGTTAATTGAATCAACCATCAACATGCTTAATACTCGTTATACGCAATCCAATATCGCCCCAATAATATGAGGACTCGATATTGAGGTCACTACATATACGGACTTACTCTTTCGAGAAGAAAAGAACCCGATCCAAATAAATCATATATAGGATCTATCACTTCGGACAGGTGTCTCCTATATACAATATCTGGCGACGGGATTCTTTGCCTTGACGAGAGACCATGGATGTCACTTATGTGATCCTCCACCTCATATTCAAATTGTAATAATTAATTATCGTGAATCATATTCACATAATTAATTCTTCCAAGGGAAATACACATCTATTCATAATAGAGTGCTTTTAATTGGATATAATCAATTTAATCACATTAAATTAATTATCAATCCAATTATCAATCAACAAACTTGATTATTACTTGAATAGTAGGTATAATCTCAAAGTATATATTATTCAAATTTTAATAATTAGGAAATTACACTTTGATTTCTCTAGCATTATCGAGTCCCTACCCGTTGTCATGACCAGTACCGACAGGAGTGGGGCAGACCATATCCGGTGCAACCCGCTACCCCAACGCTCGCCGACTAGTCACCATATCCACCTCATGAAAGGATAATGCCAGATAGATCATTGTGTACTTTGAGATGCTCATCAGTTTTTCAACCGAAATTATACCATATAATATTCATCAAAACTATTTTGATAATATTATAAGGAGATTTTCTAAACAAATCCCCAATCTATTCAAGCAAGAGGGTTTTGCATGTAAAAGTTGTCCTACAACTATTGTAGGATAAACTAGGGTTTTGCATGAAAACAATGTTTGTTGATGATTTCTTATCAACCAATTAATGATCAAGATCAACTATCTTATCATCTTGGTTAGTGAAATACCATTCAATGAAATAATCATCTCTTTAAATATTTCATAAATATTTATCAATAATCATTTCAGAAAATTAACTATTAATTTTCATCAACTTATTTGAATGACTTATCACAAGGTTCATGATCAAATATGTCAATTTTCAGCAGTGACCCCTACTCACTAAAATCAACATATCTCGATCAATGTAAATCCAAATTACGCAAAATCAGTTTCCTAATATTGCTAATTTGATTTATGACAGAACTCAAGGGATATTTCATGTATTTATAGACGCATTAAAACAGTAATTAACTCATTAGTCATGTTTAGATTCGCAGTTCCGGCAACAGTGAATACATGTTTATTCAAAGGGCCATATCTTGAGCAAATGGAATCCAAATTACATAAACTTAAATCCTATGATTTCCTTATTTGATGGGGAACAAAATCCAATTGAATGTTTTGTGTTTACATAATTTAAACAGTGCCGAAAAATCCAATTATACATGGGTACGAAAAATGAAATGCGACAAAAAATTTCGCAACCATTTCAAACCCAAGTCGTCCTAGGTTTACGGATTGTATCCAAAACCTTTCTGACCTAAGGCTCTGATATCAATTGAAGGATATGAGGATTTCTCAAGCACATCACGGAAGTGTGGTGATCGCATCTTATGCGATCGGGGCGACTAGTCACACTAGTCGATAGATGCATCGGAATTTAAAATTTTTAAATCATGAGATGAAACCACATGATCACAAGAACATTTCTTGGATCGTTTCATCTAACCACAAAGTATTAGAAATACCTCTTGAAGAATGGTTGTCATTATTAGATCTCTAAAGCAAGATCCTCCTGACTCAAGTCTGATCTACGAAGATGGCACTTGCGGGTGCGATGATGAGACGTGTGCTTCCCGCAATCCTCGATGAAGATCCAAACCTTGAATCTCCTGATTTCGTCCAAAGAAATCCGGCGTCTCCTTCTAGAGCAAGAAGCCACAAAGAAGATGGAGATTCACGAGCAATCTAAGCGACAGCACGACGGCGTATAAGCGATTGCTATTCCCTCAAGACCTAAGGTGGATGGCCACCTTTAGAGAGAGAGAGATGGCAAGAATGAGAGATGAGAGAGAGTAGACGTATACTATCTTGTATCTTGAAGAGTATAGGGTTGCCCTCTTTATATACTAGTTTGGGAGTCCATGGATCACAATCCATGGCATACACAAAATCAATGGTTAGATTGATATGTGTATTTAATCAATGGCCATGATCATTGTTGTTAAAAAAATAACAAGATATTAATTTATATTAAATTAAATATATGTTGCATTATCATCAACATAATTTAATTCAAAATCAATTATCACAAGATAATATGATAATAATTAAAAAGAGGATAATAATCCACCTAAAAATATGGGCGTCACCCATGACCAATTCATGGGTGATGCCACCTCATTTAGTGGTTAATTATCCACTTTTTATTTTATCTCATTATCTCTGAACTATTTGCAACAAAACTTATTGGAAATTTGTCCACTAAATTAATTCCAAAATAATTTGTGAATATTTCAATCATGTCATTGAAAATATGTGAATCACATTCACAACCCAAACAAATTGTAAATTACATTTCTAATTAATTGCTTACAGTGAATCCAAATCATTTTTAAAACTAACAAATGTTATTTACAAAGGTGCTCTCTCTCTAATATATTATAAATCATATTTATAATATATACATAGATATTATGGATAACACTATCCACAATCTGCATATCCTTGATAATTAAATCTTATTTAATTATCTTGGATAATCATTCTCACAATATGAATCTTATTCATATTATACTTGATAATTAAATCTCATTTAATTATCAGTATCTTGTTGCTTGGATACACAATTCATCAAACGAATTATTCTTGAACCCCTTCAAGAATAATATGCTTTCTCCGCAGATACTTGGAGATAAGGACAGGGTGATTGTATTGTCCACGTATAGTGACTTGGATGTTGAGATCTCATCTCAAATCCAGATCTTACGTACCTCCCACATATGCTTGATTAAATCAAGACCGCAAATCTAATCTTCTCATTGCATCTGACTCTCATTCAGACTAATGTCCAACACTTAGACCAAGATCAGATTGCTTCTCTACTGAGAGGAGACACTAAAATCCAAACCTGCTTCGTCACTCCCTCAGAATGGAAGCGTCATGGTTATACAATCGTTTATGATCACATCACCCTCAGGTATTTCCAATACCTGTACATCCTACATACTGGAAGACCTATGATCAACCTGAAGATGTAGATCAATTTTACACTGTCTTCTTCAGGGTTTGATCACCAAGTTACCTATCCTTGGTCATTGGGAATAGGTATCGAATATATGCTTTCCCAAAGCATATATCATACCTTTGAATTCTTGTCATGCTTCCAAAGCACGACGACCATGCATGGAATTTGATCGGTCCTAATACCTTATGAGTGAGCTCATGTCTTCCGGTTCATAAGTGAACTTGTATGATCCCTTTGAGAGATCGTGTTACTCATATGCCCTTACATGCACACCAGCTCGTCGGTGTATAGCGTATTAGTCTGCCAAATGTACACACTCAGACATATAATAACACATCTGTCTTCGGTCAGATGATGTGTGCCAATGTTGTGACAGTATTCAACATAGGACTTAGGTTATCTCAGTCTCGCTAAATCAACCCTTTGACCTAACTAATCTGACACCTCCGAATCACTATTCCCATGCATAGCACCTGCATCAAGAGGTCGGTCAGATATCAGCCTCTATGAGAAAGGATTGCCATCTCCTACTCAGGCTGGAGATCATCTCTTAATAATCATTTGACGGTGCTTGATGAGTCCTCTATCTAACTCTTTAGATATTCATCCAAACACCAACCTCTATGATTCATTTAATGAATCAACAACTATATGATCATCAAGATGTCCATGGTATATAATCCTAATTGTACAGAGGGACCTTATAGTGCATTCTTTCATTTAATTTCAGAAAGGGAGTGAAACTTCAATAACTTTTATTTATAATATATATATATATATTACAATAACATTTATTGTAAGAATGGTTCGCCCGGGGCTCACATGTCCAACAAGGGATGGGCATGGGTCGGGCTGGGCCGGGCTCTGAAGGGTTCATGCCACACCTATCTAAATATTTCAGGCCTTGTGTCAGGATCAAGCCCACAAATTCTGGCGTTGTTCGGCCCAAGTTCATGTCCGGCCCATTTCCTTTGGATCAGACCAACCCAAGCATCAGTTCATTTCCTGGTCATGAAAATAATGACACAAGAAATGTGGAAATGATGTAGCATGGTATATATTTAAGAGAAGAATTACACATCCCTAAATCAAGCACAAAAAAAGAAGTTACAAGCATAAGAATGTCAACATTAAAGTAGCTATTTAACCATGCATAAGAATTTAAGTTATCTACAAAACAACTAACTTTGCACATATCTTGAATCTATAACAATGGCTAAATAGTGGTAATATTCCAATGAGAAAATAATGGCTAAACAATGGCAATATAAGTACTTCAGCAATCGTATACGGTATATTTCAGTAGGCAAAACATCTTGGCTAGGGCCCATGCCCATATTCGGGTTGGGTCTTGGGCTTTACCCCTAGGGCCAACTTCGAGTCATTCCCTGGGCCCCAGAACGGGTCGGGCCTTGGGTAGGGTCAGGTTGGATCGAAACAAGCTTGAGCCTGATACAAAGTATTTTTGAGTCGACATTTTAGGTCCATGCCTGACCCAATCCTCTATTGGGTGTGGCTAGACGAGGCCAGTCCAACCCAATTCCCATCCCTACCTGATGAGAGGGTTTGGTCTTACCCGTTATTGGTGCCATTTGTAATTGGTCTTCTCACAGTCGAGGACTCAATATTTGGTGGATCAAGATTAATGAAACTTTTTATTAAGTCATGACCAATGAATCTTCTCCTTACATTGTTGGACATGCGAGCCCACGGCGAGCCATTATGCAATAAATTTTATTGAGAATATCATTCCCTGATCTGAAATGAAGAATGAATAATTTGCATAATAGGTCCCTTAGTACAATTATGGTTATGTACCATGGCCATCTTAATTATCATACAACTGTTGATTCAATTATTAAATCATAGAGGCTGGTGCTTGGATGAGTATCTAATGAGTTAGATTGATGACTCATCAAGCACCATCAAGTGATTGTTAAGAGACGATCTCCAGCCTAAGTAGGAGATGGCAATCCTTTCTCATTTAGGTTGATATCTAACCAACCTCTTGACGCAGGTCCTCTGCATAAGAATAGAGATTCGGAGGTGTTAGATAAGTTAGGTCAAAGAGTTGACTTAACGAGATCGAGATAACCAAAGTCCTATATCGTATGTTGTCATGATACAAGCACGCATCCTCTGACCGGAGATAGATGTGTTACTATATGTCTAAGTATGTACATTTGGCAGACCAATAGATTGATGACCTAACCAAGGTCTATACACCGGCGCGCTAGTATGCATATAAGGCCATATGAGTAATACGATCTCTCAAAGGGATCATACAGGTTCATTTACTGAATCGGAATGCATGAGCTCACTTATAAGATATTGGGAAGAATCAAATTCCGTGCACGGTCGTCTCGCTTTGGAAGCTTGACTGAATTTGTAGGTTTGATATATACTTTTGGAAAGTATATGATCAAGACCTAGGTATGATATATGTTTTTGGAAAGTATATGATCGAAACCAACTCCCAATGATCGAATGAGAAACTTACTAATAAAAATCCTAAAGTAGACAGTGTAAAGTTGATCTAATACTTCGGGTTTATTCTGAGTCTTCCAGTATGCATGATGTACAGGTATTGGGAATACCTGAGGGTGATGTGATCATAAACTATTGTATAGCCATGACGCTTCCATTCCTAGGGAGTGATGAAACGAGTCTGGATTTTAGTGACTCCTCTCAGTAGAGAAGTAATCTGATTTGGTCCAAAATATTAGACATTGATCTGAATGTGATTCAGATGCAATGAGAAGATTAGATTTATGGTCTTGATTTAATCAAGCATCTATGGGAGGCCCGCGATCTGGATTTGAGATTTGATCTCAATATCTAAGTCACTATACGTGGAATAATACAATCGCCCTGTCCTTATCTCCAAGTATTCGCGGAGAAAGCGCATTATCCTTGAAAGGGTTCGGGATAATTTCATTGTTTATATATGTCTCCAACCATTGAGAAAATCGATAATTAATGTGATTTAATTATCATGAATAATATGAAATTGATTCATATTGAAAAGAGAGTTATCTAAGATAATTAAATGTGATTTGATTATCAAAGACGTGAATAAGGTAATGTGATTCATATTATTTGAGAACAAAAGAAAAGATATCCAAGATTATTAAATATGATTTAATAATCATGGATATGAATAATGTGGATAGCAATATCCATATTAGTCATATATATTATAAATGTGATTTATAATATATAAGAGAGAGCTATTTGTAATTTACATTTGTTAATTAAATGTTAATGTGGATTGGATTCGCATTGGACAATTAATTGAAAATGTAATTCACATTTTATTTTGAGTTGTGAATGTGATTCACAATTTTCCAATGACAAGATTGCAATATTCAGATAATTAAGAATTATTTTTGTAGAATAATTTACAACAAATGTTGTTGTAAATCTTGGATATTTCCATGGAATAATGTAATCTCATGAGATCTCATGAGATTGCATGAGATTGCCACCAAATCCAATATTATGGAAGGAGGCAATCTTCATTCTATAATCTACTTGCTTGATTGATTTAATTTGAGATTGATTTATATTGATTTATCAATATAGATCTAATCTAAATTAAATTAATTGTTGTTGGTTTTTACCAACACAAATCGTAGCCATTAAAAGAAACACAAATCAATGGGAGCCATTGGATTTGTGTTGCCCATGGATTGAGATCCATGGATCCCAAATATTATAAAAGGAGAGGCATCCCTTTGCTCTTCTTTACACGACACATAAGAGAACATAAGTCTCTTTCTCTCTTTCTCTCTACACATCAACCCTCTCTCTTCCTCTCTCATGGCCATCCACCATGGATGCCCTAGAGGTAGTCTCCATCGCCGCAGCGTCGTCGTTATGCTGCCTGATCGTTTGCTCGTGGATCCCCGTCTCCTTCGGTGCGCCTCGCTCGTGAAGAAGACGTCGGATCTCGTGTGTCGAAATCAGGAGATCCTCCACTTGGATCATCAACATGGATTGCGAGATACACGCGATTCATCCTCGCGCTCGCAACGTCTCCTCCGTCGGATCGGACTTGAGACAGGAGGTCTCTTCGTTTAGAGACTCGATCGCAACCATGCTTCAAGAGGTAATCCTATTACTTGTTTTTGGTTTAGACAACATGATTTGAGAAGTGTTCTTGGATCATGTGGTTTCGTCACAAGATTTTTTTTAATTTCCGCTGCATAGAACAACTAGTGCGACTAGTCGTTTTTCGTCGTATTCGATACGATTCTCACGCTTCCGTGATGCGCTTGAGGATCTAACCATATCCTTCAAGTAGTATCAGAGCCTTAGGTCGGTGTTTTTTGGATATGATCCATTAACCGAGGACGACTTGGGTTCATTCGGGTTTGCGAAAGTTTTCTTGCATTTCATTTTCGCATCTCTATTTTGAGATTATTTTCTGGACTATTTAAATTATTTAAACACTAAAATAATAATTGGATTTTGTTCCCCGTTAAATAAGGAAACCGTAGGATCTGAGTTTACGTAATTTGGATTCCGTATGCTCGAGATATGCTCATTTTAGTGAACATGTATCCACAGTTTTGGGGACTGCGAATCTCAACGTAATTAAGATATTAATTGCGGATTTGAAACACCTTGAAATACATGTAAATCACTTAGGTTCTGTTTTAAATCAAATTAGTAAACTTTAGGAACTTACTTTGTTTAATTTGGATTTAAATTGATTGAGAGATGGTATTTTTAGCAAGTGAGGGTCACTGCTGGAAATATTTTCCTAATCAAGAACCTAGTGATTGTCATTTAATCAATTAGTGAAATTAAATTGTATAATTTTCTGGAATAATTATGCATAAATATTTGTGAAATATTTGATGATAATTATTTCCTTAAATGACATTGCCTTAACCAATATTTGATTAGATGTGATCTAGATCACTAATTGGTTACATGATCTACATGATCTACATTCCAACAAACATGTTTCTTGAATAGGATTTGGGATTTGTTTAACAAATCTAATTATAATGTTAATCAATAATTTTTTTATTATCATTTTATGGTATAATTTCGGTTGAAGAACCGATGATCATCTCAAGTACAAAATGATCTATTTTGCATTATCCTTTCCCGAGGTGGATATGGTGTCTAGTCGGAGAGCATTAGGGTAGCGGGTTGCAACGTATGTGGTCCGTCACACTCTCGTCGGTACTGGCCATGATAGCAGGCAGGGTTAGTATAATGCTTAAAAAATCATGATGTATTTCTAATTATTAAAATTCGAAATAATACGTATTTGAGATAATACCATGATTCAAGTAACAATAAAGAATGTTTGTTGGATATTAATTGGATCATTAATTTAATATGATTAGATTAATTAGAATCCAATTAAAATTAAAATACTATATTATTAATATAGATGTTATTTCTCTTGGAAGAATTAATCATAATGAATATGATTCATAATGATTAATTAGAATTTGAATATGATATGGAGGATCACATAATTGACATCCATGGCCTCCCGTCAAGGCGAAGGGTTCCGTCGCCAGAGATTGTATGTCGGAGACGTCTGTCCGAAGTGACAGCTCCTGCATACAAGCCATTTGGATCGGGCTCTTCGCTTCTCGAAAGAGTAAGGACGTATGCGTAGTGACCCCAATATCGGGTCCTCATATTATTGGGACGATATTGGATTGCGCATAGCGAGTTGTATTCCTGTTGACGGTTAGTTCAATTAGTGACGGGTCAACATCACCTTAGGGGTGGTGGGCCCAGGGGTTAAAGATCGAATTGGGAGATGCAAGTTGGACTTGCAAGGCGGAATGTGTTCCCGCTTCTTTTTATCCGAGATATAGATTCTCATATTATTGGGATGTAACAAAGATAAGGACGGAGATCCCAGATCTTGCTTGAGATATAATGGTAAGTATATCTCTTACATTGAAAGTGATTAAGGGAATGAACTTTCAATGTTGACATGGCAAGGCAACTTTGATATAAAAATTCCTAAATCAAAGCAAAATATGAATATAAATATAAATATAAATATAAATATATACACTTATGCAAATTTCTTATTTCAGATAATCCTTCATTAAATCCACTCAATACTATACTCAATAATAACCAGTAAATATCATGGATTGGACTCTCCAGATATTGTACTTGCAATTGGACACATAATGTATGTGATTGCAATGTGCAAGTTTCCTCATAATAATGATGAATGACAATTAAATAGATAATAGGACTACAACCCTAGGGTTTGTATGTTTCTATAGTCTTGATATCATCAAATGGACTTTCGAAGTGGCATGTCGATGATGATCATAATTGTCAATTAATCCTTATAAAAATCAATGAAGATATTCTGCCATTCATACGTGCTCTTGACATTTATCATGAATGAGATGGTTCACTGCATCATGCAGAATGGTGGCTCTATAAGAGATGATGTATTCGGAATGTTTGAATACCTACCTGAACCAATACTTTTTAAGAGTCTAGATGGATGTAGACATGATGAGTGTCATCATTCTACTATCTATACTCTAGTCATTCATGAAGCTTCATAATATTCATATTGTATGAATTTAATGAAGCATGTATAAATGTTGAAATGCTCTTACATTGAATTCTTTTGAATTTAATATAAGAGTTACCTTAGTCAATGGTTGTTTATAGATAAAGAAGCGCAGTGGAAGCATGGGTTGGACCCAACTAAGATGGAAAGTCAAAGAGTTGACTGTCCTTCTGTGACTTCCATATGACATCCAAAGAGTTGGATGAATGCCAATACTGCAATAAGTTGATGTGTTGATAGTATGACTATCAAATCTATCTAGAATCCTTAGAGAAGGACAAGATAGAGCATCGGTTTAATCTACATAAATCATTGAAATTGACTTTCTTATTTGATAAGATGAAGTCTAATAATTGTATCACAATCTTCTAATGTCACTTACAATTGGTTGCATATGTATTGGAAGATTAGGAATTTGATCTTGAGGTTTAATAGTCATCTACATGGATATTGATGTTATTGTGCAACAACTTTCATTGGATCAATAGACTTCATAATTTCAGTGGGAGAGCTGTTAGTCTTAGAGAATGTCTCTATGACCTAGATATTAGAACATACTCATTGTTTATTTTTAAATGTTGGAAATAAACATGAATTCTGAAATAAACCTATCATAAAGAGTTATGATGGATATATTTCAGATAGTAGTCTGGCATCTAGTGGGCTCTACTAAATTAGAAAATTAATGAATGATTCATTTAGATTTCTAATATTGAAATTAAACCTTTTAAAGATCAATATGAGGATGAAGATCATTTAACAATGATCTGGCATCAAGCTTTGGACGTTTATCTGTTGATGAGATCAATGGACTAGTGAGAGATGAAACATTAGATTGTCTAAAGGTTCAAATCTTACATACTTGTGAATATTGTATTCAAAAAAGTAAAATGTCCAATACGCCCTTCTTTGGGAATGGTGTAAGATGTCAAGGTATTCAGGATCTCATACATATTGATGTATGCGGATCATCTATATCATAGTAAACATTATGGATATGTGATATCTATTGATGATTATGTATGATATGAGATTTCTTCTCTTCACTTAAGAAACCTTTGAAATGTTCAAAGATTTCATTATTTTTGGTTTAGATTAAAAGTTTGAAGGAAGATAAAATGAATTTGATCTAATCTAGGTAGCAAGTACCTGTTAGATAAATTCAAAGAATACCTTATGGAGATATGCATATCATTTCTATCTCAATCCTCCTAACACACCTTAACTCAATAGAGTTATAGGAAGATACAATTGGATCATGTGTGACATGATCTTATCAATGATGAGTTTTAGCATAATTATCCTTTAGTTTCCAGGTATATATGTGTAGTAGAGACTACAATGTATATCATTAATAAGGTTCTATGCATATAAGATGGAATCTAGCACTAGAGAGTGCTACTTCATTAGAAAAATAAAGGATGGTATTGGATACCTACTTTATGACCTTGAGATTCTTAAAATATCTCATCTCTGAGAATGTGATTCTTGGAGGTTGAGACTCTTGAGAATCAAGATGAAAATGAAGTGTAGGAACTCATTTAATCTTGAGAAGATAATGAGGCTCCTGAAATCGGAAGCAAAAAGACAATTAATGATGAAACACTAATACCTCTTCAAATGAGTTTGGGGATGTATTCCATGTGTCAGTTTAATCTGACAATGATCGGACTTCATGTGATGAAGCTTCTGAAGATCGTGACATGGAAAGATGGGTTTTAGCAATGAAAGTCTAAAATAGACTTCATATACAAGTGTTGTATATGGACCCTCGAGGATCCACCTATATGGGTAAGACCCATAAAGGTATAAATGAATCTTCAAGAGATGTAAGTCAAGATTGCATTCCTCTATGAATACCTCTCTGATGATATTCACATGAAGTAGCCCCAGGGCTTCATGGTTGAGGAAAGCAAGGTGTGCAAGCTAAGGAATCCATCTATGGACTCAAATAAGCTTCTTGAAGTTGGACCATAAGATTTGATGAAATTACAAATGTTATGATTTCAGATAAAATCTAGGTGACCATATGAAGCTTAGTGGGAGTGCCATTTGTGTTCATCATGCTAAATGTAGATGATATCCTAATCATTTAAAACGATATAAGGATAATAATAAGTGTTTTATTATCTGGTTGTTCCATAACTTCAGACATGATCTCAACGATACCTCTTGGATCTTAGTTCTGAAGGTGTTCAGAAGCAAAGAGAAGAGGGTATTGGGACTATCACAATAGTAGTACACCTTGAACATATTCCATTTTCTAGAAAATTCCAAGAAATGCTTCCATCCCTTAAGATATGGTACTGACCTATCTAAAGGGATAGCACCTCAAAGATTTGAGGAAGTATATGCTAAAACTGAATGCCCTTGTGCATTAGTTACGAGAAGCTGAGTATATGCAAGATGTGTACAAAAGCCAGATATCAGCCATGCAGTGGGAGTAGTAAAGAGTTTCTAATCCTACTACGGAGAGAAAATACTTGATTGCAGTAATAATAAAATCTTCATAGATCATAAGATATTGATCAGCTTACCTAGCTATTTTCTTAATAGCCTATGATGATCACATGAGTGTGGGTTTAAATGATTAGCCCATTAATGACTCTTTGGGCTAGTGGGAGATTGTTGGACATGCAAGCCCACGATGAGCCATTATGCAATAAATTTTATTGCGAATATCATTCCCTGATCTGAAATGAAGAATGAATAATATGCATAATAGGTCCCTTATTACAAATAGGGTTATGTACCATGGCCATCTTAATGATCATACAATTGTTGATTCTATTATTGAATCATAGAGGCTGGTGCTTGGATTAATATCTAATGAGTTAGGTTGAGGATACATGAAGCACCGTCAAATGATTGTTAAGAGATGATCTCCAGTCTGAGTAGGAGATGACAATCCTTTCTCATTTAGGTTGATATCTAAGCAACCTCTTGATGCAGGTCCTCTGCATAGGAATAGAGATTCAAAGGTATTAGATAAGTTAGGTCAAAGAGTTGACTTAACAAGATCGAGATAACCAAAGTCCTATATCGTATGCTGTCACGATACATGCATGCATCCTCTGACCGGAGACAGATGTGTTACTATAAGTCTAATTATGTACATTTAGCAGACCAATGGGTTGATGACCTAACCAAGGTCTATACACCGGCACGCTGGTATGCATATAAGGGCATGTGAGTAATACGATCTCTCAAAGGGATCATATATGTTCATTTACTGAACCGAAAGGCATGAGCTCACTCATGAGATATTGGGAAGAATCAAATTCCGTGCACGGTCATCTCGCTTTGGAAGCTTGACTAAATTTGTAGGTTTCATATATACTTTTGGAAAGTATATGATCAAGACCTAGGTAGGATATATGCTTTTGGAAAGTATATGATCGATACCAACTCCCAATGATCGAATGAGAAATTTACAGATAAAAAACCTAAAGTAGACAGTGTAAAGTTGATCTAATACTTCGGGTTTATTCTGAGTCTTCCAGTATGTAAGATGTACAGGTATTGGGAATACCTGAGGGTGATGTGATCATAAACGATTGTATAACCATGATGCTTCCATTCCTAGGGAGTGATGAAACGAGTCTGGATTTTAGTGACTCCTCCCAGTAGAGAAGTAATCTGATCTTGGTCCAAAATATTGGACATTGATCTGAATGTGATTCAGATGCAATGAGAAGATTAGATTTGTGGTCTTGATTTAATCAAGCATCTATGGGAGGCCCGCGATCTGGATTTGAGATATGATCTCAATATCCAAGTCACTATACGTGGAACAATACAATCGCCTTGTCCTTATCTCCAAGTATTCGCGGAGAAAGCGCATTATCCTTGAAAGGGTTCAGGATAATTTCATTGTTTATATTATGTATCCAAGCATTGAGAAAATTGATAATAAATTGTGATTTAATTATCATGAATAATATTAATTTAATTCATATTGAAAAGAGAGTCATCTAAGATAATTAAATGTGATTTAATTATCAAAGATGTGAATAATGTGAATGTGATTCATATTGTTTGCGAACAAGAGAAAAGAGATCTAAGATGATTAAATATGATTTAATTATCATCGATATGAATAATGTGGATAGCAATATCCATATTAGTCATATATATTATAAATGTGATTTATAATATATAAGAGAGAGCTATTTGTAATTTGCATTTGTTAATTAAATGTTAATGTGAATTGGATTCACATTGGACAATTAATTGATAATGTAATTCACATTTTATTTTGATTTGTGAATGTGATTCACAATTTTTCAATGGCAAGATTGCAATATTTACAAAATAATTATGAATTATTTTTGTAGAATAATTTACAACAAATGTTGTTGTAAATCTTGGATATTTCCATGGAATAATGTAATCTCATGAGATCTCATGAGATTGCATGAGATTGCCACCAAATCCAATATTATGAAAGGAGGCAATCTTCATTCTATAATCTCCCTGCTTGATTGATTTAATTTGGGATTGATTTATATTGATTTATCAATATAGATTTAATCTAAATTAAATTAATTGTTGTTGGTTTTTACCAACACAAATCTTAGCCTTAAAAGAAATACAAATCAATGGGAGCCATTGGATTTGTGTTGCCCATGGATTGAGATCCATAGATCCCAAAATATTATAAAAGAAGAAGCATCCCTTTTCTCTTCTTTACACGACACACAAGAGAACATAAGTCTCTCTCTTTCTCACTACACATCAGCCATCTCTCTTCCTCTCTCATGGCCGTCCACCATGGATGCCCTAGAGGGAGTCTCCATCGCCGCAACGTCGTCGTTATGATGCCCGATCGTTTGCTCGTAGATCTCTGTCTCCTTCGGTGTGCCTTGCTCGTGAAGAAGACGTCGGATCTCGTGTGCCGAGATCAGGAGATCTGCCACTTGGATCATCAACATGGATTGCGAGAAGCACTCGATTCATCCCCGCGCTCGCAAGCATCTCCTCCGTCGGATCGGACTTGAGACAGGAGGTCTCTTCTTTTAGAGACTCGATCGCAACCACGCTTCAAGAGGTAATCCTATTACTTGTTTGTGGTTTAGATGAAACGATCCGAGAAGTGTTCTTTCATCATATGGTTTCGTCACAAGATTTTTTTTAATTTCCGCTGCATAGAACAACTAGTGCGACTAGTCGTTCTTCGTCGTATTCGATAAGATGCTCACGCTTCCGTGATGCGCTTGAGGATCTAATCATATCCTTCAATAACATATATGCTTTTTTCTTATGTGGGTCACCTAGTTCCTTGACCTGTGGGATGACTTGACATGGGATGGGTTGAGATTGTCGAATGGATTTCACAATGCCAAAATCTTTGGCCAAAACTTGATTGCATCGAAATCTTTGCCTGGGCTTCATGGTGGTCAATTTCATGTTGAGCTTTCGATTCGAAGATCAAGTCTAATTACCATCCCTTGATGAGAATCTAGGCATTTCGGATATGCTGGGCTTGTTTTAAAGCTCTTTTGGGAGCGATATGTGACTTCCACTGCAATAAAATAATATAAAGTGATTTTTTCTGAAATCCGTCGCTATTTCTATAGTTGTTAATATATAATGATGAATATGATATTTTTGTGTGAATTTTTTTTGTGATTTTTTGGGATTTTTATCCAGCAGACCTTGTAAAATTTTCAAATTACCTTTACGATCTTTGAAACAATCTAATTTACCCCTCAATCCCGTAAACTTACTATGTCTTACACCACAGACCCAGCCGTTAACTTGACAATTATTGTGTTAACTTATTTGATTTACAATTGAGTTAAATCAAACTACCAAATCCAACGGTGGATTATCCCCCTTCTCTCTCCTTCAAATCTCCCCCTTTTCTTCCTCTTCCCGACTCTCTTATGCAGTCCAACTCCCGCACGACCTTCAAGAGAGGTGTCACCACCTAATCTTTGGTTGGATATCTTAGCAGCGTTAGGAAGGTGACGGTGTGCGACGATTGCCTCGCCTTGATCTTGTCGAGAGCATACGACAACACTAGGGAGGTTTTAGCATTCGATTTCACCCCCATCGAGAGCATACAAATCCGTTGACGGAAGGTGAACCAAGGTACCAAAATGGGAAAATCAAACAACAATGAAATCTGATTGGGTGCGAAAAGATCTTGGAGAGGGGGGAGAACCTATACACCAAATTAAAAGCCAGTGAAACCTGAATGTGTACCCATCAAGAGCAAGATCATTGGCAAGGATGCATACGTGAAGTATTTCCCGAAGTTCTTAGAGAATATTGATGGTGCTTCGGAAAAAGAGTGTGGTGGAAGGGAAGCACATTTTACGGATCAATCAATCAATCCATCGTGGGTGAAATCGAATTTACTATGCAGATCTGGTCAGAGTACTCTGCAAAACGAGATTGATGTAGTTGATCTGGAGGCGGATACAAGTATATGAGGGGTGGAGGTTGAGGAGGTGGGTAAAGGGTCAGAGTTCTTGGCGGCGACATGGTAGAGGGGTGAGGAGGTCGAGGGCAGATCTGGGCGGCAGAGTGGTGGAGGGGGGAGGAGGTCGGGGGCATCATGGATCTGGGTGATAGGTAGAGGAGGGGCGAAGATCGGGAAGGTAGGTGGAGATCAATGTTGGACGAGGAAGGGGAGAATAGGAGGAGGATGGGAGGGAAGGAAGGAAGAGCGCATTCTTTGTAATTTTGATAAATAAAATGAGCAATATATTAAAAAAATAAAACGGGATCTGGTTAATTTTAAAAGCTAAATGGAAGAGAGTTAACCGCAGGGTCTGTGGAGTAAGGATTAACAAGTTTACGGGATCGAGAAGGAGAATTAGGTTGTTTCAAATATCGTAGAGATAATTTGAAAAGTTTATCAGATCCGCTGGGTAAAAATCCCAAATTTTTACTCTTGAAATTACATATAAATGTCATACTCATTACTATATCATTAGCAATGGTCCATAACCATGCTTATCCATTGTAATTTTCAAAATTTGAACTAATTGCAGAATGTCACATTACTTTTTATTTATTGGAAGTGCTCTTTTCTACAATACCATTTAATATCTCTGAACTAAACCCTCTTTGAGAGTTTCAGGACATTCAAATTATTTACTATTACATAAACTATCACATCATTACTTTAATAAACAGATATCATGTTAGTGCTTAATATTGAGATACAGTAACAATGCTAAAAAAACTACCCAAAAACTACACAAATCTAACGTGGTATCACGTGGCATCCGCATTCTCATTTATTTTACCATGGCACCTACATTCCCACCTATCGTCCATGTTGCCTGCCACCCAAAGATTCCGAGAATTCAAAAATTTGAAAATATTTGTTATATCTTTAACATCGAAAAAGATATGGTAATGAAGATAAAAATTATTCATTGTTTCAAGACAATTTTGTTTTAACAAAATTCACAACTAAATGGAGTAGTTCATCATTATCCGACATTTATGTAGAAGTCATTTTTTATACCTTTACCATCAAGATTTTGCTTCCTTCAACACTATTTTTTTTTGTTTACCGATTGGCTTAGACATTTTTATCATTATGGGTTGGTTGATTGAGGCTATCAAACCATCCAACGAGCTTGCAATAGATCATCAATCACATCCCCATCTTTCTGTTTACAAACAAAAACAAAGCAACATTTTGAAATCACAAAAATGGCAAGTTTTGGTAGAACTAGAATTTTGCTATAATTAATGGCACCAGAGTCTGTCTATCGAATATGCTGCAGTCACTTCACTTCCCTTGGAACTGAGGAATGAATCTTCTGTCCTCATGGTCTTAAATTGGAATAGCCCTCATGGAACACATTCGTACTGCCAGAAGCCACATGGATAGGACAGGTGTCATCACATTCGCACTGTCGAATGTCCTTCTCATGAAATCTAAATGTCAATTGCATTGGAGAGTCACGAAAATGTGTCATTTTTTTTGCTTTCGAGAATCCAATAGTTTTTGAATCTTAAATCAAGCCTTCATCTACCTCTTCTGATCTTTAAATTATTATCTTAAAGGTTAGCCAAAAGAGAGAGTGCCTTTTTATTTTTAAGCAGGACTAGGCTGATGGGTCACTAGAAAGAATTTTCATTTTTTGGGTACATGGATACAGATATGATTACTTTTTACGGATATAGATATATGTTTCATTAAATCTATGTGTATGTATTATTTAGACATATCCGTGTGTACGGGTTACACGTAATCTAATACATGCATTTTGTACTCATTTTCAAATATAAGAGGAAATATTTAAATATTAATTAATGTTATTTAATTCTTTGTTATACAAGTTATTTAATTTAACATGAAATAACAATAAATCCTCTCATTCATTAAGTACGGACGGCTACATAGATTCTTTGCCTCAATTCGGATTTATCTTGGGTCATTCTTAGACTTAAATCAAAATAATTTAGATCCACTACAAGAAAATTGATCTAAAGTAACAAATAATTTGAATTTTTGTTACATGTATTGCAGTGTTAAATATATATCAACGGATATTATTCATCGTGAAATTGGCATTTCTTCTTAAAATATCTATGAATATTGTATTCATTGTTAAAGGCTCATATGACAATGGTGTATTCGTTAAATTTTGTATTAGTAGTTGAAAATTTTAACAACGAATAGCTAAAAAAGTAAATGGATAAATGTTACTGTATAATTTGTTGCTAGGAATATAACAAAAAAATACGACATTTGTTGCAAATTTTATAGAATGAAGTAACATATAATATTCGTAGTTATACATGATATAAGAACAAATAAAAAATGTTTGTTGTTTTAGGTCAAATTTGTTGTAATGATCCTTACGGATAGGTAACTCTTAGGCCTTTGTTGTAATATAACATATTACTTAAATTTATTTTTTAGTTGTTCTATCTTTATTTATATAATTTCTTGTTAGTCAACTATCAATTTCGGCTCTACAAACAGAATTCCATCTGAATGAATCATGGGACATTTTTTATCTGTAAGATAATCAGGATTGGTTTGTCAAAAATTCATATCTGAGTTGAGATCATCCATTTTTATATATGTATCCATTTATGGATACAATTTACGATTTTTAACAATCGATATGGTAAAAGTTCCTTTGCAATCCCGGTGCCCATGGTGACCACGGAATTGGATGGTCCTCATCCTCCATGTATCTACATCAATGATTTATCCATTGCTTTATCATTAAAATTTGTATTAATCACCTTTAAATTTAACAATGCTGTTATTTTATGATTTGTGACGAGGAATATAATAATGAATATGATATACGTTGAAAATTTAAAGAATGAAGTAACAAATAATATTCGTTGTTATATATTTAACTACAGAAGATATGACAATGAATAAAATATATTCATTGCCTTAAGTAAAATTTGTTGTAGTGTCTACAAAAATTATATATATATATATATATATATATATATATATGGAAAAAATGAGGTTGTCCCCAACCTGCTTTTCATCAAAAGTTATTATTTTTTACGGAAAATATCGCCATGTATATTCACCCCTATATCCCTCATATATGCCATTCGAATTTCGTCAGAAACAGAGACTCCTACGGCCTCCATCTAGATGGGGGTTAATTTAAAAAATCCTACTACCGTTAGAAAATGATTGTCTGGATGCAACCCTATATATATATATATATTGAGCCTTTCAAATAGGATGCAGTCCTTCCTGAGTTAAGGAAGGCCGCCCCCTTTTTATATAAAAACAAGCACTTTAGTAGAATACATATACAGTTTGTATTATAGGTGCGTGTTATAGATACATAGCCGCATACAAAACTGTGTATTATAATGCAAACATTAAAACTGTACATTATAATACAAAATTGTATATGTATTCTACCAAAGTCATCCAGTTTTATACAAAAAATAGGCTGACCTTCCTGAACTATGGAAGGACTGCGTCCTATTTGAAAGAAATCCTATATATATATATATATATATATATATATATATATATAGGTCTGCAGAAACTTCAAATGAGATGGGGTCTCACTAATATTGTGGTGATCCCTCATTCTTGTCCTTCTATTTTAGATCTTACGGGTGGATTTAATGATACATTAATTAAATTAATTTAATGGTTGAAAACCTATTTCGTCATTGTCACATTCTAAATATAGAGTGTCAACCATAGATCCTATTTTTAATGGTAAGTCATTATGTTATTTCATTTCTCTCTCGATTCGTCTACAACGGTGTCAACCATCTCCACGCAAAGCATTTCGA